>CM067329.1:127396500-128646000 GCA_034376525.1 Nicotiana benthamiana | reverse complement strand
TGTACACACCCCTAGTGAGCGCCATCGATGTTAAATGGATCGGGCTGTATGTCATAGCGGATTCATGTACATTGCATTGCATCTTTGCATGATACTTGATTGATATATTTGATATTGCTTTGTTGTTAGTTCATATTTACGGGGTCGGACTGTTAGTTTTAGCTTTTCTTTGTGGCATTTCGTGGATTTCTTAACATAAGAAATTTTTTATGCTTTTTACTCACTGAGTCGGTAGTACTCACCCCTACTCCCTGCATCTTATGTGTGGATTCAGGTACACCGAAGGCTTAGCTAATTCAGTCATTGTCTCCACAGATTGTTTAGAGTTGTTGAGGTAGCTTCTTGACGTTCGCAGGACCTGGCTACTCTTCCTATTCAGTTTATTACTATTATACATTTCCAGACTTATATATTCTTTTTCGTATATTTTTATCTAGATTATTTTAGAGGCTCTAGACTCGCGACCCCAGATCTTATGGAAGTGTCTATCGGTTTTCATATCTTCCATATTATTGGATTATTATTCTAAAATTACTATAGTCTCCTTAAGTTGTCGATTTGGGACTTATTGTTAAATTGGATGCGAATGTTGGTCAGGCTTGCCTAGATTTAGGGTTGGGCGCCATCATGACTAGGTCTCGGTTGTGACAAGTTGGTGTCAGAGCCTAGGTTCATAGGCCTTGCAAGCCATGAGCCAGTTTAGTAGAGCCTCACGAATCGGTACGTAGACGTCTGTATCGATCCTCGTGAGGCTACAGAACTTTTAGGAAACACCTCACTTTCTTGAAAGACATATCGTGCAGCTATGTTAATGTGAAAACTAAATCTCTTTATTTTATTCTCTGGCAGATGGAAAGAACCCGTGCTAACGGACGTGGCGTACGACCACCAGTACCACCTGCTAGAGGTCGTGGACGCGGTCATAGTGCTGGATGAGGCGGACCAGCATGGACAGCACCTGGAGGCCCACAAGCTACCCAGGTCCAGGATCAGCCTCCAGCTTTAGATGCTCTAGTAGAGTCTGTTCAAGCACTGGCAGTGCCTATTGTGATTCCTGGTCTTTAGGAGTCCTTGGCTCAGATATTGTCCGTCTGCACTGGCCTAGCTCAGGCGGTTTTTGCCACTAAGGCAGCGGCTACTTCTCAGACCGGGGGTGGTCATTAGACCCCCGATGCTCGCACACCCGAGCAGGTTGTTCGGGGCTTACAGACACCTGTGGTAGCTTCAGTTCAGCCAGTTGCTACAGTTGCACCGGTTGTTCCAGCCGCACCAGCTTTAGCATATGTGGTGCCAGTTATGCCGGATGACGAGCATCGTCGTTTGGAGAGGTTCGGTAGACTCTAGCCTCCGACATTCAGTGGTGCTGAGGGTAAGGATACCCAGGGGTTTCTGGATAAGTGCCAGTGTATGCTTCATACTGCGAGTATTCTGGAGTCGAGCGGAGTGCCTTTTACTACCTTCCAGTTCACAGGGGATGCATTTACTTAGTGGGAAGAGTTTGAGAGGCGTAGACCTATTGGGGCAGAGCCCTTAGTTTGCAGCAATTCTCCATGGTATTTTTGGAGAAGTATGTGCCCCAGTCTCACAGGGAGGAGCTGTGTCGTCAGTTCGAATGGTTGACTCAGGGAGATATGACAGTGACTCAGTACGAGTTGAGGTTTACACAACTATCTAGGCATGCTACGTGGATGAACCTTACAGATAGAGAGAGGATCATAAGGCTTATAGATGGTCTCAACTATCCGATCCGTATATTGATGACAAGAGAGAGGGCTACAACAGCTACATCTGAGGAGGTTGTTGATGCGGCTCAACTGATTGAGATAGATCGTCGTCGGGAGCGTATGGAGAGGGAGGCCAAGATGCCTTGAAGTTCAGGTAATTTCAGCGATGCTCCATCTAGGGGCCAGTTTCATCACGGTAAAGGTCGTTCCTTCAGGCCTCCTCAATCAGGACGTACAGAGTCCAGTGGTTGGGGCCATCAGGGACATCAGCAGAGTCAGCCTGCACTGAGTGCTCTTCCAGCTCAGAACTCTACTCTTGCTCCTTCAGCTCAGGGTTCATCTGTAGCGGAGGGTTCTCACCAGTCCCCTTCTCCAGCTTCAGGTCGTTGCTATGAGTGCGGTGAGTTGGGTCACATGAGGAGGAAGTGTCCTAAGCTCCATAGCAGACAGTCTCAGCAGAGGGATCATCCCTCGTCTACTGCTCCGGTTTCTTCGGCACCTACTCAGTCAGCTAGGGGTGGAGGCCAGTTAGCCAGAGGTTGCCCCAGAGGTGAGGACATTACTGGCGGTGGTCAGGCTCGCTTCTATCCCCTTCTAGATAGTAGGGACGTTATTGCATCGGATGCAGTCATCACAGGTATTATCTCAGTCTGCCATAGGAATTCTTCTATTTTATTTGATCCTAGATCTACCTTTTCCTATGTATCTTCATATTTTGCTCATCATTTGGGTACGACCCGTGGTTGTCTTGCATTGCCTGTGCACAAATCTACCCCGGTGGGTGATACTATTATTGTGGATCATATATATCTATCAAGTCTGGTGACTATTGGGGGTCTGGAGACCCGATTAGACCTGTTGTTATTGGGTAAGGTAGATTTCGACGTGATTCTGGGTATGGGTTGGATATCTCTGTACCATGCTATTCTGGACGGTTATGCTAAGATAGTCGCGTTGGCTATTCTGAGTATTCCGACGATTTAGTGGCGAGGCGTGACTGATTTTGTACCCAGTAGGGTGATTTCTTTCCTAAAACCCCAACGAATGGTTGGAAAGGGTTGTTTGTCGTACTTTTCTTTCGTGAGAGATGTGGAAGCGGAGGCTCTTAGTCTTGATACGGTTCCCATTGTAAGGGATTTACCTTATGTGTTTCCAGCAAACTTGTTGGGCATGCCGTTGGACAGGGACATTAATTTCATTATTAATCTGGTGTCGGGCACTTAGCCCATCTCTATTCCTCCCTATCGTATGGCACCAGTGGAGCTAAAGGAGTTGAAAGAACAGCTTCTCGAACTCTTAGATAAGGGGTTCATTCGCCCGAGTGTGACCTTGAGGTGCACCAGTGTTATTTGTAAAGAAGAAGGATGGCATAATGAGAATGTGCAATGATTACAGACAGCTGAACAAGGTGACAGTGAAGAACAAGTACACACTACCTCGTATTTAGGATTTGTTTGATCAGCTTCAGGAAGCAAGGGTATTCTCTAAGATTTACCTCCGATAAGGCAATCACCAGCTGAAGATTAGGGATTCAGACATTATAAAGACGGCTTTCAGGACGAGATATGGGCACTACGAGTTTCTAGTTATGTCCTTCGGGTTGACTAATGCCCAAGTCGTGTTCATGCACTTGATGAACAGTGTATTTCGGCCATATCTGGATTCTTTCTTGATCGTATTTATTGATGATATCCTGGTAAACTCGCGTAGCCAGGAGGAGAACACGCAACACTTGAGGGTGGTATTGCAGAGATTGAGAGAGGAGAAGTTTTATACGAAGTTCTCCAAGCGTGAGTTCTGGCTTAGTACTATGGCTTATCGGAGACGCGTGGTGTCTAGCAATGATATTCAGGTTGAACCAAAGAATATTGAGGCGGTGCAGGGTTGGCCCATACCGTCCTCAATGTTAGAAATAACGCTCTACGCTAGAGGGGGGGTGAATAGCGTATTAATAAAATTTGGCGTTTTCTTGCGGAATTTAAACTTTGCAGGAAATAAACAAATGCAGTAAAAATAAATTACACCACGATATATACTGGTTGGCCACACTTTGTGGTTAGTCCAGTCCCCGAGAGACTCTCTCGAGATTTCCACTAACAACCTTGTCAAGCTTAAGGTGCCCAACAAACCTTTACACTTGAGACTTGAATCACACAAATCTCAAACACTTGCTCGGAGGTTCCTCACCTCAAAAACTTCAACTTGCTCGGAGGTTCCTCACCTCAAAGACTTCAACTTGCTCGGAGGTTCCTCACCTCAAAGACTTCAATTTGCTCGGAGGTTCCTCACCTCAAAGACTTCAATTTGCTCGGAGGTTCCTCACCTCAAAGACTTCAACTTGTTAAGCTTCCGGGTGCCTAACGAACCTTTACAACTTGAGAACTTGATACAACACAAGCCTCAACCAACCCGCTTAAGGAAACCTATCCCTAAGACTTTACAAGAAGAAATATAACACTCCTTCTTACTACAAGTGTTTAACAAGAACACTCTTTTACTCACTTTACAAGAACTCTCTCAAAGAGTGGATTATGAGTACAAAATATATTGCTCAAGAACACAACAACTCAATCAATAATCTTGGCTCTCAAAAATAATGTAAGATATGAAATTTTGAATCACAAGAATGTAATGTATGCTTTGTACTTTTTCTGCAGTGTTGTTGTGTTTTAAAAATGATTTTCAGAGAGTGTTTTATAGAGAAAATGGAGCAATAGACCGTTGCTTTTAGTTCCAGAAAACGCTCCTGAAAATCTGCCTGACAATCGATTGTTGATATTACACAATCGATTGTTGGAGCAAAATTTCAACAGACAGATTCCTTAAAATCCGGTTAAAAAGATTTCTGTTGAATTTAAAAAGAATGACAATCGATTGTTAACTTTAGACAATCGATTGTTGTTCAAATATTCAAAATATTTCTGGCAACTTTTTGACTAAAAGATTTGAGTAAAGATTAAACCATAAATAGATAAAGCCGTTGGAAGAAGTCCGTTTGGAAATATCACTGAGCACAATCGATTGTTTAATAGTGACAATCGATTGTTCGTCATTTTTGAAGATTTTGAAAACATTCTGTAAGTTGTCCAAAACTTTGAGACTAAGTATAAAATCTGACAATCGATTGTTGAATAGTGACAATCGATTGTTGCTTCAAAAATGATTTCAAACGAAGTTTCTGTCTCAAGACAACATTTTAAAAACTAAGTATAGAACTTGACAATCGATTGTTTCTTCAAGACAATCGATTGTTAAACCCAATTTTCTCAAAACGAGTTTAAAAATCATTTTGGCAAATATGCAACTTATTTCTTTAAAAACTTATGATGCATGATTTTATGAAAATCATTTTAGGTGAGAGCCAATATTAGAAATAAGTCGTTGAGTCAAGATTACAAATTAAGACCTACTCAACAGTTGATTGCATCTTCTATTCTTGAACGCGTACTATCCATCCTGTACTTGGACTGTTATTGTTCCATCACCGATGCTTGGCTCAATGTTTGGCATTTATCAAAACCTACATGAATCAACACACGTTAGTTCGAGAACGTGTTTCTTACAATTTCCCCCTTTTTGATAATGGCAAACATGTATCGGGATATGCATAATAATAACAGTTCAAGATAATTCAATATGCATCATAGACATGTTCATGTTTCATAATTCAAGATAATTCAATATGCATCATAGACATGTTCATGTTTCATAAGATATTTCCCCTCAAATGATGATTCCCCCTAAATGTGTGCAGTTATATCAAAGTGCATGGGAAATATATTATGAATGCATAGCCCGTTTATTTTCCCCCTTTTGACATTAACAAAAAGTGGCTAGATAACAAGTCTAATAATAGCATGCTAGTTCAACGAACGTCAACATAATCGATTATTATATGGGATAATCGAATCGTTTGCACTGGAAGAAAAAAAAATTCCCCCTTAATATAAGATTCCCCCTGAATTTATGCAACACATTCAAAGAAAGCATGTAAGTATGCATAAACTCTAGTCTTGCATATAGCCTTTCTTTTCTTCCTTTTAAAAAAATATGTACTTCCCCCTTTTGAAAATATCAAATAATTCATATAATGGAAATAGGAGAGATATTTCAAATAAAAATCAACTTTCATTAAATAGATAAAATATTACATAGGCCATTAAATAAATAAAAATACAAGAAAATATTTAATCCTCGTTATCATCATCTTCGTCCATGTTTTGCGGCGGTGCCTCAAATGGGACAACAGCACCATATTGATAGTTGACATGGTCAAAGTATCCCTGGACATAGCGGGTTGAGATCAACTTTTGTCTCAATGCGGGTAAGATGATTTAAAATATCCGAATTTGGATCTTGATTTGGAGGAGGATTTGAGGAGGATGAATATCACGTTTTTCAAAATTAGTAAGAAAGCGATTTAATTTATTTTCGCTTTTGAAGACCAAAACATCACCATCTTGATATGGATGATATCCGGAGGGAGGAAGAGTAGAGGTGGAAGCACCTTCCCTATTTGAACGGGTTCTTCTCGACATATTGATAGAAGAAAGAAAGCTTGAATTTTGCAAAAAGAGCTTTTTAGAGAGGATTTGAGGCTTTGAGCTTGAATATTTGGTGATGAGAGTGAAGACACCATCTCCTATTTATAGAGGGGAGAATAGGAAAAAATGATGCCTGAAGTTAACTCAAAAACGGTCGAGTTTCGGAATTGACCGTTGAGACAATCGATTGTATACCTGAGACACTCGATTGTTGAACAGTGTTATGCCAGTTGGATTGACTGATAAAAACTGATAATCGATTAACGAGAGCTGCAGGACACAGAATGGTAAGAATTTTTGAATTAATACCGTTGGACAATCGATTGTGTGATAGAGACAATCGATTGTGTCAAGTTTGACACTTAGATTCTGAGAATTTGGCTTGAAACAGAATGTTTTTTGAAATTTCAGAAAATCACTGACAATCGATTGTGGAACTTGACAATCGATTGTGTACTGGGCAAAAATGGTCTAAGTCCTGAAAATTGATTTTGGAAGTATGGTAATCAATTTTGAATATATTATAATCAATTTTGGATTTATGACAATTGATTATGAATGAAACAACGTCATCAACACATGGTGGAAGATAATGATTCTTCGGATGAAAACGTTTTTATGAAAATAGATTTTCCATCATGAATACATATAATCAACACCAATTGTTATAAATACCAATTTAGAAAATCAAAACTCAATACAATTTATGCACTTAATCAATTATGCAATTTATCAAAATAACGTTCATATCAATACTTGTGACATATAATACCAATTCAACTAGTTAAAGGGTAGAGTAAGGAACGATCATACCCGGTTTGTCTTGATGTCATCCTCCATCGTTGACATCTCAATTTGCTAGAGATTGAATTGAATGCTTCATGCGAGCACATTAGCATTTCCAACACTTAATCAAGTGAAGCCATTTCCGATATATATATATAAACAATTTATCACCATAATAACAATTCAAAACCCAAACAGATATTTGTTAAGAGAATATCATCAATAAAATTTATGCAATCAATTCTTTCAAAGCACAAGTTCCCTCTTAAGTAAGACAAAATGGAATGTAATGACATTCCTCTTACTTGTAACAAATTTGCCTAAAATATTTCTTCTTTTGATAAGAAGATTGTATTAAGGCTAATTCCTTTTACCATATTCACATAAGAATAGGAAGGATATTGAGGAATATACAATATGACGATTTCTATAAATTTATCAATTATATCAACAAAAAAAATACCTATTGTTATTTTGAAAGGCATTTGTCAAAACATATATTGCATGCTGTTTCAAATAGATAGTCAAATCATGAATCAACCATCTTATCACCTGTTTAAGCACAACACATCAATTTGACATTTTTCAGGAAATACCGATTGTTACAAAAGCAATGAAAAATCCATTTGACGGAGAGCATAACGAATGCATCAAATGTTATTTTATTAACAGTGATACACAAGGTTATTTTCAGCAATCCATATTGCAACAAATGTCAAATATTTCAATTAGGCGCATTTGCAATAATGAGAACCAAAACAAAGCATGATTCAAGGAGAATTGATACGAATGGTTTAACAAAGACATATCAACACATACAATTGGGCATGATAAAGATGAAAGCCTAGCCTTTAAAAAAAGAGTTCAAGAACGTTTATGCCTATTTTGAACTGACACGATGATAAAAGATAGCTGTCAAGTTCAGAATTTAGAATGGTAACAAATCTTGAGATTTTTACCGATTGACAATCGATTGTTGAAAAGGGACAATCGATTGTTGAACTATTTGACACTTAGTTCCTGAAAAATTTGCAAGAAACAGAGTTTTTGAAAACTCAGAAAAACACGGACAATCGATTGTGCCTGTGAACAATCGATTGTGGACTAGACCAAAAAGGTTTTAAGTCCTGGAAATCGATTATGAGAGTATGCAAAAAAAAAACATTTATCAAAACATATATTAAAACATGATTTAAAACACTTTGCTGTTTGAAAAGATTGCCAAGACATAATTCAACTAAACATGATTCTAGTAGGTACTCATTCGATGCACGAATCAACATTTGTCAAAGCATGGATCAAGCATTTAATAGTTGATACTAGTAATCAAAAATGAATTTTCAGCATGTCAATCAACAAGTATAGTCAACAAGAAATTTCACAAATTGATTCTTACAATTAACGCATGTCAACGTTTTTCAGGGTGAGAATCAAGTTGACAACTTATATGTTAATAACACCAGCTGCCATATATCAACAAATCTGTCAACATTAATAGCTTGCACATATTCGGTTTTATCAAAGAGAATAGCTAACCGAAATTCCTCTCGATGCCTTTGGGTGTCGTGCTTGGCGCATCTACTACAATTTTGTAGTCTTCAAGCACACCTGCAAAAATACCTACGGAGAGGTTTTTGGTACCCATATCTTTTTGGGTCCATTGGGGTTAGGCAAATAATAATTATAACCAAAAGATAAATCTCTATGTTTAGCAAAACACACGGGTGCAATGTGACCTATCCGATTGCAATAATGGCATACTACGTTCGGATTGTGCCAATGCCTAGGTTGCGCCAAATACATTCTAGGTGATCTAGAGTCATTCCTAGAGGCGTTGAGAATCCTAGAGTCATTTCTAGGTTGTCTAACGTAGTTCGTTCTAGGCTTATCAACAATAGTCCTAGTATTGATTCTAGGCGATGTAAAGTGATTAACTCTAGATTCATTATTCCAATTTCTAGAGTTGTATCTAGGTGATCTAAAGGCGTTAGTTTTAGACTTGTTTTCATACATCCTAGCGTAATGTCTAGGTGGTCTAAAGGAATTTGTCCTAGACTCATTTACAGCCCTAGAATTATTTCTAGGTGGAGCAGTAAAATTTCTAATGGGATTTCTGCTTTTATGCCGTTGATTATTCTTCGACGTTTCCTTTTCTTCAATAACCTTAGGGACATCTATACTTCGTGATTCTAAAGTTTTCCTAAGTTCTGCGTTTTCTAACTTCAAAGAATCGCAGGAAGTACAAGTAGAGCATTCATCAACATAAGAAGCTTCATGCATAGTCTTAATGACTTGTCTAAGTTCTACACTATCATTTTGCAAAAACTGATTTTCTTTTACAAGATTCTCGTTATCAAGAGACAGATTTTCAAAATCTTTTTGTTTTAAAGAAAGTTGATTTTTGAAATCTTTTTCTTTCAATAAGAGACGTTCTTCAAAATCCTTTTCTTTTAAAGAGAGATTTTTCTGAAAATCTAATTCTTGCTGGGAAAGTGATTTCTTCAAATCTCTAATCATTTTGACAGCATTACCAAATTCACCATACAAATCTTCAAAAGCATTTTGTAATTCTTCGAACGAGTGAGAATTAGAGATACTTACCTCTTCTTCGTTGTTTCCATCAAATATTAGAGGCATGGTGTAGCAATTGCCTTCACCGATTCCTGCAAAAAAACCATGAGTAGAAGCCATGGATGGTTCTCTCAAACTGTTAAGTTTTTCAGAGAGTATGGCTCTGATACCAATTGTTAGAAATAACGCTCTACGCTAGAGGGGGGGTGAATAGCGTATTAATAAAATTTGGCGTTTTCTTGCGGAATTTAAACTTTGCAGGAAATAAACAAATGCAGTAAAAATAAATTACACCACGATATATACTGGTTGGCCACACTTTGTGGTTAGTCCAGTCCCCGAGAGACTCTCTCGAGATTTCCACTAACAACCTTGTCAAGCTTAAGGTGCCCAACAAACCTTTACACTTGAGACTTGAATCACACAAATCTCAAACACTTGCTCGGAGGTTCCTCACCTCAAAGACTTCAACTTGCTCGGAGGTTCCTCACCTCAAAGACTTCAACTTGCTCGGAGGTTCCTCACCTCAAAGACTTCAATTTGCTCGGAGGTTCCTCACCTCAAAGACTTCAATTTGCTCGGAGGTTCCTCACCTCAAAGACTTCAATTTGCTCGGAGGTTCCTCACCTCAAAGACTTCAACTTGTTAAGCTTCCGGGTGCCTAACGAACCTTTACAACTTGAGAACTTGATACAACACAAGCCTCAACCAACCCGCTTAAGGAAACCTATCCCTAAGACTTTACAAGAAGAAATATAACACTCCTTCTTACTACAAGTGTTTAACAAGAACACTCTTTTACTCACTTTACAAGAACTCTCTCAAAGAGTGGATTATGAGTACAAAATATATTGCTCAAGAACACAACAACTCAATCAATAATCTTGGCTCTCAAAAATAATGTAAGATATGAAATTTTGAATCACAAGAATGTAATGTATGCTTTGTACTTTTTCTGCAGTGTTGTTGTGTTTTAAAAATGATTTTCAGAGAGTGTTTTATAGAGAAAATGGAGCAATAGACCGTTGCTTTTAGTTCCAGAAAACGCTCCTGAAAATCTGCCTGACAATCGATTGTTGATATTACACAATCGATTGTTGGAGCAAAATTTCAACAGACAGATTCCTTAAAATCCGGTTAAAAAGATTTCTGTTGAATTTAAAAAGAATGACAATCGATTGTTAACTTTAGACAATCGATTGTTGTTCAAATATTCAAAATATTTCTGGCAACTTTTTGACTAAAAGATTTGAGTAAAGATTAAACCATAAATAGATAAAGCCGTTGGAAGAAGTCCGTTTGGAAATATCACTGAGCACAATCGATTGTTTAATAGTGACAATCGATTGTTCGTCATTTTTGAAGATTTTGAAAACATTCTGTAAGTTGTCCAAAACTTTGAGACTAAGTATAAAATCTGACAATCGATTGTTGAATAGTGACAATCGATTGTTGCTTCAAAAATGATTTCAAACGAAGTTTCTGTCTCAAGACAACATTTTAAAAACTAAGTATAGAACTTGACAATCGATTGTTTCTTCAAGACAATCGATTGTTAAACCCAATTTTCTCAAAACGAGTTTAAAAATCATTTTGGCAAATATGCAACTTATTTCTTTAAAAACTTATGATGCATGATTTTATGAAAATCATTTTAGGTGAGAGCCAATATTAGAAATAAGTCGTTGAGTCAAGATTACAAATTAAGACCTACTCAACAGTTGATTGCATCTTCTATTCTTGAACGCGTACTATCCATCCTGTACTTGGACTGTTATTGTTCCATCACCGATGCTTGGCTCAATGTTTGGCATTTATCAAAACCTACATGAATCAACACACGTTAGTTCGAGAACGTGTTTCTTACACTCAACTACAAAGATTCGGAGTTTCCCCAATTTGGCAGGTAACTATCGAAGGTTCGTTCAGGGATTTTCATCTATTGCTTCGCCTTTGACGAAGTTGACACATAAGAATGCTCCATTTGTGTGGACGTATGAATGCAAGGAGAGCTTCTAGAAGCTCAAGTCGGCTTTGACCACAGCTCCGGTATTAGTGTTGCCATCAGCTTCAGGTTCTTATACGGTGTATTGTGATGCTTCGAGAGTCGGGATCAGTTGTGTATTGATGCAGGAGGGTAGAGTGATTTCTTATTCTTCTCATATGCAAAAGCCTCATGAGAAGAACTACCCTATCCTTGACTTAGGGTTGGTTGCAATTGTTCACGCCTTGAAGATTTGGAGGCATTATCTATATGGTGTATCTTGTGCGGTGTACACGGACCATCGCAGTCTTTAGCACTTGTTTAAGCAGAAGGATCTTAATCTGAGACAGTGGAGATGTCTTGCGTTTCTCAAAGATTATGATATTACCATTTTGTATCATTCCAGAAAGGCCAATGTAGTGGCCGATGCTTTGAGCCGGAAGTCTACTAGCATGGGTAGTTTGGCGTACATTCCAGTTGGGGAGAGTCCCCTTGCAGTTGATGTTCAGGCCTTGGCCAATCGGATGGGGAGGTTAGATATTTTCGACCCCAGTCGGGTGTTGGCTAGTGTGGTTTCCCGATCATCTTTGTATGATCGCATCAGAGAGCGTCGGTATTATGACCCGCATTTGCTTGTCCTGAAGGACAGGGTCCAGCATGATGAAGCCAGAGATGTGACCATTTGTGATGATGGTGTGTTGCAGATGCAGGGCGGGATTTGCATGCCCAATGTGGATGGTCTCCGGGAGTTAATATTAGAGGAGGCCTAAAGGTCACAGTATTCGATTCATCTGGGTGCCGTGAAGATGTACCAGGACTTGAGACACCATTACTGGTAGAGGAGAATGAAAAAGGATAATGTGGATTATGTGGCTCGGTGTCTCAACTGTCAGCAGGTCAAATATGAGCACCAGAAACCCGGTGGCGTACTCCAGCGAATGGATATTCCGGAGTAGAAATGGGAGAATATTACCATGGATTTTGTGAGTGGACTTCCTCATACCTCGAAGAAGTTTGATTCGATATGGGTGATTATGGATAGGCTGACCAAGTTCGCGTGCTTCATTCCAGTATGAACTACCTATTTTGCGGAGAAGTTAGCATAGATTTTCATCCGGGAGATTGTACGTTTCCATGGGGTCCCAGTTTCCATTGTATCAGATAGGGGTACCGTGTTTTATTTCCTAGTTCAGGAGTACTTTTCATCAGGAGTTGGGCATATAGGTACAGTTGAGCACATCATTTCATTAGCAGACAGACGGACAATCCGAGCGCACTATCCATATATTGGAGGACATGTTGCGTTCTTGTGCTATTGATTTTCGGGGTTCTTGGGCTGAGTTCTTGCCGCTTGCGGAGTTTTCATATAATAACAGCTATCAATCCAGCATCCAGATGGTGCCGTATGAGGCCTTATATGGGAGACGGTGTGAATCTCTGGTTGGTTGGTTTGAGCCCGGCGAGGCTAGATTATTGGGGATGGAGATAGTTCAGGATGCCTTAGAGAAGGTGAAAGTGATCCAGGAGAGACTTCGTACAGCTCAGTCGCGTCAGAAACGTTATGCAGATAGGAAGGTCCGATATGTATCTTTTGCGGTGGAAGAGAATGTCTTGTTGAAGGTTCCTCCTATGAAAGACGTAATGAGGTTTGAAAAAAAGGGGAAGCTTAGTCCACGGTTCATTGGACCCTTTGAGATACTTAGGAGGATTGGGGAGGTGGCCTATATGCTTGCGTTGCCACCCAACTTGTCGGGAATTCATCCGGTGTTTCATATTTCTATGCTCCGGAAGTATGTTGGGGACCCATCCTATGTATTAGACTTCAGCACGATTATGTTGGATGAAGACTTGACCTATGATGTGGAGCCAGTGGCCATTTTGGGTCGCCAGGTTCGAAAGTTGAGATCAAAGGACATAACTTCGGCGAAGGTGCAGTGGAGAGGTCTACACGTGGAGGAAGCCACTTGGGAGAATGATCAGAAGATGCGCATCAAATATCCTCACTTCTTTGATACTCCAGGTATGTGTCTTGACCCGCTCGAGGACGAGCGTTTGTTTAAGTTGGGGAGGATGTACCCGACCCGTTTTCAAGTGAGTTACCACCCCGTTTTCTCCGTTTTATGCTTTTATATGTTTCATTATATGTGTTTTGAGAAATTGAAGTAATTCGAAAGGAGTTTAGTTAGAAATGAGATAATTAGTCTTTTTATGAGAAGGTTAGTTTGGAAAAGTCAACTGAATGTTGACTTATGAATTAGATGGCTCGGGGAGTATTTCCAATGATTGGACTAGTTTCGGGTGGTGATTTATGACTTAAGAGAGCAATCGAAACTGAATTTTGAGGTCCGGTGTAGAATTTGGCTTGAATTGGCTAAGTTTGAATTTTGGCGAAGTACGGTTGATAGGTGTGATTTTGATTCGGGGGTCGGAATGGAATTCTGACAGTTTTAGTAGCTCCGTTAGGTGATTTTGGATATGCTTGTAAAGTTTCAGGTCATTCGGAGGTGTTTAGGTCGGATTTTAGATCAAATGCAAGTATCGGAAGTTTTAGTTTAACTTAGGCTTGAATCCGTTGTAATTTGATAATATAGATGTTTATGATAGTAATTTTATGCTACGAGCAAGTTTGAATGAAGTAATAGACCATATCTCTGAGTTTGGTTGAGGTCCTGAGGGCCGCATGGTGTTATCGGATGGTTTAGAGGGAGGTCGGAGCCTTGTTGCAACACGACTTTTTTTTCTATCTTATGGTAATTCCGTATCTACTGAAAAAGGAACCGCAGAAGCGGTTCCTCAAATGTGGAGGGGGAACTACAGAAGCAGTCGTCTGTGGCCAAGGAAGTTCCGCAAAAGCGAAAGTTGGGACGCACAAGCGGATCTGCAAAAGTGGATTTTAGACCGCAGATGCGGTCGAGGAGAAACCGCAAAAGCGACGGCTGGACCTTAGAAGTGGTCCCAGCGGTTTTAAGTGAGACCACACAAGCGGTCGATTGGGATGCATAAGCGGTACCGCAGGTGCGGAAAATAGGCCGCAGAAGCGGAAAACGGGCATGTGTCATAGTGAACAGTGTTCACGAACTTGGAAAGAGAAGAGAAAATATTTGGGACTTCGAATAGGGTTGTTCTTGGGCGATTTTCAGGAGAAATCAAAAGAGCATCATCAGGTATGTACTATTAACCTTGGATTATGTTATTTTGGTGTTAAAACATTGATTAATCACGAAATTTCAAGGACTTAATGGCTAAAAATAGAGGTTAGGGCTTGAAACTCAAGAGAGTTTAAACGTGAGTTTTGGAGGGGTAAACGAACTCCGTTTTTGATAAATTTTATATGTACGGAGTCGTGGCGAGACGAGGAATCCGTTGATGTGACTTTTTTAATTTTTCAAGAAGTGGGCTCGGGCTTGGGTTTTACCAACTTCGAAATTTTTAGTGTTTTCGAGTAATTTTAATTGGGTTATGCATCTTTAACCTATAATAATGCATTCGTTTTGATTTTGACTAGATTCGACGCGCGTACAGGGAGATTCAAAAGGAAAACGCATTGCGGACTAGTCTACGACCGGTTAGAGGTGAATAGTTTGTATAGATGATGGCCTGAGGGTTTGAAACTCCGATTTATCACATCGTGACGCTATGTTAGGGCGTGACTCGCACCCCATGGCAGGTGCGGCATCTTGTATGATTGAGGATTGTAACTTGGTCCATCCCGAGGGATAACTATAATATATTGCAGACTGATACGCATATTGAATTGAATATATCTGGGCCTAGTGTCGAGTTGTAGTATCCGTCTAGCATAAATATCATTCTGATAGCATGATTTGTACAATCATTTATCTCAGTCTTGTGCTTAATCTCTATTATGAAATAATAATTCACTTTTCCTGAAAATAAATAATTACATGATATTTTCTTAAAAAATTAGAAAATAGAAAATAAATTGAATCAGTTATGCGACTCATATGCACACTGTGGATTGAGTATGGGTCGGGTTGCACGCCGCAACAGTGATATGATGATATTGCGCTTGGGCTGTAGGAGCCCATCCGGACTTTGTACACAGCCCCACTTCGCGCCGTCGACATTAAACGGATCGGGCTGTACGCCGCAGCGGATTCATGTGCATTGCATTGCATCTTTGCATGATATTTGATTGATATATTTGATATTGCTTTGTTTTTAGTTCGTATTTAAGGGGTCGGACTGTTATTTCTAGCTTTTCTTTGTGGCATTTTGTAGATTTATTAACTTTAGATATATTTGCTTATTACTTACTGAGTCGGTAGTACTCACCGCTACTCCCTGCACCCTGTGTGCAGATTCAGGTACACCGGAGGCTTAGCTGATTCAGTAGTTGTCTCCGCAGATTGTTCTGAGTTGTTGAGGTAGCTGCTTGCCATTTGCAGGACCTGGCTACTCTTCCTATTTCAGTTCATTATTATAATACACATTTCCAGACTTATATATTTTTATTCAGATATTATTATCCAGATTGTTTTAGAGGCTCTAGACTCGTGACCCCAGATCTTATAGGAGTGTCTATCGGTTTTCATATCTTTCCATATTATTTGATTAATATTATTGGATCATTATTCTAAAATTACTATAGTCTCCTTAAAAAAATTATCGGTTTGGGGCTTATCGTTAAATTGGAAGCGATTGTTGGTCAGGCTTGCCTAGCTTTACGGTTGAGTGTCATCACGACCGGGTCTCGATCGTGACACTGACATTTGTAATTTAGCAGATATTTAGTTACATTGTCATGGTGAGGGGTCTTTTGTTGCACAATTTCTAGATTTGATTAGGTCCTCTCTAGTTCTTCGGTTCTTCCTATCCCTGGTAATTTGATAAGAAGAAAGGGTCGCACTGTGGAGTTTTACCTTATTTAACTAATATTTGGTAATCCGCCAATTAAACTACTAAATGACGAAGCGAATTCAGTATGATCTTATATGTAAACAGTTTTAGATGTCTTTTCATACGATTACATAGTTCAAGCTCAAAAGTAATGGTTTAGTAGAACCAACATAACTTGCTTTCGTCTATCCTCGATTGTCGTCTATCCTCGATTGTCACACTAACCGTTTAAATGGAGCGATTTTGCTGTCTATTATGATGCTCTCAACTCACTACCAGGCAGGGGCGGATCAAGCCTGTCATCTAGGGGTTCTCCGTGAACCTAGCTTTTGTCCAAATAATGTAAATGTATTTTAAAAATTCATTAAATATCCACAAATATTTAAATGTAAACTCAGTTAATATTGATAATTACTCGAAGTCGTTGCAGAAACCAAAAAATATTAAATCCTGGATCTGCCTCTGATACCAGGGGTGGCTCAACGGATCTCGTGGCCTAAGGCGAAATCGTATTGAGGGCCCTTTAATTTATTTTGTAAAATATTTACATTGACAACAAAATTTGCTTTTTACACAATAAATTAATCATTTAAGATAAAAAAGTAAATTTAAAAAAATAAAAAAATAGGAAGAAGAGTACAAAAACAAAGTGGTGGACTACGGGATGTTGAGGTCCAGAACTAAAAGTGAAAATTTTAAATTGTATATCATCACAAATAAACGTACGTAACGTAATAGCTTAAGTTTTAAACACTCACAACTCCTTCTGATTAATTAATACGATAATTATAGTTTATTCTATTAAGTAGCACTTATTGGTAAATATCTAAACTAAATTATAAATAGCCTAATATAATATGTCGAATTACACCAAAAGAAAATTGGTACATGAATGTTTTTGTGTTCATGCAGCTTCAGAGAATATCATAAAAGAAATTCATTATGTTGTAGATATATATAACTTAATTCCTATATAAAAAGGATAAAATTAAAATTAAAGAGTGAAGTAAATATACTAATTAATGAGGAAAGAAAATTATCATAATTTATAAATATTTTGGTATAAAATAACCTCAATCAAGTAAATAAATCATATATTGTAATCTTTTCTTCATACTAATTATTTATATAAATAATATAGTATATGGTAATAATAATAATTGTAATAATTTAAAATAAATTTGGGGCCTTCAAATTTTGGGGTCTAGGGCAATGGCCTTATTTCCCAAAGGCTTGGAGCCGACCCTGCTCAAAACACCATGAACTTCCACACTTCGGTCCTGGTAGTTCTAGTGGCCTTGTCCAAAGGCCATGCTCATACATTTCAACCGAGGAAGCCACCATGATGACCTTCAAAAGCTTTCACGCAATTTCTACTCGTACTCTATTAAATTCTAATATAGATTAAAATATTGTTCCATAGAGACTTTAATCTAAGCTACAAACCTTTAATAGTTTAATTACAATTTGAGAGAATCAACTTGATGAAAAGTGAATGAGGTTTAAAATAAATTAATTACTTAATCAAAACAAATAACTTTTGGAAGATTTTAAATTTTAAAAAAGAATTGGGAATCATTGAATTCACTTGATAATATTGCTATAATAAAATCTCAATTTCTACATTTATTTCTCTAACGAATAATTGCTTATTTCTAATACAATTATATTTGCTCACAAAGAAATAACCAACTAATAACACTCCCTGAGAACTATATTAATTAATCAACTTAAGACTAGTAACGATTAAACCAAAATATTTTCTTCCTTGAATTGTGCTAAAATAAAGTAAAAACTCCGTGAGAATATTTTCACTAAAGACCAATAATCTTGCCCACCAGTATTTGAGGTTGATTGTAAAGAAGCCTCGAATACTATTGAATTGTCCCCGAGTAGCACAAATAATTGTTTCCTCATTAAAAACCTCGCCCAAAAACCCGATTTGGCACAAAACTGATCTAAGGGAAAAAAGTGAGATGCGTGCTTTAAAACCTGAGGTCTTTTAGTTGAACATTTTCCCGTTGTCTTTTATCGAAAACCTGTAATAAGTTAGTATCAAATACAATGAAAGGGGAGAGAGTCATACCTTAGCAATAGTATCATTTGAAGAGTGACATATTCTAATTATTTGGCAGTTGTTCACCGTTCATTGAGCCAATCTTGTAAGATCCCTTTCCGATGATATTAATGACCTAATATGGTCCTTCCCAATTTGGATTGAGTTTCCCCTCATTTGGATCTTGAGTGTTGAGGGTAACTTTTCTCAAAACTAAGTCTGCTACTTTGAAGAGTCGAAGATTGGCTCTTCGATTATAATATCTTTCGACTCGTTGTTTCTGGACTGCCATTCAACTAGGGCGGCTTCGCATTTTTCGTCTAGAAATTCGAGGTTTGTGTTTATAGCCTCATGATTTGATTCTTCCATTGAGTATTGAAACCTGACGCTTGGCTTCCCGACTTCGCCGGGATTAGAGATTTGGCACCATATACTAAGGAGAACAGTGTTGCCCCCGTACTGGATTTTGTCGTTGTCCGATATTCCCCAAAGACTTCAGCGAAAATTTCTCTGCGTTTCCCCTTGGCATCGTTCAACCTTTTCTTTTGAATCTGAATAATGGTCTTGTTCGTTGATTCGGCCAGTCCGTGCCCACTATAATGATACAGGATCGATAATATCCTTTTTATTTTGTGATCTTCGAGGAAATTCATTATTTTACTATCGATAAATTATTTTTCATTATCGCACACTATCTCGACGGGTATCCCAAATCGGCATATGATGTGATCCCAGATGAAGTCGAAACTTCTTTCTCTCTTACTTTCTCAAAAGCATGTGCTGACCCATTTAGAGAAATAGTCAGTCATAAATAAAATGAACCTAGTTTTACTTGGGGTCGATGGCAGAGGGCCAATGATATCCATTCCCTATTTCATGAACGGTCGTGGGGATAATACTGAATGAAGTGTCTCCCCGGGCTGATGGATCATTCGTGCATATCTTTGGCATTTGTCACATTTCGAAAGAACTCCTTGGTATCTTTTTCCATATTGTCCCAATAATACCCTGCTCTAATGACTTTGTGAACCAGTGATTCGGTACCAGAATGGTTCCTGCAAGTTCCCTCATGAATTTCTTGTAGGACGTCGTTGGTGTCAACCGGACCCAAGTATATTGCCAACGGTCCATCGAACATCCTTCTATACAATGTTCCATCTTCGTCCAATGTGAATCATGCAGCTTTCGTTCGCAGAGTCCACAATTCCTTAGGGTCCGACGGAAGTTTCACATTCTTCAGATAATCGATATATTTGTTCCTTCAATCCCAAGTTAATCTTCTGAAGTTTATTTCGGTGTGGGCTTCTTCGACTATCGACTTTGAAAGTTGTACGGCAGTCCATGAGCTAATTTCATCATCTTCAACTGATTACCCCAAATTTGCAAGGGCATTGGCATCACCGTTCTGCTCTCGAGGTACATGTTGTAGGGTCCATTCTTTGAACTAGTGTAAGGTTACCTTCAATTTGTCCAAGTATCTCTGCATTTGATCTTATCTAACCTTGAAAGTTTTGTAGGCTTGGTTAACCACGATTTGGGAATCACGCTTGGCCTCGATGACCTCTGCTTCCAAGCTTTTAGCCAGCTCGAGACCTGCAATCATGGCTTCATACTCGGCCTCATTGTTAGTCAACTTAGGATTTTTGATAGATTGTCTAATTATATTGCATGTGGGTGACTTCAAAAGGATGCCTAGCCCGGACCCCTTCACATTCGAAGTATCATCTGTGGAAAGGGTCCACACCCTCGAGGATGTACCCAATTTAGTAATAGTTCCTTTTCGACCTCGGGTACGAGGGCTGGTGTAAAGTCGTCCGTGAAGTATGCTAAGATTTGAGACTTGATGTCCGATTGGGGTTGATAATCGATATCATACCCACTGATTTCAAAGGCCCATTTGGCTAGTCGGCCCGAGAGTTCGGGCTTGTGGAAAATTTTGCGAAAGGGATAAATGGTTACTATACAAATTGGGTGAAATTGAAAATACGGTTTTAACTTCCTAGGAGCGCTTATTAGAGCGAGTTCTAATTTTTCTAAGTGTGGGTACCGTGTCTCGGCTTCTCCTAAAGTCCGGCTAACGTAGTAAACAGGAAATTGCGTACCTTGCTCTTCTCAAACTAGGACACCACTTACCGCGACCTTTGAGACTGAAAATGTAAGTAGAGTTGCTCATCCGCTTTTGAAGTGTAAAGCAATGGCGGGCTCGAAAGATACTTCTTAGTTCTTCCAATGCATGTTGGCATTCCGGGGTCCAAGTGAAATCGTTCTTCTTTTTTAGAAGTGAGAAGAACTTGTGGCTTCAATCTGAAGATCTGGCCTAAAACAGCTATCCGCCTTGTTAATCTTTGTACGGCCTTAACGTTGTCCACGACTATGATGTCTTCGATTGCCTTGATTTTATCGAGGTTGATCTCGATTCCCTGATTTGACACCACAAAGCCAAGGAACTTTCCTGAACCGACCCCGAATGCACATTTCTCGGGGTTGAGCTTCATGTTGTACTTTCTCAATATGTTGAAGGTTTCCTGCAAATGTGTCAAATGATCCTCTGTGCGCATGGACTTAACTATCATGTCATCGATATAAACCTCTATTGACTTACCTATTTGTTCTTCGAACATTCGGATTACCAGGCATTGATAAGTAGCACCAATATTTTTTAGTCTAAATGGCATTACATTACAGCAATAAGTACCATACTTAGTGATACACAAAATCTTTTCTTGCTCCTCCTGGTTCATTTGTATTTGGTTGTACCCAGAGTAGGAATCGAGAAAACTGAGGATTTTGTGGCCGGTCGTGGCATCGATCATACGAACGATATTCAGCAAAGGAAAGGAGTCTTTAGGGCATGCTTTGTTCAAGTCTTTGTAGTCTACACACATTCTAGGTTTATTCCCCTTCTTGGGGACTACAACTATGTTTGCTAACCATTCGAGATATTTTACTTCCCGGATGGTTCTTATTTTGAGAAGTTTGGTTACCTCATCCTGGATGAATGTATGCTTTACCTCAGACTATGGCCCTCTTTTTTGCTTTGCTGGTCTGAACTTTAGGTCCAAACTCAACCGATGAGTGGTGATCTCCGATGGGATCCCTGTCATGTCAAGGTGGGACCACGCAAAACAATCCATATCTTTAATAAAGAATTTAATGAGTTTTTCCCATAGCTTAGGAGTTAATCTCGTGCCTAGGTATACCTTTCGATCGGGAAGATGCTCGATCAGTATGACTTGCTCCAACTCTTTGATCGTCGACTTTATGGCGTCGGAATCATCGGGGATTGTGATGGTTCGAGGTATCATACAATCATCATCCTCGATAATTTCCTGTTGTTTCGATCTGGTCGAGGCCGGCGACTGTTGTTGCTATTTGACTTCCTATTTTTCCTTTGATTTGGTTGTCTTTGTTGATGTTAGTGGCGATACTGGTATTACTTCATCAATTGCAAGCATCTCTTTGGTTGCTGGTTGTTCGTCGTACACCGTTTTGACTCCTTCCGGTGTTGGGAATTCAACATTTGATGAAGCGTTGAAGGTGTTGCCCTTATATTATGGATCCAAGGTCTTCCGAGCACCAAATGATGAATCCTCTAATACCAAATCCAACTTAGTGGTTTAGCATAGGGTATAGAGGAGGTTTTAGTCTCGCTATAATGTGTTTGGTTTACAATGAAGCTCACGGAATCGGACGGATACTGCGTTGTCATATGTCTCCAACAGAACTGGGTATCGCGTGAACTACACATGCAACTGCACGCGAGCTGCAGGGAGTAAATTGAGTACTTCCAACTCAGTGGTAATAAGAGCGAATAATACCTGAGCGATAAGAAAACACGTATGAGCACTCCAAAATGCTATAAAAGACTGTGCAACCCTTAGAAATAAATTAGAAAAACCGTGATGCTGTAAAAATCCTTTAGAAAATCTTAAGCTCATTTAAAAATCTCTTTTGAAAATATGCCTTTTCAACTGTTGCAAAAATATTTTCAACAAGTTGGAAATAATCAGAAATCTGCCCCATGATCTAAGTATCAACCTCTTACTACAGTATCAGCCTTGCGGGCTCACTCCGAACTCACAAGGTACAACATCAGCTTTTCGGGCTCAGCACTCTTTAACACGTAACACTAGGGTATTTGGTCAACAAGGCAAGTAGTAGCATGTGTGCCAATGATGTGTGAGTGCTAAAAATCATGTCATGTAATGTAAACAGGAATGAATGCATGAATGCAATGCAATGCAATGCAATGTACATGATCGCTGCGGTGCGCAGCTCAAAAAAAGGTCTTCCGAGCAATGCATTGTACCTCATATCGCCTTCAATCACGTGGAACTTCGTTTCCTGGATAGTTCCGGCAACGTTTACTACCAACATGATTTCCTCTTTGGTGGTTTCACTTGCCATGTTGAAATTGCTAAGCACTCGAGCTGCAGGTACGATTTGATCCTGAAAGACGAGCAGCTCAACGACCCTCGATCGAAGAGCTCATGGATCAACCAACATACGTTTAACTTGAATTTTATTCATAAAGATAGATATTACCAGTGCGTCGTTGTGAGGCTGTTCGATCCCTTCTCCATCCTCGTCGTTGAAAGATAAGGTATCTTTTGGTAAGTAGTCACGGGTACGCTTCACTCTTGTTATTGTAACTTTGGTGCGTTTAAATATCGGACCTGAGGAATATCGACCCACCGACGATCATATGAATCACGTGTTGTGGTTCCTCCTATTCATTTTTCCTGTTTGCATCCCTGTATCTGAAGTGATTTTTGTTCAGTCACTCAAGAACTCTCGAAGATGACCTTCGATAAATAAACGAGCTACTACCTCTCTTAATTGTCTACAGTCTTCGGTTCTGTGACCAGGGGTTCCATGGTACTTGCACATTTGATTTGGATTCCTTTGAGTTGGATCAGTCTGCAGGGGTCTAGGCCATCTAGTATCCTTGATTCGTCCAATGGCTGACATAATACTTTAAGCATCAACAGCGAAGTTGTATTCCGATAACCGTGGTGCTTTCTTAGGCTCGACATGTTTATCGAAGCCACTCATACTCATGAGCCCTCGTGAATTTTGACCTCGATCATTTCGAACGGGATTACGACCCGGTTTGTTATTTCTACGATCTGCGCTATATGATTGGTATTGATCTCTGTTCAATTGGGGCTTCCTATCGATGTCTCCTTGAATCCTGCCTTCGGATCTATTTGGTTAAACGGAACAGGACGGGGTTCCCAACTGATCATCCTCGACCCTGATCTTTAATTGGTATTGATTATGCACATTGCCCAGGTCACCGCTGGATATTCAATCAAATTCTGCATTAGTTGATGTGACGCTACCGAACTTCGCTCGTTCAAACCCTGAGTAAAGGCTTGGACAGCCCAATCATCTGTAACTTGGGGTAGGTCCATGGGCTCCATCTAAAATCGAGAAACGAATTCGCTTAGCATTTTATTGTCCTTTTGTCTCACTTTGAAGAGGTCGGACTTCCTAGTCGAGACCTTTATTGCTCCGACGTGTGCCTTTACGAATGAATCGGAAAGCATAGCAAAAGAAACGATGGAATTTGGCGGCAAATTATGGTATCATATCATTACCACCTTCGATAATGTTTCTCCAAAAAATTTCAACAGAACAGGTTCAAATTCATCGTCTTCTAAGTCATTTCCTTTTATTGTGCATGTATAAGAAGTGACATGCTCATTGTACTTGGGAATTTCTTACATGCGGAATTTCTTCGAAATAGGCTTCGGAGCCGCTTTTACTGGGAAAGGCTACTGTACAAACTTTTTCAAGTCCAAACCCATCAGAATCGAGGGTGCCCCCGGTATTTGATCAACCGGGAGTTGTATGTTTCTACCTTTTTATCATTAGCCTCGATCATCTTTTCTCCCGATTCAATCCGTTTAGTGAGCTCCTCGAGCATCTTCATGATGGCGGGATCAGTTCCCGATCCATTATCGTTTAATTTTTCATGTACGGGTTCGACCCTATGAACAACTTCCTGTGATGCATCAACTTCAATTCTGCTTAGGGCTCGATTCTGACTTTGGAGTTGCGCTATCGCGGCCTCCTCAGTTTGTAGCATGTCAAATATCATTCAAAGGCTAATTCCGCCTTCTTCACCATTTTGTGCATTTTGATCAGTTGCCCGAGTGTCTCTGCACACGCTATTTTCAGGGTCGGCACCTAAATCTCCACAAATTGCGACACAAGAACTGACATCAACGGGATCTACGGCTTGTGGTGCATCGGGATTGATTGGAGACACTCCGTTTCCCGAGGTGACTACATGTTCGTTTTCACCATGAAAACCAAGGATGGTATCATTGTAAGTGGATACTGCTTGAGAGTTCGACATGTTAATTCTGAAATAAAAAATACTCACAAGAACAAGCGTAAAAACAGTGCGTGTTATAAAGATTAAAATATTAAGCAATCACTATTATTCTTAACCACACCGTGGGCGCCAAATTGTTTACCCTAAAAATTGAGTAATAATTAAACTTGTAATGCAATTTTAAGAATGCGTGATTTCACTTAATATCAATTAAGAAACGTGAAGATACGCAATAGAAATTGACAATAATGTAAGGTGAAACAGTGTTTAAACAAAGCCCTCGAGTTGGAATACCCTCGAGCTAGTAGAGCTAGAACAATTAAAAAGCAACAAACTAATGGGCAAGAGGACGTGAATTAAAGAGAGAATATGATATTCCTTTTATTTATGTGAATGTAAGTAGGTTATGAAATGATTAGTGTCCTCTCTTTATATAGCAGAAGAGTCCTAGTTATGGTACAATTTTATTATGGAAGTAAATCCCATTGATACGAATAACCAACCTTGAAATTATCTGTTCCGAAATGTCCGCCTTTATCTCCGACCTATTACAAATATCTCGCATTTCTGTTATTGTACTTCACTCAAAGTTGGTCATACTTAGTCTCGATTGTTGCTTGCCTCAATCCCGACGGGCACCTCGATTCTTGAACTTGACACCCCGTCTTCATACTCTGGCCCGTTCCATTACGAGGCCGACCTCCGACGTGATCCCCTAATCTCGATTAAATAGCAAGATCGGGCGAGCCCGATATTAACCGTATACTTAGATCTTAAGAAATAAAATACAGAAACATGGTCATCTTGATCACTTGACTTGGAGCACCAGTAATTATAGTCACAAAAATGAAAAGCCATGTATATTACACCCAACCAAAAATGAGACCTACTGACTAAATCACCTAAACCTCTTCACATCTGTCAGTAACAAGGTTCGATCGAGACTAACCAAACCATAACTGTCATGATTTACATGGACTGAATTCTTCAGCCGTTTTACTTTGTATGTTCTATATGGCCAACATAAGACTTCAATTGCTAAATATTACATTTTTACACTTTGCTGCAAAGTGCTCAACAGCGAGTATCCTAAAAATATGATTTTTGTGTGCGTGTGGCGAGGGTGTTTGCGGGGGGGGGGAGGGAGGGTACTTCCACATTTCTCAAGATCCCCTTGCCTAGCAGGATCTTGCATTCCTTCCCATACTTGTTCTCGATGGTTTTCAGCCTTTCAAATATTAAGTTGAATTCATAGCCCCTTTACCATTGTCAAAATCATGACCTACACTGGAACTTTCCTGCCTCAGTGACCATTTTTGGGACAAAAGGCTTCATATCTGCACTGACATAGCATGAAATGCCTTAAGCAGGAAAAAGCACATAAAGGCACTAGAGAACAACATTTTGCCATAATTATCAACAATATTATGAGTGAGATTCACCTACCAGAGGCTCAAAGACACCATGAATTTCACAGCATATCTTCTGCGTATAATAATTCAGGATACACAGAAGATACCATTTGCTTTAACGAGTTCATAGATTCTTTTAAAAATGCATGTCCTTCCGCAGCTGCAAGTACCAATGAAGAGCAATAAATTGACGTAGCCAGATATAGCAAACGCATTAACAACCACCGTGCAGAAAGAATCAAACAGTTACTACCTTTACTCAGTGCATGAAATTCCTTTGAGAAGTCCTCAACACGTCCATGGACAGGTCTCATTCCACAGATTTGGATTACACAAAATTCCAGGTACAATGCCATTACTGTTATTTGCAACAGTAGAATACAGACCCCTTGTATTTCAGAAGTAACCTGCTTCAACTTGTGGGCTTCACACAATTCAGTAATGATCGAAATTCCTTGATCCTACAACCAAAAGGTGAAACATAGCCTAAGCATCACAAGACTGCTCAGAAGTATCTTTAGGAAGGGCATATGGCCATGTACTCGTGAAGCTTTAAAAACTGACCAACTGAGTTGAAAACTACGCGTAATACTCTCCTTTTTACATCCTACAGCACAAAATTTGTATTCCTCGCATTGTCTACATAAAATTAAATTTGATCTTCTAAGAATTACTCTAGACTGCAAAAACACGTCAAGTGATTAAAATAGTCAAAACTCTCAAAAGAAAACTAAAGATTAAAATTAACAAACTTAAACTGGGGAGCACATAAATATAGAGGACAACATGCTGAGTTCTGCAGAAGCAATTAAATAAAATCGATCCATTGTGTTAGTTCCGTTGTTTTCCTTTTAGACAAGACAAGTGGTTAGGATAAGAATGTCCTGGGAGGTCACCCTGCAATCTTAAGCCTCAGTATGGTTAGGCACATGGAAACCACTGCCTCCATCAAACTTAAATTAGAATACTCACAGGGACTTGCGCTCAATGCATAAATCATGCAAAAATCAACTCTGGAAAGAGGAAGATAAAAGAGACAAAAATGATCTGGATGTTTCACCTGCAAGCAGTGAAGGATATCAGGCATTGGTAGCTCTGGGAAACGTGCAAGATCAACAAAACCCGCTTCTTCAGCCCTTTCAGCAGCTTCTTCAGCTTGTAGACATAAAAACTTGAGCAGAAGACAGGTAATTCTGTATATCTGAATAGACATTGCATCTGAAAAATGAGACTGCGTAGTCAGACTAGCATGCTCATTTGTTTGATCTTTGATCACAATAGCAGTTTTTGACGAAAAAAATGAATATTTGGGATTTAGACCGCAGCAAAGAGCAGAAAGAGCAAACCAGCCCTTTTTGCTATTGATATATGATGGCTTTTTGTGCCACTCGTACTCCTCTCGGAGGGTAGGATGACAAAAGATGGGGGGAGCTCTTCCTGGCGATTCCCCATGACGCTGTGTACCGCAGCTAATAAAGGCCAATAAATGGATGCATCTTTCCCTTAACTGTGACTCCATTTCTTTCATGGCCCTTGACCAGGCATTCCTGTGCTTTGCCAGAACACAGATTAACATAACCGTGTTTTCACTCTCTCTCAGACAACTCAATGAAGTATGTGGTTTGAGTGCCCGAGGTCTTTTCTTATCATGATCATCTGATGGAAAATCCGGAGCACTAAGATAATATGAAACTAGATCAGCCTTCTCCAAGAAGAAGTAAGTCACCACGTGATCCACATTTAAAATCGAAGTTTCTCCTAAAGAGTTAATAATTGCTGTAACCACAGCCAAGCTAAGTCCCCAAATGGGAGGAGACCTTTCATTATTCTCAAAGGAGTTTGCCAGATTTCTCTCATTCTCAACTACTGAGAGAGGTCTACCATTAGATAGATCAGCTAAAAATACTCTTAATGATGCAAAGAAACCAGCATTCAGAAGCATCTCAGCACCTTCCTTCACATGTGCAATAGTCAAAAGAAACTTCAATATTATGTCAATGACTGAATAAGAGCTTTTGTCTTGAAGCTTAAGAACAATATGCTGCATCGGAAGATGCTTTTGAATGACAGGGAACCAAGTGGCAGGTGTTGAAAAACCTTTGAGTACTTGGTCGATAATAATCATAGAGATGGAGCAGTGTCCAGTAAGTTCTATACAGTTGCAAAGCAATGGTAGTAGCCCCAAGCTCACATTAGCTGCCTCAGGTAAGACTTCATTATGCTCCATTTCTGTTCGTACACCAAGGCGAGAGTCTTTCCAACTTGACTTGAGTGAAAAGAGAATCAGCTCCAGAAATATTTTCATTGTACTAAGGACACCAGTAGCCAATGGCCTACAGTTGCTCAACACCTTGAGGCCATAACCTACAGTTTTTAATATGAGAAGGCACATAGATAAAGATAATTGTGCATTCAGCGACCTGGTATACCGGAAAAGCAGGTCTGCTTGAGCTGCAAGAATTTCAACTATGTCTTTACTAGCATCAGGGACTGGGACTAACAGCTCGATTGTGCGGGTGAGAGACTCGCATATATTGTCAATGCTAGATGACAATAATTTTTCAGGAATATTTCTGGCAGTTTTAACCTCGTTCTCAACTGACTGCATAAACAAGGAAGCCGTATCAGTCATAGCAAACCAAATATGTACAGCTACCCTTGGAGAAATTATAGAGTCGGCAAGAGTTCAGACATTTTTGCATACGAAAACCACGCCAAAATCCTAAACGAGTTGAGGTCAACTATATGAACCCTCACTAACAATGTCCCTCCATTTAAGTCCATTTTGGATCAATATTATACAAAATAAAAATACAAGTTCTCTATATTTTCTATTGGCATATAAATCTCAGACAAGACTAAAAGACACCATGAAAACATAGGACTTAAAGTAAATGTACAAACATGACTAGAACAACATTCACGACTTATTATTATCACCTACAGACCTTGTTTTCATTATGCCCTGCTTTTTCCTAGTGTGCATGGATTCCAAGAAATTGTAGGTCATTGGAAACAACTTCCTTATATGTAATTTTTGAGTCAACGAAGTGGCTAAATGGTAATAGCTTCTAAAATTGTGGCTAATGCTTGATATTTGCCAATTTTTTCCGTCTCACCAACCATGGTATTTCACCAAAGTTTGACAATGTAAGGATTTTGTAAACAAGTTGAATGAACTCGAAGACGAAACTTATAATTCCTAACAACCATCTAAGTACATATAAACACAATGTTATGGAGCTTATAAGATTTAAAAACCCACAGTAAGGTAAATGACCTAGATCTAGAAAACGACAAAACTGAACATGCAACTAAATATGGAGCTAGCAGCATCACCATGGATAACATTGTTGCCGACGCTTTTTTAAGACAGAAGCACATACGAATAAGAATCAGCAAGGTCAAATGACTTAAATGTAGGAGACAATATATTAGAAGTCAAATGCAACTGACAGCAACACTCACATCAACATTATCAGATATGGAGAAAGCTGTTGTCAAAGCTATTAAAGCTGAAAGCTTGGATCTTGTGAGTGACACCATTAAATTCACATTCTGCAACGAGAGCAACAGCGCTTCTGCAACCGCTTTAGATGCTTTCCAATCCGAAATATCCCACAAATCAATTGCCATGTCCCCTTGCAGACGATCAGTGTCATACAAGCAGACACCATCAGTTTGAGGGAAAATGTCCTCATCGTGCTTACGGCGATACGTTTGTAAAAAATCTGACTCTAGCAGATATTGTGACAGCTCCTTGAATGGTCTGTGGGCGATCTGTCTACCTTCAAGCTCTCCTTGCAGATGATAGAATAGATCATTGAGAATTAAGTCATCCAATTCATTTCCTCCACTGGAAGAAAACGGAATAGAAGGAAGAAAGATTTAAGTCTTGCATCCGTGTTATAAATTATAGTGAACTTGTAGAATATATTGATCCACTGAATATATAAAATACTTTTGCATTTCAATTGCCTCTACTTAAATATTTAGGTTAATTATATCAAATATAATTAACTACTACACCAATGACATTCTGCCTGAACTCTTTGAGTAACAGATTGCTATAAATCCATAACAGTTTACTTCAGATAACATTATGATCACAATATCCCTGCGAGATAATAACTGAGTACAAATAAATAGACAAACCAGTCCCAGGAACAGTCTCACTTCAGCAATGCATGACAAAACTGAGCACTTACCTATAACCACGGTGCGCATAGTAACCCATCAACTCAGTAAAGGCTGGTAACTTCCTCAACTGTAGAAGAGAAAACAAATTTTAAGGTAGAAAATAAGTCTCTTTAATAAAGCTATAGTTGTAACAAATGCCAAAGGCACGAAAGTTTGCAAACTGCAGTGGACAGGTTGATAAAACTCAGGAGACATCAGTTGTTGTGTTTATGTATCAGTTCTTTGATTAGAGTAAATGGAATAAATGGCGAAGGGATGAAACCGCAACATTGTATGAGAAGCTGCAAATAAATATAAAAAAGAATAAAACCTTTTGCCACAAGTTAGTAACTTTATCGATAAGTGAAACAGACAAACTTCCTCTATCACCGCTTTTCACTTTACACATCACCCGCACAGCAAATAAACCAGCAGCAACCTGTAAGCACTATCAACTAAAATTAAAGGTATATTCTGATGTATAAACAGGGGACAATAAGAAGAAGATTTCCAAAACATACTGAAAAGCCTCATATTGTTAGAAAAGATATAACAAGCTGTTTTGGAATATTCCCCTTCACTCTGAATGTGATATTAAGAACAAAATCAGAATAAAACAATCAGTAAAACAGTGAGTAGAATTTAAATGAAAAACTGATTAAGCCCTAGAGAGTAGGAAATGAATCTCACAATAAAGTGTTTATTTTGCCGCTAAAGAAACAAAGAGAGAGTGTCCCAAAATGGAGATCCGATGTATACCGACTTTGAACAAGAAAAACAATAGAACCAGCCCTCTAAGAAGACAGGTAAAACCTTTAACATGATACATGAGATATCCAATTTAAATAATATATTATTTAGATAGCACAACTTGTATAAGTGTATTGACATTTCAACCAAGGATGACCACCAACAAAAGGGACAAGTATCATAATTTTGACCTCAACAACCAGTGAAGTGAGAACTGCTCTTCTTCTCAGCTTCTTACTTGCCACCAAACCCTTGAGGCTGATCTATCAGAACAGCTCATAAGTACATCATTACATCTCCCGAAATCAAAATGCAACTGAAAAATTCATATAACCAAGCCACCTGATTCATTTGCTCCCTCGTCCACTTTTACAAATTCCAGTTTTGCAAGGTTAACTTTGCCACCTTTGCTGGTATGTGTTTTCAGTTAAGCCAATCAATAACTTTTTCAATTGGTGAATCAAAGATCAGTATTCATGATAAGATTGTCGTAACATTGTAGGTATCATTCTGTAACGGTAGATTCATTCTGATCCATGATAAATGGTCTGTTTCTCTGGAGGACAGGTAAAAGCAAGAGTGTAAGGGTGAATAAGGATTTTCAGGTTTCTGGGTTTGCAGCTGCTAGAATTAAGCTTAGACTGGGGAAAGCACAAAGTGGTAATTATCAGTAAAGAGAAGAGGTGATGACAAAGAAGAAGGGACTCTGGTATTCAGAAACAGAAGGGTGAGGGCTTCCAAGTAAGGTGTAAATTAGTTGGGAGTATATATAAACTGTAAAAGAGTACTAACACTTTATTGTCACTCTTAGTCTCTTTAAAATCCTAAAACTCTACTTGAATTAAGCATAACAACAATTTGTTTGGGAGACCACCATTTCGCTAGAAAGGAACAGCATATGTTTATGGGAGGGAAGGTGTAATTTGGGAGCTTGCCAGCATCTTTTGAAATTTTGCTAGTACCCTCTTGGCCTTATGTATTAATTAAAACAATGTACCTTATCCATGGAAAAAAACAACAGAATACCTCGGACCCCCCTAAACTTGACATGTTTGCCTAGTCCAAATTACCCACCCTAATTTGGCATTTCGATAGCTTCGACTAAACCAATCTCACCTAATGGGGTGAGACATGCCCTGCCACGTAAAAACATTTCCATGTAACATTTTTTAAAAATACAATATTTTTATTACCTTTCTAAATTTGTTAACTTTTTGGATCATCCTTTTCAGGCCCAATTTGTTTAGGGGAAGAAATGATTGTAAAGGCTCAAATTTTCTTTATTTTTTGTTAAGCTAAAAGTAATGGAGTTTCACCCAAATTTTAGCAGATTTGGCCCAAAAGAAGAAGAAACACATTATTGAAACAAATTGTCATTGTATCTAAAGAAGAAGAAAAAAATACACAGTTAGAGCTCCATTAATTTGGCTAAAAATAATAAGTACCAGATACAAAAATTTATTGATTTGGCCCGAAAAGAAGAAATATATAGTTGAAAGAAATAGTCATTGCATCTAAAGAAGGATAAAAAGAACAAGACAGTTGAAACTCCTCTATTTTGGCTAAAGAAAAATTATTTGGCTAAAAACAATAGAATTACGGTCAATTTTTTTTTGCAGATGTGGCCCTAAAACAATAAAAATTACTCATAGGTGAACAAATAGTCATTGCTTTTAAAGAAGAAATAAAAGGAAGTAGAAAGTTGGGAACAAATATGCATGGTATGTTAAGAAAAACACAGGAAGAAATACAAATTTCGTACAAATAAATCATTCTATCTGACTACATGACGATCAATAGTTGAAAAATACCCCACCTAGAAGCTAATTTTTAGATTTTTTTTAGCCCCACATGACTAAAAGAGAGTGTATTCATGCTCTTTTCCATGTCAGTGTTTAGGGGTCAAGGCTCTCAAACTGCTAAGTTCAGAGGGATAATCTGTACAAAAAGTTGTGCACTAGATAAAACATGTCAAGTTTAGGGGGACCTCAAAGTATTCACCATAACACCAATTCTGACATTCTACCACCACCTTAACATTGTGACATGCACCACCAAACTTAGGGTTGAATACCATTTGCTTAATTGAAAAAAGAAATACTATAAATAAACAGTCACCAAAATGTTGAACAATCACTAGAAGAGCGTTAGAATAGCATCACATGAACAATTGACAAACCTGATTGTTAGTTTGATAGTTAAATAGTACTCCATTTGTTCCAGTTTATGTGAACCTATTTCTTTTTTGGTCTGTTCCAAAAAGAATGACTCCTTTCTAAATTTGAAAACAATTTAGCTTCAACTTACAATTCTACCTTTAATGAGAAGCTTTTATAACCACACAGATACTCTGGGCCCCTTTTTAACTGGTTTCGGACCACAAATTCCAAAAGTCTTCATTTTTTCTTAAACTCCATGTGTAACACTCCCCAAATTTATAAAAGTTTCGAGACACGCTAACTATAGAACTAAATTATTACTATTTCTATTATTTTTATCTTGCCAATATATATATATATATATATATATATATATATATATATATATATATATATATATATATATATATATATATATATATATATATATATATATATATATATATATATATATATAAAATTAGTAAAATATTAATAGTTCTAACATTTTTATTATTATTGAAATTGCGTGTCATTAATCTTTGTTAAATGAAAATAAAACAAACAAAATAAATAAATAAATAAATAAAATAAAGGAAGCACGTGACAAGCCTTAACCTAAGGCAAAAGAATATAAAAAAAGGGGTCCTTAAGGATTAAAGAGAACAGAACTCTGTTCTCTTTCACGCAAGGCAGACGCAGGGAAGCAGCAAACAAATCACACAGTCAACGGAAAACCTAGGTTCTTTACAAATCACTTAGTTTTGAACTCAGGTATATAAAATTTCTTATTGTTAATCATCTTACAGTAGTTTTAGGTGGGAAGTGAGTAGTTAATTCCCTTCTTCCTCTATATCAACAATAAATTGCATATTTAGGTGTAGTACCTCAAAATTTATTAAAATGCACTGGTTGTTGTAGAATCAATTGTTTGACTGGTTTCAATTGGACTGGGGCCTACGTATTGGCTCGAAAAGTTTTGAGATGAGTTGATATAACCCTTACTAAAGTGGTTTAACTCACAAAAGCACGCATACTAGATGTTTGATGAATTGCTTAAAAGAATATCTTTATTTAATTAGAGCGAGTGAGTACCCATTAATTTAGAATTGTTCTAGCAAAAGTTTAGATAATCTACTATGCTATATGTGCTTAAATTTTCAGATTTTTGTGTTATTCTTATATGCTATTTTCATGTTGAGAATTTTGAAGAAGAAAGGATCTTTAAAAATATTTTTATATGTTTATTTCATCCTTCTGTCATGCTTTACATTTAAGGACACCAATATGAGCATGTACATAATGGTCTATAAAGAAAAGATTTAGACTTAAAAGGTCACAAGAAGAAGTTTTAGAAAGAAAAGATTTTTGGGGAGTATCCTTTATTCTGAGAAGGGGTCATCGTCCAGGCCCAGGGTCCTGACCAAGGCGTTGACTTCCTGAAACTACTTGTGCCAAAGTAAGGAGCACGCGAGCCGAGGATCTCGTTGCTCAGAATATACTTAGCCATGCTAAGGTATGATACATGAGCTCTGAGAACCATGAAGCGAGTGGCACCTCGTGGATTGGACTTATTCGATTAGGTTGGGATCGAACCCGTGCCGATCACACGGTGACTGAGACAGAATTAAGTCACGATAGTTGGAACTCCCAAAGTATAAAGTGAAAGTACTTTTTTTAAAGGAATTTCTTTTAGAATATTCATAAATTGATATTATGCAATTATTTTAAAATTACTCTTATAAGCTTTACGTTTTACATGCATTTAGAACCTTTGCTCATAATGCATATATTATTAAATTTTTTCCCTCTATTGTTGAGACTCACTGAGTACAATGGATGGTACTGACGTTCTCTTTTGGGAACCTACGTTGGTCTGCGGTACAACGTAGGAACCGGATTTGCAGGCGAGCAGGCTACGAGTTAGGACTTCCTTCCCTTTCAGTGATATTGCTCCGCTTTTATTCGTGGAGTATTTTTAGAGTCATTTTCATTTAGCTATTTCTTTGTTTATTTAGAGAACTGGCCAGTGAATCTCATGTCCTGAACAGTACGTCAGTTTATCAGTAAATGCTTCATAGACATAGTCATTGGGTTGAGATTCAAATGCTATTTTTTATAACTTAGCAGTAATTTAGTAGTTACTACGAACAAAGCTTTGTAGTTTATTTATTTAAATATTTAAATTAATCAAAAGTATTTGGTTAAATTATTTCTTTGTTGCATATAAAGTTTGGAGTTATAATAGGTTTGATAAGCAGAGATGGTTCACTCAGTCATGTTTAGTGATCGAGTGCCGGTCTCGGCTTGTTCAGAAAATGGGTCGTGACACCATGCCCAATCAAACAGGTTCACATAAATTGGATCGGAGGGAGTAGTAAATAACCCTAATCTCATATGTATTAGGAGTAGGACATGTATTATATATAGGGCTCATTGTAATACTGTAAATATTAATCAATAATATTTTCTCCCGTGCATTCCACATGGTATCAGAGCATTGGTGAGATAATTATCGTTGTGTCATTCCAACGACATCCGGGAAAAAATCAGTCGTCACCGTGCAATTTTCCGGTGACTTAAGCAGTTGTTTACGTCAATCTGAGTTTCAGTGGGGTTTGTGAAAATTCCAACACCACCACAAGGTTCTCCTGTCATCGGCGACCAAATGCCAGTGAAGATTTCCGACAGAACACTTTACACGATCATCACGCGCCTCCGGCAGTTAGGGTTCTGGCGAGAGTGTCACCTCACACGTCGGCGCGTGAGGTAGTTTTCCAGCATCTTTCAAGTTCGATTTTTCTGCTGGGCTCGCCTGCCATAAAGATTTTGTGGTTTCTCTGTTACCGAAAAAGTAATTTCCGGCAAGAGCAGTGAGTTTTTCCGGCAAGAGGCTATTTCCTGTCAGATTCCGGGAAAGCTTCTTCAAGACGGTGTCATCTTCTCACAAATCTGAGCCTACCCATCCAATTTAAATCAAATTCCGACAACTTTTATATTTTTCCGGCATGAACAGTAATTTCCAGAAAATCTCTGCTTTTTCCGGCGCAATATTATAATGGCATTCATACCTGAAGCCTTTAACTCACAATCCGTTGGATTAAATGCAATGAATCCAATCCAGATGGTTTCTCTACCGGATTATATTGAGTTCCTTCACTACAAAGCACGTAAACAGACTCCGTTGTTCTAACGGATAGTAGCATGACTTGTGTCTCCCAATCTTCAACTTCTGAGTTTTGGGTTGCATCTGATCATATTTCTGGTAACAAATCTCTTTCCACTAGTATTTCATATTCTCAATCTCTTCCAACAGTCACAATGGCCAGTGGGTCTCAAGCCATGGCAACTGCAATAGGTCAAGCAAGTCCACCTCCTTCCTTACCTTTAGACTCCGTTCTTTATGTTCCTGGTAGTCCTTTTAATCTCATAGCCGTTAGTCGCTTAGCCAAATTCCTTAAATCTGCTGTTTTATTTCTTGATGACCTTGGAACGCAGTACAAGCGGATCACTGGTACCGGACGTGAATCATATGGACTTTATTACCTTATCCTTGCAAAATCACATGGACCCGCATCTTGTCTTCCTCAATAACTTGTCCAGTTACTGATTCACCAGATTTATTACATAAACAGTTAGGACATCCCAGTTTGTCAAAACTTCAGAAAATGATACCAGGATTATCTCATATGTCCATTCTAGAGTGTGACTCATGTCAGCTCGGTAAGCATACTCGATCTCATTTCCCGTGGCGTCTTGACAATCGAGCAGAGTCACCTTTTACTTTAGTCCATTCAAATGTTTGGGGTCCTAGTCGGGTCAGTTCTACCTTGTGATTCCGCTACTTTGTCAGTCTCATTGATGATTATCCCAGCTGCACTTGGATATTTTTGATGAAAAATCAATCTAATTTGTTTTCTATTTTCCAGACCTTCCATGCTGAAATTCAAAATCAATTTGGGTATATATCCCCACATTTTGTAGTGATAATGCCCTAGAGTATTTGTCTTCCCCATTTCAGCAGTTTATGAACTCCCATGGGATTATTCATCAAACATCTTGTCCGTACACATTCCAACAAAATGGGGTAGCTGAAAGAAAGAATAGACATCTTATTGAAACTTCTAGTACCCTACTCATACAATCTCATGTTCTGCTGCGTTTTTGGGCGGATGCAGTTCTTACTTCTTGTTATCTTATTAATCGTATGTCATGTTCAGCTATGCAAAATCAAGTTTCATTCTCTATCATGTTTCCCCACTTACCTTTGTTCTCTCTTCCACCCCGTGTCTTTGGGATACGTGCTTTGTTCATGCCTTGCTCCAGAAAAAGAAAAGTTAGCTCTACGTGCTCTTAAGTGCATATTTCTGGGTTACTCAAGAACGCAAAAGGGATATCGATGTTATTCTCCTGACCTTCAACGATTTCTTATGTCTACTGATGTTACCTTCATTGAAACTCAATCATACTTCACAGGTCTAGTTAATCACTTAGATATTTCTGAGGTGCTACCCATTCCTTCTTTGGAAGATTCAGGCCCTATATCCCATTCATCTTCCTCCATAGCTCCACCGCCTATAGTTCCAGTTGCAGCTCCACCACCTATAGCTCCGGTGTCACCACCGAGTCCAGTGCTACCACCTAGCCCAGTTCCACCAACAATAGCCCCAGCGCCACCACCTAGTCAAGTTCCACCAACTATAGCACCAATGCCACCACCTAGCCAAGTTCAACCTTCTACAGCTCCACCACTCCTGACTTATCATCGTCGTCCGCCCCCACAGGCCCAGCTGATTCACGTCCTGCACCTGACCCTGCTAATATTGCGGACTTGTCTCCTCTTAATCAACTGATTGCACTATGAAAAGGTATACGGTCCACACTTAATCATAATCCTCATTATATCGGAAGATACCATCGTCTCTCATCATCCCATTGTGCATTTGTGTCATCTCTGTCCTCTGTTTCCATCCCTAAGTCTACAGGTGAAGCATTGTCTCATCCAGGATGGCGATAGGCTATGATTGACGAGATATCTGCTTTACATACGAGTGGTACTTGGGAGCGTGTTCCTCTTCCTTGGGGTAAATTGATTGTTGGTTGTCGTTGGGTGTATGCAGTCAAGTTGGTCCAGATGGCCAGGTTGATCGACTTAAGGCTCGTCTTGTTGCCAAAGGATATACTCAGATTTTGGACTCGATTACAGTGATACTTTCTCTCCCGCGGCTAAAATTGCATCAATCCTCCTTTTTCTATCCATGGTTGCTATTCGCCATTGGCCTCTCTATCAGTTGGACATTAAAATACTTATTCTTCACGGTGACCTTGAGGATGAGGTTTATATGGAGCAACCACCTAGTTTTGTTGCTCCGGGGGAGTCTAGTGGCCTTGTATGTTGGTTGCGCTGGTCCCTCTATGGTCTAAAGCAGTCTCTTCGGGCCTGGTTTGGTAAGTTCAGCACAGTTATTCAGGAGTTTGGCATGACTCGTAGTGAAGGTGATCACTCTGTATTTTATCGACATTCTGCTTCAAATCTCTGTATTTATCTAGTCGTTTATGTTGACGATGTTGTTATTACCGGCAATGATCAGGATGGTATTAATAAGTTGAAGCAACATCTCTTTCAGCACCTTGAGGCTAAGGATCTAGACAGATTAAAGTATTTTCTAGGTATTGAGGTCGTTCAGTCTGGCTTAGGTATTGTGATCTCACAACGGAAGTATTCCTTAGATATTCTTGAGGAGATAGGAATGACAGGTTGTAAACCTGTTGACACTCCGATGGATCTGAATTCTAAACTTCTGCCAGGATAGGGGGAGCCTCTTAACGATCCTGCAAGATATAGGCGGTTGATTGGTAAATTAAATTACTGCACAGTGACTAGACCTGACATTTCCTTTCCTGTGAGTGTTGTGAATCAGTTTATGGATTCTCCATGTGACTATCACTGGGATGCAGTTGTCCGCATTCTTCGGTATATAAAATCAGCTCCATGCAAAGGCTTATTGTTTGAGGATCGAGGCAATGAGCAGATCGTTGGATACTCAGATACTGATTGGGCAGGATCACCTTCTGATAGATGTTCTACGTCTGGATATTGTGTCTTAGTAAGAGGAAATTTGGTGTCATGGAAATGCCAGAAACAGAATGTGGTTGCTCGGTCTAGCGCAGAAGCAAAATAGCGAGCAATGGATATGGCCACATGTGAGCTAATTTGGATAAAACAGTTGCTCAAGGAGTTAAAATTTGGTGAGATTAGTCAGATAGGACTTGTGTGTGATAATCAAGATGCTCTTCATATTGCGTCAATTCCAGTGTTCCATGAGAGAACTAAACACATCGAGATTGACTGTCACTTTGTTAGAGAAAAGATACTCTCGGGAGATATTGCTACAAAATTTGTGAAGTCGAATGATCAGCTTGCTAATATTTTCACCAAGTCCCTCACTGGTCCTCGTATTAGTTATATATATAACAAGCTTGGTATATATGATTTATATGCACCAACTTGAGGGGGAGTGTTAGTTTGATAGTTAAATAATACTCCCTCCATTTTATATTGTTTGAGGTAGTTTGACTCAGCACGGAGTTTAAGAAAAAAGAAGAAGACTTTTAAAACTTGTGGTCATAAAAAATTAAGGGATAAAAGTTTTGTGGGGCCATACCATTTGTGTGGCTATAAAAGCTTCTTACTAAGGGCATAAGGGTAAAATGAAGAGTTTAAAGTTGAATTATTTTCAAATTTAGAAATGTGTCATTCATTTTGAAACAGGCTAAAAAGAAAAGTACCTCAAAACAATATGAAACGGAGGGAGTAGTAAATAACCCTAATCTCATATGTATTAGGAGTAGGACAACAACAACAACCCAGTATAATCCCACTTAGTGGGGTCTGGGGAGGGTAGTGTGTACGCAGACCTTACCCCTACTCTTGGGTAGAGAGGCTGTTTCCAAATAGACCCACGGCATCCTTCCCTCCAAGAACTTCCCACCTTGCTCTTGGGGAGACTCAAACTCACAACCTCTTGGTTAGAAGTGGGGGTTGCTTACCATCAGAGCTACCCCTCTTGTCTATGTATTAGGAGTAGGACATGTATTATATATAGGGCCCATTGTCACATTGTAAATATTAATCAATAATATTTTCTCTTGTGCATTCTCACACCGACAAAACTTCGTCGGAATCATACTAGGTAAGATTTGACCATGGGAATCTAGAAAAATAGTTGGAAGAATAACCAAAACAGTGGAAGAAAGAGGCGGTTCCACCCAAACATTTACGGGAAAATATGTCATCCTCCAGAACAGACCAAAAAAGATGCAGTGCCTCCAAAACGTTCATCAGGGAAAACGAGAGGTGCCTCAGAATGGTCACCGGTTAAAATGCAGAACCCCCAGAAGTGACAAAAGGAAAATAAGCGATACTGACAGGGATGGCCACCGAAGATAAGGCATAGTGCTCCAAGATGGCCGACATAAATAGGAATAATACTGTGGGAACTTATCACTGGGAAGACGAAAAGATAATAAAACTATGAAAACAAAGAAAGGTTTGGATTGACGAACCACATGCAACATCTAACAGGTTGAAGCTGTTAAGGTCTCTATCAAGATCTTAAAGACTCTCCTGAGAAAATAAGAGAAGAGAAAGATGTATTGATGACCTGACAATTTGATGAACATAAGATACATCTATTTATATGTGTCAAACAATATACATGTATGTTTGTCCAAAGTGAAATAAAGTTTAAGACTCAACACCCCTAACATATTAACTCGAACATTCTTTTTTATGGGTATTCTAACTCGAATATTCAAGCACTAACACTTTACATTGTAACTTAACCAAATGTTATAGTACTAATTTATTTCGGCTCCTCAAGCCACTAGCCAGAAATTACAATCTGTCCTACAATTCAAGCACCTAAAAAGCTTTAGTTTTAATCCAAAAGGTACCAATTGCAAAGTAAAAAAGCATGCTTCTACCTTATTCGCATTCACTATCAAAATGAAGCGGAACATCAGAACTAGCAATGATATAAGCTGACATAAACCAACATAGAGACTTATTTACTACGTTCAACCTGAATGAGAAAACAAGAGTATCAGGAAGTACAGCTCACCCTTGCATGCAGATTTAAAGTATCATCATACTCAAATGAAACAAACATCTTGATAGTCTCCGCATCCAATGAGCTCCCACACCACACTCCAAAAATATCCTTCAGGTTAGATGCACTTTCAGGTGTTGGTACTTTAGAACCATCAGACCCATTATGTAATGATTTGGAATATTCTTTTTTGACCAACTCAGAATGTAAAATCTTTTTCTGCAGGAACATCTCATAGGCCACTACATCCAATACATTATGTTGACATTGATATCTGTATACCAGATTTTGAAGCTCCAATTTAGTCGCACTTGCAGATTGGCAACTATTCTTACCAATAGAAAGCACGACAGAATTCAATAGCTTTTTCCAGAAGTCTGAGTTTCTCAGCTGCTTCAGGAGATTTGTATAATGAGCAGCTCCTTCCCATAATGCATTTAGGAAGTTTAGGATACTAGACAGTATATGTGATTTGCTGAAAGAAACCAAAAAAAAATATCTTAAATCAAATCATGAAGCACCTGAACAATATGCCATAAGGGCCATTGTAACAATTTACGGCATAATATAAAAGACCAGAAACCTTACGTCATCACAAGATCATCAGCTCTTTTAACATAAACCCATATGGAATCTAATACATTTGCAGCATTGCACTGCAATGCATCATTGTCTCCAGGTTGATTGTCACCATTGCATGATTCAGAAATTAGATTTTCTCTCAAAGCAATCACAGCGGTAAGAAAAGAAGCCTGCGATAGAACGATTTCCAATTTAAATATAACAAAGGACCAAAATTAGTATCTACTTCATACCCAAATCAGCACTTAAAAACTAAAGTTATTAAAGGATTAGACACTAGATGTCAACAGTATCAAAAGATTGAACTACATACCTTTTAGTGACATCTAAATTGATATGAACAGTTTATGCATGAGTTTCCATTGAAACAAAAAGAATGGTTAATCATAAGATGTCATATGACACATTCTAAATAGCTATGTTGCACGGACTCTCCAAAATGATGCCACACCCATGTTGCATCCTCCAAAATTATACTATTTTTGGAGGATCCGACACGCACGCACCCGGCAAGATTTTCGGAGAGTCCGGGCAACATAGCTAAATAGACAATAATCTCATATTTAAAAGTCCAAATATCTATTTTAAAAAGGGCAAATTTGAGAAGTATAAATATCTGGTCGAGTAAGCACATCAAAATGACAAAGTTTAACACAGCAGAATACAAGAAATTTGTATAGCACACTAAATATTAAAAAAATAATAAGCTTTAGAAGACAATTCAATATGAAATTAATGGCGTTCAAAACGATTTCCATAGTGGACTTCAGTTATTTAGTGATATGATATTCATTCAGATTTCAGCTTTACCAAACAAACTATTAGTAGAGCTCTTGACATAAGGGATACATAAACAAAGGCATCATGACTAGTTTGTACAGACACAGTATAAGATACAGCAGGGATGGAGCAAGGAGTTTACATTCTCCTCATGGTTGCCTAAGCTAAAAAGCAATGCGAACAAACTGTTATTTATTTATTTTCACCCCCATTGGAACAAAAAGTGGTTGCAAACACCTGGGCAAGTGCTCCAGAAGCGTTGAATAAAGATGTATGATATAGTCACTAACAATTCTCGATGACCTTAAAATGGATTTTAGAGGCAAAACGGTCATAATATGTCAAGTTGTCCTTCATTCTTCCCATCAAATAATTGGTGGAATATTTCAATATCAAGGAAACTTGGGACACAACTACTACAACATCTTCCTTCTACCCATTTTCTTTTTTTTTCCTTTTTACTTTTTTTTTTTTTTTTTGATAATCTAGAAATCCCGAGGTCAATGGTCCACGGCACGAACTCGATGTAGATAATGAGTCTGCCCCTGCACCCTTCTCCACTTATATACTAGGCTTTTGTCTGCAGCAAGGTTCGAATATGTAATATTGAGGACAGAAGTTGGGCTGATAGTATCAGAAGTGGTACTTTATTTGTTTTCTACTTTACCCATGACCACGAACATCTGTCAACTTCGATCAAGCTTGAGGCACAAGGGCTCAAAGTTATACTCCTGGACTATAGGTCATCCAGACATACTAGATCCCAAGTCTGGCAGTAATGCAGCAGATTATGAGCTCAAAAGGCAAGCAACTAGTAAGTTACCTGATAACGTGCAGCAGAAGCAAGCATCTTGAAAGTAGCAATTATGAGATCCTCACTTTCTACCTTCTCTTGACAAAGAATGCTACAAATCGTATTTTTAAAATTATAGATCTGCAAATGTATTTGCTGGTATCAGTTAAAAGCAGCTTACATTCAACCTTCAAAATTTTAAACTAACAAGAAAAATAACACCGATATTGTAAAGCTAAACCTGCTTGTCATCCAGACCAAAATATGCATTGCTAAGCGCACATGATTGCGAGTCGTCTGCAATAACAAACAATCTGGATTGCAGTCTGGCAGCACCCACCTGTATCTTCTGAATAGGCAGCACAAGTTCATGAGAAATTAGGTTAGTTATATTAGACCTTGGAATGACTTAAATGGAACCTATTTTGGTTTCCTTTTGAATGATAAGAACATCAAGAACTCCATTTTGAGCAATGGAAAAATATTTCTTCTAATTTTTCGTACAACACGGAAATTAAAAAAAATATTTAAAAAATGGGGAAAAGTAGATAGATACTACTACAACAACAACCCAGTGAAATTCCACAAGTGGTGTTTGAGAGAGTGTGGAGGTCAAGAATTAGGATAAAAGGTTACTAGGTGGTCGAGCGTGTCTTTTGAAAAGTAATAGATGCATCTTAAAAATGTTGCAACCTTCAATTGGAAAGAAGAATGCACAGAAGAGAGCCAGAGGTCGAACAAATAGAACCCATATGTGCAATAAATATTTTAGATTTTGCTGATCATCAAAAACCTGTTCAATCCTTTTTTCTTTCCCCTAAAAGGAGCTTGATGCAGCACATAAGTCTTCTTCCTCAAACATCTAAATTCAAGATCAAGTTCTTTCTTGTAGTTTATACTTTATACTCCCCAAATTCTCTATTAGAAGATTTACAAAGTCTGATTTCATTTATAAAAGTAAAACAAATCCATTTCATTTCTCTTTGTAATCGGCATTTAGGTTCCGTACGAATCTTGTGACATTTCGTTGCATAATCTAGTATTGCTAGATGCTGACATGAGGCATCTTTAAACCCTGAAGTTATGTGACACCCTGTTTAGAGATGCTTTAGTGCAGTCATCAAAGCACTAAGGCATGCACCTTATGGACTCTGTCATTAAGAGTCTAGCACTAGACGATAAATAGAGTTGGCGAATTGGTATATCCATCATTAACAAAATGTCATGAATAAATTATTCAGATAAATTAAGAATTGAGAAATTATAAATTTTTAAGGAAATTATTTACCAAACACTTCAAGTGGCAAATTTACATCTGAATCTAAAATAGTTCTGGAACTTGATTAACATGACAGGAGTGTTCCAATCGCTTGCGCGTATCTCAACCATTGGGTACTTATTACCTCCCACCATCACAGGAATCGGGTAAGTCTTCCAACCAAGGATTAGGCGCATGGTAAGAAATCACCTAGTTTTTTTGTCTTTGCTGAAATTTTAACTCTGGTTTCCAAAGTTTGCATCCACTTCATGGACCACTACGCCACAACCTAGAGTACTACCTCACATGATTTTTACTTCATATATTTCATTTAGTTAATTTTTCCAATATATTAAGTAAGTCAATTTCTCAAATAATAATTGTTTACGTAACTCAATTTCCTTCCATTACACACATAATTTAGATTACTTCAATAGCAGTTGCCAAACACTTTCATTAATTATCCTTTGCGCTTCAAGCACCGGCAGACCTTGACATTTTTCTATATTCTTCAGCTTTGGCAACTTTGGTATAATCTAAATCTCTCTTAAAGGTCATTTTTCTTTTTCTTTGGATTCATATCCCTTCCCCTTGCTTAGTTAATAGTAATTTTAAACTATTTTCTTTTTCTTAGTTAATGACATGTGTCACGACCCCACTGGTGCGTGACATACTTGTTTGGAAAAAGCGATTAAATACCAATGCGATGTGTAAAAGACGCAGTTGGAAAAAGGTTTTGGTTTGAGAAGGCCGCCCGGGTAACAGGGATGTGTCAAAGGGATTTGCGTTCAAGATGAGAGGGCAAAGTATGGATTAACCCAAATTGTAAAGGAAACCGACTCTAGGTCTAACTCATCCCCAAAAGGTAGTTTATGAGGTAAGGATTTAACCAAACCATACAAGGAGATAGCAACCCATTCTCTCCATGTAGGACACTTAACAAACCATTCCCCTGAGACACCAAGACAATATATCTTAGCATGTGGACTACATAGAGCACACTTTCTTTTTACCCAAGAATAGGAATGGGTTGATATATCATGTTAAGAGAAAGAATCTTAGGCCTAACTCAACTACAATAGTTAATCATGAGGATATAACAATTCATTCCTTTAATCAATGTGGGACACGTAACAAAAATTATGCAACTAGATACACATGTAAAATCGCATGAAATAAATTAATTTGGAAAAACGCTCATTGATAGACACATGGCATGAAGAACATGAATTGAGGTAAGTGGCAGAAGCTAGATGCAAAAGTGAAACTGAATTCATGATGGTTTTGAATATAAGCTATAACATGTCACTCTAGCTGCATCATTTCAGTTGGGATGGGCTACAAATACAAAAACTATGAAGCAGAAAATGAAGGATCTTTCAAGGATTATGCCAGGGGAATACTCTTTTTTCAAAAGAAAGGTTAATAACTTTACTAAAAATGGGATAAAAACTCCCATGTAAAAGCAGTATACCAACATGCATATCAGGATAAATTATAGTCGTTTCAGAATAAAGGATGAGATAGCAGTTTACCTTGAATGGGATAAAAACATAATATAAAATTGTCAGAAACTTTGGGATAGTACATGAAATTCACATGTTTCGTTTTGACCATTATTGTTGTATACCAAAATAAAAAATGTGAAAGTATCCCCTCTCTGACAACATACTCTTTTAAGTGAAGGGACACTCAATGCAACATAGTACCAGAGCAAGCAGAGCTCCTGATTCAAGTCTTACAGGCACCCAAATTAATAAAACAATTTTCCACATGCTTGGCCAAAAACAAAAGAACTAGGCAAGCACGTGAGAAGACGTGTTTGCAGACCTAAATAAATAAAGGTGTCCCCACTCTGACAGCATATGCTTATAGATGAGGTGGTCAATTAATTCAACAATTACCACTACAGATAACATTGGCAAGTTGAGGGAAGTAGGTAGCTGGCTGAAAGAAATTCGATCCAAACTTAGATTAGACTAATGCAACTATCAGGCTTGGAAATGAGACAGCACCGCAGAAACAGGATTTCAGCACCGGTCCAGCAATACCTGACCTCAATACGGAAATTAGCACTGTAAACCATGATAACACAGGAAGAATAGGGACCGTCAATCTTCAAAACCTTAACATATTTAAAGGAAATAATCTAGTGAAACTGTATTATCCCAACAATTGCAAGGGTGATATCAAAGTGAATGCATCCATGCTATAGCGAACAACAAAGCTACCCAGTATAGTCCCACAAAGTGGGGTCTGGGGAGGGTAATAAGTAGACGAGCCTTACCCCTACCCGTAAGGGCAGAGAGGTTGTTTCCAAATGAACAGAAAATTCCTTAATACCGAAGAAATGTGGTAAAACAACAAAGCAAGTGCATTTTAACTAAATAGTGATGATAATATCAGGATTTACAACATACAGGATTTCGGAAGAATGACATCAATGATATCGCTGCAGTAACCACAGGCACTGGTTTTGTCGTCGATGACATGATTGCCTGATGAAAGACAGTGAAATTGGGCACATCCTGAAATGAAGCACAAGCAGGTGTTAGTATCTGCTTCAAACATATCATAAAAGTCAAACAAGATCAGGGATATCTATGACCAGTGGTCACTTGAAAATAAAGTTCAGTCAGCCTGTGTGCTGTAAATTATTTGTATACACTGATTCCAGCAGTATACAAGAGGGGTTGCTCTGATGGTAAGCAACCCCCACTTCCAACCGAGAGGTTGTGAGTTCGAGTCTCTCCAAGAGCAAGGTGGGAAGTTCTTGGAGGGAAGGATGCCGGGGGTCTATTTGAAAACAGCCTCTCTACCCAAGGGTAGGGGTAAGGTCTGCATAAACACTACCCTCCCCAGACCCTACTAAGTGGGATTATAATGGATTGTTGTTGTTGTTGTTGATTCCAGCAGTAAAAGAAAGTAGAAAATAGAACTCTGAATTTTATAAATACCACAGATGAGAGAGAAAGAAACAACTCAAACAGAGTGTAGGTATGAAAAAAGAAATCTGACAAAGATCATAAATTCCAAGCTGAGACCCCTTTCACTTTTATTAAAGATCAGAATACTTTACTCAGAGATCGACATCCATTAGATCAGAATACTAATGGATGTCGATCTCTGGGTGAAGAAGAAGAGGAGGGGCGCCCGGGGTCAACCGCGGATTAGATGGGGAGCTTTGTCTAAGGAGAAAGCCCAGGAGTTGGGAAGAAGGTTAGTGGAGGGCGGAGCTTGGAGAAGTTATGGGGAAGCGGACGCTATGTGGACAGTGACGGCGAACTTGGTTAGGGGGGTAGCACGGGACGTGCTCGGGGTAGCAAAGGGATATTCAGGCAGACATCAGGGTGATTGGTGGTGGAACGAGGTAGTCAAAGGAAAAGTGGAGGTGAAGAAGGTGGCGTTCGCTAGGTTGGCAGGGAGCACAAGCGAGGAGGAGCGGAGAGCGAACAGGTTGATCTACAGGGAGGCGAGAAGAAAAGCTAAGATGGCAGTCACGGAAGCTAAAAACGCGGCGTTCGGTCGCATGTATGAGGAACTAGGGGAGAGAAGTGGGGATAAGAAGCTATTCCGGTTGGCAAAAGTAAGGGAAAGGAAGGCTCGTGATCTAGACCAAGTCAGGTGTATCAAGGACGAGGATGGTAGAGTTCTGATGGGGGAATCGCAAATCAAACAGAGGTGGAAGGCGTACTTTCGGGACCTTCTTAACGAGGAGGGGGATCGGAACATAGAGCTAGGGGAGCTGGGGCATTCAGAGCGACATAGAGACCTTGGGTACTGCAGGCGCATTAGGGTGGAGGAGGTCTTAGGGGCGTTGCGTAGGATGAGTAGGGGTCGAGCGACCGGGCCTGACGAGATCCCGGTGGAGTTCTGGAAGTGCATGGGTAAATCTGGAGGGGAGTGGCTCTCTAGGCTGTTCAATGCGATCTTCAAGACTAAAAGGATGCCGGATGAGTGGAGGTGGAGTACAGTGGTGCCCTTGTACAAGAACAAAGGGGACATTCAGTGCTGCAACAACAATAGGGGCATCAAATTAATAAGCCACACGATGAAGGTTTGGGAGAGGGTGATTGAGACGCGGGTGAGGGAGGCGACAACTATATCTGGGAACCAGTTCGGTTTCATGCCGGGCCGCTCCACCACAGAGGCTATTCACCTAGTCAGGCGGCTGGCGGAACAATTCAGGGATAAGAAGAAGGACCTTCATATGGTGCTTATCGACTTGGAGAAGGCGTATGACAAGGTCCCGAGGGAGGTGCTATGGAGGTGCTTGGAGGTGAAGAGTGTGCCAGAAGCCTATATCAGAGTAATCAAGGACATGTACAATGGAGCTAAGACTAGGGTTAGGACGGTAGGTGGCGAATCAGACCATTTCCCTGTGGTAATGGGGATCCATCAAGGATCGGCGCTGAGCCCCCTGTTGTTCGCCTTAGTGATAGATGCTCTAACCCGACATATCTAAGGGGATGTGCCTTGGTGTATGCTCTTTGCTGATGATATAATATTGATAGACGAGACGAGGGCCGGTGTTAGTGAAAGGTTAGAGGTATGGAGACAGACCCTCAAGTCTAAGGGTTTCAAAATAAGCAGATCTAAGACAGAATATCTGGAGTGCAAGTTTGGCGACGAGCCGAGTGGGGTAGGCAGGGAAGTGATGCTTGGTTCTCAGGCCATCGCCAAGAGGGACAGTGTCCGATATCTTGGGTCTGTGATTCAGGGGGACGGAGAGATTGACGGGGACGTCACCCATCGGATAGGAGCGGGGTGGTCAAAGTGGAGGCTTGCTTCAGGGGTCCTTTGTGACAAGAAAATTCCACACAAACTCAAGGGGAAATTCTACAGAGCCGTGGTTAGACCTGCGATGTTGTATGGGGCGGAGTGCTGGCCCGTGAAGAACCCTCATGTTCAGAGAATGAAGGTTGCGGAGATGAGGATGCTTAGGTGGATGTGTGGGCACACCAGGCTAGATAAGATCAAGAATGAAGTTATTCGACAGAAGGTAGGGGTGGCCCCGGTGGACGAGAAGATGCGGGAAGCGAGGTTGAGGTGGTTCGGGCATGTACGGAGGAGGGGTCCCGATGCCCTGGTGAGGAGCTGCGAGCGGCTGGAGATTGTTGGTGGTCGGCGAGGGAGAGGGAGGCCTAAGAAGTATTGGGGAGAGGTGATTAGGCAGGACATGACTAGAATGCAGGTTACCGAGGACATGACCCTTGATAGGGGAGTCTGGAGGTCTAGAATCAGGGTTGAAGGCTAGGGGCTCATAGAGTTCTTCGTACGCCTCTTCCGGGGTTGGGTGTGGGATAGTAGGGTCACTCATAGATGATTAGTGTTTTAGCTTATGTCCCCTTATGGCTGTTAGTATGGTAGTTTCTGCTTGTTATTATTGCATGCGACTGTATTTATGTTTCTTATGTTTACATAATTATTTACGTTATTTCTGCGGGATTACTTATGCTTTATTATTTTGTTTTGTCTTGCCTTTGTTTCTAATTTTGTCTTTGTTTTAATGCAGCTTTTCATTTTATCCTATGCGCCGAGGGTCGATTGGAAACAGCCTCTCTGCCCTTTCGGGCAGGGGTAAGGCTCGTCTACATATTACCCTCCCCAGACCCCACCTGGTGGGAATATACTGGGTAGTTGTTGTTGTTGTTAATACTTTACTCAGATCTCTCAAAGTAATGCAAGTGTCATTGGCACCTGGTGTTGTTGACAACAGACTCAATCTGAATCCCCGGAGAAACTAAACTCTGATTCAACAACAACATTAGCTAGTGTATTCTCACATTGTGGGTCTGGGAAGGGTAAAGTATATGTAGACCTTACCCTACCTTGCGGAGGTAGAGAGGATTTTTCTGAAAAAAACCCTCGGCTCAAGAAAAACAATTCACATCAGGTTTGAACAAGAGAACAGTAATGAAAAGGCCTTGTTGAAAATACTAAAAACAAGAACATTAACAACAGCAAAATAACAAAACAATATGATAACCGAACAGCAGATAATAATCTGCAGAATAAAAAAATGCGAAATGATAATACTAATACTGATATATGGGAAAAAAGGAGCAGATATGGAGTCTCAAACTCGATGGCCTACTAACCTTTTACCCTAATCTTCGACCTCCATAGCTTCTTATCTAGGGTCATGTCCTCAGTAAGATGGAGACATATCATGCCCTGTCTAATTATTTCCCCAATACTTTTTTGGCCTACCCCTAACTATCCTTGGACCCGCAATAGCTAACTTCTCACACCTCCTCACTGGGGCATTTGTTCATCTCCTCTTTTTACATGCCCATACCATCTCAGTCTCACTTCCCTCATCTTATCGTCCACAGAGGCCACACCCACCTTGTCTCGAATAACTTTGTTCCTAATCAAATCTCTCCTAGTACGCCCACAACCACTTCAGCATCCTCATTTCCGCTACTTTCATTTTATGGGCGTAAGAGTTCTTGAAAGAAAAATAAAGTCAGATTGAGCCCAAAAGAGAAAAACCCATACTATATTGTGCTCATCCTCTCTCACCCATAGCAGAAGCAGTCATCCCAGGATGAATTTCTCAAGCATTTCTATTCCCATAGAAATAAGCTAGTTAGTAAAAGACGAGAATAAAATTGTCTTTATTAAACCTGAGGTGGAAAAGAAAGGGGCACCGGGATAAAAGAAAAGTGAAATTCCTTTCAAGTCGTGCAACCCTTCAAGAAATTCAAAGTAAGAGATGCTACTTGCGAAACATTTATGAAGCATACCCTTGAGAGATCAGAAAGCATACTGGAAAGGATATCCAATCCCAAGACAATTGCCTGTTGTAAACCTTCGATTTCTGTCAGCCCATAAAGTCGGCTAAAATAGAGCTTCTGTTGAAGGTGAAGATAAAACATAAAACATAGAAAATGGTTAATAGAGTTTTTATCTTCAAAACATAAAGCAATGTACTGCCTATTCTACATGCTGGCTGAGCATTCAGAGCGCATTAGGAGTTTATTAGCATATTCAAGAGCTGCAAGATTCACCTCCAGGTCATCTGAAGTTGTACAAACAAGTCGAAATAGTGCATTGTGGATTGAAGAATCACCAAGTAAAATATCGCTGACCACTTCACCAAGTTTCTGGATATTTGAAATTGACAGCATGCATTTCTTCAATACTTCAAGCACCTAGAAGCAAATAAAAACAAAGTCCATTTCCCTTAGCGCTCAACAAAAAGTATTACTCCCTCCGCTTCAATTTATGTGAACCCATTTGACTGGGCACAGAGTTTAAGAAAAGAGAGAAGACTTTTGAACTTGTGGTGTAAAATGAGGCGCATATATTTTGTGTGGCTATAAATCATTGCATAAATGTAAATTGTTTCCAAATAAGAAAATGGGTCATTCTTTTTGGCACGGAGAAAAAAGGAAATAGGTTCACATAAATTGAAACGGACGGAGTACAATTTAAATGATTATGAAGTCAATATGTAACACAAATAGAATGACTCAGTAAATAAATCAATACTGGTGGGTATTCCACCGTCTGAAAAGAGATGGACTAGGATTCCAATCGCAGTTACCTTTCACCATTCAACAACAGAGGTCGCATTAATCAAGCTACCGTACACCTTTTCACATGAAATATTTACACAAATACATACATATGTATGCATGTACCGGTGTTAGCAGCCTGAGAACAAAAACATCTCAATAACGACCTACTATCATGCACCAGCCGCATCTCACCCAAGCAAACTTTATACTAAATCACACTGTTTCCCTTTGAGGGAGAAGGCTCGATGTAGGATTCATTGTGTACTATTGGAGCATAATAGAACAAAATATGATAAGCTAGTAAGCTAATCAGAATTAAAACATGATTGACTACAAATTCCTTATGCTCCCCAAAGAATTATTTTTAATAACGACTCCGCAAAGAATGATAATCACACTATGTAATTAGACAATGTAGGATTAACTTCCAAATGATAATCCTCCAAATGTGTTACATCCCGCCTTTTAGTACGTTAAAACCAGCCACATCTCACCCAAGCAAACTTTATACTAAATCACACTGTTTCCCTTTGAGGGAGAAGGCTCGATGTAGGATTCATTGTGTAATATTGGAGCATAATAGACCAAAATATGATAAGCTAGTAAGCTAATCAGAATTAAAACATGACAAAAATTCCTTATGCTCCCCAAAGAATTATTTTAATAACGACTCCGCAAAGAATGATAATCACACTATGTAATTAGACAATGTAGGATTAACTTCCAAATGATAATCCTCCAAATGTGTTACATCCCGCATTTTAGTACGTTAAAATTTTGTTGTAAGTTAATCGACGCAAGTGCGGGAATAAGATTATTTTGGAATTATAAGTATTATGCTATTTCAAATAAGGGATACGTAAATTCGTGAAGGTGAGAGGGAAAGTAAATCGAAGAAAATGAGTTTCGTCGAAGTTTGTCAATTTTGGATAAAATACAATCCGAGCTATAATACTCAGTATTTATGGACTATTGCCATACAAGGTACCACATAGCTATTATTATAGTAAGGTGTATAAAGTTTATTAAAAGTGAGTATCATTTTCTGTAATTTGAGATAATTCTTAATTACGTGGGTAATTGGTTAATTATTGGGTAATAGGATATTACCTAAATATTTAAGGGATTATTGGGTAATGATTAAACACCCCAACTAAGGAATTAGGTGGCAGCACCCCAATCCCATTTAAATGACTCATTTAGTCTTGCATAGATGTCATCTTTGGAAGTATTGGAATGGCTTTGTCATCCGACTAGTGGGCCACACCAAAAGCTTTCCATAACTTGTAAGACAATCACATTACTTCACATTGTTGGCAATGTAAGTTCATGTCGTACAAAGCAAATTCGTGAATTGTAAAACATTTAATAACATACCAAATCCATGGCTGATCCTGAGCTCTTTAAAGAGCAAAACGAATACGTACCAAAAAAAGAAAAATTGATAACGTTGGTTGATTATTTTGTAAAGCGTGAATTGCAAATTCAAAGAGAATCGGTCCAGGTATGTTAAGGTTATTCCTTCTTTATTTATAGCATGATCTATACGAAACGAATGAAACGAGAAAATGCACAAATTCCATAAATGACTTTGTTCATACAAATACTAGAGATGTCGATGTTCTTGATTCCCTATGTGTCATATTATTCTATCATATGTTCATGGGTCTCAAAAAATACGTAAGTTGATAAAGTTTGTTTCATGATGTTAATCAGAGGTATAATGGTCTTATAACGTACCGAGAAATTTTATTAACATATTTTCACATGCATTCATGCATTTACATATGCACATTGATCCATGACCAGATGGCGTTATATACGCGTATATATATGTATATGGGATATGGGAAAGATTATGGCGTTATATACGTACCACCACCTGATCAGCTAGTATACGTTGATGATTTTGCCCATAATGGCCGAGATGACATGATGGGATGCCCTCAGAGGCTTGATGATATTATGAACACATGTACTTATGCACGACATGACATTTATACGTATATGCATGACACTTTAAATATTAAAGGATTTCACAGAGCTATTCAAATTTACATGTCGAGTCTTTTACTCCATGTGTCTCTCATTTCTATTGTCTATTAATTTTTATTCCTTACATACTCGGTACATTATTTGTACTGACGTCCCTTTTGCCTGGGAACGCTGCGTTTCATGCCCGCAGGTCCCGATAGACAGGTCGAAAGTCCTCCAAGTAGGCGATCAGCTCAGCGGAAGAGCTTGGTGCACTCCATTTACTCCGGAGTTGCTTGTTTGGTCAGTATAATTTATATGTGTATTGTTTGGTATGGTGGGGCTCTGTCCCGACCCTTATGATATTATTGTATTCTTAAAGGCTTGTAGATAGATGTCATGTATACGGATTCTTGTATGGCCTTGTCGGCCTATGTTTTGAGCATATAAAGGATCATACCGTTATAAATCGAAAAAAGCTTGACGTTCCCCAAATTGGTACATTACGTGAATAGTTATAGTTGTAATGGAGCTTCCATAACCCTCGTATTCTATATCGTCCCGAGTAAAGGAGACAAGCAAAAACAGCACCCCAAACATTCACAAAGAAAAGGACTGCCTTGCATCCAAAGCACGTAAAAGTTATAAGCAGAAAATTACATACCATGTAAGTAAGCATAGCTGTTTAAATTACAGGAAATCCAAGGAATACCTTCAGAGTCACCTTCCAGCGAGCATGCTTGACTTTATAATTCCAGAATTCATGATTAACAAGGACATACTGAATGGAGAAAATGACAAGTGCAAGGACAACACCATTTTCCATTCCAGCATCCACAAGCTGCATGGTGAGGTCAAGCACTGAAGATCACAAAATAGCATGTAAGGACCTACATAAAACAATCTAAAGAATCTAGTCGCACAATAGAAGAAAATATGCCACCACGATTAATGGTCAATGTCAATGAGACACCGAAAAACAAATTGGATTAGAAAAACGGACCAAGATATGTGTTTTTTTATGTTATCAACAAGTTAACAACAGAAGAAAATACTCTGTGTATAGCTGCAATCAGAACGCCGATGACATTATATAAGATACAAACATGTTATACATAATTGATGAACATAAATAAATCGATACAACTAAATGACATGCCTGAAAGAGTCAATTGACAATCATTCTGCTCACAGTCGATCAAAAGCATTTTTAAGAGCCGACCAGAAAGCAACCACGATCCACTAAGTAGCCACAAAAAACACACAGGAAAAAATGTCAAGATAAGCTTGGTTTTTCTAGAATTAGAGAAGTTTCCTGAAATATTTAAAGACATCAGGCTAAACAGCAAATCATAAGAAATAAAACTACGCTGGTCATGGCATATCACACATCAGGTTTCTTGTATATTGCAGACAACCAATACGTCTGATTGACGATTCAATCTTGAATAAAAATAACAGTAACACAAAAGGAGGAGGAAAAAGAAAAGGTAAGCCACACAAAAAGAAAAGTGACCGCATGGACAAAAAGTTTTACAGCGAGCAATATCTGTTCACGAGTTGCCATGGGTAAAAGGTTTGCTTTGTAAGCATTGCCATACATATTCAACCCATTCCAGCTCCAGGTGTGCTTGATTCAGAGAGTGCGCGAAGGGAAAGTTCGAAAGACAGAAATCCAGAAATTAATTCAGAGTACATTATTATTCAAAAGGTTACGGCCTAAGTAGTCTAGAGCAGTCAGAAGCCATTAGTACAATCTCAAACAGATTGTATCCAAAAGTACTCAAAAGGTTATGGTTAAGCAATCACAAGCAACCTGACAACATACACTAGATTGTGGCCATAACATTCATGGACATGTACAAGCATGCAAGTTCTATATGAAGCAGGAGCATTGGTGGACCCTTTTCACCTCAACAAGCCATTGGAGCCAATTCTGCAAGGATTTGTTTCAAACGCAACATCAAAGATATTTGCCTGGACTATCAATCTTGAAACATGATACGGTGAGCTGCAAAAAGAAAAAGCAAGAATTAGAAAATCCAACTAGCATAATAAATGACAAAATAGTGATAAAGCGCCTCATGGAAAGGACAGCCCGGTGCACAAAGCATCCCACTTTCACGCAGGGTCAGAGAAGGGCCCCCAGGGGGTGTGATGTAGACAGTCAACCCTAATGGTAGATTCCTGTGGTAGATTCCATTATTTATTCAACAGTGAGATAAACACAACTCAATAGCTACTTATATTACCTCTGACAACATAATGCTTATTCAATTAACCCAATAAAAGATAAACCTACCAGATAAAGTAATATAGCAAGCTTCTCTTCAAAATTCTAGATTCAGTAGCATTCAAGGGAGTGAAGAGAACTAAAACGTTAAAAGTAAATAACTTAAGAGACAAAAGACTTACCATTTTAACATTTTTGCCAAAATGTTAACTCCCATCGACATCAACACTACATCAGAGCAATTAGGAGATAAATTCTTGATCCAAGCACAAACGATCTCGGCCACATTAAGACTGCATTTGAAGAAGGGATTTTTTTTTTTATCCAAAAAAATAGTAATTTTCCTAGAATTTAGGATTTCTTTCATATGTAACTAGCATATAGGATAAATTCAATTGGAAACAGGAGATGGAGGTAGAGTAATGAATCCCATAGTCATACCGCAAGTTTTCTATTGGTGAGTTCATCTCATCATGCATATAGCCACCACCAAGGTCCAGAAGAGCAGAACAAACACCCTAGCGACATCAAATATTACTAGCAAGAAAACATTAATAGCTGAAACAATTGTTGCCATGCCAAGAAAAACAGACGGCAAACAGACTTTAAAAAAGTCTTGTCATCATTTTTTTTATCAAGTAAATAATTTTCCATTAAAGAAAGGCCAAAAACAAAAGTGGCCGTATACAAGGGGTATACCTAAAAAAGGAACCCTATAGAAAGATATGGTTCTCTACAAAAGTCACCCAATCTTCTATACTACAAGGAACTTCATGGGTTGCACCAAAAGAAAATAAGGGATCAAAACTACTCAACTGGGCAAAACTCATCTCTACCCCTTCAAATGCTCTTCAAAAATCTCGTCATCACTTCCCTTGAATTCAACAAATTTTCCATATTAAGGAATCAAAAGTTTTCCATCACTTGGAGTCTTTCACATTAATTGTCGTAAATTCTTTTTTACTTTATGTCTGATGGTTCTTCTCCCAAAATTTGAGCAAATATAGATGCAGTCGAAAACTCTTATTCACTGCCTCTAGGGTCAACTAAGGGTTATGCGGCTCTTATTCCAGCCTTAACTAACTCAATCTCAACCAATATAAAGGATAAACACTGGAAATGAAAAATACGAAGAAACACTTCCTATTCCAGAAAGCAAAAGGACTACAGTATGAACGCAGGAAGGATAGATTGAGAACCCATGGTTGAAATAACAATTCTATGCATGAAATGGCTCAGAAATCTGACTTATGGGGAGACATTTTATCTTGTTCTCTTTTTGAATACATAATAGCCACCTCTACTTTCGATCTTTGAATGTACAGAGGAAACTACTACACCTTCAGCTTTCTCGTTCTTTCTTTTCACACGGAACAGCAGCATTGAATGTGGAAAGTTGGTCCTAAACCAAAGGAGTCAATGACTCCCTTATAAAGCATATAAGGAAGGTTGAATTCCAGATCCATCTCTCTGCTCAGCCTTGACTAGAAGTTATGTTACTAGGGAAACATGTGCAAGCCTTTGTTAACAAGAAATATGAGCATAGCCTACCATACTGGAGACATATTAACGCAATTATTCCAAACACGTGCTAAATACCTAAAAAGTTATACAGCCATCTCAAGACCTAATGGCCAGATGACTGATACTTGCTGTGGGATAACTGATAAGGATCTAGTCACTAAACAGTCAAGTGTGTAAGCAAGTTAGTGATCTCAGTCTAACTTGTTTCTACCCCTTTAGAAAAGGGAACAAGGAAGCATTTAAAAGGTTTTCTTCATTCTCCCTTCAGCTTTTCCCAATGTAGCAAGAAAGCCAAATATTTTTGGAGGCCTGCAACTGTAGAAGTTAAACAACTATGGTTTGAGCAAATTTCCGCAATTTGTGAAGATAACTGTTTGGTAGGCTGTTGGAGCTTGTGTAACAAAATACCTTAGCCCGAACTTCATCCATTTTGAGATTTTATCTCTTTTGCAGCACAGCACCTCTCACAGTCATTAAGAAACATCTAGTAGTTGCATAATCTGCTCTCCTCTTACTCCCTTAAAACCCCATCTTTTTTAACAGAAAGAAAAAAATGAGCAAACATGAACTGAGCAACTAATTGAAACTGAGAAGACCTCCTTTCCTACAACTAAGCGAAATTGAACAGCTTAAACTTAGCATAGACTTGAGAAAGACACATGACATTGCAGGGCTTGTCTTCCCAAAACATTTGTTTTGAGTGTCGACTAAACAAACAAAGTCACTGATGTTTTCTCCGAAAGTATGGTAGAAGCGCGGCATTTACAGAACAAGAGCAGTCACTCCTGCAGCCCTTGTTGCAGATGACAGACAACCACACTAATCTTTAGGACAGTAGAAACGGAAGCAATGAGAGAACTAAGATTCAAGAAGTAGCATAAAAAAACCTCATCTGCTACCACCGGTGCCTTTGGATACAAATTTATCACACATCATCACCCACGCTAAAATCAACTAAGATATCAGTGCAAATGCAGTTGCATGGATGCACTAACCTGAAGGAACGACTCTGACACTTAGATTGGACTGATACAATAGATATATCAAAATAACTGTGCAAGAAAAAATTAACTCCACGTGGATTACCATGTTGAAAGTCACAAGTCGGCTGAGCAACCGAAGAGTCAGAAGGACTTCACTGGTTTTCTCCAAGTACAGCCCTTGGGCCAAACGCAAAAGAAGCACGAAAACCCCAGATCGCGAAAACTACAAAGTAGCAAGTTATGGTTACTGAAACTGAATATATAATAAAAAGGGTTTGAATTTCAGATTAATTACCATCAGAAAGAAGAAGATAAAATGGAGACAGCTGCAAAGAGAGATATGCAATTCGCATTTACATAAGAAATCCCAAGAGTAAATAAAAAAGTACTTAAAATACAAGCAACAGCATAAGGGAACTGAAAGGATATCCTTTGGTAATGAAATACTGTTCTGAAGTATTCAAATTTCCTGTAAAAATTGTCAATGCTAGTAGAGTGAAGAATGTATGCATATCAGGTCTTCCTGAAAGCATATTAGCAGCAAAATATGATAAAATATGAGTATTTTATATTCCTCCGAATAATTTTCCTTTTTTTGTTGGAGGAGGGGGTATGAAATTCATTTTCTCTTATATTCTAGCTTTATATTCACCCAAGTAAAAGAAAAGTAACAACCTTGGTTACAGATAATTTTGGAGAAATGACTAGCATATTTTGAGCAACATGACACATATATATAGAGACAACAACAACAACAACAACAACCCAGTAAAAACCTCACTAGCGAGGTCTGGGGAAGGTAGAATATACGCAGACCTTATCCCTATCCCGGAGGGGTAGGGATAATGTATGCATATCAGGTCTTCTTGCATCACATATGAAAAGAATGGACCTTGGGCCTAACTCAACCCCAAAAGCTAGCTTGTGAGGTGAGGATTGCCCAAGCCATATACAGAGACCAAGGACCTCAAATCCCTCCGATGTGGGACAACTCAACACCCCCCTCACGTCCACTCCTCTGGAACGTGGACAACATAAATGGGGGTCCAACATCGGTAATAATAATTGGGATGAGTCTGGCTCTGATACCATAAAAAGAATGGACATTGGGCCTAACTCAACCCCAAAAGCTAGCTTGTGAGGTGAGGATTGCCCAAGCCATATAAGGAGACCAATGACCTCAAATCCCTCTGATGTGGGACAAACAACAAATAAGTGGAAGGACAATAACAATAATAATAATAATAATAATAGTATGATGAAACAAAAATCGCTAGCAATCCTAGAAAAAACACTATCATACTAGCCGGAACGAGGAAAAACGCTCGACTACCCCCTAACCTACAACCCTAATGCTCAACCTCCACACCTCCCTATCCAGGGCCATATCCTCGAAAATCTGAAGTTGCGCCATGTCCTGCCTGATGACCTCGCCCAAATACTTCTTAGGTCGTCCTCTACCTCTTCTTTCGTACCTGCCAAAGCAACCGCTCACACCACCTAACCGTAGCATCTAGGCTTCTCATCCGCACATGCCTGAACCATTTAAGCCTTGCTTCCCGCATCTTGTCATCCATAGGAGCCATGCCCACCCTCTCCCGAATATCTTCATTTCTAATATTCTCCAGCCTCTTGTGCCCACACACCCATCTTAACATTCTTATTTCAGCTACTTCCCTCTTCTGAATATGAGAATTCTTGACTGGTCAACACTCAGCCCCATACAACATAGCCGGTCTTACCACCGCTCTGTAGAAATTAACTTGAAGCTTCAGTGGCACATGCTTGTCACACAGGCGCTAACCTCCATTTCATCTACCACACCCAGATACGGTGTGTGACATCCCTATCGATCTCCCTATCTTCTTCCTGGACAATTGACCATAAGTACTTGAAACTCTCTTAGGGATGACTTGTGAGTCAAGCCTCACCTCCACATCTGCTTCCCTCGACATATCGCTGAACTTGCACTCCAAATAATTTGTCTTGGTCCTATTCTACTTGAAACCTTTAGACTCCAAGGCCTGCCTCCATACCTCCAATCTCTCATTAACGCCACCTCTCGTCTCATCAATCAGAACTATATCATTAGCTAAGTTGCACGAACTCTTCATTTTTGGTGTCGTCCCCATCCCGATACGAGACTTGGACGGGTGCTGGAGTGGGAAACGCCCCGGATACGGTCAATCGACTCCGGACACTTTGATCGGAGTCCATCGAAAAATTTGGGAGAAAAATTGAGATTTTGATTTCTCAAAATCAAAAATTAAACAGATTTAAGTTATGCAGAATGGCATACCTTCAATGTTGTAGTATTTTTGTCTCATATTTGATGATTTGTGTGTTAGAGAAATCAAAAATTCAAAGTATCATGTTCTTATTTTGTACTTTATGTTGACCTAGCATGTAGTCTCAATATTTACAATATTTTTATAGCTTTTCTTTTTATTATTTTGAATTTTCTTAACCGTATCCTGCACCCATATCCATATCCAGATTCACACCCCCGAATCTTAAAATTTAGATTTTGCCAAATTCGATACTTGGAACCATCCCCGTATCGGATACCCGCACCCGAGTCCGAGCAACTTAGATCATTAGTGTACAGCATACATCATGGCACCTCCCCTTGAATATGGTGGAATATGGTGTGCCAGTGCGTCCATCAACACTTGAATATGGTGTGTCAGTGCGTCCATCAATAGTGCAAATAAGAACGGGCTGAGCGCAAAACTTGGTGTAACCCCATAACCACCGGAAAAGGCTCTAAGTTACCTCCCACTGTCCTAACAAGAGTCTTAGCTCCATCATACATATCCTTTATCGCCTTAATATAAGCTACCAGCACACCTTTTACCTCCAGACATCTCTAAAGAACGTCCCTAGGGACCTTGTTATATGCCTTCTATATATCAATAAACACCATAAGCAAATCCCTCTTCCTATCTTTGTACTGTTCCATCAACCTACTGATAAGGTAGATAGCTTCCGTAGTAGAACGACCCGACATGAACCCGAACTGGTTTTCTGATATAGATACCGCTCTCTTTACCCTCCCTTCCACCACACTCTCCCAAACTTTCATGGTATAACTTAGTAACTTAATACCCCTATAGTTGTTACAATTCTGGATATCACCTTTGTCCTTGTACAGGGGATCATCGTACTCCACCTCCACTCATATGGCATTTTCTTCGTCCTGAAAATAATATTAAACAGCTCAGTCAGTACCTAAAGTCTTGGTGACTCTTGCAGTGCCCCAATTCCCCTAACACGATGTTTTCGTCCCCTTTTTCCTTCAGAAGTCTATGAAAGTACGACTGCCATCTCTGCTTAATCTAGGCCTCTTCCATCAATACACAACCTTCCTCGTCTTTGATGCACCTCACTTGATCTAGGTCACGAGCCTTCCTTTCTCTCGTTTTGGCCAGACGAAATAACTTCTTGTCCCCACCTTTACCCCCAGTTCCTCATACAGTCACGCAAACGCAAAAATCTTAACCTTCGGGACTGCTATCTTTCTCTGTTCGCTCTCCTCTGTTCCTCGTCGGTGATCTCCACTAACTTAAGGTAAGCCACTTTCTTTGCTTCCACTTTACTTTGGACCACGTCATTCCACCACCAGTCGCCTCGGTGCCCACCTGAGTATCCCTTTGAAACCCTCAACACCTCTCTCACCGCCTCCTTTATATAGTCCGTCGTCGCCGTCCACATAATGCTAGCATCCCCACCAGTCTTCAAGGCTCCCATAGCCGCCAATCGCCCCTCCAACTCCGGAGCATTATCCTTAGTGAAGACTCCCTACCTTATTCCCGGTTGACCCCGTACAAACCTTTTCTTCCTTTATATCAAGATACCAACGTCCATCACAAAGAGTCTATGTTGTATCGCGAGGTTCTCAATCGGGATCACCTTACAATCCTCGCATAACCCCTTATCACACCTCCTAAGGAGAAGATAATCAATATGAGTCTTAACTTTAAAGACCTTCAGCACATCAAAAACTTGAAAAAGAAAATTTTGAGCATGCTCAGTAATCTAGAGTAAACCAAAACGGCTAATCTTTAGAGAAAAGTTTAACTTCTTGGGTGTATTTCAGGTTCAGAACTATGTGAGTGCTACAATCTCTGATTAATCATCAAATAACACCTACAAATAAATAGACCTATAAACGATAAGAAATCCAGGCAATTTCAAGCAAATTACACTCTCAAACACACTGCTAGTCCTTCGCTCAAGTCCATGAGGGGTAGGGTTGTATACGATCGGATTTAGCACATTTCGAATTAGGATTTTGGATTCTAGAAAATGCAATCCGAATCCGTTCCTGGATTTCGGATCGTACTATTATGCTCAAAGTTGCAAACTAATATGTATATTTTCTTTGTAAAAGAGGCAATACATTAAGAAAAATTTATGTTTATGCAATTATGAGCGTACTATGGTGCGAATATAGCTAAATCTAGCAATTGTGAAGGTAATAACTTGGAAGAGGATGTAAAGGAAGTACTGAGTATCCGAAATTAAAGTATAGTATTTATACATTGCCTAATAATTTCGGATTTTGGGTCATACAGGATTAAAATATACTAATCCGAATCCGATATCCGAAATTTTAATAAACACAATCCGAAAATCCGATCCAATCCGAAATTGAATGAATCGGTTCGGATTTCAGATATCCAATCCAAATGAACAGCCCTAATAAGGGGCATTGGTTTATCAGAGTGCACCACACAGCAATGTAGGTGTGCTTCACCTCTGGCGCACCGCGCACCACTCTAAAACTTGAAAAGAAGATATTAAGCATGATCAGTAACAGGATGAACCAATTTGCTGATTTGGTCAAACTTCAAATACAAGATTCAGTTTCCTAGGTGCATTAATGGTTCAGAACATGTGTATGCATGACATTCTCTGACTAATCATCAAATACAACCGAGAAATAAATGGACCAACAAACGATAAGAAATCCAGCGTCAAATAGCAATTTTTAAGTGAGCTATACTTTCAATAAAACTACTAGCTGTTTTCCAGTACAAGAAGGGAATTGTCTTATCAGAGTGCAAAACACGCAACATGAGGGGTGATTCACCTGTAACACACTGCTTGGATTTTCACCTACTGAACATTTAATCAACTGCAATAAGACTCCATCTAGGATTCAATTCTTTATTTGCTAAAATGAGTTCAAAGGAATTTATTCACTATAGAATTTGCATACGTAATCATATAGAAGGAAAATAAAGAAGTACAATGTCAACATCCAATAAAGCTCTAAACCTACATAATCATAGTGGAAAATAAAGAAGTCCAGTGTCAACATCCAATAAAGCTCTAAACAGTGAAGCTCCGCTATTCAGCAATAGAATTTTGCAAAACCGAAGTCACAGAATAAATTTTGTCAAAGAAAGGTATCAACAGAGAAACTAACAGAAAGATATACATGAAATTGAAGATGAATGCAGCATAATTAGCTCCTGGAAAGTACAACTTTCAGAACTTAGAGACAGCTTCCTCACCTAGCTAGTGGCAGAAAGAACCTACGAGTTGAAGAAGCTAATAGCATAATAGAGAAATGGAATAAACACAAGTTATTTTTACCTCCCATCTCACTAGAGCAATATTCCTATGGATCATTTTTACCAAATGACCATGGGTTCCACTAGGAATGATCAGACCCTCAACACCGGGAAGGTGTAATGGTTGGACCACCTTAATAGTCTGAGAAGCATCATCCAATATCAAACAGCTACTGATATCAACAGGAGATGACAATCCAGTGGACTTGTCAAGAAAGTTAAATCTGTTCAAGAAACATATCAACATAATTTCTCACAACACCTTCTACAAGCCTCATAAATGAAAGGAACCTCAATGACTCCCGGAGAAGAATAAAAGTTACTTACACACATTCCGCAGGCCATGCTCCTTCACAAAGTGCTGATAACAACTGTAAAAGTTCAGCAGATCTAAAAGGGAATTCACCCTCCAAGCTGCAAAGAAGACACCTGATCGGACCATCAACAAAACTATCCCTATCCCAAAACTGAGTACAGAGGGACTCCTGCACCATATACGTCAATGGTCTGAATTAATGAAAAAACATATGATTTTGAAGGCTCAAAAAGGCAACAATCCTCCAAACCTCTCCTTGATAAATTTTGCAAAGAATATCCAGTATCAATTTCAGGTTACCGTCCTCCAACTGCAACACAGAAAAGGCATGATAATAGAGAAGATGTGTTTTCCTTCACAAAGTGATAAATAGTATTAACTTAAAAACCTGGATATTGATCTCGTAAGAGGCAATAAATGCTGATATAAATGTCCGTAAAACGCTTCTAAGACCAACAATAGGACCCTGAAAATAGTAATAAATATCAAAGCAAAGATGAAATGACATAATGCACTACCTCTGTATGAAAGGTAAGATGGATAAAAGATAATTTGTGAATAATGAGCAAACAAGCTATTCACTCACATCAAAATCCCTCAGTACATCATTTTCAATAATTTCAACAAAAAAGCTCAAAGATCCAGCTTCGAAAGCTTGACGGACATAACCAATATGATCTATCTCCTGAAATAAATTCAAGATATGCAAAAAAAATGTCAACACTTTACACCTCCCTGAGAAAGCACAAGCAAGCCAATTACGTGATATGAAGCTAAACAGACCATCAGTATATTATTTTCTTCTTTTCCAGGAAGAGATGAAATAAGACAGACGAAAACTGCCCATGCCAAAATCAATGGTCCTGATTCTTTCCGCTCAAATACATCAAAAGTGGACACCATAGCATCGATTTCTTGCACCTCGGACAATGAAAAAGTAACATGGCCCTTCCTGGTTAAAAAAAAAGGCAGCCGCTATGACAATAAGGAAATAGGACAAATGTACTGAGAAAAGAACATCTTTAAACAAGTTGAAGAAACCATAAGAACAAGAGAAATCAAAACAGAAAGAGGGGAATCTGTGTGAACTTCAGAACGTTTAGAACTACCTAGCACTATTTGATCTTCTCTCCAAACAGGTCAAGCATCCAGAAGAAAAAAGCAATAGAATCCCCTCCATAATTTAAAGGACTATCGCACAATTTGCAATATGACCAAGAGACTCTTTCAACTCTAAAGGAGATGCACTAGCAAAATGTTCATTCGAGACCATGATTGTGATACTGAGACCATGCTTGTGATACTGATAATGATACATCAGTTCATACAATTGTGTGAAAAAAGTATTGTGGTTTTATTGATTCCCACTATGATAAGTTGCTTTACCAATAAGCAGAAGTGCCAATAATGACAAAATCGAAGTTGCTAAGCACTAAATATAGTTAATGCTCAACAAATATAAAAAGGCAAAATGGTTTCCTGGCCACTCAAACTTGCAGCCGATTTGAAAGCCGATATATGAACTTTCGTTTTTCCCATTTAAACACTTAAACTCGTGAAACTCATAACTAATAAACACGTTTGACCGTTGACTCATCTCATGTGGCATCAGTTGGTCCTAGTCAGCTCTGTGCGTGAGTCTCACTCACTTTTAGGAGTGTGAGAGCCCCTTAACAACGCGATGAAGGTTGACATTTCGTCGAGCAATTACAGAGCCTGTTGCTCAACCAAATCAACTGTCGAGCAATCAGCTGTGCTTTTTCCGAGCAGAAATTGTTCATCGTAGTTGTTGGATTGTATTGAAACTTTGCATACCTGTTCCTCTTATGGCAATGAAGAAATCCCAATCATTGATTCGAGTTGGAATGGCCCAGAAATGATATTGTCACTTCGTCGAGCAGTTGGTGTGCTCGCGTTTTCATCGACAGTTGGTTGTAAAATTGGAGCTGCCGGTTGGTATGCACATGAGATTGAGGATGCCTGTTCGAACTCCTCATCTAGGAGAGCGCTTTGGTACCATTTTCCTTCCTTGTGAATTGTTGTGCCTGAAATTTGAAGAAGGTTGTCGACGATGTTGGAGGTCCGGTGAGTTTTGACGGGTAGGATACAGTTGTCGCTGGATTTGTTCGCACTGTCAAAAAGATGGAGGTCTGGCGAGCTTTCACCGGTGATAGAGGGAGGTGGCTGACGCTGGTTCACGTGAGGGTCGACGACGTGAAGCTGAAGGGTCGTTTGGTCGCTGCTGGCGGACAGCTATAGTAGAGTAGCTGGTCGTTTGGACAGCAGACTGGTGGTTGTCGGAGTTTGTTGTTGTGGTGTGACGACGGACTGAAGGCGTCATGGGGCGACGGGCTGGTTGAGGGGGGGACGTTGGCTTAGGGTTTTCAATTGTTTTTGTTCTTCACCTCCATGAAGAAGAAGGTGAACAGTAGCTCTCAAAATCTGTTCATGTCCGTTTGGTTGAGTCCCTTCTGACGTGTAACATTATGATTGGGTCAATGCTGACTGGATGGACACGTTAGCGAATGTGTAATACACGCGCGGATGATCAAGGGTCAAACATGTTTATTAGTTATGAGTTTCACGAGTTTAAGTGTTTAAATGGGAAAGTCGAAAGTTCATATATCGGCTTTAAAATCGGCCGCAAGTTTGAGTGGCCAGGAAGCCATTTCCCCATATAAAATGTGTGAGAAGTAACAAATACCGGAGAAAACACTGAGAGAAAGCTCAGCTCGATTATTACCCTCAACCGTTGGATGTTAAATAGTGATGTACACATATAGTAAAATAGGAAAGCTAATCAAGGTTACAAATAAATCTCTGTAATCGATTCCTATTACCGCCACAACAATAATTAAGCCTCAGTCCCAAAGAAGTGGGGATCGATTGTATGAATCATCACTTCAACCTTTAAGCTCAACTCACATCATCATCATACCAAAATAAAATAAAAGTGAAAATAAAAATAATTTAAGTACATATTCTGAGAGTTAAAGCCATGAGAAGAAAGGATTCTGTATTCATTTGTCTTTTTTTAGCCCTATTTATATAGGGTGTTACATAGTAATAAACCCTTCTCTCCTAATGTGGGATAATATACGTACTACTATACATAATAACTCTTTAATACTCCCTTTCAAGTCGGTGCACATAAATCATATGTACCGAACTTGTCACATATGAAACTAATATAAGGACAAGTGAGGGACTTGGTGAGAACATCCGCAAGCTGATAATTTGACTTCACAAACTTTGTAACAATATCTCTTGAGAATATCTTCTCTCTAATGAAGTGACAGTCATTTTCAATGCGTTTAGTCCTCTCATGGAAAACTGGATTTGATGCAATATGAAGGGCAATTTTTTTTATATAAGGTAAGATTAAGAAGGGAAATTTGATTATCACACAAAAGTTTCATCTAACTGATTTCTCCAAATTTTAATTCTCTAAGCATCTGTTTAATCCAAACTAGCTCATATGTTGCCACAATCATTGCTTGAAATTATGTTTTTGCGCTAGATCAAGCAACCACATTTGTTTCTTGCTTTTTCAAGAGACCAAATTAACTCCTACTAAAACACAATATACAGATGTAGCACGCCTATCAGAAGGTAATCCTACCCAATTAGCATCTATGTATCCAACGATCTGCTCATGGCCTCGGTCCTCGAATAGTAGTCTTTTGTCTGGAGCTTATTTTATACGCCTAAGAAAGCGGACAACTGCGTCCCAATAACTATCATGCGAAAAGTCCATAAGCTGACTTCCCACTCACAATAAAGGATATGTCAGGTCTAGTCATCACGATGTAACTCAATTTGACAATCAACCACATATATCTTGCAGGATCACTAAAAGGCTCCCCATTTTTTGGCAGAAGCTTAGCATTCGGATCCATAGGAGTGCCAATGGGTCTGCAACTCATCATTTATGTCTTCACAAAAATATCTAAAGCATATTCCTTTATGAAATAGCAATACTTGAGCTAGATTGAGCAACTTCAATAACTACAAAGTACTTTAATATGTCGAAATCCTCAGGCTGGAAGTACTGAAAGAGATGTTGCTTCAGATTAGTAATATCATCCTGATTATTGTCAGTAATAACGATATCGTCAACATAAACCACCAGATAAATACATAGATTCAGAGTAGAATGTCGAATATATAACAGAGTGTTTGGCTTCACTACGAGTCATGTCGAACTCTTAAATAATTGTGTTGAACATACGAAACAATTGTTTACCATATTTAGAAATAATAAGAGATTTCCATAAGGCATTCTTACCATCATTCAACCTCCACCATTTGTATAACAAATACTTATTGTGAATTCTCAAGCCGCTTAACCCAAGACACCCCTCTTCTTTACCTCTACAAACTTTTGCCAATTGACCAAATGCAACTTTTTGTTAGTGGCATGTCCTTCCCATAAAAAGTGGTTTCTTAACCAATTATCCTCTTTTTCACTTTAAAAGGAATAGGAGTAAATGACATTAAACAAGTTGGTATCCCGTTTAAGCTCTATTAATTAATCGATCAACCACCAAAAGACAAGTATTGTCTCTACCAAGTAGTGAGTTATATTTTACGTTTGTCAATTGTTGAGTTGTCCCACATCGGAGGAATTTAAGGTCCTTGGTCTCCTTATATGGCTTGGGCAATCCTCACCTCATAAGCTAGCTTTTGGGGTTGAGTTAGGCCCAAGGTCCATTCTTATCATGGTATCAGAGTCAGGCCCATCCCAATTATTGTTACCGATGTTGGGCCCCCATTTATGTTGTCCACGCTCCAGAGATCTGGGCGTGGGGGGGTGTTGAGTTGTCCCACATCGGAGGGATTTGAGGTCCTTGGTCTCCTTATATGGCTTGGGCAATCCTCACCTCATAAGCTAGCTTTTGGGGTTGAGTTAGGCCAAAGGCCCATTCTTATCATCAATAACGACTTGCCAAATATTTGCATCTTTTCCTCTTGCCACGAACGGGCGCCCCAGATAGGTGGCAGGAAAGCTTTCAACTTTACAGCCCAATATCCCAGCCAGTTTCTCTATCTAAATATTTGTATTTACTGAGAAAATGCTACTTTTAGCTAGATTAGTTTTTAACCCATAAGCAAATAAGATCACCCTCAGAAAATTGAGTGGTTCTCTTTCTGCCCCACATAGCATAGTGTACCATCCGCGTAATATGAAAAATATCCACCTTTTCTTTGTCATTGCTGTTAGATATGTAAATATAGTAGAACTCTAGTTATAGTAGAACTCTAGGTTATTAGTATTATATATAGGGATCATTGTATTATGTTTAATCTCAGATATATTCTTCTCCCGTGCCTTCTCACATGGTATCAGAGCTTTGGTGAGATAATTATCGTTGTGCGTCATTCCAATGACATCCGGGAAGAAATAACTCGGTCACCGTGCAATTTTCCGGTGACCTAAGTGACTAATTACGTCAAAGTCACTAATTATCAGTGTTGTGCAAAAACCAACACTACCACAAGACTCGGAATAGAATTCCGACCAAACCCCAGAAAGTTCTCCGGCAGACTCCCCGTCACGCGCCGCCACGCGCCGCCACAGCTGTCGGCGCGTCAGACCACGCGCCGGCGCGTGGGGCTGCTTCCGGCCAGTTTTTGGCTTCGCTCCAGAAGGACAGTTTGGTCGGCCTTAATTTCCGACCCTACCCATCCTTGTTCCGTTCGATTCCGACAACTTTCAGTTTTTCCGGCGACTTTTCCGGCAGCTACAGAGACTTTCCGGCCAGAATTTCAAAAAGTTTCTTCAGGACAGTATCATCGCCCTCAAATTCCGAGCCTACTCATGTTTTTACTTTTCAATTCCGACAACTTTGAAGTTTTTCCGGCATCTACAGTGATTTTCCGGCAAAAAAAAAAAAAACAGTTTTCCTTCATCTGTTTCAGCAAATTTTCAACGATGTCTTTGGGAATCGATGCTTTCGGGTCTAGAAACCTGGGTTCGATGTTAAACTACATATGTAACAAGCTCGGTACATATGATTTATATGCACCAGCTTGAGGGGGAGTGTTAGATATGTAAATATAGTAGAACTCTAGTTATAGTAGAACTCTAGGTTATTAGTATTATATATAGGGATCATTGTATTATGTTTAATCTCAGATATATTCTTCTCCCGTGCCTTCTCACAATTGCCCTCAACACAAAACCCTTTAATCAAAGTTCTATCTACAACATTATGCTCAGCACCTCATAACAAGGACAAATAAATAAGGAGACAATGGATCTTCTTACCTAAAGCCCTTTTGAGATTTTAAACAAACTTCTGGACCCCATTAATCAGAAATCAAAATCTGACCGTAGAAATGCATGTCTTGATCCATTTGATCCACTTTCTCCAAAGTTCATTTGCTCCATGATGTCTATTAGAAAGGACTAATTTACATGGTCATAAGCCTTTTCTAAATCAAGCTTAAATCAGCCCCTCCCTTCCCCTTCTTCAAATAATAGTCAACACATTCATTACCAACCATAGCAACATCTACAATTTGTCTACTTTTAATAAACGTATTCTAATCCCTGAAACCAATTTATTGAACACCACCAGTCTTTCTGTGAGCACCTTTGCAACTATTCTATAGATACTCCCTAGAAGACTCATCGGCCTGCAATCTTTCATATTTACCACTCCCTTTTTTTTGGAATAAGAGTTATGAATGTGGCATTGAAACTCTTCTCAAAAGATCCTTCCAAATAGAAGAATTTCAATGCCTTCATAATGTTCATCTTCTAAATATACCAACACTTCTGAAGAAATGTCATGTTAAAGCAATCCGGCATGGTGCCTTATACACTTCAAATAACTTCAAGACCCCCTTACTTCAACAACAACAACTACCCAGGTAGTCCCACCAGGTGGGGTCTGGGGAGGGTAATAGGTAGACGAGCCTTACCCCTGCCCAAAAGGGCAGAGAGGCTGCTTCCAAACGACCCCCGGCGTATAGGATGTGGGAGGAAAAGCTGCATTACGAAAACAAAGAGGAAATTAGAAACACAAGCAAAACAAAACAAAATAATAAAGCATAGGTACTCCTGCAGAAATAAAGTAAATACGTATGAAGGCATAAGCAACATAAATACAGTCACATGCATTAATGCAATAATAACAAGCCGTAACTACCATACTAACACTCATAAGGAGACATAAGCTAAAACACTAATCCCCTATGGGAAACCCTAGATATCCCACACCCAACCCCGAGAGATGCGAACGACGGACTCTAGAAGCCCCTAGCCTACAATCCTGATTCAAGACCCCCTTACTTCCACAATAGAAAATGGTCTTTGAAGCCATTCCTTTTTATCATCGCTTAATTCTACCAAACCTACATTGCTCTATTGTGGCCTCCACTTTTCATTTTCCATGCACAAACTCTGATAGAATTCAAAGATGTGTTCCTTGATCACTTCTCTATCAATAATATCACATCTTTTGTATGTATTTGTCAATGCATTTTTTATCTCCCTGCTTAATCCTTAAGCTTCTTGATTTTTTGCCTCCACGAACTTTCCTCTTCTTTTGCGATATATTCGAGTTCTTTTTGATTTAGAAATTAAATCAGCATCTACAGCTTGTGAGGAATAAACGTGAACCAAACCTACTGATTCTAAGAAATCAGCATGCTTAAACCACATATTTTCAAATTTGAAGTAACTTTTTCCCTTTCTCAATCGCCACATTCAAACAATAGAGATCAGACCCTACCCCCGGCAGTATTGTCTGCTTTATATCTCTTAAAAACCCATCTCATTCATTAGAAACACGTAATCTATCAATCCTTGAAGCCACATTTTCATCAGCATACTGAACCAAGGTATACTGCTCTCCATAAAGTGGGAGATCAACAAGCAACAAATCTATAATAATGCTAGAAAACTCTCTCGTGGCTCTAGAATTCACAACCCTGCCCGCTCTTTCGTACCCACCGTTTTTTAGAGTAAAAATTTCAGCACCGCTTTTCTTATTGTAGTTGCGTACTATACTGGCTAGATTTTTGCGTCAATTTTCTATTTTTCAAAATAAGTAAACTCAAGTTGGTTACCTCACGTTGAATTGAGTGAAATTTTAGAAATATCAAGTGAATTAAGGACGATCATATAGAATTAAGATGGAGGAGAAGATGCAGACCGTGGATGTTGCTCCATTAGCATTTACGTGGAACTTATGGAGAGAGAAATAGAAATAGGATAGCTTTTGAAGAAGTAAACAATGATATTGTACACCTAACAAATAGCCTCTTATCCCTTGTTTGTTCTTGGTGCACCCACGAGATTCATATATGTATAGACGATTGGGTGTTATTCGTAGAGAACCATATCCTTTCTGTAAGGTTTACTTTTTGGTATACTATTGCCCTTCTTCAATAAATTATTATTTTCTTTTCTTTTATTGTCTCCCTCTAAGAGCTCCCCACCTTGCTCTTGGTTAACTCGAACTCACAACCTATTGATTGGAAGTGAAGGGTGCTCACCACTTGAGCAACCCACTCTTGTCTTCTTCAATAAATTATTACCTAATCAAATGATAACTTATGATATTCCATATTTAATTATTAAATACTTACTTACCTTATTTAGTATAGGATTAATTTTTTATATATATTTAGCATAGTCTATGACGCTTGTATAATGAGCACCTCCTGGACACTGTTAATCAAGTCAACGAGAGACTTTTTTTCTTCACAAGTAATAGAAGAAAATATGGAATTTTGGAAGGGGGTGGAGAACTAGAAACATCAGTATTCTTTTTGGTGTGGGCTTTGGAGAAACATCATGAATGGATGAAAGGATCTTAAAAATACTATAACTTCCAGGATTGGAGTAGGCGTAGATATTGGGGTCACGAGTGATTTGGTGACAACACTTTGAGACTCATTTTGCCAAACATCTACATATTTTCATGCAAAAAATATGACAACCCACCAGATGTAAAGAACACAAGTGGGGAATATTATTTGGGATATTCAATTTAGGACGAATCTTCAAGATTAGGAGTTGGAGAAATTTCAGCATCTGCTTGGTTTTTGGATTTTCAGGGAAATTCTCGAAGTTGTTGGAGACAAGTTGGCCCACGAGCACTAGCAAAGAAGAGCAACCTGGACGAGCGTCACCAAAGAGCGGTGGGTAGCGGTAAGTTAGCGTACAACTACATCGAGTACAACAATTTAACACATTTGGTCCTCGGGACTTGGTACCTCCCGTTCTATTGTTTCTCTTTTGGTGTTAGCTAAATTGTTGTTACTTTAGTTCGCAATAGTTCGATCATTCAACTAGTGTACTTGCAGTTACGTGTTTCCTTCTAGTTTGACTCGTTGTCCGTGGAGCACTAGCGAGTATTCTTTAGATTTGTCGTAGAAGTAGTGGCTGCAGTCTGGAATGATAGATTAAGGGCATGTCCGCGGGTGGGGCAGAGTGTGGGGCCAGGTTCAGGGAGTGGGACGGTAGCCAGGGGAGGTATAGGGGGCAAAGGAGCCTGTAGGTTGAGAATTGGGTCATGGAACATAGGTTCGCTTACGAGTAAGTCCATAAAGTTGGCGAAGATCCTTCAGAAGAGGAAGATTAATATAGCGTGTGTCCAAGAGACTAGGTGGGTCGAAACGAGGGCGATAAACGCGGATGGGTATAAGTTGTGGTACTCTGGAGTCATGAGGGGTAAGAATGGAGTGGGTATCTTGGTAGATAGTCATCTTAGAGAATCGGTGTTAGAGGTCAGGAGGGTGAATGATAGACTAATGACTATTAAATTGGTGGTGGGTGAGTGTACTTTAAATGTTGTTAGTGCGTACGCGCCGCAAGTAGGCTTGGATGAGGAGACTAAAAGGCGATTTTGGGAGGGGTTGGATGACATTGTTCGTAGTATTCCGCCTTCCGAGAGGTTATTCATAGGAGGATATTTTAATGCTCATATTGGATCGTCCGTAGGTGGTTATACGGAGGTACATGGCGGCTTTGGTTTCGGAGAGCGAAATGAAGAGGGCACCTTGCTGTTGGACTTTGTCAAGGCATTCGATTTAGCGATTGCGAACTCAAGTTTTCCGAAGAGGAAGGAGCATTTGGTTACTTACCAAAGATCGGTGGCGAAGACTCAGATTGACTATCTCCTCCTCAGAAGAGGCGATAGAAGGTGGTGCGTGGATTGCAAAGTTATCCCGGGTGAGACCCTTGCAATACAACATAGACTTTTGGTGATGGACTTTGGCATTATGATAAGGAGGAAAAAGAGGTCAATATGAGGCCGCCCGAGGATTAGGTGGGGAGCCTTGACTAAGGATAAAGCTCAGGAGTTGGAAGGAAAATTATCAGAAATGGGAGCCTGGAGAAGTAGAGGGGGACACAAACACTATGTGGTCGACGACAGCTGACTGTATAAGGAAGGCGGCGAGAGATGTGTTCGGGTTATCTTCTGGCCGCGTCGGTGGTCATAAAGGAGACTGGTGGTGGAATGCAATTGTCCAAGGTAAAGTGGAAGCAAAGAATGCAGCTTACCTAAGGTTAGTAGGGATCACTGGTGAGTAGGAAAAGAGAGCGAACAAGGAGAGATATAAGGCAGCTAGGAAGGAAGCGAAGATGGCAGTAACGGAGGCTAAGACGGCAGTTTTTGCTCGTTTGTATGAGGAGCTAGGTAACAAAGGCGGGGAGAAAAAGTTATTCCGACTCGCTAAGCTGAGAGAGAGAGGGCGGCTCGGGATCTGGACCAGGTGAGGTGCATAAAAGATGAGGACGGCAAAGTTTTGATGGGGGATGACCAGATTAAGAGGAGATGGCAGACCTACTTTCATAAACTTCTAAATGAAGAAGGGGATCAGGATATTCTACTAGATGGATTGAGGAACGTCGACACCTCCCATGAATTAAGTTATTGTAAGGACATTGAGGTCGATGAGTTCATCGAGGCAATGCGTAAGATGAGGAGGGACAGAGCTACCGGGCCAGACGAAATTCCGGTTGAACTTTGGAGGTGTGTGGGTAGAGCAGGATTAAAATGGCTTACTGGGTTGTAATGTGATATCCAAGACTAATAAGATACCTGAGACTGGAGGTGGAGTATAATGGTTCCGTTGTATAAGAACAAAGGCGATATCCAGAGTTGTAACAACTATAGAGATATCAAATTACTGAGTCATACCATGAAAGTCTGGGAGAGAGTAGTAGAGATGAGAGTGCGATGGACGGTGTCTATCCCAGATAACCAGTTCGGGTTTATGCCGGGGTGATCTACCACAGAAGCTATCATCTTATTAGGAGGATGGCTGAACAGTACAGGGATAAGAAGAAGGATCTCCACATGGTGTTTATTGATCTAGAGAAAGCGTACCACAGTGTTCCTAGGGAGGTCTTATGGAGTTGCTTAGAGGTTAAAGGGGTCCGGTAGACTACATTAGGGTGATTAAAGACATGTATGAAGGAGCTAAGAATCGGGTTAGGACAGTAGGAGGCGACTCTGAGCATTTTTCAGTTGTTACGGGGTTGCACCAAGGGTCTGCACTCAGCCCTTTCCTATTTGCCCTGGTGAAGGATGCCATAACACATCATATTCAAGGGGAGGTCCCATGGTGCATGCTATTTGCTGATGATATAGTCCTAATTGACGAGACACGACGCGACGTCAACGAAAGGCTAGAGATTTGGAGACATGCCCTTGAGTCTAAAGGTTTCAGGTTGAGCAGGACAAAGACGGAATACCTCGAGTGCAAATTTGGGTTGAGCCGATGAAAGCGGGAGTGGAAGTGAGGCTCGACTCTCAAATCATCCCTAAGAAGAGTAGTTTCAAATACCTTGGGTCAGTTATTCAGGGAATCGGGGAAATCGACGAGGATGTACGGTATAGGGATGGGTTGGATGAAGTGGAGGTTAGCGACGGGAGTCTTGTGTGAAAGAAAGTTCCAGCATTACTAAAAGGTAAGTTTTATAGAGCAGTGGTTAGGCCTGCAATGATATATGGGACCGAGTGTTGGCCGGTTAAGAACTCACACACCCAGAAGATGAAAGTAGCAGAGATGAGGATGTTGAGGTGGATGTGCGGGTATACAAGGATGGATAAGATTAGGAATGAAGATATCCGAGAGAAATTGGGTGTGGCCCCCATAGAGGACAAGATGCAGGAAGCAAGACTCAGATGGTTCGGGCACATTCAGAGGAGGAGCACTAATGCACCGGTGAGAAGGTGTGAGCGATTGGCTGTGGTGGGCATGATGAGAGGGAGACCTAAGAAGTATTGGGGAGAGGTGATAAGACAGGACTTAGCGCGTCTTAGGATTACCGAGGACATGGCCCTTGATAGGGGATTGTGGAGGTCGAGCATTAAAGTTGTAGGTTAAGTTAGGTTAGGGGGGAAGTTGTGGATATTTCTACAGCGCATTAGAGTGACAATAGCTAGCTGTAAGGTAATCTTAGGATGTTACTGGTCAGCTACCGATTCAGGGAGCTATATGTTGGATATTAGTATACCTTTCATCTATTTCATCTGCATCATCTATTTCATCTGCATCATCTATTTCTATTTCGTATTTCTTATATTGCTGCTATTTTGTTATTTTATGTTATCTGGTGTATTTTATATTAGTTTTAGTATGAGTTTATTGATAGTACTAATATTGTCTCTTGTTGATGTCTTGAGCTGAGGGTCTCCTGGAAACAGCCTCTTTGCCCCCGGAGTAGGGGTAAGGATTGTGTACATATTACCCTCCCATACCCCACTTGGGATTTTACTGGGTTGTTGTTGCTTGAAACAGGGTTGTGAAAAGCGACCGCTTCATCGCATAAAGCGAGAAGCGACGCGACGCGGCAGACCATCGATTTTTTCTCCTTCAGGCGACGCGAACAAAAGAAGCGAGCGCTTACCTGGGAAAAGCGACGCGAGTGGAAAAGCGAAAAGCGACAGAAGCGATCGATTTGTTGAAAAATCGATCACCCAGTATAAAAAAACCATTGTACAGCCTCAACCAGTTGTGGAAATCAAAAAAAGAGCTCGACCAACTGCCCCTCTTCTTCTCCAGTGACGGAAATTAGGGTTTCCATCGGTGAAGACCACCAACGACCGGCGACCGACGATAAAACCCAGGTATGTTTTCTTCTCCTTTCTTCTTGTTTTTTCTTTCTCCTTCATCTTCTTCTTCCATCTTCTTTTTCTTTCTCTCTGAAGACGACCTGCGTCGTTTTTTCTTTTTTTTTTTTCATCTCCGATCATCATCGATGTCGGCTTCTCTGTCGCTGTTTCACTGTTTCTTTTTCATTTTTTTTTAGCCCAGCCCTTTTCAATTTTTTTTTAAAATTACTGTAGCACATATATACATATATATATTAAATTATTGTATTATTATTTTTAATTTCAGCTTAATATCAGGATTATTATTTTAATTTCAGTTTAATTTCAGTTTAATATCAGGATTATTATTTTTCATTTCAGTTTAATTACAGTTTAATATTAGGATTATTATTTTTAATTTCAGTTTAATTTCAGTATATTTTCAGTTTAATTTCAGTGTATTTTCAGTTTATTTTCAGTTTATTAATTATTGTTTCGGTTATATTTTAATAGGGATAATTAAATGTCTCAAAGTTCGAAAGATAAAGACCCGGCTTGGCGATATGGCCAAAGAGTTGATGGGAAGAGTACTAATGTTGTATGCATATTTTGCAACAAGGTTACAACGGGTGGAATTTATCGCTTTAAATACCATCTAATTGGTGGCGATAGAAATGTGACAAGTTGTCCCAAATGTCCACCGGATGTGAGGGAAGAAATAAAGAATTTTGTTGAGAAGAAGAAGGAGATAAAAAGTCAAATGGTTCATCAACCAATGGTGAACAATCTTGATGATGATGATGACGACGATGAAGAATTGTCACTTCCAACAAAACGGGGAAGAGATGGCTCAAGCCATGGATCATCGACTAAAGGTCCTATGGATTGTTACTTCTCAAAGAAGCCGGGAGCAAAGGGAACAAAAGACGGTGGAAAAGATATACAAAAAGTTGCTAGAGACATTTTAAGGGACCGTGCAGTTAGTGCTTTTGCACGATGGGTCTATGATGCTGGGCTCCCCTTCAATTGTGTCAACTATGACACTTTTGGAGACTTTATTGAGCTTGTTGGTCAATACGGACCTGGAATGAAGCCTCCAACTTACTATGAAATAAGAGGCCCTTATCTAAATAAGGAAGTGGAGGAGACAAATAAAATTGTTGAGGAACATAAACTTGTGTGGAACAAGTACGGCTGCTCCATTATGATGGATAAGTGGACGGCAAGAACGGGAAAGATGATTATTAATGTGTTGGTGAATTCTCCTCGGGGAAGTTTGTTTGTTGAGTCCATTGATGCTAGCGACTCATTCACCGACCACATTAAAATGTTCACCTTGTTTCAGAACACCATCGAAAAGATTGGTCCAAGCAAAGTTGTTCAAGTGGTAACTGATAATGCTAGTGAAAACAAGAAAGCGGGTGGCATGATTGAAGGAGCGTACAAGCATGTGTATTGGACTCCATGTGCGGCTCATTGTATTAACTTGATGTTCGGGGACATTTTCAAAGAGAAACCCTTTTCTACAGTTTTTAGCCAGGGTGTTAGAGTATGTTCTTATATTTCTCAGCGACCCTTGTTATTGAATTTGATGAGAAAATTCACCAATCAAAAAAATTTGGTGAAACCGGCCAAGACAAGGTTCGCCACTGCTTTCTTAACTTTGCGTAGTCTCCACTGTCAAAAAGAGAAATTGCAAACGATGGTCACTTCAGAGAATTGGAACACCAGTAAATTTGCTAAGGAAAATGCGGGGAAAGAGGTTGCACGCATTATTCTTTCTTTTTCTTTTTGGAATAATGTCCGTTATGCTCTTAAAATTGGTGGTCCATTGGTTAGAGTACTTCGTTTGGTGGATGGGGAGGCAAAACCATCAATGGGCTACATCTATGAAGCTATGGATAGGGCTAAGGAGACTATTCAAGCATCATTCAGTGATGAGCAAAAATATGTAAAGGTCTTTCAAATCATTGATGCAAGATGGGATGCGCAACTTCATAGACCTTTGCATGCGGCTGGACTTATTCTAAACCCATCACTCTTTTATGAGCAGCAAGAGAATAATTCATTGGCTAAAGAACTGTGGACAAGATTCCATCAGGTTGTTATCAAGTTGAACCCGGATGAAGATTTGCAAGAGAAGATAGTAGATCAGCTTGCTACTTACAAGGCAGCTGAAGGACTTTTTGGTCTTCGACTTGCTATTAAACAAAGAACGAAGAAGTCGCCAGGTGACCAAGTGTTTCTACATTTTATTACTCTAACTTCGATGTATTTTATATACTTATTAACTCTTGAATATTTTTTTGACTTCTATAGCTGAATGGTGGGACACATATGGTGCAGAGACTCCGGAGTTACAGACTTTCGCCATCAAAGTCTGTAGCTTAACTTGTAGCTCATCCGGTTGTGAAAGGAACTGGAGTGTTTTTGAACACGTGAGAAATAAAAAGAATTATTTTGTATTTTGAGTTATAGTAAATTATATCTCAATTGTCCAAACTCCTACTAATTAGTTGACACATCATTTTTGCAGATTCATACAAAGAAAAGGAACCGACTAACCATGAAGCGCCTCCATAATCTAGTGTTTATAAAATACAATAGAGCATTGAGGCGTCGCTACAACTACCGCAATTTAATTGATCCAATTCTTTTGGACAATATTGATGACGCTAATGAGTGGCTAACTGGAGTCCCCGAAAATTGTGAAGATGAAGAAGTATTTGAAGGCGACCCCGATTTAACTTGGGGTGATGTTGCGGTTGCTAGTGGAGTTGGGGAGGATCCTTATAGTTTAAGGAGTTGTACTCCAAGTTCAAGTTCAATTAGGAAGGGAAAAAGTGTGGTTACTAGAAGTCTATCCATTAATGAAGATGAGAATGATTATGAAGAGGGGGAAGAAGAAGATGACGAGCAATATGAAGATAACCGAGGAATTCAAGATTTTGAAAATTTGGAAGGAGAAGAAGACATATAGTAGCTTTGATTTTGCTTGTCTTATAGTTTATGGATGGTTTGTGGATGATTTGGTGGTACCTAGTACCTAATTTAAAGTATTTAAATTGATGTTTTTGATTATTCATAATTTTACATTATGTTTTTTAAAAATTGCGCTTCACTTCAAAAAAGCGAGCGCTTTTTTGCGCTTTGCGCTTTGAAGCGAGGCGAGCCCTTGTCGCTTTTTTGCGCTTTGCGCTCTCCAAAACACTGGCTTGAAATGTTCTATGAACAAACCATATCATTAGAAAATAAGGATTTTTGGAGATGGGGGTTACAGAATAGTGGTCATTCTCAAGAAAAGCTTTATCATAGAAAGTTGCTTGATAGAGATAAACTAGTCTTTCCACACTTTTCAGTGTGCATCCCAAGGGCACCAAGAAAAATGTGCTTTCGTATGGCTGGCGGTTAAAGGAGTGATTCTGATAGCTCAAAACTTGAGGAAGAGGAGTAGACCACCTTTTACTGCATTGCCAGATAGCATCACGACGATGGCGGAAGATTCTGAGATGGTTTGAGTTAGTATTAACTGTGCCGGATACGATAAAGGACACTCTAGTCAATTGAGCATTCAAAACGCAGAGGAGAAGCTGGAGAGTGCCGGATATGCTCATTGGTTTTAATATGGATAGCATGTAGTGGGAGATAGGAGAGCTTTTGGAGTAACTGAGTTTGATTTTGCACATTATTCTTCTACTTATTTATTTATTTCTTTTTTTGAGGGACCCATGAGGTTCCTATTTGTATTCAAGGATGGGTGTCTTTCACAGAGAACCATTTATCTTTGTAAATTCTCTATTTTTGGAGACCTTCTTGAATATCGGAGCTTTTCCCATTATTAATGTCTTTATCCCTTACTTGATTTTAAAAAAAAAAGGTAAACCAACTAAAAGTAAGCACGGAAGATAAAGAACTGGTGATAACCTGAACGGAGTTTCATCATGAACCATCTGCAAAAGATTTTCCAAATCCAAAGTTTCTATGAGGATAAGCAGCAGCTGCACTTTGGCATGATAAATGGAGGAAGCGGCTTCGGCTGATACGGCCAGCTTCCCGAAATTATAAGAATTTGAAATGAATCCCTGAAATAGATTGAGCTAGAATCAGTAATAATGCAAATCTAAGAGAAGATAACTGCAACTGAAGCATTAATGAAGTACCTCATAAAGTGAGCACAATTTTTTCCACAGCTCACCAGTGCAGGAATTGAACTCATAAAAAATGAGGAAAAGAACGTCCAATATCAGATTGTCTTCGGTTACTATTTCCTCAGCCCACAAAGCATAAAGGTCAACATCCTATTTTGTATGACAAGGAAGGTACTCAAATCTATGAAATTATCAAGAAGAATGGATTGCACTAAAGATGAAAAAGAAGAAGAAAGTACAACTTAGAACACATATATTGCGTTTAGGCAATGTTGCGGTCTATCTGAAATACTGCAAGCCATGTTGCCAAGCAAATTCAGCCATTCATGTGGCGACTGAAAAAAACAAATTAATCTAATGCAACCATTAAATTTATTATTCAAGAAATGAGTAGTTTATGCAGAAGTCAAGGTATTTAAGTGTTTTGACATGGCTTCCAATTTGACTTGATACACATGTTTCCCTTGATGTCCTGGGACCAACTAGTTCGTAGTCTCCAACTTTATTCTGTGTGAAAATATTAGAAAGTGATAGATGTCTAGATTCACATTTGCTTCCTTGTTTCTTCAATCCTCATCTTCTAATTGTTGTCCCAGAAGTCTTTTGTCTCCATGTTCATGCATCCTGATCCAAAAGTTCACACCTGTCTATTTTTCTATTTATGTAAAAAATGTATTCCTTTCAAATACAGAGTCTTTAAATGATTATCTTATTAGAAGAAGAAAAATGATCATGAAAATTGGGTAATTGTGTAGAATAAGTCACCTTTGGAGGTGAAGTTTCACTCTCGTTTTTCTTCACGGATAAAGCACTCTTTTTTGCCCTTTTTTTGTGAAAAGGCCAAGAAACCACTCTTAGTAGCTCATACATCAATACCCATATATCGTTAAGTTCTTAATTAGCCAGTTCAGGCACTAATCAAATTATCAAATCATTAAAGTCCACGCATGCACAATTCCCGGCACTTTGATCACCATGTCCTTACTGAGGTAAGACAGCCTAAATTCTGAACACTGAATACACTACATAATTTACCGTGTACTCAGAAAAGTATCATCATGCCCTGATTGAGGTCGGACAATCTAAATTCTGAACACTGAATACACAACATAGTTTACCATGTACTCAGAAAAGCTGGCCGCCAGATTCTCCTGCAGAACAGAAAGCAACTTCGTGTCTAGTCCCTCAGAAATCAATTTCTGTGCCTCATTCACAATAGACGCATCTTCAGATATTGTCAGAATATATACTGCATTAAGAGTCAAATAAGATAAGAACTACAAGCATTTATATAATGCATAAACAAGTATGATGGAGACCAACTTATAGAAAAAAATGAAATAAAAGAAATTAGATATAATTTTATCATAAATTCCTATATGTGCATCAGAAATTAACAAACATATAAAAGAATTATAAAAGACCAAGTCTTGAGAAATAATCAAACAGATCATTGATGAGGACTTTCAGCTTCATCTTGGTGTACAAACTTGAAGATATCAAACTATGACAAGAATCTCAAATGAAAATTAATCTAAATGAGTTCAAAGAGAGATTTTTCAATTCTTTTGTACTCCAATTAAGAGAATGTAATTGCAAGAGATAGAAGCAACTATCAATTCTCAAACTCGTAAAAAGCTGCTTTTTTGGATAATTTCTTGATAATTCCCCATATTTCATCGGGAAACAGCCTCTTGCATAAATGCAGGATAAGGCTGCGTACAATAGACCCTCGTGGTCCAGCCCTTCCCGGACCCTGCGCATAGCGGGAGCTTAGTGCACCGGGCTGCCTTTTTTTGCCATACAGCCATCAACATACAAATGTTATCTTAATTTAGTAACCTGACTAGAGTCTGAACCGTGTTCCGACAAGATCCTTTTCCGCTGACTCCTTTTATTTCGCTTAATCATGGAAGATAAAGTCTTCTTTATCTCTGGTGAAAAATCCATCGAGTTAGTTGATATTTATATATTTTCTTTGTTCATATATTACTGTTTGCAATTATTTATTATTCTAATTTTGTTGCATTACATATATTTTCTTTTTATTTATTTCCTTTGCACTTTTCTTCACTAACCCGCATTTTAATTGCACTTTTCTGTTGGATAACAAGAAAGGGACCATCGGAACAACAGTAAAGTTATTTCCATGCGATCTATATAAGTCATGGGATCGAGTCGTGGAAGCAACAACTAATGCTTGCATTAGGATAGGTTGTCTGCGTCACCTCTCAAGGGTGCAGCTCTTTTTTTTTTTTTTTTGATAAGGCTCAAGGGTGCGGCTCTTCTTCAGACCCTGCGTGAATGCGGGATGCTTTGTGCACCGACTGCTCCTTTGATGTTTGACAACACTAAAACCAAGTTTAGAACGTCAACCTGCTTCTCAGCATTTCCACCACAATGTAGCAGCAAGATGAAGAAAAAATTTCACTAAAACTAGCACAAAATAACAGAGCTACAAGTCGCATACAAAATCTGGAGCTCAAATTAAGAGTCCCTACAAACTATTTCAGGCCAAGAAAATCACTAATATTTAAGGTAAAATAAAATTGCTGAAACACAGAACTCGTATGAAACTCTATAAGGACTGCACGATCTAGGCATTCCTATCAAAAATGTTCAAGAATAACATCAGGTAACAATAAAACAGAAGAAAGACTCACAAGCTTGTGTAATTATCAGCCGCGTGCACTTCAAGAGACATTGCCGTTCCATATAATATTGAAGCATAACCTGGATGATGACAGTAGGCAAAAGAAGAGAAAAACAAAAGACAAGCTGAACAAATAGTTCAACATACAATGAACGTGACGCTATTACACTTTCAAATTTAAATTGCAAGTAAACTACACTTTGCTGATTAGCATAGCTGGATTAACAAGGACCAGCCTTGAAGTCCCATGTGTCACGTAGTTTACCTGAAATCTTTAATACTGCAGGGGTTGGGTGGAGGCAGGACTAGGGGTGGGGTGGGGGCGGATATCGACATGTTTCCAATTATACCTCCACGCACTAGAAGTTATTCGACACAGTATTAATAAAAGCTGCTTTCTCCAAAATACTAATGAATAGCATTAGAGAATGAAAGAGCATGGAAACTCAGTAACTAACCAAATGAGAAAGCTCGCGAAACACACTATCAGCAACCATGCTTCTTTGATTACTCGTTCTATGAACAAGAATATATGACTGCACCTCATCTAAACACTGCAAAATATGAGAAGTTAACTTCGTTCCAACAATAAATTAAATAAGGTAAGAAATAGAAGAACTGTAATGGTCTTTCGTGTCGAACAGAAACCCATTTCTGCACTGCAAACCACTACAGGCCATCCATGGAACATTAAGAGTTCAGTACCAAGATTTGCAACATGGTCCAGAAAAAGTAGATCTTTACCATAGCAGAACTAATTTTCAAGGCTGCTGCTTTTTTATCAGTTTCTACTGTAATCTGGTGTGGACCAATCTTTAGTCGTCCCGCATCTAAAGCATCTCTTGATTTTTGATTTGGTGGCTTAAATAGTGAAATTGTGTGCAAAAACCAATCATGGTTGTCCTTTATCTTCTTCTCCTGGAAAATAAATTAATTTCTGCGTTTGAATGAGTAAATCATAAACACACTAGTAGTTGTAAGAATAACCCAATCCTTCAAACGCATAGGAACAATTATATACCAGATATTGTAGATTAACTCATAATTCAAGACTGAAAATTAGCTGCAACCCAGCTTCACCTAGTTATAGCATTCCAATTACACCAACAGTCCTCCCCTTTTCTACTTCTTTTTTCCTCTATTCATGGGCTCACACTCGCCCAAATAATAAATCGAGAAAGAAAAAAAAAAGACAACAGCTGTATGACACATAGCATATATCATAATTCCAGACCGAAATAGGCAGAAAAAACTAGGTGATTCCTTTTTCTTTTTTCCTTTTTTTATCAAGCTAGGTGATTTCTTCCCATCAGTGTAACCTATCCACCAAAGGTTCCCCTTCTTTATATCTTCCTCTTTCCCAATAATCTAGAGCTCACCTCACCCAAAAGAATTGAGAAAATTTCAACAACAATAACTATGCCTCAGTCCCAAACAAGTTGGGCTCCTGTATGCAAATTCTCACTTACCACGGCACTGACTAGGTTATTTCATTTAAACTCGTCTCATGCCAATATTATGTGCATACAAATAAAAGGTATTAGGAGTTATGTATATTTTATAACGTAAAAAACCTCTGAAAGGACGAAAAGGGTCTCTTGTAGGACTGGAGACTGGAGTTGCGACCAAATACCCTCATCTTAACTATCTTCCTCTTCCTTCCTTACTATTCACGCACATACCCCACCCCCAACCCCCCACCCCAAAAAAAGAACATTTCCCCGGAGAAATCCTGTTTCCAGCTAGAGAATTAAAGGGACCATCCCTCTACTCTTCTACACTTAATAGAGTCAGTGATCCTACCACACATTCCGCTTTGTGCTGACCTTTCTACCGTTCTTTTAGTAGAGATTTCAATACCATAAAATAATCAAACAATACTCCTACTATACTATTTGCAATGCTAAGGTGGAAATTACCATAAGAGGAGGGAGGTCGGAGGAGAGAGAAACAGATTCGAGTTCAGTAAGCAACTCAGTGAAGGGCTCCCACCAAAGCGAAGCATCAACAGCCACTTCATCATTAGCTTTTGCAGGTGTCGCCATTGGAGTAAATCAGGACACGGTACAAACCCTAGCCAAGAGCAATTCTTCGAACCCGCGCTTTTCTTGGTTCGAATTTGAGAGCTGAAGAGTACAGTAGTCACTGAACTACTGAAGTATGGAATGTGGGAAGAGGCGCAGGGTTTATTAGCAACGGCCCCTATGCAAATGTTACATGCCGAGCCAGGAAGGTCAGGGTTTTACTTTATATTAGAACCCACTAAAGCAAAAACTTAGGTAGGCGTTTAGGATAAATAGCTCAAACTACCACATTTTTACAAAACTTAAATGCTGAACTTCTGAAATTGCCATGATTTCTTGTTTAGATACCTTAATTAGGCTTTGTTTCGATAAAATAACTATAGTAGGCACAAAATATACCAATTAAATATATTTTGTACTGACTTGAAAAAGTTTCAAGCTCGTGTACAAGCTTTCATTATCTTTAAATTTTAGTCAATCATCTGTGAAAGATACACTAAATGATTCTCATGTTTGAAAAAGTGTGAAATAACCTGTTTCAAGTGTAATTAATATTTTAATCGATTAATTATTTCATATATGTGTTCAATTGGAATAAGACCTAATTGATAGGTACAAATGAAAATTGTGGCAACTCAGGTGCATGTGTATTTAGTCAAACTAAAAGGTTGAGTTTGTAAACTTTAGTATTTCCAAATTGACGTAATGGCTTTCTCGCCACTTAAAACATATAGGACTTTTAAAAATTGATACATGAACTTGTACTTTTCCTATTTGAACCAAATTGGTGCAATAAATACTAATAAACACATTTGACCGTTGATTATGCCTATGTGGAAACGGCATAGCTGACATGGCTAAATTGTGTACAAATCCCGCTACAAAGGCACGTGCATAGTATTATTTTTATTTTTGAAAAAAGAGACCTTTCCCAAAACCCTTCTCTTTTTCTCTCATCTTCCCTGCCAAACTCCCACCTCCCCCCCCCCCCTCCCCCCATTCTACCATTGCCACTTTTAGCAAAACATAGAACACAACCCCAACAAAGGAAAAAGCTCCGAACCTTAGCACAACCCCAACGCACTCGCGTAACTCCTTCTAAGATATCAACATCAAACTCCAATAACCATGGGGAGTAAAGGTGATGTCAAGACCAACAACATTACCAGTCAGAGGAAACTCAGATTTCTTTGTCACCCATGGCCAAATTCTTAAGAAACAAGGCCAACTCAAGTTGTTGAAAATTTGGATCTTGTTTTTGTTGATGCACCTTTTCCTCGTCAAGGCAAATCTGAAGCTAAGGGTATTTTTTATCCTCCTTGTTACAAATGGTTCCAATTCAACAAGGTCGTTTTATTTTATTTTCTTTCTTGATTTTTACAGTTGCAGGCTTAAGAATTCCTATATTTTACTTTTAGTGAAAATGAAAACTTTTTTACTAATTGTGATTGATCTTTAATATAGGAATTTGCATATCAGAATTTTGATAAATGTCTTGCATATATCATAATTCAATTGAACTTTAGTCTCCATTATCGGAGCTTTTAATTACAATTGGTGCCTAGGAGTTGAATAATAAAAGAAGGAAAAGAGAAGAAAAAATAGAAATTTAATAAATTAATTTTGGAAAAAGACATGGCCTACAAATTGGGACTTTGAACGTACATGTCTCAACAAAATGTGAAAGAATTGATGATGTGGCTATATGAAATATTAAATTAATCCATGTCAGCAACAGTTGAACAACACACACCATTACAAGTGTTTATTAGTAGCTATTTTTTCAAGTAAGAGTGTTCAAATGGGAAACTCAAGAATTCATATATCGGCGTTACAAACTGATGCAAATTTTAAGTGGTCGGGAAGCTACTTCGCCTCCCAAAAAAAAGAACTTAGTTTTTCAATTTCTCAAAACAAACACCTCATTTAGTTTGTACAATAGCATAGCATTTGTTCAGCATCGATATTTATCATATAATTATATTCTTCCATTAACATCTGATTAGAAATATATAATTTAATAATGTTTAGCTCAAAGTTTTCATTCACTTTATAGGCTTAAAACAATCGAAATAAATGGAGGGCTAATCATAGCAGATCGTAATAAATCCAAAGACCAGAGGAGTAAGATATAAGAGACAATAGATATTAGATAAAGGGAGGAGGGTGAAGATCCTTTATTAATGCTATTGGTTTGGTCTGCCTCTCCCTGGAGAGGTTCAGAGTCTTACAATGATGTATTACTCCTTCTTTTAGAAGTAGATGTGAAGAAGAAGAAGCAGCCCCATTTTGAGGGTTCTTTCTCTTAGTATTTATAGCTAGGAGATATGTCAGCTGGCGCTAAGGGGTTGGGACCACATAGAGGGGACGCCCTCGTGAGGACGGCCAGGCCGTGGCCTTAGTTGTCAAACTGGATAACTACCCGATAATCTCGTGAATAAATGGTCATACCATTTATTAGTCATAAATAGGATTTAATAAATGCGTTGATCTCATTCATTATCATGAGGTCAAGTATTGACCCATACAGATAGTCCTCCGCTTATTGAGGTCGAGCTCGATGAGCGGTTCCGCCAATAATCGTAGCCGTTTATGCGTTGGGGACGATCGCAGTTCTTTATTCTTCGGAGACGGTCGTAGCCATTTTTACTTTTAGAGATGGATGTAGCCTTTTCAATCATTCGGAGAAGGCCATAGCCATTGTTAATTTAGAGGTGGTCGTAGCCTTTTATCTTTTGGAGATGTCCGTGACCATTTTTACTCTGGAGATGGCCGTAGCCATTTTAATTTAGAGGTGGCCGCAGCCTTTTATCTTTTGGAGATGGCCGTGACCATTTTTACTCTAGAGATGGCCGTAGCCATTTTAATTTAGAGGTGGCCGCAATATTTTATCTTTTGGAGATGGCTGTGACCATTTTTACTCTGGAGATGGTCGTAGCCATTTTTACTTTGGAGATGGTCGTAGCCATATTTTCGTTAGAGATGGCCGTAACCATTTTTACTTTGGAGATGGTCGTAGCCATTTTTACTTTGGAGATGGCCGTAGCCATTTTTCTTTAGAGGTGGTCGTATGCATTTTTACTTTAGAGATGGCGGTAGCCACTTTATCTCCAGAGATGGCCGTAGCCATTTTTACTTTGGAGATGGTCATAGCCATTTTTTACTTTGGAGATGGCAGTAGCCATTTTTTCTTTAGAGATGGCCGTAGCCATTTTTACTTTGGAGATGGTCGTAGCCACTTTATCTTTAGAGATGGTCGTAGCCATTTTTACTTTGGAGATGGCCGTAGCCATTTTTACTTTGGAGATGGCCGTAGCCATTTTTACTTTGGAGATGGTCGTAGCCATTTTTACTTTGGAGATGGCCGTAGCCATTTTTCTTTAGAGATGGTCGTATCCGTTTTTACTTTGGAGATGGCCGTAACCACTTTATCTTTAGAGATGGTCGTTGCCATTTTTATTTTGGAGATGGTCGTAGCCATTTTTACTTTGGAGATGGCCGTAGCCACTTTATCTTTAGAGATGGCCGTAGCCATTTTTACTTTGGAGATGGCCGTAGCCATTTCTTCTTTAAAGATGGTCGTAGCCATCTTTATTTGGAGATGGTCGTAGCCACTTATTTTTAGAGATGGTCGTAGCCATTTTTACTTTGGAGATGGCTGTAGCCATTTTTACTTTGAAGATGGCCGTAGCCATTTTTTCTTTAGAGATGGTCGTAGCCATTTTTACTTTAAAGATGGTCGTAACCATTTTTACTTTAGAGACGGTAGTAGCCATTTTTACTTTGGAGATGGTCGTAACCACTTTTACGCCTGCTCGGAGAGAGTACGATCACGCTTGTTGCGTATAAGGGGGACATCATGTGCATGGCGACGCATGGGGCGTGCCCATGGTATCTTGAGATCATCATAACCGTTTTATTGGGGACGTGTCGATTGACGGTTGAATGATCGTTCAATGGTATATGTCATAATGGTGCCCGTTACTGTAGTACTGAACCATTTTTCGATTGGTCAGGTATTTAATGGTGACCTTTGAGATTCGTGAAGGTCATTTACGTTTCATCTATAAATAAGGGTTTGTATCGTTCAGTTCTCACTTTTCCGATATTTGTCTAAGTGGAATTCTGAGAGAGATAGCCCTTCTTTCTTTCAGATTATCTAGTCTTTTACTCGTTGTTAATTCATCCTCCGTCATTTTCATCGGATCTTCATATTCTCTTGTTTTCCCGGTGAATTTTTCTATTTATCTCTCATATACTGATAATGGAGAGCAATTCTTATTCTGATATAGCTCTGGTGGCGGTTGCGGCGGCTGAGGGCCCATCTACGGTGATAGGAACCACCGATTCACCAAATGTTGATCGCTCTCATCGGTGACTGACATTCTTTCCCTGCCCGGCGGCCCGACCACAGATTTTATCGACCCCGAGGGAGAAGATCAAGTGGATGAGGCTCCACTGATGGGGGAAGTTGGCATTGCTCGGCTGAAGGAGCAATGTGATATTCCTCGTTTTGCTGACATCGTCCTAGCCAGGAGCGGTGACAGGGTGCACGTCAACCACCGAGGTTACTGCATCTTCTACGCCTACCCTTTCAAGCTGGGATTTAGTCTTCCTCACCCCATGCTGGTGGTGGAATTTTGCCGCTACTACAGGGTGTGCACTGGCCAGCTCGTCCCTTCTTGTTACAAATTATTGGCGATGCTGATCAAATATGCGGAGTTGGCACGGAGGGAAATTACACTTGTGCACGTGTTGACTCTATACGCCCCTCAAAGGGTAAGTGTTACCATGATTCGGTTGGTCCCTCGTAGGGCCGACGGCTTAACTGCGAGCTCGATGACGAGGTCGCTACCCGTCCTTACGATCATTTCCTCTACATCAAGATCGGGCACCTTGTGGCCTGCGCTACTGACTTCCCAGAGGAGTGGAACCATGCACGTAAGTTTCTTTTTACGCTGGCCTTGATTTCCTTTGGTCAAATGCTCTGCTCTATGTTTGTACGTACTATCTTCTTTTTGTGCCGTAGCGGGAAGTGCGCCACCATCGCTATTCTCTGGCATCCGCGAGTGGGTTGAGGCTGTGCTCCCTGTCACGACGTGGATTCGTACGTGGGCGTCTTTTTGGGAGGTCCATGGCCATAGGACGGCTGCTGGTGAGAGTCCGATTAATCTTGTTTCGTTGTCTTTAGTTTATTTGGCTTACCTTTATTCTTTGGTTGGCCAGGACGACCACGACGCAGGAGAGCTCCTCAGCTTGCTTTCCGCAGGCCGGGGGAGACTACCCAATTGATTACAATGCCGGTGACTCTCCCGGTCCTGAGGGCCACTTCAGTGGAATCCTCGGCCCTGTCACGACGGGGATTAGTACGTGGGCGTCTTTTTGGGAGGTCCATGGCCATAGGCCGGCTGCTGGTGAGAGTATGATTTGCTATTATTAATCTTCTTTCGTTGTCTTTAGTTTCTTTGCTTACCCTTCTTCTTTGGTTGGTCAGGACGATCACGGCGCAGGAGGGCTCCTCAGCTTGCTTTCCGCAGGCCGGGGGCGACTGCCCGATCGATTACAATGCCGGTGCCTCGCTCGATCATGAGGGCCACTTCAGTGGAATCTTCGGCTGTATACTCTCTGATACGGCCCGTGCCCCGAGTTGAGGAGTCTCCAAGGGTCGTGCGTTCCAGGGCGGAGCGATCACCGAATAAAGATGAAGAAGAAGATGGGAGGCCTCTGGCTCGGCGCAGGGTGGCATTCACCCCGGCTCTGTTTAGACTCTTTGCCATCGGCGGAGGAGGGGGCGCAACAGACCTTTCCCCAGAGGGCGATCGCTCAGTGGGGGTTTCCCCCGTTGGCTGGCCAAGGTGACACAATCACTTCGGCGATTCAAGTTTCTGTTCCTGTTGCTGAGAGTGAAGGTAGTTCCTCGGCAACTGATTTGGTAGAGATTGCAGGTGCCGACGTTGTGGCGAATGCGAGCGCTTTGACGTCTCGAACGGCAGAGGCCTCGACTTCCAGGGCGGTGGAAGGAATGGGCGTTTCAGGAGAGGGCGACGATTCGGAGTTTGATATGGATCCCGAGGACGTCCGTCTTTTTCATGAGGGTTATACCCAACCAGCGGTGCAGGCCGAAGGGGATTACCGTTATTTGGAGATCCCTAACGACCTGAACCTACTACTCGAGGAGGAGAACCTGGTGACGCTATTCGGGATCCTGTGCTCGGAAGCGGAGAACACGTCCCTGAGGGGCATCTCGGACGTCGGGTTGACGGGCGAGGTGGCCGCCTTGAGTATAAAGGTATGTATAAAACTTTGGTTTGTTTTCTTTCTTAGCATGTCTTCTTGTATTAACTGTCGCTCTGTTTGTTGTAGACATTTTTGCTGGAGGTGGAAAGCATCAAGTGGGCTAACGTTTGCTCGGTGGTTTTGCTGCGGCTATTGGAGAAGTACCGCCGCTACCGTGACCAGTGTCGTGCCTTGCGTGAATGCATAAGGAACGACTCGCGGAACCGCGAGCCGGTAGAAGAGCTAGTGTAGAGGGAGCTTCATATGCAACAGACCCTCGGCAGGGTAACTTCCCTTGAGGGGCAGCTCCGCCAAGCGAACGAAGGGGTGGATGTTGAGAGAAGGGCGGCTGTTGAGAGGGAGCACTAAAATCTAGCTGCGGCAGTAGAGGCTGCTGAGGCTTATACTAGGCAAGTGGCTGCGCTGGAGACTGAGGCCACCACTTCAAGGAAGCAGGCAGAGGACGCCCTGGCGAGGGCTGAAATATTGCAGGCGACCAACCGTGCCCAAGAAAGGGAGCGTGGATTAAAGAGGGCTGTTGATGCCTTTTGAGAGCGATCGTTGGAGGGGTGCATTACCGTCTGTAAGAGGGACGCCCGTGCTGCAGCGGACCAGATCGCGGCTTTGGAGGCCGAGAACCAGCGCATGAGGGAGCAGGCCGCTTCTTTCGGTCCTGCTCGTGAGCTTTGGACGTATGCCGAGGCCCGGATTGATATGTATAGGCGGTTATGGGAAACCGGCGTCGTGTCTGAGGCCACTTATGAGGAGGCACGCCAAAAGGCTCGTAAAGCCCGCCTCAACTACGGTTTTGACCCGTCAAAGCCCGGGGGCGATGATGGCGCCGAGGGCGCCGATAATGCTGAAGGGGCTGACGGGGGCGCCGAGTGTTTGTTTAATTTTCGTTTTATTTTTCTCTTTTTTTTCTTTGCCGTCATTGGGCCAATGTAATTGGGGGTAACTCTGTATAAATATTGTGAATATATGTGGTTTTCTTTTATTTTCGTTTGTTTTGTGTCGAATACATTATTTTTTTTGTGCCCGTTTGCAAGGGCTTTGCTTTAGAGTTTTTCTAGTGAGCATGTTAATAGTATCAACCGGTTAGGTGATTTCGACCATTGTCGAAATGATTCCTTAATGAAAGTTGGTATAGATGGCCTTGGACATAGATAGACGCTTTTGGTCGTCACCTTCCTCCACTTGTTGGGAGTGGGTTGTAGCTGCATTTGGGCAGTGAAGGCACATAGACTTAGTCCCAGTACGGGCTTAGTCGAACTACTGGTCGTGATAATGAAAATCGCGGCCTTGTAGTTCGACTTGGGCCAAACTTTGCGTGGGTCAACACTTTAGTTTGAGTTTTCCGTACTTACTTGTAATATTTGAAGGTGCATAGCCTGAGTTGACGTTCAACAATAGTTAAACCATTATAACTTTTGAAGGCCCGTAGCCTGAATTGACGTTCAACCGTAGTTGAACCTTTGTAATATGTGAAGGCGCATAGCCTGACTTGCTATTCAACCGTAGTCGAAATTTCTCTAATATTTGAAGGCGTGTAGCCTAAATTGAAGGCACATAGCCTGAGTCAAAGGCACATAGCCTGAATTGGTGTCAACCGTAGTTGAACCTTTTTGTTTTCCCCTATAGCCCGCTTCGTATTGGGGGTTGGGATTTGTTTCTGGTTTCCGATCTTGCCTAACTTGCGCTTGTGGTCTTTTCGACTGGCTCGCGCGGGTTACCCCATTACAGATCTCGATTCGAGAGATGTTTTTGTGCTTTTTTTCTTTTGGCAGAATCCTGTGTGGAAAAAGGAGCGAGGTACCTTAGGCCTATTTTTCCCATAGGGATGAGGGATCTACTTCTTCTTCTTCTTCCCTTTACTCGGAGACGCGAGGTTGTGGAAGCAAGCTCATCTCGAGGTTTTTGACTTCCTATGATCCGATATGCCGCTTGGGCTCGTTCGGGCTGGGTTATTCATTTCCCTCTTTTGGTCTATGGATAAACTACGCGACTCTGCTATGAAATCCCCACAGACGACGCCAAATTGTTTAGCTCAAAGTTTTCATTCACTTTATAAGCATAAAACAATCGAAATAAATGGAGGGTCAATCATACAGATCGTAATAAATTCAAAGACCAAAGGAATAAGATATGAGAGCCAATAGATATTTAGATAAAGGGAGAAGGGTGAAGATCTTTTATTAATGATATTGATTTGGTCTGCCTCTCCATGGAGAGGTTTTGAGCCTTACAATGATGTATTAGTCCTTCTTTTAAAAGTAGATGTGAAGAAGAAGCATCCCCCTTTTTAGGGTTATTTCTCTTAGTATTTATAGCTAGGAGATCTGCCAGCTGGCGCCAATGAGTTGGGACTACATAAAGCGGATGCTATGTGGCCTTAGTTGTCAAATTGGATAACTACCCGATAATCTTGTGAATAAATGGACATACCATTTATTAGTTATAAATGGGCTTTAATAAATGCGTTGATCTCATTCATTATCATGAGGTCAAGTATTGACCCATACAAATAATATTTTAAATTGTGACGAAATTATCTTTTTAACATTAAATTGATTTAGTTTGATGTAAACACATCAACTTTTTATCATTTGTAAAATATCCAATTTTCCTTCAATTTCATTTAAGGGATTTTTACTTTCCTATACCACATATGAAATCTTATTACCCTTAATGTTTAAGGTTTGAGTTAATTATATTTCAGTATACCAAATTACCATTTATATACCATAATTCAAATTATGAATATAATTAAGGGTACATTTATATTAGGCACAATTATAGGACCGCATCTTCACACTTCCCCCCCTCACGTTTTACCTTTACCCGTAACTCCCCCCACCCCACGTTTCTGTTTTGAATTCCACAATTGACCCAAATTAAAGAGTTTTGAAGCTTTGAATTCAAATTTGAGTTTTCAAAAATCATCATTTGTTTTGATTGGGTGTTGTTGTAAATAATTCAGAATATGTTGAGGAGTTTATATCTCAATTTTGAGGGGTTTTGGTGAAAATTTAGACTTGGTTGCTGAATTTCAGATTGAAACTCGAAGAAGAAGACATACTTACAGAATGTGTAGATAAATTGTAGTCAAATTGTAGATAAATTGTAGAGTGTTTTTTGCAGAAGATTTTGTAGAAGCTTTAGTCGTTTTAGATTTGTGAAAACACAAAAACAATGCATCTACAATCAGAATACAAATAATCTACAATTTATCTACAAGATACCTACAAACTGGATACATTGAATTTTAATATCCCAATTCCCATTTCAATTGTAGCATAATTGGCATTTTCGACATAATGGTAGAAGATTTATAGAAGTTTTAGTCTTCCCAATCTACAATTTATCTACAATTCTACAATTTATCTACAATTTCTGGAAATATGTCTTCTTCTTCTTCGACGAGTTGCAATTTGAAATTCAGTCAAAACCAAGTCTAATCTTCACCAAAACCCCTCAAAATTGAGATACAAACTCCAAACCATATTCCCGATTATTTTCAACAACACACAATCCAAACAAATAATGATTTTTGAAAACTCAAATTTGAATTCAAAGCTTTCAAGCTTTTTAATGGTTATCAATGGTGGAAAATATATGGAAGAACAGATGAAGAACAGAAATCTCCAACTGTTTCAAAATTAAGCAGCTTCCATATCTCCTTTACGTTTTAAATTTCGAATTTAATGTGGATAAATCAATCCGAGATTCTGTGACTGATTTTTCGCGCACTATAAATGACAGATTCTGCCTAATTAACTAACGATTGATATATAAGTTATAGTTAATGTGTGGACTGGGCGGATAATATACAAATTATGCACATTTTTAATAATAAAATTTCATATATGGTATAGTTAGGAAAAGATCCCTTCGGTTAATGGTCGTAACAAGATTTTGTAAAAATAGTGTGAAGGCAACTAACTATAACTTTGGATTTGGAAAAATTATTTTTTCAGGAGAATTGATAAACCTTTTCCAGTAAAAGTTTGTATTACTTTTCCTAATTGTTTCATCTACGCTTTAAAAAGTAAATACCACGAAATAAGACAACATTAGATTCAATTACTTCATGTAAGACACAATTTGATCAATTTTGACTCATCAAAGCTTTGTTTAAATTTTAACATTCCGTGGGAATATTAGTTGAACCGTAACATAACTTCACTGGAAGCGTTAAAATCCTACCGACTGAAGTAAGTGAAAGAATCCAAGTTTGATTCCAATGTGAAGAGTTAAAATCCTAGTAGCTACAGTTATGTAAGCAATAACTTTTAACATCTAAAACCACAAAGGAAATATACAATGAGCCAAGAAACCCCATATAAATTCCCGGAATTCATCTCCTCGTTAAGTTTCTTTATGCATAACTGATAGCCCAACAAGCATTTCCATTCATTAAAACTCAAATGGGATTTTCTATCATATCTTCGCACTGTTCCCTCTAATTGGTTATAGAAACATGGATGGAGACTCCATTAAAGATCATTAAGGAGTTTCCCAAGTCAATGTGCCAGAAGAGAAGAACCCTCTATTGTCAACCAAGAAATGAAATAAACTTGCTAAAGGGTAAACTTTAGAATCATATTTAACAAAATTGTTCTTTTGCTACCTCTATCCCCAGTCAGGGACTAAAACAATAACAGTTACAAAATTTCCTCATGCTACAACAGCGAAGAATCGACCAATTCTAATGTTTAAAACCTATTTCATGTTCAGAACTGTGGATATATCCAGTCTAAATCCTGAATCTGCTTCATCATACAGCTTGATACAGCTAAAAAGAATTCAAACCACTCATTTCTTCTTCTTTGACTTGTTGGAGAGCGCTTGAGTATATGCAGTGCCCTGTATAAAAAGATAAAAGGAAGTTATAAATTCTTCAATACCAACTCCAGGCATAGAGATAATATTCCATGATTTGAAACACAAAATCTTTCCAGCAAAAAGCTCCTAAAGGTAAAAGACTAACCTGCAGCCATTCGTCCATGGATGCATCAGTTGTAGCAGTTCCAACTTCAACCTTTGCCTTTGGTACTCTCTTAGTTTTCTGTACGTATGAAAAACAGGAGGAGAAAATTTGAGGAAAACAGAGCAAGTATAGGGCACTTTACCTCACCAAACAGGTGGGAATGCATCACATATATCCTCATTATACCGTTGCACGTTTAACCTCGCTAAAGACCTATTTAGAGACTTACGGTAGACAAAAAATATCCTTTGACGGTCTTGACTCTACATAATAAACACCCTCATGTATCAGAATACAAATAATTTTATTAGCTCCAGCTGCTCGATAGATCACTTTGTGCTTACTGTCATTTCTTTGTCTACCTAAATATCTCACTAGCACAACCATATCAAGTTTCAGTTACTTAGAGGAGCAGATTTAAAGATTGTAGAAGCCAAAATATATACTAGCTCCGAAGAGTATGGTTGTGTAAGAGCTAAAAATGTAAACCAATAAATACAAACACTGTAGCCCTACAACTGGTTCACACTGTAAGTATTTTATGGTCCAAACCACTATCTCTGATGCACTAGCAACATATTTCGGCCTTACAAGGACCATATGATGAGTATGCGCAATCACCTTTGATAGGTTTTGTATCTGACCACGTATCCAGAATACAGAAAGGCCAATGAGGGCAATTCCAAGGGAGACCAAGAAAACAGTCTCAACACTGAGAAGGCCACCAGGCTCACTAACTTCCATAGTGCCATTATGGAATGTACTTTGGTAAGGGTTCTGGTCTATCTCGTAAATAATTGTGCCAACAAGATCATAACTTCCCGGCTGCAAAATAAAGAAAAAGTCTACTCAGCCCAAAAAAGATACAGTGGCACTCAAATGTAAGCAAATAAACATGAAAATAAGCAGATAGTCAAAGAGAAAGAAAATTGCGGCAACATTAACAGAGAAACCTACCTGCAAGAATTTGCTGACTGCAAATATATATGGAAAAGTAGCCTGAGCTGAAGGATGAACTGTTGCATTGTTAAAAGCCTGGGAAATGAAAAAAAATTCACAGATAGCAAACGTCCAAATTAATATATAGAAAAGACGCATGGTAACTAGAAGATTTATCCGATCAAAGAGATATAACACCAAAGGACAGCAAATGTTATGCTTCTAGCTATCTTAGAAGCTCTCTACCTTTGAAATAAGCCTCAAAATGAATTTAACAATGTTCCAGAGCAGCCATTATAAAGAGATTGGAGAAAACAGAGTGAAACAACTCCATCCAATCACATTTATCATTTCTGTAACAAAATCTCATTATCAAAGTCAAACAACTTATGCGACCACAACTTTCTTGAACATTATCATTTTCTTAATCTATGAAATCTGTGGTTTATGGTATTATGAGAAAATGAATGGATCAGTGTCTGAGATCACCTCCAAACTTAGTAAATATAACCAACGTAAACCGATCCCTATCATCTCTTTTTAGACATCCGTTATAGTTCATATGCAATGGTAAGGTTTCTTGTGCAATTACTACATGTGATTACCAAGTCTCAGTAATAACAACGTGCATATTTTGATAAATAAAGGAAATTCTACCTTGTAGAACAAGTGTACAACAGACTAATTATCCCAAACACATTCCTGCAATCGCATCTGTAGTGCATCCAAGTAGAACCGGTGGCCCAAACCGAAAATATGAGAGTATTTGGTATGATAAAAAATGCTTTCCACTTGATGAAATCATTTTCGGTGTTTGGTTATCCTCTAGTGGAAGAGAAAATTTACCACTTAAAGGGGGAAAATGATTTACGTCACCTGTGGGTGAAAGTCATTTTCCTTGACAAATATCTCAACTCGTACTCCATATAAGTTGTTTCTATCAACACTTAAGTATTGCTATCAACCTTTAATACTCAAATGTCACCATGGTTCTATGCTTGTACCCTATCATATGCCTTGCACAACACCAAATATCACATACTTTCATCAGGAAAAAGACCTGGTGATTTTTTCATATCACCCATTTTTTAAACCTAACCAAAAATTTAAGAAATGGTCGCAAAGTAAAACATTTTCCATGGAAACCTTTCCGACGAAAAACATTTTCCTCTAAATAAAATGTCATCCAACATAGAAATGGTAGATAGTCTAGTTCACTTTTACACTTTCTCAATGTTCAATTTTATCATCAAACTTAGCTCGTTGCGAGGAAGTGCAATGAAGCCTTTTTAACTGAACCGAAGAAAGTTGTAACCAAAAACACTAACATGGGAAATTTTCTGGTAATATTAAGATATTATACAGTAACAATAAATTTGGGTAACTACGAAAACATCTAAGCTCCATAATAAAGAAAGTAAAAACAACCGAACATATGTAACCCAGCTTATGGCACAAGTAGAGCATAGCTTGATTGCTAGAAACGGGAATAAGTCGAACAATTACCTGAGCAGAGAGATTTTGAACCAAATAGCGATGATCAACAGGAAGGTGAACGCTAGCCTGGATTGCAATGATATTCAGCCTTGATTCCCCTGTTTACCCGAAGTTGGGGAGTGAAGCGTTAGAACAGATGCAAGCAAACATGCAATCATGAAAATTTCATCAAAACCAAGCACTTGGTGGGGGTGGAGAAAACAACATACAGAAGAACACAAATTACCATCATTTTTCATTCCTACTAACAGCTCGCTCTCTTCACCAGCTGTCACCGCTGAAATGATTGAGAAACTTGATTTCAGAGATGCAATCTTAAAATGGCAATCCCAAAAGCAGAAAAGGAAACAAGGTGCCGAGTAGAACATTAAATTTACTTACCCTTAGAAGGGTTTTTAGGGAATACACAAACTGTTTCCACTCCAGGTGCAGGATTAAAACTCTCACTGCTAAAATCTTGGACATCTTCACCAACAATTCCAATATCCCTTCCTTCCTCAGTACCTTCCACCACTTCTGTATCAGGGTCGGATTGACATCTAGCAACTATCAAGAAATATAAACATCGTAAAAAACCAAAAATGAATTATTAAATAATAGTCTCAAATCCAACAAGATCCCCTTCACAATCAACAGCCTAAAGGATCATAAGGTATTGAAATGTGTCTGACTCACACCAGAAATCAAGTGAACTAAAAATCTTTATGGTGGAAAAGGATCTATTAATGCATGCATCAACAGTTTTTTCCAGCACATTGCATCAGAGGAAAATTTCAACTAATAGACAGTTTGAGTAACTTTGCCATGAAAAATGAATATAATGCTAATACAAATTCCAAAGGGTATTTCCAAAGATTAACTGTGAACTGACTTCCAGCTTCAGTTGGGTAAAACCATCAAAGAGTTCAATTGTACGGTTACAATTTAACATCACAGGAACAAAATACCTTATAAAGAGACATAACAGATTTACTTAAAAAGGCCAAATCAAATCCAACCAAATATCACCCGGACCATAATATAATAGCAACAGCTACTACGTCGTAATCCCAAACTAGCTATGGTCAATGATGAATCAACTTCGTCCATTTTGCCCTTTTTCATCCTATTTCATTCCAATACTCAATAATTTGTTTTTTATTGGAAACGAATACAAAGCAATCGCAAAAAGAAAACACAACTCTAGAAATGTAAAATTAAGTGATTGAGACGAACATTCAAATAATTAAACCTTTACTTTGGCCCAATTGAATCTCACTACCCAAAATCAAACCAAGGGATGATAAACTAATGTTAAGACAACATACACTTCCTCACATTATCCTGCATGAGCATGCAGAAAATATATAATCACAGAGATTTTAAGTTAACAAGCACCCACTATTCCATTGTGATCACAATTGTCTCGGAACTGGTATAAAAATTTTATATTTCAAAACAATGAATACAGTACATGCAAAGAACGATAATATATCTAAAGTTAGAGCAATTGGCCAAAGGGGGAAAATCTGAATCTGAGAAGAAGAACGTAGTGGAAATGGAGTGTGGGGGGCAAAGAGATCTGGATCTGAGGAACGAACCATGAAGAATTGATGAAGCAGATAGGAAGAGGGCGAGAAGAAAGAAGAGCCTAATTGTCATTGTACCGAGAGAGAGAAAAATGGAGGAACGGAGCAAGAGGAGGGAGAAACAGTAATGAAGCGCTGATTAAAAGAGAAACGAAACAGTACGGTAGGACTACCAACCACTCTGCCAAGAGTTGTCTTTTTACCCGTGTAGGATTTTTATCACGTGAAAAATGAGGAAGTCCAAATTGACATGGAACGTAAATCCGTAGAAATAACACAGGGTAGCCATTATTTTAAAATGAATACTACCTAGTGAATATATTTCTTTTTTAACTCATTTGCGTATTTAAAAATAATTTAATTTTATGTAATAATTTATATTCATATAAAATATATGTGTCTTATTTTACACCACAAATTCAAAAATCTTCTTTATTTTTTTAAATTGGGTCCAGTTAAATGGATTCACATAAATTGAAACGGATGGAGTAATACTTTTAGTTCCTGTAGTTGGCTTATCCCATTTTTCATTTTTTTTTCTATCGAAAATATTCATCTATCAACTTGGGAATATACTTTCCCAAGAAAAATCATGTACTAAAGAAAAAGATTATTACGTTAAGTTATAAGCAACAGAATTAAACATTCTAGGAATACATGCTCAAGGATTGAAGACATGTTCCAAATATTCTACAATCCCTTTCGCATCAAAGAAAAAATATATTTTCGTCCATCCATTTTGAATTGCCATTTCAATAGCTTACAAACAAATTTGGCACCATAACAGAACCAGAAAATTTATTTGCCTTGTTCATCTTATCATTCCACCATATAGAGAAATAAGCAATACCATCAATGTCATTCCAATTAACAATTAAAAAGCATATATTCTACATTTTCATTCTCTAAGCTACATCTTTTATATACACCATTAATTTACTTCATTCTCTTTCTAAGAATATTATTCGCAGATAAAGTGTTAAGTATACATCTTCTAATGAAATGTTTATGCTTATTTTTATTATCCATAGCCATAAATAATTTCAAAAAGCTTTAGGGAAAGAATGACAAGAGCAATATTCCTGCTATTCTCACCTTGTTTGCCTAATTTTTGCAGTATGATAACCAAATCTAACTTCATAGTTGCCGAATTTGGTAAAGTGCCATATAATTTATCCTTGAAAGTAGTTGTGGATAAAGGAATTGTCAACATAGCATTTATATCATCTTTACAAAAAAAGTCTATTTAATTCTTCCAATTTTTAAGTCCCAAATTCTAAATTTATAAGCTATGTCACTCTTAGGCCTAAGTTATCGTTAACATTAACAGTACTTCTATAAGGTCTAAAATTAGTAGCATTGGAAATCCAAGGATCTCTCCAAACATAAACATTTTTTTCATTAGCAACTCTCCATCTTAGTCTCTTCTCTAGTAATTCTCAACCCCAAATAATACTTCTCAAATCCAAAACGCTTGTTGATACCCAATTTTTTTCATATATTTTTTGTACCCAAAATACTTTAAGAATAGCATATAGGTGCATATATAAGTGCACACAATAGTTTTGGTATTTTTAATATTTTTAAAACCAATTTATTGCCTATTTTATACCACAAAATCCAATAACTACTCCCAAAAATTATTATTTTTGGTGAAGAACTTATTTTATTTTCATATTTATACAAAAATATAATTAATATAATTTTTGCATATTTTTACAAATTCATTTGGCATTTTAAGCTAAATTGCATATAATTGCAATTATAGCATCTCTTGTGATTTATAGTATTTTACAATTATAAAATTAATTTAAGTATTTTTAAATTAATATTTATATAATATGTATTTACCCAGTACGCTTAATCTACTTATAAAATTTTTATTACTATTTTATAAAAAATTAAAGGAAAAAAGTGGCTATTTACGATTTGGCCCCAATTACATTTCAGTTATAGCCACTTTAGCAACCCCATTCAGCCCCAAATTAAGCCCAAATCACCCCATCCCAATTACCTATTCAACCCAGACCCGTACATTCTTTCTTTAATCTGAGTCGTTGATCATTTTGATCAACGACCCAAACCTCTCCTTTTATTTTTTAATTCCAAACGACCTATTGCCCTACCCTATTTCTCACCAAACGCCGCCCTTTGATTCCTCCCTTCTCTCAACTCACCTAATCCCTAGTTGCTGCCTACCATTGAAACCTTAATCCATGGCTTCCCAGACTCATCAGAGGCCTATACCGGCCTCTCATGGCTTCTATATTCTCATCTCTGAGGTCCTACAACCAGATATTGAAGGGGTCTCGACCAAGATTTTGCTCGATGGCTGCTCTCCGGTCATCTTCAACTTCTGTCTGGCCAGCCATGGCTATTCGAGTTCGATTTTCAACTATCCCGCCTAGATCAGGAGTTTTCAAAGCCTTTCTCATCTCTTAGGTTTCTTACGAAACCCTAGCTCTACGGTTTCTTCGATTTATTTTTAGATCTTCTCTAAATCTATGTGTGTTTGAACTTTTTGAGCATGTTTCTCGAAGTTTCCCCATTTTTTTCTTTTGAAACTCTATGTTCTTTTAACTGGGTTTATGTTAGGTTATTTCGAATCTTCTCTCTTATTATTGGCATGTCTTTACACTTTGCTTGTTTGTTTTCCTTATCTGAATTAGCATGGTGAAAACCCTAATTTTTAGGATTTTTGTTTGAGTCTATTGTTAAGGTTTATATCGATTCATATGCTTATCATCTCTAGGTTTATTTGAACCCTAATTTGGGGGATTTATTCGAGTTCTTGAGCCTATCTGTTTGGTTTACTGAAAACCCAAATTTTTAGGGTTTTCACTTGGGACTCTGAAATCGCCTGTTGTTTCACCTATTTGTCATCTCTAAACTCAACTGATTTTTTAAAAACCCTAATTTTTCATAAGGGTTTCCTCCCTTATTACTGTGAAACCTTTACTTGTTTTGACTTTTTTCTTCACTTTGACTATGCGTGTGAGTCTTGACTATCTACTGAAAGGTCAAAGCCATCCAAGAATTGCCACTGCCAAAGAACAAGAAAGACGTAATGAGTTTCCTGGGGAGACTCAACTATATCAGCCGATTTATAGCTCAGTCCACTGTCATTTGTGGACCCATCTTTAAAATGATGAAAAAGGACAATGTTACCAAGTGGACTAGTGATTGTCGGAAATCTTTCGACAGAATTAAGGAATGCCTGTCAAAGCTGCCAGTCTTAGTTTCGCCCGAGCCAGAAATACCTCTATTGCTTTACCTGGCAGTATTGGATGGAGCATTCGGTTGTGTTCTGGAACAATACAATGAATCAGGGAGAAAGGAGCAAGCCATATACTATTTTAGTAAGAAGTTCACATCGTACGAGACCCAGTATTCTCTTCTAGAGCGCACTTGTTGTGATTTGCCTTGGGTAGCTTAGAAATTGAGGCATTACTTCTGTGCCTACACTACTTATCTTATATCAAGGATGGACCCGCTGAAGTATATCTTCCAGAAATCCATGCCCGCTGGCAAGCTCGCAAAGTGAAAAATCCTGCTAAGTGAATTCGTCATTGTTTGTGTGACCTAGAAAACAATCAAAGGGCAAGCCTTGGCGGATAAGTGTCTTTAAAAACATATTTTCCCGATGAAGAGGTATCTTTTATAGAAGAAGATATTGCAAAATCCTATGATGGTTTAAGGTTGTTTTTCGACGGAGCTGCAAATTTCAAAGGAGTTGGCATAGGAGCAGTCCTAGTATCAGAAATCGACCAGCACTACCCGGTATCCGCCAAGCTCAAGTTCCCTTGCACCAATAATATGGCCAACTATGTAGCCTGCATCTTGGGGCTCAAAATGGCCATTGGCATGAACATTCAGGAATTGCTAGTGATCGGGGATTCAGACTTGCTCATACATCAGGTTCGAGAGGAGTGGGCAACCAAGAACTCTAAGATACTTCCCTACTTGCATTACTTACAGGAGTTGAGGAAAAGGTTCACAAAGACAAAATTTCAGCACGTCCCCAGAGTCCAAAACGAGGTTACTGCAACAAGCTCACCATGGCCATTCGCCGCTTGGGGAATGAATGTTATCGAACCTTCAAGCCAGCCTTATCAAACGGGAACATAATCATCTTAGTACCAATTGATTATTTCACCAAATGGGTTGAAGCAACATCATACAAGGCGGTCACTAAGAAGGTTATGGCAGATTTTGTCCGCGACTGCATTGTTTGTTGGTTCAGAATTCTGGAATCAATCATCACTGATAATAGTTCCAATCTTAATAGCGACCTGATGAAAGCAATGTGTGAGACATTCATGATCAAACACAAGTACTCTACAACCTACAGACCTCATATGAATGAAACTGTAGAAGCAACCAACAAAAATATCAAGAGGTTACTAAGGAAGATGATCGAAAAGCATAAGTAATGACATGAGAATGGATGTTAGGATTTTGTATGTTTGGTTAGGTTCCAAGACACAAGCCCGGAGTTGAATTTTTTATTTTCTTTAAAATTTGCAACTTTATTATTCGGAATAGTTTTCTATGATTTGTATTTATGGTATAAAGTTATTTATGCTAGATTCGAGTTGTTCAGAGTTGGATATTCACGTAAAAGGTACTAGAGGATTGATTTAGTGTATTTTGAGGTAAGTATCTTACCTAAATTTGCATGAAAAAACTTTTGTGTTAACTGTAGTATGTGAAAGTCGAATAAGTAAGGTGACGAGTGGGTACACGGGCTAAATATAATAATTGACCGATTTAAGCTATGTGAATCCTTTCATGCCTTTAATTGAATTGTCAACACATATTATATTTATCATCATTAATCCATCCTTACATACTTCACTTGACATTGTTAATACTTGTCTCATCTCTTACTTGTCATATGCTTGCTTAGTTGAAATTACGATTTTACTAATTTCCTTGTTAAATACTTAACTCTTGAGTTACATTACTTAAATTTTTTATTTATTGGAATATCTTTTTGTTGAGTTTTGGTGTTGAAATTGTAAAAGCCGTGATCACATTGAGGCAAAGTTGCAAATTGTTTAAATACCATTCTTGATGAGTTATTCACTTTCGATTGCTATTGTTGAGACTCTTGTATATATTATGATTGAGCCATGACCTATTTATTGTGGAAACATTATTATGGTTGACTTCTTTGGCAAGCTATGGTATTGGAAACTTGAGGTACGATTTGATATATGTTGTATTATTGATATGCATGTGGTGGTATAAGGATAGGGGTTGATACGCATGCGGTGAGATAAGGTGTGCTTGATACAGGCGTTCCTAATATGAGAACCACTTGAAGCCATGCGGTGTGATAAGGTGGGCTAAAACATGGGTAGCTATTTGGGAAAATGATCTTTAAAACCAAATGCAAGGCTCTCGATGTGATATAAGGAAAGATTGCGAATTGATTTGTGGAATGAGACTACAAGGCGGTAACTCAGTAGTGGCTCTTGTTGTTATCTTTCATTTACGTCACTTTTGTTTTGTCTGCATTGTTTTCTTTTTACTCTTATTATGTGTTCCCTTCGTGATGTCTTTATTGCCTTAATTGTAATGTAGCTATTCTTGTTGTATCTCTTTATTGTATCGATTCCTTATTTCCATTATTATACTGTACCATACCTGTTTAGGTTCTTTATTTATTCTAATAAGTGTCTTGACCTAACCTCGTAATTACTCTACTGAGGTTAGACTTGATATTTACTGGTTACCGTTATGGTGTACTCATAGTATGTCTTGTGCACATCATTTTTTGCAGATCTAGGTACTTTATACTAGCATAGGCATCCATGAGTTGAGCTTGGATCGCAAACTTCAAGGTATACCTGTCGACGTTCGCATGCCTTGGAGTCACCATCTATCTTAGTTTATATTTCATATTCCTATTATAGATACTGATGTACTGGGGATGTTTTGGTATACTCATGCAGACCTTATGACTCGGTCTCACCAGATTTTGGTTGTTATTTTCAGTTGTATTGTGCAGTACTTTTATGATAGTTGTTCGTTTAATTGGAATTTTTATTATTATTTCCGTTAATTCTTTATGTATGTTAGGCTTACCCAGTCTTAAAGACTAGGTGCCAGCACGACAGCCTACGAAGGGAGATTTGCGGTCATGATAAATTGGTATTAGAGCTTTAGGTTCATAGGTGTTACGAGTCATAACCGGGTTTAGTAGTGTCTTGTGGATATATACAGAGACGTCTATACTTATCTTTAAGAGGCTTTAGAACTGTTAGGAACCTTCATTTCCTTGATTTCTTATTGTGGGTAATGGTTGATTCAAAATCCTGAATCTTTCTCTTTTTATCCTCTCAGAGATGGTGAGGACATGCATAATTGGTTTCGATGATCAGAAGCTCGTGCCCACTTCTAGAGCCGCGAGAGGCCGGGGCCGGGGCAAAAGCCGTTCATGGTGCAACTAGAGCACCTGCCCGAGCTGGGATAGATGAGCCACCATTAGCTCTAATTGGGGGCCATGCATCTGAGGCGCCTGTTGCCACCCCTTCACTTCAGAAGATCCTCGCATAGTTCTTGAGCTTGTTTAGTACTCTAGCTTAGGCAGGGTTGATCCCATTCCCACTTGCACCATCCACATCTCAAATAAGAGAGTAACTCAGACTCTTACGGCCCGTACCCTAGAGCAGTGGGCCCATGTTGACCAGGTCCAGAGGTTATACAAGTGCAACTAGTTGTTCAAGTTCAGCCTGAGATTAGGGAAGTAACATCACATGAGGAGGATCTTAGACTTGAGAGGTACAAGAAGTACCATATCTACATATTACGTAATATAGTATGGAATATATATATATATATATATATATATATATAAAATCCCTTTTATTAAACAAGTGCTCAATACTATATTCCATTCATCCCTTGAAGAGTAACAAGGCACACAAACCTCAATATCCTAAATGAAATACTTCAATCATGCTGTAGTCTGAATGATTACAGCAAATCGACGCAACATATTAATCAATTAAAGGATAAGCATATCAAAGAGTAAGAGAAAAGAAAACAAAAGTAAATGAGTTGGATTGTACCAACCAGTTGACACGTGAAGAAGAACTTTTGATTTACTATACTTTTGGCAAAGTCGAGTACATATTTTAATTCATAATATATATAAACTTAAGAGATAATATATAAATTATCCATCAAACTTGTTCCAAAAAATTATTTACACACTTTAACTTTACGGATGACTTATGTCTCCTCTATTTTTGTTTGGGATGAATTTAATATCCAGTTAATAACCCTTAATTAATCTTGGGATGGGATGTGTAGTACACGCGCACCACGTGTCAATGTCTGATTTATTTATTTATTTTACTTGTTTAATTGTTTAGTTTTGAGGGACTGTTTTATCCTTCCACCCATTTATGTGAGGGACTATTTTGTCCTTTCATCAAAAGCCAAATGTGATCTCTTCCTCCCTTCTCCTGGTTCTCTCGTATTCAACTTTCTTTTCCAAATTCTTCACCTATTGCCCGAGTCATCGGTGCTCCTCCCCACCACCCTCTCATAGGGGTTGGGTTGGGTTGGGTTGGTTAGGTCTTCTCACCGCAGCTCCGCCATCAGAATCACCGTCGATGGCGGTGAATTCACTGTACAAACAGAAATTGTGGTCGCCGGACATGTTTCGCGATGATTGCGGAATGAGTTCTTTTTAACTCCCCATCTCGTTTGATTTACAAACAGAAATCGTGTTTTACGATGATTGCTATAAATACTCCCCATCCCGTTTGATTGCGGAATGAGTTCTTTTTAACTCAAGAATATACTGATATGATGATTTCAGGCAATTGCACTCATTGTCTTTTATTTTACTGCTAATTCACGAAATTTTCTTTGGTGGAGCTCATTTTCATGGACCGTTGAGTTCAAGTTTTCTTTTCTTTTCCAACTACTTATTTGGTTAATTTATTCTCAAAGGTCGTCGGACACGTTTCACGACTAATTTTTGAAAGATAAGTAGTGTCTTGGAAGGGAAAAGGAAAATGGTGAGAGAAAGAAGAAAAAGTGGAGAGAGAAAACAAAAAGAGAAAAACAAAATAAGAAAAGAAGAAGTAAAAGAAAAGGGACGCACACACTAAAATTCTTTCCCTCTTCCACGCGAGTTTGGAGGGTGAAACTACCGCCTTTGTCATGTCACCATTTAAGGTGGTCTTAAATTCACTCCAAACAAGAATAAGGAGGACGTAGATCGCCCGTAAGGTTAATATATGTAAATGATTTTTTTGAACAAATTTGATGGATAATTTGTGTATTTTCTCTAAACCTAATAAAGAAAATACTACATTGGGAATGATATAGCTGTAGGTAATTTATCATAGCATAGGCAAAGGGTACATATCACATAAGGCACCCAATAACATAATCCTTCCTTTTCCTTATTTTACGGAGAGTAAAAAATAACAATCCCAAACTTTTAATTTCTCTACATATTTCAAACACATTGCAGTAGTTCAGCAACACAAGAAAAAAAAAAATCAAAAATGGCTACCAATCAAGGAATGAAACAGAGGACACATAAACAATTTCCTACAATTCTCATTCAAGCAAATCTGCAATTTTATATTATTTGACCAAATATAGTAACTGGTTTCAACAGACTAATGGAGAAAAAGGATGGGATGGAGCTCGGCTATTCCGGTATCAACAACAGCAGCAGATTGTATATCAATTCCAAATCGGAACTCAAAACGGAGCATCGAACTGGGTTAAAATCTGGCGTGCAGTCTCACTATCTACATCCATATGAACACTCATATAGATTTCCTCTCCATATGTGCTGCAATCCATATGGTTCCCGAACGCCCCTGTTACTAGATTTTAAATATCCTGTTTATCTTCAAAGCGTACACATTAGGACACGCAAGTCCAAAACATCCACAATACTTGAAACTCGTCGATGCAATTAAATAGCTTTTATATATGAATTCCGGATTACAAAAATGGAAATTCGATGAGAAAAACTCAACCAAGCTGAAATAGCAAGGAACACGTCGACAACCTCTTAGCTAATGAGAACAATTTGGACAAATTCATAACCCAGATCAGAAGAAGCATCAACAGAGATACGGAGCTCAGCAAAACATAATTGTTTAGCTCAAAGTTATCACGTACTTTGCAAGCATAAAACAATAAAAATAAATCGAGCATCAATTATAGCAGATCATAATAAGTGAGGACCAAATGAAATATATAAGAGACAAGGTTGTTTGTTAGAAAAAAATGTGTAAAGATCTTTTATTGATAGTATTGATTTGGTCTGCCTCTCCATGGAGATGTTCAGAGTCTTACAATCATGTTCTCTCTTTTATTGACAATAGTGATGAAGAAGAAGCAACCCCCTTTCTAGGATTTCTTCTCTTAATATTTATAGATGTAATATGTGTGAGTTGGCAATGACAGCCGCGACTATGCTGAGGTTCCGTCTTTACAATGGCGGATAGGTCGTAGTCTTACTAATCTAGTCAATTGATGATCGGGTATCATAATTAATAAGTGGTCATACTATTTATTAATTACGAATTAGCTTATGATATAATAATCTTGTTAATTATCTCGGGATCATATTTTGACTCATACAGTTAGTCCCTCCGCTCTTCCAGGTCATGCCATAACCCAGCTCGATGAGTGAACTTCTCGAGATGTAGTTTCGATCGAGGCCAATAATGGCCCTAGCCATTTTCATGTGGGAGATTATGCCGTTGAAATTGATGGCCTTAGCCATTTTGGTGTCTTGAACCGTAGTCGAGTCACTTTGCATACATATTAGGGATGGCCGTAGCCTTAGTGATGTGGACGGCCTTAGCCCTTTATATACTGGAGATGGCCATAGCCTTAATAATCGTGAACGGCCTTAGCCACAATGGAGTCGAGTTGGTGATCTTGGTTGCATTTTGTTGATCTTAAATGTTCATTCTTTGGGAGAGAGTTGTAGCCATGTGTGCGTTGGGAATGGTCGTAGCTGTTTGTGCATATGGGGGGTGGTCGTGATTATTTTGCCGATGACTTTTACCCTTGTATGGTGCCGATGTTATTTAACGGTCGTGGCCTAGGGGAGTACAAACTTACTTGTCAGGTGTTTTGGCGACGTCCAAAGATTTTGGGGGTAAGCAGGATTCTCTTGAAACGTTCTCGGGTCGTTATAACTGTTTCTAAGGCGACGTGCTGGTTGGCGACTGAAAAGCCGCTTTATGGACTCGTGTCATCATGACACACGTTTCTGTAGAACCAAACCATTTTGTGGTTGGTCAAGTAGTGAATGATGGCCATTGGGATTGGTGAGAGCCACTTGTGTTGCTTATATATAAGGGATTGGGGCATTTGTCTCTAACTTATCATGATTCGTTTAAGAAATATCCATGAAGGATTTTCCTTGCTTAGTCAGTTCATCTTAGCTTTTGCTCTTCGGTTGTCATAATCTTCTCCTTTTTTCGTAGATTCTTACTTTTTTCTGATTTCTAAAATCGAAAATGGCAAGTTGTTCCTCCATAAATACTGCTCAGGCAAGTTTTCCAGCCAACCTCACGGTGGCGGAAGAGCCTTCTCCGATAATAAGAGGTGCAGAACTAGTGGGGTCGATGGGGTTCCGTCGGTGACTGATATCATGTCCTTGCACGGAGGCCCAGGGATCGACTTCACCGCCGATGAGGGGGAGTATCAAGTGAATGAAGCCCCATTGATGGGAGAAATGGGGATTGGTCAGCTACGGGAGCAGTGGGGCATTCCCCGCTTTGCTGATATTACCCTCGCCAGACGCGCGGAGAGGGTCCATATCGACCGTAGGGGGTATTATGTTTTCTATGCTTATCCTTTTAGATGGGATTCAGGATCTCTCTTCTGATGTTGGTGGTAGACTTCTGCCATTATTGCTGAGTGTGTCCTAGCTAGCTCGTTCCCTCCCTGTACAAGCTTTTTGTTGTGCTCCTTAAATAAGCGGAGCTGGCCCGAAGGAAGATCACGTTGCTTCACGTGCTAACCTTCTACGCTCCTCAGAGGATCCGTGGTACGATGATTCCGGCCGTTCCTCGTGGGAAGAGGGGCTTGACTGCTGAATTAGATGATGTGGTCGAGCCTCACACTTATGAGAATTTCTTCTACATCAGAATAGAACACTTGGTGGGGTGTGCTACTGAGTTCCTAGAGACTTGGAACCACGCACGAAAGTCCTTTTATTCGTTTGATTCTTCGTTTCGCCTCTTTTTTGTTTATCATGTTCAGATAAGTGTTAAATTTACCTCCGGTTTGTAGCTGAACGACCGCCACTAGCTCTACTGCCCGAAATTCACGAATGGGTCGAGGTCGTGCTCTTTCACACATCAGGGATCCGTACGTGGTCGTCTTTCTGGGAAATGCATGGTCGTAGACCTGTTTCTAGTGAGAGTTTTAGCTTTCTTTTTTCTTTATTTTATTCCCTTTCACCTTTTCTCAACTTTGATCTTTCTTTGATTAGGGAGGGCACACCACGTGAGGGCCCCTCAACTGGCCTTTTGCAGACCGGGCACGACTGCCCGACTGCCCGACTTGTGACAATGCTAGCTCCACGTCCAGTTTCGAGGGCGACATCGATTGAATCGTCAACAACTCATTCTCCAGCATGGTCTGCACCTCGGGTCGAAGAGACTTCAGGGATCGTACACCCTAAGGCGGGCTTGCCTTCGAGCGAGGATGAGGATGATGATGAGGAGGGGCCGCTGGTCAGGCGTAGGGTCGCATTTATGCTAGCTCCGATGGTGATAAATTTGGATTCCCCGCTATCGAATTCAGAGGAGAATGTAGCGGTGGTGCCTACCCTAGAGGGTGGGCACTCAGTGGGGGTTGCCCCGGTTGGCTCAGACCATGGTGACACTATCGCTTTGGCGATTCAACTATCAGTTCCAGTTGCTGAAAGGGGAGGTAGTTCCTCAGCAACTGCTTTTGTTGGAGAATCAAGCGCCAACGTGTTGGCGGGGGCGAGAGTCTCAACTTCCTGATCGACAGATAGAGAGAGGGGCGCCGTAGGTGAAGGGTCTGACTCCGAGTCCGACCTGGACCCTAATGACGTCTGCAGCTTGAGGACGGCCACACCCGCACAAGGGTGCATGCGAAAGGGCAGTTCCGTTATGTTGAGATCCCTATGGAGCAGAACTTGCTGCTTCAACAGGAGAATCTGGTGCCGTTGTTCAAGGTGTTGTGCTCGGAGGCGGAAAGCACGTCACTAAGGGGCATAACAGATGTCGGCTGATGGCTGAGGCAAGGGATGACCCCTCGAACCGGGACCTCATTGAAGTGCTGGCAAGGCAAGAATTTCAAACGCAACAGACCTTTGGCAGGGTTAACACCCTTGAGGAGCAGCTTTGTCGTAAAGACGACGAGATGGATGCCGAGAGGGGGGCTGCTACTGAGAGGGAACGCCAGGATCAGACCAAGGTGGTAGAGGCCTTTGAGACTCTGACCAGGCAGGTAGTCGCTTTGGAGACCGAGGCCACTACGTTGAGGCTGCAAGCGAGGGACGTCATGTCGAGGATTGGGATGTTGGAAACGGTGGACTGCGTTTGCGAACAGGAACGGGAGCTGGCGAGGGCCGCTGTGGTCTTTCGGGAAGGAGTGCTAGAGGACTGCATTGGCGTCTATGAACGTGAAGCCCAGACTACGGTGGATTATATTACGGCCTTAGAGGCCGAGAATCAGCGCTTAAGGGATCAGGATGCCTCTTTCGGCCCGGCTCGTGATCTTTGGACTATAACAACCCGACATGTCGTCACGTGAGTTATCGTCCCGTTTTCAATGTTTTATGCTTCTATATGTTTCATTATATGTGTTCGGAGAATATAAAGTAATTCGGATAGAGCTCATTAGAAATAAGATAATTAGTCTTTTTATGAGAAGGTTAGTTTTAAAAGTCAACTGAATGTTGACTTGTGAGTTAGAGGGCTCAGAATGAATTTCCGATGATTCGACTAGTTTCGGGTGATGATTTGAGTGCAATCGGAATTGAATTTGGAGGCCCGGTGTAGAATCAGGCTTGAATTGGCTAAGGTTGTATTTTGGCGAATTCCGGTTGATAGGTGAGATTTTGATCCGAAGGTCAGAATGGAATTTTGAGAGTTGCAGTAGCTCCGTTAGGTTATTTTGGAGATGCGTGCAAAGTTCAGGTCATTTGGAGGTGTTTAGGTCATGTTTTTTTATCAAATGCAAGTCTCGAAAATTTTAGTTTGACTTAGGCTTGAATCCGTGGTAATTTGATGATTGTTTTGTATATGATAGTGTTTTTATGCTACAAACAAGTTTGAATGAAGTAATAGAACATATATGTGCGTTTGGCTGAGGTTCTGAGGGCCTCGGGGTGATTTCGGGTGGCTAACGGGCATTCTTGAGTTGAAAAAATGCAGCAGAAAATTGCAGAGAAATGTTACTCTATGCGATCGCGTAGGTATGGCTGTGATCGCGTAGAAGTCGTGGAGGGGGTGCTCAGACTTGGTCTATGCGATCGCAAGAGGTGTTCTACAATCGCACAGGTCTGGGGAATGGTTCACTGCGGTTGCGTGGGTGACTATGCGATCGCGTAATAGGAGGTCGCAATGCTCTACGATCGCAAGGAGTCTTCAGCGATCGCGTAAGAGGAAATTGAGGGCTTGGATTTTTGGCCTATGCGATCACAAGGGAATTGGTGCGATCGCATAGTGGTCACTACAGTAGTCGGACAGAATGCTTAAAACCCTTTGGTCCGCGACCCACATCATTTTTTCACCATTTTTACTCCGCCAAAAGAGCTTTTTAACCGATTTGAAGAGGGTTTTTGACGGGTATTGATTGGAGGTAAGTCTCTTGACTTAGAAACACCATTTTAGTGAAGAATCAACAATCAACTTCATGAAAGTGGTTTGAAATTGTGAAGAACTAGGGTTTGATTTTTGAAAACGAATTTTAGGAGTTGAAAGGTCATTTGAACTCCGTTTTGATAAATTTTATATGTACGGATTCGTGGCGAGATGAAGAATCCATTGATGTGACTTTAATAATTTTTTGAGAAGTGAGCGGTGGGCTCAGGTTTTACCAACTTCATGATTTTTAGTGTTTTCGGGTAATTTCGATTGGGTTATGTTTCCTTAGCATACAATAATGTATTCATTGTGATTTTGAGTAGATTTGACACGCGAGGAGGTCGATTCAAAAGGAAAAGTCATTGCGGACCAGTCTACGACCGATTAGAGGTGAGTAGCCTGTATAGATGATGGCCTGAGGGTTTGAAACCCCAGTTTGTCATATTGCGACGCTATATTAGGGTGTGACTAGCACCCCACGGCAGGTGCGGGGCTGTTTATGACTGGGGATTGTGAATTGGTCCATCCGGAACAAAAATTATACTATGCTGGTGACTGATACGCACCCTGTATTGAATATATCTGGACTTATTTCCATTCTTTGGGCCTTGTGTCGATCTGTAGCATCCTCAGAGGAGGAATACTGTTGTGACAACATGATTTGCATAATCATTGATCTTAGTCCTGTGATTAATCACTGTTATAAAATGCTAAGTCACTTTTCCTGAAGTTAAATAACTAAGTTATATTTTCTTAATAATTGGAAACTGAGAATTTAATTGAATCTGTTATGTGACTCATATGCATACTATGGAGTGAGTATGGATCGGGCTGGACGCCGCAGTGATGATACAATGATATTACGCACGGGCTGTAAGAGCCCATCCGGAGTCTGTACACACCCCCAGTGAGCGCGGGAACCCAATGGATCAGGTTGTACGATGCAACGGGTCATGTGCATTGCATTGCATTCTTGCATTATTCCTGACTGATATACTTGATATTATTTTGCTGTTTGTTCACAATTAATGTGTTGAACTGTTAGTTTTAGCTTTTCCTTGTGTCATTTCGTGGATTCTTATCTTCAGACATTTTATACACTTATTACTCACTGAGTTGGTAGTACTCACCCCTACTCCTTGCACCCTGTGTGCAGATTCAGGTGCACCGGAGGCTTAGCTGAGCAGTTGCTATCTCCAGAGCTTTCTCAGAGTTATTGAGGTAGCTGCTTGACGTTCGCAGGACTTGACTACTCCTCATATTTCAGTTTTTATATATATATATATATATATATATATATATATGCGTTTCCTGACTTGGGTATTTTCGCTCAGATAATTATTATTCAGTTTGTTTTAGAGGCTCTAGACTCGTGACCCCAGATCTTATGGGAGTGTTTTATCAGTTTTCGTATCTCTCCCTATTATTTTATCGTAAACATTGGATTAATATTCTAAAACTATTACAGTTTCCTTAAATTATCGGTTTTGAAATTTATTGTCGAATTGAGAGCGATTGTTGGTCAGGCTTGCAGTTATGGTTGGGTGCCATCACGACCGAGTTTGGGTCGTGACAAGTTATTATCAGAGTCTATGTTACTAGGCCTCGCGAGTCATGAGACGATTTAGTAGAGTCTCGCGGATTGGTACGTAGACGTCCGTATCTATCCTTCAGAGGCTACATAACCTTTAGGAAATACTCCACTTTCTTGAAATTCATATCGTGCGGCTTTGTTGATATGAAAACTAAATTTCTGTATTCTATTCTATAGCAGATGGTGAGAACCCGTGCTAACGGACGTGGAGGACGACCACCAATACCACCTGCTAGAGGACGTGGATGCGGACGTGGTGGAGGTCGAGGCGGACCAGCAGGGGCAGCACCTACAGACCCACCAGCTGCCCAGGTCCAGGACCAGCCTCCAGCTGTAGATGCTCTAGCGGCACCTGTTCAGGCACCGATAATGCCTATTGTTATTGCTAATCTTCAGGAGGCTTTGGCTTAGATCCTATCCGTCTGCACTGGCCTGGTTCAGGCCGTCTCAACCACTACTACAGTAGCTACTTCTCAGACCGTGGGTGGTCAGCAGACCCCCGCTGCTCGCACACCCGAGCAGGGTGTCTACGTATTGCAGACACCAGTTGCACCAGTTGCTCCAGTTGAACTAGTTGCACTAGTCGCTCCAGTTGCACTAGATGCTCAAATTGCTCCAGTTGCACCAGTCGCACCAGCTCTAGCTCATGTGGTTCCAGCTATGACGGGTGACGAGCAACGTCGGTTGTAGAGGTTTGGTAGACTCTAGCCTCTGACATTCAGTGGTGCTGAGGGCGAGGATGCCCAGGGTTTTCTCGATAAGTGCCATCGTATGCTTCATATTGGGGGCATTCTGGAGTGTTGTGGAGTGGTTTTTACTACCTTCCAGTTCACAGGGCCTCCATTTACTTGGTAGGAGGATTTTGAGAGTCGTAGGCCAATTGAAGCAGCACCCCTCACTTGGCAGCAGTTGTCCACAATATTTTTGGAAAAGTATGTACCCCAATATCATAGGGAGGAGCAACGTCGTCAGTTCGAGTGGTTGACTCAAGGAGATATGACGGTGACTCAGTATGAGTTGAGGCTTACACAGCTAGCTCGACAAGCTACTTGGATGATCCTAACAGATCGAGGGAGGATCAGGAGGTTCGTAGATGACCTCAACTATCCGATCTGCATATTGATGACTAGAGAGAGGGCTACAACAGCATCATTTAAGGAGGTAGTTGATGTGGCTCAACTGATTGAGACAGATCACCGTAGGGAGCGTATGGCCAGGGAGGCCAAGGGGCCTTGAGGTTCAGGTAATTTTAGCGATTCTTCATCTAGGGTCCAGTTCCAGCATGGTAGAGGTTGTTCTTTCAGGCCTCCTCAGTCAGGACGTAGAGAGTCCAGTGGGGCCTCTTTAGGCCGGGGTCATCAACAGAGCCAGCCTACACTGAGTGCCCTTCCATCTTAGAGCTCTGCTCCTACTTCTTCAGCCCAGGGTTCATATGCAGCGAGGTGTTCCCATAAGTCCCCTTCTCTAGCTCTAGGTCGTTGCTACAAGTGCGGTGAGTTGGGTCATATAAGGAGACAATGTCCTCGGCTCCGTAGTAGACAGTCTCGTTAGAGGGATCATCCCTTGTCTTTTGCTCATGTTTCTTTAGCACCCACTCAGTCAACTAGAAGTGGAGGTTAGGTAGCCAGAGGTCACCCTAGGGGTGAGGACCGTACTGGCGGTTGTCAGGCTCGATGTCGGGGTCATCAAGGACATCAGTAGATCCAGCCTGCATTGAGTGCCCTTCCAGCTCAAAGCTCTACTCCTACTTCTTCAACCCACGGTTCATCTGCACAGAGGGTTCCTATCAGTCCCCTTCTCCAGCTCCAGGTCATTGCTACGAGTGCGGTGAGTTGGGTCATATGAGGAGATAGTGTCCTCGGCTCTGTAGTAGACAATCTTAGTAGAGGGATCAACCCTCGTCTTCTGCTCCTGTTTCTTCAGCACCCACTCAGTCAGCTAGGAGTTGAGGTCATGTAGCCAGAGGTCACCCTAGGGTTGAAGACCGTATTGGCAGTGGTCAGGCTCGATTTTATGCTCTTCCAAATATGAGGGATGTCATTGCATCAGATGCTATCATCACATGTATTATCTCAGTCTGTCACAGGGATACTTCTGTGTTATTTGATCCCGGGTCTACCTATTCCTATGTATCTTCTTATTTTGCTCATCATTTGGGTACGACCCATGATTATCTTTCCCTGCCTGTGCACGTATCTATCCCAATGGGCGATACTATTATTGTGCATCATGTATATCGATCGTGTCTGGTGACTATTGGGGGTATGGAAATCCGAGTTGACTTGTTATTATTGGGCATGGTGGATTTCAACATGATTCTTGGTATGGATTGGCTACCTCCTTACCATGCTATCCTATACTGTCATGCCAAAATAGATAAGTTAGCTATTCCGGGTATTCTAAGAATCGAGTGGTGAGACGTGACTGATTATGTACCCAGCAAGGTGATTTCCTTCCTAAAGGCCCAAAGGATGGTTGGGAAGGGTTGTTTGTCGTACTTGGCTTTCGTGAGAGATGTGGGAGCTGAGGCTCCTAGTCTTGATTTGGTTCCCGTTGTGAGGGATTTCCCTGATGTGTTTCCAGTGGACCTGCTGGGCATGCCGCAAGACCGGGACATTGATTTCAGTATTGATCTGGTGCCGGGCACTCAGCCCATCTCTATCCCTCCCTATCGTATGGAACCAGCAGAGCTAAATAAGTTGAAGGAACAGCTTCCAAAACTCCTAGATAAAGGGTTCATTCGCCCGAGTGCACCGGTCTTATTTGTAAAGAAGAAGGATGGCACAATGAGAATATTCATTGACTACAGGCAGTTGAATAAGGTGACAGTGAAGAACAAGTACCCACTACCCCGTATTGAGGATTTGTTCGATTAACTTCAGGGAGCAAGGGTATTCTTTAAGATGGAACTCCGATCCGGCTATCACCAGTTGAAGATTAGGGATTCAGACATTATGAAGACGGCTTTCAGGACGAGATATGGGCACTGCGAGTTTCTAGTGATGTCCTTCGAGCTGACTAATGCCCCAGCCGCATTCATGCACTTGATGAATATCGTATTTTGTCCATACCTGGATTCTTTTTTGATCGTGTTTATTGATAATATTCTGGTGTACTTGTAGCCAAGAGGAGCACGCGTAGCAGTTGAGGGTGGTATTGCAGCGATTGAAATTGGAGAAGCTTTATGCAAAGTTCTCCAAGTGTGAGTTCTGGCTTAGTATGGTGGCTTTTCTGGGACACATGGTGTCCAGTGATTGTATTCTGGTTGACCTACAGAAGATTTAGGCGGTGCAGAGTTGGCCTAGACCATCCTCAGCTACTGAGATTTGAAGTTTCCTAGGTTTGGTGGGTTAGTACTGCAGGTTTGTTCAGGGTTTTTCATCTATTGCTTCGCCTTTTACGAAGTTGACGCAGACGAATGCTCTATTTGTGTGGTCGGATGAATGCGAGGAGAGCTTCCAGAAGCTCAAGTCGGCTTTGACCACAACTCTGGTACTAGTATTTCCATCAGCTTCAGGTACTTACGTGGTGTATTATGATGCTTCGAGAGTTGGGATGGATTGTGTATTGATGCAGGAGGGTAGAGTTATTGATTATGCTTCTCGTCACTTAAAGCCCCATGAGAAAAACTACCATGTTCATGACTTAGAGTTGGCAGCTATTGTTCACGCCTTGAAGATTTGGAGGCGCTATCTATATGGCATATCTTGTGAGGTGTATACGGACATTGCAGTCTTCAGCACTTGTTTAAGCAGATGGCTTGAGTTACTCAAGGACTATGATATTACCATTTTGTATCATCCGGGAAAGGCCAATGTAGTGGCCGATGCTTTGAGCCGGAAGACGATTAGTATGGGTAGAGGCCCCTTGTAGTTGTTTTTCATGCCTTGGTCAATTGGATGGTGAGATTAGATATTTCTGAGCCCAATCGAGTGTTGGCTTGTGTGGTTTCCCGATCTTCTTTGTATGACCGCATCAGAGAGCGCCAGTATGATGACCCGCATTTACTTTTCATGAAGGACAAGGTCCGGCATGATGATGCCAGAGATGTGACCATTGGTTATAACGGTGTGTTGTGGATGTAGGGCCGTATTTACGTGCCCAATATGGATGGGCTCCGGGAGTTGATATTAGAGGAGGCCCACAGCTCGCGGTATTCGATTCATCTGGGTGCCATGAAGATGTACCAGGATTTGAGATAGCATTACTGGTAGAGGAGGATGAAATGTGATAATGTGAATTATGTGGCTCGGTGTCTCAACTGTCAGCAGGTCAAATATGAGCACCAGAGACCCGGTGGTGTACTCCAGCTGATGGATATCCCGAAGTGGAAATGGGAGAATATTACAATGGATTTTGTAAGTGGTCTTCCTCGTACCTTGAAGAATTTTGATTCGATTTGGGTGATTGTGGATTGGCTGACCAAGTCCGCGCACTTCATTCCGGTATGTACCACCTATTCTGCAAAGAAGTTAGCCGAGATTTTCATCCAGGAGATCATACGGTTGCATGGGGTCCCGGTTTCCATTGTCTCAGATAGGGGTACTCAGTTCACTTCCCAGTTCTGGAGGACGTTTCATCAGGAGTTGGGCACACAGATACAGTTGAGTACAACATTTCGTCCTCAGACGGACGGGAAATCCGAGCGTACTATCAAGATATTGGAGGACATATTGCGTCCCTGTGTTATTGATTTTTGAGGTTTTTGGGCTAAGTTCTTTCCACTTGTAGAGTTTTCTTATAACAACAGCTATCAATCCAGCATTCACATGGAGCCGTATGAGGCCTTATATATGAGACAGTGTAGATCTCTGGTTGGTTGGTTTGAGCCCGACGAGGCTAGATTGTTGGGGACAGATAGTTCAAGATGCCTTAGAGAAGGTGAAAGTGATCCAGGAGAGACTTCGTACAGCTCAGTCACGTCCAAAGATCTATACAGACCGGAAGGTTCGAGAAGTATCTTATGCGGTGGGCGAGAAGGTCTTATTGAAGGTTTCGCCTATGAAAGGCGTTATGAGGTTTGGAAAGAAAGGGAAGAGGAGTCCAAGGTTCATTGGACCTTTTGAGATACTTAGGAGGATTGGGGAGGTGGCCTATATGTTTGCTTTGCCAGCTAGCTTGTCGGGAGTTCATCCGATGTTCCATGTTTCTATGCTCCGGAAGTACGTTGGGGACCCATCGCATGTAATAGACTTCAGCACGATTCAGTTGGATGAGGACTTGACCTATGATGTGGAGCCGGTGGCTATTTTGGGTCCTCAGATTCGAAAGCTGAGATCAAAGGACATAGCTTCGGTGAAGGTACAGTGGAGAGGTCAGCCCATGGAGGAGGCCACTTGGCATACCGAGTAGGAGATGCGAAGTAGATATCCTCACTTGTTTGAGACTCCAGGTATGTTCCTTGACCCGCTCGAGGACGAGCGTTTGTTTAAGTTGGGGAGGATGTACCCGACCTGTCGTCACGTGAGTTACCGTCCCGTTTTCCCCTTTTTGTTCTTCTATATATTTCATTATATTTGTTTGAAGAATTTGAAGTAATTCGGATAGAGTTTGGTTAGAAATTAGACAATTAGTCTCTTTATAAGAAGGTTAGTTTGGAAAAGTCAACCGAATGTTGACTGATGCGTTAGAGGGCTCGGAATGGATTCCTGATGATTTGACTAGTTTTAGGTGATGATTATTGACTTAGGAGCGCAATCAGAATTGAATTTGGAGGCCCGGTATAGAATTAGACTTGAATTGGCTAAGTTTAAATTTTGGCGAATTCCGGTTGATAGGTGATATTTTGAACCCAGGGTCAGAATGGAATTCCGAGAGTTGCAGTAATTCCGTTAGGTGATTTTTGATATGCGTTAAAAGTTTCAGGTCATTGGAAGGTGTTTAGGTGGGGTTTTTTATCAAATGCAAGTTTCGGAAGTTTTAGTTTGACCTAGGCTTGAATACGTGGTAATTTAATGATTATGTTGTGTATGATAGTGCTTTTATGCTACGAACAAGTTTCAATGAAGTAATTGAACATATTTGTGCGTTTGGTTGAGGACCCGAGGGCCTCGAGGTGATATCAGATGGATAACGGGCAATCTTGAGTTGGAAAAATACAGCAGAAAATTGCATAGAAATGTTACTCTACGCGATCGCGTAGATCTGGCTGCGATCGCGTAGAAGGCCTGGAGGGGTTGCTCAGGCTTGCTCTATGCGATTCCATGAGGTGGTCTTCGATCACATAGGTCTAGGGGATGGTTCAGTACGGTCGCGTGGGTCACTATGCGATCGCGTAGTAGGAGGTCGCAGTGCTCTGCGATCGCGTAAGAGAAAATTGAGGGCCTGGAATTTTGGCCTATGCGATTGCAAGGGAATTGGTGTGATCATATAGAGGTTGCTACAGTAGTCGGACAGAATGTTAAAACCCTTTGGTCCGCAACCCACATCATATTTCCACCACTTTTACTCCACCAAGAGAGCTTTTTGACCGATTTGAAGAGGGTTTTCTATGGGTATTGATTGAAGGTAAGTCTCTTGACTTAGAAACACCATTTTAGTGCAGAATCAACACTCAAATTCATGAAATTGGTTGAAATTGTTAACATCTAGGGCTTGGTTTTTGAAAACAAATTTTTAGGAGTTGAAACGCCATTCGAACTTCGTTTTCGATAAATTTTATATGTACGAACTTTTGGCGAGACGAGGAATCCGTTGATGTGACTTTCATTATTTTTCGAGAAGTGGCTCAGGGCTCGGGTTTTACCAACTTCACGATTTTAGTGTTTTTTGGGAAATTTCAATTGGGTTATGTTACCTTAGCATATAATAATGTATTCATAATGATTTTGACTAGATTCGACGTGCGAGGAGGTCGATAGAAAAGTAAAAGGCATTGCGGACCAGTCTACGGCCGGTTAGAGGTTAGTAGCCTGTATAGATGATGGCCTGAGCGTTTCAATCCCCATTTATCATATTGTGACGCTATATTAGGGCGTGACTCGTACCCCATGGAAGGTGCAGGGTTGTTTATAACTGGGGATTGTGACTTGGTCCATCCCGAACAAGAATTATACTATATTGGCGACTGATACGCACCCTGTATTAAATATATCTGGACTTATTGCCATGTTTGGGGCCTTTTGCCGATCTGTAGCATCCTCAGAGGAGGAATATCGTTGTGACAACATGATTTGCATAATCATTGATCTCAGTCCTGTGATTAATCACTGTTATGAAATGCTAAGTCACATTTCCTGAAGTTACACAACTAAGTTATATTTTCTTAATAATTGGAAAATGAGAATTTAATTGAATCTGTTAGGTGACTCATATGCATACTGTGGAGTGAGTATGGATCGGGTTGCACGCCGCACTGATGATATGATGATATTATGCTTGGGCTGTAGGAGCCCCTTCAGAGTCTGTACACAACCCCAGTGAGTGTGGGTACCCAATGGATCGGGCTAAATGCCGCAGTGAGTCATGTGCATTGCATTCTTGCATTATTCCTGGCTGATATACTTGATATTATTTTGCTGTTAGTTCACAATTAATGTGTCGGACTGTTAGTTTTAGCTTTTCCTTGTGTCTTTTCGTGGATTATTATCTTCAGACATTTTTTATACTTATTACTTCCTGAGTTGGTAGTTCTCACCCCTACTCCCTGCACTTGTGTGCAGATTCAGGTGCACCGGAGGCTTAGCTGAGCAGTCGTAGTCTCCAGAGCATTATCAGAGTTGTTGAGGTAGCTGCTTGACGTTCGCATGACCTTCCTACTCCTCTTATTTCAGTTTCTTATATATATATATATATATATATATATATATATATATATATATATATATATATATATATATATATATATATATATATTCATTTCCATACTTGTGTATTTTTTCTCAGATAATTAATATTCAGTTTGTTTTAGAGGCTCTAGACTCATGACCCCAGATTTTATGGGAGTGTTTTATTAGTTTTCGTATCTCTCCGTATTATTTTACTATAAATATTGGATTATTATTCTAAAAGTATAACATTTTCCTTAAATTGTCAGTTTTGAGATTTATTTTCGAATTGAGAGCGATTGTTGGTCAGGCTTGCCTAGCATTATGGTTGGGTGCCATCATGACTGGGCTTGGGTCGTGATATGGATGTTTACCGAGGCTCAACTTGATGTGTACAAGAGGCTTTGGGAGGCCGGTATTGTGCATGAAGCCTCATATGAAGAGGCCCATCAAATGGCTGGTGAGGCCTGTGCCGACTGCGGCTTTGATCCAGCTTCGCGAAGGGTTGATGATGGCGCTGATGGTGGCGTGGGCGACGCTGCGTGAAAGGCTTTGGTGTATTTTTATTTTGTTTTCCATTGGGCGTTTGAATAATTTAGATTTTTCTTTTTTCTTTCTTTCGTACTGACCGGCCTTGGCCGAATGTTAGTGGGCGTTGCCCGCACAAGACTGTAAATATATGTATATATAAGTTTACTTCTTCCACTGCTGGTGTTGTGTTTATTCCGAGTTTTCCCTTGTCCTTTTGATTTTTCTATGTATGTGTTCGAAGGGTGATCTGCCTTAGTGTGAGAATCTGGTAGGCGTGTTAAGTCCCTTATGTCTTTTCGTCGTAATGATGCCGGTGGCCTTGACCATGAAAATGTTGGTGGCCTTGGCTAGGTAGGTGACTTCGACTGTCATCGAGTCGCTTGCTTGCCTTAGTTGGAAACTAGGTTGGCTTTTCAGCGGTGATGGCCTTGACCATGATTAAGCGCTTTTTGCTTATCACATTCTTTTATTTGGTGTAAACAAGTTGTGTCCATTATTTGGCAATAGTGGCACTTTGCCTTAGTCCAGTTCAGGCGTGGTCGAACTATTGGCCGTGATGGTAAGAAACACGGCCTTGTACTTTGACCGAGGCCGAACTTTACGTGGCCCAAATTTTAGCCCGAGTTTGATGTACTTACTTGAGAGGCGAGGGAGCTTAACTCGTTTCTTCATCCATTTCTCTTTAGATTTGGGGGAGAAAGCATTCGGCTTTGTTGTTTGAGCGAGATTTGTCTTGCGATGGTGAAGGCATATGGCCTGAGTCCTAGTTCGACTTGTAGTTGAACTTTCGTTGAAGGCACGTAGCCTGGATTGTTGCTCAATCGTAGTTGGATCTTGTTATTTCTTGGTGGCGAAGGAGCATGGCCTGATTCTTGGTTCAACTTGTAGTTGAACTTTTCGGTGAAGGCACGTAGCCTTTGTCGCTGCCCAACCGAAGTTGAATCTTGTAATTTTTTGGTTTGTGAAGGCGCATGGCCTGAGTCCCAGTTCAATCATAGTTGAACCTTGATAATATTTGTGGCGAAGGTGCATGGCCTAACTCCCAGTTCAACCGTAGTTTAACCTTGATAATTTTGTGGCGAAGGCGCATGGCCTGAGTCCCAGTTCAACATAGTTGAACCTTGATAATTTTTGTGGTGAAAGCGCATGGCCTGAGTCCCAGTTCAACCGTAGTTGAACCTTGATAATTTGTGTGGCGAAGGCGCATGGCCTGAGTCGGAGTTCAACTTGTAGTTGAACTTTTTGGTGAAGGCACATAGCTTGAGTCGCTGTTCAACCGTAGTTGAATCTTGATAATTTTTTTATGGCGAAGGTACATGGACCGAGTACCAGTTCAACTTATAGTTGAACTTTTTGGTGAAGGCACATAGCTTGATTCGCTGTTCAACCGTAGTTGACTCTTGATAATTTTTTGATGGCGAAGGCACCTAGCTTGAATCCCAGTTCAACTTGTAGTTGAACTTTTTGATGAAGGCACGTAGCCTGAGTAGCTGTTCAATCGAAGTTGACTCTTGATAATTTTTTTATGGCAAAGGCACCTGTCCTGAGTCCCAGTTCAACTTTTAGTTGAACTTTTTGGTGAAGGTATGTAGCCTGAGTCGATGTTCAACCGTAGTTGAATCTTGATAATTTTTGTGGCGAAGGCGCACGACCTGAGTCTTAGTCAACTTGTAGTTAGATTTTTTGGTGAAGACATGTAGCCTGAATCACTACTAAACCATAGTTGAATCTTGTTATGTCGGTGTTGAAAGATGAAGCTCGATTTTGATTCGAGATCTTGAGCAGCTAACGCATTATCCTCTCAATCGGGGTATGTAGGCTGGCTTGAGGTGACTCTCATCTCAAGATATTTTCATGCCGATTTCTGGCTGGATCCCGTATTAGGGATGTGGGAGGTGCCTTACATAGATCCTCCCTCAAGGGGGGGACTGCTTCTTCTTCTTTCTTCTACTATCCGAGAGAGGAGTGACACGGGAGTTAGATCTCGATTTGAGTTCTTCGAGTTCCCTTTGACCAATATATCGCTTTAGCTTGTTTGAGCTGGGTTGTTCTTTGGCATTTCTTTCCTTTTGGTCCGGGGAAGAACTACGTGATTCTGCTATGAAATTTTTACAGACGGCGCCAAATTGTTTAGCTCAAAGTTATCACATACTTTGCAAGCATAAAATAATAAAAATAAATTAAGGGCCAATCATAGAAGATCGTACTAAGTGAAGGACCAAATGAAAGATATAAGAGACAAGTAGAAATGTGCAAAGATCTTTTCTAATAGTATTGATTTTGTCTGCCTCTCCATGGAGAGGTTGAGAGCCTTACAATTATATTCTCTCTTTTCTTGAGAATGGTGATGAAGAAGAAGCAGCCCCCCTTCTATGGTTCCTTCTCTTAGTATATATAGATGTAAGATGTGTAAGTTGGCAATGATGGACGTGACTAAGCTGAGGTTCCATCTTTACGATGGAGGATAGGCCGTAGCCTTAATAATCAAGTCACTTGATGATCGGGTATCGTGATTAATAAGTGGTCATACCATTTATTAATAATGAATTAACTTACGATATAATTAATGTTGTTAATTATCTCGGGGACATATTTTAACCCATACAAGAATCAATAAATACAACTTCAATTTCTGAAATTGAAATCGAAATTCACGGAAATCAGCAGAAACTTCGAAACTCCTTGCTTTCCCTAATTTCTTCTTGTTGCGACCAAAACACTCGCGCAAGTGTACGCGATCGATAAGTAATATAGTAGTATGTAGAATATCATTCCCACGAGGAATTGTAATCAACTTCTTGACTGATATTAACTAAAATAATTATCAATATATGCTATATTATTACAAAATATATAAAGAACCAATTTACAACTTAATTAATAAATGCATAATAATTCAATGTTAAATTACTACATCATTTTCACAATATGTTTATAACAATTTGGATAAATATATTCCTGGGTCATGGACTTGATAGAGATCATGCTATTTTCTAGCTTAAGATTGAATTATTGAATTATCCGGGTTATTGATTATAGGGTTTATAATATTCATAAGAATCCTTCGAGTTCTTATGCATCTATTCAAGTTAACTCGATACCTATATGTCTATTATAAATATTAGAAAGAATGCATTTACAACTCCTATTCTTCTACCAAACAAGGCAATTAAGTATATGTCTATCTTAATTGTAAATCCTTCACCCCATGCCCAGGATTCAGATCTTGTTCTATTTGATTCTATATGCAATCAAGAATTTCCTTTGTCAAGTTTAATTTAAGATCCGTAAATAATATTTCACTGTTAACTACGCAATAAAATAATTAAGATCAGGATCAAATAAACAACCCAAAATGATAACTTCAATATCTTCAATCTAAGCTTCAAATAACATAATTATCTAACATCCATGACCCAAGAATAATAGAAGTTTTAGCTACTCATAATCATATAAAAATCAACATAAATGTTTTAAACACAATATTAATGAGCAAAAAGAAGAAAGTTTGAAAGAACTCTTTAAACTCTTGATCCAGAATGATATTGTTGCTCCTCCTCCTTAGCTTCAAGCTTGGTTCCAATGGTTTTTTTCTCTTGATGATCAATGGTATTTTTCCACTCTCTTTCTCTAAATCTGATCTTGATTCATAATGGAACTTTTACTTTATGATAATTAAGTGGGATCAAAAGGAAATTCCAAAATTAACCCTCAACAACCATTTTCGGATGAAAAATGCGCGTTTTCGCGCGGTGTTCGCGCCATCTTCGTGCGAATTTGCAAAGCATTTTGTTACAGCTATTTAAATTGTGCGTTTTTGCGCATTTCACTGTGCAATTTTTCTTCTATTTTACTCTCTTGTTCATGAGTTTAAATGTTTTGATAGTTCGTTTTTTCTCCTAAATCATTCCCATAATCTTTTAAATTACTCATATGAGCTCCTTTTTCTGCAAAATACAACAATCACAATTTAACGCCTATTTCCCATCAATTATGTATATTATATTATTGGAATAGAATTAAATGGAAGTATAAATAATAGTTAAATCACGTAGATTTAGCCTATTATCAACACCTCACACTTAATCCATTGCTCCTCCTCGAGCAATTAACATACATTTCACATGTTGACACTTAGGTACCAATTCATAATAATTCAACCTCAAGACATGACTTTAAAGTGCCACACATTTTCATAACTTGTTTACTTGCTCTAACACAAAGGTCAAAACTTATCCTTGCCTTTACAAATCATGTGCCCCTCACAAAAATAATATAGACTAGTCCCTCTCAAAATAACAATCAAGAATATTCAGGAACTCAAAATAGGAAGAATTAACTCACCATCAGAATTGAAATTCTTGTGCAACAGATGACGTACCATATGCTTGCCCCTTGTGTAATACTCTACTAATTGAACTTATTTAGTCAAGGATCAAGTAGGACTTTTATTGGTTGTAATGTAGGCTAGAAAAAAGGGTGTGAAAAATATAGAATGTAGTAACTACACCTCTTTGAACACTTCCATGCATACAACATATTTCAAAATTTCAGCATCATTCCTATGTTAAACCATCTCCAACCTTTTTGACATTTTACATACTAACAGCAAATTCCATTCTCTTCAAGCACCTTAGGTTAGGTAATGTTACTACTGAAAATTCATCCCCTTTATACATACATATATAAATTATTCTTCACTCTTTTTCTGATTTTTTTTGTAAGCCAACCTATCTCTTCTCAACTTCTTCAACATCAAAATAAAGTGTTCATGAGAGATAGAGGTGCAAACAACTGATATATTACAGAAATTGGTAAGGTTTATATGTGGGTGCAAAAGAAATAGGATTAATGGCTAAAAAGATTTGACTAAGATATATACAATTAGGTGGAAACAATTATCAAGCTGGTTCAACAAAGAAATGCCTATATCATCTCCTAAACTTAATAATGCTACTATTTCTCTTTGCAAAACACTTGAGGGCAAGTTCTAGACATCAACTATTAACACATAATATTTCAACAATCCTTACTCACACATTGGCGCATAATTTACTCAAACTTGGATTTTTCTTGACTTTCTAGTCAAAGCAGTTAAGCATAGTCATAATTATACAATTTAAGGCACTTACTTTAGAATCAAGAATTGGTATTTGAACATCATAAATAAGGCATATATCACTTTTCAAGCATGTGCATTTGAGGAGAATTAACTCTTTTATTTAGGAACTTTTTATTCAATTGAACTAGAACATTTACATTATACCCGGTTCAAATACACCTTTGGAAAAGAACCATGGCATAAAGAAAAACCAAGGGGGAATTACTATACTACTTCCAAAGAAATTATTTTTTTCCTTTTTTTTAATTAAGCTCAGTCCTTCAAGAACTCCTATCTAAAAGAATCCGTCATCGGGCCGTGCCAACATAATATTGAAAGAAGCTATATAAAAAAAAATTCCATAATCTAAAAATTTTACTCAAAAGCCTACAATTTCTACAACAATACTAAATCACCAAAACATTTTCAAAACATTATATATTCAAACCACACCACAAAATATTCCAACAAACCAAAACAATTGAAACACCCATAATAGTTACTACCATTCAAAACATTTAAGAACAATTAAACATATGTTTAAGACAATACTCACACACCCCACACTTAAAGTTTAGGCATGTCCCCATGACTTTCGTTGAGTATAAAACTAAATAAAAGAGTCAAAGATACTTCCCCGACATTTCATTCTTGGTCTGACACAGTGTCAGGATTGACATTACATGCTCGGCCCAATGCTCTCAGTCAGCCCAAAAACATTTTCTCAGACTTAACTTGTCTGTCACCAATATCCTCAACACTGTTGTTCAAAGTAGTCACTGAGGTGCGTAGATCAGCCACCTCTCTCTCAATTGTGATATTTCATGGTCCTCTGGTAGATCTGGAGGATGATTCTGCTCGAGACAGTAATGATCGGGATAGTCCTGCATCTTGTGCGGTGGTTGTTTGAGGCTGCTCTGCACCTTCCTAATCCATTTGTTCATGTTCCTCCACATATTCAGATGCCTCAAAATCTCCACATGCAGCTGTTGTTGTGGCTGCCCTCCTATATTTCTTTGGTCGAATCTTGTGATTTTCTTCACCAACCCATCTGCGGTGATATCTTCAAACACCTGCACATTTATGCACAAAAGAGTTACCAAGGATGGGAAAAAGAACCCATATTGGCGTAGAGGACACCTAATAAACATCTCCTCATGGATCATTATAGCAACGTCAAATGGAAGACCCCTGATGAAACACCAAATTAAACAAGCACGTGGTCCATTAACCTCCGTTGAGTTACCAGAGGGTATGAGGCAACTATTGATCACACAGAGTCAGATTTTTGCTTCTTGAGTTAAAACAGAAGAGTGGAATTTATCTCCATAGTCCAACCACTCTACTTCTTTTCTGGATGTGCAAATATCTTCAAAGAAACGATTCCATATGGCTTCAGGTGGCGCTCTCCCATATTCAAAATAATAGTTTGCACCCTCTGGTAGAGGATCCATCAAATAATAATCTATGCGGATGGCTTCAAGAGATGCATCTACTTCCTTATTATGCACTGTTACTACATGATTAACATGTTTAGGTAAATTGGCATAAAACTCGCGCACTACATTTGACTCTCCTGGTTCATTAATGAACCTCTCTAAACCACGATCAGTCAGCTCCTTAAAAATGCGTGGGCATCTTTCCAAGACCCTTTTAACTTCAATGCCCCGTTCAGGAATTGGCTTTCTTGTCGCCTTCTCTATGAAACGATCCTATGTCTGAGGTGATACAAATTTTATGCTATCATATGAAGGTTCCGGGGCTTTCATTTGGCGGCTTGTTGAGGGCCTAGTTGGTCTCTTTTGTGGTGCCATAATACCTGCAAAATATTACATAATAGCTCAGCCGAATAAAATTAGTGCAACATAATGCGGCTACTCAAACTTCACCCTTATAATTGGCTACTAATACATAATTATGCTCATTGAGACATTTTAACAAACACTTGTGGGCATGAAGTTTTTTACATGTATTTTCAAAATATCTTGCATAATTGCTTCCTTCAACAAGTTCCTCAACATTCCAAACCAAGTCCTACCCTTCCCACATTTAGAAAAAACCAACCCACAACATCTTTCAACAACATTTAACACCAAAATACAAAAAAAGAGACAAAATATAGCATTTCCACCTAAAACTTTGAAAATAGCAAGAATAAAGAAAGAAAACTACAATAAAACTTCATACCTTGTGAAGAATACTAAGAAATATACAATGGGTTGAGGTAGAAGACTTGGGTTGAAGAAAAATTGTGATTGAGAAGTCTTGAGATGATGAAGAAATTATTTTTGGGGGAATTTTCGAGAGAAAAGATGGGTTTTGGGCGTTAGGGTTTTGAAGGAATGGGAGGGGGGGTGTTATATTTAACCAAAAAAAAGAAAACAAAATATCTGATCGCCCAGACGCGCATTAACGCACAAAGTTCGCGCATTTGGGCTCAGCATTCTGCCTGGCCAATTTTAAACACGCGTTAACGTGCAATGTTCGCGCGTCTGAGCGTTTTCTGCTAAAAAAATTTTAAAAAAATTCAAGTATATAGATTCTTACCTTTGAATCCGACATTGTTCGCCTGCACTTATTAATACACAATTAATAAGAATAATATATATATAATAAAAACTAAAATTATAATTAAAAACTATCACAATCGTTGGGTTGCCTCCCAACCAACACCTTATTTAGCGTCGCGGCACGACTCCACAATTCATTGCACATCAATCAAGTCTACTGAGGTCTTGTGACGATTAATGTCACCACCTTAATAGTGTTTTGCACGTTTCCCATTCACCAAAAATGTACCATTTGAGTTTATGTCCCTTAATTCAATGGTTCCATGAGGAGTCACACTTACCACCACAAACGGCCCTGCCCAACGGGACTTAACTTTTCCAGGAAAGAGTTTCAGCCTTGAATTAAATAGAAGAACTTCTTGACCTGGCTCACGATGTTGAATGTACCTATCATGCCACCTCTTGGTCTTTTCTTTGTACAACTTGGAATTTTCGTAGGCATGCAATCTAAACTCATCAAGTTCATTGAGTTGTAACAGCCTTTTTTCACCGGCTAAATCCATGTCCATGCTTAACTTTTTTGATTGCCCAATAAGCTTTGTGTTCTAACTCAACAGGTAAATGACATGCTTTTCCATATACTAACCTATATGGAGAAGTACAATTGGATTCTTGTATGCTGTTCGGTAAGCCCACAAAGCGTCTTCTAAATTAGCCGACCAATCCTTCCTATTTGCATTGACTGTTTTTTCCAAGATTTGTGTAATCTCCCTGTTAGACACCTCGACTTGACCACTCGTCTGAGGGTGATATGCAGTAGCAACCTTGTGTCTAACTCCATATTTGGACAAAGCATTTTTTAGCAGTTTGTTGCAAAAGTGTGTGCCGCCATCACTTATCAACACGCTGGGGGTCCCAAAGCATGTGAAAATGTGTTTCTTTACAAAAGTTACCACAACTTTTGCATCATTTGCTGGAAGAGCAATGGCCTCAATCCACTTAGATACATAATCAACTGCAACCAAAATATATCTGCGTCCATTGGAATATGGAAATGGCCCCATGAAATCAATTCCCCATACATCAAACAGCTCTACTGCCAAAACATTTTGTAGCGGCATCTCGTTTCTCTTTGTAATTGTACCTGTACTTTGACACCAGTCACAATTTTTAACAAAAAATGTGCATCTTTAAATAATTTTGGCCAGTAAAAACCTGATTGTAGAACCTTTTGCGCTGTTCTGTCTCCACCATGATGACCTCCATAAAGAGAAGCATGACAGTCATGCAATATTGCGTGAATCTCCTCCTCGGGGACACACCTTCTTACCCATTGATTTGCGCATTGATTGTATAGAAAAGGTTCGTCCCATATGTAAAATCTCACATCATGTAAGAATCTTCTTCTTTGATCAGCTTTGAACTCTGGTGGAGTCACCAACTTGCAATGAAATTTACATAATCCGCATACCATGGGGTTTCATCTGAGGTGATGGCAAGTAACTGTTCATCTAGAAATGTTTCCTTTATTAATTCCCCTTCAATTACATGGCCTTGGTTTTCCAACGTGGACACATGATGTGCAACCTGATTCTCCGTGCCTTTTCAAACTCTAATCTCCAAATCAAACTCCTGCAAAAGAAGAACCCATCGAATTAATCTTGGTTTGGCGTCTTTGTTTGCAAATAAATACCTGATGGCGGAGTGGTCTGTGTAGATTACGACTTTGGTTCCCACTAGATAGGACCTGAATTGGTCAAATGCCCACACTACCGCAAGCAACTCTTTTTCTATGACAATATAATTCAATTGAGCTGGATTAAGAGTTCTGCTTGCATAATGAATGGAGTGAAAGATTTTATCCTTCCACTATCCTAAAATAGCTCCAATGTCTATGTCACTAGCATCACACATTAACTCAAATGGGAGTTTCCAATCTGGAGCAATGATATTTGGTGCAGTAACTAGTCTTCTTTTTAGCTCATCAAATGCTTTCAGAAAAACATCATCAGACTTGAAGGATGTATCTTTTCAAGAAGCCTACACAAAGGATAAGAAATTTTCGAGAAATCTTTAATAAACCTACGATAAAATCCTGCATGCCCTAAGAAACTGCGGATGCTTTTGACAGATATTGGTGGAGGCAAATTTTGAATTGTTTCCACCTTTGCCTTATCCACTTGCGACCATCTTTTGACACTTTTTGCCCCAATACTATACCTTCCCGCACCATGAAATTGAACTTTTCCCATTTTAGCACAAGATTAGTTTCTTCACACCTGGCAAGTACTTTATCAAGGTTCATTAAACAATCATCTAAAGAACATCCAAAAACAGAGAAGTCATCCATGAAAACTTATACAAACCTCTCAACCATATCAGTAAAGATGGTCATCATACACCTTTGAAATGTCGCAGGTGCATTACAAAGACCAAATGGCATTCTTTTGAATGCATACGTGCCATAAGGACATGTAAAAGTGGTCTTTTCTTGGTCCTCTAGGGCTATAGTAATTTGATTATACCACGAGTAACCATCCAGGAAGCAGTAGTACTCCTGGCCAGCCAATCTATTAAGCATTTGGTTAAGGAATGGGAGGGGAAAGTGGTCTTTCCGGGTGGCATTGTTCAATTGTCTGTAGTCAATACAAATTCTCCACCCTGTTACAGTTCTTGTTGGAATAAAGTTATTTTTCTCATTTACTACCACAGTCATACCTCCTTTCTTTGGGACAGATTGCACGGGACTCACCCATTTAGTATCAGAGATAGGAAATACTATACCTGCATCAAGCCATTTGATCACCTCTTTTCTTACCACCTCTTTCATGTTGGGATTTAGGCGGCGTTGTTGTTATATACTTGGCTTGTGTCCTACCTCCATGAGGATTTTGCGAATGCAAAAAGCAGGACTATACCTTTGATGTCGGACATTGTCCACCCAATTGCTTTCTTATGCTCTCTCAATACTCTCAACAATTTTTCCTCCTGCAATTTAGATAAATCAGAAGAAATAATAACATGTAATGTATCAGAACTACCCAAATAAGCATATAGAAGGTGAGACGGTAAAGGCTTCAATTCCATTTTTGGAGCTTCTTCAATTGATGGTTTCGGAGGCGGGCCATCTGACCTGTTCAAAGGTTCAAAAGGAATTAATCATCTTAAGTATTCACAAGATGCATTCAGAATATGCTTCATTTCTTCCACCTCGTCATCAATCTCCAGACTTTCAAACAATACAATCGTCTTCACTAAAGAATCCGTCAAGTACACACTTGGGGCTATGAGTTTCTCATCCATTTCCATGATCGAGATCATAGACAATTCTTCATAATGTTGAGGAAGTTGCATAGCTTTATATACATTAAACACAACTTCCTTGTTATCAACTCTCATTATCATTTTTCCTTCCCTGACTTTAATTATAACATCACCAATGGCTAAGAGATGTCTTCCTAAAATAGTAGGAACTTTTTCATCAGCTTCAGAATACAAGATGATAAAATCAGTTGGAAAAATAAATTTCCAATTTTTAACAACACGTCTTCGATTACTCCTTCCAAGTAGGCTATGGACCTGTCTGCAAGTTGCAATATAACAGTAGTGGGTTTTGGATCTCCCAAAACCAATTGCTTGTACAAGGACAACGACATCAAATTTATACTTGCTCCCAAGTCACAAAGTGCATGCCCTACATCAAGTAAAGCTGCCTGGATCCTTAAGCTTTTGAGGAAGCTTATTTTGAACCCTCGAAGTGCACTCCTCAGTAAGTGCAACTGTTTCAAATTATGTCAATCTCTTTTTGTTCGCCACAATATCTTTAAAGTATTTGGCATACTTAGGAATGTCCCGAATCGCATCTACCAATGGAATGTTCAATTGAATTTGATTCAACATAGTGAGAAATTTGTTGAACATGCGATCGTCATTCTTTTTCTTCAACCTTTGTGGAAATGGTGGTGGTGGTCTTGGAGTATTCACAGATGCTGGAATTGTATCATCTTTCTTATCGTCTTATATTGCTTTGGGAGTTAGTTCACCTTCCGGTATTTGCCTATTCTTTTTCTTCTATGGAACTTCTTCTAACTCCCTTCATGTTCTCAATGTAATTGCACTCACTTGAGGATTTTTTTCTCTATCACCTAGAAGAGCACCTGCCGGTCTAGTATTTTGATATTCAGCCAGCTGTCCCATTTGCCTTTCAAGATTTCTGAAGTTCGTTCTGAGTTGTTGATTATCTTGCAATAATTTTTTTCAACAAGTCATTTGTGCTTTCCCATACTTCTTGTGGTGGCCTTTGAGGTTGATTAAAATTTCCTTGGGGTCTAAATTGATTTTGATTTGACTGATTTTCACCCAAAGAGAAATTAGGACGATTCCTCCAATTTGGGTTGTAATTGTTCCCATATTGAGCTTGTTGATTCATCACATCTCTGTTTTGTTACCCAACATAATAAATAGATTCATGATTCACGGGTCACATGTCACTCGTGTGATTTTCACCACACACTTCACAACAAACTAACATTTGTTGAACATGCTGCATTGGTTGTGATGGTCCCATTGTCATTCTGGTCATTTAATTTGCCAATTTTGCTAAATCTGCTCTCATGGCGGAAATGTCATCCAGTTCAAGTAACCCTGCTTTCTGTTTTATTGCTCTCCTTGGTTATCCTTCACCTTGCCAATTATGATCATTAGCAATAAAGTTATTCAGCAGAAGTTGTATTTCACTGTATGGTTTTGCCATGCAACTACCTCCACAAGTTGAATCAAGATTCATTTTGGAAGTTTCGTCTAAACCATCAACAAAATTATGGCCCAATACTTTATCAGTTTGACAATGATAAGGACAATCTCGAAGTAATTCCTTGTATCTTTCCCAAGCTTGGCGAAGAGTTTCACCATCACGTTGTTGAAAACCAAGAATCTGACTCCAGAAAAACATTGTCTTTTTGGTGGGGAAAAATTTGATTAGGAATTTCTTTGCTAAATCATCCCAATTGTGCATTGAATTAGCGGGTTCTTTCTGCAACCATTCTCTAGCTTCCCCCAACAATGAAAAGGGAAATAAGGTCAGCCTGACATATTCCTTGGAAATATTTGGATAGTTGTATGTATCCGTTATTTCCAAAAAAAATTGAATGTGCCTTTGTGGGTCTTCATGAGATTGACCAACATATTGCCCAGTGGACTGTATCAGCTACACCATGTACTATTTAAGCTCAAAGTGACCGGTAATTTCAGGCTTCACAATGGCCTGAGTGATATTAGCAAGGTTTGGACTTGCTGTTTCTATCACCGCACGTTCTGGATTACCTGCCATCACTGTTGGCTGTGGTTGAACTTGAATGTCCAACTCTGTGTCTGTTCTGGTTTTAGCTTCCCACTCCTTCCTTGTTCTATTAATTGTTCATTCAATTTCAGGCTCAAAAGGGAAGAGGTTGTTTGTGCTTCTACTCCTCCGCACTCAAGAGAAGACCGTGCACAACACAAAAAAAAGTAGATGAAAAATTTAGGTTTGTATTAACAGCTAATAAAAACTTAACACAATCAAGTAGCTAATTTAAAAGTCCCCAGCAACGGCGCCAAAAACTTGTTGCGACCAAAACACTCACGCAAGTGTACGCGATCGACAAGTAATATAGGATTAAGTAGAGTATCATTCCCACGAGGAATTATAATCAACTTCTTGACTGATATTAACTAAAATAATTATCAATTTATGCTATATTATTACAAAATATTTAAAGAACCAATTTACAACTTAATTAATAAATGCATAATAATTCAATGTAAAATTAGTACACCAATTTCACAATATGTATATAACAATTTGGATAAATATATTCCTGGGTCATGGACTTGATAGAGATCATGCTATTTTTCTATCTTATGATTGAATTATTGAATTATCCGGGTTATTGATTATAGGGTTAATAATATTCATAAGAATCTTTCGAGTTCTTATGCATCTATTCAAGTTAACTTAATACCTATATGTATATGGTATTAATATTAGCAAGAATGCATTTACAACTCCTATTCTTCAACCAAACAAGGCAATTAAGTATATGTCTATCTTAATTGCAAATCATTCACCCGATGCCTAGGATTCAGATCTTGTTCTATTTGATTCTATATGCAATCAAGAATTTCCTTTGTAAAGTTTAATTCAAGATCCGTAAATAATATTTCACTGTTAGCTACGCAGTAAAATAATTAAGATTAGGATCAAATAAACAACGCAAAATGATAACTTCAATATCTTCAATCTAAGCTTCAAATAACATAATTATCTAACATCCATGACCCAAGAATACTAGAAGTTTTAGCTACTCATAATCATATAAAATCAACAACAAAAGTTTTAAACACAATATTAATGAGCACAAAGAAGAAAGTTTGAAAGAACTCTTTAAACTCTTCATCCAAAATAATGATGTTGCTCCTCTTCCTTAGCTTCAAGCTTGGTTCCAATGGCTTTTTTCTCTTGATGATCAATAGTATTTTCCCAGTCTTTTTCTCTAAATCTGATCTTGATTCATAATGGAACTTTTACTTTTTGATAATTAAGTGGGATCAAGAGGAAATTCCAAAATTAACCCTCAACGACCATTTTTCAGATGAAAAACACGCGTTTTCGCGCGAATTTGTAAAGTATTCTGTTTTAGTGATTTAAAATGCGCGTTTTTGCGCGATTCACTGCGCAATTTTTCTTCCATTTTCTTCTCTTGTTCATGAGTTTAAATGTCTTAAAAGTTCGTTTTTGCTCCTAAATCATTCCATAATCATTTCAATTACTCATATAGACTCCTTTTTCTGCAAAATACAACAAGCACAATTTAATGCCTATTTCCCATCAATTATGTATATTATATTATTGGAATAGAATTAAATGGAAGCATAAATAATAGTTAAATCACGCAGATTTCGCCTATTATCACTTCTAGTTTTGAAACCTCTTTGTCATTTTCAACTCTCAAAACCTTTCAGAACTTCCAATTTTCGTTTGTTGCTTAGAGGCTTTTGTGTATATGTGTTTTAGAAATAAGAGTGAAGGAGATGAGTTCGAGAAGATGGGATGAATGGCACTGAGTTTTTGAAGATCTACAGATGGAGAGGGTCACGTTCTCTATTGAAGATCGAGAAGGTATGTTGGTTTTTGATTTTTTGTTTAGAGAAGGGGACGAGATCTATCTCTGTGTCATGAAGTGAGAAGCGAGAAGGAGAGAGATAGCTAGAATCCAAAAATGGGAAAGTGTCAAGTTATTTCTGTGTCTCTTTCTGACGAAAGGGAAAGGTCTCTATAATGTGAGAGGGAAAATGGGTCGGGCAGGCGGGTCGGGTCGTGGGTCAATTAGGCAAAATGGGGTATTGTGTTGGGCCTGGATAATTATTTGGGCTGATTTTGGCTAAATTGGCCCAATTTTCAATACAAGACCAAAAAATAACTTTTCTTTTTCATGTCTTATTGTTTTCTAAATTTTCCTTTTCTTTTAATTAAAATCCTACAAATTAAAATATTAGAAAATTATAAAAGTTGATTATAAAAAGTACTTAGTCCTAAATTAAAGAGAAAAAATCAAATAGAGGAAGAGTGTAAAAAATGTAGCATTTTTTTGTGAGTTTTAATTTTTATAGAACAAGTAACTATTGGTTATTCTAAAAGTGTAAAAATAAATCCTTAACGCAATGGATGATATTTTGGTATTTTTTCATGATTTAAAAATATTAAAAATGCATAAAATGCGACTAAATAAAAAAAATCCCTAATATCGATAAAAATTATTTTGATATATTTTTAGGAGTTATCTTCATGTAAGGAAAAAATCACGTGCTCACACATGGCACATCTCCAATTCACCAAGGACATGAAGCTAGATAGGAGAGCATAAAGGTCGATGATTAGGCTAGAAAATTTATAGTAGCAGAGTGATTTCTCTCTTCTCCACGAGAGAGCATGATTCTAGTTTAGAGAACCCTATCTGCTCTCTCTTCTCCTTATTAGTATTAGTATTATTAGTTTATTATTATTTTATTCTTTAATTTTATTACTATAGTTATTCCGATTACTTTAGTTACCTTTACTATTTTTGCAGTTAATACTTTCTTTTTTTAATAGTATTTTCATCATAAATTTTTGGCTCATATATTTTTTAAACTTATTTTGAAAAAATATTTTTTGAGCTGAAGGTCTATCGAAAATAATATCACTACCTTATACAAGGCAGAGATGGTCTGTACATCCCACCCTCCCTAGATTTTACTTGAGAAATCAAACTTGATGTGTTTTTATTGTTGTTGTAACGTTGATATATAAAAAAAGAATTAAGTACAACAACAGCAATAACAATCACATAGTAAAATTTCACTAGTGGGTCTGGTGAAGGTAGTGTGTACGTAGACTTTATCCCTACCCCAAAGGCATAGATAGGTTATTTTTGAAAGACCCACGGCTCAAAAAATTAAAAAGACAAAAGGAGATAATACTAGTATTACCATAGAAATCATAGAAAAAATAGGAACAACATGAAATTCAGAAGAAAGATTCAAAGCAAAAGCAATAGCTAGTAAATAGGTCATGTAGTGAAAAGCGAAATAGTAAGACACAACATTGTCACTAGCAATCTTACACAAAACTCCTACCAGACTAGTCTCATAGAGGTACGAAGTAAGGCAAGACTCAACTACCTCCTAACCTACAACCCTAATACTCAACCTTCATATCTTCATATTAAGTGTCATGTCCTCGAAAATCTGAAGCCTCGCCATATCCTACATGATCACCTCTCCCCAATACTTCTTAGGCGCCCTCTACCACTTCTCATGCCCATCAAATGTAATGACCCGACCAGTCGTATTCAACTATAGTGCATTGTTGAGCAGTCTGGGCCATGAAAAAGCATTTCAAGTATTATAACTTATACGCATGATTGGAATTGAATTTCGGGAAACTCAGATTGATTTGGAAAGAGAATTCTCATTTCAAAAGCTTAAAGTTAAATGAATCAACTAGGATTAGAATTTTGAGTAAACGACCTCAGAATAGGGATCTGAAGGTTTCAGTAGGTTCGTATGATGATTTCGGACTTGAGCGTATGCCCAGATCGAATTTTGGATGATCTGGGAGCATTTTGGTGCCTATTGTGGAAGTTGGCATTTTGGAAGAAATTTCATAAGTTTGGCTTGATGTACATTTCAGTGTTACCGATGTCTGTTTTGGATTCCAAGACTGGAATAGATCTGCATAGTGATTCCGGAGTTGGGAGAGTGATCGAAAATGAATTCGAAGGTATGTAGGTTATTTGGAGCCATTTGGCTAAAGATAGAAATTTGAAGGTTTTTGAGAAACTTGACGGAAGTAGACATTTTGATGCTGGGTTCAGAATCCAATTCCGAAAGTTGGAGTATGTCAGTAATGTCAAATATGATTTGTTTGAAAAATTTGAGGTCAATTAGACGTGACTTGATAAGTTTAAATGTCGGAAGTACAAGTTTGAAATTCTAAAGTTCATAAAGCTTTGAATCGGGATGTAATTCATGGTTTTAGCATTGTTTTATATGATTTGAGGCCTCAAGCAAGTCCGTAAGTGTATTTTGGGATTGGTTGGTAGGTTTGGTTGAGGTCCCGGGGGCCTCGGGTGCATTCTGGATGATCAACGAATTGAAATTTGGAACTTAAAAATGGATAAAAAGTCTGGTTGTGGCATTTTCGCTTCTGCAGTGGGTTAACCACAGAAGCGGCCTCCCTGAAGCAGAAAACGGAACCGCATAAGCGGATTTTGGTCAGGAGTTTAGGGACCGCAGATGCGGTCATGGTTCCACAAAGCGGGACCGCATCTGCGGAAGATAGGTCGCAGAAGCAGAATAGGGGAAGCTGGGAGTGAACCGTAGAAGTGGTATTCGAACCGCACATGCGGAACTGCAGAAGCGGTCATAGGGCCGCATGTGCCAAAAATGCTGGAGGCAGAGGATTGTTTTAAAAATAGGATTTTGGCCATTTCCTCTCATATTTTCTTCGCTTGGGCGATTCTTGGAGGGGTTTCAAGAGAGGATCTTAAACATCAATAATAAGGTAAGTTATGCCCACCTATTTTGAGTTAAATACATCAATTATGTATGGATTTGAGCATGACAATTGTAGAAAAACTTGAGATTTGAGGGAGGACCTAGAAATTTATTGTTCTTGGAATTTGACTGCTTTAGGTATGGAATTTAGAGAAAATCATATACTTGAGTTTGTGAGTTTATGGGTAAAGTTTATCTTCAAAAAATTTCAGAATCTGGGCACATGGTCCCGAGGGCATTTTTGTTAACTTTTTGTTCAGGGTTAGGAATTGCTATAAACTGGGTTATAAAGCATAATCGAGCATACATTAACAGATTTGTATATTCATTGGCTAGTTTTGGAGTATTGTGCATTAGTTCAAGTCTTCAGAGGAATGTAGATGTCGGTTATGGATATTCAGAGCGAGGTGAGTCTCGTTTCTAACCTTGCAACAGGGAATTATCCTCATTGGTGAATTAATTGGTTAAGTGCTCCTATTTGTGGGGTCTACGTACGCACGAGGTGACGAGAGTCCGTGCGCAGCTACTATTATGCTATTGTCCAGGTAGTCTAGGAACCAAAAGCATGCTATACTTGGAATATTTGTAATCCCATGGATAGTCGAACTGTTTAAAATCACGTTGAATTAGTAAATGAATTTTTAAAAGATTTAAACTTCATTTTATTAAATTGTAAAGGAGAATTTGGCTTGTAATTTGGATAAAATTTTCCCGGATAAATTCCTAATTGTCTATTTGCGCATGAGTTTTGATGTGTACCTGCGTTGCATGTATGATACGCAAGCAGGGTATGTGTTTAAATTTTGGAGCTGGCCGAATGCATCGGCAAATTAAATAAATGCATCTATGGTTCGCGTCGTTTGACCCTTGGCAGTGCACAGTTTACATTTTTGTTGGAGCGGGTCGTCAACCTCGGCATGATATGCGCAAGTTTGCGATGCTTACTTGAAACTTTATTAAAGTTGACATTGCCTTCTTGGCCACTACCCACTAATAAAGATAATGGAAAGTAAATCTTGAAAATCCTTTGTTAATTGTTAATGTGTTTACTTGTTTTATAGCTTTGTGAGTTAGAACCTGCTATATAAGTTCATAATTTTCTCACATTGTAGTATATTATTATTTGACCACTAGCAAGTGTTAAAGTCGACCTCTCGTCTCTACTTCTTCGAGATTAGACGGGATACTTGCTGAGTACATGTTATTTTTGTACTCATACTATGGTTGCTGTGCATTTTTTGTTGCACATGTTTATTGCATGGCTAGTGGCTTTGTGGCATAGCAACATGGTTGACACAGAGACTAGGTGAGCTATATTTTCTCTAGGCGATTCCGCAGCTAGAATAGTCTCTTTCAGAATTCTATTTACATTTTGTCCAATTGTATTCCGGACAATTATTGTACATATCTAGTTTTTTTTAGAAATTGCTCATGTACTTGTGACGCCAGGTTCTAGGATGTATTTGGGATTATTCGGAAATTTTAAATTTGTTTTAATAATTCTTTATTAATTCTAAAGAATATACTGATGTGTTTTTTTATGTCATATAGAAGAAGTATTTTCAAAATTATTAAAACAAGAACTTGATTAAGTATTTTAGTTGGCTTGCCTGACAGCGGTGTCCGGCGCCACCATAACCCTTATTGGATTTTGGGTCGTGACAATGTGGTATCAGAGCTCTAGGTTCCCGTAGGTCTCACGAGTCATGATCAAGTCTAGTAGAGTCTCGCAGATCGATGCGGAGACGTCTATACTAATCCTCGGGAGGCTACAGGGGTGTTAGGAGTACTTCCCTTCTTGATTCCTTATCGTGCAATTTGATTCCTGTGGGGCTTATGCCTTTGTTTCTTTCTTACTAAATCTTACGTGATGCAAAGCACTTGCTGTAAATCGAGAATTGTAGAATCATAATGGTACTATGGATGTGGTGCGGGATGTTTCTCCCGATGTAGTTGATTGGATTATTATCGTCACCTTATGGAAGGATATATTATAACGGTACTTCTGAGGGCTTTGATGCCAAGTACATATTGCAATGATGATTATGAATGACTGTTCTACAGTAGTGATATGCTGGTAGGATGATTTCCCACGTGTCGGGCAGTGAATGAATTGGATGGAGGTTTACTCAGTGCGTAATCAAGGGATCTAGTATTTTATTCCCGGTAGGGGAAAGGCAGTCGAACTAAGGATGGTCAGATGTGGGCTGGTGGAAGTAATGAGACTTGGTATCTGTAGGCGCAGGGGAGCTTTCTTCTATGATGCGGTGTCGCGGTCATAATGGAACGTACCAAGTTTGTCCGTGTTATGATCCGGTACATTTTGCCTTGGGGCAAGATGTTGTGAAGTAGTATTGGAGATACAACTGTCAGATATTGAATGGTGCGGTGGTTTAGGATCAAATCGATATTTCAAATGTTGACGGTTCGATAAAGATGACCTTCGAAGAGGTTTAAAGTTAGCAGCAATTATGTGCTCAAGTGCCATGAAGATAGAGTTTATTTAAGGCAACAATTGAGCAGCAAAGTATGAGGAAGTACGTGTGGCAAGTGTCAGGTGGTGATTAAAACTTCTAGAAGGCCAGGTATAAGAAGCGCATGTCGATTGATTGATTAAAGAATCGAGTCTTCCCGAAGTGGGAGAGTGGCGAAGTTGCATATGAGCTTGATAGTAGGATAACACATGCCTATGGAGAGTTTGTAACGATTTGGGAACTTAAGAGATTTGTGATTGGGGTCCACGGGTGTAAATTAAAGTATGGGCCATTATGCGGCAGGGGATTTCGTATAGCAGAAAGGAGTTGCTTGAAATGAAGAAGGATGCAACATAACTCTAAATTGGAAGGGTGTTGCCACACATTTAATTGATGTCCGCGGCGGGTGAATGGACTAGGGAAGTTGATGTCCCCTGTGAGCATGTTAACGGTCGCGTGGTTGGCAAAGCTGTTGTGAAGAACTCTATCAGTTGTCCAGAAAAGAGATCGGTTGTACGAATGTGGTTGATGATTCAGAGTTCAAAAGAGGGGGATTTTGGCGGTTGATTGAATAAGGTTATGTCAATAGGAGATAAAGAATTCAAGTGACTTACAGAGTTGCGAAATGGTGGCTTCAAGCTAAGTGGGAGAGTCTCACCGTCTATGATTGGGTTGCATGGTTAACTACTTGCGAGGTTTCCATTTATTAGCATATTGACGGGTTATTATAGAAAAAGACCATAAGTGGTAATTTGGGCAGATAAATTGTTGAATGCCTGCTAGTGTTGGCCTTAATGACTCATGTTCATACTTGAGGAAGGATTCAGATTTATGCTTTGTATAGATGCATGTTTCAAAGGAAGTGATTTCTCCGGGTGCTTCGTCGAGAGGGTAATTGCGTGTTATAAGATTTATGGAGTGGATTATATTCGAGACCAAATCACAGCGGGTGGCTCTTATTAATGGTCTTAGTGAATTCGGAAGTTAAAGTGTGATGCCTAATGATTTCGAGCCTATAGGTACGACTAAGAATCAAGCTTGAAAAACAGCTTATGAGAAGAGGCACAGAATGTTCCGTGATGTTTGGATTGTGATGTAGCAATTGGGAGGTATGAAACGGTTCATGGGATTTTAGACAGCATGGTCTCGTGATTCAAGATCACTCGGGTGAGTGTAGATGGAGTATGTTATGTGTTGAATAGAGTTAGTATTATTTCTAAGGCAATCAAAGATAAATTGAAAGAAGGTAGATTGATTAGCCATAGTTGAATTGGCGTATTGGGGTCAGTGATCAGTTCCTTCAGCGTGATCAAGTTATGCAGGTGATTTGTGGCGGTACGTGTAAGGCTTGTCATCCACCGTAATTGATGTTATTCAGAAGCATCCTTCTGTCATGGCTTGTTATGTGTAGGTGGATCCCGGAAGGCATATGGTGGCTTGGACCACCACTGAGATGTTTGCATATTCTACGGTTATGAGAATTTACCTATGTGTTGCTATGTTTCTCCTAGACAAGAGGGGTTGCTCTGATGGTAAGCAACCCCCACTTCCAACCGAGAGGTTGTGAGTTCGAGTCTTCCCAAGAGCAAGGTGGGAAGTTCTTGGAGGGAAGGATGTCGGGGGTCTATTTGTAAACAACCTCTCTACCCAGGGTAGGGGTAAGGTCTGCGTACATACTACCCTCCCCATACCTCATTAAGTGGGATTATACTGGGTTGTTGTTGCTATGTTTCTCCTGAAGTAAGTTAAGTGAAAAGTTGCATATGATGAAATGTTAACCTATTAGTTATTCCGGAGTTATAATGAAAATCGTGTTCTATCTTATATTGGCACGTTGGGTGCAGTGAGTGGTATGGAAATTCGAAGTGAGGATCAAGGTTACAGTTTGGTACTGGTAAAGATGTCATGAGCTCGGATGACCAAGAAAAGGGTTGAATGTTTAAAGTAAATTGGTATTGTCTTTAGCGTCATTGAGATTGGTGTTTTATGAAAAAGGCTTTGGGAAAGGAGAGTGAGGGGAAGAGGGGGCATCCTAGTTAAGGATTCTTGATCGCTTTTCAGCATTAGTACGGCCGGTGGTTTTGATGTGTGGACCCGTTATTTATTTCGGAAGACTGTGGGAGCGTGTCCCACAGGAAGATTGTATAAGTGTGACATATAGTCACTTGATTGATTAAAGATTTAAACAAAGTATGAGGATTGTGGTAATATCATTAATTTGAGAATTTATGCCTGGAGGGCACTCTACTTATCCGGTTATGGACTCAGGAGGTTTGCTCCGGTTAGGATGGTTGTTCTTATGTGTTATGAGAAAAAGGGAGTTACTATGGACCTTTGAAAGGTTATTAGCCTAGTTGTTGCAATCAGAAATTGGCTTGAGATCAGTGGATTGATTTAAATGTGAACAAGGCTTTATATCAGACCAATTGTGTTCATTTCAGCTAGCTTTCCTTATGAAAGAGCAGTTAGAGAGATAATTTGTCGTCAGCTATTCCAGGTAATAATGTATTACGCTTGGTACATTTCTTATGTGTTGAGGTTCCACGTGGCGATGATGTTATATAAGCAGGATGGCTCTTGAGATTCAGGTCTTGTATCGCACCTCAGTTGTGCTTGAGTTTTGTAGCCTATAGAGCAATGTGTTTCCTCAGGGATGGTGTTATTCACCTTAGCGTGTTTATGACTGATATTCGGTACTTTATTGTAATGAGAAATTTAGCTCGATGTACATCTCCTTATGTGAGTTCCATTTCTGGATCGGGTGGCACGCTGCCATGGGTATGTTATTTGGATCGGGTGGCACGCCGCCATGGTTATGTTGTGAGGATCGGGTGGCATGCCGCCATGGTTACATTGATCGGATTGGGCTGCGTTCCGCAATAGTGTGATGATGAGTTCAGTTACCCATATCTATTTTTTGTGTTATATTCCTTATTTTCTGAAGGAAGCTCATATTAGAAGTGCGCTCGCGTCACATGTATGATTTGTGAACGGGGTAATTGAAATTCAATTTCAGAATTCTCTTTCCTTTTGTATCTCATTCTAATTGGTAGCCTGTTGGCACATTATAGCATCATATGAGACTTTTGGTCATGTCGGGGTGCTGAGCAATTCGTATTGGGAGAGACGAGATTAGTGGACTTAGGATCAGTGTAATATAATTATATGAAGTATATTAAGGAGCTGAGACTATTATTCGGTTCAGAATGAAGTGATGTTTCTTGTCAGGAGTATAGACTCAATGATTGGTTGACACGGTAGTTGATTATGAATTTCTGCACATCTCTTCCATCGTGGCGATATTGGCAGAGTTAGAGCAAGACCTATGTAGGTCATGAGGTGCAACGGGAGCATCAGAGTCCTGGAATCTCGACTAAGTTAATTAGAAAGTGTTATTGTGGTCCGGTGAGTAAGGTGATGCAAGGTGTGAATTCAGCAAAGTCGTGCAGTCATGTTTGGCTACTCGTGTAGTGATTGACATAGTGATCGTATGTTGGAAATAGATGGGACATAGAATTCCGGATGTTAAAATTGGGCTCTAAGGCTTATTTGCTGGAATAAAAGGGGATATCTTCAGAATATATCGAGCTAATGTGCTCAACTAAGTTGTGGTAGCACGTGAAGTTGCATGAGGTGTTAAACAGTGATTTAGACTACATTAGTATAGTTCTCAGCACGTTCGAGGATGAACATATGTTTAAGTAAGGGAGAATGTAACAACCTGACCAGTCGTTTTGAGCTCAAGCGCGTCGTTTAGTAGTCTGGGGCCATGAACAACTTCATTTCAGGTATTATAACTTATACACGTGATTGGAATTGAATTTCGAGAAACTCACAGATGACTTGGAAAGAGATTTCTCATTTCGGAAGCTTAAAGTTGAAGGAATCAACTAGGATTGAAATTTTGAGTAAACGATCTCAGAATCAGGATCTGAAGGTTCCAGCAGGTTCGTATGATGATTTTGGACATGAGTGTATGCCCGAATTGGGTTTTGGATGATCCGTAGCGTTTTAAAGCCTATTGTGGAAGTTGTCATTTTGGAAAAAAATTCATAAGTTTGGCTTGAAGTGCATTTCCGTGTTACCGATGTCCATTTGGGATTCCAAGACTGGGAGTAGCCCCGTGTGGTGATTGCGGAGTTGGGAGCGTGATCGGAAGTGAATTCGGAGGTCTGTAGGTCATTTTGGAGCCATTTGGCTAAATATAGAAAATTAAAGGTTTTAAAGAAGTTTGACCTAAGTGGACTTTTTGATATCGGGGTCGGAATCCAATACCGAAAGCTGGAGTGGGTCCGTAATGTCAAATATGACTTGTGTGCAAAATTTGAGGTCAATCGGACGTGATTTGGTAGGTTTAAACATCGAAAGTAGAAGTTTGAAATTCCAAAGTTGATAAAGCTTGAATCGAGGTGTAATTCATGGTTTTAGCGTGGTTTGATATGATTTGAGTCCTTGAGCAAGTCCATAATGTGTTTTGGGATTGGTTGGTAGGTTTGGTTGAGGTCCCGAGAGCCTCAGATGGATTTCGGGTGACTAACAGATCAAAATTTGGAACTTAAAATGGCTGAAGGGTCTGGTTGCTGGTATTTTTGCTTCTGCGGTAGGTTAACCGCAAAAGAAGCCCCGCAAAAGTGGAAAAGGGAACCGCAGAAGCGGATTTTGCCCATGAGTTCAGGGACCGCAGATGCGGTCAGGGTTCCGCAGAAGCGGGACCACATCTGCGGATAGGTCGCAAAAGTGGAAGAGAGCAACTGGGAGTGAACCGCAGAAGCGGTATTTGGACCGCACCTGCGGAACCGCAGAAGCGGTCATAGGGCCGCAGGTGCGGAAAAGGCTGGAGGCAGATGATTATTTTAAAAATCGAATTTTGGCTATTTTCTCACATATTTTCTTGGCTTGGTCGATTCTTGAAGGGGTTTTAAGAGAGGATCTTCATCATCAATGATAAGGTAAGTTATCCCCATCTATTTTGAGTTAAATACATCAATTATGTATGGATTTGAGCATAAAAGTTGTAGAAAATCTTCGGGTTTGAGGGAGGACCTAGAAAATTATTGTTCTTGGAATTTGAACATAATTTTGGGTATGGAATTTAGAGAAATCATATATTTGAGTTCGTGAGTTTATGGTAAAGTTTTATCTTCGAAAAATTTTGAAATCCGGGCACGTGGGCCTGAGGGCATTTTTGTCAACTTTTCTTTCGGGGTTAGAAATTATTATAAATTGGGTTGTAAAGAATAATCGAGTATATATTAATGGATTTGTATAATCATTGACTAGTTTTGGAGCATTGTGCGTTGATTCAAGTCTTCAGAGGAATGTTGAATGCCAGTTATGGATATTCGGAGTAAGGTGAGTCTCCTTTCTAATCTTGTAATAGGAAATTGTCCCCATAGGTGAGTTAATTGGTTATGTACTCCTATTTGTGGTGGATACGTATGCACGAGGTGACGAGAGTCCGTGCATAGCTACTATTACGCTATTTTCCGGTTAGTCTAGGTCCAAAAACATGCTATACTCGGAATATTTGTAATCCTATGGATAGTCGAACTGCTTAAATCACATTGAATTAGTAAATAAATTTCTAAAAGATTTAAACTTCATTTTATTAAATTGTTAAAGGAGAATTTGTCTTGTAATTTGGATAAAATGTTCCCGGATAAATTCCTAATTGGCTATTTACGCATGAGTTTTGATGTGTACCTGCGTTGCATGTATGATTCGCGAGCAGGGTATGTGTTTAAATTTTGGAGCGGGCCGAACGCCTTAGCAGATTAAATAGATGCATTTATGGTTCGCGCCGTTCGACCCTCGACAGTGCACAATTTATATTTCTGTTAGAGCGGGCCGTCGACCTCGGCATGATATGTGCATGTCTGCATTGCTTACTTGAAACCTTATTAAAGTTGATATTGCCTTCTTGGTCGCTACCCACTAATAAAGATAATGGAAAGTAAATCTTGAAAATTCTTTGTTAATTACTAAAAGTGTTTACCTGTTTTACAACTTTGTGAGTTAGAACATGTTATATAAATCCATGATTTTCTCACATTGTAGTATATTATTATTTGACCACTAGCAAGTGTTAAAGTCGATCTATCGTTTCTACTTCTTCGAGATTAGATGGGATACTTGCTGAGTACACCCTATTTTTGTACTCATACTACGCTTGCTATGCATTTTTTGTTGCACAGGTTTATTGCGTGGCAAGTGGCTTTGTGGCATAACAGCATGATTGATACAGAGACTAGGTGAGCTGTATTTCCTCGAGGCGATTCCGCAGCTAGTATAGTCTCTTTCAGGATTCTATTTACCTTCTGTCCAATTGTATTCCAGACAGTTATTGTACTTATTTGGTTTCTCTTAAAAATTTCTCATGCATTTGTGACACCAAGTTCTGGGATATATTTCAGATTATTCGGAATTTTAAAAGTTGTTTAAATAATTCGTTATTAATTCTGAAGAATATAGTGATGTGTTGTTTTATGTCGTATCAGAAGAAGCATTTTCAAAATTATTAAAACAAGAACTTGATTAAGTATTTTAGTTGGCTTGCCTGACAGCGGTGTCCGGTGCCACCACGACCCTTAGTGGATTTTGGGTCGTGACACCATAACCAACCGCTCACACCTTCTTATAGGAGCATCTGGGCTTTTCCTCTGAGTATGCCCGAACTGTTTGAGCCTCGTTTCCCGCATATTATCATCAATAGGAGCCACGTGCACCTTCTCTCGAATATCATTATCCCTAATCTTATCCATCCTAGTGTGCCCGCACATCCACCTCAACATACTCATTTCTGTTACTTTCATCTTCTAGATATGTTAGTTTTTAACAGGCCAACACTTAGCCTTATACATCATGGCCGGTCTAACCACCGGTTTATAAAACTTACCTTTGAGTATCGATGGCACTTTCTTGTCACACAGGACTCTAGATGCTAACCTTCACTACATCCATCCTACCCCAATACGGTGTGTGACATCCTCGCCGATCTCATCTTTTCCCCCGGAATAACTGTCCCAAGGTACTTGAAGCTGTCTCTAAATGGGATGACCTATGATTCAAGTCTCACATCCACGCTCGCTTCACCCGGCTCAGCGCTGAACTTACACTTCAGGTATTCCGTCTTGATCCTGCTCAACTTGAAATCCTTAAACTCAAGAGGGCGTCCGCAAACCTCCCGCCTCTTGTTGACAAATTGAACAAGTAAAAGTGTCAAACAAAAAAGGGGTACCGGCCTACTAGGTCAAAATTAAAAAAGCGCGAACTGTTAAGAATAGAATTCTATTTGGAGTGAATGTCTATATTATAGAGAGTTTTACTTTGAGGCTAAGTCATTTTTCCTCCTATAAATAGAGGGGTCTTACCCCATTGTAAATCACCCCAAAATTCAATAAGAATTTTCTCTCTCTCTTTCTCTGCAATATTTCTCTTGTTCTGTTATTGTTTCATAACACGTTATTAGCACGAGACTCTAATCAATTGGGTAGAAGCTTTGGGATTGAGCATAATGATTGTCAATTGTTTTATGAACTTCATTCATGATTAAATTCTGGATTTAAGGTAGTATTTAACTTTTATCTTTCAAATTCTTGATATTCTATAATTTGATTTTAAATACAAGCAAAGACGATAAATTTTGATTCCAACTCTAATGGAGTTTGTAAGAAATTATAACCACGTGAAGTGGTAAAATTTCTATGTCTTGCCATGATTAAATTCATGTATGATTGTGGGCAAAGAATTGAAAACCCGTTCAATTGAATTTTCTCCATTCTCATTCCCTTTAGAGAATATGATAGCAGTATGTGATGAGTCTGAAAGAAGACAAAACTACTACTATGAATTTATCAATGGATATGGACTTGACAATAGACGAAATTATAATCGCCATTATTGTGATATTGAGAACAATAAGGATTCTCAAAATAATCATTCACTCTGTGAAAGTAATATCTGTCATCGATTTGACATGAGATTTTATATAGCACATATAGATGATTATGGTCCATTCATGATGGGAATGTGGCAACATATGATTTATGAAGACATATTCATTTTTGGAAGAATATAAACGTGCTATTGGTATTGAATATACCACACTCACCTCTAGAAGGGGGTTTGAGATAAAAAAATAAATAATGTCATTATAATGGCATGAATGGTCATTGGTCATGTACCTATTGTACGCCAAAATATTTTGGCAATGTGATTATTAAAGAACAACAATAATGCAAGAAACATATCTTGCATAAAATTTTGACCATGACCATAATGGTATAACTTTCTCTTTAAAAGAGATATTCATCACATGGATGTTGATGAATTTGTGGTAGTACAAAATTAATTGAGAGCTCTAGAAGAGACAATTATTACTACTTTAGAGAAATACAATTGATTACCGATAAGGTATTGTATTGTAGTAAGTCTCAAAGAAACTTATTCAGTTTCCAAAGTATACGCGAAAGCGATTGATTATATTGAGACTATAAATAAAGAAATGATTTGATATCTTCTATTACTACAACTTATAGCGGAGTAATATATATGCGAAAAGTTACCCGCTTTATTACTACAACGAATAGCACATAAAGTGGATGTTTATTGATATAAAAACCCATATCATAATAAATCTGAAGTTTATTGAGAATTGCACATGTCACGGTGTAAACATGTACTTATCAATATTGATAATTTTTTCAATTGGCACAATCAATTTAGCCATATCAATTTAAGTATGATGTGCAAAAATAATAGAGAATTCACATTGCTAAATATTAAAGAACTAGAAAGTTCTTTATGAATTCTCTTATATTGTTTGTTCTTATTAATTAATAAACCAACTAAAATTGTGATTGAATCCCATGAATGTTGGGAATATCAAAGGTGAATATGGGCCTATTCACCTGCCGTGTATACCACATAAGATGCATTTATGCGATGGTTACATGTGCGATTATTATTAACCCGCAACTTGGTATTTGCGAGGTAATTTGCTCAATAATTTAACTTAGAGCATAATTTCCAGATTTCTATTCAAGAAGTTCATCTTGATAAGTTGGTTTACATCATAATTGGTTTAGCAAAATAATTTATTGAGTGCCTCTACTTAATAGATAAATTGTTTCTTATGAGAACAAAGTTATATATATCAATTTGATATGTGTTATATACGTAAGTATATTGCATTCTCCACTCACAAATGGTTCAGGGTTAGGAACCAAATAATTTCATCTTATTATTATTGATGTGTGGTGTATATTTTCATTAACACTATAATGCACAAAGATGGATTTTCAAAGTTGATGAAGCAAGTTAGTTTTTCTAACATGAGGGGGAGACAAGATACAACAGTTGAGAAATAAGTTACATGGAATAAATTATTATTTATACATATAGATCCTCGAATAGGATAATATGAACTTGAAGTTCATAAAAAGATAATTCATTTCCAACATATTGCAAAGCATGCCATACGCATTTGCTGACCCAAAGAAAGTAACTATATTCTCATTGCAAATGCTCATATTAAGTCCTAGAAGGACAAAGTCTATGGTACGCTTAAAGCGTATATACAAATCAGTTTCAAATATAACTTCTTGATAAAGAAGATGAGCAGATAATCAAAGTGATCATAATGAAGGAGGCATGTGATCTAGAAGGTCACATGACATAACACTTCATAAAATCTCATAAAAGATTCAGGTACCTGAATATATGAACGAACAGATCTCTATGTTATGTTTTTTATGAATATTTATTGAAACTGATATAAAATATTTATTGATGACATCTATCATAACGCTAAGTATAGATGAAGATATCAGGTATATGGAATATAGACACAAAAGTATTGGCCAAATGGAAGAGATACAATTCAAGTAGAATTGATTCCATATGAAAGACATATAGTTCAAATACTTAAAAGTATAAAGTCAATGGTATATACAATCATGTTTCGATATCTCATTTGTCTGGCATGGCATGAAAACTTGATATGCATCTAAAGTCTATAATATGGCTTATATGACTTAACTTATATGACAATCCATGAAGGATTTAAGTTGCTTGAAGCATCTACAATTCTTGATCTTGAGGTACCACTTCCTCAGTGCAATTTATGCACAAATGTATCTTGCTATTACTATAAGCATGATAATGTGATAGCGAGGATACCTTTATGGAGATATTGAAGAGCCATTCCACGATATTTGTGAAGACATTATATATCTATCACGAGTTATGATTTCAAGGTGCAAATATTCATTATAGTTAATATGCTGATTTATTTATCAAATCTCTACCAACGATCTCTTGAAGATGGTGCACAAGATTGGAATGTGAAGGCTCAAAGATGTGAATTGATGCTCTCTTCAGGGGGAGTTAATGCGCGTTGCACTCTTTTTCCCTTACAAGGTTTTGTCCCACTGGGTTTTTCTTACAAGGTTTTTAACGAGGCAACCAATAGGCGCATTTCTAAATATGTGTACTCTTTTTTTCTTTTCTAGAATTTTTTTCCCATTGGGTTTTATTTTAGTTAAGGTTTTTAATGTGTCACATTACTTATTGAGTATACATTCAAGGGGGAATGTTAAGAATAGAATTCTATATGGAGTGAATGTGTATATTGTAGAGAGTTTTATTTGAGGCTAAATCATTTTTCCTCCAATAAATAGAGGTGTGTTACCCATTGTAAATCACCCCAAAATTCAATAAGAATTTTCTCTCTTTTTCTCTACAATATTGTTCTTGTTCTGTTATTGTTTCATAAAAGGAACAATAAATAAATAATTCTACTAGGGGAGCAAAATACTCCCAAGAGAAAGAAAAAAAGAAGAAAAAGATGAATGAATATTAAGTAATAGAAGTATCCTTTTCATTTTTCCTAAAGATAAGGATTGTTGTAAATGGTGGAATCTTGCATAGAAAGTGCATTGCGGAAAAGAAAAAAAAAATATTGCGTGTGTCTTACACGAGTAACCCCAAATATCTGCTGGAAGCACAATTACAGTGTGACGGTGTCAATTCTTCGCCATCGATTTCAAAGTTCGGAAGGCTTAAGAAAAACCCTAAGGTGTATAATTCCCATTTCCCAGTCGCAGCTGAGAATGGATGAATTAAAGTGCCAGACTTCGTATCAATCAAATCATGTTCCAAATCCATCTGTATCTGACTCAACTCAGCTTCCTCCTGATTCCAGGTTAGTCCTACCTCTCTTCTTTCCATGAATGGATGTTTGTTATAGCAAAAAATAACTTTTAGAAATATAACGGTATCTGGGCCACCTTACACTAATACACAGGCAAGACAGTTTGTTCAATCCACAAGAAGAAGAACATAGTGCCAAGGTAGACCTGAGTGTTGCAGCTGGAGTTTTATTATGGGATCTCCAGGTTATTACTACTTACTACCATGCCTCAACCACTAGGCCATCTAATCTGATAAGCTGATATATTTCCTCAGCAATCACATTCCTATAGGTGTTCAATTGCAGAACTAGACTCGGATTCTAAGTGATCAAGACCGAATTTCCTCTAAATTTTTGTATATTCGGTGGAGGGCAAGCTGAAACTTTTCATCCATCAAGTGAAACTAAGGATCTGAAAGAGTTCATGATCTAATCTATGTGTTGTTAACCCTCAAAGGACGGCTAAGAATGTCCCTGAGAGGATATATTATCATATAAAAGACTGCATTAATGATAAAGGAGTATTGGATTCATTGGAGCTATGCATCCACCGACTTAACATTGTAAACTCACTCGATTAATGAAGCTATGCATCCACTGACTTAACATTGTAAAATCACTTGATTTTGTCCCAAACTGTGAATCTTTTACTTAATTGGTTGAAAAAGTGGAGGTGTGAGTATTAGACGACTAGTTTATTAAAACATAGGATCTTTTTGGTTCTTCTAAGTGATACTAGTTCAGTGTGTGCTTTATGCAGTTTGTTTATGTGAGAGAGTACATATAGCTGAAGTTGAAAAGAAATTTAGGGGATTGAAGTTGAATATTTTGTGTGGAGGTTGACATGAGCATGAGTTGGTTGGGATTTGAAAAACAAGTAGTTTCTGAAGTTGAAGTTGAAAAGGGTATTTGGAAGTTGAGTTGTGCTTGAACATAAAAACACTGCTGATCTTTTGTGAGTGAAAACTTGAAAAAAAAAACCTATTTTTCAAACTTCAAATTCTTTATTTCAAGTTTGGAGTTGAAATAATGGACCAATTTGATAAATAAATTGAAATGATCTCCAAATATTATTTCAAATTATTGAGCCAAAAATCTATGGCCAAACGGCTAAAGTATATATACACCGGTACAGTGGTCTTGAACTATGGCAAATGCAAATTAGAATTGTTGGAGTTCAAGGTCCCAACTGCAGGCGGAGAAAGCTGCTGGTATAGTTGTGCCATGTTCTAACACAGTGGAAACCTAATGTATGCATGTGTTCTAATGCTATGAGTACGTTTGCATCTGTGGACAGTAAGATTGGATGTTTTGAAGTATTTGGGATTAGCTCTAGGCTCCAAGTACAAAGCAATGGAGATTTGGAATGATGTACTAGACAAATGTGAAAAGAAATTGGCTAGATAGAAGACACAATATCTATCGCTTGGTGGCAGAACCGCTTTGATAAATACTATGTTGGATGCTTTGCCTACATATATGTTATGTCATTATTTCCACTTCCTGCAAGGTGGAGAAGAGGTTGGATTCTATCCGGAAAATTTTTTTATGGCATGGAAACACAGATAAGAAAGGGTATAATTTGGTGAGATGGAAAACAGTAACCTCAAGTAAGATAGTAGGTGGCATGGGAATAAGGAACTTAAAAATTCATAACAAGAGCTTAATGTGTAGATGGCTATGGAGGTATGGCAGGGAAGAAAATAACCTGTGGAAAGAGGTGGTAACTCAAAAATATGGAAAAATGGGTCATTGGTGCACCAAACCTATCAACACAGCCTATGGGGTGAGCAATTGGAAGTTCATTAGAGCATTATGGGAAGACTTTACAGCTAATACTGAGTTCTGCCATGGGAATGGAAGAAAAACAGCATTCTGGTCTGATAAATGGATAGGGCATGAACCTTTAAGAGATAGGTTTCCAGAAATATTTAGGTTAGCACTTCTGCCTAAAGCAACAATCAGCGAAGTATGGAGCCAACATGGATGGAATCTCACTTTTAGGAGAGCATTAAATGATTGGGAATGGGGACAGTGACTGCATTCATCTAACTTTGGAGGGATTGAGAAGACCCAATGACAGTGAGGATACCATGTTATGGAATGGTAGGGGCAGTAAGATATTCACAGTAGGAGATGCATGTACTTATTTCTCCAATAATGGACAACAGAACATCAACTAGCCTTGGAAGAAAATTTGGAAGATAAAGATACTATACAAGGTTAACTACTTTAAATGGCTAGTAGCAAGGAGCGCTTGTCTAACTCAGGATATTCTTCGGAGAAGGGGTATGCAATTAACCTCCAGATGCTTCCTCTGCAAAGCTGAATTTGAAAACAATAGCCATCTCTTTCTCCATTGTGCTTTCACTTCGCAACTATGGAATCTATTTTTGGCCCTGGTAAATTTGAAATGGATAATGCCGGGAAATACATGTGATCTAAGCTTGGAATTATGCTGGTAAAATGGCCAGTCAGAAAAAATGGAGGAGGATCATCCCAACTTGCATCTGGTGGACCATATGGAAGGAAAGAAATAATAGATGTTTTGAAGATAGGAGTAGCTCCATACAAGTAGTTAAACAACAACAACTATCCAGTATAGTCTCACAGAGTGGGGTCTTGGGGAAAAGATAAAGAAAAAAATAAAAACAAAAACAAAAGAGCATCAGTAACTCCAGCAGAAATCACATAAATAATTATGTAAACATAAACCGTAAATAACATGGCATGCAAAAGGAAGAGATAAACAAAAACAATAGCAAAAGGACGTTAGTAACTCCAGGAGAAATCACATAAATAATTATGTAACCATAAACCCTAAATAAAATAAATTGTATTTTAAATTTTTACTTTTAGAATCATCAAGAGGAGTTCAAAACTTAAATTTGAAGTGATGTGAATTTGAAATCAATTTAAGCTAGATTTGAGTTAAATTTTAGAAGATCCCCAAGGAAGAAGAAGAAGAAGAACCCGTGAAGCTCCATTGATATGATTCATTTGTATAGTAGTGTATAATATTGTATAAATAATATATAAAAGTGTATAAACACTTCTTATATACTATTGTATACAAGGTTGATGCATTATTAAGATGTATTTGGTGAATTTCTCGCCTTTTCTTCTTCTTCCTTCTTCTTCTACTACTACTACGGTGGTTATACATCTTTATACACTTTTGTACAACTATACTGTAGTACTTATACACTTTTATACAACTATATACATAATATAAAAGTGTATAACGTTGTATAAAAATATATAAGCATTTCTAATGAACTTCTTGTACAATTTTCACTGATCTCCATCAAATGACTTAAAACATTGTATACAACCTACCTAGACTATTTCTAATAATTTCAAACTATACCCGCTCTCAATTTCTCACAAAATCATATTTGAAATTTAACAAGATTAACATTAAAGATGAGATTTTAGGTTTCTCGCGTCTATTTTATAAACTTGAGGAAAAAGGAGAATAGAAACTCACGGATATTTCACGCATGAAGATATGGAGAAACAAAAAAAAAAAAAAAACTTTTTCCGGATTTGAGCATATTGATATTTGGCTACACATTTGCAAACTTGTAATTGGGTTAAAATACTGCAAGGTGAGCTTATGAAGTGATTTATTGTGTAATTTGCTCTTTAATTTTCTTACCTATGTAAGGTTATAATGAAATTTAAGTTCTGTATCCAACTTCTGAGAATTTTTTTTGGAAACCAACTTCTAGTGCTAATTATTCGTTCTGGTATTCTTCTTTCCTGACAGCACTAAGCAAAGGCCAGAAGGAGAACTGAAGGATTCTATTGCTGCAAGAAAAGTGCAGAAGGCCGATCGGGAGAAATTTAGGAGGGATCGCTTGAATGAACAATTCACTGAATTGGGAAATACTCTTGGTAAATAAAAACTTCTTATGTATTCTTGTACGCTCCAATTCTTGTTGTGCTCCCCCTACCCCCAAACACACACACACACGTGTATAAACACTTCTTATACACTATTGTATACAAGGTTGATGCATTATTAAGATGTATTTGGTGAATTTCTCGCCTTTTCTTCTTCTTCCTTCTTCTTCTACTACTACTACGGTGGTTATACATCTTTATACACTTTTGTACAACTATACTGTAGTACTTATACACTTTTATACAACTATATACATAATATAAAAGTGTATAACGTTGTATAAAAATATATAAGCATTTCTAATGAACTTCTTGTACAATTTTCACTGATCTCCATCAAATGACTTAAAACATTGTATACAACCTACCTAGACTATTTTGTAATAATTTCAAACTATACCCGCTCTCAATTTCTCACAAAATCATATTTGAAATTTAACAAGATTAACATTAAAGATGAGATTTTAGGTTTCTCGCGTCTATTTTATAAACTTGAGGAAAAAGGAGAATAGAAACTCACGGATATTTCACGCATGAAGATATGGAGAAACAAAAAAAAAAAAAAAACTTTTTCCGGATTTGAGCATATTGATATTTGGCTACACATTTGCAAACTTGTAATTGGGTTAAAATACTGCAAGGTGAGCTTATGGAGTGATTTATTGTGTAATTTGCTCTTTAATTTTCTTACCTATGTAAGGTTATAATGAAATTTAAGTTCTGTATCCAACTTCTGAGAATTTTTTTTGGAAACCAACTTCTAGTGCTAATTATTCGTTCTGGTATTCTTCTTTCCTGACAGCACTAAGCAAAGGCCAGAAGGAGAACTGAAGGATTCTATTGCTGCAAGAAAAGTGCAGAAGGCCGATGGGGAGAATTATTGAGACTGCTCGCACACTTCTCATTGCATCTCATGTTCCGCTGCGTTTTTGGGGCGATGCAGTTCTCACATCTTGTTATTTGGTTAATCGGATGCCTTCATCTCCCATCCAAAATCAGATTCCGCATGAGGTATTGTTTCCTCAGTCACCCTTATACTCTGTCCCCCCTCGTGTGTTTGGGAGCACTTGTTTCGTTCATAACTTAGCTCCTGGGAAAGATAAGTTAGCTCCTCGTGCTCTCAAGTGTGTCTTCCTTGGTTATTCTCGTGTTCAGAAGGGCTATCGTTGTTATTCACCTGATATTCGTAGGTACCTTATGTCAGCCGATGTCACATTTTTTGAGTCTAAGCCTTTCTTTACCTCTTCTGACCATTCTGACCATCTGGCTATATCTGAAGTTTTACCTATACCGGCCTTTAGGGAGTCTATATCTCCTCCTTCACCTTCCGCTACAGAAGTCTTACCCATTCCGAACGTTGGACCACCTACTGTGGCTCCTCCTAGACTCCATGCACAAGACACTCCACTCTTGACATATCATCGTCGTCCTCGCCCAGCATCCGGCCCGGCTGATTCACTTCCTGCACCTGACCCTGCTCCTACTGCGGACTTGTCTCTTCCGATTGCACTTCGGAAAGGTATACGGACCACCCTTAATCCTAATCCCCATTATATTGGTTTAAGTTATCATCGTTTGTCATCACCCTATTATGCTTTTCTATCTTCTTTGTCCTCTGTTGCCCTCCCTAAGTCTACAGGTGAAGCATTGTCTCATCCAGGGTGGCGACAGGCTATGACTGACGAGATGTCTGCTTTACATGCGAGTGGTACTTGGGAGCTCGTCCCTCTTCCTTCGGATAAATCTACTGTTGGTTGTCGTTGGGTGTATGCAGTCAAGGTTGGTCCAGATGGTAAGGTTGATCGTCTTAAGGCTCGTCTTGTGGCCAAGGGGTATACTCAGATATTTGGGCTTGATTACAGTGATATCTTCTCTCCAGTGGCTAAGATAGCATCAGTCCGCCTTTTTCTCTCTATGGCTGCTGTTCGCCATTGGCCCCTGTATCAGCTGGACATTAAAAATGCATTTTTACACGGTGACCTTGAGGATGAAGTTTATATGGAGCAACCACCTGGGTTTGTTGCTCAGGGGGAGTCTCGTGGCCTTGTATGTCGCTTGCGTCGGTCACTTTATGGTCTAAAGCAGTCTCCTCGAGCCTGGTTTGGTAAGTTTAGCACTGTTATCCAGGACTTTGGCATGACTCGGAGTGAAGCTGATCACTCTGTATTCTATCGGCATTCTGATTCACGTCTCTGTATTTATCTAGTGGTCTATGTTGACGACATCGTTATTACCGGCAATGACCAGGATGGTATTACTAAATTGAAGCAACATCTCTTTCAACACTTTCAGACTAAGGATCTGGGCACACTAAAGTATTTTCTGGGTATTGAGGTCGCACAGTCTAGCTCTGGTATTGTGATCTCACAACGGAAGTATGCCTTAGATATTCTTGAGGAGACAGGAATGACAGGTTGTAAACCTGTTGACACTCCAATGGATCCGAATTCTAAACTTCTTCCAGGACAGGGGGAGCCTCTTAACGATCCTGAAAGATATAGGCGGTTAGTTGGTAAACTAAATTATCTTACAGTGACAAGACCTGACATTTCCTTTCCTGTGAGTGTTGTGAGCCAGTTTATGGGTTCGCCATGTGATAGTCATTGGGATGCAGTTGTTCGCATTCTTCGGTATATAAAATCAACTCCAGGTAAAGGTTTATTGTTTGAGGATCGAGGCCATGAGCAGATTATTGGATACTCCGATGCTGATTGGGCAGGATCGCCTTCTGACAGACGTTCTACTTCTGGATATTGTGTCTTAGTAGGAGGAAATTTGGTATCTTGGAAAAGCAAGAAACAGAATGTGGTTGCTCGGTCTAGTGCAGAAGCAGAATATCGAGCAATGGCTATGGCGACATGTGAGCTTGTTTGGGTCAAACAGTTGCTCAAAGAGCTGAAATTTGGTGATGTTAGTCAGATGGGACTTGTGTGTGATAATCAAGCAGCTCTTCATATTGCGTCAAATCCAGTGTTCCATGAGAGAACTAAGCACATTGAGATTGACTGTCACTTTATCAGAGAAAAGATACTCTCGGGAGATATTGCTACAAAGTTTGTAAAGTCAAATGATCAGCTTGCAGACATTTTCACCAAGTCCCTCACTGGTCCTCGTATTAACTACATATGTAACAAGCTCGGTACATATGATTTATATGCACCAGCTTGAGGGGGAGTGTTAGAAGTCTAACTGTATTAGAAGTCTAGTCTAAACTGTATTAGGAGTAGGCTAGGTTATGTGTATTATATATAGGGCTCATTGTATCATGTTTACATATCAATTATATATTCTTCTCCCGTGCCTTCTCACAGTATTTATACACTTTTATACAACTATATACATAATATAAAAGTGTATAACGTTGTATAAAAATATATAAGCATTTCTAATGAACTTCTTGTACAATTTTCACTGATCTCCATCAAATGACTTAAAACATTGTATACAACCTACCTAGACTATTTCTAATAATTTCAAACTATACCCGCTCTCAATTTCTCACAAAATCATATTTGAAATTTAACAAGATTAACATTAAAGATGAGATTTTAGGTTTCTCGCGTCTATTTTATAAACTTGAGGAAAAAGGAGAATAGAAACTCACGGATATTTCACGCATGAAGATATGGAGAAACAAAAAAAAAAAAAAAACTTTTTCCGGATTTGAGCATATTGATATTTGGCTACACATTTGCAAACTTGTAATTGGGTTAAAATACTGCAAGGTGAGCTTATGGAGTGATTTATTGTGTAATTTGCTCTTTAATTTTCTTACCTATGTAAGGTTATAATGAAATTTAAGTTCTGTATCCAACTTCTGAGAATTTTTTTTGGAAACCAACTTCTAGTGCTAATTATTCGTTCTGGTATTCTTCTTTCCTGACAGCACTAAGCAAAGGCCAGAAGGAGAACTGAAGGATTCTATTGCTGCAAGAAAAGTGCAGAAGGCCGATCGGGAGAAATTTAGGAGGGATCGCTTGAATGAACAATTCACTGAATTGGGAAATACTCTTGGTAAATAAAAACTTCTTATGTATTCTTGTACGCTCCAATTCTTGTTGTGCTCCCCCTACCCCCAAACACACACACACACACACAAAAAGCTGATATGCATCTTTTATTGCTTCAAGTTCTCTTTACCTCGTTGTGCAGGGATGTCATTCTTTCAGTTGCACATTGATACCTGTGGTCTTACCATTTCTCACTCAAGCATACTGAGGCTCACGGGGGATGGTCACATTAGAACTAGACGCATCTTGAATAAATTTGTTGCATCAGTATGGCATACAGTTATACTATGCAGTTGATAAGGGACAAAGAGAAAATAAGGAAAAGATAATGAAAGAAAGTGATTACTCTATTTTAACTACTTTAAAACTAGAAAAGAGGTTTATTTCTTGCTTTTTTCTCAGCAATATGACTTGTATTACTTTAGAATGCAATGCGCCAGGAAGCTGAATTAGCAGGAGCTACTTTAACAGTGCGGAACCTTCAATGCGGATTGAGGAAAAAAAAATACTTTAACACAGTCCTTCAACATTGTATCCATAACTTTGAAGAGGCAAATCTTGTTACAGCTGTACTTTTAGTACTAGTTTTGTTGCACCACCTGACTAAACATTCATTATGCTGGAATATGTTACAGCTTTAAGGAAACATAAGCATGCACACAAATCCTGAATTTTTCGTCAACTTAAAATGCAGATCCTGATAGGCCTAAAAATGACAAGGCATCTATTCTCAGTGATACCATTCAAGTGCTGAAGGATTTGACTGCTCAAATCGGCAAACTAAAATCTGAGTATGCTGCACTTACTGACGAAAGTCGGGAGGTGATATCTTGACTCTTTCTAAAACCCTATATTTTATTCACTTATGTTCCTTTTGGTGTAATTTTCATGCCTAATTTTGTTTTATAGCAGTTGACTCAGGAGAAGACTGATCTCAGAGAAGAGAAGGCATCTCTTAAATCTGATATTGAGAGCCTTAATGCTCAATATCAACAAAGACTGAGGACCATGTATCCATGGGCAGGGATGGATCCTTCCATGGTCATGCATCCGCCTTCATATTCATATCCAGTGCCTGTACCAATACCAACTGGAGCGATTCCAATGCATCCATCTCTGCAGCCATACCCTTTTTTTGGGAATCAGAATCCTGTAGCTGTCCCAAACCCATGTTCACCTTTTGTTCAGTACATGGCTCCCAGCACACTGATGGAACAGCAATCGGCACAGCAGATTTCCCCCGTCATGCAGCCAAGTAGTAGGACCCATGGTTCTGGCAGACATGACTCCAGAAACAATTCGTCTGATCAAGGAGAGAGCAGGATCGAGAAAAATGAAGATTCCAATGAAGTTGCAACAAATTTAGAGCTTAAGACACCTGGGCCTGCATCTGAGCAGGTTATCTTTTCTCTATTCTAATTTATTTGACCTACTTTCCCTTCTAGAATATCCGAAGTCTTTTGGCCCTTTTCCTAAATGGCCGTGTTTACACCCTCCAGACATTCTAATTAATTCTAAACAGCCACTATTAGTTTATTTTAGATTAGCCTTGATGTCACTTTTTTCCAACAAACTACTACATTAGTATGTGCAACATACAAGTATTTAACTATTTGTTGTATGATCATGGCATTAAATTGTGCAGGTGCTTTCATCTGGACAAAGGATCTCCAGAAAGATATCAAGTAAGGATAACAGCCTCACTGATGGAAGTTCGTTGAGTAGGTGTTCATCATCCCATAGTGTACAGGCTCTTTCTTCAAATAGTGTAGTTAGGGGGAAAAAGATAGATGATTGACAAATGGAAGAGAGCAGGGACCTGGTTTTTACATGGTTATTTCTAAACCTTTAAGTGATCAATATCCAGGTAGTACCATTTGTTGTATATAAACTTTCTAGGATCAGGAAGCTCTTTCTGGTGTAAAATGTGTACGACTTAGAAACTTTCCCCAGATATTTCGTGGAGACTTCTAAGAGGGTTGCAACTGGATAGGGCTGGCATTCCTGTAAGAATGATATTTATAAAGAGTGTTCAGCTCTCTTGTATCTTTATTGTAAACAGTTTAGGCTATCTAATTTTTTCGTGATTGTTATTCTTTGCCTGTTATAACTAATCTTAGAGCTCTCTGCACACTTCTATATACGTTTCAAGTGCTTATTTTGATAACAATCTATAAGTTTGGTTGAGTATGTAGGTTTTTCTGGTGTCTAACCCCAATGCTGAATCTTGGAATGAGGTATGTCTTGAACTAAAACCTTTTACACTATATTGTCTAATACGTTGCAATTTTCAACCAGCTGCATACCATAAGGCCAATGTACAATTGAATTGTAGAAGAGTATAATTTCTGGCATTTAATCAGTAAGGAACATGCCTCGCTGCTCAGAGAACACGAGCATGTTTATGTTATCATTGGAAACAGCCTCTCTGCCCTTTCGGGTAGGGGTAAGGCTCGTCTACATATTACCCTCCCCAGATCCCACCTTGTGGGAGCATACTGGGTTGTTGTTGTTGTTGTTGTTGTTGTCAGTTTCTCTGCATAGCCATTTGAGTAATCGGTAATATATCCAGCTTTCTGCTGGTCTGCCTGTTAATTTCTTATCGACAATGTTGAAGAAAGGGCTCCTGCTTCTCACGTGAAAGATTGATTGAGAACTGAGCGAGGTGCGAATATCTTTTGCACTTCTCTATCTGGATAATTATGTTCCTATGAGCGCCACATTGGTCTTTATATGCTTTGGCCGCGTCCCTTTCTGCGACTAACTTTATTAAAAAAATTCTGCAATGCAGGATCCTGTGTTTGTCTGCATTGGTCGTCTCTAGCTTCCAATGAAGGTGGTTCTTGATCAGTTGCCGTGGCTTTGTCATCATGGAAAATAAATTGCTGAATGATTATCAGTGGATGAAATATCAGACCCTCATTTCTGTCTCATTGATATTTTTAAAACTATACAGCTCTTCCTGCCATGTGCCGTGTAACTAACTACTTTTTTAAAAGCAAAATTACGAGCTTTGTGATTTCGGCTGCTCTTACTTACGTTGCGTACTGCTTGACATTTGTAAATTATACCAAGTTACTTGGCGCCTGTTTCCCGCTTTCACCCTCCAAAAGAAAATAACCAAAAGATGAGAACACATACAAAGATTGTTTAGAGCAATAACTAGTGATTGTTCTTCATTTTAGTTTAACTTTAGGGTATCCTCCTGATCTTTTTCTCACATGTGGATCTGTGCTACCATGCTACTTTAAACCTAAAAAATTCCCATATTAAAACATCTCTAATTAGCAATATGGTATCGGCTGCTTGAGTGTCTCAGTTCAAAAGGAAAAGTAGTCTGATAGGTGGAAACCATACTCAAAGCATATATTCCAAAGCCACCCTTGTACTAGCATATCGTAAAGCGACCCAATCCAAGCACTTATATTATAACATAAATAAATACATGCAGCACACTCAAGAGATAAAAGAAAGACTTGAGAGTTAAGTACCAAAGCAAGAAAAAGATAGAGATGGATTGGTTGTATCCCAAAAGAAGGGGTCCAGAATGGAAACAAGGTTGGGCAAACCGGACATTAGCCTCAGTTTCAGTTCCACCCCTTCCATTGTTGGCCATATTTTCCATTGTAATTTTCTTGCTGTCATTGTCTCAGTACAATAGCTATAAAGAACAGTTGGAGCAAACTAGGATCAATTTGCAGCTATTTTTCTATCTACTACCAGTCTTCTTGATCTTCCTCATGCGTTCAAGCATGCTAAATGGGGGATTCAACTTCTGGGGTTTGTCGCAGCCTCGGCACAACAACTCCTTTTATAAAAGAAGCAGAGCAGAATTTCCATGGGGTGTGGCAATCTTGGTGGTGGTGCTTATAGTGCTGGTTTCTTATTACTCCTCATTTCAGTCCAAGTGGTTCCCTTTTACAAGTGTTTGAAGAAATATGTATCCAGTGTGGATTTAAGGTGAGTTCAATAAAACCATTATTGTTTAGGTATAACCGCTGTTCTAGCGTTGATTGTGATCATTGAATTGAGCTTTAATTTCTCATTGAGACTTGGTTACAACATCATTTGAACTCTGACCCAACCATATAATGTATTCTCAAAATATTTTTTTAATTCTAGTAAGATACAATTATATAAAATATTTTTCAAGAAAATAATACAAAATATGAGATGTGTCATGACATTATCCTAAATATTCAACAATAAAGACAATAAAATTATGTAATATAAATATTGCTAATTAAAAAGCCATAATAAAAATAAACATAATCTAAAAGCACTAAGTCCCCTGACCCCACCTGGTGGGACTATAGTGGGTAGTTGTTGTTGTTGTAAAAGCACTAAGTCATGCTAAAATAAATAGACTAATAAGAGAGTATTAATTACATGACTAAAAGCTAAGGCAAAATAAAAATAGGTTATGCATTTTTATCTAAATTATTGCAAAACAAAAAATAGATATTCAATACATTCTCGTTCTTAATATTGAATTGAATGTTTTTTGTTAGCATAAGTATTGATTGTTAGCATTATTTAATTTACTAATATTAATGACAGTAAAACTTATTGGAGCATTCAAAAGTTCTAAGTCCAACCTTGAAATAATACCTTAAAAGATAAATTTATGAATTTTTTTAAGAAATATTTATAAATTACATTACAATAAGTATATTTATATATTATTTATATCTAAAATTCTACATATGTAACGTCGGGTTGGTTTGGTTTCGGTTTGACTTTCTTTAGTTAAAATCAAACCAAACCAAACCAAACCAAACCAATTATGGTCGGTTTTTTTTTTCCAATACCAAACCAAGTCAAACCAAATCATAGTCGAATTTTTTTTCTCGGTTTGACTCTGATTATCGGGATGATGCAGTTTGTTGGTCTCCTTTGTACCCCCTAAGTTTATCTATGTGAGTTTTGCATAGTTCTATCTTCCGTTGGAATAAAACAAAGGTGCATTAGGCTGGCGCAGTTAGTGTAAGGTTTAAGAAACCGTCAAATAGTGATGAATTCTTTGATTTGAACATGGAAAAATTGATATAGAGGATTTATTCAGCTTATACAACTAAATTTGGTGATAATTTATAGCTTAATTAGCAAAAGATATTTTTAATCCAATTAATAGGGGAATGAATAAGATTCAACTGAAATTGTAAAGAGATTACTATGTTGTCCATTTATGGATCGTTGATTGACTCAAGAAAATTATTTTTTTCTTCATGAAAATATTGTTTAAGGTGTTATCATTCCCATTCAAAAGGCCGAGGGGATATTATTTTTCCCAACTTTTAAAGGTTAAGCGAGTTAAGTACAATTTACTCAATAATTTATTAGAGAAGACGCAGGTGTTAGAAATATGATTCCTACTAAAATACAATAACCTTCATATTGAACAATTCGGAATTACAACTACATGAGCGAAAGCTAACCTGAATCCATGAGTGGAAATCGTTGAACCTCCTTTGATGATTGTCCAAAGGTCCTTATGAAGATTGCTCCTTGATCCTTCCTTCAAGATTGTCTTGAAGTTTATGTCTCCACAAGAATTCCTTACAAGACTTGAATATGTGAATGGTTTCACAACAATAATAATATGACAATAACCAAAGTTGGTGTATGGTTTTCCACAAGAATTTGCAAGACAACAATGGAGTTTCTCTTGATTCAATGGGAGGAAGAAGAGATTATGTCTTGCAATAATGTGGGAACCATAACCCCCACTTTATAACAAAAGAGTTACATAACCCAAGAGTCACAAGAGTTACATAACTCAAGAGTCACAAGCATGTAACCATGGTTACATATATGTAACCTTAGTTAGCCCACATTAACTAAGGTTACCCTTTTGGGTATCTACACATTAATCCTACACTTTATATGACAATACATTGGCCCCCTTAACATAATGTCCATAAGACCACAAAATTAGACCAAACCAAAAGATAGCACATAACATATAATTTATCCATATATTATTCATATGTATGTAGATATAAGTCCATATATCTTACAGCAGGTTGTTGAAATTCTAATGTTTGGACAGATTTAAGGGGCACTTGGTCTGGGTGACTAATTTTAAATTGTCTTGGATTTTCTATTTCTACTGCATTCTCTCCAGTTTTCTTTTATAAGTTTTACCGAGTTCTCTCGGCCATCCAACTTCTTGCGTCCTGCAAAAACAGAGGATGTATATAATTTTTGCGGTTTTTACCATAATTTCAAGTTAATATACAATAATAAATGAATTCGCAATCAAATATATATAGATATTTAATAAACTTTTTAATCCAAAGTACCTAAGGTTTCAACAAAAAAATTCCGTGGTTCCCGTGAACAATAGGTTACAATGTAGATAGCCTCTTAGTATTATGCTCAAGTTGTGTTATAAGCAATTATTTCTTTTTTGAGGAAACAGAACATATATATATATATATATATATATATATATATATATATATATATATATATATATATATATATATATATATATTAATAACTAAAGAGCGTGTAGTACAGGTTTGGCATAAAATGTGTCATGAAGGACACATTGGTTCCCTAAGTTTGCTAACAGTTGTCAAGCTTCATTAGATAACATTTTTCATGAGTAGTAGTTTCAAGTATATCATTTTCCACAAAATCTATAACAAACAATTATTTCGCTTTTCTATAATGAGTAGGCGTTTGGACATAAAAGTAAGTATAATTTTTGAAAAAAAGTAGTATTTGGAGTTGAATTGGAAAATAGTATTTGAAATTTGAAACAATATTTGGACATGCATTTTACATGAAAAAATATTGCAGTTTTGTAATTTTAGAGAAGAAGTATTTGAAAAAACTCATTTTCGAAAAATTCTCAAACTTGCAAAATTTCACTGACAAGCACATTTTTGAATTACTTTTTGAAAAAAAGGAAAAAATAGTTATGGACAAGCGGGGCTAAGTGGGCGTTTGGACATAAGAATTGTAAAATTCCAAAAAAAAAAAATTCAAGTGAAAATGATATTTGAAAATTAGAGTTGTGTATGGATATGAATATAATTTGGATTATTTTTGAAGGTTTAACAACAACAACAACTACCCAGTATATTCCCACAAAGGGGGGTGGGGGACTGTGGAGGATAATATGTACACAGGCCTTACCCCTACCCGAAAGGATAGAGAAGCTGTTTCCGACCGACCCTCGGCTCAGAGAAAGGGAGAGATAATCAAACAATTTTGAAAATTTTTTGAGTGAAAATTTTCAAATTTTCAAAATTTTTGAAGTTTTGTGAGTGAAAATTTTGAAATTTTTTTTTTTGGAATTTTTAAAATTTTTGAAAAATTCCAAAATGCACAAAAATTAGAAATTTTATAAGCAAATATTGATTAAAAAAAGGGAAAAAAAAATTATGTCCAAACAGGCTCTAAGTCTCACATTTGGGAGGTTTGAAGATTTAATAACCTGTCTTAGGTAATCATGAGGGGAATTTTGATTTTCAAATATCGGACTCTCTTCTTTGTCGGAGGCATTTTAGCAATCAGACTCAAAATGCTTTGCTGATGCATTCAATGCGAAGTACTTGTCAATTATTTGGTTAAGTTTCAAGTGTACTTTATCATGGTTGGGGTCAAATATCACTAGATAGATCTGTAAAAGATATTTGGACGTTCATTAGAGCCTAGCATAATAACTTGACAATATGTTGTTTGTCTTATCCTTGCAAATTTAGTTTCCCCCCTCTTCTGATCAGCCTTTATGTCAACTTATATTATATCTCGCTATGGGGTTCATGGTATTAGTTATTTTGTTTAGCCATTCATCGGCACCGAGGAATATGTATGATACAATCCTTTAATAATTTAATCATTTGTTTATAAATCGGGCTTAATTCTTTCTTTTAACATATGCCAGAATCTTCTATGACTATATACGCCGTATGTCTAAAACTTCGAACCCTTAAGTGCATTTATTACTTAACCAACTGTGTGTTCTGTAATCAGCATGTTGAAGAGTTTAAGCATTTGTTCTTTGAGTGCTCAATCACTAATAGACTGTGGTCCAGACTATGCTGCTGGCTGGGGTACCATAGAACAGTTGGTAACTGGGAAACTGAGCTCCAATGGATTTGCAGTAAAGCTAGGAGTAGAATGTGGCACAATGCTATTACTGCCTCTGTCTTTGTCAATACTGTTTCTCTTATATGGAGGGAAAGGAATTGCATTCGTTTTGATGGGAAAGTATTTGTGGAAGAACAGATTATTAGAGAAGTTGCTTTGCTTATTCATATCCCTGGCAGAAACTGTAGACGATGGCAAGATGGCTTGCGGCAACTTAATTGTTTTCCTTAGCTGTAGTCTAGTAGTTTTCCCTATGCTAAGATAGCATTTGTTATTGATAGTTGTATTAGTATAGTGATTGTTTGTAAATGAGTAGTAGCTAGTCCAAGCTACTACTATAGAACTTTACATTGTACATCCCTTTGATAGTAATGAAATCTAACAGTTATACCCAAAAAAAATTAACTATGGATCATTGATCGAATAATTTCTTTCGTTCCATTTTAGCTTTCTTTCAATGTAAGATCTTATTTTTACTGGTCTTTATGCCCCTTTGTTGCGTCCATACTTAGCTCATCTTAGTGCTCACACATGCCAGAGTTCGTGCAACTCATATGATCTCGAAATATTACTTTTAATTTTTCTTCACGTTCATTAGTCACGGTAGGTGCCTCTTTCCTTTGGAGTTCTTATAATGTTGTTTTGAGACTGTTGTTACATGAACATTTCCTCTTTAGTTCGTTGTGCTTAAGTTGTAGCCTTCTTCCTTATTTCCTCAGCTAGTCTTTCGTTATAGTACTTAGGGAGAACCCTTGACCCTCGTAAAGTTGTAATCTTATTACAGACCTTTTGATTTCCTTCCTTGCCTATAATTATTCGTAGTTGCTTACTTCTATGCCCTTGTGCTTGTACGGTTGCTTTTGAACTGATATTTTGATTTCCTTCCCAGTGGTAATTTATTTATCCCCGTAATACTCATACGGTACCTTTAACTACCCCGAATCCTATTTGAATGTATCTCAAGTATTATAATGACATTACTGTAAGGGTGAATTCTCCATGTTGGGGTTTACTACATTTATCTTGCATGATCTGCGGGTTTGTCCGTAACTTCTTATCTAGTCATGACTAGCTTCTTTTTGAATCAACTACTAACTACTCATCGACCCATTCTTATATCCATATTCCAAATAAACTCCCTTGGGTTATTTTCTTTGTCTAACATACTTCTTGAACTGGCTCCTTATTTATCAATAATCTTCTGGGCTGGAAGACTTACTTCTTTTTTCTAATGTCGTGCTTACACAACATTCTAGAATCTTAGCATATATGTAGGATTCAGATAAGTGCAATCTCATTTCTTTCTCATTTTTATCGCATTCTTCCTTTATCATTCTATATCCCTCCATTTAGGGGAGCACTAAGACTTGGAGCTATAATGACCTACCTATAGATATTCTTCCTCGCCATCTTTGGTGTCCTTTCGCATGATCAATGACCCTTAGTCGCCTTGTGGTAATCCTTATGAACCAAGGATAACAAAATTCCTTACTCGCAATAGTGGAACTTAGTGTAACTGGCATATATAGTCCCTTAAGCTTAAGTTTGCTCACATTGTTTGCTTTAGGGAAGCATTTTCCTGAATGATCATCCTCCGAATTCGTCATAGATATTCTTCTATTGTCCATTCTATTACTATAAAAACACAATCTGAAATTCTCATGATGCTGACTATTATCATATCACTCAATTCCTCATTCATGTTTAGCATATCTTGTTCACCAGTCCATATTGATTTCCATTACTCTGGTTCTCTCTTCTGTTAATCATGTTAGAGTCGCGAACTTATTTCTCGAAATCAGGAAGTGACCATATGGACTATATTCTTTTGTTGTCTTATGGCCCACCATCCCTCATCTATTTCTTCATATGACTATAGATTCTATAATATTGTCAACTTTTTTACTGGCCGTTTTCATCCAAGTATCACATCTTACTCTTAATACTTCATTAGCTCTCTTCTTATTTCCTGCCAACATTTTTGTCTATCACTTTATTGTGAAACTTTCAATAAGATATTCTTTCTCTTTTAGCTCTCCTTACTTCAGTCATCAGCTCTTGGGGTTGCTCAACCCCTTCGCTCTACTAGGGATGAGAGTCACATTAAGATAACATTAATCCATTCCAGACTTTCAGTGCCTATACTCGGAATTTTCTTGATCATACTAGTATTCTCATCTAATTATAATATTCTAGAGTGCACCACTTGGGTGTATCACAAGGAGATCTATTATCACCTTTGTAATATCCTCCGAAAATGTCAACTAACGCAAACCATTCATTCCTTATTTTGGATTACTCTACCTCCAGCCAGATCCTATTGTCCTATCATTCACTTAAACCATATCTGTTAGCTCCTATAAGGAATGACTCATATAGCTGTTGCCGATTCTATATACATCTATTACTATTGAAGGCAAGTCACAATGCTTTATACTTTTCTGTCGGAGATGAAAATACCGATAATATACCTCGTACCTTCTCATATTACTCATTTTACTTGTTGAAGCTCGTATCTATCTTCTGAATCTCTCATTGCCTTTCACCATAGAGGTAGATAGATATTCTTGCTTTGAGGCTCATTATCAAGAAGCTTACACGTAAGGTACACACATGTTCTGCCGAATACATCACATTTATCCATCGTCGAAATGATGCAAACTCGAGTTCCTCTAATTTAACAATTCCACATCTATATCTCTTATCGATCATCTTTCTGAACGTAGGCATCGTCTTATTATTACTAAAATAGAAGTCGGAATTTGAATTATTATAACTGAGCTCTACCACATGATCTAGAATAAGAGAAAGAGTGACAGTGCATGACACACCCATAAACAAGACTCTACTAGACACGACTTGTAGGCTTTTTAGAACAGAACTTCTCTGATACCACTTTTGTCACAACCCAAATCGATAGGCCGCGACGGGCACCCGGTACCTTACTCAACCGAGTACCAACATAGCGTATCATTCATATCATAGGTAAATGAACTGGAGTAAAGCCTGAGGGAATACAAGCTTATACATAGGTGGTACGGGCCTATAAGACCAAAATGATCACTCAGATACTAAACATAGGCCAACAAAGCCATTCAAACTTTTATGTACATGAAATATGTCTACAAGCCTCTAAGAATACATAATTTTCATAAAGGTCGGGATAGAGTCCCGCCATGCCAAACAATACACATCTAACTCATACTAACCAAACAAGCAACTCGAAGCAAATGAGGTGCACCAACATCTTCCGCTGAGCTGACAGTCTACTTGGAGGGCTCTCGACCTGTCTATCAATACCCGCGGGCATGAAACGCAGAGTCCCCAGGCAAAAAGAATGTCAGTACGAATATGTACCAAGTGTGTAAGGCACATAAATAAGTACATAAGAGACATGCAAGAAATATAGAGTACACGACTCAACCTGTAAATTTGAATAACTTTGTAAATCATAAAATAATTATAGCATCATGCATATGCGTATGAATATCATGTCGTGCATAGGTGCATGTTTCATAACACTATCAGCCTATGAAGGTATCCCATCATATCATCTTGGTCACGTATATGTATATATATATATATATATATATATATATATATATATATATATATATATATATATATATATATATATATATATATATATATATATATATATATATATATATATATATATATATACACGCATATATAATGCCATTTGGTCATGGGTCAATACACATGAATGCAATGAATGAAAAATACGTTTATAAAATCTTTCGGAATTTTATAAGACAATTTTGCCTTTGAGTAATATCATAAAGTAAACTTTTTTCAACTTTCGTATTTTTTCCTGAGACCCATAAACATATGATAGAATATTACGACACATGAAAATTCAAGAAAATAGATATCTCTAATACTTTTATGAATAGAGTCATTTATGAAATTTGTGCATTTGCTCGTTTCGTTTGTGTCATATAAATCATGCCAAAAAAAAAAGAAGGAATAGCCTTAACATAATTGTCGATTCTCTTGATAATTCTCTAACACCTGTTGTTTAATACAAAAAGCGGAACAATTTGTATGAAATCTTGAAGCAATAATATTTCTTATGCAAAGACCATCTGGGAAGAATTTTTCCTTAAGTAACTATGACATTAAAATGTATCCTTAACTATGGAAAGAGTTAGGAAAGTCTTGGTGAAGTTTGAAGAGCTTATTCTTAATAGAAATGTTAGAAATGATTTACTAGAGTTATGAAAGCTTTTGTTAAAAGTCTTAAAATTTAAAGTGTTGTTGGGAAATGAAAATGTTAGGCATAAGATGTCTTGTAACCAACATACTTGGTTTCCACATACTCTAAAATGACGAGGAGTCATTTATTTGGAAAGTGGCATGGCTACCACGTTATTTTGGGGGGAAATTTATAAATTTTTATCCACTTTTTAATTAATTGGGTAATGTTCCATTATCTTGTAATTAATCAATTACTCGTATAATTAAGAATTATTTTAACTTACTTAAAATATTACTCACTTTTCACATACCTTACTATCATGGCCATATGTTACCTTGTATGATACCTGTCCATTAATACAAGGTATTTTAGCTCGGGTCGTATTTTACCCTAAAATGCCCAACTTTGACGAAAAATTATTTTCTTTAACTTGCTTTCCCTTTCTCCTTCACGAATTTACTCATCACTTGTGAAATAACATAATCCTTATAACCTTCAAATAATCTTTTACTTGGTTTGATGTCAATTACCTTATGACAAATTCAACATACAGTACTACAGGGTGCAACATTGTCGTAACTTGATATTGTGAAGCGTAACATCACCATAATATAACACTGCAGGATGCAACATTGTCGTAACTTAATAATGCGAAAGTAACATCATCGTAATGTAATACTGCAAGACGAACATCATCGTAATGTAATACTGTAAGGCATAACATTATCGTAATATAATACTATAGGACGTAATATCATTGTAATATTGCGGGGTGTAACATAATCATGCAAAGGTCTGGGGTGATTTCTTCAAAAGTTAGTGGCACCACCGATTTGGCCTGTCGGGATGTAGAAGAAGATGACGCTTTTTCATTTTTGGGAATTGATCTGGAAGTTTTAGGCATGACTCTAAGCTAAAGAACACGAACAGTGTTAGAATGTGGTATTTTACAAGGACTTGACATTTTCCGGTGCTTAAAGGGGCGGTGAAAATAGATGATGATAAGAAGAAATGAAGAAGTGAAAGATGAGATGAAGGAGTAAAGTTCTTTATTCAAAGGAATAACCTCATATTAATAGAAGGACGATGACGGTTCGGCAACATTAGTGGTCAGACCAGTACTGATGTAGATTTAATATTTTGGGAAAAGCGAACCGACGAGATGTTTCGGTCACTTTGAGCGCATGCATCACAGGGATGCCATCATCATTATAGACTCCGAAATTCGTGGTTCAAATCGTTTCTTATTATTTTATTTTAAGAAATGCGGGGACTATCTGTATACAGCCAAAATCATATGCCTCTGATTCATAAGCTCGAGGGTCCGTCCTAGGACCGAATTCGGGCGAAGTCGAGTTCAAGACCGGTGGACAAGACTCGAGCTAAAAGACAGAGTGCATTGCCCGGAGAAAGAAGTACGAGAATACCGGGGTCAAATATGTTCGACCCGGAAATAGTACCCTTATGGATTTGTAACGGAATGAGCTAGATTCCTGCCACGTCCCCAAGATCATGGCATAAATCTCGGAATAGGATTGTACGATTCCGTACTAGGCGGTTAGACAGCTGTACCAAGAATATTTTTTACTGTAAATAGAAATATACTTTATCTAGGGTTCCCCTATGATATAAAGAGAATCCCAATCATTTGTAACATCAGCTAATCATTGAGAAAAGAATATACTCCCTACTTTTTGTCATTTGTTTATCAGAATTATTCTGTAGTTCTACTGTTCTTACTTTACTTTTCTTGCTTTGTTCTAAGCCACCTCGAGGTCACTAAGCTCGAGGTCACCGCTGCTAAGTAACATTGGTTTGATTCACTTATTTCATTCATTTTTATTTCGTATTTCTTGATTATTAGTTGGTATTAAAATAAATCATATATCTTTAAAACCACAAATCAAATTTAATTGTTACTTGTATTTTTAAGGTAAACACTAATTTTAATTATTCAAAAACTTTTTCTTAACATCATCATTACATTATAAAGCTTATCCTAAAAGGATTTTGCTTTATAACTTTACGTTTGAGCTGTCTAAAATGGGTTAAGGACTTTTCCTTAATTTATATCCTCACTCATGATCAACAATGTTTTTATTTATCATATATACAAGACTCCAACTTTTAACATATCGAAATATTATTCTTATTTTCTATATGACTCGAAATAACGTCTAAATATTATCACCGGAGCAAGATTCATTCAATGAGAGATTGTGCTTCAGCTTTGCAGAGTAGTACTAACTACTCCACTCTAAAACCAATAGCCACCATTTCACCTTAGATTATTTACAGAGTTAGCCCATTACCATCCCCCACATACACATATACGTACACTAACATTCCAAATTTAATCACCTACCATTTCATCGTTTTCCTTGTTTTGTCACTACATGCTTCCCACTCGATGAAAATATTGCTGCTACAGTTCATTACGGACAAATAGATATTAAAAAACAAACAACACATCTCGCCATGGCAGAATTTGGCAGTACCACATTTGTCATCATCATTTCATTGTCCCATAAACAATAATTTCACCATCACACACACACCGAGTGATCTATGTATCATTGCTTTTTCTCCCTAATTTCACCATATTCTGGACGTCCTATACGTAAGTGTAATTTCTGTTAAACATGTTTTTTTTCCCCATGATTTCTTCTTTCATTTCCACTTTCTAGGCACTTGCTACTACATGCATTACTAGCTTTCAGTTCTGCTTGGTTTTTTGCATATGGGTTTTTAGTTTTCTTTTTGTTTTTGTCGAATTTACTTAAATAATCATTTTTTTCCTTAGATTCCACTGCTTGGCCACAAAAGACTCAAGAATTGAGAAAAGGGTTAATTGAGATTCTTGGTTCTAAGGAGACTTAGGCTTCGATTTGTGACTTTTGCATGTCATGGGTTTAAGGGCTGGAAACTGCTTCTTTGTAGAAATGCAAGGAAAAGACTGCACACAGTGTCTACTTTCCCACCCCGGGCGGATATAGTAAAGGACCTATGGGTTCATTCGAACCCAATAGCTTTGTCACGGACCCTCTATATGGGTTAAAAATTAAATAAGTACAACTGATAGAGTTCGAACCCAGTAAATCAAATGGGTTGTGTTAGAATTCTGAACTGAAACCTATAATGTTCAAATCTTGGATCGTCTCTATTTATCCCTATCCTTTGAACTAGAGGGGAGGCACTTTGTGTATTGGGAACACTCTTCTATTAGTATGTAACACTCTATTTCATGATCTGTTACATTGGTTACTGCCTTTTCCTGATCAGTATGCATGTGGTTGAATTCTTGTTTGAATTATGCAGATTGTTGAGCTTCAAGCATGTCAACACCATCTGTGGATGTATCTCAGAATGGTACTTTAAAGAATTATGACTCTTGCAGTAGTAGTGTGGCCGAATTGGATGATATTGATTTCTCGAGGATACCTAGGCCAAGAAACGTGAACATTGAGAGGACGGGCTCCCTCGATGAGAGGTCCTTCAGTGAAGCTCAGATGATGGGAAACTCTCCTCCTCCCCCTTCCAGAGCAGAATATTATTCCCGTGGTTTGGACCACTTTGATACTGTCCATTCACCAGCGAAATGGTCTGGTTTTACCACTCCAAGGTCACCTTTTGGGGCCGAGCCACATCCGATGATCGCTGAGGCTTGGGAAGCTTTGAGGCGTTCTTTGGTGCACTTTCGTGGGCGTCCTGTTGGGACTATTGCCGCATTAGACAGTTCAGATGAAAAGCTTAACTACGATCAGGTGAAGCCCTCATAATAAATACCCTGTGTAGAGCACTAGAATTTTCACTTCTGCGTGCACACTTGCCTTGTCATTGCAAATTATGGATCAGTATGCAGTGCATTAGCTTTTGATTGGTATGAATTGGGTCTCAAGTAGAGTGAAATGTATATAGATGCTTTGTATAGCCTACCTCAATCTGTTTAAGAAGATTGAGACATAATTGATTAATTGAAGCTTGTGGACAGCTAATTTATTTGTTGTCAAAGGAAGAATTATCTGTTACTTAAGTTTGGATTCACTGAATTACAGTTGTTCCTGTAATGCCAGTTTGATAAGTTATCTTGTAGAAAATATTATGATAAGTACTTTAATCTAATAACTTTGTGCGCTTAGATTATAGGAAAAGGCTTAATACCTACAGATGTATCTTTGTACTCTGCATTCTAAGTAATAAATTTTGATGTGTTTTACATTTGGAAACCGTAAACAAACAGGATGATATATCTGTGCTATTGTTGGGTTGCTGAAGAACAATGATAAATTAAATTAAGCTTTTACTTATAGGGGAATGTTTAGCTTGCTACAAGCTGGGTTAAGGGACTGCAGCCAGCTGCATCCCTTGTAGTTGTTAGCTCACTCTTGACAAATCAGGAGATTCCGCTATATTCCTGACTGTTGTTTCTAGTCTGATGAGTTCTGATTTCCTTTTCCTAGAGCAGCCAATATAATCTCCAGCACCAGAAGGAGCGCAGTGTTTCTCCATGTCCAATTTAGATGGATCAATGCACTTACTATTGCATCTTCTGTGGCACTGCATTCCTCCTTGTAACTGCCAGTTTGAATCTGGAATAGATAATCTCCAATCTTCTGTCATCCAGTAATGGCATGACACAGAAGGAGTTCTCCTATATACAGTCATAATCCTTTAGTAATTGAGTTTTAGAAAAATCATTGTTGAAAATGCTCTTCTGGAAGATCCCTTTGTCTAAATGATATAAATACTTATAAAGTGCTTAAATAAAAAAAGAGGAGATCTCTTTTGGTATATTATATGACATTCTGAAAGGATAATTCTTTGGCCAGTTTCATTTATAGCTGAGGTTTGACTGGCCACATTCTTTCATGTTCAAGATGTCTATTAAGATTCATCTGTATCTCCAGGTGTTTGTCAGAGACTTTGTTCCAAGTGCGTTGGCTTTTCTAATGAATGGGGAACCCGAAATCGTAAGAAATTTCATCTTGAAAACTCTTCGTCTCCAGTCATGGGAGAAAAAGATAGATCGATTCCAATTGGGAGAGGGTGTAATGCCAGCTAGTTTCAAAGTGCTTCATGATCCAGTCAGGAATACAGAGACTTTAATGGCGGATTTTGGTGAGAGCGCGATAGGAAGAGTGGCGCCTATTGATTCTGGATTTTGGTGGATTATATTACTTCGTGCATACACGAAATCAACAGGGGATACTTCCTTGTCTGAAATGCCTGAATGTCAGAAGGGAATGCGCCTGATACTTAGTTTATGCCTTTCAGAAGGGTTTGACACATTCCCGACTCTTCTTTGTGCTGATGGATGCTGTATGATTGATCGTAGAATGGTGAGTTTTCCTGCAATTGTTGTGAAATGATTTATATGCACTCACTTTGGGGTTGTGAGCTTGATATAATAAAATGTTAATCCAGGTTTATACAAATTCATGATCATTCCTCTTCTATATAGACAGGATCTCATATTTGCAGACTTGATTTTCGTATCATTGTGGACTTTAACATATGCTGCTTTTAGTTCCTGGAGTTGTTAGCTAATTGGATTTTCATTCTCCAGTTCCACCTAGTAATTTTATTTTTTTATCAGAATTTGTGATTTTTGTTCCCTTTTCCTGCCTTGTTGCCTCTTGCTGGACTTAACATTGAAGGAAGTGCCCTATGAAACTCTTAGGTCAGTTTCAAAGATAGGTTCTTACAGCTGTAGAAATGTATGTTAACGCGGTATGGGAATCTGTGATTGTGCAGAAAAAAGAAAAACTTGAGAGACAACAACTAAGTGGTGTAAAATTCAACAACAACAACTCAGTATAATCCCACTAAGTGAGGTCTGGGGAGGGTAGTATGTACGCAGACCTTACCCCTACCCTTGGGTAGAGAGACTGTTTCCAAATAGACCCCCGGCATCCTTCCCTCCAAGAACTTTCCACCTTGCTCTTGGGGAGACTCGAACTCACAACCTCTCGGTTGGAAGTGGGGGTTGCTTACCATCAGAGCAACCCCTCTTGTGTATTGCCCCTCTTTGTTGGGCTAAATTCCCATTGTCCAGAAATATGTTTGAATTTCTTCAAAAGTGTTTTCTTGTGGTGATTACTCTGTTCATATAGGCATTTTGCTTAAGCTCACTCCATCCATATTTGCTGATGTTTCTTGGTTGGTGATATCAAATGCCTTTGTAATACTACCATTTAAAAGTGGCTATTTGATAAATAAGATCGCAACCTATCTGCTTCTAGAATTAGGTCCATCATATCAAAACAGAGAAAATGAAGTCATCATTTGGACCCCCAAGAGGAATTAAAAGCGAGATCCATATAAAAAATCTATGCGCCCTGAGGGTTTAGTACTTGCTGCAAATGGGAAACCAAATAAGAATACGTATAACTGAAGCATGTCTACCAGTAATCTATAATCAGCTGAGTGTAAACATTAAATGGGTTTCCGTTCTAAATCTCCTTGCGGTTTTTGGTTGTAAGCAGATCTCTCACCTTCTTCCCTCTTTCTCATACGGACCTGGCATCTTCAGTGCTGAACTTCCGATGTTTACTGCAACTAAGACAATTTGCTCTTTCATATTAGTGTGCTTACCCTAAGTATGCATTTTATATTCCAGTTTCAATGACTATTTTGTGGTACATGAACATTGTCAGGGTGTTTACGGATATCCAATAGAGATACAAGCACTGTTCTTCATGGCCTTAAGATGTGCACTTCTCTTACTCAAGCAAGATGCTGAAGGCAAGGAATTCATAGAACGAATTGTAAAGAGGCTGCACGCATTAAGCTATCACATGCGAACCTACTTTTGGCTCGATCTGAAGCAAGTTAATGACATATACAGATATAAGACTGAAGAATATTCCCACACAGCAGTCAACAAGTTTAATGTCATTCCTGATTCTCTTCCAGAATGGGTATTTGATTTCATGCCACTTCATGGAGGCTATTTCATTGGAAATGTAGGCCCTTCAAACATGGATTTCCGATGGTTCTGCTTGGGCAATTGTATTGCAATTTTATCTTGCTTGGCGACCCCTGAACAGGAAACTAAGATCATGGATCTTATTGAGTCACGTTGGCATGAACTGGTAGGGGAAATGCCTTTGAAGGTTTGTTATCCAGCTATAGAGGGTCACGAGTGGCGGATTGTAACAGGATGTGATCCAAAAAATACTAGATGGAGCTACCATAATGGAGGTTCATGGCCAGGTAAGAATAGCATTTGTTGTTTTCCTTGGTGGAGATTGAAGTGTGGAATAGAATAGTAATTATCTTAATTGAGGAATGTTTCCTGAGATGCACTTAGTTTGGATATTGAGCTATTCTTTTAGTTTCTCTATGACAGTTCTGAGAGCATTGAAACTGCTTAAACAGCTATTTGTTTCTCTAACCAACACTTCCTTGTCATATACGTACTACCAACTCCATTGATATGCAAGTTTCATATAGTATATTCCATTGTATGGCTTAGCTTGAACATTTAATTATGGAACCTTATTCAGGTAAATAAGAATAATTTACTGCTTAATAGTCATGAAAAAGGTACTAATTTGGTAGTCTAGTGTACATTTTCTAATCTTGCAACTGTTCTGGTTATATCTATTTGTGTTTTGCGGCAGTGCTTTTATGGCTCCTCACAGCAGCGTGTATCAAGACTGGACGGCCGCAGATAGCAAGGCGTGCCATTGAACTTGCTGAAACGAGGCTGTCCAAGGATGGGTGGCCTGAATATTATGATGGAAAACTTGGACGATTCATTGGGAAGCAAGCTCGGAAACACCAGACATGGTCAATTGCTGGCTACTTGGTGGCAAAGATGATGCTTGAAGACCCATCCCATGTGGGAATGGTTGCACTCGAGGAAGATAAGCAGCTGAAGCCTGTCTTGAAAAGATCAAATTCGTTTTGATTGTTAATCTCACCTGTTACAGAAGTTTCTTCTAAGCTTTTATTGATCTCATAACATTTCAGAATGTGGAGGAATGCAAATGAAGTGCCAGAGCATCATAGAAGAAAACAAGCAAAGGTCTTGTAGGGAAGTTACAAGTAAGCATGTTGTAGAATGCAATCAATTTGCTTTATTCTAATTCTTTTCCTGTCCACCCTGTAATTCTTCCGGAACTTAGTTTAGCAGCATTGTCAACAATCTACTTCTAACGTGATCCCAAATGCTAATTGACATGTAGCTCTTAACATGATCTACTTTAATTTGGTATTACTAACCTACTTATACAGAGCCGAGGGTCTATTGGAAACCACCTCTCTATCCTCCACTGAAAATTCAAGTAAAAAGGGAAGCGTTTTTGAGAACATATGAGAGGAATTCCAATTAGGAGAAATTCAAATGTGAAAGGTAAAGATTTGAGATAAGTCCTTTTTCTCTTACTATTTTGATATAGGAGACTGCCCATACGGAACACCAACCCAATCTCGATAAGAATCAATACGCTACACTCAATCAATCCACGAGGGTGTGGCACTTCTCCACCCTCTGCTAGCAGCTTTCTTCTCTTGTGATTTTATCTTAAGTAGAGGTTCTTTACTGGTGACCCAATTGATTCGGCCCCCACTATTCATAAGGAACTAACCCAGGCAACTGAACTCATTTAGGTTAGAGGCTGCTTAGTAAGAGCTAAGTACAGATCTGCCATCCGTCTAATGAGGGGTTAAGCCTGCGTCTATACTACCCTCCTCAGACCCTACGATGTGGAATAATATTGGGTATATTGTTGTTGTTGTTGTTGTTAACCTAGTAACCTACTTAGACATACTTCCTTTTGCACGTCTATTAATTTCTTAATCATCAATGCCCAATGAACGAGTAATGATGCTGATTCCGATCTAAGGTTTGGTGCAATGTTTAGTGACATTTTGAACTACTTAATGCATCTTTTTCCTCTCCGCCCTCCTTTATATTACAACTGAACTTAAAGAATACTTAATAGAGCTGCAGTGGTAGATGCCCTCTCATTTCAGCAGCAGGATTGATGTAGCTTTCATTTCTTTTAGAGGCTCTCATTTGTAATCATAATGCAGTACCAATTTCAAGTTTATTCACCACAAGGTATCTCTACATTTATGTTGTTTCAAAATACATCTTTTCACTTTTCTATAACTCCTTTTTCCTCGTTTGTCCAGTCTTACACGGTAATATTGGTTATATATTTATTTTACTGTTAGATTAACAACTATTAAGGGCCGTTTGGTCCAAGGGATCATGTGGATTAACATCTATTAAAATATTCATATATAAGAGAATTTTCTTAGTAACACATGATAGTTATTTTTTTCGTTGTTTGACAATAAATTTTTGTTGATGTATAATTTCAAAGTTAATCGAATTTAATAATTAAACATAAAAATCAATATGATGCCTAAACATTGATATGTTCGATTTAATTTTCAACTATCGAATACCACTTTAAATTCGAAAAAGATATAAGAATCCAATAGATTTTGACATATGAATATGAAGAGATTACGCATTTTAATATCACTTAATAAGAAAGTGATCACACAACACACATTTAAAGTTAATAAAAATGGAGCACTTCACATTCTATTATATATTACATCTCATAAGAGAATCCCAAATATTTCTAGACATTTTTAGAAAAAAATCTATATAAAGTCTTAAAAGTATATATAAAAATTATATATTTATATGTGGATTTGATTCGATTGTTTTTACTCAATATCAAACCAAAGTTATCGAGTTTTTTGATCGGTTTGGTTTGACTCTTCGGGTTGGTGCGATTTTTTGGTTCGATTTGTACTTTATACACCTCTAATCCTAGGATTATAATTCTGGAATATCTTGGTTTTGAACCAAAAGACTCTTTAAAGTATATACTGGTTATATACCGTATCCAAATTAGCGTAATCTAGGTTAGACGTAGTTTGAAATGCTTAACTTTAACCATAGGTGAGATTGAGACACAAAATAAAATAGAGTATTGAGTTAGAATTAAGGGACACACGCATGCTGTTTAACTAAATGATAGAAATCATGTTAGTAATATTAATGATCATCTCCGTGATAATAGTAGCAGTTATTGTAACTGACTTCGAAGTCTGAGACTAATTTTCACACAATAAATTATCAATATACTCATACGGAGAGGAACTAGATGGAGATGAGTCGCATGATTGATCTTCCACAACCATCTGTTAGCACATAAATTGATTGTTTAGCTCAAAAATTATATTCATATCTTATAAGCTTAAAAACAATCAAAAATATATAGGGTAAATCGTAATCAAATATAATAAGCCCAAGAGATAATTATCGCTCCAAAATGTTTGTAGATCTGTAAATGTGTAGTAAAATAGACTTAGCTTAAGAGGGAAACAATGGTTAGAAAATCAAGAAAGATATATAGATAGAGATAGAGATAGAGATAGAGAGAGATTGTATTATCCGAGAATAACCATCATGCCTATTATAATGTGAAGGTCTCCTTTATATAGTAGGATACTTTCCTCGAAATAATAAAAGAAAATACAAAAGTTGGTGGCTTCCACTCAGTAAAAAGGTCAGGCACTAAACGACGTCGCTTCTTCTTCACCAACTTGGGTCGTGTCCTAGCTTGGGTTGCCTTTATTATTAGGGACGTGCCCACTTGGCGTGGGGGCGTTATGAGCCAAATTTAACCCTATACAGTTAGTCCATCCATTCGTTGGAGACGTACTCGACGATCGTCTTCAATGGACGGACATGCACGATTTGTTTTTTACGAAAATTTGGCCGCATCCATAGGCGCTTCTTTCAAAGAGCATGAGCGTGGATAATACTTGTTGGGCTGTTGACATGGAACCCCCCCCCCCCCCCCCCCAATTTTTAGGTGACGTCTTCAGTCACATGCGTCATCACTATTCTTGTTCTCGAGACCGTTCAGAATATGACGTGACGTTTTGGTTTCTCGCGCCAGTTTCAGAATTGTGCCTCTTCGATTTTCGTGTGCCCTATTCCTATAAATAGAGGAATGGTTCAAAGAGATTCATATTTCGAACCTTTAGAGAGTTTCCCTTTATTTCTTCCTTTATCTTTCTTTCTTTCAATAGTTGCATCGCTTTCATAGAAATACTATTTCTGAGGATCGTATCTCATATTACTAACACTTCATTCTTATAAACCATATCATGGTGAAAACGCTGTCAAGAAGGCAAAAAGACTAAGGACAACGCTCTTTCTAGTGTTCCGCCCTCTTCCGATGGTGAAGGAGAAGATGCGGAGAAAACCCTCGTTCCTTTGACGGTAAATAATGTTTTATCGAAGGATTTGAGTGTCCGAAAAGACTTCAATATGACATGCCCCTCTTATCCCTGGGAGCATAGCGAGTTGCTTCAGTCTCACCTGGACGCCATCAGAACTAGATACAACATTCCCCGCCATGTTGAAATGGCTCCGTCCAGGATGGACTATGCCAATGTGCATAGGCCCGGGTTTTGTACGTTCTATGAGTACGCGCTTAGGATTGGGTATAGCTTTCCGCTTAACCCCCTGGCGGAAGAGCTTTGCCGTTTCTATCACGTACGCCCGGCTCAGCTCACACCTTACGCCCTGAAGGTGTGTTGAATCCTTACCATGCTTGTGGGTGAGGCCGGGACCGTCATTTCCGTTCACACCTGCTGCAGATATTTCTACCTAGATATATGAGGGGTACAATGCTTCAACTGAGGAGCCGTGGTAAGAAGAGCTTGGTGGTGAGGGCTGAAGACAAAGCTAACCGCGAGTTCTGGCATAAATTCTTTTACATTAGGACGAGCCATCTGGTGTCCAATCTCGAAGGGTTTCTAGAGATGTGGAATGCGGGGTGTAAGTATCTCTGCATGTAATTTTGTGACGCCTTGTTTTGACTGACCAATCACTCTGATTACTTTCTTTCCTTTTGTAGTGGTGGCTCGCTCACCCCGTCTCGTTGATGACATTAGGTCGTGGGTGGGTTGATATAGTATGCGGAGAGATGTCGTACTTAGGCTGATTTCCGTAGATTGTACGGCCCAACTTGTAACAGCCTTTCGTATTTTCTTTTGTTCTGTTTTGGGCTTGGAGACATTTTTACTGATGTGCTTTCCTTTGGTAGGTTGGGGTGCTTCTACAAAGACGAAGAGGAAGAAAATCGATGCTAGCCCGTCTAGGGTAAAGTCCGACTCCGATGGTGGGACATATTTGTGGGCGGCTCGCCTAGGGATAGCCCCCTTTTGGCTCCTCAACAGGGGGCTACGCCGGTGGCTGTATCGGAGGCAGTGCCTGAGGCTGCTTCCGTAGAGATACTTGAGGCCATACCAATAACGACACATGAAACCGTTCCTGTGCGGGTATCTGAAGCCGCTCCAGTGGAGGAGACTTACGAAGAGGAGGAGCCGCCGAAGAGAAGGAGGCGGTGACTGATTACTGGTAAAGGAATTGCTATCGAAGGTGCAAGGCCTAGTTAGCCCCGCGGGGAGACGAGGCCAGTTTTTATGGCCGATGCCATTCGTTCTGGGAGAATGGCCCCTCAGAGACCAGCTGGCACCACCCGCTCAGCCCGTGCCTTAAGAGGCGGGTCGTCTTCCATTATTAGGGGAGCGGCCGTGGAGATAGAGAGGACGGGCTCTGAAGCCGCTCTTGGAGAAGCACCAGGTAGCTCGGCCCGCGTGGAGATGGGGGAGGGCATGTCTACTCGCCGCAACGGACATGACTTTGTTGTGTTCGGCTACGGAGCATGAGACGCTGAGAAATATAAGCAACAAGGATCTATCGAGGTGGGTAGCCGGCTCAGCTTTGTAGGTAGCTTTCAGTTTTATTTTTGTTTTGTCGTAAAAAACGACCGTGGTACGTATTGACGTGTTTCTTCTCTTCTTTTCAGACCCTCATTTTGGAGGTGGAGGGGAGGTGGCGCGAACAAAAGAAGGCGACCACCTTCACTAAATGGAGAAGAAGTATAAAGAGGTTCATGCCAAGCATCAGGCGTTAGCAGACATGCTTAAGCAGGACCCCCAGTTCTGGACATTCCGTGAGGGCCATGAAGAACCAGAGGCTCTTTTGAAGAAGAGAACGATCGAACTGAAGGAGATCGATGAGCAGCCGATTGCTTCTTTGGCTCGAAATATTAAGCTAGAAACCCTCCTTCCATCAAAAGAAGAGGGCCTGGAGATAAGCAGTAGGGTGGCGGCAGAGGCTGCGGAACTGCGGACCCAGGTCACGACCCTTACAGCTGAGCTTGATGCTAAGGCGGCCAAAGTTGAAGTTCTCAGGCGAACTGCCCCATAAGATGTTGTGCATCATGATGCGCACAAGATGTGGGTATATCATGATGCCAGGTTGGTCACTTTTGAGGAGTTTTTGGCGGCAGGTCGAGCTTTCGAGGCGGAAGGTGAAAGGCAACGGCACTTGACCCGTGTTTCTTGTGAAGCTGCCGGTTATAGCTCCGACTCGCCTGGTAGGGAGGGATGTTACTATGAGGACGTTAACCGTTTGGACTCCAACTCGTGGATTTTTAAGGCTTATCAGTTTGGAGACGGCAACAGACCGGATAACGACCAGGCAGGTCGTGACGGGAGGCGTGGTGAAGGTTCCTAGGGCTTGTATGTATATATTTTTTGTGTAGATGGGGCCTTTTATAAGGATAGTTGTATTTATATCTTTTGGAGATGATGAAATATGACTTCTTTTTTGTGTCACTATTTTTCTTTCATTCTTTAGGGCTTTTATTGTGCATTTTGTTGACCGTCGGCGTTGGTAACCCTAGTCGAACTTAGATTTGATGACTTTAGCCGTGATGGAATCGATGGCCCTAGCCATAAAGACTACTTCGACTATCATCGAGTCGTTTACTTACCATGGTCAAATCTAGGTCGACCGTTGGCGGTGATGGCCTTATCCATAATAAAATTGATGGCCTTAGCCATGTGGGCGACTTCGAATGTCGTCGAGTTGTTTACTCACCGTAGTCGAATCTAGGTCAACCGTTGACGGCGATGGCCTTAGCTATTATAGAGTTAATGGCCTTAACCATGATAGAATTGATGGACTTAGCCATGTAGGCGACTTCGACTGTCGTCGATTCATTTACTCACCGTAGTCGAATCTAGGTCGACTGTTTGGCGGCGATGGCCTCAGCCATAATAGAATTAATGGCCTTAGCCATGATAGAATTGATGGCCTTAGCCATGTGGGCGACTTCGACTATCGTCGAGTCCTTTTACTCAGCGTGGTCAAATCTAGGTCGATCGTTGGCAGCGATGGCCTTAGCCATAATAGAATTAATGGCCTTAACCATGATAGAATTGATGGCCTTAGCCATGTAGGTGACTTCGACTATCGTCGAGTCGTTTACTCACCGTAGTCGAATCTAGATCAATCGTTGGCGACGATGGCCTTAGCCATAATATATAATTAATAGCCTTAGTCATGATAGAATTGATGGCCTTAGCCATGTGGGCGACTTTGACTGTCGTCGAGTCGTTTACTCACCGCGATTGAATCTAGGTCGACCGTTGGCGGCAATGGCCTTAGCCATAATATAATTAATGGCCTTAGCCATGATAGAATTGATGGCCTTAGCCATGCAGGCGACTTCGACTGTCGTCGAGTCGTTTATTCACCGTGGTCGAATCTAGGTCGACCGTTGGCGGTGATGGCCTTAGCCTTTCATACGTTGAATATGGTCGTAGCCTTTCGTATATTGGAGATGGCTGTGGCCTTTTATACTTTGGAGATGGTCGTAGCCTTCCATACATTGGAGATGGCCGTAGCCTTTCATACATTGGAGATGACCACAGCCTTTTATACATTGGAGATGACCGTAGCCTTTCATACATTGGAGATCAAGATAGTTCCGTTCTTTTATCATGTCGGCCTGAAGGTCGTAAGGAGAGGTTGATATGATAAACTCGTTCCGCAAATATTTCCAGTGTCCCCTCCACCGCCTCATTAAAAACCTCCCCTAGAAAACCCAATTGGGACAAAACTTGGGTAAGGGAAAAAGAGTACGATCGGGAGACACCTTTCAGAAGTGGAAGTACTTGAGATGAGTAATATTCCAGTTGTTTTGGAGTGTTTTTCCTTCCATTATTTCCAACTGGAATGCGCCTTTGCTGGCTACTGCGATGATATTGTAGGGTCCTTCCCAATTGGTGCCCAGTTTCCCTTCACTTGGGTATTTGGATGCCAAAGTCTTGGCTTTGAGGACATAATCTCCTACCTTGAGTGGTCTTATTTTGGCCTTATTGTTGCAGTATCTTTCGACTTGTTGTTTTTGGGCCACCATTTGGATATGGGCCATTTATCTCCTTTCCTCAGCTTTGTCGAGGTCTTGGAGCCTGTTTGCGTCGTTTCCTGTTCCACTGGTGTGTGAATATCATAGCCTTGATTCACCGACCTCGATGGGTATGACCGCGTCGAAACCGTAGACCAGAAAGTATGGTGTTTCCCCCGTGCTGGATTTGAGTGTAGTCTTGTGTGCCCATAACACTTTAGATAGCAGCTCGGGCCATAGCCTTTTGGTATCCTCGAGTTTCTTCTTCAGTGTGTTTAATATTGTTTTATTGGAGGATTCTGCTTGACCGTTGGAGGCAGGGTGAACTGGCGTGGAAAGTATCCTATTGATGCGCCATTTCTCAAAGAATCGGTCGTTTTTTGACCGATGAAATGTCGTCCGTTGTCACAACTGATTTCTTTTGGTATACTGAAGCGACATATAATATTTTCCCATATGAAGGGGATCAATTCATGTTCGTGTATTTGTGCGTACGCACCTGCTTCTACCCACTTAGAAAAATAGCTAGTTAATACTAATAAAAATCATACATTTCCCCGTCTTGCGGGTAGGGGGTTGACTATGTCCATTCCCCATTTGATAAAAGACCATGGGGAGGTGACTGAATGGAAGGGATCTCCTGGTTGGTGTATCATGGGGGCGTATGTTGGCATTGTTTGCATCGGCGAACGTATTCTGTTGCCTCCTTCTTCATGGTAGGCCAGTAGTAGCCGGCCTATATGATGCATCGTACGAGGGAGCGATTGCCTGTATAGGCACTACAGTGACCCTCATGTACTTCTTCGAGTACTGGCCTCGTTTGGTGCGGCCCTAGACACTTGGCCAAGGGTCCGCCAAACATTCTTTGTAGAGGTCGTTGTTTATTAAGAAGTACCGAGCGGCTTGTGTGCGGAGTTTCTTTGCCATTTTTTGTTGGGTGACAACGTTCCGTCCTGTAGATTAGACATAAACTGGTTGCGCCAGTCCCAAGTTAAATTTAAAGAGAATACCTCAATATAATCAATGGAGGAGTGGATGAGGGTGACTACGTTTTTTTTGTTGAATTTCTTAGTGACCATAGCTAGTTTTGCTAAACCGTTTGCTTCGATATTTCATGCTCTTGGGATATGTTACAGGCAGCATTCGTCGAACTCAGCTATTAACCTGCAGATTTCTGACTGGTATTTTGCAGTCTCTGCTCTTTGATCTGGTAAGTCCAGTGACTTGGTTTACTACGAGTTGGGAATTACAGTGGAGGATGAGTCGACGGGCCCCATATTCGATGGCCAGTTTTATGCTTGCAATAACGGTCTCATACTCAGCCTCGTTGTTAATCATTTCAAGGCATCATATGGACTGACAAATTATTTCGCCCGTGGGGACCTCGAGGATGAGTCCCAGTCCCGATCCCGATGCATTAGCGGTGCCATCAATGTACACGACCCATAGGTCGTTATCGGTGGAGGCATGTTATGCCTTAAGTTCTGCTTTTGGCAGGATTTCTACGCTAATGTCGGCTATAAAATTGGCCAGAACTTGCGACTTAATGAAAGTTCTTGAAAGATACGAGATGTCGTGCTCGATGAGCTCAATGGCCCATCTTGTGAACCGGCCTGATAATCCAAGCTTTTGTAAGACGCTTCTTAATGGGAAGGTCGTTACTACTTTTATGGGGTGGCATTGAAAATAGGGTCGTAGCTTTCTCGAAGCTACGACCAGTGTAACGCCAATCTCTCGAGGTGTGGGTACCGAGTTTCAGCGTCCACTAAGGTTTTGCTAATGTAATATATAGGGGATTGTGTACCTTTGTTCTCCCTAACTAGGACGGTGCTGATAGCGACCTCAGATATGGCCGGATACACCAGCAGGGGTTCGCCTAAGCTCGCTTTGACCAGCAAGGGCGGCGAAGACAAGTATGCTTCAGCTTTCTCAAGGCTTTGACTCATTCCTCATTCCACTTTAGTCCATGATCTTTTATTAGTACGTTGAAGAATTTGTGGCACCTATCGGTTGACCGTGAGATGAAATCTGGACAGGGCAGCTATACGCCCCGTCAGCTTCTGTACCTGTCTCTTGCTACTCAGCACCTCAGTTATTGCGACTATCGCCTTGATCCGGTCTGGATTAACCTTAATGCCTTGTTAGGATATGAGGAATCCTAGGAATTTTCCTGAGGCTACACCGAAAGCGTATTTCTCGGGGTTCAATTTCATCCCATACCTCCTCAGTATTTAAAAGGCCTCTTTTAGGTTGTCGACATTGTCTTCTTTCTTTGCCGATTTTACCAGCATATCGTCGATGTATACTTCCATGGTCTATTCGAGTTGTTCTTTGAACATTCTGGTGACCAGCCTTTAGTATGTGGCTCCTGCATTCTTGAGCCCGATGGGCATTACCTTGTAGCAGTATGTCCCTTGGTGGGTGATGAAAGTTGTTTTTTCCTGGTCCTCTTCGGCCATCATGATTTGGTTGTAGCTGGAGTATGCATCTAGGAAACTTAGCAGCTCATGCCCTGCGGTCACGTCTATTAGCTGGTCAATGTGTGGCAGTGGGAAGGAATCTTTTGGGCATGCTTTGTTCAAGTCGGTGAAGTCTACACACATTCTCCACTTCCCATTCTTCTTCTTAACCATGACGACATTAGACCCATTGGGGGTACTTTGATTCCCTGATGGAGCCGTTGGCCAGAAGTTTGCCAACTTCCTCGCTGACCGCTTCATTGATTGCAGCGTTGAATTTTCTCCTCATTTATCGCATGGGCGGATGTAGTGGGTCGACATTCAACTTGTGAGTGGCGATTTCTCGAGGGATCCTCGACATATCTGAAATGGAAAAAAGCAAATAGGTCAGCATGGTTAGATAAAAATTCACGATACTTACTTGGATTTGAGAGGCCGTGCCCGATGTATGCTTTCTTTGTAGGTTCGTTGTTGTCTAGTTGGACTAGGTCGAGCTCTTCGACCATAGCCTTACAGGCTTCTATGACATCAGGGTCTTTAATGGCATTCTCCATCGGGTGGACCTTCGACCCCAATATAGATGATTGCTATGCGTCTGCACTTGCCCTTTTAAGCTATTTGGTGTGGGCGCAGTCTTGAGCTATTTTATAACACTCCTGAGCGGTGTGAGGCTCGCCTGAATGCTGAATACTCCCCAAGGGGTGGGGAATTTGATCATTTGGTAAAAGTTCGACGGGACCGCTCTCATGGCGTGTATCCATGGTCATCCTATGATGGCGTTATATGTCGTTTCCTAGTTCATCACGTGGAAAGTTATTTCCAGCATGACCCTTCCTGCTAGGACGGGTACTGATATCTCCCCGGAGGTTTGCTCTACTGCATTAATGAAACCAGTTAGTGTTATGCAGCGCGATATTATCTTATCCTCGAGTCCCATCAGTACGAGGACCCTCAGGTGGATAATATAGGTGCCGCTACCGTCATCGACCATAATTTTTTTAACATCTGTATCTGCGATACGTAAAGTGATAACTAAAGCATCGTAATGAGGGAAAGACAAACCGTCGGTATCAGACTTATTGAATGTGATACTATCTTCGAAGTCTTCATACCATTCGTGGGCGATAGTTCGCTTGAGCTTGTGTGTAGTACTGAACTTGACGTGGTTGATTGCGGAGTCATTGTTGTTTCCAGTGATCATGTTGATCGTTCGTGTTGATGAAGGCGGCTTTGGTGGCCCGTGGTGCTGCTCCTATCCACGTGCAAAATTGATTTTCCTTTGTTGCTGAGCAACTCTCTCAGGAACCCTTGGTTTAACATCCTGACCACCTCTTGCCGTAGACCTATACAGTCTTCGGTTTTGTGCCTTAGCTCCTGGTGGAACTCGCAGAAGGCATTTAATTTTCTGGTGATGGGGTCCGACTTCATCTTTGCTGGCTATTGCACCTTGTTGCCCTGCTTCTCAAGTGTGTACACTATCCCTAAAGGGGACACACAAATATTATGGGCAGATAATAAAGGGGGCATACCTCTGTCATTTTGTAGTGGAGCGACATGTTATTGTAGTGCGTACGCCTGCCTTGGTGCCAGTGGGTGAGAGGATCTGATGTAGGGTTGATGTCTCTCCCTATTGGGATGTGGGACTTGTTCTCGTCGTCCTTCATTGCGTTGGTCCCTCCTGATTTTTGGATGTATTGTTGTTAAACGTTGGGTCGGCCATTGAGTTCGTCCTCATCTGCACGTACCTCAACGCAATAGGCATTGTGAATCTCTTCCTACGTGGTGGGCGGGTACTTCATGAGGCGGCTTAGTAGTTTTTTGATTGCTCTTGAGCCATCCCTTCTTAGCCCGTTTTTGAAAGCAGCGACCGCCATGCCTTCCGAAACATTTGGTAGGCTCATCCTTACTCTGTTAAACCTGGCTAGGAAGTTCTGGAGTCCTTCCCCTGCAGTTTGCTGAATAGCGAAGATGCCGTTGACCCTCGCTTCTACTTTCTTTTCTCCCGCATGGGCGGTGACGAACTTGTCTGCCATCTCCCCGAACGTGGAAATGACTTTTGCCGGTAGCTGGGAATACCATGCCAGTGCTCCTCCCGTTAGTGTTTCACCGAACTTCTTCAGCAGCATGGATGGTCATGTTCTTTTGATAGATCGTTACCTTTTACAGTAGTGACATGGTGGATCAAGTGGTCTTCGGGATCTGTTGTTCCGTCGTACACTCTCAAATAAGGCGGCATTTTGAAAGTTTTCAAAATGGAGTATGGTTTAGCCTCTTATGTGTAGGGTTGCTCAACAAACCTCCACAAGTCACGCTTTGGCAGCAATTTTGGGCCACCAGGTATCTTGTCCATCCTTTCTTGGTGTTTCTTCATCTAGTCACAAAGTGACCTGTTTTCGTTTTTCATTTCCTCGATCTTCTTGAGGATAGCTGTGAACATGCCTCCGTTGGCCAGAGTATCGAGCATATTTTTTGCTCGTGTGATCTCGGGTTCACCTTCAACTGCAGCAAGATCTGCAGTCGGCCTGCATCTGACATTGTTCTGGGGTGACTTCTCAACCAACCCACTTAGAGTGCTTGTTAACCACTCTTCTGTAATTTCCTGACTTCTGGGGGTGCTTCTTCATATGCGGATGTAGAAGCTCCTTTTTCCCGCAAGATCATTAGATCTTTAGGTGGTGGAGGTGGGCTTACTCCGCTTGTGGTGGTGCTTGGGGTTGCAATCAAAACCCCTTCCTCACCGGCTTCGTTGAAAGCACCGATGAGATTGGTTGCAACATATGCTATTGCTTTCATTCTTGCATTGTTGCCAGCAATTTTTCGTTTTTGTGTTGTGGAGAAGGGTATTCGATGGTTCTCTAGATGCAAATTATGGTTTTGATTCTCGAAATCACCACAAACGATGCTAAATGTTTTAGCTCAAAAATTATATTCGTATTTTATAAGCTTAAAAACAATTAAAAATATATAGGGGTAAATAGTAATCAAATATATTAAGCCCAAGAGATAATTATAGCTCTAAAATATTTGTAGATCTACAAATGTTTAGTGAAATAGACTTAGCTTACGAAGTAAAATAATTGTTGGAAAATCAAGAAAGAGATATAGATAGGGATAGAGATATAGAGTGAGATTGTATTATCCGAGTATAACCATCATGCCTATTACAATGTGAAGGTCTTCTTTATATAGTAGGAGAACTTTCTCGAAATAATAAAAAAAGTACAAAATTTAGTGGCTTACACTCAGTAAAAAGGTCAGGCACTAAACAAAGTCGCTTCTTCTTTACCAACTGGGGTCGTGCCCTAGCTTGGGTCGCCTTTATTATAAGGGACGTACCCACTTGGCATGGCGGTGTTATGAGCCAAATTTAACCTTATACATTGATCGCATTCGAAAAATTCATAATACGCAAAGAGCTGAACGGACAATTTGAACCTGGGACATCTTGGTGTGCTATGATACTTTATTGAAATGGATAATCATCTCATCACAATGTGCTTATATAAGTATCTCTTGTATAAGTTGATAGTTCTTCATGCTATTCAAAATTAAAAAGTCATTGTGGTGTCATGTCATGACCCAAAATTACTAGTCGTAATTACACCTAACTCGACCCACTAGGTAAGTCAACTAATAATCAATACAATCCAAATGAAATTTTTAAGAAATGATGAAGAATTATCTGAACATTTACATATTAACCTAATGACTGGTAGTACGAATCATGAGCTTTTAAGAATTTGAAATTTACAAAGCCGGTACAAATAATACACGATCTGTTTTAAAGTTATATAAACAGATTAACCAAATCTAAAGCTACCAAGGACACGTGGAAGCTATATTCTGAAATGCACAAACATCTTCAGTGTCACCTCCAAACATCACCTGCAGCTCCTCTAAAATCTGCACGCAAGGTACAAAAGTATATTATGAGTACAACCGATTTCATGTACTCAGTAAGTATCTTGTCTAACCTCGTCGAAATAGTGACTAAGATTTTTAGTTAAAAGATATTCACTAATTAAACCTGCATCATAAACGAGTAATAGAACTATATTATAATATAACATAAACGAGTACATGAAACAAATATGCAAAGAAATAACTGAGCACTAGAAGAGATCTCAATTTAACATTTTTCAATATCTCGACCAATCTTTTCCTTAGAGCGAAAACCAATAACCACGATATTCATTCCATAACTTTCATAGCGTGAGAAATGTACTCAGATATTAAGTCAATTGCACGACAACACCTTTCGTGTATTTTTCTCATCCTCACCAAATATGCGTATAACAGTACCAATCAAATGACAGAAATGTCGATAACAGTATTGACAAAGTAGGAAATACACGAGTAGCAATAATGAACGAGGATATACATATGAGAAACATTAATAGACTAGACATAAAACATATGAGTAATGACAACAATTAGGAAACAGGAACATAAACATCAACTAACTAGCACGATAGAGGCCTAAATATGGATATAACAAATAAGAGGGGAACACATGATCTTTATAAGTTATCAAGTAGAGGCATGAATGACTAACATGGTAGAAGACCTGTACTAAAGTGCAACAAAATAGATACGACAAAGATATAATTATGACAGCAGAAAGTAGGCATGACATTTGCAAGTTTAGCAAGTAGAAGGCATGAGCAACACAATAACAATTAAGATAGAGGACAAAGATATGGAATTAATAGTCACATAAGAACCATAAATACGATAGTAACAGCTCAATGTGAAGACACTAACGTATACACAAGGAAAAGATATCACAATATAATGCATGTCCTTCATCCTCGCATGCACGAAACACTCATCGTGTCATGAACTCATGATAATCTAAAAGCATGATAGTATAAATGAAATGGCATAGCATCACCCTTCATGCTTTACACTCACGTAACATGGCACATCATCACCCTTATTACTTTTACTCTCAAATGATATGGCACAACATCACCCTTCATACTTTTACTCTCAAATAATATGGCATGGCATCACCCTTCTTGCTTTACATTCACATAACATGGCAGGACATCATCCTTCGTGCTTTACACTCTTATAATATGGTACGACATCACCCGTCATGATTTACATTGTTCCTTACCAAGCATATTTATATCAATGGCAAACAAAGTAGGAATCATGGAATAATATCAAGGAGAGTGTTTAAACGCATATTCAAATGAATCTCAATCACAACTTTGCTCCAAGAAAAGAATCTGTCAAGTATGGAAGAGATCTATATTTTTCATTAAGGAAAAGTAAAATAATTATCGCTAGTATTCTACCTTTCCTTCAAGTAAATAAATAAATCCAAATAAGGACAAATTATGGTTAATATTCGACCTTCCTTAAGATAAAAAAGAATATCCGGACAAATTTCTAATAATGCTCCTCTTACGCTGAATTTTCTTGACAATGTCAGATCTGTCTTCTTCACATATTTTTCATCACTGCTACTTCCTGTCAATTGTCATAGTTAAAAATAGGTACGAGTTCAAAATTAGAGCCTCGTGCATTAAAGGTTAATACAATTAAAAATATTGGAGCCTTGCATTGAAAGTAAGCAGAATTAAAAGTAAAGCTGATGTATTACAAGTAAACATGAGTTAAAAATAGGAATTTTTACATACATATACCATATATCAAACCTTATTACCTTCATTGTTTAAGGATTATGTTAATTATATTTAAGCATATCAAATTACCATTTATATACCATAATTCAAATTAAGGGTATAATTATTTCTTCATTTATTGTATGCGTGATTTTAGGACCGTATTTTTATTTTATTTCGTTTACCCACCTCTCTCTCCTCCCACCCCCTCACACCCGCCACGATTTACCTTCAGTTAATTCCACCCCCCCCCCCCCCCCCCCCCCACACGATTTATCTTCAGTTTTTTCCCGCTTGAATTTCTACTGGAAATAATAATGGCAGAGAGTTCAAAATTCTTTGACCTCTTTTTTTTTTTTTTGCAGTGGTTGAAGGTTACTGGTAAACACAGTCGAGTGAAACTGGAAGAAGAAGAAGATATATTTTCATATTTTGTAGATATTTTGTAGTCAAATTAGAAAAATTATAGATAAATTGTAGACTGCTTTTTGTAGAAGCTTTAGTCGTTTTGGATTTGTAAAAACAGAAAACAATATATCTACAATTAGAATACAAATAATTTACAATTTATCTACAAGATATCTACAAAATAAATACATTGAATTTTAATAGCCAAATTCTCATTTCAATTGTAGCATAATTGGCATTTTTGACATAATTGTAGAAGATTTGTAGAAGTTTTAGTCTTCCCAATCTACAATTCATCTACAATTTATCTACAATATATCTACAATTCTATAATTTAATTATAATTTATCTACAATTTCTGGAAATATGTCTTCTTCTTCTTCGAGTTTCAATCTGAAATTCAGTCAAAAACAAGTCTAATCTTCACCTAAACCCCTCAAAATTGAGATATAAACTCCTAAACATATTCCAAATTATTTACAACATTACCCAATCTAAACAAATAATGATTTTTGAAAATCCAAATTTGAATTCAAAGCTTTCAAGCTTTTTAATGGCTATCAATGGTGAAAAATATATGAAAGAATAGATTTTTTTCAACTTTGATATTTTTGACATGATTTCGTGTATTTGATAGAGAAAAAGACGAAGAACAGATGTAGTTTCGGCAATTTGAGTACTGATGTCGATGAAGAACAATTTGTATTCTACAATTTGTATTGTGTTGTAGAATTAGTAAAAGCAATTTGATTACTGGAGCTTATGAATCTTGCGGTCTTTCTTAGAATTGTAGTTAAATTAGAGAAGAGACAATTACGTTGTAGAAGGAGAGAATTGTGTAGTTTGTTGAATTGTCTTTCCATTTCAAAATTCGTATTTAATGGGGACAGAATCAAACGTAGATTTTGTTCCTTCATCTTAGCGCATTTTTTAATTAAAAAATCTACCTATTTATGGATTGGTATATAAATTATTGTAAAAGTATGGACTGGACGGGTAAATAACAAATTATGAATATTTATGGTAATAATGTTTATTTTATGGTATAGATAGAAAAAAATCCCTTAAAAATATGAGTTCATGCGTTAAAATAATCATGAGCTAAAAATTGGAGCCCATAAATATAAATTAGGAATAGTTTTATTTTTTTTATGCGGTAGATGATTTTTGAAAATATGATTGAAATATTTGTCTTCACCTGAAGTATTTCATCTTGATTTTTTTTATAGAAATTAAATCTTCAACATTGTCAAATCTGATGCAACTTGACCTGAACCCGCCTTGAACCTATCTTCAACCTCATTGAACCATTAGTTATGATACCACTTGTTGAATCAAAAATAATAATGCGTCTTGCGTAAGCTAACGTAGCAACTATAATGACGATAAATCAGACAACACAAAAAGTATATTAATAGCGACATAATACTTTAATATGGTTTGATCAATCGACCTATATATAATAAAACTAATATAAACCTCCCCCTAAACAATGTTCTTTTAATGACTGCATTGTGAATGCTGTAGTGTTGTTGTGTGAAGGAAGATTTTCAATAGTTAGAGGCCACAACAATTTTTTCCAAGAAAGGAATCTATTAAATATGGAAGAGATTTTTATTTTTCTTTAAGAAAAAATAAAATAATTACTGTTAATATTCTACATTTTCTTTAAATCAAAGAATAAATTCAAATAAGATAAGAAAAATCAGGAGAAATTCCTCACACACTTGTGCCTCGAAATTATACGCTTCTTTAGTTTCTATCAACGTAAGCTGAACGCTGCCTCCTTTTCATACAAGGTAAACAAATTGTCTCAACTCTTCTCATGAATAGTCTTACTAGTGTTAGCTGCCTTTCCCTATGGAACCTCATTTATATTACAAATATGTATTTTGTAGATATCAGTAACAACAACAACAATTATTCAGTATAATCCCATAAAGTGAGGTTTGGGGAGGGTAATATGTAGACGGGCCTTATCTCTACCCGAAAGGACAGAGACGCTGTTTCCAATCGACCCTCGGCTCAGTAAATTTTGTAGATAGCAGCCAGACAGGATATAACGGAAAAAGTTGAGCAAGTATCTAAAATATCAAATGTAAGATATCTCCTTATTTTAATTTTATAAAAATTATGCTAGAATGGTCATCTCTTTAAGTAGTTGAAAGCAACACTAGGGCCACTGAAAACTTTTAAAAAAAAAGTGAAAAAAGAACATATAAAACAATTAAACGTATAGCGAGTTTGCCTCTGGAAAAAGATGGTTTATTTTCTTTACTCCATTTTTTGTATTCCAACCCTCCTAAAAAAATGCTACTACTAGTGGAGTAAAAAATTTTTTACTGAAAATTTCCAACATGTTATGAAATAGAAGATTCTTACACTTCTATTTAAGGTGAATGTCTTTAATGTACTTAATTAGAGAGATTTTAGAGTCCTATTATTGGTACCAAGATCTTCCTCCTCCCTATAAATAGAGGTGCTCTCTACCATTGTAATTCACCCCTCTCAACTCAATAAGAAGAACTCTCTCTACTCTTCTCTCTATTGCTATTGTTCTTGTTCTATTGTTCTTGTCTTTTACTTTAGTTTATAACACAACACATATTACTACAAAACTTGATTTATTGTACTTCTTAAGTAATCCTGAATGTATAAATTTTAGTTTTAGGAGTAAGAAATTGATGTACTTGATAGCTGATGGGATTTCACTTTGGTCTTTAATAGGCAACATGATTATTCTTTTAAACTTCTTTTTTTCACCACTTTGTTACAAAATGGAAATTAAAATGAATGCAAATTTTATCCGAAACAGGTAAAAGTGGTGTTTCTCGCCTTCAATTAGAATCATATATTAACCATAGAATGTACATGCTTGTTTATTTGGAAGTGCCACATTAGGTGGTGAGTAATTAATCCTGGTAAGAAATTAGTCAGTTGATTCGTTTTACTTTTGGTTTTTCATTTGGCAATACTTTATCCTTTGAATTTCCTTTTACCCTTCCGAAAATTTATCCTTTGAATTTTACCACATGTAAAAATAAGTAAAATAGAAGGATAAAAATTTATCCGAAACCAGTAAAAGTTGGGGCGGCTCTCTTTTAATCACAGTTATACATCAACAACAGAATTATCTTTCTTGCTTAATCTGGCATTGCCAGATCAGGTTTATCATGGTAATTAATAATTTAGAGTCAGTTGAGTTATTACTTTGCTTTCTTCAACAGACAACGTATAGTAGCTAGGTAGCTTTTATATTGAGTTCAGATATATATGCAAAAATTAATAAAATTTTAATAAATATTATATTTTGCATAATTTTAAAACTGCAATACGTTTAGTAATAAAACCATAAAAATTGAACCAATAAAATTAAATTTTTTGATTCGCCTACCAATAAAAATTAACCCTAAGCCACTGTAGTTGCTGCTTTAGGTCTCACAAAATTAGATGCCCTAAAAGCTACTCTTTTATATGTATTTTAAATATTTATTGTACTTATTATGTGCTCTTTCTTTTTCAAACAGTTGGTTAAGAAAATTCTAATAAAAGTAAGAGATAATTAAATTTGTACTTACTTCTTAGTACAAATTTTATTTACAACTCTAACAATATCTTGTAAGGTCTTTGTAGGTACACTTCAAGCTAGTTCGATCGTAAAAAAACTATAGTTGATTTGTTTATCATGTTTGTAAATACAAATTCCACATGATTGTTACTTTAGGAGGCAATAATATATAACGAGTTATGTTGACAAACATATGAATTAAAAAAGTTTAAGGCTTCTTATTATTGCTTATCTTTAGGCTTCCAACACCAATATTGAGCCGTCGCTGATAAGAATACCTATATTTTTTATGACTTCTTGAATGTAATTACTGTTCAGAGAATTTGTAGTCTCCCAAATTTGAGGAACATGCAATTTGATATGCAAATATAAAAGTTAAACTCATTGGTTACCTATTAATTAATATTTATTTTTAAATGAATAATATGAATCTTATTAATATTTGACCCATTTTTAAAAAGTTCATTATCCAATCTAAATTGTTAGTAAACAATATAAATTTTATTTTTTATTCGTTTGCCATCACTACATATTATAAAGAAAGTTTGTTACATAATGACAAATTAAAAGCGATTCAAAAGATTATTTTAACTTACCATTCTTGCATTTCTTCCGGTTTAAAGTTTCTCACTCTGCCACTAGTTAGATGACTTCATCTTTAAAGATCATTCTATTGCTTTTGGAGTATTTCTCTAAGCGTAAATCCAGATTTCTCCTAAAAGCTAAAAGTGCGAAACAATATTAGTTTTTCCTTTTAGTTTTTATTAGAACTTTGGTTATCAAATATAATCATTTTTTGAACTAACGTAACCCTTGACGCTTATATAACTGATTGTCTTAAAAAGTACATACTTCGACATAAACAGAAGATACAATTTGAGAGCATGGTGGCCTGTTTTTGACAATTTTATGATCATTTCCCATTCTTTTCCTTCTCTCAATTTCTTTAGATAATCGGTTAAAAGTATATAGAAACCTAATACGGAATGATTGTGGAATTACGTACCCTTTATGGCAACATGATTTTCTTAAGACGTTCTTATCCTTGCCAGCATTTGCAATAATGAGAAATGGAAATTAATTTATAGTTGGACGTTGACATATAACAAGATCGATAGCCATATTCCTATATCGTTAATGCATTTCCAAATATTAATTGAATACAACTACCCGATAATTGATTGTCACCCTCTATTCTTCAAGACAAGAGGGGCTTGGTCTGATGGTAACCAACCCTCACTTACAACCGAGAGGTTGTGAGTTCGAGTCTCCCCAGGAGCAAATTCTGGGGATTTATGCCGGGGGTCTATTTGGAAACAGCCTCTCTATCCCAGGGTAGGGGTAAGGCTGCGTACACACTACCCTCCCCAGACACCACTGAGTGGTATTGTACTGGGTCGTACTTTTACCCTCTATTCTTCAACTACCATATTTAACCTTAAAATTGATAACAATTAAATTTGTACGCGGCTTTAAGGATATGTGGATTGATTCAATACAAATAACGAGTTAAAGACAAAATGAACGATCAAATCAATTGTTATCTCATGGCCCAACTCGAACTTAGATTGAACAGTAGCTTTGCCTTCAATCAGACCCTTCGTTCGAAGCCAATTATGAACGAAGAATAAACAATAAAATAGGAACTCTGCAATAGCTTAAGAGTAGAAAAACGAAATTTGTATTGCCTTGATTCACATATTACAATGTGTGTTATTAAAGAATTTTTTTTTCCTTTATATAGTAGGAGAATATCATACTTAGTACAATTCTAAAAAAGGTAAAAATCCTCCTTTCTCATTAATTACAGATCCGTAACCGACATCAGATGAAATTTGCGCTGTGATATCCAGTTGGGTATGGATATCACGGCCCTCTATTAGTCGTGCGTAACCGTTCGCCATATTTTCCTAGGTCTTAGAGCTAGTTCTTGATCCAGGGTGTATTACTTTATCACGCCCTACGATGAGCACATCGTTCACCTTTTATAGGCCTCGGCACGAAAAGTCCCATCCTTTATTTCAACTTCTATGTCCGTACCCTTCTACCATCTTCTTCATCGGGAAATCGCGTAAGCATTATCTCCCATTTTACCCACATACAGATAGTCCCCTAGTTTTCCGGAGAGTAGGTTTTCCAGAACGATGGATCGGATGTGAATAGATAAACCCTTGTTTCTTCCCTTGAAAGCTATAACTAAGATGACGGGTAAATCAAAACATCCCATCAGTCATGTCATTTTAACTTCTGACACGTGTCGGTCATCAGCCAGCTGTCTTCAAATGTGAAACGTCGCGCGTTGATTGCATTTTCCCCTACAAAAGCTTTAAATCTCTTCACTTCTTCCACTTTATGATCCTAGCTTTTACCTTCGAATTTTCTAACGACTTTTAACCTTTTCAAATCTTCATACCCTATTTCTTGAACTTTCATATCTTCATCTCAAACCTTCATATTTTTTCTGGAATTTCAAACCTAGATCTTTGTACCTTCATACTCTTTCTTCACATCTTCATATTTTTCCTTCAAAATCTTCATATTCTCCTATAAGTCTTCATACATTCCCAGATTACAATAGCTAAAACTTCACAATTCGTACCGCAACAAGCGGCTCCCTCATATTCCCATCCTGTCACGGGCACCGAGGTTTCTCATGAGCCTCCTATAAAGAGCTATATACCCGGTGGTTTCTCCATCAGGGAAGATTTCAAGGTTAAGAAGGCCTCTATATAACATGACCGAGGTGATGGAGCATGGGGATACACATGCTCCGTTATTGAAGATACCCTTCCTAGAGTCCGAGAGGATTGTAAATGAGAAGGTAAAGATGTGGTCGTCCCCGTGCCTAATGACGATATTACTGCTTATGTCAAGGGGTATTTAAACGTATATACTTACCCCTTGATGCTGGGCCCGGTATTCCCCTAATCCTGGCTTTTTGCAAGAGGTACGAGGTGTGCCTCGGGCAAATTCACCCTTCATTTTGGAGGATTGTGATCCTCTTGCACTGTTTTATGAACAATATACTCTGCTTGTACAGTCCTGAATCTTCCAAAGGGGGATGATCAAGATCGTCCACCGAGCAAGCAAAGCTCCTTTCTTGAGCATTGACGTGGACTCAGACGAGGCTGGCAGGGGAGGTTCGTTCGATTGAAAAACAAAGACCTGATTCCGTTAAAGTTTTTGTCATTCCCCGAGGAGTGGAATGCATCCCGTAAGTATTGTCTTTCCGGGGTGTTTCTTCCTTTTTGTGGTTTCTCTCATCACATGTGTTTGTGGTCGTGCACCTTTGCATAAGTTCTCGATGCAATCCCCCCAATTCAAGTAATGAATCGAGGGAATTAGTAAGCAGATACCGTAATCCAAGTGCACATGGCGCAAACTTTCTAAGGACAAATGAGAGGCCCGTTCTCAGGATAAGGTTCTTCCGTGAAATAGTTACCATCATGATTTTAACTTGTATAGTGCTATTCATTTCTTTTTTCTTACAAGTCTACCTAATACCACCAAACTTAGGCCGCTTGATGAGGACGAGGATCTGTCTTTTCCTGACAAGCCCCCTATCTCGGGACAGCCTGGGGCTACCACATAGGAGAAGAAGAAAAAATGAAGGTCCTCGGGTTCCCCAGACTCCAAGGGGAAGACGAAGAAGAGGGAGAACTCCGGGGCCTGGAAGCCCAAGGAGAATACCAAGTCTAGGGTACCAGACCCTGACCATCTTTGTAGGCTCAGGGATGATCCCGAAGAATACAACATATTCGTCGCCCATGGATCGACCCCCACTAGGGAGCAGGTGATGACCAAGAAATATGGCTACGAGTTCGATCCCCTTCTAGCCCGGGAACCTGAGGTTAGATTGAATAATAATTTTGCCTTTGATTGAACCCTTGGTTCGAAACAAATTATGAACAAAGAATAAATAGTAAAATAAGAACTCTACAATATCTAAAGAGCAATAAAAAAAATTGTATTTCCTCGATTCACGTGTTACCATATGTGTTATTAAAGAAAATACTTTTCCTTTATATAGTAGGAGAGTTTCTCCCTAATACAATTTTTAAAAAGGTAAAAATTCTCCCTCCTCGTTAATTACCAATCTCTAACCGACATCGGGTGAGGTTTGTGTCATAATATCCAGTTGCGTATGGATATCACGTCTCTCTACTAGCCTTGCTTAACCATTTGCCATATTTTCTGAGGTTTTCGAGCTCGTTCTGGGTCCGGAGAGTGTTACTTCATTACGCCCGACGCACACCATTCCCCTTTTATAGGCCTCGACACAAAAAGCTCTCAGCCTCAATTTCAACCTCGTATGTATGTACCCTTCTATCGTCTTCTTCATCAGGAAATCGGGTAAGCATTGTCTTTCTTTTTACCCGTATACATGCCTCAAGACTACTTTAAAGAATTTTTTTTCATTGCATAGCAGATCATGGAGTAGAAAGGAAAAAGAGAAATGGCATAATGTGTGTTGTTATGAAGGAAAATATATTCATGGAAAATAAGTGCTTCTATCACTTATTTTTTCTTTGGTTGGCGAGCGGAAAATATTTTAAAGTGTTTAGTTAGAAATTAAAAAAAAATTTTAGGAAATCTTTTTTATGGTACTCCCCTCCCCCCTCCCCTTCCCCCAAGTGCACATGTTTCGTTGGCCCCCTTCCCCCCCCCCCCCCCCCCAAAAAAAAATAATACAAGTATTTATAGGACTCTATTTTTTCTTTAAGAATTTAATTACTTTTCTAAAAATTCGCACAAACCCAAAGGAACTAATGTGATACTTTACATTTTTACGCAAAAAAATATTGAAATTTGAGCTCCATAGCTAAAAAGAAAATACACTTTTTTTTTGTTGAAAAAAGTAATCTTTTGACAATATAAAAATAAAGTACTCACTTTATTCAATTAAAGAAAAATACTTTTTCTACATCATGAAAGGAAAACGCTCATTTTGTCGAAATAAAAAAAATACTTTGTTGAAATAAAGGAAAATAATTTTTCTACATTATTGTCACGATCCAAATTTACTACTCTCGGAAGTCGTGATGACGCCTACTATTAGGATCTAGGCAAGCCAAACATCCCTCTCTCTTTCATTATCAACAAAATCTTTTTAACATTATCAGCAATCATATAAAAGCGACGAAATTAAATAATAAGTGGAAAACTTAATTTAAAGGAAGACTGAATAGAAATGCGGAACAATTCAACAATAGCCTCTACCCAAGACTGGTGTCACAATACTCATGAACAACTAAGATTTACTAATACAAAGTTTGAAAGAAAATGTAACTGTTTGTCCCAAATGCAAAAGACAACAGACTGAAATGGAAGATAAGGGAGACGCCGGGTCCGCGAACGTCTGCAGGAGTACCTCGGTATCTCGTTTGATTGAAGGCTCGCTCCCACATGTGCTGGTAAGTGCCCAGCCTAACCTCGGTGAAGTAGTGACGAGTCTAGGACAATACTACCAAGTAAACCTCTGCAGTTCGAATATATACATATACAATGGAAAAGAAATACCAAAATTAATCAATCAATAAAGGGAGGGGGAACATGTTGTAGGGAAATAGCAGTCTCAAATAAGTGAGCTCAAATAAGGAAAACAATAGCAAGACCAGAATATCGATAAGGGTCAGAAATCACAAACTTGCACGGCATCACACTTCGTGCTTTTACTCTCGTCCTCACCAAATCAATCGTATCATTAATCTTGTGCGTGGCATCACCCATCGTGATTTTACTCTCCTTCTTCTCAGTATTATCAATGAAATCAGTACGGAATGGTACATCGTGTGGCACGGCATCACCTTCTGTGCTTTACACTCTCTCCTTACAATATCAACAGTTTACGACATCACTCTTTTGTGCTTTATCACTCTTCCTCACCCAAGCAACAACCATAAATAAGAAGGCAAGGAAATAAACAGATAATGGTTGAAATCTCGACAAGCAAATACAATTAAAACAGTTAAGTCCCGCCAGGGGAACAATATCAACAAAACAGCGAAACATCCAGGCAATGGAATAAACCAATAATTCTTTCTCTTTCTTTCATTTCTTACTTTATAGTTCACTTTACCACTTGAGCAAATGCTCCAAAGAATACAATTATCTCATTTACCTTCACAATTCATATTACAACTCGAGCTAATGCTCCTTGCAGTTTGATGATCACAATCTCTTTCACATGCCTTTCGCAACATATAGAAATCATCAAATAAGCATGAAAGTCACAACAAAAGCAAGATAACTGAAATATAAGGAATCATGGTCATGCTAGACACCAATATATAGATACTCGTCACCATACCTATACATCGTACTCAACAATTAGCAAGTAGCAGATAAGACTCAAATCCTATTACCTCAAGCTAAGGTTAGACCAAACACTTACCTCAGTGCCTTGAATTCAACTCAAGCCTCAAATATGGCTTTACCCCTCGATTCCACCGCTAATCCGCTCGAATCTAGTTACAAGTTACTTAATTACATCAATAAATGAATCCGTTTGAATGCATAAAAATGAATTTTCGGAAGTTTTTCCCCAAAAGTAAAAAAAAATGCCCCCGGACCTATGTGGTCAAAACTCGAGGTTCGAACAAAAACCCGGTTATCCATTCCCTCACAAATCCATATCTATGATTTGTTTTGAAATCAGACCTCAAATTGAGGTCCAAATCCCCAATTTTAGAAAAACCTAAGTTCTACCCAAAATCTCCAATTTCACCTATCAATATCTTTGATTGTAAGTTGAAAACATGTTAAACGATATTAATGATTGAAATAATTGAGTAAAAATCGACTTACAATTAATTTGGAAGAAAATTTGTTTGAAAGATCGCCCAAGGAGTTTGTGTTTTGAAAGAATGGTGAAAAATGATTCAAAATTCGAATAAGAATAAAATTTGCTGGGTCCCAGATGTGGAAAATACGAACTGGGTCAGGCTTGGGAAATGCGAATCGCATTTGTGAACACTAGGAAAAGGGAGGTACATCTCATTTGCAAGCCTAAATGTCGCATTTTCGACCCAGTACTGGACTTCCCTTACGCGCATTTGCGATGCTAGACTTGCATTTGCGAGACCTACTTCGCAAATGCGAAAAATGCAGAACTGAAGATACCAGATTTCTCTAAGTTCAAAAATGCACTCCGACACTTTTCCAATACTCACCCGAGCCCTCATGGCTCCAAACCAAACCATACACACAACTTCAAAAATATCCTGCGGACCTACTTGCGTGATCAAATCTCCAAAATAACATCATATGCATCGAATTAAGCCTCAAAACTCATGATTTATTCCAAATTCTCATAAACTTCAAATTTCAATTTTAAGTACGAAACGTGTCAAGTCCATTTTCAATCAAGCTTTACCGAATGTGCTTAAATCATGTATACGACTTATACCGGGCGCCGGAACCACAATATGAGCCATATATTGTAGTCTTCTAATCAAATTTTATTTCCAATTTCTTTGATTATTTTTAGAAAACAATTTTACTGAAAATTTTATTTCTTGGGCTTAGGACCTCGGAATTCGATTATGGGCATACGCCGAAGTCCCATATTTTTCTACGGACCCTCCGGGACAATCAAATCATGTGTCCGGGTCCGTTTACCCAAAATATTGGCCAAAGTCAAATTTAATCATTTTAATACAAAATTTTAGCATTTCTTTACAAAATTTCACATTTAAGCTTTCCGGCTACATGCTCGAACTGCACACTCAAATCGAGGTGACTAAGAATGAGGTTTTCAAGGTCATCACATTCTTCACCTCTAAAAAAATCGTTCGTGCTGGAACGAACAAAAGAAAGAAGTGCCTGATTCTGGAATAAGATTGGGAGAAAAGCTACGTACATCACACTCGGACTCCCAGGTCAATGTCTCAGGAGGCTGACCTCTCCACTGAACACGAACAGTAGGGAAACTCTTGGATCTCAACTGACGAACCTGGTGGTCTAGAATAGCCACTGGCTCCTCCTCATAAGACTGATCCTTGTCCAAATGGACAGTGCTGAAATCTAACATCTGTGATGGATCGCCGTGATATTTCTGGAGCATGGAAACATAAAAAAGTGGATGCACGGCTGATAAGCTAGGCGGCAACACAAGTCTATAAGCCACCTCTCCCACTCGATCAAGAATCTTAAACGGGCTAATGAACCTAGGGATAATCTTTTCCCTTCTTCCCAAATCTCATCATGCCCTTCATAGGCGACAACCGGAGCAATACTCGCTCACCAACCATGAAGGCTACATCTCGAACCTTACGATCTACATAGCTCTTTCGCCTAGACTAAGCTGTGCGATTTAGACTATCCTGAATTATCTTGACCTAGTCCAAGGCCTCCTGAACTAAATCTGGATCCAACAACCGAGCCTCCCTCGGCCCAAACCATCCAACTGGAGACTGATATAGCCTACCATGCAACGCCTCATAAGGAGCCATCTGAATGATGGACTGGTAGCTGTTGTTGTAGGCAAACTTTGCCAATGGCAAAAACTGGTCCCACTAGCCTCTAAAATCAACGACACAGGCTTGGAGCATATCCTCCAATATCTGAATAGTTCGCTCGAATCGTCCGTCCGTCTAAAGATGAAATGTTGTACTCAACTCCACCTGGGTGCCCATCTCTCGCTGAACTGCTTTACAAAAACGTGAGGTAAACTACGTACCCCGGTCCGAAATGATAGATATCGGCACACCATGAACATGAACAATTTCTCAGATATAGACCTCAGCTAACCTCTCGGATGAATAGGTGGTTGCAACAGGAATGAAATACGCTGACTTGGTCAGCCTATAAACAATGACCCAAACTGCATCGAACTTCTTTCGGGTCAACGGATGTCCAGTAACGAAATCCATGGTAATCATCTCCCACTTCCACTCAGGAAGCTCAATTCTCTGAAACAACCCACCAGGCCTCTGATGCTCATGCTTGAACCTGCTGACATTTCAAACATCAAGCCACATACGCAACTATATCCTTCTTCATCCTACAGCACCAGTAATGCTGCCTCAGATCCTGATACATCTTCGTGGCTCCAGGATGAATAGAGTAGCCAGAACTATGGGACTCTGCTAAGATAAACTCTTGAATCCCATCAACATTGGGCACACAAACTTTCCCCCCTACAATCTCAAAACACCATCATCATCTAAGTTCACCTGCTTGGCACCTCTTCGCAGCAGCATATCTCTAAGGTGACAAAAATGGGGATCATCAAACTACCGATTGTGGATACTTTGCAATTACGAAGAACGAGCGACTGTGCAAGCCAACAATCGGCTAGGCTAAAAAATATCCAACCTTACAAATCGATTGTCTAAGTCCTGAGCATCCAAAGCAAGCGGCCTCTGAGTGACCGGAATGAAAGCAAGATTGTCCATACTAGCTGGCTTCCTACTCAAAATGTCGGTCACCACATTGGCCTTCCTTGGGTGATATAAGATAGTGATATCATAATCCTTTAACAACTCTAACCACCTCCTCTGCCTCAAATTCAACTCCTTTTGTTTGAACAAGTATTGAAGGCTCTTGTGATCAGTGTACATTTCACACATCACACCATATAGATAATTCCTCCAAATCTTCAATGCATGAACAATGGCTGCCAACTCTAGATCATGAACCGGATAATTCTTCTTGTGAATCTTTTACTGCCTCAAAGCATAGGCAATGACTCTACTATCCTGCATAAATACTGCACAAAGCTTAATACAAAAACCATCACAATAGACTGGATAAGGCCCTAAACCTGTAGGAAAAACCAATATCGGTGTCGTAGTTAGAGTTGTCTTGAGCCTTTGAAATCTCACCTCACACTCATCCAACCATCTGAACTTGGAACCCTTCCAGGTCAACCTGGTCATTAGGGCTGCTATAGATGAGAACCCCTCCACGAACCGACAATAGTAGCCTGCCAACCCCAAGAAACTCCGAATCTTTGTAGCTGATGCTTGACTAGGCCAGTTCTTGAGTGCCTTAATCTTCTTCGGATCAACCTGAATACTATGACATGACCCAAGAATGCAACAGAACTCAACCAAAACTCGCACTTCAAAATTTTTGCATATAGCTTACTATCCTTCAGAGTCTGAAGAACCACTTTGAGATGCTGCTCGTGCTCTTCTGGTTGTGGGAGTATGTCAATATATCATCAATGAAGACTCTCACGAATGAGTCCAAATAAGGCCTAAACACTCGGTTTATCAAGTCCATAAAACCTACTGGGGCATTTGTCAACCCAAACGACATGACCAAAAACTCGTAATGCCCGTGCCGAGTGCAGAAAGCTATCTTAGGGATATCGGACGCCCTAATCCTCAACTGATGGCAGCCAAATCTTAATTCTATCTTTGAAAACACCTTGACACCTTGAAGTTGGTCGAAAAAATCGTCAATCCTTGGCAATGGATACTTATTCTTTATGGTCACCTTGTTCTATTGCCGGTAATCAATGCACATCCTCATCGAACCGTCTTTCTTCTTCTTCACAAATAACACTGGTTCACCACAAGGAAAAACACTGGGTCTAGTAAAACCCTTCTCAAGAAAATCCTACAACTGATCCTTTAACTCTCTCAACTCTGGCGGGTTTATAAGATACAGCGGGATAGAAATGGGCTGAGCGCCCGGAGCCAGACCGGTACAAAAGTCGATATCCCTGTCAGGAGGCATACTCGCCAGGTCTGAAAGGAGAACCTCAGGAAACTCCTAGACCACGTGTACAAAATTAATAGAACGGACCTTTGCACTGGAATCGGGAAAATATGCCAAATGCGCCAAACACCCAATCTAGACAATATATTGAGCTTTCACATATGAGATAACACCGCGAATAGAATGGCCAAGAGTCCCTCTCCACTCAAAGTGGGGCAAATATGGTAAGGCTAAGGTCACGGTCTTGGTATGGCAATCCAAGATAGCGTGATACGGGGACAACCAATTCATCTCCAATATAACATTGAAGTCAACCATGTCTAAAAGCAACAAGTCAACACGGGTATCAAGACCCTCAATCACCACAACACAAGAATGATGAACTCGATCAACCACTATAGAGTCATCCACCAGTTTAGACACGTAAACAGGAATACTCAAAGCATCACTAGGCATGACCAGGTACAGTGCAAAATAAGATGACACATATGAATACGTAGATCCTGGATCAAATAGCATTGAAGCATATCTATCACACACCAGAATAGTACCTGTAATGACTGCTTCTAAAGACTCAGTCTCTGGCCTGGCTGGAAGAGCATAACATCGGGGCTGGGCCCCACCTCTCTGAACCACATCTCTGGGATAGCCGACTGCTGGTTGGCCTTCATCCCTGGCGGTCTAAGCTCTAGCTCTATGACCTCTGCCTCCACCTTTAGCACCTCTACCCCCACCTCTAGCTAGCTGGGCAGGCCGTGGAATACCTGGTGCATGTACCATGGCACGAAAACCCTACTGCTACGAACTACCTGGTACTCAAGGGAAAAATCAGGCAATGTGACTAGGATCACCACATGTGTAGTAAGACCTCGGCTGCTGAGGAAACTGAGACTGACCCTATCGACTCGAATGACCACCTCAAAAACTCTGAAGTGGTGGTGCACTAATGGTGCTGGTGGCACACTGTAATTTACTAATCAGAATACTCCGGCTGAAAAACAAGACCACCTGAAGTACCATGGGAAACCTAAAGAGCCGGCTGAAAAGGCCTGAGAGGATGGCCCATACCATAAAAATCTTTACCTCCAGGCGAGGTATCGCTGAATCTGCCTGAGTGACGGGGCTTACTACCCCCCCCCCCCCCCCATGACCTTCTGCCTGTGACAAAACCATCTCAACTCGGTGGGCCACATTAGCCGCCTCCTAAAAGCTGATCTCACTACCGTCTCCCTAGCCATCTGGAGATGAATCGGCTGAATCAAATCATAGATAAACCTCCTCACTCTCTCTCTCTCTCTCTCTCTCTCGGTGGGAAGTATAACAAGAGCATGGCGAGCTGGATCAATGAACTTGGTCTCATACTGAGTGACCGTCATGGAGCCCTGCTGGAGGAACCTGAACTGCCTAAGAAGAGCCTCTCTCTGAGTAACGGAGGGAAGCTTCTCTTTGAGCAACTCTGTAAACTGATCCCAAGTCAAAGATGGTGACCTTGCTGGTATGGCTAGGCAATAATCTCTCCACCAAGTCTTGGCAGATCCAGATAGGCGAAAGGCGGCAAAATCAACTCCATTGGTGTCAACAATACCCATGTTCCGAAGAACCTCCTGGTAGCTATTTAAGAAATCCTGGGGGTCCTCAGAGGAAGCACCGGTGAATGTAGATGTGAAGAGCTTGGTGAACCTATCCAGCCTCTACAAAGCATCTACGGACATAGTCGCTCCGTCGCCGGTCTGAGCCACTATACCCGGCTGAAGTATCACAGCTGGCTAAACTGCTGGAATATGAACCTGGGGAGCTACCTGCTCTGGAGTGCGTATAGCAGGAGTCTGAACTCCTCTCCAGCCTGAGAAGTGGCTGGTGCTACTAGAAGCAAACCCGTTCGGGTGACACTCTCCATGAGCCCTACCAGCCGGACCAGAGCGTCTTGAAGAACTACGGTGGCAATGAACCTCTCTAGGACCTCAGCTGGACCCACATGAATTACTAGGACTGGAACCTCCTCCTGAAGATCGACTTGAGGCTCCGCACTGGTGCTGCTACTCAAGGCTGAGTTATATCCCTACCTCGGCCTCTAGCACGGCCTCGTCCTCGCCCTCTGGTACGGCCTCGCCCTCACCATGTTCCCCTGGCAGGAGCTGCTGCTGGGGGCTCGGGCTGCTAGTGGTAGATGAGGAAGCTCATGTTCTTAACATCTGCAAAAGAACATAGTAGAAATTCAATTAGTATTTGAGAAACAATCGCATGAAGGAAAAGAACAAGTGTGAAATTTCCTAACCCTATAGCCTCTACGGGATAAATACAGGTGTCTCCATACCGATCCCTCAGACTCTACTAAGTTTTTCTGTGAGTTTTGAGACCTATGCAACCTAATATTTTGATTCCAACTTGTCACGGCTCGGATTTTTCACCCACAGGAGTCGTGATGGCGCCTACTATTGGGAGCTAGGAAATACAAACATCACGCACTCTTTCATTATCAACAAAATCCTTTTTAACATTATCAGCAATAATATAAAAGCGGCAGAATTAATAATTAGTGGAAGACTTAATTTAAAGGTAGACTGAATAGAAATGCGAAACAAATCAACAATAGCCTCTACCCAAGACTGGTGTCACAATACTCACGAACCACTAAGATTTACTAAATAAAAAGTTTGAAAGAAAATGTAATTGTTTGTCCCAAATTCAAAAGACAACAGACTGAAATGGAAGATAAGGGAGACACCGGGCCCGCGGACTCTTGCAGGGCTACCTCGGCATCTTACTGGACTGAAGGCTATCTCCCAGACTACTACTGTTGCTTCTGTCCAAAATCTCTATCAGTGTAAAATAACACAGAGTGTAGTATCAGCACAGCCAACCCCATGTGCTGGTAAGTGCCCAGCTAACCTCGGCGAAGTAGTAACGAGGCTAGGACCAGACTACCAAGTAAACCTGTGCAGTTCGTATGTATACATATACAGTAGAACAGAAATACCGGGAAACGGAGGGGAAACATGTTGTACTGAAATAACAGTCTCGAATAAGCGAGCTCAAATAAGGAAAACAATAGCAAGACCAGAATATCGATAAGGATCAGAAATCACAAACTTGTACGGCATCACCCTTCGTGCTTTTACTCTAACCCTCTCCAAACAATCATATCATTAATCATGTGTACGACATCACCCTTCATGATTTTACTCTTATTTCTCTCAGTATAATCAATGAATATCAGTATGGAATGGTACATCCTATGGCACGACCTTATCATTTTAACTTTACACTCTTTCCTTACAATATCAACAGTGTACGACATCACCCTTCGTGCTTTATCACTCTTCCTCACCCAAGCAACAACCACAAATAAGAAGATAAGGAAATAAATAGGTAATGGTAGAAATCCCGGCAAGGGACAATAGTTAAAATAGTTAAGTCATGACAAGGGAACAATATCAACAAAGCAGCGAAACATTCAGGCAATGGAATAAACCAATAATTCTTTCTCTTTATTTCATTTCTTACTTTATAATTCACTTTACCACTTGAGCCAATGCTCTAAAGAATCCAATTATCTCATATACCTTCACAATTCGTATTACAACTCGAGCCAATGCTCCTTGCAGTTTAATGATCACAATCTCTTTCACATGCCATTCACAACATATAGAAACATCAAATAAGCATGGAAGTCACAATAAAATCAGGATAATCGCAATATAAGGACTCACGATCATGCTAGACACCAATGTATAGATACTCGTCACCATACCTATACATCGTACTCAACAATTAACAAGTAGCAGATAAGACTCAACTCCTATTCCCTCAAGCTAAGGTTAAGAAAAACACTTACCTCAGTGCCTTGGATTCAACTCAAGCCTCAACTACGGATTTACCCCTCGATTCTATCGCGAATCCACTGGAATCTAGTCACGAGTTACTTAATTACATCAATAAATGATAAATGAATCAATTTGAATGCATAAAAATGAATTTTCCAAAGCTTTGCCCCAAAAGTCCAAAAACTCTCTCGGACCCACGTGGACAAAACTCGAGGTTCGAACCAAACTCGGTTACCCATTCCCCACGAATTCATATATATGATTTGTTTTGAAATCGGACCTCAAATTGAGGTCCAAATTCCCAAATTTAGAAAAACCTAAGTTCTACCCCAAATCCCCAATTGCACCTATGAAAATCTTTGATTGTTAGTTGAAAACATGGTAAATGATGTTAATGATTGAAAGAACTTAGTAAAACTCGACTTACAAATGATTTGGAAGAAAATTTGATCTTCAAAAATCGCCCAAGGAGTTTGTGTTTTGAAAGAATAGTGAAAAATGGTTCAAATTGGACTAAGTATAAAATTTGTTGGGTCTCAGATTTGGAAAATGGGAATTGGGTCAGGCTTGGGAAATGCAAGGTTTTGTTAGCATTTCTGAACCCTAGGCAAAGGGGAGGGACTTTGCATTTGTGAGCCTAATTGTCGCATTTGCGACAGGCACCTCTTCGCAGTTGCAAACCTCTTGGTTGCATTTGTGACCCAGTACTAGACTTCCCTTCCTCGCATTTGCGAGACCTTCTTCAAGATGCGAAACAAGAAGATTTGAAGATACCAGATTTCTCTAAGTTCAAAAATGAACTCCGACACCAATCCAAAACTCACTCGAGCGCTCGGGGCTCCAAAAAAACATATACCCAGCCTCAAAAACATCCTACGAGCCTACTTATGCGATACAATCTCCAAAATAACATCATATGCATCGAATTAAGCCTCATAACTCACGATTTCTTCCAAATTCTCATAAAATGTCAAATTTCCATTTTAAGTCCGAAATGCGTAAACGGCGTCCGTTTTCAACGAAACATTACATATAGTGCTTAAATTATGTATAAGACTTGTACCGGTTACCAAAACCAAAATACGGGCCCGATACCATAGTCTTCCGATCAAATTTTATTTCTAATTTCCATAATTATTTCGAAAAACAATTTTACTCACAAATTTATTTGTCTGGCTTAGGACCTCGGAAATCAATTTCGAAAATACGCCCAAGTCCCATATTTTCCTACGGACCCTCCGGAACCGCCAAATCATGGGTCCGGATCCGTTTACCCAAAATAATGAGCGAAGTGAAATTAATCATTTTAATGCCAAATTTTAGCATTTTCACAAAATTTCACATTTAAGCTTTTTGGCTACGCGCCCGGAATGTACACGTAAATCGAGGCGACTATGAATGATATTTTCAAGGCCTCGAAAGTGCGGAATGGGTGAGAAAACAGGTGATGACCTTCGGTTCGTTACAATTATGAAAAGAAAATATTTATTTTATTGAAAGGATAGAAAATACTTTTTAACATCATGAAAAGAAAATATTCTTTTTGTTGAAATGAAAGAAAATAATTTTTACTTGATCATTTTTTGTTGGAATGAAAGTAAATACTTTTTCTACATCATAGAAAGAAAGTAATTTTTTTTAAGATGAAAAAAAATATATTTTTATGTTATGAAAAGGAAATACTCATATGTTGAAATGAAAAAAAATATTTCTATATCATGAAAAGAAAATAATTGTTAAATGGACAAAAAAAATCTATCTATAACATAAAAAAGAAAGTACAATTAATAATATTTTTATTTATGGTGGATGTGTGACATGGGTGGGGGGTTGGGTGATGTAGGGTGGTAGGAGATGGGGTCAGTAGATGGGGATTGGTTGATAGGGATGGGTAATACTGTGGAAAAGTTAAAAAAGAGTTTTGAAAATTAATATTTTCCCTTCTCTTGATAGAACAATTATTTTCTTCCAATTGGAGGAAAAGGAGTGTGATGACCTTTTGGGTCATCACTTATTTTTAAAATGAATTCTGCATTTTGAGGCCTTAAAAAACCTCTTTCAGCATCATCTCAATTTGCGTGCACAGTCCATGCGCATAGCCGGAAAGATATTATATGAAAATCTGTGAAAATGTTAAAAGTTTGACTTAAAATGCATTTAAGTTGACTTCGGTTAACATTTTGGATAAACGGACCCGGACCCCTGATATGAGAAAAAAATTGAACTTGGAAGTATGCCCGGAATCGAATTTCGAGGTCCCAAACCCAAGAAATGATTTTTTTAAAGAAAATTATTTTTTGGAGGTTTCTATGAATTTTGGAAACAAAATGCATTTATTATTTGATGGTATCGGCCCTGTATTCTAGTTCCGAAGCCCGGTACAGGTCTTATATGTGAAATAAGATAATTTTGTGAAATTTGATAAGAAAAGGATGTCATTTGACGTGATTCGGGCCATAAATGCAAAATTTGATGTTTTAAGAAGTTTTGAAATATTATTCTCAAAAAAACATTTTGAAATATTTCATTAATTTTGAGGTTTAATTCATTGTTTAAGGGGTTATTTTGGCGATTTGATCGTATGGGTAAGTTAATGAAATATTATTGAGTTAGTACGCATATTTGGTTTGGAGCCCCGAAGGCTCATGTGAGTTTCGGATGGGTTTCGGAAGGTTTTGAACTCATAAAAAGTTGCAGGTTGTTCAGTTTCTGATGTTCTGGTATGTACTTCTTCGCGTTCACCGGAGGACCCTCTCGAAGATAATGAGTTAGTCAAGTTGAAATAGATTTCTTTCTATGAGAACGCGAGACCCAGGTCGCGAACGCGAAGCTTTGGGGGTTTTACCTTCAAATGCGGGCCTGGTATCGCGAACGTGAAGGCTTATGGCCTGGGCAGGGAGTGGGGTATTTTACCCTACGCGAATATGAAGGCTCTAGGGGTGGAAGCTCCGCGAACGCGGGCCTTGTGTCGCAAAAACGATGGTTTAATTGTCCTGACCCACCACGAACGCGATTAAGGCCTGTCCAATGATTTTAAAATAGAACCAAACCGAGATTTAGATTCATAGGTATGCAATCTTCTCATTTTCTTCAATTTCCATTAACAATCATTAGATTTCTAGGCTTAAATCATGTTCTTAAGGGTATAAAATTAGGAATTTGAGTAGAGTCAAAGATTTTTATATATTTGTAATTTAGACATTATTTTGGGGTTGAATTTTTAAACTAACTATATATTTAGACTCGTGGGTGAATGGGTGATCGAATTTTTGTCCGAACATCATGTTTTGACCAAGTGGGCCCGAGGTCAATTTTTAACTTTTTTGGGAAGAATGATGGGAAAGCTATAATTAAGCATTGAAATTAGATTATTTAGCATTTATCGATGTTATTAAGTCGATTATGTCTAAATACAATTAAATTGGAGCCAAATTCAAAAGGAAAAGCAGTGTTTGAGGCTTGAGTTGGCCGTAGAAGTTTGAGGTAAGTGTTTGGTCTAACCTTAGCTTGAGGGATTAGGAGTTGTGTCCTATTTTGTGTTTACTTCTTGTTGAGTATGACGTATATGCATGGTGACGAGTATCTATACGTTGGAGTCGAGCATGACCGTGAGTCTTAAATTGAAATTTATTGTGTTCTTAAATAATACTACGGATGCTTAAGTTGATGATTCTCTATATTGAGCAAGGATTATGATTATTCTCATGGAGATTACTTATGACTGAGTATTGGTGTTTGCTGAGATAGTTAGATGTTGGAACAAGTTTGGTTATAGTTGTTTATTCCTTGCCGGTATGTAGCTATTTATACTGTCGATTCTCTTGCTGGAGTAGTGTAGTCCTTATTTGATCCCTTGTCGTGACTCTTGTCATGATTATTGTTGATTGTCTATGTGGATTGGGTTGCACAATGCAACAATGATATAATTTGATTGGGTTGCACACTGCAACAATATTATAAGTGGATCAGGTTGCACGCTGCAACAATGGTATAATTGGATTGGGTTGCACGCCGCAACAATCATGTTATGTGTTAGGATCGGGTTGCACGCCTTAGCATTTGATTATATAAAGTGTTTATAGATTGGTTACAACTTCTTTACTATTTTGCCGTGAATTCTAAGCTGTCTTTATGCCTCATCTCTTGATTTATTGTTGATATCAATATCCCCCCCCCCCCCCCCCCCGCAACATGTACCGATCCCATATTTACCTGTTTATTCCTGCTTTACTTTTCTGTTGTATATTATATAACTGCACATGTCTATTTGGTAGTCTGGTCCTAGCCTCTTCACTACTTTGTCAAGTTTAAGCTATCCACTTACCAGCAGATGCGGCCGATTGTGCTGATGCTACACTACACATTATTTGTAGATCACGGAGTAGCTCTTGGACCATAGCATTTAGGTGGCTGTCTTCAGCCCAGCTAGAGATCCCGAGGCAGTCCTACTCTTCTATCTTATTGTGTGTTATGTTTTCAATTGTTTTCGAGGCAGATTGTATTTCATTTTTGGAGACACTTGTATGTAGTGCTCAGAGACAGTCAGTGATATTGTGACACCATATTCTAGGTAGAGGCGTATATTGGCATTGTAGTACTAACTTTGGTTATTTTTTTATTTGTTTAAGTCTTTCGCTCTTTCTATTTATTGTTAATATTCAATGTTGATTATCTGTTAATCTAAATTGTTAAAAAGGACTAAAATAAAAAATATAGTGATTCTTTATTACGCGGCTTGCCTAGCTTCCACGAGTAGGCGCCATCACGACTCTCTAGGGCGGAAAATTTTGGTCATGAAAAGTTGGTATTAAAGCTCTAGGTTACATAGGTCTCACAATTCATGGACAAGCTTAGTATAGTCTGAGGGATCGGTATGGACAGGTCTGTATTTATCCCCCAAAGGCTACAGAGTTTGGAAAGACTTGACATTTATTCTCTCTTGTCGTAAGGTTTGGTTTCTCAATGATAATCGAATTTCTACTCTGTTCTTTTGTAGATAGGAAGAACACACGATTCCTTATCCACTAATCAGCAGCTCGATCCCCTAGTAACAGCTCCTACGAGGGGCAGAGGGCGCGGGCGAGGCCATGCCAAAGGCCAAGGCATGGGCAGAGCTCATCCTAGAGCAACAGCACTAGTGGCGGAGCCTCAGGTCGACTTTGATGATGAGGTTCCGACCCAGACAGTTCCGGCGAGCCCAGCTCAGGTCCCAAAGGGTGTTATTGCTACCCCAATACTTCAGGATGCTCTGGTCCATCTAGTAGGCTTATGGAGTGTGTCTCCCGGGCAGGTTTGCTTCATTTAGCGTCATCCATCTCTTAAGTTGGATGAGGAGCCTAGACTCCTGCTACTCGCACTCCAGAACAGATGGCTCCCCAGTTTCAGACTCCACTAGCTCAGCTAATTAGAGCACTTCAGCCAGGTGTGGTAGCTCAAGCCAGTGATGGAGCAGCCATGTCTGCCAATGCTTTGTGGAAATTGGACTGGTTCACCAAGTTCTTCACTATTACATTCAATGGTGCATATTCTGAGGATCCTCGGGATTATCTAGACAATTGTCATGAGTTCCTCGAGAACGTGGGGATAATTGAGACCAATAGGGTTGATTTTGCTACTTTTCTCTTGTTTGGATCCGCCAAGACTTTGTGGAGAGATTATTGCTTGGCTAGACCAGCCGGATTGCCAGCCTTCATTTGGGAGAAATTTATTCAGTTGTTTCTGGAGAAGTTTCTCCCCATCACTTAGAGAGAGGCCTATCAGAGGCAGTTTGAGCATCTCCAGTAGGGTTCTATGACTATTACCCAATACGAGACCAAATTCATTGACTTGGCTCGCCATGCTCTTATCATACTTCCCACCAAAAGAGAGAGAGAGGGGGAGAGGCGGTTCATTGATAGACTTATTCAGTCAATTCATCTTCAAATGGCTATGGAAATGAGGAGTGAGATTTCCTTCCAAGATGCGGCTAATGTGGCCAGTAGAGTGGAGATGGTTCTGTCGTAGGGATGTGGTCTTGGGTCAGACAAGAGGCCTCATTATTCAGGCAGGTTCGGTGGTGCCTCGTTTGGAGGCAGAGATTCGTATGGCAGAGGCCATCCTCCTAGGCTCTTTCAGTCGGCCCTTCAGGTTTCTCATGATGCCTCAGGTGGTCGTGGTTCTCACATGCAGTATTTTGATCTACAGCCTTACAGTGCACCACCAGCTCCTATCATGCACGCTGCTCCAGAGTTTATGGGGTGGTCATTCAGGTCACCCAGGTCAGCCTCCGTTTCCTCAGCCGCAACACTAAGGTGGATGTCTTTAGTATAGTGGTTATGGTCATATCATGTGGGCTTGTCTGGGATTTGTGGGTACTTAGTCACAGCAGTAGGGTTCCCATGATATGATTCAGACACTAGGTATTCCATAGCCCGTCCAACCAGCTAGAGGTGGGGGTAGAGGTGCTAGAGGTGGGGGTAGAGGTGCTAGAGGTGGAGGTAGGGGTGTTAGAGGTGGATCTCAGACCGCCAAAGGTGGAGGCCAGCTAGGTGGAGGCCAGCTAGCTGCAGGCCATCCTAGAGATGTATTCCAAAGTAGTGGGTGTGCTCTTCCAGATAGGCCTGAGGCGGAGGCTTCCGATGCAATTATCACATGTGTTGTTCTGGTTTATGGTAGATATGCTTCAATTTTATTTTATCCATTGTCTGCATACTCCTATGTGTAATCTTATTTTGCATCATATCTAGTCATGCCTACTGATTCCTTGAGACCCTGTATATGTTTCTACACCGGTAGGTGATTCTATTATGATAGATCGAGTCCATCGATCTTGTATAGTCATAATTGGGAGTTTTGACACTCGTGTAGATTTGTTGGTTCTGGACATGGTTGATTTCGATATCATATTGGGGATGGACTGGTTATCACCTTATAAAGCTAGCTTGGACTGTCATGCCAAGACTGTGACCTTAGTCTTGCTGAGTTTAAATCGTTTAATGTAGAGAGGGGTTCCTATTCATTCTACTCGTAGTGTTATTTCCTATGTGAAGGCTCGGCGTATGGTCGAGAATGGGAGTTTGGCCTGTTTGGCATATGTTCATAATTCTAGTACCGAGGTTTCTTCGATTGATTTTGTTCCTGTTGTTCGTGAGTTCCCTGAGGTATTTCCTTCAGACCTGTTGGGTATGCCACCAGATAGTGATATTGACTTCTGCATTGATTTGGCTCCGAGCACCCAGCCCACTTCTATCGCACCGTATCATATAGCCCCACCTGAGTTGAAAGAGTTTATGGAGCAATTGCAAGACTTGCTTGAGAAGGGTTTTATTAGACAACTGTTTCACCTTGGGGTGCTCCAGTGTTGTTTGTTAAGAAGAAGGATGGGTCGATGAGAATGTGTATTGATTACCGGCAATTGAACAAGGTTACAATCAAGAATAAGTATCCATTGCCGAGGATTGATGATTTGTTTGATCAGCTTCAGGGTGCCAAGGCATTTTTGATAATTGACTTGAGATCTGGCTACCATTAGTTGGGGATTACAGCATCTGATGTCCCTAAGATAACTTTGTAATGTCATTCGGATTGATGAACGCCCCAGTAGCTTTTGTAGATTTGATGAACCGAATGTTCAGGACTTACTTGGATTCGTTCGTGATAGTCTTATCTTGATATATTACCCACAGCTGGGAGGAGCACGAGCAACATCTTAGAGTGGTTGTTCTGACCATGAGCGATAGTCAGTTATATGCTAAGTTTTCAAATTGTGAGTTCTGGTTGAGTTCAGTTGCATTCCTGGGTCATGTTGTATCTGCAGAGGGTATTCAGGTTGATCCGAAGAAGATTGTGGCAGTCAAGAACTGGCTTAGACCAGAATCATCTATAGATATTCGTAGTTTCTTGGGATTGGCAGGCTACTATCATCGGTTCATGGAGGGTTTTCATCTATCACAGCCCTGGTGACCAGGTTAACCTAGAAGGGTGCCGAGGTCAGATGGTCGAACGAGTGTGAGGCGAACTTTCAGAAGCTCAAGACAGCTCTGACTATGGCACCGGTGTTGGTTTTTCCCATAGGTTTAGGGCCATATACAGTTTATTGCGATGCATCTCGTATTGGGCTTGGTACGGTGTTGATGCAGGATGGCAAGATCATTGCCTATGCTTCGCAGTAGTTTAAGATTCATGAGAAGAACTATCTGGTTCATGATTTGGAGTTGGAAGCTGTTTTTCACGCATTGAATATTTGGAGGCCCTATCTGTATGGCGTGGTAGGTGAGGTGTTCAGGGATCACAGTCTGTAGTATTTTTTTCAAGCAGAAGGAGTTGAATTTGAGTAGAGGATGTGGTTGGAGATTTTAAGGGACTATGATATCACCATCTTATATCAACCGGGAAAGGCCAATGTGGTGGCCGATGCTTTGATAGGAAGTCAGCTAGTATGGGCAGTCTTGCTTATATTCCAGCCGGTGAGAGGCCATTTGCTTTGTATGTTCAAGCTTTAGCCAATCAGTTCATGAGGTTGGATATTTCTGAGCCCAATAGGGTGTTAGCTTGCACGGTCGCTCGTTCTTCTTGGTTGGAACGTATCTGTGATCGGTAGTATGATGATCCCTATTTGTGTGTCCTTAGAGACACGGTGCAGCACGGAGGTGCCAAGCATGTTACCTTAGGTAATGATGGAGTTTTGAGATTGTAGGGTCGAGTTTATGTTTCTAATATGGATGGACTCCAAGAGTTGATTTTAGAGGAGGCCCATAGCTCCGGTACTTTATTCATCCGGGCGCCACAGAGATGTATCAGGATTTACGACATCATTATTGGTGGCGGATAAAAAAGAAGAATATCATTGCATATGTGGCTTGGCATTTGAATATTCAGCAGGTTAAGTATGAGCATCAGAGGCCTGGTAGTTTGTTCTAGAAGACTGAGATTCCTGAGTGGAAGTGGGAGAGGATCACTATGGACTTCATTGTTGCACTACAATAGACTTAGAGGAAGTTTGATACAATCTGGGTTGTTGTTGATAGGATGACCAAGTCAGCGCATTTCATTCCTGTGGCAGTCTCCTATTCTTCTGAAAGGTTAGTTGAGATCCACATCCAGGAGATTGTTCGTCTTAATGGTGTGCTCGTATCTATCATTTCGTATTGAGTTACACTATTTACCTTGCATTTTTAGAGAGCATTTCAGCGAGAGTTAGGTATATGAGATGAGTTGAGCACACTCATCCTTAGATGGACGGGTAGTCCGAGCAGAATATTCAAATTTTGGAGGATATGCTCCGTGCTTGTGTCATTGAATTTGGAGGCTCGTGGAATCAGTTTTTCCCTTTAGCAAAGTTTGCCTACAACAATAGCTACCAGTCAAGTATTCGGATGGATCTTTATGAGGCTTTATATAGTAGGTGGTGTCGATCTCCGGTGGAATAGTTTGAGGCAGATGAGGCTCTATTGTCGGGTACGGATCTGGTTCAAGATGCCTTGGACAAGGTCAGGATTATTTAGGATAGGCTTCACACAGCTTAGTCTAGGAAAAAGAGTTATGCCGACCGTAAGGTTTGTGATTTGGCATTTATGGTCAGTGAGCGGGTATTGCTTCGAGTGTCGCCTATGAATGGCATGATGAGCATTGGGAAGAAGGGCAAGCTTAGCCCTAGGTTTATTGGTCCTTTCGAGATTCTTGATCGAGTGGGAGAGGTGGATTATAGACTTGAATTTCCGCCGAGCTTATTAGTCGTTCACCCAGTGTTTCATGTGTCCATGCTTCGAAAATATTACGGTTATCCATCCCACGTTTTAGATTTCAGCACTGTTCAGTTGGCCAAGGACTTGTCTTACGAGGAGGGTCCGGTAGCTATTCTAGGCTGGCAGGTTCGTTAGTTTAGGTCGAAGAGTTTTTGTTCTGTTCGTGTTCAGTGGAGAGGTCAGCTTGCTGAGGTATCGATCTAGGAGTCCGAGTCCGATATGCGGAGCTATTATCCCCATCTTTTCTGAGTCTGAGTATGATATGTGTTCCGAGGCCTTAAAAAACACTTTCGGCATCACCTTGATTTGTATCTGCAGTCCGGGCGCATAGTCGAAAAGCTATTATGTAAAAATCAGTGAAAATATTAAAATTTTGACACTAGATGCATTTAAGTTTACTTTGGTCAATATTTTGGATAAACGGACCCAGACCCGTGATTTGACGGTCTCAGAAGATCCGTGGAAAGATATGGGACTTGGGCGTATGCTTGGAACTGAATTCCGAGGTCTCAAGCCCGAGAACTAAATTTTTAAAGAAAATTATTTTATGAAAATTTCTATTAACTTTTGGAATGAAATGCATTTAGAATTTGCTATGATGGGAAAGCTATAATTAAGCATGTTTTGACTAAGTGGGCCCGAGGTCAATTTTTGATTTTTTGGGAAGAATGATGGGAAAGCTATACTTAAGCATATGAGTTGAATTGTTTAGCGTTTATTAATGTTATTAAGTCGATTATGTCTAGATACAATTGATTTGGAGCCAAATTCAAAAGGAAAGCGGTGTTTGAGGCTTGAGTTGGCCGTGAAAGTTTGAGGTGAGTGTTTAGTCTGATCTTAGCTTGAGGGATTAATAGTTATGTCCTATTTACTACTTTCTTCTTGTTGAGTACGACGTATAGGCATGGTGATGAGTATCTATACGCTAGAGTCGAGCATAACCATGAGTCTTAAATTGAAATTTATTGTGTTATTAAATAACACTACATATGCTTAAGTTGATGATTCCTTGTATTGAGCAAGGATTATGATTATTCTCATGGAGATTACTTATGACTGAGTATTGGTGTTAGCTGAGGTAGTTAAATTTTGGAACAAGTTTGAATATAGCTGTTTCTCCCTTGCCCGAATGTAGTTATTTATACCGTCGATTCCCTTGTCGGGATAGTGTAGACCTTATTTGATCTCTTTCAAGAACTCTTGTCATAATTGTTGTTGATTGTATATGTGGATCTGGTTGCATGCTGCAACAATTATATAATTGGATCGGGTTACATGCCGCAATAATATTATATGTGGATCTAGTTGCACGCCACAGAAATATTATATGTGGATCTGGTTGCACGCCGCAACAACAGTGTAATTGAATCGGGTAACATGCCGCAATAACGACATAACTGGATCACGTTGCACGCCGTAACAGTGTTGTTATGTGTTGGGATCGAGTTGCGCGCCGCGACATTTGATGATATATAGTTTTTATAGATTGGTTTCAAATTCTTTATTGTTTTGCTGTGAATTCTAAGTTGTCTTTATGCCTCATCTCTTGATTTACTTTTGATATCGATATCCCCCCGCAGCATGTATCCCTTCCCATCGTTACATGTTTGTTCCTACTTTATCTTTTCGTTGTATATTATATAACTGCACAGGTCTATTTGGTAGTCTGGTCCAAGCATTGTCGCTACTTCGCTGGACCATAGCATTTAGGTGGCTGCGTTCAGTCCAGCTAGAGATCCCGAGGTAGACCTACAGGCGTCTGCAGGCCCGTCGTTCTCTTCTATCTTATTTATGTGTTCTGTTTTTACTTGTTTTCGAGGCAGACTGTATTTTCTTTTCAGACACTTGTATGTAGTACTCATTGACTGTCCATGATATTGTGACACAAGATTCTGGATAGAGGCATATATTGGCATTGTAGTACTGACTTTGGTTATTTTTATATGTTAAAGTCTTTCGCTTGTTCTATGTATCGTTAATATTAAATATTGATTACATGTTAATCTAAATTGTTAAAAAGGACTAAAATGAAAGAGTTAGCGATTCTTTACTGCGCGGCTTGCTAGCTTCCACGATTAGGTGCCATAACGACTCCCGAGGGTGGAAAATCCGGGTCGTGACAATGAGTTAATGAGGAAAAAAACTCTAAACTATTTAAGCCAACCAAACACGAGAAAATTGAAAAATATTTTCCGTAAAATATTTTCCTTCATACCAAACACACATATAATGATAATGGGAAAATGACATTGTATTCCCGCTCTCAAAATGATAGCTGAAAAATATATATTTTGTATGTTATATACAAAATTATACAATTTTATACACATTTAGCTATTGAGTGTCAATAATTTCTAGCGCGGGCTAAAGTGAAAAAACTCTCTACATATATTCTCTTTATTAACTTCGATCCAATATTTGGTTACTCTTTTTTTTCCTGAAATGATAATTGCATAAGTTATGTGAGAATTTATGTATTATTTGACGTAGAGTAAAATATATAAAAAAAGAATGTGAGTAATTTTAATAATACATGGATTAAATTAGTAATGACAAAACTAACCTTCCTAATAGCAAACAAGCTTTCTTTTTTTTAGAAGTTAACACATATTTAAATTATGTATTAATTTTTAGTACATCAAATCAAACATCTGAAAAGAAGTAATCCTTATATTACAATCCTTATATTAACTAATTTCATGCATTATAATTTCTACATTAATTAATATCCTTATAAAATTCTTGCATTACTATTCTCTATATAATTTGACTCTAGATAAATGACCGCTTAGATTATAAGGTTTGGTGTTACAACAAGACTATTCATTTTCTCCATAATCCTTTTCTTTAGAAGGGGAAGACGGAGACATTTAAGAAAATAAAAGGACAAAACAAATAGGTGATACCTTCTTATTTGCGTAAGCCTTGATCGAGCACAAATTAGTACTCGATCCCATGCTAGTAAGAGATAGCAGATGCCCAATGAAATACACACACCGAGTTCTCACCGCTGCTATTAATGTATACGGTGGAAAATGGGGCTATCCGATTTCATTCTTTAATGAAAAAGGTGATACCAGTCGAGAGGTCAAGACACCGAGCTAGAGGTCGAGGATCCCATTCAATATCAAGGTCGAGGTCGATAAATTTAGTTTGACGTCGGAAGAAGTCCCACTTCGAGATAATACCATTATGATTCGGTAATAGGAATAGCGAGATTCTCGTAACGGCACAAAAATCATGACGTCAATTTTGGAATGGATTAGTCCTTGGCGATTAGACAAATTTACAATTAGATCTATACTAGAATTAGAAGTGTACCTTATTTGTGATTCCCCCATTATACCAAGGGGCACCCATCTATTTGTAAGATGCGAAAAATTGAGAAGAGAATATACATTCATCACTTTCTTGCTTATTATTCATCAAAGTTGCCATATAATTTACTAGTTTTACCAACCCACCTCAAGATTGTCATTGCTCGAGATCGAGGCTTGGCGTGCACACTAGTTTGACTTACTTTATATTTAATTTCTTATTTATCAATTAATATTGGACTAATCACATATATTTAAATCCACAATATAGATTTAATTGTTACTCGAATTTTAGGGTAAATAGTTTGGTGCCTACCGTGGAGCTAAGGATAACAATGATTGTTTAAGTACTGATTCTGATAACATATGTTGTTTTAATACTTTTTCTTGTCAATAATTTTTTGTTCTCAGGTTAAAATATGTCAAACTCACAAAACGCACCCGTACATGGCAATGATGGTCTTGGATTTCATGGGGGAAAACAATAATGTAATTTCTCTAGGAGCCGGGGTTCTAGCGATTAAACTTGGGAAAGTGCTTATTGCCGATCTGGTCGATGTTAGTTCGCACAATGATTTTAACATGGACTTAGATGCTGACCCTGAGGAAGCATGCACAGGGAAGGCCAATTTGGTGGCCAAGGTATACAGGGTGTAGGAGACGGGGGACTTAGTCTCCCAGTAATATTCGAGATGCTATGGGCTCAACATGCCTCTATTGCTTAACTTTATAGTCAACATAGAACTCCGAGTGTGGTCGAGGCGGAAATCACTCATCGGAAATGACGTATGGTAACGGATCAGGGACTGATCCTACAATTATGAAAATGCTCAAGAAGCTCACCAAAAGAATCGTGTCGGGAGAAAATTAAATAAAAGATAATGACAAAAAAGTAGAAACATACAACTCCCGAGTTGACTAGATACCGGGGGTACCCTGATCTTAAGAAGTTTGGATTCATAAACGTTCGTGTAGAAGCCTTTTCTTTAGAGTGTGGCTCCGAAGCCCATTCCAATGAAGTTCCGTATGCTGGATATTCCAAAATACAACGGGACTAACAATCCTAATGAACATATCACTTCGTACACATGTGAGATAAAAGGAAATGACTTAGAAGATGATGAGGTTGAGTCTGTTTTGCTGAAAAGATTTGGGAAAACAATATCGATGGGAGAAATTATTTAGTATCAAAACTTGTCGCCGATTTCCATCAACCCATTTTCCATGTTAGTAGATTCTTTTGTGAAGTCACATGCCCGTTTCATAAAGGTTGCAACAAGAAAATTGAACGTTTTCAAGATAAGACAAAGGGATAACACATGCTGAGGGAGTTTGTGTCCCGATTTCTAATGGAACGCATGGAATTAACGATGTTCATGGATGATTAGTCCATTCAAGATTTCACCCAGGGGTTGAACGAGCGAAGCTTGATAGCATCACGACAGTTGAAGCGAAATTTGGTCGAGTATCTAGTTGTAACTTGGGCAGATGTGCACAATCGATATCAATCAAAGATCAAGGTCGAGGATGACCAATTAGGAGTCCCATCCGGTTCGACACATCCAAATAGGTTAGCAGTAAAATCCTCGAGGGACATCGATAGGGAGACAAGGTCGAACAAAGAACGATATTAGCCATATATCACATATCGAAGAAACAGTGGCTCGGGGAGTAATCCTACTCAAAATGATCGAAGGAATAATCGAGGACAAACTCGTGGACTTATGAGCAAGACTGGTTTTGATAAGCATGCCAATCCCATAGAGGAACCTCGGTTATCGAAGTATGATTTTAGCATTGATGCATCGGGCATTGTCTTAGAAATTGGAAGGATCAAAGAGACTAGGTGGCCCAGACCCATACAAACCGATCCTTCTGAAAGAAAACCAAATTGTATGTGAAAGTATCACGGCACACATGGTCACAAGACCGAGGATTGCAGGCAATTAAAGGATGAGGTAGCCCGTCTATTCAATGAAGGGCCATCTTCGAGAGTTCCTTAGCGATAGAGCCAAGAATTATTTCAGAGAAAGAGATGCCAATAAGAAAATAAATTAGGAAAAACCACAGCATGTCATTCATATAATTGTTGGCGGGGTCGATATTCCACCAGGGCCCATATTCAAATGCACAAAGGAATTTATTACTAGGGAGAAATAGACCCGAGATTATGCGGTCGAGATTATGTGCCTGAGGTCACGTTATCATTCAATGATGAAGAAGTAGAAGGCATATCTCAACTACACAACGACTCTGGTAATTTGTATCTTCTCAAAAAAAGTTCAAGTTAAGCATGTTTAATGGATCCAGGTAGTTTGGGAAATATCATCCGATCGAGGGTCGTGGAGAAACATGGCCTACAAGATAAAGTTTTGCCCACAGCTCGGGTCTTAAATGGCTTTAACATGGCTAGTGAAACTGCTAAAGGGAGATTACTCTACCAGTGAATATGGCTGGAACCATTCAAAATAATAAGTTTCACATGATCGAGGGCAACATGAGATATATAAACCTTACTTGGAAAGCCCTGGATTCACAACATAAGGGCAGTTCCTTTGAGGCTCCACCAAATGATGAAATTCCTGACATTGGACGGTGTGAAAATAGTATACGGGGAGCAACATACGGCAAATAAAATGTTTTCAGTTGATGAGGTAGTACCGGTATCGACTATGTCAGCCTCGAAGAAGTCGAGCATCAAAGGTAAACAGGAAACCAAATAGCAAGCAAATCCACCATCCTCGGCCGAATAGGGAAAGCATTAGATAGAAGAAGAAGAGGAGGATTTTCTGACTCATCGAACCATTATTACTCTTGAAGATTCGATGCTACCAAATCAACTATTGAGGAGCTGGAATAGGTTATATTGATTGAGTATCTTCCTGAGCGAAAGGTATACCTGGGAAAAGGTTTAACCCTCAAACTCAGGAAAAATCTTATTAAATTTCTTATCGATAACATGTATTATTTTGCTTGGTCCCATTTATACATGACAAAGATCCCACCGGATATAATAATGCATCGGCTAAGCCTTGACCCCAGGTTCAAACTAGAGAAACAAAAGATAAGGCCCCAGTCCGAGGTAAAGCATGCATTCATAAAGGATGAGGTAACTAAGCTTCTCAAAATAGGGTCCATTCGGGAGGTAATATACCCTAAATGGTTAGCCAATATAGTGGTAGTCCCTAAAAAAGGGAACAAACTTAGAATGTGTATAGATTACAAGGATTTGAACAAGGTATGCCCGAAAGACTCTTTTCCACTGCCTAACATCGATCGTATGATATATGTTATGGCTAGCCACGAGATCCATACATTTTTGGATTCCTATTTCAGGTACAATCAATTTAGATAAACCCGGAGGACCAGGACAAAACCTCATTTATCACCAAATATGGAACGTATTGTTACAATGTAATCCCTTTCGAGCTAAAAATTACAGGAGCTACTTATCAACACTTTCTAAATAAGATGTTCGAAGAACGAATAGGTAATTCAATAGAAGTTTATATTGATGACATGCTAGTTAAGTCCCTGCGTGCAGACGACCATTTGGCTCACTTGCAGGAATCATTCGAGATTTTGAGGAAATATAACCCGAAACTCAACCCCGAGAAATGTGCTTTCAGGGTCGGCTCGGCCAATGTCCTAGGCTTCATGTTGTTAACCCGGGGGATTGAGATCAACCACGATAAAATCAAGGCCATCTATGACATCACCATTGTTGACAGCATAAAAGCTGTGCAAAGGCTAACTGGGCGGATAGCTGCTTTAGGCCAATTATCTTGAGGTCATTGGATTGAAGCCACATGTTTTTCTCTTTACTCAAGAAGAAGAACAACTTCACTTGGACCCCAATGTGTCAACAAGCATTAGAGGATTTAAAGCGATACCTATCTAGCCCATCATTGCTTCACACCCCAAAGGCAGATGAGATACTTTACTTGTACTTGGCTGTTTCAGAAATTGCGGTGAGTGGTGTCCTAGTTCAAGAAGACAAGGGTACGCAAATTCCCATTTACTGTGTAAGTCATACCTCAGAAAAAGCAAAAAAAATATATACACTCATAGAGAAATTATCACTTGCAATAATAAGCACTTTTAGAAAATTAAAATCATACTTTCAATGTCATCCAATATGTGTGTTAACCACTTCTCCACTTCGTAATATGTTTCACAAACTTGAGCTTTCAGGTCGATTGGTAAAATGAGTAGTCGAACTTTGTGGGTACGATATCGAGTATCAACCCCGAATGGCCACCAAGTTTCAAATATTAGCGAAATTCATGGCCGATATCACGCCAACCCTCGTGCAAGAAGTTGAAAAGGAACTCTGGCTAAAATCAGATACATCCTCATGGGTAACGACCTTTTTCATAGACGGTCCTTCTAATGTGAAGGGGTCTGGGCTACGCATCATTTTGAAGCCACCCAAATGTAGCACTATCGGGAAATCTGTCAAAACTTCTAGGTTAACTAATAATGAGGCCGAGTACGAGGCCGCGATAGCAAGTCTCGACCAAGCTAAAAGCTTGGGGGCAGAAGTCATTGATGCCTAGTGCGACTCTTTATTGGTCGTGAACAAAGTAAACAAAAGCTTTGAAGTTTGAGAGGATACAATGCAAAGGTATTTGGATAAGCTGCAGGTGACTTTGCACCACTTCAAGGAGTAGACTTGGATCACATACCTCGAGAACAAAACAACAAGACCGATGCACTTGCAAATTTGGGATCATTAGTCGAGGAAGACGATCCTGTGGACTGTCTTTCGGTTATCCAGATCTGTGGTTAATGAGGGTCATGCCGAAAAAACCTCGAGGAGTTTGACCTAGGACTAGACGATAAATATATTGAATATCTAAAGAACAGAAAGCTCTCATCGAACCCTAAAGAGTCAAGGAGCCTAAAAACCAAAGCTATCTAATTCACATTGGATGAAGATTGGCACATTATACAGAAGGATGTTCGATGGACTATTGGTGTTATATTTAAGGCTGGGAGACACCGATTATGTTCTATGAGAAGTTCAAGAAGACATGAAATGGGGATGGATACCGTCATCCCTTTGCAAATGGCCCCAGGTAAAGCTAAATTGATTTTGTTCATGACTGACTACATTTCTAAATGGGTGGAAGCACATGACTTAGAGAAGGTCGGAGAAAAAGAAGTTATAGACTTCATTTGGTACCTCATTGTGTGTCGATTCAGGATAGCTACTGAAATCGTCTGCGACAAATGAAAGAAATTCATCGACAGCAAGGTAACAAAGTTCCTCGAGGAACACAAAATAAAATGGATCTTATCGACGCCGTATCACCCAAGCAAAAACGGACAGGCCAAATCAATGAACAAGACTATCATTCAAAACTTAAAGAAAAGGTTGAACAATTCTAAGACGGAAATGGAGAGAAATTCTACCTGAAGTCCTTTGGGCGTATCAAACGAAATCGAAGTCAACACGAGGTAAAACCTGTTGTCCTTAGTGTATGGCTCATAGGCCTTAATTCCAGTTGAGGTTAGGAACCTAGCACCAGATTTTGACATGCAATAAGGGAATAAAATCACGAGGCAATGAATCTTGGCCTCGGACTTTTGATGAAAAACGAGAAGCTACACTCATTCGGATGGCTGCACAGAAGTAAAGAATCAAGATATATTATAATAGGAGAGCCACTCTTCGCCATTTCAAAATCAGGGACTTAGTTCTAAGGAAAGTCACCTCAATACTGAAGAACCAAAAGAAGGGAAAATAGGACTAAATTAGGAAGGACCATATTAAGTCATCGGTATCATCGGAAAAGGGATCTTACAAACTTGGCACGATGGAGGGCAAAAAATTTTCAAACAATTGGAATGTGTCGCTACTCAAACGATATTATTGTTGAGGTATGACTTTCTCCATTTTCCATTTGGATTTGATACTAACTTACTGCGTGTTCGATTGAAGCTTCAAGAAACCTTTCAGCACGAAGATCTTAGGTTTTAAAGCACGTGTTGTATTCTTTTTCCCTCAGATCGATTTTAATCCCTAATGGGTTTTTCTAGCGAGGTTTTCAACAAGGCAACAATTATGTGCTACTTAAGGAAAATTCAAACGTATCCAAGGCTTATTTTTAATTAATATCGAATAATTGCGGGCATCACCCTCGGAGTTTATATTTTCGAGAAAAATAATTCATGTCAAAGGGTCTCGATAGGAAAACCTTGTAATGGGCCAAATGATTGGATGAACCGTGTCCATATAGAATAGTCGAGCCTCAATGGTAAAATATGTACGCATGTATAAATTATTCATGGAAGAATTCTTTCTATATCAAACGCTTTGAGTCTCAAAGAAAATTGCTCTATACTTGTGATTTTAAGAGAAATGGCTTAGGGGCCAAACTCAAATATGCCTCGAACACTCGAGGACTATCATCGACAGTCAACACATTCGAGTTGTATAAACGTGGATTCATAAGACCTCAAAGAAGCACCCCTCGACATATAGGCCAAGTCCATTATACTCGAGGACTAACATTCCGAACAAGTTCAGAATATTATCAGGGAATAAGTCCAAGAGGCATACTGGAAGGCTACGTCTACATTGAAGGCTACGATCGAAATAACACAGCTCGGAGACATTCGAATCCTGCAATAAACAATAGGCCTTACAATACTTTGAAAAGGCCGATTAAAAGGCTATCCCCAGAAAATTAAGAAAGGGCTTCGATGGCTCTCAAAAAATCTTAAGAGGTATCTAATTATCTTAACACAAACGTGCTAAGTCGCAAAAATCAAAGGGGCCTTAATTGGCATCGAACCCGTAAAAAATCCAATTGGTAAAATAAATACATGCTAAGGCATAAAGAAATATACTAAGTCTTTTAAGCCAAAAAGGGGGAAATAATAGCCATCTTCTAAAGGCCATATCGGCCCAATCTAAAAGATCCTAAGGGCCAAACATTTAGAGTTCAAGACCTTGTTCTCACTCAACTCGGACTTAAGCGTCCCATTATTTCGATCTCGAATAAAGTTGACTTGAATATAGCTTGAGGATTCATCATAAAACCTTAAGAGGTATTCTATAATAAGTTACCAACTTGCCCACTATTTACTAAAAAATATAAGGGTTTGTTTTACTCTGAGTTCGAGCTAATGCTCACTCGATTATTGAAGTTATAACAACAAAATAATTTCGCAAGGCAAATATAAAGCAAATTTTGCCATGAGTCGGAGACAGAGTGAAAAAAGGGGACTTTTTATACATAGAAGGTATTTATAATGCCCACGAGGGGCCTTACAAAAAAAAAAGAAAACAAAATCTTAACTATTCCCGGGGATGGTTTCTCCCTCGGGAGCAGCTTTCTCCTCGGGCTCCCATCATTATCTGGCCTACCTTGGCTGCTTTCATCATTATCATCATAATCAGAGGAGACAAGAAATTTGGCATCAGCTTCGAGCGCCTTTGCTTGATCTATCTCTTCATTGAGGTCGTAACCTCGAGCGTGGATTTCCTCGAGGTAAGATTGGAACTTGGCCAAATAATTACTCTCGATCGGAGGCTTCCATTAGCTGTGTCTGAGAAACCTCAGCATCGTTTAAGTATGCAGCAACAATTTTATTAGTCATTACTCTCATCTTCTCGACCTCAGCCATAGCCTCAACAAGCTTGACCTCGAGCTCGTCGATCCTTTTGGCCTGAGCTGAACTTTTCTCTTTAGCAACATGAAGTTGAGCCTCAACCGAAACTAGTTTGGTTAAAGTAGCCTCCTTCTCTGCACCAAGGCGGTCCATATTCTCCTTGCATTGCTTGTAGTCGGCCTTGATATGATCGACCTCCCTTTGAAACAGCTCGATCCTCCCATATTCTTCTTGCATTGCTTGTAGTCGGCCTTGATCTGATCGACCTCCCTTCAAAGCATCTCGATCATCTCCAATTTTTGTTGTAACCTAGAACTAGAACTGAAGTATTAGCCTTTACAGTTGGGTCGAGTAGACCATACTCTTTCAAAATGACAGTTATCTGCTTGTATAGCTTGGCCTCATCCTTACAAGCCTTAGCCAAGTCTAGCTGAAGGTACCTAAGTTCCTCTTCCTTTTGACTGAAAAGAGCTGCAAAGCGTTCCTTTCATCTGAGGTATTCCGTATATCGGTCTTGCATTGGCTCAGGTCAGCCCTAAACTAAGTAAAAGCCTACACAGAAAAAAGGATATCAGTTAGGGTAAAGGGAGATTAAGAAAAGAAAATTGCAATGATAGTAACTAATGCTTACTCGAGATAAAAGACGTTAAGACTCTTCGAAAAGGGTAGATGTGTCATTGAGACCGGCGACATCATCGACCACAGTAAAGCAATCCCGGAAGGGATCCTCTTTGTTGGGGATTCCATCTAAGTCAGGCGTCTACACAACACGAGCCTCCCTTATGGCTTCTTCAGAATAAGCTGGTAGAGAGGGAGCATGACTTATTTCATGGCCCCGAGTGAACCATTTAGGGCGTTCTGGTTAGCATTGGGGATTTAGGAACCCGCCCCATCCGGTGTGTTGTTTATGGCCGAGGAACAATCTCAACCTCAGGGGACTCAAGGGTTTTGCCCGCATTTTCTTTTGAAGCCTCTTCATCATGAGACTGAGTTTTCAACTTGGAGTGCTTTGCAGCTTCAATTAGCCTCCTGGCTCAAACCATCAGCACTGAGTCTTCGCCTTCGTCTTCTTCTTCATCATTCAGCTGGTGGACGGAGTCAATATCCACAGGAATGATATTCCTCCTGCGTTTTCAAGCTGGACCCCTTTTAACTTGGGGGTCTTCGGGCTTCGAGACCCTTCTTCTCTTATTATCTTCCCCTAGTTTCGGAATTGGGAACTCGGTTTCTTCCCCCGGTGGGGCCGGCCTCATTTCAAAGACATCTCCAATGCCTGCATAAAGAAGAATTAGATATGAGTAAAGAAGTATCTCCGACATAGAGGGGAATCCCAAAAGTTTACAAGATGAACTTACCATGATGTTTGGCTTCCCATCTGCCCTTCGCCAAGTCACGTCAGCAACGCTCGTTATACGAGGAGGCCTAAGCTAGTTTTTGGATGCAGTCCTCAAGACTGGTGATCGCGTGGGGAATCCAAGCGACCGATGCAAAAAAGATGGAGTCATCATGCAATGCAAATTAAAAATAGAATACGAAGGATCACTGGGAAAGACCTCACTTACTCTTGGGGTTCCACTTCTCCGGGAATGACATTTTCTCCTCCGGGATGATGACACAAGTCCTCAATAAAATGCCGGCTCATCCAACCCCGATATTTATCCTTATCATTGCTAGTAAAGAAGGCCTTGGTGGACTGTTGGAGGTTGAACAGTCCTCGAAAAAGCTGAGACCGATACAATCAAATGAGATGGTTGAGGGTGAGCTCTATCCCATTGTCATTAGTGGAGAAGTAATGGAGCACGATCACTATGCGCCAAAAAGAAGGGTGGATCTCGCCGAGGGTGACTTCGTATCTCTTGCAAAAGTTGATAATGACTAGGTCGATAGGACCCAGTGTGAAGGGGTAAGTATAGACACTTAAGAACCCCTCCATATAAGTTACGATATTCTCCTCGGGGGCGTGGATCTGTACTACAACCTTGTCCCCCCATCCACAATATTTCTTCATGTCCTCGAGGTGTTTCTCTGCTATCGAGCAAATATATCTCGATACGTGTTTGCATCGAGTAGGGATCGCAAGGGGATTTTCAATTTTGAATTTGTTCCTTATGAAACTGGGCCGAAAATAATTTCATGAAGGGCCGACACTTTATCACCGGCCGGCCGGGAAGAAGAAGAGGAAGCTTTCTCCTTTTGAGGAATGGTTTTTGAAGTTATTGCCATTGATTCGGGTTAGAGAAAGCGGAAAGAGGTGGATTTTGTGGCACTAAAAGGATTGGAGCAGCAAGTAGTGAAAGACAGATGAATAGAGGTAGAGATCAAGGAAGTTAGAAAGTGGAAGCAAAGTTGTTGATTTAAATGGAAGCCCTATATTTAAAGGAACGCAGTGACGGTTCGGCGGTGCAAGTTTCCAACCCTCATTGACAGGCATTTAAGGTTTTGGGGAAGCAAAGAGACGGGACGTTTCGGTCACCTCGAGCGCTTGTGTCACGGGAATGACATCATCATCAGGGACTCTGAAAAATCGAGCTCAAGTGGTTTCTTATTATTTTATTCCAAGAAATGAGGGGACTATATGTATACGGTGGAAATCGGAGCAACACGATTTCGTTATTCAATGGAAAAGTTGATACCACATCGAGAATTCAGTACACCGAGCTCGGTGTCGGAGCTCCTATTGAATATCAAGGTCGAGGTCAATAACTTTAGTTCGAGGTCGGAAGAAGGCCCACTTCGAGATAATACCGTTATGATTTGGTAACAGGAAGAGCGAGATTCTCGCAACGGCCCGAAGATCATGACATATATTCTGGAACAGATTAGTCCTTGGCGGTTAGACAACTGTACGACTAGATTCTATATTATAATTAGAAGTGTATCTTATTTGGGATTTCTCTATTATTAAAAGGGGAGCCCCTCCATTTGTACAACATGAGACATTGACAAGAGAATATACATTCATAACTTTCTTGCTTATTATTCATCATAGTTGCCTTATAATTTATTGTTCTTACTAATCCATCTTGATATTGTCATAGCTCGAGGTCGAGATTTGGATTGCACACTGGTTTGACTTACTTTATTCTTTAATTTATATATTTAATTTCTTATTAATCAATTGATATTGGACTAGATAAAATATATCTTTAAAACTAAAATATAAATTTATTTGTTACTCGAATTTTAGAGTAAACAAATAAAAAACAAAAAAGACAAGAACGAATATAAAAGGCTCAGTGTGTGTGTGTTTCATTGTGCATCTTCTATCTCTTACTAGCACAAAATTGTCACGACCCCAATTTTCCACCATCGGGGGTCGTGATGGCACCTACTAATAGGAGCTAGGCAAGCCAACTCTTTCTTATATTTCCATTCTTAACAATACTTATTAAATCTATTATCAACAATATTAAATATTCGGCGGAAATAAATAAATTTAGCGGAAGACTTAGCAATTTTTACTAGGTGCAATACTGACATCCCAACATAAAACACTACCCAAGAACCGGTGTCGCAATACTCACGAACTTCTAAGAATAATACACATAATCGTTGCAAAGAAATATAATATTGTTTATCTCGGATACATGAGATAAAAACTTAAAATAAAGATAGAGGAGACGTCGGGTCCTGCGGACGCTTGCAAGGCTACCTCGGTGTCTCGATGATCAAACGCTGACACCCCCACTACTGATGCTGCTGTCCAAAACCTGTATCTGCGCAAAAAGAGCGCAGAGTGTAGCATCAGCACAATCGACCCCATGTGCTGGTAAGTGCCCGGCCTATCCCGGCGAAGTAGTGACAAGGCTAGGACCAGACACTCACATAAACCTGTACAATTCAAAATATATATGTACAACAAAACCAAAGGAAACAACATTTAAAATTTGGGAAAGGAAAACATGCTCTGGGGTAATAACAAAATATAATAATAGTTGCAGAATAAATGAACTTCAATTAATGAGGACGGGTAAATCAAAATCTGCACAGCACCAACCATCGTGCTTTTACTCTCGTTCTCACCAAATAATCAATCAAGATGTAAGGCATCACCCACCGTACTTTTACTCTCGTTCTCACCAAATAATCAATCAAGATGTACGTCATGACCCATCGTACTTTTACTCTCGTTCTCACTAAATAATCAATCAAGATGTATGGCATCACCCATCGTACTTTTACTCGCCCACTCTCATATCATGGCACGAAAAGACCCATTGTGCATAATCACTCTTCCTTGTCACCGACAACTATGGCTAATAACAATAATCATTGTAATCTATATATCAAGGCACGGAAAGACTCGTCGTGCATAATCACTCCAAACATAGCACGGAAATACCCGTCGTGCATAATCACTCTTCCTCGCATTTCATTTTCAACTCAGTTCACAATATGTCACCGGCAACTATGGCCAATAACAAAAATCAATGCAATATTTTACTGGCAGAAAACCAACAATAATTAATCATATATATATATATATATATATATATATATATATATATATATATATATATATATATATATATATATATATATTACCGGTATGAAACCAATAATCCTTTAAATCAATAATATAAATATTACCGGTATGAAACCAATAATCTTTTAAATCAACAATATAGATATTACCGGTATGAAACCAATAATCTTTCCTTTTTTATAATAACATAAGATTATTATAAATTAATCAATTTAAGACTCACGGTCATGCTTGACCCCCAACGTATGAATACTCGTCACCACGCCTATACGTCGGACTCTGCACACTAGCAACTAGCAAATAGACTCACTCATATTCCCTCAAGCTAGGATAGATCAAACACTTACCTCGAAGGTTTACGGAAAACTCAATCCTTAAGCAATGCCCTTTCCTTTCGAATTTGGCTCCAATTCAATTGTATCTATACACGATTGATTTAATATCATCAATACTACTCACCAAAATAATCCGAAGGGCTAAATATATTTTCTGAAATATTTTGTCCGAAAATCACACAAACATTGATGAAGCTCGATTTCTAAAAGACGAGGTTTTAGCCAAACATATCTGAAATTCGCCCCTTAATGATACTACGATGATCCAATATAGTTATATAACTTCAATCTACAATACCACATTTAATAGGGCCAATATTGGTAATAAATTCCATAACTTATGCCATTTTGGCATATTATCAAATACCTCGTATGCATAGATATTTACACCTCATAACTATAGTATTGGTTCCTCCAACTATCACCATTAACCAACAATTCATCCCACTACTATTCTTTAATAATTTATACTCTTAACATCGCATGTGTGATCAACCATTTACACCCAAACCAATAAAAATTCCATCAAATAAATACTTTTAAATCCCTACCATGTTCATGTATTTAAATTGGGAATTTATGGCTTCCAACCGCCATACTATAAGTTGAAGGTCTTGAGAGGGTGAAGAAACCCCAAAATTTCGAGCTTGGATGATAAAAAATGAAGGAAAGATGATACCCCTTCGGTTTTTACACAAACCAGGGGTGTTTTAGAGATTTTTCCAGCTTTTCCCGTGGTCGCGGAGCTCCCCCGCGGTCGAACCCGTGGTCCGGGGCAGAGAGCTCCGCAGTCCAACCCGCGGCCGCGCGCTTGGGCGCGCCGGTGACTGACGTCCAGTGAAATACTCATAACTTTCTACACCTCCAAATGACGAACGGTTTGTTGCGTTGGAAACTAGACTCAAAGGGATTTAATTTGATATGTTGTATCTCACACAAATTCTTATATAACGGGAGATATGATCGTCCAAAGTGAGGTCTTGTGCACACTCATTTACAATTCCGTCTATTATGAAATTTTCTAACTTCAAAAGTTCCCGTTAGCCATCCTATATCATCCCGAGGCCCCCGGGACCTCAACCAAAAATGCCAATACATCATATAATGTTATTAAAATTTGTTCCAAGTATCAAAACACTTCGACTAACACCAAAATCATTGAATTACATCGAGTTCAAGCCTAAGTTCCTTTAAAACTTCCAAAACGCGCATTCGATCAAAAACCCGACCAAACCATGTTCGAATGACTTGAAATTTTGCACACACATCCCAAATCATCAAATGAAGATATGACATCTTCCGTAACTTTGTTCCGACCCTCGAATCAAAATTTCACCTATCAACCGGAAATCGTTAAAATACTAACTTCGCCAATTCAAGCTTAATTCTACATTGGTCATCACAAAAATATTCCGGACACATTTCTAAGTCCAAAATCTTCTCCCGAAGCTAAACGAATCATCGGAATTCATATCCGATTCCTCTTACTCATAAGTCAATGCTCGGTTGACTTTTCTAACTCAAGTCTTCTTAAAAAAGACTGAGTGTCTAATTTTTTATCAAAATCACTCCAATTCAATTCTAACGCATCTGATACCGTTAATAAATCATAATGAAGCAGTTAATAGGGAAACAAGGTGTAAATTTTAAAAACGACCAGCTGGATCGTTACAAGAATTGAGTACCAATTTGTGCCCGATCGAGACTTGAGCAAATGAGGCAAAAAATGCAAGAAGCTACAGTTTTTAAATAGAACTTGATTAACCATGGCTTCATTAATTACTTCCTCACACAATGGAGGTTTAATAAAAAACGACAAATCATGGAGCCAGCTCTGCAAATCCCAAATCTTTAATTATCCGTAGAAGAATATAGCTAGTTTGATCCTGATTGTGATGAGAGATATATCCAACGTAACTGATGCACTGTCAATACACAACTAATTAGAAAATACATTTTTGCATATAATGCTGGTGATAAATATTTCTATCATTTATTAACATGTTAAAAAAATAATGTATTTGCAAATATTACCAATCGTATCAGGAATGCTTTCAAAATACGTACTACTTTATAGTAATAATTGAATAAAAAAGTGTAACATGTGATGCGTATGGTTGAGAAATGTTTGCTTGACTCACAAAAATCTCATTTAAAGATTGCCAAAGAGGGAAAAAGAAAACAAATCGTTAGTCAGTAGTAGTGCTATATATAACATCCCACCATGCACACAGGGTTTAGAATAAAGGCAATAAAAGCTGAAGCAAATTCTTCTTTAATTTCTGGTATGGCTGCCACTACTAGAGATGCTTTGGGTGATGAAGAAACCCAATTCTCCTCTATACCAAAGCAAGTGTCCGGCCCTTCTTTTCCCAATAATAATCTTGTCTTCTTTTTTTTCTATCTCTTTCTTTTGTCCTTAATAATAATCTACTATTTTAGCAGGATTGATGGAGAAAACAAGAAGAAAGCTCCTCTTACACTGTCGCAAAGGCTGGGATTGCTTGACTTCTTCTCTGCGGATGTCAGTATATATATTTTATCTTTTAACTCAACCTTTCCAACGATTATTAAAAAATGTTGTACTATATGTGCATAGCTCTAATAACACCTAAACATATTGATTCATGAATCGTTAGTTTCATAGACGTGAATTTCACAATCTCCACTAACTCGGAGATGTCTTTTACTCCCTCTATCTCATTTTAACTGTGGTTTTAGACTTTTAGCTCTTTTCATGTTCACTAATTAAAAATAATAATAATACAAGATATAGTTTACTAAGTTATCCCTATTAAATACTATATGCCTTTTGGAATGGAGCAGCACCCAAAAAAAAAACTACTTCATTAATATTAAGGGTATAGTTGAAAACAATTAACAAATTTAACCTTTGAATTCCTAAAGTGACAACTATTTTTGGGATAATATTTTTGAGAACATTAAAATGGGACGAAGGGAATAGTAATAATAAGTGCTAATTCTAGAATTTGTCTTGGACCATAGAATCTAACAAGTCATGAGTCATTAAAATGGTAATGTTGGTATAGCTGTCATCAAAGGAAGTAGTGGTACCAAATATGACGACCCTAGAAATATTTGTAGTAGCTAGACGTGACAATATATATGGAGAAATTAATTAAACGTGACAATGGTATATCCAGTATTTTGTTAACAGTTTAATTGCTTTTTATGTTTTTAAATTTTGATTATAGGTATGGCGAGCATCGGTGGGAGAGCTTGTGGGCACGGCAGTTTTAGTTTTCATGTTGGACACCATAGTTATTTCAACCCTCGAAAGTGATGTTAAAATGCCAAATTTAATCATGTCAATTCTCGCTGCAATTACGATCACAATTCTACTCCTTGCCGTGTTCCCCGTGTCCGGAGGACATCTCAATCCGGTCATCTCCTGCTCCGCCGCCCTTGTCGGAATTATCTCCATGTCAAGAGCCATAATTTACATTGTGGCACAGTGTATCGGCGCTGCTTTAGGTGCACTTGCGCTCAAAGCAGTTGTCAGCACTAGTATTGAAAACACTTTCTCACTTGGTGGTTGCACTCTCACAGTAATATCAAATGGCCCAATTACTGTGGGCATAGAGACGGCCCAAGCCTTCTGGCTAGAGATCTTTTGCACATTTGTATTTTTATTTGCTTCAGTTTGGATGGCCTATGATCATCGTCAAGCCAAGTCCCTTGGCCTTGTCACTATTATGTCCATCATTGGGCTCGTGTTAGGCCTACTTGTGTTCATCTCGACCACGGTTACTGGAAAAAAGGGGTACGCCGGAGCAGGGATGAATCCAGCGAGGTGTTTCGGAGCAGCTCTTGTTAGAGGAGGCCATCTCTGGGATGGACATTGGATATTTTGGGTTGGGCCTGCAATTGCTTGTTGGGCCTTCTATTTGTATACTAAGATCATCCCACTACAGCATTTCCATGCAGATGGTTACAAACATGATTTCTTTGGCGTTATCAAGGCTTTGTTTGGATCAGACGCTTGATTTTCCTATTTATGAGAAATAGATGTATTCTTGCGCCAAACTGCTCAATATCGCCTATGATTATAAATTGTGTAAAGAAACAAAGTAATAAGTTGAAGAAAAAAGGAAGATATGTTTAGTGATTCTTGGCTTCTTGCTTCTTCATTTAGTTCGTTCGAGGTATATTTGTCAACAACAACAACAACAACAACTACCCAGTATACTCCCACCAGGTGGGGTCTGGGGAGGGTAATATGTAGGCAGTCTTACCCCTACCCAAAAGGGCAGAGAGGCTGCTTCCATGCGACCCTCGGCGCATAGGACAGAATGAAAAGCTGCATTGGAAAACGAAGACAAAATTAGTAACCAAGGCAAGACAAAACAAAATAACAAAACAAAGCATAAGTAGTCCTGCAGAAATAACGTAAATGGTTATGTAAACCTAAGGAACATAAATACCGTCGCAACCAAGAGGGGACCTAGGCTAAAACACTAGACATCGATGGGTAACCTTACTATCCCACACCCAACCCCGGGTGAGGCGAACGAAGGACTCTAAGAGCCCCTATCCTGCAACCCTGATTCTAGACCTCCAGATTCCCCTATCGAGGGTCATGTCCTCGGTAACCTGCATTTTAGTCATGTCCTGCCTAATCACCTCTCCCCAATGCTTCTTAGGCCTCCCTCTACCCCGCCGACCACCAGCAATCTCCAGCCGCTCGCAGCTCCTCACCGGGGCATCGGGACCCCTCCTCCGTACATGCCCGAACCACCTCAGCCTCGCTTCCCGCATCTTCTCGTCCACTGGGGCCACCTCTACCTTCTGTCGAATAACTTCATTCCTAATCTTATCCAGCCTGGTGTGCCCACACATCCACCTAAGCATCCTCATCTCAGCAACCTTCATTCTCTGGACATGGGAGTTCTTCACGGGCCAGCACTCTGCCCCGTACAACATCGCAGGTCTAACCACGGCTCTGTAGAATTTCCCTTTGAGTTTGTGTGGGATTTTCTTGTCACACAGGACCCCAGAAGCAAGCCTCCACTTCGACCACCCTGCTCCTATCCGATGGGTGACGTCCCCGTCAATCTCTCCGTCCCCCTGAATCACAGACCCAAGATATCGGACACTGTCCCTCTTGGCGATGGCCTGAGAACCAAGCATCACATCCCTGCCCACCCCACTCGGCTCGTCACTGAACTTGCACTCCAGATATTCTGTCTTAGATCTGCTTATCTTGAAACCTTTAGACTCGAGGGTCTGTCTCCATACCTCTAACTTCTCACTAACACCGGCCCTCGTCTCGTCTATCAATATTATATCATCAGCAAAGAGCATACACCAGGGCACATCCCCCTGGATATGACGGGTTAGAGCATCTATCACTAAGGCGAACAACATGGGACTCAGCGCCGATCCTTGATGGAGCCCCATTACCACAGGAAAATGGTCTGAATCGCCACCCACCGTCCTCACCCTAGTCTTAGCCCCATCGTACATGTCCTTGATAACTCTGATATAGGCTTCTGGCACACTCTTCGCCTCCAAGCACCTCCATAGCACCTCCCTCGGAACCTTGTCATACGCCTTCTCCAAGTCGATAAGCACCATATGCAGGTCCTTCTTCTTATCCCTGAATTGTTCCGCCAGCCGCCTGACTAGGTGAATAGCCTCAGTGGTGGAGCGGCCCGGCATGAAACCGAACTGGTTCCTCGATATATTCGTCGCCCCCCTCATTCGCGCCTCAATCACCCTCTCCCAAACCTTCATCGTGTGGCTCTATATTTGTCACAATATGTATTAACTTACTCAGAATACTAAGATACTTTGTTGTTATCTAAACTTTCTTAATATCATATTCAAATGTAAAGTCATAAACTATATTTAAACTTCATATAGTCCTCATCTTTACACTACAAAGAAGTTTCCAAAGCAGCATTGCTTATCTGCACCAGAGTGAATAATTGAGCAGAAACCTGTAAAAGTAACAAGTTTAAACTCCCTCCCTCCCATATATATTACTATTCCACATTACTAAGAATATCTGTCCTAAATTACTTCCTCCGTTCATTTTTAGTTATCAAGTATTCTAAAGATAAACTTTTATTTTTATTTGTCACTTTTTCGTATATCAAAAGAAAAAAAAATTATGTTTTCTATTTTACCCTTATCATTTATTACCCATTCCAAATTATTTTTCAATCCATTAAGACTACACCAATTAATATGGATATTATTGAGGCAGCTAAGTATTGAGCACAGGACAATCATGTGCGTTAGTTAGTTAGGCGGTTAAGAAGGAATATCTAATTATCGTTAGAAGATTGTTAGAATAGTAATAAGTGTTATTAAATAGTTAGTGGATGTCTTAGTTTTTGTATATATAGGTGTATACTGTACATATATTTCTTAGCCGAAAAATGCGGATAGTTGATTCTCTCTCACTCGTTTCCTTTCGTTGTCAATTGTCCTCAATAACTGAAGCTCATAACTCTGCTACCATAGATGTGTAGCTCAGTTTTCTTCACGGTATCATAATAGAGAGGCCAATAATATGGACCTAAGCTCATCGATCTCAACTTAATTTCTGCAATTCACTTTGATTCTGTCGTTTAATCTTCATTTTTGCAATTCTAGGAAATAAATTGAAGAAATCATACAATGGCGATTTTTGATAATATGATGCCAAAAAATCTAAGTCACAATCATCCTCTATGTTTAATTCAATTGACAATTCAAGAGTTGTCTTAATCTCATTGCAGTTGGCAGGATCAGATAATTACTCTGTATGGAGCAGGGCAATGCGTATTGCGATATTAGGTCGCAACAGAATAGGATTCATTGAAGACACATATAAGAAGGAAGATTACGGCACAAATTTGACAGATCTGTGGGAGAGATGCAATGCGGTTGTTCTCTCGTGGAATGTACTGTGTATCGAGTGATTTGCTAAGTGAAATCGTATTTTCTCCACATGCATTTGCTATTTGGAAGGACCTGAAGAAGAGATTTGATAAAGTCAATGGCTCTAGAATCCTTCAGTTACACAGAGCTATAGCCACTACAAATCAAGAAACTAGCTCAATTGTAACTTATTTCTCAAAGTTGCGTAAACTTTGGGCAGAATTTGATTGTTTGGAACCCTCTACTAGTTGTGATTGTCCTAAGGCAAGTGAAGATGAGATTTTTATGTTTAGGCAGAAGCTGTTGCAGTTCCTCATAGGAATCAATGAGGCATACGAACAGGCATGTGAGCATATGATGAGTGGATCCACTCCCAAATGTGAGTAAAGCCTACTTTCTGCTGATGTAAAGAGAAAGCCAAGAAGTATAGCAAATGCAGTGGTTCCTGGTGATAATGCTGAGATGACAACCTTGTAACTACAAAAGGATTCAATACTTAGAAGCCTAGGAAGAATTATAGTCTGTTATGTGATTATTGCAAAATGAAAGGGCATACTAGAGAAGGATGCTATAGATTGACTGGTTACCCTGATAACTTCAAGTTCAAAAAGAAATTTGGAGGCAATACAACTCACAATGCAATGGTAGAGGAACCCAAGCCACGAGCTGCATCGGGAAGAGGAGTGAATCTGGTTGCTTTCAAGGTTCCTCAAATTCCTCATTTCACAGCAGAACAACACAACTAGATACTTAGGATGCTCAATAAGAAGAATATGCCAGAAGCTTCAGTTAACATGGTAAGCAGTATTAATACTTTATTTGTTGATGATAATAATCATGAGTGGATTATAGTTACTGGGGCTAAAAACCACATGACTTCTAATTTGGACATATTAGAAAAGAAATTGGAAGTTATTGGTTACACTAAAATAAAGTATACTTGCCTGATGAAGAGGTATCAAATATGACTCATATAAGATCATGTAATGCAGCAAATGCGGGAAGAATTGATAATGTATTATACTTACCTGAGTTCAAGTATAGTTTGTTGTCAGTGTCCAAGATCGCAAAGGAGTTAAATTACTGTGCAACTTTTTACCCTGACTTTTAAGTGCTTTAGGTCCTTTGCAATGGGAAGGTGAATGTGATTGGTAAAGAAAGAGAGGCCTATTACCACAAACTAATCCTAGGAATAATAAAGGGATACCTGAAGATTTGGTTGCAAAGAAGGCAGACTTAGACATTGGACTCTTGCATAGAAGGCTTGGACATTCTTTAACAGGAACAATGAAGCATATTTTTTCATTAGCCTATGTTGACTATAAAAGGAACATAGATAATTGTAACGTGTGTCCTCTAGCTAGACATTCTACGCTACCAGTTAGCACAAGTAGTAACAAAGTTGAAGATGTGTTTCTCTTGCTACAAATTGATGTATGGGGACTATATGCCGTACAAAATTTTGATGGCAATAAACTATTTTTGACAATTGTTGATGATTATTCACAGATAACTTGGGTTTACTTTTTGAAACTGAAAAGTAATGTATTGATTTTACTAAGAAATTTTTGGAAGCTAGTTCAGACTTAGAATAGACAAGTCAAAATTATTAGAGCAGACAATGGGACAAAATTAATAATGAGGCATGTATTAAGCTATTCCAATAGATGTAATCATCCACCATAGGAAATATGCTTATATACCTCAGCAGAATAGAATGGCTGAAAGAAAGCATATTCATGTGCTATAAGTAGCAAGGTCAATGAAGTTTCAAGGGCACATAGCTTTGAGATTTTGGGGACACTGTGTGCTAGTATTAGTGTATATCATTAACAGGGTACCATCAAGTGTATTAGTAGGGAAAAATCATTTTAAAGTCTTTCACAATAAGAAGCCAAACATTGAACATGTCAGGACAATTGGTAGTTTGTGCTTTGCAAAGAGGATGAATGTTCATGAGAAGTTTGCAGTTAGAGCAACAACAACGATTTTAATGGGCTATTCAGATGTCACAAAGAGTTACATCTTATATGATTTGACTAAGCAATATTTTTTTGCATAGGTATGTTATATTCAAAGGGTCCTTGTTTCCTTTTAAATATAAGAAACAAGAAAAACAATATCTATTTGTAGATATGGAGCTTTCAGAACATGAGGCAGCATCCAACTTACCAACTGTTCCATTTGCAATTATGTGTGTTATGATAGATTGAACCTAATCTATCAGAGTTATTTGGGAGCTTTCTCAGCTACTGTTGAACCTAAAGCATTCTATGAAGAATCCAAAGACAAGAGGTGGATTGAAGCGATGAAGGCAGAAATCCAAACCTTAGAAAATAACAAGACATGGGAACTAGTAGCACTACCAACAGGAAAGACTCCTATAGGTTGCAGAGGGATTTGCAAGGTGAGATATTGAGAGGTTCAAGTTACTCTTGGTAGCCAAGGAATATAACCAGAAAGAGGCCTTGTACTACCATGAAATATTTCTTTTCAGTTGTGAAAATGGTTACTATAAGGGCAGTGATTTCTACTGTAGCAAATGAAGGGTGGCATATACATGAAATAGATATATACATATATAATGCCTTCCTTTAATGGGGTCTCTATGATGAAGTGTACATGAAGTCACCTGAGGGATTTTCCAACCACTGAGAGAATGAAGGTAAAATGTGCAGTTTTGTCAAATCCCTATATGAGCTGAAGCAAACAATCAGGCAGTGGAATGCAAGTTAACTGAGGCATTAATTCATCAAGAATTTGTGAAATTTCTCTAGATTATTCATTATTAACAAAGAACAAGAAAGTAATATAGGGGTCACCCTTGTGTATATGGATAACATGCTAATAACTGGTAATGGTCTGATTTATAGAAGAAACCAATAAACAATTGTATCAGTTCTTCAAGCATAAGGATTTGGGGAACTGAAATATTTCTTAGGTATTGAGTTCTATAGATCTCTCAAAGAGATTATGATGAATTAAAGAAAGTATAGCTTGGAGTTGATATCAAAAATGGGATTGAGTGCAACTAAGCTAAGTTGGACACCTTTGGATTGCAATCAGAAGCTTACAACTGTTGAACTAGATGGGATGACAAGATCGGGCACAATGGTGTACGCGGCAAAATCAAAAAACTTGATTTCTCGTTGATGAGACATTTCGGAAGCATGTCCCGGAATCCCGGTGGCAGCGAGTCACGACCGAGTTCTCGGCCTCAGGACTCGTTGAAGACCGATTCGGGGAAGACAAAGAACGAATCCATAATGGAGGGGGAAGTCTTCTAGGCATATGGCTAAATCTGACAAGCCTCGCCTATCTAGAGTCTATGGTAAAGCATCATGTCAAGACATCCCATCAACGTACTTCATAACTAATCCCCACATACTTATAGCTGAGTCTCCCATCCTATATAAAGAGGACTCGCCCCACCATCTAAAGGGCAGATGTTTCTCCATTTCTCCACAAGTGCAATAATATATATATATATATATATATATATATATATATATATATATATATATATATATTCATCTAAGTGGTTCATCCTCATAGGTCCGAGGCCTCTTTGACATTTATTGTTTTCTTACTTGTTCTTCATCATATCGCCCAATATTGCCAATATAGAGCCTTGCTTAATTGTATCTTTAATTACTGTCCCATCCCCGACTACCCCCGATAGCTCGATCTCGAGCGAAATATTAACCTTGAGGTCCTTTATCGACCATCTCCGAGCTCGGGCAATAGACCCCTTCGGTTTGATTACTGTATCGCCTTAACTTGCATTTTATCTCTATAGTTCACTCTCTAAGCATTAACTTCTTTAACAACTAGCTCGGGAATAGATCACGTATTTGTAGAGCCTCATTTACAAATTTAATTGTTGTTACCATTTTCACGATAAACAGTTTGGCACCCACCATGGGGCTAGAAATAATAGTGATTATTTCCTTGTTGGTTTCGTCACAAAAACACACATTATATTTTACCCTTTTTCTTGTCCAAGATTCTTTGATTTCAGGCCAAAATGTTCGGCTCGGTAAATGGAGTTGAGAACAACACCCTCGAAAAGCACAAGGAAAATGGCGTGACTATCCCAGCCACTGGAGCAACTCCATGAAATCCTGATATCGCTCCTGGACCGATCCTAGCGGACGCACAATAAGTCGGCAAAACTTGTCACACCGACATGTGCGTAGGGTACAACGACCAATAGGAAACACAAAAAAACCCAGCCTGGAAAGAACAGAAAATTATTCTTCATGTTATTTTTGAAATGTTGCAAGCACGACAGTTGGCTATCGCTCAACTGCAACGTCACTCGAGGAATCCCAACACTAGTGACGAAAATACTCCTTATGATGTGCCAGTATCTGAGAGGTCAAGAAATGACAAGTCAGTTACCAATCCCTCCACAGTGAGGATGCTCGGGAATCTTTCCAAAAGGATTGAATTAAGTTCGTGGTAGCCCTTACAGCCACCGTCTATCAAGGAAACAATCCCGGAACGCACTTCACAGAAATTTGGAGCGCCGAAACTCCCTAGGTACGACAGGACCTAGGATCCCTACGGGCGCACCATCACTTGCGCATGCTCGTTCAGAGGTAGCAATACCCGAGATGATGGGTTCATGCCCGTCTTGTAGAGAAAGTTTGAAGAAATTCTTCCGAGAGGAACCGTGACGCAACGCCATTGCTTGACACCTGACCTCACATACTCGCTTACCATACCAGCGTGTTCCTCCTCAGAAGCACGTGCCAGTGCTACCAAAGCAGTATCAAGAGGACCCGATGAACCTGAGACCGAACAAAGAATAAATAAAATGCCGCGGGAAGCCGCATCCTATCCTATGATAAGACGAATGAGATCACTCTCAATTTCATATGACTGGCCAACACAAGGCCTCACCAAAAGTCTAAGCGATGCATGCCCAATGGCTCCGGGGCATGTCAAGAGTATCTCGATGTGGTACCCAGCCGAGGTCTGGTCAGATGCCCACACCCGATACTAGTCCCGAATCGGGGCCACGGACAACCCCCTAGGATCCCCCTCAGGTTCAATGTATTCAGGTAGATCCCTGATAAAGAAGCTGGTGCAAAGCAGATGGAGGTATCATCCATGCATGGTGAATGGAAGGAACGACCTGAGATGCAATCTATATCACAACAGCAGGTAGATGTCCCGAGGACAGCATCCTCGAGGAATCCCCGATGGAACCAGATTCAACAAGGCATAGCTGATAGGGAAATCCCGTCCAGCCGAGTGCAATTTTGACATTTTTGTACCGAACATCATGATCATTATAAGTTAATCTGGAAACTCTAGGAGGATCAGACCTCCTCGACCAAGACTTCTCCAAGAGAACTATGGCCCGCACAGGAACCACAGGGCGCGCGGGGTCGCCATCCCAAAAGAACAACAACCATGCTATTTAATAGAGGTCACCACCAAGTATCATCGAGCAGTTAGGCTCGAATCCAGTTCCAAGGGAGGAAGGATATCATGAAAAATGAAGCTGGCAAGCCACAATATATTGCCACAACAGTAGAAGGGCGACGATGCCCTTCAAGGATCCGTAGGATGCGGAGAGAAAGTGCTCATCACCAGGAAAGGGCAGATTCGGGGAATATACCCGAAGGATACCCATGCATCCAGGGAAAGAGACGCCAAGACTTCTCATCGGCCTCGTATTCACGCATTTGTAACCCCCTCCCTCGTTTAACCTATCCCAAGTAAAACATGTGTTCATTAATGCAGGCGTTTCAACCAACTCTACCAACGGCTTCAGGCTAGAGCTAATAAGGTAGTTCAGACTAATGAACCAAATCACTCCCATACCTCAAATCCTTGATGTACTCCAGAAACCGATGGCCACAACAACCAGGAAGGCCGCTCCCTCTATGCAGCTCATTTGAGCTCGGACTAGAACGTTAAGTCCGTGAAGTATTCGGACGGCAGTGGCCGCATTGCCAGAGGCAATTTCGACCCCACACCGCCGAAGATGTGAGACTCTCCAACAAAGGTTGGACTAAAGCATTCGGAAAAAGGCTATATGTGACAAGAGAAAACCCATCACCATGTAACCCATCGTCAATCTACGACTTCGCCCTCGAAGCAATCAAAGCGTAAGCAGGACACATCTTCGGCCGAGCTTGGTTTAACGTGGCAGAAGGCCGCATTAGGGCTCGTATCTCGAGATGATAAGAACATACCTGACCTTAAAAAACATCGCCTACACACCCCACAGAAGGGAAGAACTACTCCACTCCTTTGTCATTTATTTCCTTTTACTAACTCACATACCGGGAGTCATCCAAGACATTCAGAAATTCTAAAAACTCCACTCGGAGATTCGAGGCCTCCACGGGACCCATCAAGCTCTCTCTCCTGGATTAGGTTTTCAACCTAAAGGTCCCACCAACAAGATTATTGGCGGAGTAATGCACCTACAAAAAAGGGATTAGACAAGATCCTAGTCCTTTAGTATATAGTTCGACGACGTGGGATGACCTCCTCTTAAGGGCACCATCCCCTAGGAAGAGACAACAAATGGCAGGATGTTCCAACACAAAATCATATAAATGGATCAAATAACCAGAGGAGTCGCACCCACACGGGCCGAGCTTTGACAACGGAACGATATGTATTTGCAGCACATATTTATGCCAAGAAATAAAGAATACCCTTTCGGCATTTCTTATTTTGGAAGATTTCGACTTATTTGCAGCAAATGCTTCCCCCTTAAATAAGGCCCGATATACTCGAAAACTCAGCATCAGCACTAGGGATCTAAAATGGCTACGGCCAAACGCATATGACTATGGTCAAAATGACTGATACAACCAAAATAACACATCTTGGGGACGGTTGACTATCGCTAAACAATCACAGACCACTACTCCGAATATACTTCGAAAAGAACCGGTGAAAACAGGCTTCCCTCCACAGGCAAAAACGAGCTCCAACAACGTCAGCTCCAAAATGCAAGAGCATCGATCTCCTCAGCCTACTAGCCATATACCTTACGAGGTTCTTGAAACATCGCCGACAATGACTTGAAATTGAGGTTCCTCTGGAACCGACGATGGGTCAGGCAAAAATATTATATAAAAACCTTAACGAGCAGAATCAAAGCCTACAAAAGTCCAAGGGAAAAAAATAGTGTAATAGCCATTATCGCTAGCTAAGCAATCCTACGGGCCACATATTAAAAGGTCTCTACAACAAAAACAATGTAATAGCAATTGTCGCCAGCTAAAAAATCTTGACCACTTGAGGATTAAAGTGAGCTCCAATAGTAACCCGATTCGGAGACCGGATCCAAAATAATTAACTATGCAAAGCCTCCGGGCCATATAATAAAAGGTCTCAAATGATCGAATGGCATGAATGCCACTGTCGCGGATCAGAAATTCAAGGCAATTGGAGGGTCGATTACAGCTCGGATCATAACGCGACTCGGAGACTAGGTCCGAAAAATTGCAAAAATGCCCAAGGGCAGGAAATAAAAATCATCATCTCCAGCCCGAACGAGCGCAAAACACGTGGATATAGTAAGATCGAGTTGGAACCTGACTCGAAGACTGGACCCAGAAGCTCCGATGTGCCTAAGGTCATGGCATAAAAGCCTCTATCACCGGCTAGGGAATCATGGAGATTTATGGGTCGATTATAGCTCGATCCCCAACGCGACTAGGAGATTGGACTCAGAAGCTGAGATGTACCTAAGGGCACGACATGAATGTCACCATCACCGGCAAGAGAATCATGAAAATTCATGGGTTAATTGCGGCTCGAACTGCAATACGGCTCGGAAATTGGAACCACAAGCGCAATATGCCTAAGGGAACGACATGAATGTCACTATCACCAGCCGAGTAAAAATCTGAACCAAGCGCCCATAAGGTCACTTCGATCCAAATGCACAAAAGCCATAATCATCCGCCCACGAAGGCAGGAAAGAGCCTGAGGGCCAATTGAAGCGCGAGCTACAATGCGACTTGGGGACTAAGCGTAAATAGTCGGGTGGGCACAGAGGCCCCCGCACCTGTTCGCATCGAGGGTCACACTAGAGAACCATAGGGTCCATCCTATCCATTCCAGGCCTATGAGGGCTCTGTCAAGCACCAAAATCAGCCTGACTGGACGGAAGCAATAACACAAAAAAAAAAGAGAAGAACGAAGAAAGAAATTTTCAAATTCCTTTTTATATATTACATGCGCGAAAAGGGCGCACTCTCCATCTACAGGTATGTCCTACGTATATTAAAGACAAAGACACAATACGGCAAAATCTACATTTTGCGCCAAAAGGATACAGCTTGTCAAATTCGCCATCCGTGACATCAGCAGGAAGTAATCGAGCGGCACGCTCGTCCGCCCTTGCTCGAGCTAGTTCCTCTAGGAGAACGAAGCCCCTTACACCGACCTCCTCAAGTACCTCTCTCCGAGACCTATATAGTATTCCTCGATCCTCTTTTCCAGGTCGAGGGCTCGTTTCAGTTTAGCATGGTCATTGGCATCATCTTGCATATGAATCTCCAACTCACGATCAGCTCCGGTTCAGCTTAAAGTTGCTTCTGCCTAGGCATTAATTATCTCGTCTCTGACATTCGAGAGTTCGGATTCAAGTTTTCCAATCATGTCCGCTTGAATTTTGGCATTATCATGAGTCAAGCTGAGTTGAGCCTTGAAGGCAGGGACCTTAGTCGAGGTACTTATCTCCTCTAAAGCTCGAACCTGCACCTGGGCCCTTAGTTTGAGGTTCGGTACACCTCATATATAACGCTGCAGCTCGACTTCTTTCTCCTCGCTAAGGAGCTTGAGAGCTATAAATTTGTTAAATCGGAGAGCTATAATTTAGGTTTATATCTCTTTCTCTTTTATATTTCTATCTAAAGATGTTGATCCAAGTGTGTTGAAAGTTTAGGAATAAAAATCATTAAGTTGTTGTGCTAGTAGAGGCGGGTTTTGTAGATTTTGAATGTTTTAGATTTTGGACGAATGTGCCTCGATATGGATGTGTTCTGTTAGTCTTTCTGTTTGAAGATTTTGATTGTGAAAATGGTGGGTTGACACATAAACTTTGATGTTTTGGTTTAAATGGTCTGTTGGGTATTATTCTTGGTCGGTTTCCCTCGGGTTTTAGTGCATTTGAATTGTTAGGCTGTTTAGCTTCCATGTGCTCTAGATTCACGATCCATGCTTTTGTTTGCCTTAATTGTCTCCTATTTATTGGTATTGTTAGGCCAATTAGTTTGTCTTAAGCTTCATGTGGTCAAGTGATAAACGAAGCAGATTTTCGTGAAACCATCTTAAGCTTTGAGCAATTATTGATTGTATTTTAAGGTATTTTTTGTAGACATCATCTATTAATCTATTTTGGTAGGCTTTGTGATGCCTTTAATGTGTCAAGTTGATGTCTAATGGAAATTCAATCGAAGGTTGCTTTGCACAGAATTGTGTTGGTAATTTGCTATGAGTTTTTCAATGACTTGGTTACGGAATTTTGGTACTTGGGGTGTGTTTTGGGTATCGAAATATGCTATGAAAAGTCAGATTAGTTCAAAGATAATTGAGTGCACCTGTTAAGTTAGAAATTAAGAATGTGGTTGTATTTGAAAGGGTTAACAAATTAGGTCTATAAGCCTAATTAGAAAAAACCCTTTTAATTGTATTGAGGTGTGCCATCCTAATTAAATCGCTACGGACCTCTTTTAAGTGTTGTAAAAATGACTTTTGTAGTTTGCTTTAGGCGCGTTAATTAAATCATTATCATAGTTACGGGTACAGTTCCTGTGACGTGGCCGTGACACTTAATTTTTATAATTCGGGGGTACATTTATGTGACCCGGCCACAATTTATTCTTGTTAATAAAATTAACATGTTGTAGTTCGTTGGTACGGTTCCCATGATATGATTAGCAATGTGTAACCAAAATTAGCTATATGACAATCGATTTTAAAAGCGGTTTAAAAAGGGATAAAAATGCACATAGGTTTCAAAAATATTTTAAAATCAGATGAATATGCCAATAATAATAGTTAAGTGACCGTGCTAAAACCACCGGAACTCGAGAATACCTAACACCTTCTCCCGGATTAACTGAATTTTCTACCCGGATTTTTATATTTGCGGACTGTAAAACAGAGTTAATTTTTCCTCGGTTAGGGATTTAAACCAGTGATTTGGGACACCATAAATTATTCCAAGTGCCGAATCTAATTTTTATTTGAATAATCTCATTTTGCCTATCACGTAAATTGAAAGAAACTCCCTTATACCCTTATGGGGTGTGAAAAAGAAGGTGTGTCAATGCCGCAATAACCCAAGGAATCCAAAGGGGGTGTAATATGCCAAGCCGAGGAAGGAGGGTGAGCAGCGGTGTATAATCCGATCCCCCTTTTGAGCAGCGGTGTATAATCCAAATACTTCTTCGTTTCGGAGGAAATTATCCCTCTGCTTCATCCCCGAGCCAGTGACGACGACGGCGACAATAACAACAATAACAATAACATAAAGGCAATATAACCTTGTTCGACCAAAGAAGGTCTGGGAGATAGGTCATAGCACACCTGATGTCACTATAAATTCTTGATGAAAAGTAACCGACGGCGTTACTATCGCCCTCGAAAAACTTAACAACAGGCGCATCCAATGCATTTAGGGGATCTTAATCAACGGCGACGTTATGACCCCGAAGAACGAGAAATCATGATGCGTCAGATGGCCCATAAAAGGAAAAATGATAAAGCATTTCGGTATTCATGGAGGCTTGTGTCATCGGAACGACATCATAAATGGAGCCCATGGAGTAGTATGTCAAAATCGTTTCTTATTGCTTCTCTCTAAGAAATGCGGGGACTATCTTTGTACGGCAAGATCGGGGGGACCTATTTCTCGTCGCTAAGGTATTTCAGGAGATCGCCTCAGATGCTCGAGATCTTGAGTCAGGCACCTCCCTCAAGATCTATCGATACCCAGCCTGGGATAATGTTGGTCGGGATCTCGATGAGCATGGGAGGCTTCCGAAGAATGCATCCGGGCCGGTTAAGTCTACCAGGCTAGTCTAACTCTGGTCTACATCTACATCATGAAGCTAATTAGATATCACATCCCGATTCCTTTATCATTTAATGTATCTTTTACTATGTTTGGACCCCTCCCCCCCCCCCCCCCATATAAAGGGGATCATTGGCACTTTATAAGCGGGTTGCTCCAACAATTCTACGTAAGAGCAATAACAAATCTCTCCCTCTTTTCTCTCTAACTTATTCCCTCGAGTCTACCACTTTCTTTTATTACTTTCATACATGTTATTCATTTATTGCTTAGTATTGGCCATAGAGAGCCTCCTTTAATTATATCATAACTGTTAGCCCCTTCCCGGTTATCCCCTATAGCTTGAGCGCGAGCCTAAGCATCAACCTCGAGGCCTTTCATCAGTTAGCTTGAGGCCTGGATAGCTAGCCCCTCTGTTTGATTATAACTCTGCTTTAGTTCGTATTTCGCCGTTAAACTTCACATATCTTGCATCAATTTCTCTAACAACTAGCATATAAATAGATCACACATTTTTAGAGTCCTATCTACAAATTTAATTATTATTACCATTTTCATTATAAACACATCCTAACATGATTCATCTTATGGGGGTATTCTAATCCCATGAAATTCATGAAATATCTTTCTCAAAATTATCAATAAAAGGCCTAAACATCATCCTCTTATCTATTACCATTATACCCTTATTCAACTACCAGGGTAGCATTTCATCTCTTCTAATTCTTCTAGACTTAAACACCTCTGAGTTCGTTTAGGCTATACTGAGCTTTTTATAACATATGGAAACCATCAACTCTCTTGTTTGATGGACTTAATCCCGAGGTATTACCGATTCTTGTCATAATCTAACTCACATTTTCTTATCCTTACTCCATATACCTAAAACCTTGTCAGTCCACCTTACTTTAGCTTGTGACCTACACATATCTATTTATACTACTCACAACTTTCCTTTAACTTGCAAGTACCATAGATTTCCTTTCATTCCTTCTCAGTTGTCTTTAAGTGTAAGCAATTACTTTTCCTCATCGTTCTTCCACTTGTTAGATGAATACTTGTCTTGTCTTATTACCTACGAATATTGTAATTTCCTGTACCTCATATGATCTCAAACATCACCTTTGTTTTTTCCCCATTATATGCCTCTTTCTTATGGAGTGTATACAATATTGTAGTGAGACTATTGTTACAAGACCATTTCCTCTTTAGGTCACTATGTTTAGGTGGAAACCTTCTTCCTTATTTTGTTAGCTAGTCTTTCCTTATAGTACTTAGGGAGACCTTCTGGCTCTTGTAATGTTGTGAGCTTGTTATGTTGCATACCCGAAGGAATTTTCGATGTTCTTACTCGCCGATAATTATCCGTAGTTACTTACCTTCGCACCCTTGTCCTCGTAGGGTTGCTTCTGAACTAAAATTTTTACTATCTTCCTAGTAGCACTCTCTTTTATTTTCGTAGGGTTGTTCTTAATATATTTTTTACGGCCCAAAGTGTGCAGGTGTGATTGCACCTGATCCACAATTGGGCAGAATTTTTGCAAAGTCCAAATTGGTTCCGGATTAAATCTGAATCATATTTAGGAACCGCGGGACCCCGTCCAAACATACCATCAAGTTTTGAAACACATAAAGAACCTACTAGAGTCCTAAAATCACATAAAACAATATCGAATCTACAAATCGCAACCCAATTCAAACCTATTGAATCCATGAACATTCAACTTCCAAAACTAATGTTGATTTATACCAAACCAACTCCAATTGAACTCTATTTTTGCACACAAGTCATAAATGACACAATAAAACTATTCCAACTTTTGGAATTGAAATATGGCCCCTAGCCTATATTAATAAAGTCTACTCTCGGCCAAACTTTTCAACCTTCCAAACCTTCAACATTATAACTTTTTCCAATTCAAGCCAACACGACTTACGGGCCTCTAAATCAATATCCGAACAGGCTCCTAAGTATGAAATAACTATACAAAGCTATCAGAACCATCAAAACTCCATTCTGAAATCGTCTAGGTAAAAGTCAAACTTTGGTCAACTCTTTCAACTTAAGCTTCCAACTTTGGGACTAAGTGTCCCAATTCACTATGAAATTCCTCCGAAACCCAAGACAACCGCCTTGGAAAGTCACATAACCATAACATAATATAAAGGATTTAATAAATAAGGAAATGAGTCTAAAGTACTCAAAATGACCAGCTAGTCGTTACATGATGGCAGCACAAAAGCAAAGGATTGAATGGTACTACAATAGGAAAGCAAATCTATGGCATTGTCCTAAAAAATGTGTTTCCATTAACACAAGCGGAGAATGTAGGAAATTTGAGTCCAAACTAAAGCCCATATCAAGTTAAAGGCATCGCTGGAAAGAGAGCATATGAAATGAAGACTATAGACAACAAGGTGTTACCATCACATTGGAATGTGGTTCATTTTAAAAAATATTACTTTTGAAGAAGCTAGTACCCACGTGAAGGAAAAAAACTAGATCGTGCCAGATGATGATATTGGACCCAAAAGACACTCAAAATACTTAATTATTCCTGGTTTAGATTATAATAATTCTGATGGAAAGGATTAAGTAGTCATCATCAAAAAAGTTACATCTGATTCTCGTGTGTATTTCCTTTTTAGAGAAATGACCAAAATAAGAAGTTGATCCAGTGTTCAAGGTTTCATACTTTAATGACCCAACATTGGGGGACTATGCATATGGAGAAGTACATAAAAGAATAAGATGCACACCACGAAAGTATACTTAGCCAAAGGAAAAACCATGAAGAAAATATCAAATTTTCAAGCTCGCAAAAGGAATGAGAAGAAAAGAGTTGAAGAACCTACAAAAATACTCCCATGAGCTATTAGGTTAAGGCCATAAATTTAGTCACGTGGTATACTCACATGTACTTATAAACCATCTATAAAGAAAGAAGTTATAAAAATATTGTACACAAATATTTTTTTGAAAGTTTAAATAAAATTTCTTAAAATTACTTCATATTGCACCAATATGAAGATGCGATATCATCTTAATTAGTGTTGCAAACGTAAAAGGGCCCTCTTTTATCAACAAAAAAGAGCCCCTTAATATTAAGACACTATATTTTAAGAGTATTTGGAATAAGAATTAAAGCTCAAAACTTAAAGAGCAAAAGGCATAATATATGCAACAAAATAATATTAACATTAATAACCCCAAAAAATAGAAGAAAAAACTTCCCAAAATTCACTAAAGTAAATTTCTAAGATGAACGGAGAAAAAATAAGGAGCATCATCAGCAGGGATGGAAGGATCAACTTGAGAAGACGAAGGCTGAGCATCGGCTTGGTCAGCTAACAGATCGTCTTCATCAGATTTGAAACTTTCGTCGGGTGTTGAAAAACTTTGAAATTGCTTAGTTTTTTCAATTGTCTATTTAGCTTTGGCAATCTCAGTCTCAGGTCAAAACCCTCATGGTTAGCCTCAGCCAAAGTCTTAAGACGGGTGTTTAAAAAAGCCTAATTAACATCAAGTGTTAGTTTGTCTTCGAGAGCCTCATAATCTTTCTTTAGTTGCTATATCTTTAACCTTAGGTCTTCCCTTTCATCTTTTAAGGCTTCATAAGATGCCTTCAAGAGCTCAAGAGTTTCCTCAAGGAACCTAACTTTATCAGAAGATGCACCGATATCTTCTTGTGCTTGGGTAAGCATTTGAACTATTTCACCAGTGTAAAAATCCTTCTAACTCAAAAGTTTATTTAGGCTCCTAATCTCCTCAGTAGCCTAGAAAGTTGCTCAACAAAATAATATTTCAACCTATCATTGTATTTTTCAACTTGATTGGAGGAAGCTTTTAAAATAGTCAATTTAGCAGTTGTGATTTTGAGTTGCTGCTCCGAAGTTTCTTTTTCCTCAATTAAGACCTCTTTTCAAGTTGAAGGCTTTCAAATTGTTCCTTCCAATTGTCAGCTTTTATACACAGCTCTTAAACTTGTTGCTCAGTCTAGGATATCCTTCTCATCATCTGCGTACATGTTAAATTGATCTATATAAAGACAAGGTAGAAGGGTTACAAACTTATAGAAGAAGGAAAAAATATATAAGAAGAAACGTATACCTTAACGGCAGAATGAATAACATCATTCATTAAGATTAAAGAGTTGTGAGACTCGAGATTTTCTCTCTCCACGGGGCCAATTAACGGTTTCAACCATGCTAGAGCCTAGATATGTCAAATGGGCTGAGTCAACCCACAAACCGGGCCACATAACCCATTAAAATTGACCCTTTAACCGGCCCATTACCCACGAAACCCTAATCGGACCAACCCATTAATTTAAGGGGCCTGGGTTGGGCTATAATATTTTTATCCACTGAACCGAACCAGACCAAATTATACATATATATATGTATGTATGTATGTATGTTACAACCCAAGTTCTCCTTCCGCGAACTATCGTGATGATACCTATACTCTACGGCTAGGCAAGCCTAAGAATTTGCGAAAAAGGGAATTTAAAAGTACAAACTAGCCATCTAACAGATAAATATAGATAAAGTGTTAATAATGCAGCTTGGCAAATAATAATAACAATTTTGACCAATAATAACACTCCCAAAATCCGGAATCTTATGAATCACAAGCTAAATAAAAGCACATAAGGATTATAACTCCAGAAGTCTAATAAAAAAAGGGAATACAGGGAAAAGCCTATAACTAAAGGGAGAATAGAGAGGGACTTCTAGGTCTGCAGATACGGAAGATATACCTTGAAGTCTCAAAATTAGATCATCTAACGGATTGTCTAGCTGAGCAGAAGAACCTAGATCTATAGGAAAGGACATAAGTACACCATACTTGTACCCAGGAAGTGCCAAGCGTAACCTCGATCGACTAGTCACGAAGAAGGTCAGGGCTCTACTGGCTGAATATATTTAACAAGGTAAAAGAGTATGAAAGGTAACACTATAATTAAAATACTGACAATCAATAAAGATGAAATCACATAAAGAATTAACTCAGTGCAGAGATAGCAACAGGGGATCTCCCAAGATAACGCCTCGTAGTCCCAAACATAAATATGAAGAGGGATTTTCTTGAATACCGATCCGTAGACCTAAAGTAAATATTCAGTACATGGGGATCTCCCGGGATACCATCCCGTAGTGCCAAATATAAATGTGCAGGGGATATCCCGAAATATCAATCCGTAGTCCCAAAATAAACATGCAGGGGGGTCTCCCGGAATAACGTTTTGTAGTCCCAAAGTAAATACACAACAATCTCAAGAAGGAAATCTACAATTCTATTCAAGTTTGTGTCGAGAAAACAGGAAATTTCTACTCTAAACACATAATCCAATTCAGCAGTTTAAGCAGATAATAAAGTTAAGTCGCATAAACATGCTTTCCTAAACTAAACAGGAGGTTTCACATACTAGTATTACTTAATTAAAGGAGAAACGTAGATAAGTGTTTAATAAAAATAGGGTTTCAACAGTTAGCACGTGTACGCACTCATCACCTCACGTACACATAATTCATATAGAAACAATACCAAATCTTAAAGGGAGTTCCCCGACACAAGGTTAGGCAAGCCACTTACCTCGAACCAGCTCAAAAACAATCTGAAACTACGATCTTGTCATGCGTATCCAACTTCGAGTGGCTAAAATCTAATCAAATCATTTATGTAACATAAATAAAACTACAAGCAACTAATTTCACTAATGAATTTGAAGCTGCGGCGAGAAATAAGAAAACACCGAAAAATCCTCCCGGGTCCATGTCTCGGAATCGAGTAAAATTTATGGATTATGAGCACCTATTCACTCATGAGTTCACTCATACAAAAATCATCCTAATCTGACGTCAAATTCTTATTTGAAACTCAAATTTTCCATTAGGGAACTTTTTCCCCAATTTCCAAACTTCTACCCTCAAATTCCTTAATTAGATGAGAAAATAACAATAGATTAATGTATTAGAACCAACTTAGAGTTAGAATTCGTTACTCGATATTTTTCTTTAAAAATCTCTCAAGAAATTTTTGAGAAGTTATGAACTCAACCCTCGGAATTTCATATTTCTGCCCAGGGATTATTGCATTTGCGGTCAAGTAGGCCACTTCTACTGTCCAATTTCTGCGGCTAGGATCCGCACCTGCACAATTTCATTAAACCCCCAAGCTTCGCACCTGCGCTCCACTCCTTGCAGATGCGCTCACGCTTCTGCTATCCTTGAGCCGCATCTGCGACCAACAACCTTCAAGCCTCATACAAAATTTGTGGTTACCAAACCGCTTCTGTGATGATGCACCTACGGTCCAATAATAGCAGGTGCGAAACCAGCAGGGTTAGCAAATTTCAGAAATGCCAAAGTCTAAATTCCAATCTGTTAAGCATCCGAAACTCACTCGAGGCTCCCTGGACCTCAACCAAACATACAAACCAATCCTAAAGCATCATACGGACTCAGTCGAACCCTCAAATTATATCAAACAACGGCAAAACCACGAATTATCCTCCAATCCAAGCCTAATTAAGTTGAAATCTCAAAAATTATACAAGCGATGCCGAAACCAACAAAACCATGTCTGATTGACCAAACATTTTGCACACAAATCATATTTAACACTACGAACCTATTCCAACTTCTGGAATAGGATTCTGACACGATATCCAAAACCTGAAAACTCAAAAAATTCAACTTTCAGAATTTCAAGCTAAATAAGCTACGGACCTCCAAAAAGAATCCGGACATTCCCCTAAGCCCAAAATCACTCATCGAAGCTAACAGAATCAACGAAATTCCATTTAAGACTGCCTTCAAAATTCTTCAATTACGGTCCAAATTCTAAGGCTTAAACTCTCATTTGGGGACTAAGTGTCCCAAAACACTCCGAAACTCAAGATGAACCATGTCGACAATTCATAATAATAGTAATAGACTCGAAGGAAGCAATTATAGGGATCGGGGCATTAATTCTCAAAACGATCGGTCGGGTCTTTAAAATATATATATATATATATATATATATATATATATGTATATGTAGACAAGGAGTAAAAGTTGAATCCAAATATTGAATAAAGAATATAATACCATACACTACGGGCGTCTTGTCAAAATAGTAAAATTCCATACGTTTTAGACTGTTAGCTATATAAATAGTCGAATTTCATATGTATATCAAGTTTTAAAATTAATAACATATGATTTTCTTTCATTTTTTGATGTTCCAAACGTCAATACCATATAAGAGGAGGGAGTAATTTGCATGATACCCAATTTTTTGATCTAGAAGAACCCAATTCTTATAGGCGTTCTAACTATTACTGTTGCGGAACTAAAAGTACAGAAAATAAAGAACATAAAGATTTTTACGTGGAAAACACCTAGCTCAAAAAGTGAAAAAACCACGACCTACTATTCAGTAGGATTTTCCCAAACATCCACTAAAATAAATGAGCCAAAAAAAAGCATTTACAAAACTCTTGTAAACCTAAGGATTAACTTTAATCCTAGTGTGGCACACAACCTCAACTATTGTGACACTTTCAAGTTAAATCTAACTTGAATACTCAAAGTAACTAATACAATTATTTTTATGAAAGCTAGAAAGGTACAATTTTAAACCACATACTACAATTGAACTAGAATAAGAATAAACACAATGGAACTGGTTCTTTTATATCGTTCAAGTAGCTTCATGAGTGCACACTTAAATCTCATATGAATTGCTTGCAAAATTACCTAGCTATTTTGCTCTCAATTTAGTCTAACTTCTGCGTATGTGCAATACTTGTAAAAGAGAACAACCACCGTTATTTAATGAGTTAGTAATCAGAGTTTGATTGAGACTCAATTGTTGATCCTTTATCGAAGTTGAGTCGTTGAACAATAGAAACTCCAGCCCTATGCTTGATCCGGATTGTGTTCTCTTCTCATAAGGAGACTCTTCTCCTTATCCAATATACAACCTTTTCGATCAGTTCAGAAGATATTGATTCTTGATCCTTAACACTTATCTTCTTCACATGCATCTCACATGTATAGGTTGATAAACACTTTTTCTCACAAGATGGACCTGGTCCATCACTGAGTTCATTTGTCATTCTTCAAAACTTCATCTGAACTTGGGCAAAAAAATTCCCCCTTTTTGGTGATGACAAACTCTGTGCTTGTACTAATTAGAGAACATGTGGAACTCAGCTTAATTGTTAACACTTTAACTTATAAATTTTAACTTATTATTAAGGACTAGGTTTAATCAAGTTATAAATAAGATTTATTTTAGAATACAAAGTAATGCACAATATATCTTCCCGGATTTTAATCATTACTCAAGGCCACTGGGAAACTGCAATGGTTCAATCAATCAATAATCATCTTGACAAAAATTAACTATTCAGACGAGAATCTTCATAGATCAAGAGAAAAGGCAAATTGTCATTGATTAGGAAATGTTTCTACAAACCAAACCACAAACAGAAAGAAAAGTCATCCCACCATGAGCAACAAAAACAAAGAAAAGACCCAAATCTGGGTCACTGGGGGGTTCTAGACTAGTTCAAAGACAGGAACTGGAAGAACTAAGGCTTGTGGAACTAGAGGGTTGGGATTGGAGAAGATTGAGCATAGTCTGAAGCATCCCTTCACTTTGTTCCTTTTCCTTTGCTAGCTCATATTTAAGGCCATTTCTATTATTTTCCAGTTAAGCAACACGAGCTTGGAGCCTAACAATTTCAGCATATTTTGTTCCACATTCTTGAACCAAGGCCCTAACCTTGCTGTTCACATGAGTCTTCAGAGATAAACCAGGTTCAACTGGGGCTATACAAAGGAGATAGTCGCAAGTCTACAGGGTTTTGATACCAAAATGCTCATTGCTGGAAGCCATCTCCCACTTTTTCAAAGGAACATTCAACCTATCCAGAACAATCATTAGTATAAACCCATATGGAGTAGCATAAGCCTTGGAGCCATCGGTGACCCTATCCAGTAGCCTGATAATGAAAGCAAGCTAATTAATCTGCATTCCTCTCACAAGGCATTCCATAAGAACCAAGTCCATGTAGTTAGCATTATGCCTTCTCTCCTGTCTGGGTAGCAAGCATTTTTTCGCAAACTCAAATAGCACCTTGTGCTCAGGATTCATCTCACTCTTTTGCAAAAACCTTGCCTCGGGAACTTCTTCAACAGATTTAGTATCACAAAAATTTCTGGTGATTTGGAGCACAGTAGGAAGAGAATCTAGACGAGGCCATCTATGCCTGGTATAGTCATCATAACCCTCACTGGGTATGTCCAGAATCTTGCCCAATTTAGGAGCATCAAACTGCACCTTTACTCCCCTCACCAAGCTGGTGACTACCCCATTTTTCATAGTGGCATTGGCCATGAACTCAATCAGCTCCTTCCTGGCTAGCCTCCCATCCATTTGAAGGACCACATCCTTCCACCCTTGTGCATCCAGGGCATCCACCAATCTTATTATACCTGGATCCTCCAGGTCTTTCAACAACCTGCCTTTTAAAACCTTTTTCCTGCCAAAGATAGCAAATCTATCCTGTTCCTTCTTGGACTCCTCTTCTTTTTCATCTCCATTCCATTCTTCTTCTTCTTCTTTAGTAATTTTTACTGGTTTCCCCTTCACTGCAGACCTGGTTCTTTTGGCTAAGGAGAGTTCAGCAGATATAGGTTCTGAAGACTTCTTTGAAGAAGTGTTGGATCTTTTTGGTTTGGGATTGGAAACCTCCAGAGTTGTACCTCTTTATTGATAGACTAGATCAATCTTCTCCACCTCCTCTTCTGCAGCCTCAGAGCTTTCCACAACCTTTGATTTTCCCTTCTCCTTCGTTTTTTTCCTACTTTCTTCTAAAGCGTATTGCAACTCTGCCTCACTTTGTTTGACCCTACTTCTAGTAGCTATTCCCTTTGGTAATGAAGGAATAGTAGACTTAGGAGATGACACCTTGTTTTTCTTGGTTGGCTTGGAAGCAGTTGGAGCCTTTTGGGAAGAAGCCTTGCGCATCTTTGGATCATAGCTGGCCCCAACCTTCTTCAGGATTTCAACTAGGGTTTCTTCAATAGATGGACCAGGTTCATCTTATTGCTCACTCAAATGAACAAGGACTTCAGCAGCCTCCCCGGAGCCACTTCCCCCTGACTTGCTGCCACTCTCCTCTACACCTCCACAGATTTCAAGAACTTTTTCTTTCTTTTTCTTTCCCATTCTACTAGACTTATCCCCCTTTGCATCTTTCACAGAACCAACCAACACAAACCTATTCTCTATCTTTTTCTACCACATAATACAAGACAAGTATTTACCTCACCGGAGATTTCTTGATTTTTGTCAGTGTTAGAAGACCCATGTTCTTCTCATTCGCTGGCAGAGATAAATGCTTCAGAATTAGAACTTGAGTCAGATTCTTTAGCACGACTCTCTTTTTTCTGGCTAACCCTCAATTTCTCATTACGAGCTTTTCCTAGAGAACCGGAAGCTATAGTTTTTCTGTCCAACATTTTCTACCGGTGAAACATTGGTTTTGGGGTTTCACTAAGGGGTGTAGATGAGGACATATTAGGAGATATTGGTGGGGGATTTCCTGGATTATCTTGAGGGTTTGTCATGGTGAAGTATTTCTGGAGAATTTTGGGACTTTTTGAGAGAAAGAGGATGATCAGAATTTGGAAGAGATTAATGACGGTTATGGACTAAAAGGAGGATGTGGTGTGTATTTAAAGAATATTATGGTTAAATGCAATAACGGCAACTTTTTGCAGCAGTCAATTAGAAGTCTAATCACTTTAGAATTCCAGTCTCTTAGTGATTAATAGGCGACGCTAGTTTTTAGGCAAAAATCCCGTTTTATTAAGAGTTCTAGGAGAATGAAATTGGTTCAATGCTCAACGGATAGAATTTGTGGGAGTTTGGTGCATAATAGGACTTCTGCTCATGATTGGAAAATTAATCTTTCTAATTTTGCAAAGTATAGAAGCATACCTAAACTTTCTCATGAGCATATACTGATAATAAGGATCTTCAAGTAGAACTTCTCTTGATCATGCCTCAAATGTCAGAATAGAAAAAACTTAATAAGAGATCAATGAGTCAATATAAACACATGTCACAGGAGTATACTGGTTAGAGTATGAGATTGAGTAAGAATTAGTCTAGATATTTACACAAAGTCAGAACTTCTAACCGAAAACAATTTTTTTAAAAAAAAAATTTCATTGTGCATTCTGAACTTGACCTTTTAGGTGATCTTAATCATCCCTAATTCCAACCTTTTCCTCTCAAAGTTTTTTCGACTCAGTGCTTTAGTGAAGATTTCAGTTATTTGCTTATCAATAGCACATAATTCTATTGAAATCAAACCTTTCTCATAGTTATCTCTTAAGAATTGGTGTCTAACATATATGTGATTGGTCCTTTTATGATGAACAAGGTTCTTTGTCATACTTATAGCACTAGTGTTATAACATAATATTGGTATACATCCCACTTCAATTCTAAAATCTACCAAAATTTGTCTGATCCATAGCAATTGAGCACAAAAAGAAGCAGCAACAACATATTCAGCTTCAGCAGTAGATAGAGCTACTGAATTTTGCTTTTTGGTAGCCCATGACACAAGACATGAACCAAGGAAGTGTGCCATACCTGAGGTGCTCTTCCTATCCACTAGGAAAAATACATAATCAACATCAACATATCCTACTAGATTGAAATTACTACCTTTGGGATATCAAAGACACAAATAAGTAGTGCCTTTCGAATATCTCAATATCCTCTTGACAACAGTCAAGTGAGACTCTTTTGGATTTGCCTGAAAATGAGCATAAAGACCTACACTGGAAACTATGTCAGGTCTGCTGGCAGTAAGGTACAAGAGTGAACCAATCATACCCCTATACCACGTTTGATCAACTGATGAACCGGGTTCATCAACATCTAATTTAGTGGCAGTTGCAATAACTGTATATATTTCTTTAGAGTCCTCCATCTTAAACTTTTTGATTAGTTCTTTGAATACTTCTGTTGATGGATCAAGGTTCCATTTGGACTTTGTTTGATCTGCAAGCCTAACAAGAAGTTAAGTTTACCCATCATGCTCGTTTCAAACTCACTCCCCATTAGTTTTGCAAAGTCCTTACTCAACCAATCAGTAGTGGACCCAAATATTATGCCATCAACATATATTTGCACAACAAGGAGGTCTTTACCCTTTTCCCTTAAGAACAAGGTATTGCCAATTTTACCTCTTTTGTAATCATGTTCCAGTAAGAATTTTGATAGCCATTTATACCAAGCTCTTGGGGCCTGCTTGAGCCCATATAGAGCTTTGTCTAGCTTGTACACATGCTCAGGACATTCCTTGCTTTCAAATCCTAGAGGTTCTTTCACAAACATTTCTTCCTTTAGGAAGCCATTCAGGAAGACACTTTTGACATCCATCTAATGGAGAGTAAATTCCATGTGTGCTGCAAAGGCTATGAGGAGTCTGATTGCCTCTAGTCTTGCAGATGGAGCAAAAGTCTCATCATAGTCAATGCCTTCCTCTTGGCTGTAGCCTTGAACAACCAACCTTTCCTTGTTTCTTGTAACTATTCCATCTTCATCGAGTTTGTTCCTGAAGACCCATTTTGTGCCAATGACTGATCTGTCCTTGGGTCTTGGAACTAGATGCCAGACTTGACTTCTTTCAAATTGGTTGAGTTCATCCTGCATATCATTGACCCAATCTGCATCCTGCAAAGCCTCAACAATATTTTTAGGTTTAATAAGAGATAGAAAAGCATCAAATACACGCAGATTCTTTAGTTGAGATCTAGTTTTGACTCCAGATGTTGGATCAATAATGATATTCTCAATGCGATGAGAACTTTGATACTTGTGGGATTTCTCAACCAATGGTTTTTACTAGATGTTTCTCCTTTGTTCTGTTGCTAATGAACATGTTGATGAACACGTTCTTTTAGAGAGTTTGTTTCAATTTCTCCCTGTTTAGTTCCCCCTGATTTGTTCCCCCTGTCAGGTTGCCTTAAGTAGAAGAATATGTTCCATCACCTGTTCCTTCTTTTGATGCCACTTTGACTTGTGTTGTAGATTCGGTCAATTCTTTTACCAGTCCAATGGCTTTATTTTTATGTTCATATCTCTGAGAAATAATGTTAGTATCATCAAATACAATATGCACAGTTTCTTTTACACACAAAGTTCTTTTATTGAACACTTTATATGTTTTTCTATGTTAAGAATATCCCAAGAATACTCCCCTATCACTTCTGGGATCAAATTTACCTAGGAAGTCTTTTCCATTATTGTGCACATTGTTTCTTTCAACTACTCCATTTTGTTGAGGAGTCCTAGAGACAGAGAAGTTATGATCTATACCATTTTCATCACATTATTTAACAAATTTTGCATTTTCAAATTCCGTTCCATGATCAGACCTAATGAATGCAAGTTGATTTCCTAATTGTTTCTGAGTTTTTCTAACAAAAGCAGTAAACATTTTAAATGCTTCATCTTTAGATGTCAGAAATAGTACCCAGGTAAATCTAGAATAATCATCAACAAGTACCATTACATACTTCTTTCCACTTTTTCTCATGGTTCTCATTGGACCACAAAGATCCATATGAACCAGTTCCAATGTCTTGGACGTAATTACCATTTTCTTGGATTTGAAGGATGGCCTTATTTGCTTCCCCCTTGCACATGCCTCCCAAACTTTGTCTTCCTTGAACTTGATATTAGGTAACCCTATCACCAAGTCCTTGGTGACTAATTTGTTTAGCTGATTAAGACTGGCATGACCAATTCTTTTGTGCCACAGGAGGGGATCATTAACTAACACACTTAAGCAAGTGAGTTTATTTTCTGAAAGAGTTGACAAATCTATAATGTAAATATTGTTGACTTTTTTTCCTTACAAAATAATCTTGTCAGTGGTAAGATTAATCACAAAGCATTTGGTAGAGATGAAAGCTACAAGGTTACCTCTGTCACACAGTTGTGACACACTTATTAGGCTATATTTCAAGTCATCTATCAAGTAGACATTTTTATTGGAATAAGAGTCTGTCTTACCTACCTTTCCAATCCCAATTATCTTACCTTTATTTCCATTACCAAAGGACACATTACCTCCATTTAGGTTCTCAAGTGAAAGGAATTGGTCCTTGTTCCCAGTTATACGTTTTGAGCAGTCACTATCCATATACCATATTTGGCTCCTCCCTTTTCACTTGGACTTGCAAAAAGAAATCAGGGGTTAGTCTTAGGAACCCAAACTAATATGGGTCCCTTTCTATGGGCAAAAGGATTAATCATATTCTTTCTTGCCCAACTAGGCAGCTTGCGTTTCTCTTGAACAAAAGCTTTGTTCTTTTGACTGGCCTTTTCTTTTGCATTACATTTATTTTTGTAATGGCCAGTCTTGCCATAGTGTGTCCAGATTTTATTCTCAAGAAGTGTGAGGTACTTGCTTTTAGGTTCCCATTTTGGAGCTTGAGTCCCATAACCAAGTCCTCTTTTGTTGCTACTGTGATGCTCTTGCAACCAAGAAAGTGCATTAGAAGCTTTGTTCCACTTGCAAGTTTTATCTAGTTCATGTTTGCTTTTCCTAGATCTTATTTTAGGACTTTGATCAATTCATCTTTATTATATAGCTCATCTTTCAATTTTCCTAAATTTTCTTCTAGAGTGAGATATGCATGCTTAGCCTTCTTTTTTCCTGTTCCTAATTTTAGTTGTAAATTTTCAGATCTAAGTTTTAGGACATTGTTATCCAGTTCAAGAACCTATTTCTTCAACTCAGCATTTTTGTTATCACTCTCATCTAGACTCTATTTTGCATTTATCTTTTAAGATCACACACTCCCTAGACAGAACTTTTTTCTCATTGTTTACTATCTCAAACTCATCAATGAAGTCTAATAATAACTCAGCCAGCCTTTCTTTAGACAAAAAATTAATCTTGTCTTTGAGATATAAAATACTTACCTCTTGCTCATTATCTGATTCTCCAATGGCCATAAGAGCTTGCTTTTCTTCAGTTTCATTTTCTGAGTGTTTATCTGAGGTTTCTCCCCAAGCAGCAACCATAGCCTTGGTTGAACCTTTGTTCCTTTTTGGTTGAACATGTTCCTTCTTCTTGTTCCTTCGTTCATCCCTTTTCTTTCTTCCACTCAATTTCCTATTGAGGGCAATTCTTAATCATGTGATCAGTCTTTCAACACTTATAGCAACCCTCATTGGTCTGTTTCTCAGGAGCTCTTGACTTGTTGAAGGTTGTACCTCTTGATGTACCCTTTACTCTCATCAAGTGCTTTTTGAAATCTCTAGTGATCATAGCCATCTCATCATCTTCTAGATCTGAACCTTCACCAATTTTGAGAGCTAGTCTTCTCTTCTTCTTGGGTGTATCCATGTTCATGGTTTGCCTTCCTAGTTCATAAGCAGTAAGATTTCTAATCAGTTCATCTAGTCTGAAGTAGCCATATTCTTCGACTCCTTAATAGTAGTGATTTTGCTTTCCCAAGCAACTGGGAGAAATCATGTCAAGATTTTCTCAACATTGTCTTCTTCAAGAATAATCCTTCCAAGAGACTTAAGTTCATTTGTTAGTGTAGTGAACTAGTATACATCTCTTTGATAGTTTCTCCATCCTTCATAGTAAAATTCTCATTTTGAGAATATAGCAGTGTTCTTCTGGATCTTTTCACTAGAGGTGTTCCTTACCGAGCCACTTGAAAAGTGTCACATATCTCCTTAGCAGTAGTACAACTTTGGATCTTACTGTACTCATCTGTACCTAGTCCACATATAAGTCATTTCTTGGCCTTAGAATTTCTCTCTCACTTTTTCAGATCTTCGGCAATACAGTCAGCCCTTGTATTTGGCACACCCACTCCTTCCTTATTTTTCATTGTAGCTGCCAAATTACTATCAATGACTATGTCCCAAAGTTCATAGTGTTCTCCTATGATGTGATCATCATCATATTCTTCCACTAAGAGTAGTACTGTCTATTGAATAGTGAAGGTCTGGCAGTGGATTGCCCTTCCCAGTTTTCAGGTGGAGCACTCATGTTGATCTTTTCCTAAGGTGTTAGCCTCTTCAAGGATAACCTGCTCTGATACCAATTGATGTTCCAAACATCAATACCACACAAGAGGGGGGGGGTGATTTGTGTGGTACCCAAATTTTGATCTAGAAGAACTTGTAAACCTAAGGGTTAACTCATCCCAATATGAAACACAACCTTAACTGTTGCACCACTTTCAAGTTAACTCTAACTTGAATACTCAAAATACCTAATACAATTGCTTCTATAAAAGCTGGAAAGGTAAAATTTTAAACCACCTACTACAATTGAACTAGAATATGAATAAACACAATGGAATTGATTCTTCTATCTCATTCAAGTAGCTTCGAAAGTGCACACTTAAATCTCACATAAATTATTTGCAAAATTGCCTAGCTCTTTTGCTCTCAATTTAGTTTAACTTCTGCGTATGTGCAATACCTGTGAAAGAGAACAACCATAGTTATTTAATGAGTTAGTAATTAGAGTTTGATTAAGACTCAGTTGTTGATCCTTTATCAAAGTTGAGTCCTTGAACAATACAAACTCAGCCCTATATTTGATATGGATTGTGGTTTTTTCTCATATGGAGACTTCTTGTCCTTATCTAATATGCAAATTTTTGATCAGTTCAGAAGATATTGCTACTTGATCCTTAAGACTTATCTTCTTCACATGCATCTCACAGGTATAGGTTGATAAATATTGTGTCTCACAAGATGGACCTGGTCCATCACTGAGTTCATTTGTCATTCTTCAAAACTTCATCTGAACTTGGGCCAACATTTTTTTTCTAACTACCTTTAAGGATATGCAGTAATTTCAAGTTCGTATATATGTATAAAGTCTGAAATTGTTATCATTGATTACTTGTTAACTTTTTTTAATTAAATTGTTCGACCCATTAGAGCCCGGGTTAAGGGGTTGCGGGTCCGGGTTGGGTCAACATATTTTGATTAATGGTTCAAATTTGGACAGGACCCTATAAGAAAGTGAACCGAATTGGCCCGATTAAGGACCCATAGGCCAAGAGGTAATGGTTCAGGTCCGATTCGGGTCGACCTATTTAACATGTCTTATGTAGCCTGACTAGAGTTCTTTAACAAGTTCCCACCCCTAAGGATTTAGATCAAAATCTGCTATATACCTCTTCTCCCGCTAGGAATCCCCGCTTATTCACAAGGGATAGCAACAGATGCAATAATATAAACAACTTCTGAAGTGGTAGCAGAAGAAGTGGGGAGATTAATAGCAGGAGCAATGGGGGTCATTGGAAGGCAAACAAGGGAAGGTTCTTCAAAAACTAGGCCAAGGTCTTCTTCACCCTTAAATTCATGGGCAAAGAGTCTTTCAATAGGACAAGAGGGGGGATTGTGAGAATGGACATTATCTTCATCATCTGGGTCCAAAGAACATTCTCGAGTTTATCAACAAGTTTGAAAGGCACGGGTCTAGGAGGTGGATCTTGAGGGACAGGAGCTTCATCATCAAGAACCACGCGTCTCTAAACTCGTGGATATCTCACCAAATAACTATCATCATCATCATCATCTTTTTCTTCTTCAAAGTCACGGACTTCAGCATTCTGCCTCATTGAAGAGGACACATTCAAAATTTTCCCATGTGCTACGCTAACAAAAAGCCTAGAAGTAGGAACGGAAGTAGGACAAATTCCACAAGCAGCAAATCATAAAGAACAATGAAAAGGGTTAGGGTGAAAGAAAATACAATAAGGTGAAGTCATGAAAAAAGTATCGTGGGTCTTCACTTCCACCTAAACTTCCAGGAGAGAAAATTTCATGATCTCTATTCCATAAAGGCAGTGGTCGATATTTTTTATACCTAATTATGAAAGTTAGGAAGTTCTCCAAAACTTCCATGATTGCTGAAAAGTAAAAGAAATACATGTAATAAAGTTGAAACCATGAGAGAAGAAAAAAAGAAGAGAAAAATACTCACTCACAAAGTTCCATTTCTAAGAGAAGGGCATGTTTTTGTCACTCACTAAGTCACGAGTGAGAATAGCCATGCACTGAGCATACCAGCTACGGTCATGATCATCCCCGAGGCTGATTAAAACTCTATTGCATCTAGCCACAAGGGAGAAAACACCTTCGCAAAAGAGCTTCAGGGAGTATAGATGGAGTAAGTACTGAAAAGTAAGAGGAGATGAGACCAAGTTTTACAAATAATGAATGCAAGCTACCCCCTCCATATAATCGGGCCTATTTGGCCAAGACAGACATTAAAGTAATGATTAAATTTTGTGATCACTGGGTCAATAGGTGGGTTGAATCCTAAGGTAAAACAGTAAGTATAACAAATAAACAACCTTCACGATAAGAGGTTATTCGATTATAAACACCAGGAGCTATCACAAGAAAATTAGATCTTCGGTTGCGTTCACGACAAACAGAGGAAGAAGATCAGGAGTGATCAAAGAAGAGTAATGATCTGAAAGGTTAATTGTGGCTATAGAAGAAACTTGTTTCCTCATAGCCTTATAATCTAAAATAAAAATAAAATTCTTGAGGGATAATTTCAGAAACAATTGGTTCTTGAAACGGTTCATTATTATCTTTACCTCTAGAGGTTTAGGGGTTGAAAATGTTTTGGCTTTGGAATACGAGGGTTTGTAGTATCTATTTAGGAAGGAGTAGAGCTACGACTTGATGAGAAACCTAGGCTACAGAGTCTACCACTTCTTCTGCTCCTAGTTTGGGCAGAAGAGGGGCAAGTTCATCAATGATGATTACTTTACGAGGGTCTGATGACGAAGAAGGATTTGAAGAATGGGAAGTCATCTTTAATAGTGAAAACACGAGGAACGGAAAACATTACAGGAAATGTTTGAAATGAACGCAAGAAAGAAGGAGAAATTTTTGAGTGGTATATGATAGTGTATTTATAGGGAAGTCTGTCATCATGAATATTCATTATGAACCGTCATCACGGAACTATCACTTCGAGCTAATGCTATCACAGAAAACCCAAAGATGTTGTAAATTACATATCCAAATTACAATGTGACACGTGTCCTAGGCATTAAATGGAAAGGACGTACGTCCCATCATTTCTGAAGAAGGCATTATGATTATTGGGAAAAGGCAGCAAGACATTCCCGCCACAAATAAACTTACCACTTTTCGAATATTCAGAAAATGTGGGGACTACTTGTATTGGTAAACAAATAGGCATGACACGTGGATTAATTGAATGATGACAAGTGACATATATATCGGGTCAATAATGAGATGATGAGGCACAGATAAAATAAGCCACAAGATATATGAAATAGGGTACTGTACTGATAGCTGGAAAAGAAGAAATAAACATGAGATACATGAAGACCATAAATGCGAAAGATTTGTGAATTTGTTAGAGATATAGAAAGGGAATCAACATTATCCTTGATTGAGTGTACTTGCTTATTTATACCATAAATATAGCGAGTAGATTTAGTAACAAGCAATTAATACAGTTAATATTAGTAACGGGTAAAAATTAAGTAAGGATAACCGTTACATTTGTGTATTCTTATATAAGGATTGTACGATCATCTAAATGTTCCGAAATATATGCAATCAGTCTTTTACTTTGATATTTCTGCTTGATTGAAGATTCTAGGACATAATTTTGGGAGAAAACACATAACATCAATAATATTGCTTTCCTTCATTTATCATTTCAATTGTTTATTTTATTCTCGAGTGAAGTAAACTTGGTTATTGGAAATCCGATTTTCTTTAATATTTACTTTAACCACAAAAACTAATTTTGGTTAAACAACATGTCAAGTGGAATATTTCTTCAGCTTTCTATCCAATAATATTCTATAATTAGTGTTATTTTTACTTATTAGTTCAGATCTCTTTTTTCCCCTCAAAATACCAAGAAATCATCGCCATTAAAAAACCATGTCATTATAAGGAGAATTCTTTTCTCCTTAAAGTTTTTAGTTTCTTTCGGGTTTGATTGTTTCAAAGTATTGACATGATCTCATTAACAACTTTGTAGATTATCAATAAAAATGGTGGTGGTTACAGTGGTGTTAATAGTGGCAGTGGTGATAGAAGAGGAAGGTGCAAGTGGTGGAAGAAGAAATGTAGGAAGGAGTTAAACTATGTTTGGTGAGGTTGTGTTCACCTTACTAAAATGATAGTGTCACGCAGGATTGAACATTCACATTGGATAGCCTTAACAATGAATGGGTGTATTTGAACTACTTTTATAACGTCGAAAGTATTTCGACTCGATAATAACGAATGGTAAAATTAAAGGGGAGAAATACGCTCCTTATCACTTGGCTCAATAGTCCATCAGAAAATAGCCCACGTTTGAAGCTCTTATCTCATATGCACATGTTGTCCATAATATGAAAATTACTTTTCACTAGTTAGCTCACTATATTTGATTTTTTCTTTCTTCGTTCTTCTCCTCCCTGTATCACGATTTGCACCCAAAAATTTTTCTACCATTATATTTATTCCTCAATTCTACTTCCAGATATAAAGCTGATAACCACTATTTAAATGAGAAGAAGAAAAATATTACGTAAAAGAATTACTTTTTTGGAGTCATATGAAGATCGCTTCCTCCATTGGAATAGACAGAACAATGGGGTTCACTTAGTAGGATGTTGAATCATCAAACTAGAAAGAATATGTTGGCATTATCTCAGTCTTATTTTTATTTCAGATGTAATTTTAATCTCAATAGTTGGTTAAAAATTTGAAAAATAGAATTCATCATTAAAGGTCGTTCGAAACTTCAATTTCAGAAATTGAATTTTTCAGTTTGTTAGTTATTTGGATCGAGTGTTATCCCAATTGATTGGAATCATGAAGAGGAGTTCAAAACTCAAATTTGAAGTGATTTGGAGTATATTTAAGCTAGATTTGAGTTTAATTTTAAAATATGTCCAAGAAAGAAGAAGAAACCGTGAAACTCCATTGATAGAATTCATTTGTATAATAGTAGATGATATTATTATGTAAGTAGTGTATAATAGTGAATAAATACCTCTTATACATTATTGTAAATAAGGTTTATACATTATTTGTGGATTTCTCACATTTCTTCTTCGTCTCCTTCATCTCACAAATATTTTTACTAATGTGCTTATACATCTTTATATGCTTTTATATAAGTATATATAGTATACCTTTTTGTTTAATATTATATAACAGTGTGTAAGCATATCTAACGAACTTTTTGTATAATTGTTACTTGCAATTTTTGTATAAAATTAGTCCAAATGTCTATCAAATTTCTTCAAACATTGTATACAACCTACTTAAACTATTTCTAATAATACCCACTGCAAATTTCTGACAAAATTATATGCGAAATTTACAAAAATTAGCACTAAAGAAGATGAGATTTTAGGTTTTCCGCATCTGTTATTGCTTTTTTATTGCTATGATAGATATGTATGCACTTTAGAGAAAGGGAGAATTAAAACTTAAGGGTATTTCACGCCTAAAGATATAGAAAATAAAAAAAACCAAATCTAAGATTATTGATATTTGATTATACATTTGCAAACTTGTAATTAAGCTAAAATAATGCAAGAATAACGTGTGAGAAGCATTATTAGATAATTTAGGAAAATTTTGACCTTTTTACCTTTAAAGGAATTGTAGTGAAACCAATACCCAAAGGTGAGTAACCACCACAAAGCAAGGGTGGCCAGAGAATAAAACCATGACTTTAGGCCCCAGAATTTTGGGGGGCCCAATTTTATTTTTCAATTCTTATATTATGTCCGATATTTAATTTGGGACATTGATTGATTCAAATTCGTACAATGTAAAATTCATTAAAATGGAAATATTCCTTATGAAGGATTTTTTTCGTTCTAAATTCTAAAATCGAATACTTCCGATTAAAGAAGGAGATATGGTATCCATCCCACCACAACTCTTCTTGTGGGGCCCCAAATATTTTGAAGTAAAGATTAAGTATTTCAAAGTAGAAAAGTAAAATATTTTATATAAAAAAGGATTACATTAATCATTAGAAAATATGTAATACACTTTTAAACTCTATTTTTTCTTCAGGTTTCATTATTGCAACAAGTATATTGAAATATTAAAAAATTCTTTTAATATAAAGTTATCAACTTCTTGAATCATGTTCGATTACTTAAGATCATACTGCATGTGAGAAATTAAATGGTTTCTGTGAAAATTTTTAAGTTATTTTATTCTGAAAAAGATAGAAAAATTTACTTCAACTAAAAATATATATATTTATGATTTTTTAAAAGGGTCTCACATTAAAGTTTGGCTTTAGGCAAGCAAACTTATTGAGTCGCCCATACCACAAAGTAAAAGATAATGAGAATGAAGTGTTTAATATAAAAGTGGGAAATTTTTATTTTGTCTCACACAACTAACACTAGTTGTGTGAGGCCTCTTTTTATCTCACAATTGTGTGGGTCCCAGAATTTTATGGACCAGATATGTAAGATATGAGGCCATAAATATATGAGATAAAACAATGTCTCAGACAATTAATATAAATTGCGTAAGACAAAAAATAAAATCACTCATAAAGGTGGTATTGAGCCGAAATTAACACGCCAACTTATTGACAAAAATACCCTTTAGTCAAAACGATGCAATTGGTGTGAGATCTCTCATTAACCTGCAACAGACCGCAGAGGATCAATTTCCCTCCTCTTCGTTATCCGTACACTGATTGTCCAATCAGAAACCCTAATTATTCCCCAAATTTGACCAATCGGAGAATAGCCGTAGAATGCCTCAAAGCTCGTGGACAAAGAAGCACCTCAAGAGCCCCCCGACGTTACCGGACCCAACCCCAAATCTCAGCGTACCAAAATGGTTAAATCTTCCGATGACAGCGATAAAAAGGTTCTTTTAATTAAATAAAATTTCCCAGCTTAATTTGTTGTTATTTCTAAAAAATATGGTGGGATTTCTTATTTTGGGCTAAAAAGTTTTCGCAGCTTAATTTCCTTGAAGATATGTTCATTGTGTGTGCTGTTATTTTGTGCAGAATAGTGGTAAGAAGCTGAAAGAGCTTGAAGTTGGGGTCCCAATAGTGTATGGAAATATTGCATTTTGGCTTGGTAAGAAGGCGAGCGAGTGAGTACTCTCAAAAAAGTTGATAGCTTTTCTGTAAAGTTGATACTCCCTCCGTCCCATTTAATGTAGCTCTGTTTGACTGAATACAGAGTTTAAGAATGAAAGATTTTTTTTTCTTTTCAAAATTGTGGTCTAAACAAGCCATAAACGTTTGTGTGCTTATTAGGATAAAATGAGAATTTTAAAGTTAGTATGGAAAAGTGTCATTCTTTCTGGACAAACTAAAAAGGAAAGTGTGTCACATGAACTGAGGTAGAGGGAGCAACTTAATTGTATGTTACTGGTTGATGAAATATCTGAGTGAAATGCTGATTGTGGAGCAGGTTCCAGTCTCATAAATGGACTGTTTACGTTCGTGGTGCAACTAATGAGGATCTCAGTGTGGCGGTGAAGCGTGTGGTTTTTCAATTGCACTCAAGTTTTAACAATCCTACGAGGGTTGTGGACGGCCCCCCTTTTGAGTTGTCAGAGTGTGGATGGGGTGAATTCGAAATTGTTATAACCCTTCATTTCCACACTGATGTTTGTGATAAGCCGTTGCACTTGTGAGTTGCTAGGTCTTTTGTTATACAGCATCTCTGTCGTGATTAGACTTTACTAGAAATGATTAAACTACACTTATGCTTGGACCAGGCCATTTAAAATTCTAGATTATTTCTACAGTAGACTTATCTGAGAAAAGAAAAAGTTCATGCACTTGTTGTAAGTTATTTCTTATCTTGTTGCTTTATTGTCTTTAGGGGGATTTAAATCACATTGAAAGGAAATTGTCTCAAAGGTTCTGCAATCTCTCGAATTCCAAGTGTACTCAGCTAAAAACAGCACAAGTTGGAAGCAATTCATATAGGCAATCGACTAGTTGGAATAATGCATGGTCGCTGTATGTACACTTACATATTTACGTTAGACCCAGTGCCTGACAGGAGTCTTTTAGTTTGCAGAGAGAATGGAAATAAGTGAAAGTTAAAGAACCTCTAGTTTTAGGAAACCCCTGATTTATTATTAGAAAGCAATGAGCCCAAATAGAGCGAAACTGCAAAATGATTAACGATACTATAGGCAGCCCTAACTAGTTTGCGATTGATGCTTAGTAGTTGTAGTAGCTTTTATTCTTGTTGTTTTATTTTCTTCATGTTAGTCTTTGAACTATCTTACTTCGGTTTCTATTTTTTTGTTTTTATTCGTGTAAACTGTTAGGACTTAATGAAGTTTTTTTTTTTATTTGCAGATATCACCATTTGAAACTGTATCCAGAGGACGAATCTGGGCCTCTATCCACTAAAAAACCTGTTGTAGTAGAGTCATATGATGAAATTGTACTTGCAGAGCCTTCAAAGGCCTTTTTTGCCCGTGTACAGAACCATCCAGTTGTCAGTGTGCCTAGACTACCGCCTGGCCTAAATTTACCTCCTCCTGGTGTGTCTTCAACTGCTTAATGGGCTGGCACAATTTACTGTATTCGTGTAGGTTGATGATTTTGATGTCTTTGTCTTTAGTACCAATAGAAGATGTTGATCGAAGGAAACGCAGTGACTCAAAAGATCATCCTCTAAGTCAATGGTTCACAAATTTCTCTGAAGCAGACGAGCTGTTAAAACTTACAGCAGCTCGCCAGCAGGTTATTATCTTTTAAATGCTCTTTCTTCTTTCTGTTATCCCTAGTATGAGTTTGTCTACAGTTCTCTTTCGGTCAGTTGCTCAATCGTATAATATAAAACAAGAAACAATGAACTTTGGAGTTGTTTGCTAACAAGATCGACTTGTGGCTTGGCTCTCCCATGGGAAAATAGGAGTAAGAGGAGGTGAAGAAGAATCCTTATGATTTGACAGAGCCCCAGGAATGCATGACCACAGAAGAAGTGACCAGATTGAGTTAATAGCAAGAAGTAACTTATCACAGAGAAAAAAAGAGAGCTTATGGCAAGAAGTATAATCCTTTATAATCTTCTGCATTTCTCGTGCAATGAGACAATGAATGCAAGTGATCATAGGGGAATAAGATATTGCTTAACTGTTATGACAATCAAGACTCAAATGCAATATTTACTAACTCGGAGAGATATTGAGACACAGTGGACAAATGAATAATCAGAGGAAGTTGTCCTGATCATATGCTGCCATAGGGAGGATACATCTTTCGGTTTTCTCATTGACATTCTTCTACTTATTATTATGCATTGAGAACCATTTGCAAATTGTGGATTGACAGGATAGTTGCTCTATAATCTGGAGATAGAAAAGTTTCCAATCTGATAAATTTGCGCAACAGAAAAGAGTAAGTACTAGAACCAGGTGTCGGTCTATGTATAAAGTAATCCCTCCTTATGGTTCACTTGGACACAGTCAACTCTCATGGTCTAGAAAGAACAAAATTCATGAGATATGCCAGGATGTTCTTCTAGAAGCATTTATCTAGTTGGACTATGAGTTATGCTGTCCATAGAAATTCTTGGTGATATCCGAGTACCGTCTGTCTCAACTAATGCAGATGTTTCATTTAGATATAGCTTGTGCTTGAAAGTTTTGTTGCCAGACAGTTAACTTTTAATCTATTTAGTGGAATGAGATCTGAAGACCCTTTTATGGTCTGTTTCAATATTATAGGTGCAAGGTCATATTGCAAGATTGAGAAGGCAGTTGAGCTTGATAGAGGGCCAGCATCAACAATTGAAATCTGCCGGTGATCTGTGAATGTGTATCATCATAATATCTAAGTTCATCCACTTGCTGCCCAGAGATCCCCGATGAAAGTATTCTTTGCACTTTTCTTCTCCGTTTTCCCTTTTTCCTGGGTATCTTTGGCAGGATCTGGAGAAAGAATTACAAAGGTACCTTCACAGGAAGAAGAGTTGCAATAGAATCATTTCCTAGTAGACTGATACAGAGATTAGTCCACCAATGGTATTCTGTTAGCACACATTCAATGCAATTTTGTAATCTTTTGAAATAATAGAGATTCGTTACCTGCATTGCATAATTTGATTGTCTCATTCTTTTTGTATAAATTGATTCAGAAGTGCTGAGATTTTTTATTTGTTGGTATTGGAATATGTTACTGGAATAATAATCCTAAGAATGTCTTGATGATGGTAGTCTGAGCCAAGAGAGATGTAAATGAAAATGATCTTTTGGTTGGTCCGAAAGTCAGTCGTACTTGTATATACCACAATTCTCAAGTCGTGATTCTCCTATATAGCTAGTCCCTTTTTTCTCTCCTTTTTGAGGAGTTCAGACAGAATTTGCAAGTTTCATCACCTACGGTTGCAGTTATTGAACTGTCATCAATGTATATGAACTAGGTGCTTGAGCCAAAGCAAGATTATGAAACTTAAATATTTCATGTTCTAAAAGTTCTGTAAATTTACTCGGTATTTTCTTATATATGCATGGCTATTGGTGATGAACTGAATCTGATTATATATTAAGTCAAGGTCTATCTTTAGCAGCTATAACAGCTAGCTTACTCTCTTCCATTTATCGGTTTCTTCCTGTTTTTTCAAGCTATTTCAATAGCTGGTTGGTAACATCAAGAATTTATGTATTAGTCATTCGACAGTGATAAAGTCTCTTTTCTTAAATATTCTTAAAAATCTCAGTCTTCAAATAGCATGAAGGATTGGGCGAAAAGCCAATCAGTTTAGCATTGATATGCGAAAAGACACATGTAAGATATATTTTTTTATGTATGCTTTTTCTTGCATCATCTTGAAGAGGTAAAAGAAGAAGAGAATGAAGGATCAGGTGCAAAGCAATCAGTTTAGAATTGGCTTGGGAAAGACACATGTAAGATATATATATATATATAGTTATTCTTGCATCATCTTTTTTTCCATGCAAATTATGTATAGGAAAACCTTGTGCATGGGCGGAAGAAATTGTACTCTGGTTTTCAGGTGACTCTTGCATGTGCTGGTGTGGGGTCTTCGATTCTCAACATATTCAGCTGCTGCTGGTTTGTGCCTTTGCTACCTATACAATCCCAAATAGCAGTTACGATGCCTCAATCCCGAACAAGTTAAATGCTCATGCCTAAGTGACCACCTCCCAACTTATAGTAAATTAACTAGTTTTATGCTACCCGTCTTTTATCCTAGTTTTTGACTCTCTCTCTGTCTCAGTGATGATAATGTTATCAAGTTTCTTTTTTGTTAGAGATCCAGGCTTCTTATGCATGAACACGTGTGTGTGGCGGCTATCTACTACTATCTTGAAACTCTCCAAAAAAACAACCATGTTTGATAGTTAATTATCATGACATCATTCCCACTGGGGTTTGATTATGTAGATCGTGGTCTATACTATTATATATATGCTTAGGGTTGAAGCAACTGAAGGTTCTTACACCTTTTATGCTACTACTGGGTGAGGGTTTCTCTTGGGTAGAGGGATGGTTCTATTTCCTATAAATCTCGATGACGTATTATAATTAGTAAATAGGACCAATTTCCACATCCTTTACAGTAACTCCTGGATTCTTGAAATTCGGCGAACGCCGAAATGGTTGATTTCTTGTCAAGGTTACTGCATTTCTTTCAACTAAGTTCAATCCCCCCATAATTAATTGTTTAACATTAAGTTGATCAGTTATAGAAATTACATAAACATGTTACATCCTTTCGGCTGTGTGATGCACCTAGCTGCAATTCTCAGGGCCAATGAAGTGGGTGTGGCCTACCGATTGATAAAGTGGGTGATAACAGACATAGTTAAAGTTCCAGCAGTGATAGAAAATGTTCGGTGATTTTTTTTTCCCACTGTCTAAACCTTGCAAACAGAGTAATTTCTCGATATCTAGGGTGGAAAAAGATAGCAAATTTTCGTGAAACAGTTAAAGTGCGTACAAATTAATCCGGACACCATATCAGTGTAAAAGGGAAAACCAATTCTAAGGGCCAAAACCCTAAGGGGTAGCTCAACTGGTAAAGGCCCGAGGATAAAGTCTTTTAGGTCACTAGTTCGAGCCCCCGCAGGGCCACTTGAGGCATTACAAACCGGCCGCGTTTCCAGGGCCCCGTGGAACTAACCATAATGCACGTATTGAAACAGCGGATCCCAGTGAATACAACTAGTCGGGTTCGCAAAGCGATGACCAAAAACAATAATTAAAAAAAAAATCTAAGGGCCAATAATAGGAGTGAGGCAGTTAAAGCAAACCAGTGAGTGAGGAGGGAAGGAGTGAAGTTAAGCTGGCAGTAGTTTTAAGTAGTTGGTGCTGATATCAAAGGTCCTTACAGTATTGTCTTTACTATTTGGGCTGCAAGAGTAACATGGCATTCATGTGCGCTATACGGAAGCTTGTTGGGTCACCATCAACTCCAATTGCGGTTCATAATCAGTTCTCTTCATCACCTCATTTTTGGTGAGTGAAAAGGACCGCCTCTCCCGCCTATCCGATTGTTTAAATTAAAAATTGCCAACAAATATATAATAATTTATTACATGTGTAATTATATATAATCAATATTTTAATCTATATGAAAAAGTAAACATTGTTCGACTGACTGTGTGTCTAAATATTCGGGTGAAATTAAAAAATAACGAGATTTATAAGTGGTAATTGAAAAATAGCCACGATTTCAAAAGTAACAGAAATTTGGTTACTTTTTATTTAAAGATAAATTTGAGCGAAAATACTGTTCAATATTCGAAAATTATTCCAGCATAATATACTGTAATTCTAGTATAATATACTAGTTCAACATAATATGTCGTAAGTTCATACACAGGTACTCCAATCTCCAGTATATTATGCTGAAACTTTTCGTATTGCAGCAAAATAGTAGTTATTTTTTAATAACTTTACAATCTTTGGCTATTTTTTAATAATCAGTCTGAAAACTGGCTAGCTCGTGTTATTTTCACTAAATATCCCCTTTTCATTCTTCTATAGCTCTTGCATGTGCCTTTACCTCTTATTGTTGCCTAAAATTAATAGTAACACATTCATATTTTTAACAGAAGTAGTGAAACTCTCTTGTACGTATAATTCATTCAATGCAGAGAAATGAGTCAACTAAAGTGGAAAAAGATGTTGGCCTTGTTTTAACTGCATTATTTTGGGAGATGATAAAATGGTTAATAATTATTAAGTTGGAGGACATTACAGGTTTTGTTGATAAGTAGATATATGGTTGGGAAATTTTGTTGGTCCTCTTTCATAGAGCATGTTGTAAAGATAGAGGAAAGGACACAAATTGTACAATATGTGAGTAAAACAAAAGAAGAAGACATGAAGACGTATTTCCGTATCATGGCATTTAATTGATTAACTTTTTTGGAGCCTTAGAACATGCAAGAGATACACCTAATTGGAGTTTGGAATAACTAGTGCTCTGCTGCTGCTGCAATGGAGGACCACTTTCATATCCCATTCAATCTCCTCCTATTAAATCGAATTCATCAAAATATACAAAATGAGCAAAAAAAAAATATCTAAAAAGACTTTTATTGGAGAACTGGACGCGTCCACATCAAACATGTACCTGTAAACGAGATACTATTATGTGCTAATTATATAAAATACTCTGTTGCATTCCATATTAAATAATTGCCCGTAATCAAGTCCAAGTAATACATACATTAATCAACGCGGAATTAGAAGTTTTAGTAAGGAAATTTAAAAATAAAGAATTAATCACACCAAGTAGCCGAATGATTCAGCATCTACCATAAAAATTAATTTTGACCTTACATATATAATATATATTTTTTCGACGTAAAATATTAAGATGAAACCTTTGCACCTTCTAGCTCCACCCCCTAGTATGTCATATATAGCTTATATTATAAAATATCTCTTCACATGGCATAACTAACATTGGTTCTTCAGTAGACTGTAAATCAGCATGGGGGTTGCCAAGGAAGTCAGTTTCTTGATTGTTATACAATTAAAACAAAATTCTGTAACTCAAAGATTGGAGAGGTATCTGTTGGACACATGATAAATAACGCCTCTCTAAAATACGTGTCAGACCTGCAACTACAAAGGGTGTCTTGCTTTATCTTTGTCTGAAATATGAACTGACAGATACTTAAAAAAGTACAATCCAGTATAATCCTACTTAGTAGGGTTTGGAGAGGGTAGTATGTACGCAGATCTTATCCCTACCCTAGGGTAGAGAGGCTGTTTCCAAATAAACCCCCGGCATCCTTTCCTCCAAGAACTTCCCACCTTTGCTCTTGGGGAGACTCGAACTCACAACCTCTCGGTTGGAAATGGGGGTTGCTTACCATCAGAGCAAGCCCCTCTTGTCTAAACCGACGATACTTACAAAAACCAAATTCATTCACAAAAAACCAAACCGCTTTTAAAAAGAGGAACTGTTGGTACTTCGTTCTTCTCAAGGTCGTCCGTGATTTCTCTGAATCTTCTAACGGTGGTTTAAATACCAGAACTAGATCTAATACTGCCTTGGAATTGGTACCAGAACTAATGATGGTCAATGTCGATGGCACAAAGTTCTTTGAACTTGACCTGTGGATTGTGATGATGTGTCGTATGAAACTTAGTTTGGGCGGGATACCAGTAGATCATGGTTATGAGCTACGTGAAACTTTTTGAGGGGGAAATTATTGAAATTTGAATGTACGAATAAAGTTCAACACTAGTAGCTAGGGGCGGATTTAGGGGCGTAAGGGTGTTCACCCAAACACCCTTCGCTGAAAAATTACACAGTATATATAAAGTAAAATTTATTTTTTATTTCTATAAATAAAGTTTTAAATACTCTTAAAACAATCTATAAGTGTACTTTAGTGGCCGATGGGTTTTAAAATCTACATAAGATAATTGGTTCAATTCCTACTAGCTACAAAAAAAAATTTTGAACCCTCTTCGCGAAGATCATACCTCCGCCACTACTAATAGCTGAAAAGATTTGAGAATCTTCATATAAAGTGCATATGGATACTCTTAATTGTGTTAGGACCTTTGAGGAAAATGTTAGATTTGACCCAAAAAAAATAATATTATACATTATGTTAAGAGTTTTTTTAGGGAAATATTGCAGAAACGACCCCTACAGTGGGCTACTCTTAGCCGAATGTCCACATAATTGACGGTATTTTTTAAAAATAACCCTCCCTCTATACACCCATTTATTGTGTTTCATGGATAACTCTACCTGGTTGGTATTATTCTACTTATATGTTAAATTATTCATTAAATTCTATCTGGTTGCCAAATTTTATGCTTATTCAATTGTTCACCAAACTCTACGAGATTAACGTGAGTTTGTGTTATCTATATTTTACAATTTGTTAAATTGTTTACAACTACCTAGTTGGTATAATTGTATACTTGTTCAATTATTCATCAAACTCTACTAGATTGACATAACTTTGTGTTATCTGCAATCGACCTATCTGTTATATCGTTCATTAAAATCTATCTAATTGACATAATCTATATGTATTGTTCGAAAAAGTATTTTTCGAAATTATAATTTGGTACAGAAAAATTTGATAAAATGGTAAATTTTTAGCCATAAATATTATATTATGATAGATGATAAGCCATAATTACGTATTTTAGTCGCTTATTACACTCAAATTTACTGCACTTTAATTGAGTTTGAGCTTTAATCGCTAGTGTCTTGTACTAATTGTGTGTTTTATGCCTTGTAGGAGTGATTCCGAGCTATGTAAATATTATGAAATGAATTCAAGTGATTTTCAGCTTTGAAGTCTTATTAAAAGCTCAAGGAATTAAGTGGGGATCGTGTTCGGGAATCAACGGATGATAGTTAGAACAAAGGAAGAAGAGAGTAGGCATATTGTGTATTGTCTAGTACAATACACATAACTTTTTGGTCAGAACTCCATTTCGGCTCCACAATATATGGTTTGAAATCTAACTCAAATGGAGACAACATTCATATTTTACGTTTTTTCAAATTCCAAACGGAACAGGATGAAAAGTGTGCGTCAATAGCATGGTCGCGCTCAGGTCGCGCTTGTCATGCAGAATCAAAGTGGATATACGCAGCCTGAGTGCGGTCCAAGCACAACCACACACGACCTGCCTGGAAAATGTGTCATTTTTCGCATAGAAGAAGGTTTAATTATTGGGCCCAACCCTATTTGGTATATATACATGAAAAAATGGTAGTTTGAGGAGTTGGACATACTTTTGGCACAAATTCGACTTAGGAGGCAGAGACACAATAGGAGCAAGGCGGGAAATTCTTCTACGAGTTTTTCTTTCCTCTTCCTATTTTTCATTGTTGGTTATGACATTTTGTATTGTATTTTTACATGCTATAATGAATAGCTAATTTGTTATCTAGGATTTTGATGGAACCTTTTGTGAGATAAATTCTTGTTATGTTTTTATATAGTTGAGCCGTAATATTTTCTCTATTTGTTCAACTATATTATTCTTGTGGTTGATAGAAGGGCCCTAAATTAGTTGTGCCTATTTAGTATATATTACTCGGGAGAGAGTGCATATTTAGGTAGTTGTTGCACAACATCACTCCCGATGTATGTGAAGAATCAATAACCAAGCGTTTAAAGGTGGGATTAGAAATAACAAAACCTTGGGTGCGATTTAAGTGAGCTGTAATTAAAGCCAGCTAGCATAACTCGGGTGAGCATGTCTAGTAAATTATCATAATTACTCGGGAGAGAATTACAATACGCATAACGCTCATAATCAGTAGAGAATACTTTAAGTAAAATTATACAAGACATAACGGGTACGGGAAGAATTCCGACAATTGGAAAAAGTATAACTCTAGATCTCCTTAATATTTTCTCCAACCTATAATATCTTTAGTGTTAATTTATTTATTTTTATTTGTTAGTTATTAGTTAAACACAAGAATCCTAATACCTATATGTTAGTAATTTTTCAAACTTGTATACTTGGTGATAGTGAACAAGTGTAGCTAAGCCTTAGTTCTCTGTGGGATTCGACTTCGGAATTGTAAATCGGATTATATTTGCAACGATTGCTTTGTCCTTTTTATAAGGCATAGTTGGACGTGATCAAATTCTGGCGCCGTTGCCGGGGAGTAACGGTGTAGTTGTAGCTGTATATATTGCTAGGGTTCAAGTTTGAACTTTTTTTTAGAACTATTGATTTGAGAAATATGACATCTTGGAATTATGAGAATTTAGGTGTAGATAATTCTACTATTGATCCTCATAAATATTGTAAAGGAAACTAACCGTATCAAAATGATCAAAATATTTCCGAGAGCGAGTTATGTGCATCAACTCAATCTTATTTGTGGAATGTATATGTTTGTGGAATGTGCATGATGTGTGTGTGGTAAAAATGGTCAATTTTATGGTTGCGCTTATATTTCTTATCTTCCCCCAACCCTTTACTATGGTGGTTATACCTTTTCTTGTAAAGTTAACTGGAACAAAGAACCTAGGAATGCGGACCTGAAGAAGATCAAGGATATTTTAAAGTACCTTCTGGAATAAAATAATGAGAAACAACTGCAGATAGAGAGGCAAGGGGCAACTATTTGCAACTTGGAGGCTCAATTGAGTCAAGTGGTTGGAGCTGTTAATGCTCAACAAGTCAATATTTGGATAATAGCCAAGAAGAGTGTGAATTTTAGGTGTTAATTAAGGAGGTCAGAGTAGAACATCAACAACCTAGCTAACTACAATTTGAGAATGTCGATATTGAAGAAGTGAGACTAGAGTCAGTCAAGGACTTTGAGGATACAAATTTTTTTTGACTCTAGTATCAATTATGTTGAGGATGTTGAAAGTACTGAAGTTCATGTGTTTGAGAGCATTGGTCCTCACTCCAAATATATTTTCTCATTGGGCTTAGATGATGATATGGAAATAGAGTTAGCCGAGCTGATTGAGGAGTCAAGGAAAGAGGAACAAGGTGCCTACAATCTGAAATGTTTCATACCTCCTCTAAAAGACAAGAAGTGTAATATAGTATAATGGTTTCTTGGGCCAATTATATTTGTTCCACCACCCCTGGAGCATAACCGAATACTTGAAGCCCAATTGAGGGCTCAATCCATAAGTTCAAGGTGGAGGGAAAAAGTGATTCACATCGTGCCGCGATTTTAAATCAAGGGCTTGTTGGGAGGCAATCCAGCTTTACTATTTTATTTTATTTTTGTTTTTTTCTAATTGTATTATTTTTTATAGTGTCAATTTTTTATTTTCTAGGATTATGGAAGTCAAATCTATTGGAAAGATGCAACAACAAACCGGATGGTTGAAACAAAGTGTGAGGTACCCGCACAAAGGACCAGGCCTGGGAGAAGTCTAAGTACCCTATGAGATACTAGTGCTTCGGCTTTTGGCCTACTAGAGAGTTTTTTTATCCTCTTGTATGTATGGGTGTGCATTGGGGACAATGCACAATTTTAAGTGTGGGGTGAGGAGATTGTCTGCGTGGTTTTCTATGCTATTTTAGTTGTGTTAGTTTAATTGAATAATTTTTTTAAATAGAAAATATTGGACGTTCCGACGATGAATTTATTAGACAATTTTCTTGAGGGATTTAAGTCTAAAGAAAAAAATAAAATATTTGTTTAGGTAGTGTAGCAATTCCCCTTTGATTTTTCTTTGTGCCGCAGTTCTATTTTAAGGATTTTATTTGAACGGGTGTAGTTAATCTTTTTGTAAGGCCCTGTGAAAATGAGTGTTCAAATGTTAGCAGCTCATAGAGTCGAGTCTACCTGCGTGGATCGGACCCTTTTTACTGGTTTGAACATAAAAATGTGAAATCGAGATTTTTCTAGAAAATTGCCAAAATGCGGTCCAAAATGCGGTCTCAGATCAACTATGTGGACCGCATTCCTACCGCAGAGTGAATCAGAGAGCAACCAATTTTTGATGTTAAAAATGCGGTCAGATCTGTGGTCGCATAATCAATATGCGGACCGCAGATTAATCGCATATGATCCCTGATGAAATTCGAAGGTCAGTTCTGCGGTGCATTTTGCGATCGTAGAATAGGAATGCGGTTCGTATATATACCGCATTCCCAACCGAAAGGTTTGAAACTTGAGCCATTTATGCGGTCCATTCTACGGACCGCATGTCAGTTCTGCGACTGCAGATTGCGTCGCAAATCGTGCTTGCCTGGTATTTTCTACTATTTTAGACCCTACCCACCTATTATTAAAACACATTCTCCCTCATTTTTTTAACACATTTCTAATCAAAATAAGAGAGAGGGAGAGATGGTCCTTGAGAGAGAAAGTAAATTCTCCATTATCTAGTTTTTCAAAGCCATTAGAGGCCGGAGAATTCTTGGTGCATGGTCTTCTCTATTGATTTCTCAGGTAAAATCCCTAACCCATTTTTCCCCAAATTTTAAAATTTAAGCTTGGGAGGGGAACCCCATACACTTGTTTTGAAATTCTTCATAAAACCTTCATGCATGTCTTCAAAACCCTAAAATCTTGTAAAAAGTGAATTGGGTAGTAACTATGAGTTTAAATTTCTAAACCTATGTGTTGCTCATGAACTAGATTGACTTCTTGATTGCTTGGCGAATTGGACTAGAGGTTTAAAAGGGATAATCAACTCCAGGTATGTATGGCTAACTGTGATCCTTGTGAAATCGCCATGTCTTAGTTTGTGAAATTGTTTGATAATTGACATTCATGTGGGGATCATTGTGAAACTCCTATGACGTATACTTGTGTGGTAACACTTTGTGGTGGAAGTTGAGGAACTTGTATTGAAAGAGTTTGGAAATGGAAATTTTGTGGAACAACGTGTGTTATTGGTTGTGAAAAATTGTTGTGGTAACCCAAATTGTGTACAAAGTTGATGAACATGAGAAAATTGTTGTTCTTAGTTGTGGAATAATGTGGGGTAACACGTGGGGAATAGGAAAGGCACCCAGGTCCACTCGACCGGGGATACCCGGTTGAGTGCCGGTCATGTCCCTTGGATTTGGGGCGTGACAAACTTTGTATCAGAGCCTAAGGTTTTAATGGAGTCTTAGGATGTCTCGGAGCCGTGCCTAGTAGATCCCTTCTTATCGGTGTGTTGTCGACCACATCAATAAGTTAGGGGCTACACAGGAATTTAAGAAAAACTACCATCTTCTTTGTTATTCCAAGTTCGTGCGGTGAAGTAATGTTGTGTCTAATTCGTGCTTTATTTCAAATTTTCAGTAATGGCACCCAAGAAGAAAGCTAGACTTGGCCTAGGGTCCAACACCACTTCCAGTGCAACTGTGGATCATGTGCCGACTACCGTGGATGAGAGTGATTCCCCAGTTCTGAATTTGCCTACTCCATCCGTTCCTGATCCAAGCAATCATGTTCCAGCAGCGACCGAGGGTGCCACTATCCCTCCTGCCAATGCTCCTAATCCTGATGTTGCTCCAGCTTCCGATCCTGAGATTTCTAATGGAGACCTTAAGGGATCCATACGCATGTTGACCCAGTTAGCGGCCGCCCAGGCCAAGAGATCTCATGATGCCCCTGTGTCCTCCAGTGGATAGGGAGATTCCTCCAGCCCCAGAGTTCACCAGTTTCTGCAATTGTCCCCTCCAGAGTTCTCAGGCACAGACCCAGAGGCCGATCCGCAAGAATTCCTTGATGAGATATACAAGACCCTTCGAGTTATGAAGGCTACAGAGATAGAAGGGGTAGAATTGGATTCATACGGGTTGAAGGGAGCTGCGCGTTCGTGGTTTGAAATGTGGGAGGATTTTCGTGATGAGGGGAGACCTCCAGCTAGATGGGATGAGTTCGTAGATGCCTTCATGAACCACTTCTTGCCTGCCGAGACCATGGCAGCCCATGCCACCGAGTTTGAGGTTCTTAAGCAGGGTAGCATGAGTGTTTGGGAGTATCATATGGAGTTCGTGAGGTTGTCCAAGTATGCTCATCAGTTGGTGTCGACTATGGAGGCTAGAGTTCGACGATTCGTTCAGGGTCTCAGCCCTTTGGTGGTAAGTGAGGCTGCTACAGAGGCTTTGCATTCAGACATGAACTATGGAAATATCGTGGGTTTTGCTCAGGCCACAGCGGCCAGGAAGTTGAAGATTCGGGCAGACATGGAGAGTAGCAGCAGGGCCCGGTCTGTGGGTCACTTAGGGAGGTAAGCTCTAGGGAGAGGGTCATCAGGACCATCTCAGTCTTATGCTTAGTCCTCAGCTAGTGCACCGCCATCTGTGCACCATTTCCAGCAAAGTATCCCTTCGGGGCCAGGTTCAGACAGCCGGAGGTCCCGCCAGTTCAGTCATTCAAGGATGAGGCATCGACAACATGGGAGGTATATGTCCCTAGTGTGGGAGATTTAATACAGAGGCCTGTTACTTGGATGCTCCAATGTGTTACAATTGTGGGGTGAAAGGTCACATACAGCGGGACTACCGTGCACCCAGACAGGGCACTGGTAGGGGACTTGCTCGGCCATCCAGTTCATCAGTTGCTACGTCATCAGTGCGCCCTCCAGCCCCAGCAGGGCGTGGTGCAGCCATAGGTGGAGCTCGTGGTAGGGGCGGACCCAGCAGGTTTTATGCATTGAGTGGCCGTCAGAGTGATGAGGCTTCCCCAGATGTTGTCACAGGTATCTTATCTGTCCAGACCATTGATTGATATGCTCTTATTGATCCGGGGTGTACTTTGTCCTATGTCACTCCATTTGTTCCTTCGAGTTTTGGGATTGAACCCGAGAAGCTTATTGAGCCATTCTCTATATCGACTTCGGTTGGTGATTCTATTACAGTCGCGCGGGTCTATAGGAATTGTGTTGTTATGGTAGGTTGTCGTGTTTCCACGGCTGACCTTATTTAGCTTGGGATGGTGGATTTTGATGTAATAATGGGGATGGATTGGCACTATTCGTGCTTTGCTAAACTTGATTGCCGGATGAGAGTCATGAGACTCGAGTTCCCTAATGAGCCGGTTAATGAATGAAAGGGAAATGGTGTTGTGCCGAGGGGTAGGTTTATTTCCTACCTCAAGGCTTCGAAGATGATCAGGAAGGGGTGTATCTATCATTTAGTCCGGGTGAAGGACACTACTCCAAAGGTACCTGCCCCGGAGTCCGTGCCAGTTGTGAATGAGTTTCCTGAGGTATTTCCAGATGAGCTTCCAGGAATTCCGCCAGATAGGGAGATTGATTTCGGGATTGATGTATTTCCAGATACCCAACCAATATCTATTTCACCGTACAGAATGACTCCAACAGAGTTGCGGGAGTTAAAAGAGCAATTGAAGGATCTATTGGAGAAGGGGTTTATCCGGCCAAGTGTGTCGCCATGGGGTGCTCCGGTTCTTTTTGTCAGAAAGAAGGATGGGTTGCTTCAGATGTGTATCGATTATCGACAGCTTAATAAAGTCACCATAAAAAATAAGTACCCTTTGCCTTGGATAGATGATTTGTTCGATCAATTGCAAGGTGCAAGGTTCTTCTCCAAAATTGATTTGCGGTCCGGGTACCACCAATTGAAGATTAGGGAGCAGGATATTCCTAAGACCGCTTCCAGAACATGTTATGGCCACTTTGAATTCTTGGTCATGTCCTTTGGGCTAACCAACAGCCCGGCAGCTTTTATGGATCTAATGAATCGGGTCTTCAAGTCATTTTTAGACTCCTTCGTGATTGTTTTCATTGACGACATCCTCGTATATTTGCGGAGCAGGGAGGATCATGCTAGCCACCTCAGAGAAGTTTTGCTGACTCTACATCAGCACCAATTATGCCAAGTTTTCCTAATGTGAATTTTTGTTGGAGTCCGTCGCTTTTCTGGTTCATGTTATTTCCAGTAAGGGGATTCAGGTGGACCCCAAAAGATTGCAGCGGTGAAGGATTGGCCTAGACCCACGATCCCGACGGAGATTCGTTGATTTTTAGGGTTAGCAGGGCATTATCGGAGGTTTGTAGAGGGATTCTCCACCCTCGCCTCTCCTTGACTAAATTGACGCAGAAATCAGCCAAGTTCCAATAGTCAGATGCTTGTGAGAAATGTTTTCAAGAATTGAGACAAGGTTGACTTCGCCACTAGTGTTGGCTTTGCCAGAAGGCACAGAGGGGTTTGTAGTTTATTGTGATGCCTCCAGGGCCGGGTTAGGGAGTGTTCTGATGCAGCATGGGAAGGTCATAGCATATGCTTCTAGGCAACTCAAGAATCATGAGAAGAATTATCCGACGCATGATCTGGATCTTGCAGCAGTTGTGTTCGCCTTAAAAATATGGCGGCATTATCTTTATGGGGTTCATGTAAATGTGTGTTCAGATCACAAGAGTCTTCAATATTTGTTCAAGAAGAAGGAGCTTAATTTGAGGTAGTGGCGGTGGTTAGAATTTTATAAGTATTATGATATGGACATCTTGTACCATCCAGGGAAGGAGAACGTGGTGGCCGATGCCCTCATTCGGAAATCCATGGGTAGTTTGGCTCACTTGAGAGCAGATCAGAGGTTCCTAGCTCGGGAGGTACATCAGTTGGCCATCCTTGGGGTTTGTATCTCGGCCACGAATGAGGAGGAACATATGGTGCATAATACAGCAGAATCATCGCTCGTGGCAGAGGTTAAAGAAAATCAATTTATTGTTCCAGCATTGGCACAATTAAAGGAGGCAGCTCTAAGTAGCAAAATTTCAGCATTTTCACTAGGTAGCAGTGATGGTGTACTACGGTGCCATGACATGTTACGTGTCCCGGATGTGGATAGTCTTCGGGATAGGGTAATGGCGGAGGCTCATGATTCCAGGTATTCAGTGCACCCAGGCTCTACAAAGATGTATCACGATCTCAAGGATATTTATTGGTGGAATGGTATGAAGAAGAGTGTGGCGGACTTCATCTATAAGTGTCCAAATTACCAGCAAGTAAAGGCCGAGCATCAGCGGCTAGGAGGGCTGACTCATCTTATAGAAATACCAATGTGGAAGTGAGAAATGATCAATATGGACTTTGTGATAGGACTACCTCGTACGCAACACAAGTTCGACTCAATTTGGGTAATTGTGGATAGGCTCACCTAATCAGCTCACTTTTTGCCAGTCAAGTCCACCGATACTGCGGAAAAATATGCTCGTTTGTATATCAAGGAGATAGTGAGGCTTCATGGTACGCCACTTCTATTATTTCTGATCGAGGAGCTCAGTTTAAAGCTAACTTTTGGAGGAAATTTCAGCAAGGTTTGGGTAGTCAAGTGAATCTCAGCACAACTTTTTATCCGCAGACCGATGGCCAAGCAGAGCGGACTATTCAGACGCTCAAGGATATGATGCGGGCATGTGTCTTGGATTTCAAAGGTAATTGGGACGATCACCTGTCCCTTATAGAGTTTTCTTATAATAACAACTTCCATGCTAGCATCCAGATGGCCCCATTCGAAGCATTGTACGGAAGAAGGTGTAGGTCCCCGATCGGGTGGTTCGAGGTTGGTGAAGCAGAATTAATAGGGCCAGATCTCGTGCATCAGGCCATGGAGAAGGTAAGAGTCATTCAAGAGAGGATGAAGAATGCTCAAAGTCGCTAGAAATCCTATGCGGACGTGCATCAAATAGAATTGAAGTTTCAAGAAGGAGATTGGGTATTCTTGAGGGTGTCCCCTATGAAGGGAGTCATGTGCTTTGGGAAGAAGGGAAAACTAAGTCCTAGGTACGTCTGGCCTTCTCAAGTCACTCAAAGATTGGTCAAGTTGCGTATAGGTTGGAATTGCCCCCTGAAATGTCCTTGGTGCACCCGGTGTTTCATGTATCCATGTTGAGGAAAGTTGTGGGTGATCCGTCTAAAATTGTGCCCGTGGAAGACATCAAGGTTACAGAAGAGTTATCATATGAAGAGATTCTGGTTTCTATTCTGGATAGCTGGGTCCGAAAGTTGCGGAACAAGGAGATTGCTTCAGTTAAGGTGTTGTGGCAAAACCAGCAAGTCGAGGAAGCCACGTGGGAAGCAGAGGATAAGATGAAGATAAAATACCCCCATCTATTTGAGCAAGTCTAGGAATGACCGTGCAAATATTGTCCCTAGGAGCACTAGTGTTGTGTCCCATTAGGTGTAAGAAACCTTCCTTCTCTTTCCAAGTGCCTTACTATTGTAGTTTTTCCAAGTTGTGTTAACAAAATTTATCTGTTGTGGTTATTTCAGCAATGTGCAGTCCTTTTTGGTGATGAATGTTTTGTGCTCCCATGGTAAGGTGATGTATGGAAGTAATAATTAATTGTGCATGGAGATTGTGTATTAATGTGTTCTAATGGTGTAATGATTAGTTTTGCATGAAGGAATTGTACTGAAATGAATAACTGTGTAGTGCCTTTGTGATAGGTAAATGGCTTCAACAGTGCCGATTATTAATGTTTAATTTGATTACATGTAGTGTGCCAAAGTGGTTAAAAAGTGAACCGAGAGGTTGAATATGTGCAAATATGAGAATTATGCATTTTACAACTTTTGTAAAGGTAGCAAGTTTGTGTAATAGTGCTTGGAAATATGTTTTTGGGGGTTCTTTGACAGGTGATTATGTCCATATTACAAGGGAGACTCTGGCAAAATTTTTCTAAAACAAACTTGAAAGTTAATAAAAGTGTAGAAACTTGCATCTCATGTTTTCAAACTCCTTTGGTTCCCAAGTCCTCATTCGAGGACGAATGATCTTAAGAAGGGGAGGATGTAAGGCCCCGTGAAAATGAGTGCTCAGATGTTAGCAGCTTATCAAGTCGAGTCTACCTACGTGGATCAGACCCTTTTTACTGGTTTGAACATAAAAATATGAAATTGAGATTTTTCCAGAAAATTGCCAAATTGCGGTCCAGAATGCGGTCGCAGATCAGGCATTCCTACCGCAGAGTGAATCAGAGAGCAACTAATTTTTTATGTTAAAAATGCGGTCAGAACTGCGGTCGCATAATCAATATGTGGACCGCCCATTAATCGCATATGATCCTTGAAGAAATTCGAAGGTCAGTTCTACGGTGCATTCTACGACCGCAGAACAGGAATGCAGACCGCATATCTACCGCATTCCCAACCCGAGAGGTTTGAAACTTGATCCGTTCCTGCGGTCCATTCTGCGGACCGCATATCATTTCTGCGACCGCAGATTGCGTCACAAATCATGCTCGTTTGGTATTTTTAAAAAATTTTAGACCCGGCCCACCTTTTATTAAAACGCCTTATCCCTCATTTTTAACACATTTCTGATCAAAATAAGAGAGAGGGAGAGATGGTTCTTGAGAGAGAAAGTAAATTCTCCATCATCTAGTCTTTGAAAGCCATTGGAGCCCGGAAAATTCTTGGTGCATTGTCTCCTGTATTGATTTCTCAGGTAAAATCCCTATCCCATTTCCCCCAAATTTTAAAATTTAAGCTTGGGAGGGGAATCCCATACACTTGTTTTGAAATTGTTCATAAAACCTTCATGCATGTCTTCAAAATCCTAAAATCTTGTAAAAAGGGAATTGGGTAGTAACTATGAGTTTAATTTTCTAAAACCTAAGTGTTGCTCATGAACTAGATTGACTTCTTGATTCCTTGCGAATTAGACTAGAGGTTTAAAGGGGATAATCAACTCCGGGTATGTGTGGCTAACTGTGATCCTTGTGAAATCACCCTGTGTTAGTTTGTGAAATTGTTTGAAAATTGACATTCATGTGGGGATCATTGTGAAACTCTTGTGACGTATACTTGTGTGGTAACACTTTGTGGTGGAAGTTGAGGAACTTGTATTGAAAGAGTTTGGAAATGATAGAAATGGAAATATTGTGGAACAACGTGTGTGATCGGTTGTGAACAACTGTTGTGGTAACCTAAATTGTGTACAAAGTTGATGAACATGAGAAAATTATTGTTTCTAGTTGTGGAAATACATTACCCTTGTTGTGGTTCTATCTTAACAGTGTTGTATATTTGATTTTTTTAATCGTTGTTGTGTTGTATGTTGTTGTGAACTGAAACTATCAGGTGGGGTCGGGTTGCGCGCCACAACACGGTGAAATAAGGTGTGAGTTGGGGTGATAAATGTGGCCGAGGTAATTAGGGTGGACGAGGTAATAATGGTGGAAAATGTGATCCAATATCACTATTGATATGAATACAAAATCATGAAATGATCAATATGGAATTGTGAAAGGAGACAGCAGGAGAGTTTGTAACCTGTGGGGCACTGATTAACCCTTTGTTTGACTAATTGTATCATTTACTGTGAAATGTTTGGTTGTTGCTCCATGGTTGTACTATTGTTGTTCAGTTTTATACTTATATATGCAATTTGGCTTGAGTTTACTTGGGACAGAGTTTGTTCATACATGCCAGTACAATTCAAATGTATTGACGTCCCTTTTGCTGGAGGTGCTACATTCGTGTTATAATTGTAGGTGGATCCGTGGCAGGCACTCCAGTCCACCATTTGTAGCTCCTCCTCCTTTCTATCAGCTGTGTACATGTCGGTGAGCCCCTCTCCTTCTGGGGCCTTGCGTGGTTTAGGCTACCTATGTTGTTGTAATAGTAGTTTTGTGATGTCATTGCAAAGGTGTAGCCTGGGCCTTGTCGCGGCCAAGTGTTGAATTATCTTTCTCCTAGAGGCTCTGTAGACAGTGTCATATGGGTTAGAACTTATGTATATAGGTGTATGCTTTGGGCGCTGAAGTTTGTACACCATGTTCCCTGTTAATCATAATGTGGGTTTTGTAACAGATGTTCCCTGTTAATCATAATGTATGCTTATAAAAGAGAATTTCTATTATCTTTCAATTGCTTTTGGTATCTTTGGTCTAATTAACAATGAATAATGTGGGGTAACGCGTGGGGAATAAGAAAGGCACCCCAGGTCCACTCGACCGGGGATACCCAGTTGAGTGCCGGTCATGTCCCTTGGATTTGGGACGTGATAATTTTTTTAACAATAGGATCCATTGTGTTGTGTTTTGAAATGAAACAATATCTCTTGACTTTGTTATGCCTTGAGAATAGTGAGTGCTTTGGTTGTGACGCTTTGGCTCAGTTTTTGACTCTTGTATAAGTTCCTTAAAATTGGACAATTTTAACTTTGCTTAACTACTTTGACTAGAATGTCTTGATGAATTCAATCCTAAGTGAGTTATGTGCCATGTGTGTGTGAGATTTGGGTGTTATTCTGTGCATTGCATTTTATGCTAGAACTTTTCCCGTGTGTTTGCAAAGCGAAATAATAGTTCTGTTCAGTCTTAGAAGTGATATAGGCATTTCTTTGTTGAGCCAGATATGTATATTTTACCTGCCTAATTGCTATGTATAGTAGTTAACCCCTTTGAGCCTGTAATCCTGTTTCTTTGGCAATCAGATTACAAGCCTTACCCATTTGTTTGAATTAACCATCTATTTGAACCTTCCTCTTCCTATTTTTCATTTTTGGTTATGAATTTTAGTATTTTAGTTTTACATACTATTATGATATAGCTAATTTGTTATCTAGGATTTTGATGGAACCTTTTGTGGGATAAATTCTTTTTATGTTTTTATATAATTGAGCCGTAATATTTTCTCTATTTGTTCAACTATATTATTCTTGTGGTTGATTGAAGGGCCCTGAATTAGCTGTACCTATTTAATATGTATTACTCGGGAGAGAGTGCATATTTAGGTAGTTGTTAAATAACAGCACTCTCGACGTATGTGAGGAATCAATAACCAAAGGTTTAATGGTGGGACTAGGGATAACGAAACCTTGTGTGCGATCTAATTGAGCTGTAATTAAAGCCAGCTAACTCACGAGAGTATGTCTAGTAAATTGTCATAATTACTCGGGAGAGAATTACAACACGCAGAGCGCTCATAATCGGTAAATAATACTTAGCCAAAATTATAGAAGACATAACGTGAAGGATTCCGACAATTGATAAAATCATAACTCTAGACCTCCTTAATCTTTTTTCTAATCGGTAGTATCTTTAGTGTTAATTTATTATTTTAATTTATTATTTAGTTAGTTAAATACAAGAATCTTAATATCTATAAGTTAGAAATTGTTCAAGCTTGTACTCTTGGTGATAGTGAACAACTGTAGCTAAGCCTTAGTTCTCCGTGGGATTCTACTCCGGACTTGTAAACTGGATTATATTTTTAACGACCGCTTTGTCCTTTTTATAAGGCATAGTTGGGCGTGATCAATTATATACTCCCTCCAGTCTACAATAAGTGACCAATTTATTTTTTTATTTTGGTTTAAAATAAGTATTCATTTATATGATCAAGAAAGAATTCAATTTGTTTTTACAAAATTAACCCTATGTACATATCCCTAAAAAGTTTTCTTACTACTCACATTAAATATTTAATTAAGAGTAATTTAGTCATATTACGTATTTTTGTATAAAATTTAGTAATTTTTTAATGGGCATACCAAAAATAAATTAATCATTTATTATGATTGATCATTTAATGGGCACACCAAAAATAAATTAATTATTTATTGTAAAAAATAAATTAATTATTTATTGTGAACCCGAAGAAGTAGCATTTGGTACACAATCCTACATACTAATCTTAGCTAAAGCCTACACAACAAAGGACCCAGGGAGTCATCTATTAAATACCGCCACTTAATTACGAGGACATTTCGTTAAGACGAGCCCCACGCGAGACTAGGGCACATATCAAAACATAAAAATAAAAGGGATTTTTACATATACATCTCATATAGCAAACTTTATAACCACTCATGTTTAAGGTTTGTATTTATTACTTTTTAGTATACCATATTTCAATTTATGTACCAAAATTTACTTTTTAGGTTTAATTATGAAAGATTTATTAGGGGCTTGATTTGTGGAACAATATATTTCCATATTTTCTTTCCCCATTTTTTTCTCTTTCTTCCAACCGATTTTTACTAAATTAGTTCAATACTTTAGATCTCTCGTAGATATAGCAAAGCTAACTGATTTCACATGTTCATGAATTTTTATAACCATTAATAATTCCGTTGGCTTTTAAACTTATATTCCCTTTTGTTGCTCTGAAAATCATTTGTTATCAACTTTTAAATCATGCACCAAAAATAATGTACAGTAGTGCTAATTAATTTTTTATTGACTTAAGATCTGAATTTGAATTTAACACAATCATTCTTCATAAATGACCGTTTACACGTGCCAACCGATATAAGATTGTGGGCGGCAGTTTTTTCAAATAAAATGTCTTATGCGATTTAATGTAGTGTAATGTAATGTTTATTTGGAACTGTCACTGTTGACTCAAATTTGACGGTAAATTTTACTGTTGAATCAAATTTTACGTTAATTGTAGTTTTTTGTAGTTTAATGTAGTTTAATATAATGTTTATTTGGAACTGTCACAATTGACTCAAATTTGATTGGCAAATTATACTGTTGAATTAAATTTGTTGTTAATTGTAGTTTTTTGTACTTTAATGTAGTTTAATGTAATGTTTATTTGGAACTGTCAGTGTTGACTCAAATTTGATTGGCAAATTATACTATTGAATTAAATTTGTAGTTAATTGTAGTTTAATGTAGTTTCATATAACTTTTATTTGGAACTGTCACTGTTGACTCAAATTTATGTATTTGTATATACCAAAGGAAGATCTTACTGATATTGACAAACACCGTAGACGTTATGGAGCTCTGTTGTGGGACTATGCTATGAAGCTAAATGATGGTTCAATCAGTGAGACTGAGGTTACCGGCAGGCTTGCAAGGAGGAAGGGTCCACCGCCAAAGAATGAGAGAAATAAAGTTGAACGAAAGAAGAAGTAGAGTGTACTGTTGTAATGAACTTTGGTTGTACTGAACAATTTTTCATGAATACTGAACTCACTGGAAACACTTCCTATAACCTACATCTGACTACATTTTAAAAACTCACTGGAAACACTTCATATAACCTTAACTGCATTTACCTACATTTGACTATATTTTAAAAACACACTAGAAACAGTGCATATAACCTTAACTACATTTGACTACATTTTAAAAACTCACTGGAAACACTTCATATAACCTTAACTACATTTATCTACATTTGACTATATTTTAAAAACACACTGGAAACAGTGCATATAACCTTAACTACATTTGACTACATTTTAAGATTCAAGACCTGTTCCCAACAAACTTTTCAAGACCTGAAAACAGTGCATATACTTTGATTACTACATTAATCAATTAAGTTGAGGGAAACATGAAAACCTGTTCCCAACAAACTTTTAGCCCCCAACTATCAAGTAAGATACCAACAATAAAAATTCAACTGCTTTTCAAAAATCAAAAAGGGGGAAAACAAATGTATCCCCCAAAAATAAACAAGAATAACCCATTCTCAAAACAAGACCAAAACTCGAATACCTTGATACTAATATCTTTTACCAAGAATTATTCCCACGATCACTGAAACTAGAGCAACACCCAAAATAAATTTCAGAGTCATGGCAGAAGATCCTTCGAGGAGAGATTATCAGTTTAGAGGAGAGATTCGGTTCAGTTTAGAGGAGAGATTAGGAGCATTTAAGATTTTACCTTAACTGATTTAGCATTTATTTGGTAGAAAATCAAAGATTAATTAGAAGCCATAAATATAGGCGTTATTTTAGGCTACAATTTATTTCCCATAGATTTTAGCCTTAATTATCCGGCGTTAATTTAGGATGGAACATCAGCAAATAATTCGTTTGGTATATATTTTGTAACAAAAACATGGGATATGAGGGTAATAACCAAACAAGGCACAATAATGGTAATAAGGTTTGCTATATGGGATGTATAGGTAAAAATCTCAAAAAGGTTTGCGTCACATATTTTACGCATGCTCGTAAATGGTAATCACCTTTAATTAAGTTATGGACCAAAATAATTCATTACTTCTCCATCCAAAATTACTGAAAACATATCCCATAATCCACAATAAACCCCTCTTATTTCAGTTATTATTAGATAATGAAAGAATTACAATAAAATACATATGACTTCACTCTCTCTTCTTCTCAAATTTTTACATATGCTTCAAGGGGCTGTCTGCCATTACTGCTCCTTCCCCTATATCATCTGGTTGCAATATAAAAAAATTAAAGAGTAGAAGTCCACCATTAAAGGTCATTCAAAGCTTTGATTTAGAAAATACAATTTCTTGTAATTCTTAATTGTTTGGATTGGGTGTTGTTTCAATTGACTGAAAATACCAAAAGGAGTTTAAAGTTTAAATTTGAAGTGATTTGGAGTAGATTTGAACAAGATTTGAGTTAAATTTAAGAAAAAACGCAAGGAAGAAGACGAAGTCAGCTTTTTGTATAATAGTGTATATGCGGATATAAAAACATCTTATACACTATTATATACTTTTATACACCTTTATACAAACGTCTGTAGACAAGTTTTTTCGACGATTTTCAGTTGCAATTCTTGTTCAAAACCATTCCAAATCTCCATTAAATGACTTCAAGTTTTATATACAACCACCTTATACTATTTCTAATAAATGTAAATAATATCCACTCCAAATTTCCTACAAAATCAAATTCGAAATTTAAACCCACATATTTAAACTTGTTAAACATCTAATTTTCACCATCCGGATGGATTTGGTTTGTTAAACTAATATTTGAGTCACGTTTACTGATTCGAAAATTAACTTAAAAGCTTGAACAATCTTTTTTAAAAATTAAATGGTAATTTTGAGAACCTATTAGAGTTGAATATTAAATCTTAGCTTATTATTTTTGGGCTAATTGATTGTATATAAAAATATGGGCTATAAAATTAAAAATTGGGGTGTCCAGTTATTCTTATGTGAAATTCTTCCTTATATAATTGTTCTTTTAGTCTTTTGTCAAAGCCACTCTTTTCAATTGAGTTTTAACTCTTATAATATGCATTGATTGTGTAAAAGTTATTACAAAACTAAAACTAAAAATAGATACAAGTGTTTTATAATTAATGCAACTCTTTTCAGTTAAGTGTTTTATTAATGTTTCATAACATAAAAAATGATCGATAACATGTTGGAGTGGGTCCAGTTACGTTAGATATATGCATATATTTTTATATCGTCAGTGAATACAACTTAAATTCTTTTTAATTCATTATCGATAAGAGGGGTTGCTTTGATGGTAAGCAATCTCCACTTTCAATCGAAAGGTTGTGAGTTCGAGTCTCCCCAAAAGCAAGGTGGGAAGTTCTTAGAGGGAAGGATGCCGGGAGTCTATTTGGAAACAACCTCTCTACCCAATGGTATGAGTAAGGTCTGCGTACATACTACCCTCCCCAGACCCCACTAAATGAAATTATACTGGGTTGTTACTGTTGTTCTGGTAGAAAGGATAGTTACTACTGCACTAGAAAGTAGTAATTGCTCAAAAAAAAAGTGCAGCATATAATTAAAAGAAGTATATGAAGAGAGTGAAAACCACAAAAGTAGATATGGAGGAAGAAGTGAACCTCTAGTCAGAGGAGACAGAATGTTGGAAATGGAAACAAGTTTCATTAATGCCTTGATATTGAAACTTGCTACAAGCCTAAGGCAATGAAACCCATGTTCCTGGGTGTTGCCAAATATACCTAAACACAACAAATTATAAAAACAAATACATGTATTTCAAATCAACTAATGAGAGTAATTTCATTGACACCCGTCACCAAAGAAGTAGATCTATATGTCAATGAAGTCTATTACTTAAACAATCACTCAATTGTTCGAAAATGTCTATTAAAATCATCTTTCTTTCGTTTGTAATAGAAAAGTCAGTTAACATGCACGTAGCACCTAGAAGATCAATCAACCAAATTTCTCAAATTTTTGATTATCAAATACTTATTTTATCCTCTAAATTATCAAGTTTTATCTTCTTCTTTTTTGATTGATTTTTGATAATGACTTTTCTTCTTTAATATACATTATGGACTTAGCTATAGAACAAATATATTTATTTACAAAATAAAAAATTAGTATTCTAGCTTATATAATATCAGAATAATATAATTGAGCGTAATTTTCAAGAATATATAATATATATTATAAAAATGCCTTTATTTTAAATAAAATGTTATATCACGTGAATGGAATACATATTTTATAAAATTTATTTTATTTTATTCTCAATTCTGTAAATAATTTTTAAATTTTTGTTTTAATATAAAATTATTATTACGAATAAATTGTTCTAATTAATATATTCAATATTTTATTATTCTAACATTGTATATGCTTAAATACTATTTTTTTAAAGAAAAAATATAATATAAAAGTTCTAAAATAGATAAAATGAAGACAAAATTTGATAATTTAGAGGGTAAAATAGGTAATTTTCAATAAAAAAGTTGAGAAATGTAATTGAATAGCCTTTTGAGTGTTATAAGCATATTAAGTGATTTTACAGTTATAAAAAAGAACTTTAATAAGTAATTTCAAACAATTGAATAACCATTTGAATAATAGACTCAATGAAATTATAGGGGGACAATAGAAAAGGGCCCTCTTTGCCATAAGGAGGTTCAACATAGAAATACAAAATCGATGGGCTTCAAGCCTTCAACCCCCACCTTGTCCTTCTTGTACTCTTACCCCTTATTACACCCTTGTTCTGTCCTTTGCACCCACCCTTACCCAACCCCACCCCCACAAGATCATGTTCTCTCCCCCCACCCCACCCCCACCCCTGTCACCCTTAAAAATTTAATAAACCAAAAACAGAGAGCTTTTCCTGTATATATACCTTTACATCTTCCAATTCCTCATCACCATTCACCACCACTTTTTGACAACACTTTCTCTCAAGCAAAGAAGTGTTGTGTTGGGCTTCTCTTTTCGTCCCAAAAGCCCTCTTAACTTTTTTTTTCATTTGCATTACTTAAGGTGAAGCAAAAAATGGTAATCAGAAAAACAAACAAGCTGCCACAAACTGCAGTCCTAAAGCAAATCTTGAAAAAATGTTCGAGTTTGGGTAAGAAACATGGCTATAACGATGAAGATGGTCTTCCCCTTGACGTATCTAAAGGCCATTTTGCTGTTTATGTTGGAGAGAACCGAACTCGATATATAATACCAATTTCTTTCTTAACTCACCCTGAGTTTCAGTGCCTCTTACGACGCGCTGAAGAAGAATTTGGCTTTGATCATGAAATGGGAATCACTATTCCATGTGAAGAAGTTGTTTTCCGATCGCTAACTTCTATGCTTCGATAGAGAATTGAAAGAGAAAGCAATGGAAAGTGAATAGTACGTAGTAGTCATAGGTTTTGGGTGAAGTAGATGAAGCAATTATTTCTCTTTTTTCAACGTCTTTCTTCACTCTTGTTATGAAATCTCCTATTTAAGGTGAATATCTATAATTAGAGAGATTCTAGAGTTCTATTCTTGGTAGATAAATCATCCCCCTCCCTATAAATAAAGGGGTCTTCTACCATTGTAAATCACTCCTAACATTCTCTAAGTATCAATAAGAAGAACTCTCTCTACTCTTCTCTCTATTGCTCTTGTTCTTGCATTATTGTTCTTGTCTTTTATATTATTTTATAACACGTTATCAGCACGAGACTCTACCGTCTCAAGAATCTTCTTGAGAAAATTAAGGTACTTCTCTCTTCCTAATTTGGTTTTAATTATGTCTGACATTATGGCTGTGAGAGCGCGTAGCTAGTGGATCGTGGAAGTTGATCTCAGACTTAATCGTTGTTTGTTGTTGCTGCTGAATAGATGGAGTTTAACGGTACACTTTCTTAGACTCTAACCCAAGATTATAATTTGATATATGTATGATTGTGTCTTAATCTGTGTTATGGCTACGATTTAATTATCTTACAATTGGTATTAGAGCCACCGTAGTTAGAGATTAAAATCGTTAGTAATCTTGTGTAAATCAACAAAGAATGGCTATATGAAACTACTGCTTAATATTTGATACGGCGGTGAGAAACTTGATTCGATATCTACCATTAATGACACTGTTAATGGAACTACTATGTTATTGTATTGCTTTTAATAATTAATGGATGCAGCAGTATACTGGTTTCCAACACTACTGGTTTTACAAAAGGGTAAGGAAAGAAATTTAGTCCCCAATTAATATATCACATAATAGCGGCGCATGGTGATGGGTTTCATCAGTTTAATAACACTGAAAGTTTGACCTACATTGTGAGATGGAATTGATTCTGCCTTTTAGTATATATAGTTGATGTTATTTTTTAATCTATTAACGTTACCTGGACCACAACTCCAAATACATAATCCTTTTGCCAACATACTGAATTATATTTTATCATATTCCTTATTTAAGGCTATACTTGAATGTGATAATTGTAATAGAGCCCGTAAGTATGAACACGCTATTGATGTAAATCTGTTTTATGTCTGATATTATAAAAAGAAAGTTCGTTGCCCTTGAAATTTCGGGCAAGAACTATATGACATGGGTGTTGGATGCTGAAATCCACTTAGATGCTATGGGTCTCGGAGACACCATCAAAGATAGAGAAAAAGCATCCACCCAAGAATGTGCGAATGCCTTGATTTTCTTGCGCCATCACCTTGATGAAGGTTTGAAGATTGAATATCTCACCGTCAAGGATCCACCTATCTTGTGGAATGGCTTAAAGAAGAGATATGACAACCTGAAGTTGGTCACTCTGCCACAAGCACGATACGATAAGAACCCAAAAGCAAATAGTTTATAAACTATATATTATCGTTGCGGTGAAAACGGGCACTGGTCAAAGGCTTGCCGTATACCATGACTTTTGGTTGACCTTTATCAAGCATCTCGAAAGAGTAAACGCCCTGAAACGAATTTTGTCTCTGACGACAACTTTGACATCACCCACTTGGATGTGGCAGACTTCTTTGAGCAACCCGAGGGGAAGATAGACCACCTAATCGGTGATGGATCCGTGATGAAAGAAGATGGAGCTATTTGATTTTATTTTACTTGTTTGTATTAGTGAATGAATAAACTAATAGCCATTAGTATTAGCTCGTAGTAGTTAGTTCATGATATAATGTTAGTATTAGTTCTTTAGAATGTATCAATATGCTCAAATATCAATAATATTTTTACTTTCCAGTAGAGGTAATCGACTAACCTGAAAAACTAGTCGGTTATCTCATATTTCGCATAAAAACTGCAAAACAATCGATTGTCAATGATCAACAATCGATTGTCTTTAAAACAGTGTGATCTGGAATTTTACAAAAACAGTCAACAATCGATTGTCTATGATTAACAATCGATTGTCTTTAAAACAGTGTGATCTGGAATTTTACAAAAACAGTCAACAATCGATTGTCTATGATTAACAATCGATTGTCTTTAAAACAGTGTGTTCTGGAATTTTTCAAAAACAGTCAACAATCAATTGTGAATGTTTAACAATCGATTGTCGTTAGACAGTGTAATCTGGAATTTTTCAAAAATCATCCACAATCGATTGTCTATGTCTAACAATCGATTGTCATTAGACAGTGTAATCTGGAATTTTTCAAAATAGCCAACAATCGATTGTCTATACTTAACAATCGATTGTCTTAAAACAGTGTGCTCTGGAACTTTTCAAAATAGCCAACAATCGATTGTCTATACTTAACAATCGATTGTCTTAAAACAGTATGCTCTGAAGTTTTTCAAAATAGCAAATAATCGATTGTGTGTGTTTAACAATCGATTGTCAATGTTCAACAATCGATTGTTTGTGTTTAACAATCGATTGTTTGAAGAAAATGCTTAAACTGAAATTTTCAAACTGCAAAGTAATCAATTATGGATAACATATCTGATTTTGTTAGTCAACTGTTAGCAGCAGATTTTGAAAATATTATGTGACACAAACGAATTGAAGTTGTTTATTCTCATGTTCGTATATTTTCTTTTATATGTCAAACCATGGGAAGTAAATTGATTGAAGGCTCCGGAAGAGCAACTGTAACTCTGCCCAAAGGCACGACGTTTATCTTAGAGAATGCAATATTCTCCTCCAAGTCTAAAAAGAACTTGTTGAGTTTTAAAGATATCATTCAAAATGGATATCATATTGAGACAATAGATGAGAATAATCTTGAATTCTTCATGAAAACGAGGCTGCCCATTTCGGTTTGGGTTCACGCCATTTTGCATGCAGCAATGCTAGTTCGTCGGCTGCCCACTTTGGTTTGGGTTCACGCCATTTTGCATGCAGCAATACTAGTTCGTCGGCTGCCCACTTCAGTTTGGGGTCACGCCATTTTGCATACAGCAATGCTAGTTCGTCTCTGACTGACGAATTGACACAAATATTCCCCGTTGCAATTGGTTTGGGTCATGTACCCAATATATCCCATTTAAGAATCTTTGGATGCGCAGTATATGTGCCTGTAGCACCGCCATCCCGCACCAAAATGGGTCTGCAAAGAAGGTTAGGAATATATGTTGAGGTTGAATCGCCCTCCATTATTCGCTACCTCGAAACATTGACAGGAGATTTGTTCACTGCATGATTTGCAGACTGTCAATTCGATGAGACACTTTTCCCAAAATTAGGGGGAGAAGTTGGTGAAACAAACGGGAAATTTTGTGGAAAAATGCATCATTATCTCATCTTGATCCACATACCTCTATTTGTGAAAGAGGCACAAAAGATTATCCATTTGCAAAGAATAGCAAATCAAATGCCTGACGCATTTATAGATTTGAAAAGGATAACAAAATCACATATCCCCGAAGTGAATGTGACAACATCTGATTCACGAATACATATTCATTATTGGAAGAATATGAACATGAAATTGGTATTAAATATACCACCCTCACCCCTAGAAGGAGGTTTGAGATGATATATGGCATGAATGATCGTTGGTCACGTACCTATTGTACGCCAAAGTATTTTGGAAATATGACTATTAAAGGACAACGATAATGCAAGAAACATATCTTGCATATAAGTTTGACATGACCATAATGGTATAACTTTCTCTTTAAGAAAGATATTCACCACATGGATGTTAATGAATCTGTGGTAGTACAAAATTAATTGAGAGCTCTAGAAGAGCCAATTATTACTATGTTGGAGAAACACAATTGAGTATTGTGCTGTAGTAAGTCTCAAAGAAACTTATTCGGTTTCCAAAGTACACGCGAAAGCGATTGATTATATAGAGACTATAAATAAAGGAAGGCTTTGGTATCTCCTATTACTACAACTTGTAGCGGGGTAATTTGCATATGAAAAGCTACCCGCTTTGTTCTCTAGTTTGTACTACACAAAAGAAAGAATGCCACAATAAAGTGGATATCTATTGGTATAAAACCTATGTCATAATAAACCTGAAGTTTATTGATAAGTGCACATGTCATGGTGTAAATTTGAAGTTTACCAATATTGATAATTTATTCAGTTGGCATTCATGTTAGCCATCTCATTTTAAGTATGATGTGCAAATTCACATAGGTGAATATCAAAGAACTAGAAAGTTTTTTACGAATTCTCTTGTATCACTTGTTCTCATTAATGAACTGACCAACTAAAGAGTTCGGGTTGAAGCCCATAAATTCTGGAAATATCAAAGGTGAATATGGGCCCATTCACCTGCCATGTATACCACATATGATGCATCTATAATATGGTTACATGCGCAATTGTTATTAACCCGCAGCCTGGCCGGTGCTTGCGAGGTAAATCGCTCAGTAATCTAACTTCGAGCATAATTTCCAGATTCTCTACTCAAGACAGTTCATCTTGATAAGTTGGTTTATATCAAAGTTGGTTTAGCAAGATAATTATTGAGTGCTTCCACTTAATAGCTAAACTGTTTCTTATGAGAACAAAGTTATATATATCAGTATGATATACGTTGTATACGAGAGTATATTATATTCTCCCCTCACAAGTGGTTCAAGGTCAGGAACCAAATAATTTCATCTTATTATTATTGATGTGCGGTGTATATTTTCATTAACACCATAATGCACAAAGATGAACTCTCAAAGTTGAGGAAACAAGTTAGCTTTTCTAACATGAGGGGGAGACATGATAAACACTTGAGAAAAGGTTACATGGGATGAATTATCATTTGTATATGTATATCCCCGAATATCATGATATGAACCTGAAGTTCATAAAAGGGATAATTCAATTGCAACATATTGCAAAGCATGCTATACGCATTTGCTGACCCAAAGAAAGTAACTAAATGGAAGAGATACAATTCAAGAAGAATTGATTCCATATGAAAGACATGTAGTTTTGAACCTATAGTTCAAATGCTTGAAAGTATAAAGTCAAAGGTATGTATAATCAGTTTTCGATATCTTATTTGTCTAGCATGACATGGAAAACTTGATATGCATCTAAAGTCTATTATGTGACTTACATGACTTAACTTGAAAGATTTAAGTTGCTTGAAGCATATGCAATTCTTGGTCCTGAAGTACCACATCCTTAGTACAATTTGTGTACATATGTATCTTGCTATAACTATAAGCATGATGGCATTGAGAATGCATCTATGGAGATATTGAAGAGTTATTCCACGACATTATATGAAGATGTTCATATCTATCAAGAATGATGATTTCAAGGTGCGGAATATTTATTCAAGTCAATATAGTTGATTTGTCAAACGTCTACCAAAGATCGTTTTGAAGATGATGCACAAGATTGGAATGCAAATGCTCAAGGATATAAATTGATGTACTCATTAGGGGAGTTAATGCGCGTTGCACTCTTTTTCCCTTACAAGGTTTTGTCCCACTGGGTTTTCCTTGCAAGGTTTTTAACGAGGCAACCAATAGGCGCATATTCAAACATGTGTACTCTTTTTCCTTTCTTTAATTTTTCCCATTGGGTTTTGGTTTTAAGGTTTTAACGAGGCACATTGTTGAATAGACATTCAAGGGGGAGTGTTATGAAATCTCCTATTTAAGGTGAATGTCTATAATTAGAGAGATTCTAGAGTTCTATTCTTGGTAGATAAATCATCCCCCTCCCTATAAATAAAGGGGTCTTCTACCATTGTAAATCACTCCTAACATTCTCTAACTATCAATAAGAAGAACTCTCTCTACTCTTCTCTCTATTGCTCTTGTTCTTGCATTATTATTCTTGTCTTTTATATTATTTTATAACAACTCTAGTTTTTTATCTATTTTTATTTTTTATGTTAAATGACATCCTCTAACATGACCGAAAATGGCCAGGAATTATTTTGGTTCTTTTTATGGGTCAGATTTGTAAAGAAGAAGAGATTGGAGCTTTTTCCTTGCAGTGGTGTTTTTCTTACACCCTGTGAGAGAAATTATTAATGTTAAGCAAAGATCGATTTGCCTCGATTAGTCAAATTCTCAAAATCTTGTTTTATTTCTTATTTTTGTACTACGGATTAGTTTTGTACAATGATATAGTTTAATTTAAAGAATTTTTACAGTATTAGTATAATTTAACTCATATTTTAGAAAAAGTTATATTACTACTTTATTTTCGAGATTACCGCATTAAACTTGCCATATAAAGTAGGTTAAGTTTAAGCAATTGGAGTAAAATTATTGGCACATAAAATTTAAATTCTGAATTAGTGTTATAAACTAAAGCAAAAGACAAGAACAATAGAACAAGAACAATAGTAATAGAGAGAAGAGTAGAGAGAGTTCTTCTTATTGAGTTGAGAGGGGTCTCAAGGGATGATTTACAATGGTAGGGGGCACCTCTATTTATAGGGGAGAGGAAGATTTAGCTACCACTAATAGAACTCTAAAATCTCTCTAATTACATACATTAAAGACATTCACCTTAAATAGAAGTGTAAGAATCTTCTATTTCATAACACTCCCCCTTGAATGTCTATTCAATGATGTGCCTCATAAAACCTTAAAACCAAAACCCAATGGGAAAAATTAAAGTAAGGAAAAAGAGTACACATGTTTGAATATGCGCCTATTGGTTGCCTCGTTAAAAACCTTGCAAGGAAAACCCAGTGGGACAAAACCTTGTAAGGGAAAAAGAGTGCAACGCGCATTGACTCCCCCTAATGAGTACATCAATTTATATCCTTGAGCATTTGCATTCCAATCTTGTGCATCATCTTCAAAACGATCTTTAATAGAGATTTGACAAATCAACCATATTGACTTGAATAAATATTCCGCACCTTGAAATCATCATTCTTGATAGATATAAACATCTTCATATAATGTCGTGGAATAGCTCTTCAATATCTCCATAGATGCATTCTCAATGCCATCATGCTTATAGTTATGGCAAGATACATATGTACACAAGTTGTACTTAGGATGTGGTGCTTCAGGACCAAGACTTGCATATGCTTCAAGCAACTTAAATCTTTCAAGTTAAGTCATGTAAGTCACATAATAGACTTTAGCTGCATATCAAAGTTTCATGTCATGCTAAACAAATAAGATATCGAAAATTGACTATACATACCTTTGCCTTTATACTTTCAAGCATATGAACTATAGGTTCAAAACTACATGTCTTTCATATGGAATCAATTCTTCTTGAATTGTATCTCTTCCATTTAGTTACTTTCTTTGAGTCAGCAAATGCGTATAGCATGCTTTGCAATATGTTGCAATTGCATTTCCTTTTTATGAACTACAGGTTCATATCATGATATTCGGGGATATACATATACAAATGAGAATTCATCCCATGTAACCTTTTCTCAAGTGTTTATCATGTCTCCCCCTCATGTTAGTAAAGCTAACATGTTTCCTCAACTTTGGGAAATCATCTTTGTGCATTATGTCAATATACACAGCACCTTAATAATAAGATGAAATTATTTGGTTCCTGACCTTGAACCACTTGTGAGGGGAGAATATACTCTCGTATACAACTTATATCAAACTGATATATATATATAACTTAGTTCTCATAAGAAACAGTTTAGCTATTAAGTGGAAGCACTCAATAATTATCTTGCTAAACCAACTTTAATATAAACCAACTTATCAAGATGAACTGTCTTGAGTAGAGAATCTGGAAACTATGCTCGAAGTTAGATTACTGAGCGATTTACCTCGCAAGCACTGCCAGGCTGCGGGTCAATAACAATTGCGCATGTAACCATTCCATAGATGCATCATATGTGGTATACATGGCAGGTGAATGGGCCCATATTCACCTTTGATATTTCCAGAATCAAGGGGCTTCAACCCGAACTCTTTAGTTGGTCAGTTCATTACTGAGAACAAGAACTTCTAGTTCTTTGATATTCACCTATGTGAATTTGCACATCATACTTCAAATGAGATGGCTAACATAAATTATCAATATTGGTAAACTTCAAATTTACACCATGACATGTGCACTTATCAATAAACTTCGGGTTTATTATGACATGGGTTTTATACCAATAGATATCCACTTTATTGTGGCATTCTTTCTTTTGTGTAGTACAAACTGGAGAACAAAGCAGGTAGCTTTTCATATACAAATTACCCCGCTACAAGTTGTAGTAATAGGAGAATCAAAGCCTTCCTTTATTTATAGTCTCAATATAATCAATCGCTTTCGCGTGTACTTTGGAAACTGAATAAGTTTCTTTGAGACTTACTACAGCACAATAGTAAATTGTGTTTCTCCAACATAGTAATAATTGGCTCTTCGAGAGCTCTCAATTAATTTTGTACTACCACAGACTGAGGTTCGAGATCCTCACATTCTTGCATTCCGTATTTTCAAGAGTCTCAGGCTCAATAGATTCTTCGTGAATCTCGGAATTAATCAAATCATGAGCGTCCTCATGTGATTCTTTCATAGTGTCATTTAGATCGTTCTTTTTCCTCTTTCTAGGATTTCGATCTTTGGAACCTAATGGTCTGCCACGCTTCTGGCGTGCATTTGACTCATTGGATATGACACTAGATATTTGTCCAATATGGACTTCAATACGGATCGGAACATTTTCCGCGTGAATGTGGGATTTCGTTATCCTCTTCAAGTCCGTAAATGCGTCAGGCATTTGATTTGCTATTCTTTGCAAATGGATAATCTTTTGTACCTCTTTCTTTCAAATAGAGGTATGTGGATCAAGATGAGATAATGATGCATTTTTCCACAAAATTTCCCGTTTGGTTTCACCAACTTCTCCCCCTAATTTTGGGAAAAGTGTCTCATCCAATTGACAGTCTGCAAATAGTGCAGTGAACAAATCTCCTGTCAATGTTTCGAGGTAGCAAATAATGGAGGACGCGTCAAACTCAACATATATTCCTAACCTCCTTTGCAAACCCATTTTGGTGCGGGATGGCGGTGCTACAGGCACATATACTGCGCATCCAAAGCTTCTTAAATGGGATATATTGGGTTCATGACCCAAAACCAATTGCAATGGGGAATATTTGTGTCAATTCGTCAGTCAGAGACGAACTAGCATTGCTGCATGCAACATGGCGTGACCCCAAACCGAAGTGGGCAGCCGACGAACTAGTATTGTTGCATTCAAAATGGCGTGAACCCAAACCGAAATGGGCAGCCTCGTTTTCATGAAGAATTTAAGATTATTCTCATCTATTGTCTCAATATGATATCCATTTTGAATGATATCTTTAAAACTCAACAAGTTCCTTTTAGACTTGGAGGAGAACACTTTGATTGATATTATTAAAACTCAACAAGTCCTTCTTAGACTTGGAGGAGAACATTGCATTCTCTATGATTAACGTCATGCCTTTGGGCAGAGTTACAATTGCTCTTCCGGAGCCTTCAATCAATTTACTACTTCCATAGATTGTAGTAATGTTTGCCTTACACAATTACTCTTCTTTTCTTTGAGTATTGTATGTGTAGTACATGAATCAACTAGGCAAATACTTTTACAATTGGACGTTGGTCCAAGTTCGCTTTGTGAGATATCCATATTTGCTATCCCATAGTTTAACATACAAAAGAAATACACGAACATAGGAATAAACAAGTTCAATTCTTTTGTGTCACATAATATCTTCAAAATCTGCTACTAACAGTTGGCTAACAAAATCAGATATGTTATCCATAATCAATTCCTTTGCAGTTTGAAAATTTCAGCGTTTTTCATAAGACAATCGATTATTAAACCCACACAATCGATTGTTGGAACATAGACAATCGATTGTTTTACATAGACAATCGATTGTGGATGATTTTTGAAAAATTCCAGATTACACTGCCTAACGACAATCGATTGTTAGATATAGACAATCGATTGTGGGTGATTTTTGAAAAATTCCAGACCTCACTGTTTCAAGAAAATCGATTGTTAGACAAAGACAATCGATTGTTGGCTATTTTTGAAAATTTCCAGACCTCACTGTTTCAAGACAATCGATTGTTAGACAAAGACAATCGATTGTTGGCTATTTTTGAAAATTTCCGGACCTCACTGTTTCAAGATAATCGATTGTTAGTCGACGACAATCGATTGTTGATCATCTTTGAAGAATTCCAGGCCACTATTTTTAAAGACAATCGATTGTTGATCATTGACAATCGATTGTTTTGCAGTTTTATGCGAAACATGAGATAACCGACTAGTTTTTCAGGCTAGTCGATTACCTCTACTGGAAAATAAAGGTTTTATTGATATTTGAGCATATTGAAAACATTCTAATGAACTACTACAAACATCACATCATGAACTAACTAATACGAGCTAATGCTAATGACTATTAATTTATTCATTGACTAATACAAGTAGAATCAAACAGCTCCATCTTCTTTCATCACGGTTCCGTCACCGATTAGGTGGTCTATCTTTCCATCGGGTTGCTTAAAGAAGTCTGCCACATCCAGGTGGGTGAAGTCAAAGTTGTCGTCAGAGACAAAATTCGTTTCAGGGCGTTTACTCTTTCGAGATGCTTAATAAAGGTCAACCAAATTTTATGGTATACGGCAAGACTTAGACCAGTGCCCGTTTTCACCGCAACGATAATATATAGTTTATAAACTATTTGCTTTTGGATTCTTATCGTATCGTGCTTGTGGCAGAGTGACCAACTTCAGGTTGTCATCTCTCTTCTTTAAGCCTTTCCACAAGATGGGTGAATCCTTGATGTTGAGATATTCAATCTTCAAACTTTCATCAAGGTGATGGCGCAAGTAAATCAAGGCCTTCGTATAGTTTCAAACCTTCATTAAGGTGATGGCGCAAGTAAATCAAGGCCTTCGTATAGTTTTGGGTGGATGCATTATTTCTGTATTTAATGGCGTCTCCAAGACCCATAGCATCTAAGTGGATTTCAGTATCCAACACCCATGTTATATAGTTCTTGCCCGAAATTTCGAGGGCAACGAACTTTCTTTTCATATGACACAATTACATCAAGAGCATGTTCATACTTACGGGCTCTATTACAATTATCACATTCACTTCAGGGAATGGATCAAAATCATGTGCTTTACACAATCTTATGTCAAATATTACTTTCATAAAGTGAAAGATTATTTTGAGAATCCTTATTGTTCTCACAATAATGACGATTATAATTTCGTCTATTGCCACGTCCATGGTAATGCTTTTGTCTTCTTTCAGACTTACCACATACTGCTTCCACATTCACTTCAGGGAATGGAGCAAATTTAATGGGACGGGTTTTCAATTCTTTGTCCACAGTCATACATGAATTTAATCATGGCAGGACATAGAGATTATACCACTTCGTGTGATTATAATTTCTTACAAACTCCATTAGAGTTGTATTCAAACTTGATTGTCTATATTTGTATATAAAATCAAATTATAGAATTCCAAGAATTTGAAAGGGAAAAATAAAATACTTACCTTTAAGGTATACCAAATATATTTTCAATATTTTCTTCCTTTCTTTCTTTCCTTTTCTTTCTTTCAACGTTTTCCTTTCTTTGTCTTTCCAGAAAGATTTTCCTTTCTTTCTTTCTTCTTTTCTTTTCAACTTTTTCGTTCTTTTCTTTGGCTCTGTTTGCCCTCCAGCATTCGTTCCATTTTTTTTTTTTTCTGTTTCTTTTCCTTTTTTTTTTTCGTTTTCTTTCTGCCTCCTCCTCTTTTTTTTTTTTTTTTCTTTTTCTTTCTTCATTCTTTCTTTGAAGAAAAACCCTACACAAGTAAAAGTTAAGACAATCGAAAATTAAATTAGGAAGAGGGAAATACCTTGGATTTTCGAGAATGATACTTGAGACGGTAGAATCTCGTGCTGATAACGTGTTATAAACTAAAGCAAAAGACAAGAACAATAGAACAAGAACAATAGTAATAGAGAGAAGAGTAGAGAGAGTTCTTCTTATTGAGTTGAGAGGGGTCTCAAGGGATGATTTACAATGGTAGGGGGCACCTCTATTTATAGGGGAGAGGAAGATTTAGCTACCACTAATAGAACTCTAAAATCTCTCTAATTACATACATTAAAGACATTCACCTTAAATAGAAGTGTAAGAATCTTCTATTTCATAACAATTAGCAAATTTTACCCTTCTAAGTTGTGTTTATAGCTTTTGTTGTTTCGATGCATGTATTTATTGTTGAACCTGCATGACTGAAGTCACGGTAGAAGTAGATGAATGATTTTTTCACCTTTTTTATATAATAGCGAGAGACAAAGTAAATGCAACGCTTGGGGACTGATCATTGAAATATGAACTAAACTGATCTGACATGTACGTAGGAGTCTGAATCTAAAATTTGAGGCTTATGAGTTACTATTGTAATTTTAAATTAATATGCAATAAGAATTAACTAATATATCATAATTTGTCGGATCATGAGGCCTATTAACTAAATTTTCAATTGAAATACGAATTTTTCAAATTTTTAAGATAAAATTTATATATTCAGATACAAAAGATAACGTAATAATATTTATGATACTTAGACATAGTTGCACATCTTTTATTATAAGAAATTTAATGACTTTAATTAGGATAAAATAAAAGTTAAGCAACCATCAATAAAATCAGCTCCTGAAATGCTGGCTTCTATTCCAAGAATATATGGAATTCACTAAATATATCCAAACCCCAAAAAGAAAAAGGAAGCATACTATTTGGATATCACTGGGATAAATGATAATCATTAATTATAAGATGCCGTTTAGATCAGAAAACAATTTAATTATTTAATTGGTTTATTTTGTTTGATCTGTTCGGTTAATCGGTTGGATGGCTTAGCTTCTTATGTAAAGTCCGTCCCATGGTCTTGTTTTATTTCGACCACTAGACTATTCTTTTCTTGAAGAATTTAACTCTACTCTCAAAAGTAATTTTAATTTGAAAACTTAAAAAGTACAATAAGTAATTTAGTAATTAATTAAAATTATATTAATAATATAAAAATTATTTATACTATCAGCATATATAACTTAATTTTTTTTTGAAATATGAAAATTTGTGTCAGATGTGAAAACAATAAAAGATGCTAACCTTTACCGGAAAGGGAGAGGCGGACAAAGGACTTCCTCGGATAAGGCTAATATCTTGTGGCGAAACAGATCTACATTTTCTTATTCACTTCATACCTCATATATACTAATAGAATAAACTGTTATATCAATGTATACGGTCAAAATCGGACTCATCTATTGCATGATATATTAGAACTGAAACGTGATGAGTTGAAAATTGACCTTGGGTTCCATCGAACCAAAGTACAAAGTTAAAACATACGTCTTCAAAGATAGTCGAGCCCGTGACTCCAAAAACTTCCCCGACTCCGAATAAGCTCGAGAAAACATTATCTGACCAAATAAAAGGTCCAAAATATCCGTAACCGGTTAAATATCATGGCGGAAATTTCGGCACATATCAATGAGAAACCAATTAATTAGCAATATACTATTAGTACTAGTTCTTGTTATCTTACCATTCTGTTCCGATACTGATTAAGGCACTTTTGACTCGATGGTGATCAACCTTAAGGCCAAGATTGTTCAACTTGTGTGGTTTGTATTTATTTTTTACTTATTGATTTCAATATTAATCTGATTTTCTCAATTTGTATCAAGTTAGATCACGTATTCTTAAAATCCCGTATAAATTTAATTGTTATCCGATTTTGAGGCTAAACAGTTTGTCGCCCACCATGGGGCTAAGAAAAATAGTGGTTTGATACGAATTTTCATAACACACACTATTTTATACTTGTTCTTTAAAGTGTCTCTGATTTCAGGCTTAAACTCAAAATGTCAAACTCATAATTAGCACCTTTACCTACTGACAATTAGTCTGGTCACCACGGTGAAAACAATAACATAGTGACGGTAACGAGGTACCGCCCATTGATCTCGTCGGTATTCCAATTGCGGACCTGTTGGATGCTAATTTGCATGTGGCTATCGATACAAGCCTCCCTAATGATCCCGAGAATAGCATCCATTATGGAGCCCGGTCGACAACACGTAATACTCAAAATAATGGAGGACACAGGGTCAATCCACGGATGATCTACAAAATGTTGCAGGCTCAACATACGACAATAGCTCAGTTACAAAACAAGAGCCGCGTACCGAGCAGGATCGAGCCCGAGCCTTCTCGAGAGATCACTCGCATGGAGGAACCGGTCGTGGAAAGGTCAAGTGGGGACGATTGGGGTAATAACCCGAGATCATAAAAATGCTCGAGGAGCTGACAAAATAAATAGAATCATGGGAGAAAAAAATCGAAGCAAACGACAAAAAGGTGAAAACCTACAATTCAAGGGTCGAGCAGATCCCGAGAGCGCCACCTATATTGAAAGGCTTGGATTCCAAGAAATTTGTACATAACCTTTCCCTACGAGTATGTCTCTAAAGCCGATCCCTAAAAAAATTCCGCATGCCCGAGATTTCTAAGTACAATGGAACGACCGACACAAACGAGCATGTCACCTCATACACATGTGCTATCAAAGGAAATGACTTGGAGGATGATGAGACCGAGTCTGTCTTGTTGAAGAAATTCAGAGAAACCGTGTCAAAGGGAGATATTATATGGTATCACAACTTACCCCCTAATTGTATTGACTCATTTGGTATGCTTCCAGACTCTTTTGTGAAAGCACATGCTGGTCTATCCAGGTCGAAACTAGGAAATCAGACCTCTTTTAAGTAAGGCAAAAGGATAATGAAATGCTCAAACAGTTTGTATCTCGGTTTCAAATGGAAGGGATGGACCTGTCACCACTTGCTAATGATTGAGCCGTTCAATCTTTTATCCAAGGAATCAATGTTCGAAATTCAAGCTTCACAGCAGTTGAAGTAGAATCTAATAGAATATCCGGCTGTCACATGGGCTGATATGCATAACCGATATCAATTAAAGATCAGAGTCGAAGATGATCAACTAAGGCTATTTCTTTATCCTGTTAGACCCATCACCGGAGTCAAGATTGATATCGATCGTGAACCAAGGCCGAACAGGGATCGATATCACTATACAATAAGGAACGAAGAAACAGTGGTTCCAGATGGGGTTCTATGTGAAATGAAGGATAAATGACCGAGGACAAAACATTTGATGACTCCTGAGCAAGAACGGTTTCGATAGGCCCATCGAACCCAAAGAAGCACCAATGTTATCAGAAATATAACTTTAACGTTGATGATGATGCCATCGTATCGGCTATCGAACACATCAAAGATACCAAATGGCCTCGACCTCTACAATACGACCTAGCCTAAAGGGATCCAAACCAGATGTGAAAATATGGCACTCACGATAATAGAATAGAGGATTACCGACATTTGAGGGAGGACGGAGCATAGTTATTCAACCAGGGGAATCTTCGAGAATTCCTAAGTGGCCGAGCAAAGAATTATTTCATAAATAGGGACTCTAATTAACAAACCATGCCAGAAAAACCTCAGCATGTCATTCACATGATCATTGAATGGGTTGATGTTCCTCAAGGTCCGATGTTAAAGCGCATCAAAGTATCCATCATAAGGGAGAAAGGAACTTTGTCTTTCAGCGATGAGAACTCTGTACTCATGAATAGCTCTCAATTTAAAAGTGTGTTAATTTATCCAGGTAGCTCTTCCAACATCATTATAACAACTCGTCCTACAGAACTAAATCGTGCCTAGAACCTTTGTGCTAAACGGATTCAACCTCCAAGCTCAGGAAAAGGCTCATTCAATTTCTCATAGCTAACATAGATTGTTTTTCTTGGTCCCATCTTGACATGATAGGTATACCACCAGAGATAACCACTCACAAGCTGAGCCTCGATCCTAAATTCTACCCAATCAAGCAAAAAAAAGGCCCCGGTCCGAGATCAAACATGATTTCCATCAAGGACGAGGTAGCTAAACTCCTTAAAATAGGCCCCATTTGGGAAGGCAAATACCCGGAATGGTTATCAAACGTAGTGTAGTACATAAAAAGGGGAACAAACTGAGAATGTGTGTAGATTATAAAGATTTAAATAAGTCATGCCCCGAGGACTCTTTACCTTTGCCTAACATCAACCGCATTCCACAGCCGGCCACGAGATCCTCAGTTTTCTCGATGCCTACTCCGGGTACAACCAAATATGGATAAATCCGGATGATCAAGAAAAGACCTCATTCATCACTGAGTATGGCACATACTGCTATAACGTGATGCGATTTGGATTAAAAAAACGCTGGTGCCACTTACCAACGCCTGGTAAACCGAATGTTCAAAGAACAAATAAGGAAATCCATGGAAGTTACATTGACGATATGTTGGTTAAGTCCTTGAGAGAATAGGATCATTTAAAGCATTTGCAGGGAACCTTCAGTATATTGAAAAATACCAACATAAAGCTAAATTTGGAGAAATGTGCATTCATAGTTAGATTAGGTAAATTTATCGGGTTCATGGTATCTAATCGAGAAATCAAGATCAACCCCGTTAAGATCAAAGCTATCAAGGATATCATGGTAGTGGACAACTTAAAGGTCGTGCAAAGGCTAATCAGGCGCATTGTCGCCCTGGGGCAATTCATTTAGAGGTCCTCGGATAAGAGTCACTGATTCTTCTCGCTATTCAAAAAGAAGAACAACTTTTCATGGACCCCCGAGTGTCAATAGGCCATGGAGGAACTAAAACGAATTTTATCGAGCCCGTTGCTGCTTCATACACCAAAATTGGATGAAAAATTGTACGTCTATCGGGCAGTATTGGAAATAGCTAAGTGGAATCTTGGTCCGAGAAGAACAAGGTACGCAATTTCCAATTTATTATGTTAGCAGGACCCTAGGTGAGGCCGAGACTAGGCACCCTCACCTAGAAAAATTGGCGCTCTCTTTGCTAAGCGCCTCTAGGAAACTAAAACTGTATTTTTCGTGCCACCCCATGTGTGTTGTGACAAATTACCCGTAGCAAAATATTATGCATAAACCAAACTCTCGGGATGATTGGCCAAATGGTTTGTGGAAATCACTAGGTACGATATTGAGTATCGACCCCAAACATCCATCAAATCTCAAATTTTGGCAGACTTTGTGGCCGACCCTAATACCCAGATCGAACAAGAGTTATTGGTGAACTCGGGGACGTCCTCGGGAATATGGACATTCTTTACAGACGGTGCCTCGAACGCAAAAGGGTCCAAACTAGGTATCGTATTGAATCCACAAGTAGGCAATGTAGTTAGACAATCTATTAGGACTGTAAAATTGACTAACAAGGAGGCCAAATATGTGGCCATGATTCCATATCTTGAACTAGCCAAAATTTTGGGGGCGGAGGTGATCGAAGCTAAGTGTGACTCCCTCCTCATGGTGAACCAAATTAATGGAATATTTTAGGTTAGAAAAGAACGAATGCAAAGATACCTAGATAAAGTGCATGCAACATTACATCGATTTATTGAGTGGATTTATAGCACGTACCTCAAAACCAAACTAGCAAGGCTGATGCCCTTGCGAACTTAGGGTCGTTGGTCAAAGACGACAACTCGGGGCAGTTGTACAACTTATTAGATCGGTAAGAGAAGAAGGCCACGCCAGAATAAACTCTACAAGCTTGACTTGGGATTGGAGAAACAAATATGTAGAATATTGGAAGACCATAAAACTCCCCTCAGATCCAAAAGAATCGAGGACCTTGCGCACAAAGGAAGCCCGAGTCATCTTGTCCGAAGATGGAACCTTGTTCATAAAAATGTTCGATGGCGCACTTGCAATATGCCTGGGACCAGGAGATACCGAGTACGTTCAGAGGGATGTCCATGAGGGCACATGCACGAATCATTCAGACTCTGAATCATTGGTTTGAAAGGTAATCAGAGCCGGCTATCACTGGATCAACATGGAAAAAGACGCGAATGAGTTCATATGAAAATGTGATGAATGCCAAATACATACTCCGATGATTCACCAACCTAGGAAGCTGCTACATTCAGTCTTGTCACTGTGGCCATTCATTAAGTTGAGAATGGACATCATTGGCACTCTTCCATGGGCACCCAGTAAGGTTCAATTTATATTATTTATGACTTACTATTTTTCTAAGTGGGTTGAAGCACAGGCGTACAAGAAGGTCGAGGGAAGGAAGTCATCAACTTCATTTGGGACACATCATATGTCAGTTTAGAATGCCATATGAAATTGTATGTGACAATGGAAAATAATTTATCGGCAGCAAGGTGATCAAGTTTCTCGAGGATCATAAGATCAAAAGGATCCTATCAATACCTTATCACCCTAGTGGGAACAGACGAGCTAAATCGACCAACAAACCATACTCAAAGATCTCAATAGAAGGTTAACCGATGCCAAAGGAAAATAGAAGGATATCCTACCCGAAGTCCTATGGGCATATCGTACAACCTCGAAGTCCAATACCGGGGACACTCCATTCTCATTGGTTTACGGTGCCGAAGATCTAATACTGGTCAAAGTCCAAGAGCCAAGTATCAGATTCCGATATGCAACAGAGGAATCCAATGACGAGGACATGAATATGAGCTTGGAACTGTTGGATGAAAGGCGCGAAGACTCCCTTGTTCAGTTGGCTTCCAAAAAGCAACAGATCGAGAGATATTACAACAGAAGGTCCAACCTTTGATATTTCAACGTTGGGGATTAGTGCTAAGAAAGGTCACGCTGAACACTCGAAAGCCGAGCGAGGTAAAGTTGGGACTAAACAAGGAAGGTCCATATCATATCATCAAAATCACCGGAGAAAGGGTCGTATAAACTCGGGACGATGAACAATGAATAACTACCAAGCAATTGGAATATAACACACCTGGAACGATATTACTGCTGAGTTACAACCCCATTTGTTTTACATTTTATATTTTGAACTAACCCTTGCAGGTAAACGACAAGGAGCGGTGCAAAATTTTTAGGCCTAAAAGCACGTGTTGCACTCCTTTTCCCTTGAACTAGTTTTGTCCCCTATGGATTTTCTGGCAAAGTTTTTATCAAGGAAACAATGGATCATGCTAACTTAAAATTGAAAGATGGTTACAAACCTATATTGAAGATAACATTAACACCATATGAGGCCTCTCTATCATCAACCTTGAATATTGGGGGGCATTACCCTTGGATATCGACTTTAACAAGGAAAGAAACTTCCTAACCGAAAGGGTCTCGATCAATAGGACTCATTGTAAAGGGCCAAACGATAAAATAAATTGTGCCCGCATAGACTGCTTGAACCCTCACACAAAGAATGTACATATATATTGCTGTTATGCAGAAGAATAAAGAGAAGTTTGTTCATTGCAATCATCTAGTCCTTTAAAATTTCTTCTTTACATTTGTTAAGGAATTCCCTGCTTCCGATCCCTTGAATGTAACGATCCCTAAGGCCTCTTTAACTTAAGTTCGAACAATCACTTCTCGCTCGAGGACTGCCATCTGAAAACAAACTCGGACGATCCAAGCTATTAGACCTCGGGGGCAACAGTGGATCGTGCTAAACTTAGAGTCGAAAGATCGGTCATGAACAAGTATTTAAGATCACATTAATAGTATCCGATGTCTCTCTATAACCCTCGAATACTGGGGGACAATACCCTTGCATATTGGCTTTAGCAAGGAAAGAAACTTCGTAACTGAAGGGCCTCGATCGATAGGATATATTGTAAAGCCCCAAATGGTCAAATGAACCGTGCCCGCATAGACTGTTCGAATCCTGACACAAATCATGTACACATATATTACTATTCTGCACAATAATAAAGAGAAGTTTGTTCCTTGCAATCATCTTGTCCTTTAAAATTTCTTATATACATTTCTTAAGGAATTCCCTGCTTCCGATCCCCTAAAGGTAACGAGCCCAAGGGACGCTTTAACCTGAGTTCGAATAATAACTATCGGGGATTGCCATTCGAAAACAAACTCAGACAGTTCAAGCTATTAGACCTCGGGGGAATAAGACCTATTAGGCAACCCCTAAATTTTAAAACCCACGACCACCTCCACTCGGTGACTGTTATCTCGGGCAATCCCGGATAACTTGGGAAAGCAAGTCCACTAGGCGACTCTCAAATTAAAGGCTATGATCATATTAACACGGCTTAGAGACTTCCAAGACTCGTAGTGAAAACAAGGCCTTTAAAAAGAAAAATTTTCATAATTGGTTCCAAAGGCTACCCTCGGCAAACTATAACTTAAATTACTTACTTCGGGAGAAAGATTTTGATACCAAACTCCCAAGACACCTTAAAACAGAATAAAGTAAAGGCAATGTTTGTTTGAAGCTTCGAACATAACCTAATTATTTCATGCCAAGGCATTTTGATCTTTGTGAACAAAAAATGAAGCAAAGGGAGAAATTCGAAAGCTGTGAATGGGAAAGAAAACCTTATACATTTGTCCAAAATCCTTTTTACAAGGGCCAAATGGACCCGATACAGATTCTACAATGGCCAAAACGACCTCAAAAAACAAAAGACAAAAATGTCTAAAAGGATCCTAAGTGGCCTCATCTTCACCGGGGATCGTGTCATCACTTTTGGGGTCTCCGCCACCTTCGGGCTCATCCGAATCTTAAAACCCCTCGGAATATTCCTCCTCGAGATAAGACAACTTTCTTGCCATGGCTTTTGATACCTTGGCACTCTAATTTTAGCCAACAAGTCAAAACCCTGAGGTTGAACTCCCTCGAGGGCCTCCCTTTAGGATTACCGCTTCATATGCTCCACCATATTTCTCACTTGTTCCTGAGCCACCTCAGCATTGGCCTTATGCTGGGCCACCCTCTCATCATCCTCTACCTTAACCACAACAATTTCCAACTTAGCCGCCTCAAGTTCCTTGGCCAGAGTTTCTTGGCCGGAAATGGCTGAGCTCAGCTGAGACGGGATGTACTCGATATTTTTGGCCTGTTCCAAGGCTTTTCCCTCTATATCTCGGAGTTGGAACTCAGTTGAAGCCAGTTGTGCTCAGACAATCTCCTTTTCTAAGGCCAAGAGGTCCATGTTTCTCTTCCATTCTTCGGCCTCAGCTTTCACTGTATCCACTATCACATAGAGCTGCTCGATATGGTCAAGTTTCTTTTGAACCTGCGGGTTCGGGTCGTCAGCCACTATGTCTGAATCATCAACACTAAAATTCAAATACTCGTTTTACCTGCTCGATTAGGTCAGCATGCTCCTTCCAAGCCACTTCTAGCTCAGCCCAGAGTTTCTCACTGAGAAGCTTGTAAGCGTCCATCTTCTCAGTAAGCTCCCAAGTCTCAGCCTTGTGTTGGTCTAACCTCTCCCGATATCAAAGAAATTTTTTTTCATGAAGCACCGAGGCATCTAAACACAAAGAGAGATGTTATGATTTCTGCAACTTAAATCTAAGAACATAATAAAGAGGCATTTGAAGTTACTCGATTTAACACCTATTGAGCTTTGTTGAATAGGCAGGGCACTTCCACATCATCCATCTTGGCCTGGTTTTTTTAGGTCACCAAGTGCCGATGATAGCTGGCAATCCCACAGGGCTGAGAGAACCTAGGCATACTCCGGGATAGATATAATGATTGACCACTTTAGGTCAGGATCTGCACTTGGAGCTGGGAATCTGTCCACTAATCTTGGACTTGAAGAAGACAGGCTGGATCCCGAAGACAGTAACTTCTTTGGTATCGATAAGTCACCCAACCCGATAACATCCTCTGAGGTAGTAGAATCTATGCTGTCGAAGAAGTTAATGAAAGAATCTGACGCCCCTTGAGGCCCTCGTGTGAGCGTTCTTTAAGCGTATGGGCCTAGTTTATCATGGCGTCGGTAAATAACGGAGACCCAGAGATATCTACCGCCTCAAGTTCATCCTTCGGGGCACTTTCCTGTGTTCGAGGAATACTTGTTGTAGTCTCCTTATCAATTTCCCCAGTTTGGGGCAAAATGGCCTCGCCCCTATCCGGTTCGGAGGCCTCGGAAACTACCACCTCAGTTACTTTCCTGGCTTGAGGAAATGCGATGTTACCTCGCATATGGGCCACCAGCTTGGAAGCCTCTTCTTCTTCTTCTTCTTCTTCTTCCTCGGACTCATCTTTCAGCCGGTGGACCGAGTCCGATAGGAGAGCACTGGCCTCACCGTACATAGGCCTCATTTCAACATCTTCAGGAAGACCTGCAAAGAATGAAAAAGAGAGAAAAATGCAGAAAGAAAACTATATGTCATTCATTTAGCAAAGGAATCTCACAATGGGAATGGGCCTCCTACCGACCCTTCAAAAGTTCATGCCACGAGCGCTCGGAAAAGGGCTTTTAAGACATGATGCCCTCGACCCAGTCTTTGATCCGAGGAACTGCATCCGACATCCGAGTAGGCTGCACCATGAAACATCGATAAGAAGGGAGGAAAAGGAAAAGCAACAAACGAAATCTTAAAGGCAAGGTCATACTTATGTTTCATGTTTCATTTCTCGAGAAATGGCATGTCATCGGCCGAGATTAAATTCGAGGTTTTCACTTGAACGAATTGACCCAAATAGCCTCGGTCCCAATCCTCATCTATGCTTGAGAATGGGTTCTTAGTGGCCCAGCGGGGAATTTTTATTAGCCCCCCTCGATAGAGTCAGTGACTGTACATACGCATGAGGTGGTCGATGGTAAAGGGATACTTCTCGATTTTGCTTACGAAGAAGCGGAGGGGAATTACTATCCTCCAGAAAAAGGGGTGAATTTGACTGAGGGTCATCTTGTACCTCTTACAGAAGGCGACAATCACCGGGTCCAAAGAGACCAACATGAAGGATAAGTGTAAATACTTAAGAAACCCTCCACATGGGTAGTAATCGCTTATCAGGTGTAGGAACCACCACATGCTTACCAACCCAATAGCAATCCTCCTCGACTATAGAGAGGAGACTGTCGGTAGCATATACTCGAGAATGGCTTGCACCGACCCGATACTGAAAAGGTTTTCTCGACCTTGAAATCACCACCGGTGGGGAACCTACCCCACAGGAACGAACAGGGTACCGGTGTCTTTTCCTCATTAGCAGCAGACGAAACATTTCTCTCTTCAGCCTGTCGCGAAGCAGGGGGAGTTTCTTTTTTGAGGAACAGACTTTGAGGTCTTCGTCATTTTTTTGGAAAGTTAAGGGAAAAGAGGAAGTTAAAAGGATATGCTTGATAATTGGGAATGAAGAACAGAAGTTCTTATAAAGATATTTCAGAGTAATTAGAAAATTGATATTTGGGGATATAGAAATTTCTAATGTACGTGGGCAGAGGTTTTGAAAGTAAAGTTTGAATGACATAATGAGGAGGTATTTTTAGTTTGCAAATGATGGTTCTCAACCTGTATTGGCTGACCATCAACTGACGTACATTTAATACCTTTAAGACGTAACTGATGAGACTAGGGCTGTACACAGATCGGATCAGATCAGATTTAGCACATTTTATATTCAAATTTTGGATTTCGAATTCTAGAAAATGCAATCTGAATCTGATCAGAATTATATCGGATTGGTTCAAATTTTAAAGTTTGGATCAGATCGAATTTCGGATCGTATTATTATGCATCAAAGTTAAACTAATATATATATATATATATATATATAAAGAAAAATTCATGTTTATGCATTTATGAGAGTACTATGGTACCAATATAGCTAAATCTAGCAATTGTAAAGGTAATAACTTGGAGGTTAATATAAAGAAAGTATTAACTATCCAATATTAAACTGTAGTATTTATACATGCCCTAATAATTTCAGATTTCGGATCGGATCTGATTAAAATATACCAATTCAAATCTGATCCAAAATCTAAAATTTTGAAAAACACAATCCGAAATATGATCCAATCCAAAATTAGAAATTGAATGGATCGATTCGAATTTTGGATATCCGATTCGAATGAACAGCCCTAGACGAAACGTTTTGTCAGTTTTTTCATTTCTGGCGCGAAGTATCGAGATGAAGACCGATTGCTCATATCATTTCTCATTGTTTACTCTCCGAAAAACGAGAGGACTATCTATATATGGTCGAAGCCAGGCTCATCTATTGCATGACAGATTGGGACTGAAATATGATAGGTTGAAGATTGACCCCGGGTTCCATCAAACAAAGGTACGAAGTTAGAACACACGTCTTCAAAGATCATCGAGCCCTTGACTCCGGAGCTGACCCCGACTCCAAATAAGCTTGAGGAAACATTATCGGACCAAATAACAGAAGGCCGAAATATCCGCAACTCGGTGAGATATCATCGCAGAAATCTCGTCAGGTATCAATGAGAAATCGATTAATTACCAAATCATGAGATTCTTTACCTTTTGTAGAATTGTATCCAAAGTAGGACTCCCCTACTATATAAAAGGGGTCTTGATTATTTGTAACAAACATGGTAACACGCATCCCAAAGCAATATACTGTTACTACTAGTTCTTATTATCTTATCATTCTGCTCTGATACTGATTAAGGCACTTTTGACTCGAGGGTGACCAACCTTCAAGACCAAAATTGTTTAACTTGTGTGGTTTGCATTTACTTTTTACTCATTGATTTCAATATTAATCTGACTTTCTCAGTTTGTATTAAGTTAGATCACGTATCTTTAAAATCGCGTATAAATTCGATTGTTATTCGCTTTTGAGCATAAACATTCAGTAATTTTGTTATGTTTTACCTTATTCACAACATGATCAAGCATGATTGTAGAACCTAACTTGTTTTTTTATGTAATCTTCACCAGAGGCTGATCTATATCGAGGATTGGGGATGACACGCTACCCATACGCTTGAGAGTTGTTTTGTGTGTGTATAATTATATATATTGGTAATTTTTTACATAAACTCTATATAGCAAAAGGATGGTACTGGGAGTAATAAGTTGGACCTAGACGCCATGGATAAAGGCTAACATTCTTGAATCCAGTTTATTCCCTTTTCTTTTCTTTACTGTCTTGCTCATTTTCTTAATTTCTAGTATTTCTTCATCTTTTGATTTTGTCTTTTTAATACAACTATTTTATTATTTAATCAATAATATATTTACTTTTTTTTCTTCGCGTGGATCTTCAATATTTTATTTGAATGTGATTTTAATATGTTCTCTTTTTATTCATGTGATTTTATTGTTTCAGGAATCTTTTAGAATGATGGCATCAATAGACATAATATTAATCTAGCTAAGGGTTGTATTTGCTAAGTTTAATTTTATTTTAATTTTGTGCATCTAATCACATCATTTAATAGAGTCAGAGAATTATATCGAATTAGACAAAACTTTTGTGTTTGATGGTCCAATATTTATTTATGTACCAAAAATCTTGTAAATCGAACTCAATTAATTCAAAAGAGATCGATCCGAACCAAATCAAATTAGTTCAAGACGGATCAAATCAATAAAATATAGACTCTAATTCAATCTCTTTTACTATTGATAGGTTTGCGTTTAAAAGTGTCACCCGTAGCCATCAAATCATGAGTCAACCTCTGAATTTCTTAATATTTTACACAAAGACGTAGAAAATCGCAACTATAGAAAAATTCATTAATAGATATCTAATAAAAGTTAATGCAATTCTGTTTCAGTGATATATATCTCTATTACTTGATATTTAGTTATTTATTCATATAGTATATTTGTCGAAATTGTAGGATTTCATCTCAAAAGTCCCCCAAAAAGTGAACATATATACTTAGATTAGCAGCTCTATAAAAGCCTAGAACACATAAATAAAGAATATACTAAGCTTTATTTTTTAATTTGGTAGGAAAAGTGGAGGTTAGAGCTTTCAATTAGGTATTTGTATGAATCAAACTCGTTCGGTTAAAAGTGCAAGATATCGTTATAAAGACAAAATTTGAACGGTTTTCTGAATATGCCATCTGATAATTAATTTGAAATTCATCTTGATTAGTCATGGACATATACAAACCCTGCACGCAAACATATACAGTGCTTTAACATGCATAATTAGTGCAATTAATCTTGAAAGACAAATAGCTTTTTCAATAATTGAGACCAGCTGAAAGTAGTGGCGAAATTAGAATTTTTTTAAGGGTGTTCAAATTTTAAAAAAATGGAAAATATTTTCAATAAAGTGTATTTAATATATGGTATATACCTCTATAATGTAATATTTTACCTATGTACATAGTGAAATTTTTCAACGAAAGACGGTCGATTGACCACCCTTATGACTATGTGGCTTCACCACTGGCTGAAAGAGCAACAGATGCTTAAATTTGTTTTGCTAGCATGCAGTTCCAGGATTTAACTTGAATTTTATGGCTTCGAGTTCGAAATTCTATCATAGTTCATTTGATTTATTTGGTTCGAAATATATTATTCATATATATATATATATATAATAAATTTTTTAATACATATGTATGGTCTGAGCTAAAATCATGGAGTTGATCATATCAACTGATTTATATTTTCTACATTACATCCCCCCTGCTAGCTGGTCCTCTCTACACTACTCCACTCTGTCAGATTTCTCTTGTTATAAACACTACCCCATTAAAGCATGCATAGTTTTCCTTTGTTCTTCAATATATCTTTTTGTCACAGCCACAAAAGTTTTATAATTAACCAACCACTCCTCCTTAACTGCAAACCTATACTCTCCCTCTCCCATGGAATTCTAATATACAAATATATAGCAATATATTGAGAATTATGATAATGAATGTCGTTAGTTGGTATTCAATTCTTCTCATGTTCATCACAGAATTCCTTACAAAATATCTCTTACAATTATGTTATCCATATATTGCACACTTTCTTCTTTATCTTTCATTCTAATTTCAGACTTCCTAGCTAACTACTTTCTGCCTTAACTACTTCCACCAATTTATTTTTTTGGGGACCTCCCTATATCTGTACAACAATCTAAGGCAGTGGATGGACATTGTGGTGAACGCGGACATATTTTGTTGTTTTCGATTCAAATTATATAACATATAACGAGAAATATTCAAAAAAATGTTATTTATACTGTTGAAAATTGGGGTTTTAATGATTAACATATTATGTCCAGTGAATGTGCGCTAAAAACCAGGTCCTCAAGGTAGCTGCTAGAGGTTCTTATAAGACAGTAACTTTTTCACAAGTTAACTACTCTAGTCCAAGATTGTTGAAAGAAGGTTGTTAATGTGATAAAGGCCATTATCCAAGTGTGACGACCCGGCCAGTCGTCTCATGAATTACTACCTTGTTTTTCCTATTTTCTACTTCTTTATGCTTCATTATCCGTGTCTTATGTGATCGAGTTGGTTTGGAGAGGTTTTGGTAGGAAATGAGACACTTAGTCTCTTTAAGGAAGGTTTAGTTTGGAAAAGTCAACCGGATGTTGACTTATGCGTTAGAAGGCCCGGATGTAATTTCCGATGATTCAGTTAGCTTTGGGGGTTGATTTGTGACTTAGGAGTATGATCGGAAGTGGTTTTGGAGGTCCGGTGTAGAATTAGGCTTGAATTGGCGAAATTAGTATTTTGGCCATTTTCGGTTGATAAGTGAGATTTTGATCCGAGGGTAAGAATGAGATTTCGAGAGTTTTTGTAGCTTCGTTATGTGATTTGGGATGTGTGTAAAATTTCAGGTAATTCGGAGGTGGTTTGGTTGGGGTTTTGATCAAAAGTGAGTTTCGGAAGTTTTTGAAAAACTTAGGCTTGAATTCAATGTGAATTAATGGTTTTGGTGTTGTTTGAGGTGTTTTAATGATTGGAACAAGTTTGTATAAGGTAGTAGGTCACGTTAGTGTTTTTAGTTGAGGTCCCGGAGGCCTCGGGATGGTTTCAGATAGCTAACGAAAAATTTTGAACTTAAGCAAATTGCAGATTTCTGCTATTTCTGGTATTCTCACACCTGCGGTTTGGGGACCGCAGATGCGGTGTCGAAGATGCGGAAGGGAAGGTGCTGATACGGGTTCAGGGAGTCAAGGCAGGATGTAGATGCGGTATTGGAACCGCATCTGCGGAGTCACAGATGCGGATTTTGGATCCTTAGTGAAGTTCTGCAGATGTGGAGTATCAACTGCAGAAGCGGGTTTTGGACCGCAGATGCGGCCATGACTGGGCAAAATGTATAAAAGTTTCTTCTTCGCGAGTTTTGAAGGGTTTATTCATTTTAACTTACGACTTGGATATTTTTGGGCGATTTTGATGATGGATTTCAAGAGAACTTCGATAAAGTAAGGATTTTGGACTTAAAACACAATTCTATGGTGTTATTTCATGGATTAGGACTGAAACTATGGACTACAAATGGAGGTTTAGGGCTTGAACTTAAACGAGCTAAAATTAAGAATTTGAGGGGTCAATTGAACTTCGATTCTTGTGTTTTTGATATGTATGAACTCGTGGGGAGATATGGAGTCTAATGATGTAAAAATTTTCGTGTTTTGAGAAGGGGACCCGGGGCTCGGGTTTTGTCAATTTCGGGATTTTTGATGTTTTACAATTGTTTACGCTTGGATTTTGTTTCCTTAGCATATTGTGACGCATTCGTTCTGGTTTTGGTCAGATTCGACGCGCGAGGAAGCCAATTTGAGAGGCACGAGCATAAGGAGCTAGAGCTTTGACCGATTTGAGGTGAGTAATGATTGTAAATGATGTCCTAAGGTGTTTGAAACTCCGAATTTGCACAACGTAATGCTATGTTGAGTTGAGACACAGATGAGTGTGGGATCCATCAATACTGGGGATTGTGAACTGGTCCATCCCGATTGATGATTTTACCATATTTTTGACCGAGACTCATTTATTATCATTATGATTTGAGCTAGTTGCCATGTTTGGGGCCTTGTGCCGACCTGTAGAACCCTTAGGGATCTTTTGACCAATTCTCCTTACTTTACTTGTTAAAAATCATATCCTCAGTCTTGTTTCTATTTGGTTAAATCAATATTAACAGGTTTTATAAATGCTAATCCTAAATGAGAGAGATATGTTAACTGAGATCCCTCCCGTATATTATTGTGCCTGAGAGGCTGTGGGTATAATGACTGAGAGGGGTTGAAAACCCAATAGTGAGAATGTTATATATGTTATGGATCGGGCTGCACGCCGCATAAAATATTAATATGGACCGGGTCACACGCCGCATCAAATGTATATGTGGATCGGGCTGCGCGCTGCAGCAATATAGTGCTTGAGATGTAAGGGCCCCTCCCAGAGTTTGCACACCCCCAGTGAGTGCAATCGACTAATTATAAGAATCGGGCTGTACGCCAGAGCGATGTACGGATCAGGCTGTACGCCACAGCTATTATTTTGATTTCGGTTATTGTAAAAGAGTATATGGATTGAGTGCTGAGGATAAATAATAATTAATAAATTGTAAGCTTAACTATAGTTGATAAGTTACATGTTTTACCTGATTTAAAAGAGATTTCACCTGGTTTCTTCATTATTTTGCTGCTTAAAGTTGTTTTACTGCTTTGATATAAAACTGCTTAGTGCCTTTACGTGTTTTTATACTATCAACTATTATTTATGATTATTACTCACTGGGTCAGAGTACTCACATTGTTCCATGCACCTTGCATGCAGATCAAGGTGTTCCCAAGGCATAGTGGGAGTTTTCTTGCTGATCATTATCCACCGGAGTCATCTAGCTGCATGGTGTTTTCAGACCCGATTTCTCCCTCTATCTTTTACTTTTCATCATTTTATATTATCCCTGTATTAGGCTGTTGAAATATTGTAATAGAGGCTCTTAACTTGTGACACCAGATCGATGGGCTATTGTAGAGATATTGTTATGGTTTGCCGCATATTTTATCTACTGTTTCAGACTTCTGTTCATGTTGAATTGGTATTTAACTCGGTAATCGGTAATGAACTCTATGAAAAGAGGTGTGAGTGTTAATTGGTCGGGCTTGCCTAACAATGTGTTGGGCGCCATCAGGACCGGGGTTGGGGCCGTGATAGCAAGAAGATATGCTCACATATAAGTGATAGATAAAAGTCACCAGAGTTGTGGAGTCCTTAGAACTGTACGATTTCTATCAAATAAGAAGTTGACTATGCATAGGACTCCTAAAAAATCTCGGAGTCTAGAGAACCTAAATACTTTCCTGATGGACTAAGGAGATTATCCTTTTGCACGTCAACTGTGGAACAACATTTTCAGCACTCAAGTTGATTTTTAGTCTTAATGCTCTTCTTGAGTCAGTTAGTAAACATGTACTAGGAAATCGAATTGTAATCAAGTTATCGTATATACTCTGTTGGTTGAAGTAAGTGTTTTGAGTTTGTAAGTTAGAGTAACTTGTAAGTCATTCAAATAGTTGAAGTAGGAGAACTGTATCAGTATTGATTTACAAGTCTTGTAATCAATACATTTGGCTCATTTATTTTAGTGAAGTTGAAGCTAAAATTCTACGTGGTACGTTGTGATTTTTGCACCTTTTGGCCAGATGATTTTTCACGTAAAAATTGATGTCTATGGGTTTTATTGTTTATTTCGTTTACGCCTAAGAAGTAACGGAAGGAACCAAGTTCTTTACTAATTTAGGAAGGTACTCAAACTAAACATTGATATCAGGGTAGGTTCTCTCAAACGTACGTATCACCAAGAGAGATCTTGGAAACAAAATGAATACTCCAACTGGAATTAACGAAGGATAGTTAACCGCTAGAGTGCCTCTTTTCAATGAAAAATACTACGGTTAGTGGAAGGCAAGAATGGAGGATTTTCTTACGGTTGAGGACTATAAACTATGGACAATAATGAATCGAGGACTACTAACTCCGATAAAAAAAATATGGAAAATGATATTGTTCCCAAAGACCCCTATGAATTTGTGGCGGCAGATTTCAAAATGATGGAAAAGAATGCCAAGACCAAGAAGATCCTCATTCGTGGACTTGGTCCTGATGAGTAGAAAAAGATATTTGCATGCTAAATACAAAGGAGATCTAGGATGCACTTTAAATTACTCATGAAGGAACTAATCAAATGAAGAGATCAATGATTGAGCTACTTTTGAGAAATTATAAGCTCTTCCCTATGAGGGAGTCTAAATCCATTTACACTACCAGAAATTGGATATTAGTGGCAACGTATAGCAGCGACCCTACAGGTTGCTACAATAGCTATATTATTAGTAGTGAATTTAGCAAAAGGGTACTTTTTTTAGCAGCGACTTAGTTTTTGTCACGTCTAATGTAGCTAAAATTTTTAGTCCCGCTCAGAATAGAACTTTGGCTCCAAATATTTTGTTGCGACTTTGGCAAGTCATCGCAAAACTCTATTGCAGCTACTTGGTCGCTCCTGTACCCTAGATTTCACTTTTAAAGAAATAGAAAATAAAATTTAAAATGTTCTCTTTGTTATAAACTAAAGCAAAAGACAAGAACAATAGAACAAGAACAATAGCAATAGAGAGAAGAGTAGAGAGAGTTCTTCTTATTGAGAGTTAGGATTGAATTACAATGGTAGAGAGCACCTCTATTTATAGGGAGGAGGAAGATCTTGCTACCAATAATAGGACTCTAAAATCTCTCTAATTAAGTACATTAAAGACATTCACCTTAAATAGAAGTGTAAGAATCTTCTATTTCATAACACTCCCCCTTGAATGTCTATTCAATGATGTGCCTCGTTAAAACCTTAAAACAAAACCCAATGGGAAAAATTAAAGTAAGGAAAGAGTACACATGTTTGAATATGCGCCTATTGGTTGCCTCGTTAAAAACCTTGCAAGGAAAACCCAGTGGGACAAAACCTTGTAAGGGAAAAAGAGTGCAACGCGCATTGACTCCCCCTAATGAGTACATCAATTTATATCCTTGAGCATTTGCATTCCAGTCTTGTGCATCATCTTCAAAACGATCTTTGGTAGATATTTGACAAATCAACCATATTGACTTGAATAAATATTCCGTACCTTGAAATCATCATTCTTGATAGATATGAACATCTTCATATATTGTCGTGGAATAACTCTTCAATATCTCCATAGATGCATTCTCAATGCCATCATGCTTATAGTTATAGCAAGATACATATGTACACAAATTGCACTTAGGATGTGGTACTTCAGGACCAAGAATTGCATATGCTTCAAGCAACTTAAATCTTTCAAGTTAAGTCATATAAGTCGCATAATAGACTTTAGCTGCATATCAAGCTTTCATTAGTGATACTAAACAAATAAGATATCGAAAACTGACTATACATACCTTTGACTTTTATCTTTCAAGCATATGAATTATAGGTTCAAAGCTACATGTCTTTCATATGGAATCAATTCTTCTTGGATTGTATCTCTTCCATTTAGTTGCTTTCTTTGAGTCAGCAAATGCGTATAGCATGCTTTGCAATATGTTGCAATTGAATTATCCCTTTTATGAACTTCAGGTTCATATCATGATGTTCGGGGATATACATATACAAATGATAATTCATCCCATGTAACACTTTCTCAAGTGTTTATCATGTCTCCCCCTCATGTTAGTAAAGCTAACATGTTTCCTCAACTTTGGGAAATCATCTTTGTGCATTATGTCAATATACACAGCACCTTAATATAAGATGAAATTATTTGGTTCCTGACCCTGAACCACTTGTGAGGGGAGAATATACTCTCGTATACAACTTATATCAAACTGATATATATATATAACTTAGTTCTCATAAGAAACAGTTTAGCTATTAAGTGGAAGCACTCAATAATTATCTTGCTAAACCAACTTTAATATAAACCAACTTATCAAGATGAACTGTCTTGAGTAGAGAATCTGGAAACTATGCTCGAAGTTAGATTACTGAGCGATTTACCTCGCAAGCACTGCCAGGCTGCGGGTTAATAACAATTGCGCATGTAACCATTCCATAGATGCATCATATGTGGTATACATGGCAGGTGAATGGGCCCATATTCACCTTTGATATTTCCAGAATTTAGGGGCTTCAACCCGAACTCTTTAGTTGGTCAGTTCATTACTGAGAACAAGTGATACAAAAGTATTCGTAAAGAACTTTCTAGTTCTTTAATATTCACCTATGTGAATTTGCACATCATACTTAAAATGAGATGGCTAACATAAATTATCAATATTGGTAAACTTCAAATTTACACCATGACATGTGCACTTATCAATAAACTTCGAGTTTATTATGACATGGCTTTATATACCAATAGATATCCACTTTATTGTGGCATTCTTTCGTTTGTGTAGTACAAACTGGAGAACAAAGCGGGTAGCTTTTCATATACAAATTACCCCGCTACAAGTTGTAGTAATAGGAGAATCAAAGCCTTCCTTTATTTATAGTCTCAATATTATCAATCGCTTTCGCGTGTACTTTGGAAACTGAATAAGTTTCTTTGAGACTTACTACAGCACAATACTCAATTGTGTTTCTCCAACATAGTAATAATTGGCTCTTCGAGAGCTCTCAATTAATTTTGTACTACCACAGTCTGAGGTTCGAGATCCTCACATTCTTGCATTCCGTATTTTCAAGAGTCTCAGGCTCAATAGATTCTTCGTGAATCTCGGAATTAATCAAATCATGAGCGTCCTCATGTGATTCTTTCATAGTGTCATTTAGATCGTTCTTTTTCCTCTTTCTAGGATTTCGATCTTTGGAACCTAATGGTCTGCCACGCTTCTGGCGTGCATTTGACTCATTGGATATGACACTAGATATTTGTCCAATAGGGACTTCAATACGTATCGGAACATTTTCCGCGTGAATGTGGGATTTCGTTATCCTCTTCAAGTCCGTAAATGCGTCAGGCATTTGATTTGCTATTCTTTGCAAATGGATAATCTTTTGTACCTCCTTCTTTCAAATAGAGGTATGTGGATCAAGATGAGATAATGATACATTTTTCCACAAAATTTCCCATTTGGTTTCACCGACTTCTCCCCCTAATTTTGGGAAAAGTGTCTCATCAAATTGACAGTCTGCAAATAGTGCAATGAACAAATCTCCTGTCAATGTTTCGAGGTAGCGAATAATGGAGGACGATTCATACTCAACATATATTCCTAACCTTCTTTGCAGACCCATTTTGGTGCGGGATGGCGGTGCTACAGGCACCTATACTGCGCATCCAAAGCTTCTTAAATGGGATATATTGGGTTCATGACCCAAAACCAATTGCAATAGGGAATATTTGTGATAATTCGTCAGTCAGAGACGAACTAGCATTGCTGCATGCGAAATGGCGTGACCCTAAGCCGAAGCGGGCAGCCGACAAAGTAGCATTGCTGCATGCAAAATGGCGTGAACCCAAACCGAAATGGGCAGCCTCGTTTTCATGAAGAATTCAAGATTATTCTCATCTATTATCCATTAACTTTGCAAACGCAAGGTTGCGTGATGGCAACAAGCACACATTAGACCATCTACAGGATGCGTCTATCAAGACCATGAAATACCTAAACTACCCACTAGGTGGGTGAATAGGTCCACAAATGTCCCCTTGTATACGTTCCAGAAACTGGGGTGACTCAGCCCAAACTTTGTTGGGGATGGTCTGATAATCAGCTTGCCTTGATAACACGAAGTGCAAGGATATTCATTACCTGAGAGAATTTTGAAATTCTTTAACGGATGCCCATATGAGCTTTCTATAATCCGTCTCATCATGGTTGATCCTGGGTGACCCAGTCGATCATGCCAAAGTACAAATGTATTGGACTCAGTATTCTTTAGATTTACTGTTGAATGTGCCTCAATTGCACTAATTCTTGTCCAATACAGGCCACAAGATAAAGACGGGAATTTCTCAATAACCCTCTTTTGGCCGGAGACATTCTTTAAAGTGAGGACGAGATATTCGAGATTATCTTCATCCATTGTCTCAATATTGTAGCCATTCCGGCGTACATCTTTAAAACTCAACAAGTTTCTCATAGAATTGGAGGAGAACATAGCATTCTCTATGATTAACGTCGTGCCCTTGGGCAGAGTTACAATGGCTCTTCCGGAGCCTTCGATCAATTTACTTTCCATGGTATGACATACAAAAGAAATACAGGAACATAAGAATAAGCAAGTTCAATTCTTTTGTGTCACATAATATTTTCAAAATCTGCTACTAACAGTTGGCTAACAAAATCAGATATGTTATCCATAATTAATTCCTTTGCAGTTTGAAAATTTCAGCGTTTTTCATAGGACAATCGATTATTAAACCCACACAATCGATTGTTGGAACATAGACAATCGATTGTTTTACATAGACAATCGATTGTGGATGATTTTTGAAAAATTCCAGATTACACTGCCTAACGACAATCGATTGTTAGATATAGACAATCGATTGTGGGTGATTTTTGAAAAATTCCAGACCTCACTGTTTCAAGAAAATCGATTGTTAGACAAAGACAATCGATTGTTGGCTATTTTTGAAAATTTCCAGACCTCACTGTTTCAAGACAATCGATTGTTAGTCAACGACAATCGATTGTTGATCAATTGTTTTTCAACTTTAATGCGAAAATAGTTGATAATCGACTAGTTTTTCAGGCTAGTCGATTACCCCCACTGGAAAATAAAAGTTTTATTGATATTTGAGCATATTGAAGATATTCTAAAGAACTACTGCTAACATTGCTTCATGAACTAACTAATACGAGCTAATGCTAATGACTATTAGTTTATTCACTAACTAATACAAATAAGTAGAACAAAATCAAATAACTCCATCTTCTTTCATCACGGATCCATCGCCGATTAGGTGGTCTATTTTTCCATCGGGTTGCTCAAAGAAGTCTGCCACATCCAGGTGGGTGATATCCTCATTGTCGTTATAGACAAAATTTGTTTCAGGGCCTTTTCTCTTTCGAGATGCTTGATAAAGGTCAACCAAGTGTCTTGGTGTACGGCAAATCCTAGACCAGTGCCCATTTCCACCGCAACGATAACATATAGTTTCTGAACTATTTGCCTTAGGATCTTCTGGACCCCGTTTCTGCTTTCGGTGGTTATCTCTCTTTGGGGGGTGACGGACTTCTTTGGAATTTCTTCCTTGTCCACGTCCTTGGCTTTGACCCCGTTTATGACCGTGATCATGGTCCCTTTTATGTTTGGCATAATGCGAGTGCACCATATCTGCTTCAGGCAGTGGTGTAGACCCAGTTGGTCTATTTTCGTGATTTCTCGTGAGCAGATCATTATTTCGCTCAGCCACTAGTAAGAGAGAAATCAGTTCAGAGTACTTCGTAAAGCCTTTCTCTCGGTACTGTTGCTGCAGTACCATATTGGAGGCATGAAACGTTGTAAACGTTTTCTCAAGCATATCGTAATCGGAGATGTTATCTCCACATAGCTTCAGTTTAGAAGTAATTCTGAACATAGCAGAATTATATTCAGAAACGGACTTAAAGTCTTGTAGCCTCAGATGGGCCCAATCATATCGTGCTTGTGGCAGAGTGACCAACTTCAGGTTGTCATATCTCTCCTTTAAGCTGTTCCACAAAACGAGTGGATCCTTGACGGTGAGATATTCAATCTTCAAACCTTCGTCAAGGTGGTGGCGCAAGAAAATCAAGGCCTTCGCACAATCTTGGGTGGATGCTTTTTCTTTATCTTTGAGGGTGTCTCCGAGACCCATAGCATCTAAGTGGATTTCAGCATCCAACACCCATGTCATATAGTTCTTGCCCGAAATTTCAAGGGCAACGAATTTTCTTTTCATAATGTCAGACATACTCGAAAATTAAATTAGGAAGAGGGAAAATACCTTGGATTTTCGAGAATGATACTTGAGACGGTAGAGTCTCGTGCTGATAACGTATTATAAACTAAAGCAAAAGACAAGAACAATAGAACAAGAACAATAGCAATAGAGAGAAGAGTAGAGAGAGTTCTTCTTATTGAGAGTTAGGATTGAATTACAATGGTAGAGAGCACCTCTATTTATAGGGAGGAGGAAGATCTTGCTACCAATAATAGGACTCTAAAATCTCTCTAATTAAGTACATTAAAGACATTCACCTTAAATAGAAGTGTAAGAATCTTCTATTTCATAACACTCTTTACCTTTTATTGAACAGAAGCCCACAAAGCAGAATAGAGGAGTACAAACTCTATGTAAAATCGACACACTCTCTCTCTCTCTACAAATCAGGTCTCCCAAATTTGACCCAAATGTAAATCTCTCAAATCAAAATGTGAATCTCAGGTATGTTCAAATCCCTAATTTTTTGTTTTATTTTGGGAAAGAAGTTCCTCCATTTTAATATCGATTCATAAAGTTCCTCCGTTCAAACCCCTAATCCGACTTGAATAGAAGAAATGATTCTGTTCCTAATTGATTTTACCTTTCCTTCTTACATGTTACTATCCCACTAAAACCCCATAAATATTTATATAAGATATATTTAAATTTGGATATTTTGGTATAATGATTCTGTAAGACAAAAGTTTCAACATGCAGTTAGGGATAATTATTTTTTCAGTGATTTTACTTTTGCCTTCTCTAATTTCATCTCGAATTTATCTGAGTCATTTGATAATCTACATGAATACCAAAAGAATCACACAGAAAGAATCGTTTAAAGCGTATTTGGCGTTGTTATTTTTGATTCTCGGTTTTGATAGAATCTCATCTATCTCTTTTCTTGAGTAAGTTGAAATCTTCTTCTTGAGAGACGTTTTATATGTCGGCATTCTATTTAGTTTGAATTATTATATGAGCTTCGTAGGTTCTTTCACTTATATCCCCTGTCGCTACAGTCTGTGTAATTCCTTAAATTATTTATGGAACAGTACATATACATGCTTTGAATATGACTCTCTCTCTCTCTCCGATGTGTACTATGATATTGCTTTAGCAAGTGATGATAGGATTAATGGGAATTTAATTAAATATATAAAAGTGAGAGACCTCAAACATTTTGCTGAAGAAAGCTGTCGTATTCTGTATGTCATTTAAGAATATTCGTAGGCATGCATTCTTCACTTTTGTGATCCTTTATTTGGTCTAGAATAATATTCAAGTGATGCTTATTGGTACTAAAATATGTTTGGTTTCTTGTTTAGATGACGCCTCATTATGCTAGATGTAATAATGTGAATATTGTATCAAAAATCATCGCTAGTTTACCGAAATTGCATAGGCCCCTCCTTTGAGTTTCAAGGAGTTATCATGCAAACCTCATAAATCTTTAAGAGGAAAAAATTTCTGTAATTATTCTTATTTATAAGTGATTTGATTTGTTCATCTTTCTTTGGTATTTTAGTTTTTATAGATATTTTGATTATTATCATCCTTACCCTTTTAACTAGATAATTCATGTTTTTATTTTTTAAAATAGATATGATGGATAAAAGTTAGTTGAATATTCAGAATAGAGTAGACCAAAGTTATAGAGATGGAGTAGACAACTTTCTTAGTTGGACATTCAGTCAACCAACTTTGAACACTATGATTCTGTCCTTGGAACGGGTGTATGAATATCGTGTTCAAGGTAAGGGTTGGTTTAAGAGGAGATTTATTGAGGAAGGGTTTTTGGGATTCTTATAAAGTGTGGGACTTGCATGGAGAAGTGTTAGATAGAGCTGAAACTTGTAATACTACAATTAGTGATGAAGAAGAAGATGATAGCATTGAAGAGGATAATATTACTAAAATAATTCACGATGCTTGTGGATATATAAATGTGGAGAATAATAATATTAATAATTCAGTGGACATTTAAGAGCCAAATGTACATGCAACAAAGTTCTACAAATTGTTAGAATATGATGAGACAAAATTTTATCCTGGTTGTAAAAAAGTCTTGAAGTTCTATTTTGTTGTTAAACTACTTCACTTGAAGTGTCTTAACCATTGGAGCATTAAATCTATGGATGCATTGTTGGGCTTCTTTAAAGAAGTTCTTCCCGAGTGACATTTGTGCCAAATTCTTTCTATGAAGCAAAGAATAGTTTTTGTGACCTCGGCTTGAGGTACACCAAAGTAGATGCATGTCGGAATGATTGTATTTTGTATTGGCATGCTTATGTCGATGTCCAAGCATGTCCTAAGTGTGGTAAGTTTAGATGGAAGTCTTAAGAATACGGAGGCAAGAAGTAGCTCATAAAATCTTGCGGCATTTTTTAATCAAACCAAGGCTTCAAAGATTGTGCATGGCAAGATGAAAAACTAAAAAGATGAGGTGGCACTAGCTATGTATTACTTGCCACCATGGGATCGCATGAAAAATTCATACTTCATGATGACACTTCTTATTCCAGGCCCCAAGTGTCCAGGCAATGATATCGATATATGTTTACAACCAATGGTTGAAGAGTTGAATGAATTATGGGACGAGGTGGAGACTTATGATGCACACTCAAAATTTAATTTTCTGATGCGTGTGACTATTATGTGGATGATCAATGACTTTCCTGCATATGAAAATCTTTCAGTATGGTCAACCAAAGGCAAGCTTTTATGCCCTTGTTGCCATAAAGATACACAATCGACTTCCTTGCGTAGTAAGTTGTGTTATATGGGTAATCGTCGCTTCCTTCCCATGGACCATACATGACGAAGAAGTAGGACGTTATTTGATGGGAAAGCTGTAATGGGAGTTCTACCTAACCCTTTAACAGGTGAGAAATCACAAGCTTTGGGTGATGTGACTTTTGATAAAGGACAAAAGAGAAAGCGTGATGTTCATAGCATTGCTTACAATTGAAAGAAGAAAAGTATCTTTTTCCAATTGCTTTATTGGAAGAGTCTTATGTTACGACATAACCTTGATGTGATTCACATCGAAAGAAATATGTCCGATAATATTATATCAAGTGTCATGAATATGGTTGGAAAGATAAAAAACACATTGAAAAGCAGATATGACTTGATGGACCTTGGAATCAGACAAAGGTTGCATCCAATTGAAGATGCGAATAATATTTTGTTAACAGCATCATGCTATGTATTATCTTCAGAAGAGAAGCTGAAGGTATGCAATTTCTTAGCTAATCTGAAGGCCTGATGCCTTTTCCTCAAACATTTCAAGGTATGTCAACATATAGGAGAAAAAGATACATGGATTGAAATGTCACGATCATCATGTATTGTTGCAAGATATTTTTTCGGTAGCTATAAGTGGTTTTCTACCCAGGGAAATGTGTGATCCAATTATAACCTTAGGAAAGCTTTTCAAGAATATATACTCTAAGTGCTTGACGATTGAAGGTCTTGATATCCTAGAAGCAGAAATTCATGTTATTTTGACCAAACTTCAACTTGTTTTTCCTCCGGCTTTCTTTGATATCATGGTTCATTTTCCAATTCACTTGCCAAGTGAGGAAACGCTGGGCGGACTAGCTCAATATCGGAATATGTATCCTACTGAGACGTAATTTACTATTTAATAATTTCGATGCTATAGTTTTAGAATGACACGCATTTATACTAATAAGTTATTTTTATATAGGTAACTACGAACACTTAAGTCATATGTTCGCAACAAAAATCGTCCATAAGGTTCAATTGCAGAAGATTGTTTGGCATAGGAAATCCTCACATTTTTCTCATGATACTTGAAGAATATATCAACAAAGTTCAATAAACTAACTAGGAATGACGATGGATCTGTGTCACATGATTAGATGTCTATCTTTAAAAAAAAAAGGCAAACAAAAGGTGCCTCAGAAGGCATCAGGTTATCTCATAATGAGTTTAAATAAGCATGTATATATGTGCTTCAAAATTGTGAAGAGGTTTTACATTTGATGGCGTAAGTCTTTTATTAACTCCAAGATAGATTCACATTGAGATAATTTGAATCCGATTTATCTTAGCTAACTTAACATGTAGGGAATATACAAGAGAGATTGAAAGCCAAAGTTCAATGAGAGCTCATAAAAATGGATTTCTTGATTGGTTTCTCGTACGTGTAGGTGTCTACTCAAATGATAATATTGATATTAGTTTATTTATCCCATTATGTTATTATTGGTCATAACAGTGTTGTTAGTCTTTGTAGATATTTGTACTATCTGTACAAGGACACGCAAATGATTTAGATTCCATTCAGAAAAGCTCGCATTGAGAAGAAAAATGCAGAATAGTGGTGTTCTTGTGAGAGGAGATGATTCAGACTCTAATAAGGAGTATTATGGTGTATTAGAGGACATTTATGAGTTATCTTATGTGGGAAAAAGAAAAGTTTACTTATTCAAGTGTCATTGATGGGATGTGACTCACTTAGGACGATGATATAAGATTGACAAATATGACTTCACAAGTATGAATACTCGGTGTGCCTTGAATACAAATGAGCCATTTGTGTTGGCATCACAGTTAGAACAAGTCTTAAAATTCTAACAAATTACTTGCATAGTTTACAAATTGCCCCAAATTACTTAAAATTATATTTGTTTTTAATATACTACAGACACACGCACACACGCGCACACACACATACATACATATATATATACACACACACACACACACTTTATATATTATACTACCGTGGTCATATGGTACCTTGCATGGTACTAGTTCATAATTTACGGGTATTATCACTCGACCCGTATTTCATTTCAAATTGGCCACTTTCAACGAAATTCGTTTTCTTTAACCCGCGTTCCCCTTTATCCTTCATAACACTTATTTTATCGCTTGTTATAAAGCTTAGTTATGTTAATATCAAGATGATCTCATCCCCGGGTCTACGTCGGTTAATTGAAACCGAAATTTTAACGTACAAAAATGCGAGATGTAATAGCTTCACGCATGGTTTTTGTCATCAGCATAGTTTGTTTGTCTTGATTTATATTGTGCTTGTGTTGTTGTGTCGATGTCCATTAATCTTGCATTAATTATGCGTGTCTGTCTAACCATTTTAATTTTTTCGGATGCCTAAAGAGGGAAGATAGAGTTGGGGTGGTTGATGCTCTTAATTGGGTCCCAATGTGTTTGTGTCACCTTGTGTTGGTGTCGTGATGCTATTGTTGTGATGAGCTGATCATGAATGAAATTACGCCATTACCCGGTTTATGTATTTACAAGGTTTGTCATTATCAAAAACGAGTGATTATTAGAGAATTGGGGTTTTGATGATTAATAAAGTATGTTCAGTGAACATGCGCTAAGAACCAGGTCCTCAAGGTAGCTGCTGGAGGTTCTTACCAGGCAGTAACTTTTTCACAAGTTACTCTAGTCCGAGATTGTTGGAAGAAGGATGTTAATGTGATAAGGGTCATTTTTCAAGAAGATATGCTCGCATATAAGTGATAAATAAAGTCACTAGAGTTGTGGAGTCCTTGGAACTGTAGGAGTCATATCAAATGAGAAATTGAATATGCATAGGACTCCTAAAAGATCTCGGAGTCTAGTGAATTTAAATACTTTCCTGATGGACTAAGGAGATCATCCTTTTGTGCATCAACTGTGGAATAATATTTTCAACACTAAAATCGATTACTAGTCTTAGTGTTCTTCTCGAGTCAGCTAGTGAATGTGTATTAAAGAATCAAGTTGTAATCAAATTGTCATATATAATCTTTTTGTTGAAGTAAGTGTTTTGAGTTTGCAAGTTAGAGTAACTTGTAAGTCATTCAAATAGTTGAAGTACCAAAACTGTGTGAGTATTAATTTTCATGTCTTGTAATCACCACATTTGGCTCATTTGTTTTAGCGAGGTAGAAGCTAAAATCCTACGTAATAGCTATGATTTTTGCACTTTTGAGCTGGGTGACTTTTCAAGTAAAAATTATTGTCTTTTATTTTTACTGTTTATTTCGTTTACGTCTATGGAGTAAGGAAAAAAAATTAAGTTCTTTAGTAATTTACGAAGGCACTCAAACTAAACATACAAAGTTTGCACATACTATTGACCGGCCCAAATAAAAAGGTGGAATGCTATAAAGTTCTTGATTTCACTATGTCTAAGCTCGAATTCATGTAATACATCGGAGGTCAACATTGGCATCTGCTAGCTAAATTTTATTTGAACGGTAAATGATGAGGTAGGGAAATAAATAATTCCAAATGATGAATTTATTTAAATTTACAACCAAAAAAAAATCAATTTTGTCCATCACATATCCTCCACTCATCTTTTTTATTCACCGTTCTTTATTAATTCATAATTCACAATTCACAATTATATCATCCCCTTGTCGAATGATGTTTTTTAGTTCAGTAACCAAAGTACATAAGAGATCGTCCAACTCCAACTCAAAGAATCAAATGAGGGGACCAACGTACAATAATGACTCAAATCGTTTAGAAGATCTCTGATTCGTAATTATTAATCATAGTGAATCAGTTGAGTAGTTCAGGTACAGTTGGATGCATGTTACTTCTCTGCAATATTGTCTCGGAAGTTAATCCCTTTAAATAGAAACAAAGCAATTTGGAGTTAGAGGGTTATAAGAATATTCTATTTTGATTTCTCATTCGATGTGAGATACCCATATTAAGCCCCGATTAATCCAGATTTTCATCATGAAAGGAGAATCATTTCGGAACAAATTTTTTTCATATGCAAGACTCGATCCATAGATCTAATGGTGGAAGAATCCTATTCATCCCATCACAATTCTTGTTAGGTTGTAAGATAATATTTCTTGGAAAAGATAATGATATATATAGAAAGAAGAAAATAACTCAAAGTGTGAAGATTGATAAGGTTATGAGGCACAAATGAATTACTTTCTTTAGAGAATTATCTGTGCTCACTAAAAGTTTGCTACAGGATCAGTGGCAAATTGTGAATTACTGTAGTGGGCGTTTGAACATAAGAATTGTAAATTTTTGTTTTTAAAAGTGAAATTCTTTTAAAGTGAAAATAATATTTGAAATTTAGAGTTGTGTTTGGACATGAATATAATTTTGAGTTGTTTTTGAGTACTTTTGTGAGTGATCTAAGTGAAAATTTTGAAAACTAACTTTTTGGAGTTTTTCAAGTTTTCGAAAAATTTCAAAATTCATTTTTAAGTGAAAATTAAATATTTTATTTCGAAAAAAAAAATTCTTTTTGAAAGAAAAGTGAAAAAGATCTTATGTCCAGCAATATAATATTGTAGAATTGCCTAGATCAACTCTCAAATAATTTAAGTTTGAGAATTCACTTGTAAATCTGAAAATAATTTAATGCATAACCATCTCCTAAGACATATGCGACTTTTAGTTCTTTCTTTTCATTGTTTTCTTGAAAGATACAGGACTAATGGTAAATCTATAATTCAATAACTAAATTACCGTTGCACGCGAGAAAATAATTAATAGTATGGACTTAATTAAGTAATATTAATGCGTAGTACTAGGCTTAATTACTACTATTCTCTTCTATGCCAACTTTCTATAATTTGTTTAGTTTATTTTAAAAGTTTGCCAATTGTCACTTGTAAATTTGTCGTCGTTTAACAAGTGAGGGGTCGTTTGGTATGACGTATAAGAATGTATAAGGATAATATAAAAGTTTAATATCATTTTAATACTTTGTTTGGTTAGCAAATCAGGTATAAGTTATTCCAGTGTTAATTTGAACATCAGGATAACTTATACCTTATAGAAGGTGGGGTAATTAGTACCGATATAACTTATACATTCTTTTTAGAAATTATGCAATTGTCATTCTTAATACAATATACCAAACAATGAATAAATAACAATCCCAACATAACTTATCGCAATATAATTTATGCCGATATAACTTATATCGAGTATAAATCATATATCAACCAAACTACCCTGAATATTATAGAGGGTTGCTACGATTCAAATAGTGTCCGAACTGGATGGAGATATAACAAACTAAGACACCTTAATAAAAGTTAGTTTGCAAAGAGAAGACATGTTGGGCTTTAAACATTTAGTTTGATGAAACACCGTCAGCAACTTGTTGGACGAGTTGTCGGCTACTGTGCTAAATCTTTTCTCCATCAATGCTCTGCTCACATTACAGGTCATTCTTTTAAATTAATTCCTCTTCCAACCTCAGAGTGGAAGAAACTGTCTCTTTTGCTATGGATTACACAAATGTCGCTGTGCATGTAATAGCATAGTCTAGTCCAAGTTAACAAGATATTCATACATCTCTCTTGTTCTGGCTGAACTGCATTATTCTAGATGTTCGATTAATATGATTTGATGTAAATAATATATTGTGACAATTCGACCAGTCGTCTCATGTGTTATCATTCCGGTTCTCTCATTTTATGCTTCTTCATGTTTCATTATCGGCAGTTGGTGTGTGTTAGAGTTGAATTGGATTGGTTTAGATAGAAAATGGGACACTTAGTCTCTTTAAGGAAGGTTTGGTTTAGAAAAGTCAAACGGATGTTGACTTATGAGTTAGAAGGTTCGGATGTGATTTCCGGAGATTCGGTTAGCTTCAGGGAGTGATTTGTGACTTAGGAGTGTGATCGGAATTGATTTTGAAGGTCTGGGGTAGAATTAAACTTGAATTGGCAAAGTTAGCATTTCGGCGATATCCGATTGACAAGTGAGATTTTGATCCGAGGGTCGTAATGGAATTCCAAGAGTTGTAGTACCTTTGTTAGGTGATTTGGGACGTGCGTGCAAATTTCAGATGATTCGGAGGTGATTTGGTTAGGTTTTTGATCGAATGAGCGTTTTGGAAGTTTTTGAAGAACTTATGCTTGAATTTGATGAGAATTGAGGATTTTGTGTTGTTGGATGTATTTTTATGATTGGAACATGTTTGAATAGGGTATTGGACATGTATGTATTTTTGGTTGAGGTCCCGGGGGCCTCGGGGTGAGTTCGGATGGTTAAACAGAGAAGTTTGAAGTTTTTGCATGTTAAAGTCTGCTAGTATCTGGTATTATTCGCACCCGCGGTTATGGCATCGCAGGTGCGGTCACACAGAAGCGAACGAGAAGGGCGTAGAAGCAGAAATGGACTCAGGGAAGGTTTCGCAGAAGCGGAAGTGAGGACCGCATAGACGATTCTGCTGGTGCAGAATTGGAGCCGCAGAAGCAGCCGAGGATTTTAAAGAGGAAACCGCAGAAGCAATATAGTGACCGCTGAAGAGGTCTCACATCAGCGGAAATGGGACCGCAGAAGCGAGAAGACTAGGCAGAGCATTAAATTAGTCTTCTTCGCGAATTTTTGAAAGAACTTAACATTTTCATTTCGGACTTGGAAGTTTTTGTGCGATTTTGGAGAGGGAATAAAGGGACTTTATTGAGATAAGGAATTCTGAGCCTAAATCATAAATCTAATGTTTTATTACATGAATTAAGGGTAAAAAATCAAGGAATTAGAGATAAAAAATGGAGGTTAGCGCCTGAACTTAAGAGAAGGAAGAATGGAGATTTGAGGGGCTAATTGGATTCCGATTCTGGTGATTTTTAGACGTGTAGACTCGTGGCGAGATAAGAAATCCGGTGATGTAAATTTTTTGATTTTTTGAGAAGTAGGCCTGGGGCTCGGGTTTTGCCAACATCGTGATTTTTGATATTTTCGAGTCTTTTTGATTGGGTTGTATTCCGTTAGCTTATTATAACGTCTTCCTTGTGGTTTTGATCAAATTCGACGCTCGAGGAGGTTGTTTTGCTAGGCAAGGGAGTAGCGAGCTAGGATTCGACATGCTTGAGGTGAGTAATGGTTATTAATGATGTCCTGAGGGTTTGAAACCCCGGATTTGCACAACGTAGTGCTATGTTGAGATGAGACACACGCTGTATGATGGGTGTGGGGTCTGATATTGTTGGGGATTCGGACTTGGTCCATCCCGATTGATGAATCAACTGTATTTTGACTGAGACTTAATTAATATCATTGTAGTCTGGGCTAGTTGCGGTGTTTGGGACCTTGTGCTCCTGTAGAAACCTTAGGGGCATTTGTACTAGTTGACCTCACTGTAGTTGATAAAAATATACCCTCAATCATGTTCTTCACTGTTAAATATATTATGAACCGGCTTTAGAAATTGGCATATCCTAATGGGAATAACGTGTGGGTTGGGAACCCTGTCTTATCTTAGTGTGCCCGAGAGGCCAAGTCTATATTGACCGCGAGGGATCGAGAACCCCATTGTGAGGGTATTTGATATGCTATGGATCGGGTTTCATGCCACATCAATTTATATATTTATACGGGTCGGACTGCACGCCACAGCAGTATATATTTATATGGAAACTACTGCACGCCGCAGTAGTTTGCACACCCCCAATGAGCGCAGTCGACTATTATTTTTGGATAGGGCTGCACGCCGCAGCAAATATATATATATATATATATATATATATGGGTCGGGCTGCACGCTGCGGCGGTATAGTTATTTTTAACTGACTTACTCATTCAGTTATTCTTTTCATGTTCTTACTATTTAATATAGAGCTGCGTAGTGTTTTTACAAGTTTTTTTCCGTTACTCATTATTTATTTCTATTACTCACTAAGTTGGAGTACTCACTTTACTCCCTGCATCATGTATGCAGATACTGGTATTCCGGAGACATAGTTTGAGTTTTTTGCTGCTGTCAGATTATCACCAGATTCGTAGAGGTAGCTGCATGGCGTTCGCAGGACCCGATTTTTCCTCTTATTCTCTTTATATTCCGCATTCTAGACGATTCTATGTATGGGTTGCTACTCAAACTTGTATTAGAGGCTCATGAATCATGACACCAGATCGTTGGGATTGTAGTGATATTTTATGGGTTTTCTGCTCTATTTTATCTACTGTTACAGAGTTATAATCATATTAATTTGGCATTAAATCCTGTTAATTGGTAATGATTTCTACATGAGGGATTGAGAGTGATCAATTGGTAAGGTTTGCCTAGCATCGTGTTGGGCGCCATCACAACGGGGGTTGGGGTCGTGACATGTTGGTATCAGCCTAGGTTACTAGGTCTCGCGAGTCTTGAGCCGGTTTAGTAGAGTCTCGCAAATCGGTACATAGACGTCTGTACTTATCCTCGGGAGGCTGCATATCATGTTAGGAATATTCCACATTCTTGAAATTCTTGTCGTGCGAACTTGTTGATCAGAATACTAATTTTCTCTTCATTCTATTCTCTCATAGATTGTGAGGAATCGAGCTACAGGACGTGCCGGACGAACACCAGTACCACTTACTGAGGCTACCAGAGGCCGTGGACGCGGTCGTGGTCGTGGTATAGGTAGAGTAGAATGGACAGCATATGTGGATCCTTTAGTTGCCCCAGCTCAGAACTAGGCTCCAGCAACACCATCGCACGCACCACATGTGTCCATTATAATCTACGATCTCCAGAAGATATTGGCTCATATATTAATAGTTTGTACGGGCCTGGCTCATGTGGTTTCAGCCACCACAGCAGCAGCAACTACTTGACAGGTCGGGGGAGGCAATCAAACCCCCGCTGCTCGCACACCTGAGCATGTAGTGCAGGGATTAGAGACTCTAGAGGCACCTTCAGCTCAGCTAGTAGTACTAGTTCAGGAGTATAGGGTTCCAGTTATGCCAGACGATGAGCAACATCGTCTCGAGAGGTTCAGTAGGCTCCAGCCACCTTCTTTCAATGGTGCTCAGGGCGAAGATGCCCAGGGTTTTCTCGACAAGTGTCAGCGTATGCTTCGGACAACGAGGATTCTTGAGTCCAGCAGTATGGGTTTTACTACATTTCAATTTACTTGAGTGGCCTTCACTTCGTGGGAGGCGTATGAGCGACGTAGGCTGGCAGGTGCAGCTCCTTTGACTTGGCAGGAGTTCTCCACTCTCTTCTAGGAGAAGTGGATACCGCAGTCTCAGAGGGAGGTGCTGCATAGAAAATTTTAGTGGCTTCGCCAGGGAGATATGACTGTGTCTCAGTATAAGGCGAGATTTTTTTAGTTGGCTCGTCATGCTTCAAGGATAGTTCCGATTGATCAGTAGAGGATTAAGAGGTTTGTGGATGGTCTTAATTATCACCTTCGTATTCTAATGACTCGAGAAAGACTTCTGGGTATTTCCTTTGAGGATACAGTTGATATTGGTCGTGATATTGAGACCGCTCGCTGTCAGGATATAATGGAGAGGAAGACCAAGAGGCCTCGAGGTTTTGGCAGTTTCAGTGGTGCTCCTTCGAGGGGCCAGTTCTAGTAGCGTCGGGGTCGTTCTTTCAGGAACGCTCAGTCAGCTCGACCTGAGTACCGAGGTGGATCGTCTAGTCGTGGTTATCAGGGTTCTTAGCAGAGTCAGCCATCTCTCAACGCTCTTGCAGCATAGAGTTTGTCTCATGCTCCATGTTGAGTGCATCAGCTAGCCACTCTTGCACGAGGGGTTCCCTTCAGTCCCAGTTACCAGCACCAGGGAGTTGCTATGGGTGTGGAGAGTTTGGGCATATGCGGAGGGCGTGTCCTTGTCGTGCAGCTAGCTCATCTCTGCAGAGGGGTCATCCCTCATCTTGTGGGCCAGTTTCTTCAGCACCCACCCCCTGCTAGGCATAAGAATTAGGCAGCCAGAGGTCGCCTTAGAGGGGGAGGCCAATCGGGCGGTGGTTAGGATTGATTTTATGCTCTTTAGGGCAGAACATATGTTATTGCCTCGGATGCTGTTATCACATGTATTATTTCAGTCTACCATAATGATGCCTTAGTCTTATTTGACCCCAGCTCCACCTATTCCTATGTGTCTTCATATTTTGTTCATCATTTGGGTACGACCCGAGGGTGTCATTCCTTACCTGTTCATGTATCTACCCCGATGGGTGATACTATTGTTGTTGACCATGTATATCGGTCGTGTATGGTGACTTTTGGGGGTATGGAGACCCGAGTTGATTTATTTCTATTGAGCATGGAGGACTTTGATGTTATTCTGGGTATGGATTGGCTATCTCCGTGTTATGCTGTTCTAAACTATCATGCTAAGATAGTCACTTTGGCAATGCCGGGTATTCCGAGGATCGAGTGGCGTGGTGTGACTGATTATGTCCCTAGTAGAGTGAGTTTTTTCCTAAAGTCCCAACATATGGTTAGAAGGGTTGCCTATCATATTTAGCCTTTGTGCGGGATGTCAGAGCCGAGACTCCTAGTATTGATTCTGTTCTTGTTATGAGGGAGTTTCCTGATGTTTTTCATACAGACCTGCCCGGAATGCCACTGGACATGGACATTGATTTTGGTATTGATCTGGTGCTGGGAACTCAATCCATTTCCACTCCGCTGTATCATGTGGCACCAGCAGAGCTGAAAGAGTTGAAGTAGCAGCTTCAGAAACTCCTAGATAAGGGGTTCATTCGGCCTAGTGTGCCACCATGGGGTGCACCTGTTCCATTTGTGAAGAAATAAATATGGCATAATAAGGATGTGCATTGATTACAAGCAGTTGAACAAAGTAACATTGAAGAACAAGTATCCCCTACCTCGTATTGATGATTTATTCGACCAGCTTCAGAGAGTGAGGGTGTTCTCCAAGATTGATCTCTGTTATGGTTATCTTGAATTGAAGATCAGGGATTCAAATATTATGAAGACTGCTTTCAGAACTAGATATGGGCACGATGAGTTTCTTCTCATATCTTTCGGACTGACCAATGCCCAAGCACCGTTCATGCATTTGATGAACAGTGTATTTCAGCCTTATCTGAATTCTTTTGTTATCGTGTTCATTGATGATATCCTGGTGTAATCACGTAGCCAGGAGGGGAACGTGGAGCATTTGCTAGTCGTATTGCAGAGATTGAGAGAAGAGAAGCTTTATGCAAAGTTCTCCATGTGTGAGTTCTGGCTTGGATCAATGGCTTTCTTAGGACACGTGGTGTCTAGCAAGGGTATTCAGGTTGACCCGAAGAAGATATAGGCGGTACAGAGTTGTCCTAGATCGACCTCAGCCACAGAGATTCGTAGTTTCCTCGATTTGGCGGGTTATTATGGCTGGTTCGTTCAAGGTTTTTCATTTATTGCCTCGCCCTTGACCAAGTTAACTCAGAAGGGTGCTCCGTTTGTATGGTCAGATGAGTGCGAGGAGAGCTTTCAGAACCTCAAGATAGCTTTTCCCACAGCTCAAGTATTGGTGCTACCATCAGCTTGAGGTTCTTATACCGTCTATTATGACGCTTAGAGAGTTGGGATTGGTTGTGTCTTGATGCAGGAGGGTAGAGTGATTGCATATGCTTCTCGTCAGTTGAAGCCATACGAGAAGAACTTCCCTTTTCATGACTTAGAGTTGGCTGCTATAGTTCATGCTTTGAAGATTTGGAGGCACTATTTATACGGCGTATCTTGTGAGGTATTCACCGATCATCACAGTCTTCAGCATTTGTTCAAGCAAAAGGATCGTAATTTGAGACAACGGAGGTGGCTAGAGTTACTCAAGGATTATGATATTACCATTTTGTATCACCCGGGGAAGACCAATGTGGTGGTCGATGCATTGAACCAGAAGGCGGTTAGCATGGGGAGCTTGGCGTACATTCCAGTTAGGGAGAGGTCCTTTGCAGTTGATGTTCAGGCTTTGGCCAATCAGATTGTGAGATTAGATATTTTAGAGCCTAGTCAAGTGTTGGCTTGTATGGTTTCTCGGTCTTCCTTGCATGACCCTATCAAAGAGCGCCTCTATGATGATCCATATTTGGTTGTCCTTAAGAGCATGGTTCAATATAATGATGCTAGTGATGTGACCATTGATGGTGATAGCGCGTTGAGGATGTAGGGCCGGATTTGTGCGCCTAATATGGATGGGCTTCGGGAGTTGGTATTGGAGGAGGCCCACAGCTCACAGTACTCCATTCCTCCGAGTGCCGCGAAGATTTTATTAGGATTTGAGGCAGGACTACTGCTGGAGAAGGATGAAAAAAGATATAGTAGGGTTTGTGCCTTGGTTTAGCAGGTAAAGTACGAGCATCAAAGACCGGATAGTGTACTTCAGCGGATGATTATTCCCGAGTGGAAGTGGGAGAGAGTAAGAGTGCAAACAGGCCCGGTCCTGAACCAGGACCGGACCGGTCTTGTAAGCCCGTGAGGGGCCGGTCCAGAAGTGAAGAACCGCCAGGCCCGGGACAGCCAGGCGGGCCTGTGCTGGTCCTGGAGGGCATGGCGGGCCCAAGCGGGCCTAGGCAGGCCCAAGCGGGCCTAGGCAGGCCCAACGACTCTTTTTTTACATTTTTTTTAAAAATCAGTAACGGCTCTTTTCAAAAGTAGCCGTTTGGAACGTTGTAAAATAGCCATTTGGCCCCTAAGCTTTAATTTAACCCCAAACTTTATATAATTCCAATTTTCCCATATCTCAACTATAAATACCCCCTCATTCTTTCATTTTATTCACCAATTCATCAATATCTCTCAATCTCTCTCAATCTATCTTTCAATCTTTCCACTACACTTGCTTAATTTATTGTTGAAAATTCATGAAAATTTGTGAAGTTGTTGAATTGAAGTTTTCAAGTGTTCAATGATTTTCAATTTTCAAGAAGTTGTTCAGCAATCCGGTAAACTCGTTTGGACTCTTACGTTTTAATAATATATTTTTGTGTTGTTTAGTTTGCATAATAATAATTAGTATGGCATTTTCTTTGAAAAAAATATTCGGTAAAGGAAAAGGTAAAACCGGTTAAAGTAGTGGCCATAATACTACTCTTCCCTTGGCTCCCCGACCTACAAAAGATAAGCAAGTTGAAAGTAGTCGCCAACCTAGACGTCCTACTCCGCCTCCCGTAATGCTTGATAGTGATCACCCTTGTTTTCAATTTACCGATAGTGAATTTATACATAATGTTGCAGTAGGTGATAGATTAGATGATGAAATTATGAATGCTCTTTATCCTAATGAACCTATCTTAGAGGAAAATGAGGATGATAATGATGATGATGAAACCCAAGCACCAGATTTAGATGATACACCTACTAGTCCTGTTCATAATTCAAGTAATGCACCGGCACACCCACCTGTAGAAACTCAAACTTTTAGTAGACAACTTGCTAAACGTGCAGAAACATCATTAATTTGGAATTTTTTTACTCAAGTAAGAGAAATAAATAAGGCTAAGTGTAAATATATAGGGAATATACATATATACAAAATATACAATATATACTAATTAGTACAACACAATATACTAATTACTACAACACAATATATACATAATATATACAAAATATACTAATTACTACAACACGCTATATACATAATATACAATATATACTAATTACTACAACACAATATATACATAATATACAATATATACTAATTACTACAACACAATATACAATGAAATATATATTATATATACTATACTAATAACTTAGTACACCATATAAAATATATTCTACAGTATACTAATAACTACTATACAAGATATTGCCTAAAAAAAACCAGTCAGGCTTGCCAGGCCCGGCCCACTAGGCCCGGACCGCCTGGCCTAGGACTACTGTGGGCTTAGGCCCGTCACGGGCTGGTCTCAACCGTCAGGACCGCTAGGCCCAGGACCGTCAGGCCCGCCAGGCCCGGCACACGAAGCCCAGGATCGCGAAGCCCGGCCCGTCGTGCCCGTTTAGGCCTGGGCCAAAATACACCCCTCCGAGAGAGTTACTATGGATTTTGTGAGTGGTCTTCCTCGGACTTTGAAGAAGTTCGATTCGATTTGGGTGATTGTGGACAGGTTGACCAAGCCCATGCACTTCATTCCAATATGTACTACCTATTCTTCAGAACGGCTGGCAGGGATCTTCATCCGGGATATTTTCCGATTGCATGGAGTTCTAGTGTCTATTATCTCAGATAGGGGTACTCAGTTCACTCCTCAGTTTTGGAGGACATTTCAGCGAGAGTTGAGTATGCAGGTAGAGTTGAGCACAACATTACCCTCAGACGAACGGTAGTCGAGCGCACTATTACGATATTGGAGGACATGTTGCGTGCATGTGTTATTGATTTTGGCAGTTCTTGGGATGAGTTTTTTTTCATTTGCCAAATTTGCCTACAACAATAGATATCAGTCGAGCATTCAGATGGCTTCGTATGAGGCGTTATATGGGAGGCAGTGTAGGTCTCCTGTTGGATGGTTCGAGCCCGACGAGGCTAGGTTATTGGGGACAAAGATGGTTCAGGATGGCTTAGAGAAGGTAAAGCTGATTTAGGAGAGGCTTCGTACAACACAGTCACATCAGAAGAGTTATGCTGACCGAAAGGTTAGGGATGTGTCATATATGGTGGGTGAGAAGGTCTTGCTGAAGGTTTCGCCCATGAAGGGTTTTATGCTGTTTAGGAAGAAAAGGAAGTCGAGTCCTCCGTTCATTGGGCCTTTTGATGTACTTAGGAGGATTGGGGAGGTGGCTTATGAGCTTGCTTTGCCACCCAGCTTGTCGAGCTTTCATCCAGTATTCCATGTTTTTATGCTCCAGAAGTATGTTGGGGACACGTCTCATGCTTTATACTTCAGCACAGACCAGTTTGATGATGATTTAACCGACGATGTGGAGCCAGTGGCTATTTTGGGTCGTCAGGCTCGGAGATTGAGATCAAAGGATATAGCTTCGGTGAAGGTGCAGTAGAGAAGTCGGCCCGTGGAGGAGGCTACCTGAGAGACTGAGGGGGAGATGTAGAGCAAATATCCTTAACTGTTTGAGGCTTCAGGTATGTTTCTTGACCCAATCGAGGATGAGCGTATGTTTTAGTTGGGGAAGATGTGACGACCTGACCCGTCATCTTGTACGTTACTGACCCATTTCCCCCATTTTATATTTCTTCATGTTTCATTATCGCCAGTTGGTGTGTGTTAGAGTTGAATTGGATTGGTGTTGGTAGAAAATGAGACACTTAGTCTCTTTAAGGAAAGTTTAGTTTGGAGAAGTCAATCGGATGTTGACTTATGATTTGGAAGGCTCAGATGTGATTTTCGGAGACTCGGTTAGCTTCGGGAGTGATTTGTGACTTAGGAGTGTCATCGGAATTGATCTTGGAGGTCCGGGGTAGAATTAGGCTTGAATTGGCGAAGTTAGCATTTTGGCGATATCCGATTGACAGGTGAGATTTTGATCTGAGGGTCAGAATGGAATTTCGAGAGTTGCAGTAGCTTCGTTCGGTGATTTGGATGTGCGTGCAAAATTTCAGATGATTTAGAGGTGATTTGGTTGGGTTTTTGATCGAATGAGCATTTCAGAAGTTTTGGAAGATCTTCGTCTTGAATTCCATGATATTTGAGGATTTTTGTGTTGTTGGATGTATTTTTATGATTGGAACCGGTTTTTATTGGGTATTGTACCATGCATGTGTTTTTGGTTGAGGTCCCGGGGGTCTCGGGGTGAGTTCGGGTGGTTAAACGGAGAGTTTTGGAGTTTTTGCATGTTAAAGTCTGCTGGTATCTGGTTTTGTTCGCACCTGCGGTTATGGGACCGCATGTGCGGTCACGTAGAAGCGAACGAGAAGGCGCAAAAAGCAGAAATCGACTCAGGGAAGGTTTCGGAAAAGCGGTAGTGAGGACCGCTAAGGCGGTTCCGTTGGTGCGGAATTTGAGCCGCAGAACCAATCAAGGAATTTAAAGAGGAAACTGCAAAAGCGGTATAGTGACTGGTGAAGCGTTCCCGCATCAGCGAAAATGGGACTGCAGAAGCGAGATGACTGGGTAGAGCATTAAATTTGTCTTCTTCGCAAATTTTTGAAAGAACTTAACATTTCACTTCAGACTTGGAGGTTTTTGTGCGATTTTGGAGATGGAATCAAGGGACTTCATTGAGGTAAGGAATTCTGAGCCTAAATCACAAATCTAATGTGTTATAACATGAAGTAAGGGTGAAAAATCAAGGAATTAGAGATTAAAAATGGAGGTTAATGCTTGAACTTAAGAGAAGGAAGAATGGGGATTTGAGGGGCCAATTTGAATACGATTATGATGATTTTTATATGTGTAGACTCATGGTGAGATAAGGAATCTGGTGATGTGAAATTTATTATTTTTCGAGAAGTGGGCCCGAGGCTCGTGTTTTGCCAACTTCGTGATTTTCGACATTTTTCGAGTCCTTTCGATTGGGTTGCATTCCCTTAGCCTATTGTAATGTATTCCTTGTGGTTTTGATCAGATTCGACGCTCGAGGAGGTTGATTCGCGAGGCAATGGAGTAGCGAGGTAGGATTTCGGCCCGCTTGAGGTGAGTAATGGTTATAAATAATGTCCTGAGGGTTTGAAACCCCAGATTTGCACAACGTAGTGCTATGTTGAGATGAGACACACGCTGCATGATGGGCGTGGGGTATGATATTGTTGGGGATTTGGACTTGGTCCATCCCGATTGATGAATCTACCGTATTTTGACCGAGACTTAATTAATATCATTGTAGTCTGAGCTAGTTGCCATGTTTGGGGCCTTGTTCCAACCTGTAAATCCCTTAGGGGAATTTGTACTGGTTGACCTCACTGTACTTGTGTCGACGCCCCTTTTTTAAAAGCGAAATCGTGTTTCACGACATTATGGACAAAATAACTCTCATTCCCATTTGGGAATTGGGTTATGGAATTTGAAGAGTCGCCACCTAATGATTATAGTGCATTAGGACACTTTTATAGATGAGTGGAGTATTTTGAAAGAAAACTAGAGTTTGGCTAAAGGCTTGAGATTATCTCGAGGGGAAGGTGTTAGGCACCCCTCAAGATCCATTAGTGTGGTTCCTGGCCGTGCTAATGTGACTTTATGAAGAGATGGAGCAAGTAAACAGATAAGATTCACATATAACTATTTGGACAACTTAGGAATTTTAAAAATGGAAAGGCATAAGTTAAATAAAGTAGAAGAGAGAATGGATTTGAAAAGAAAAGTATTACTTTAGAAAACGTTTAAATAAAGCAAGCAAAAGGAAATGGGGTCCTAGGTTTCACTATATATGGATCAAATCGGTGCAATACCGCGCACACACTCCTCAAAGAGGGGTCGCATATGGTATTAGCGCACCGATCATCATCTCCATATTCTACTCTTCCCGTCCCGTTAAGGTATTTAAACGCGTTGGTATCGTTTACTTATTGCATGCTAGTACCCGTCCCAACCTGTTAATCCTGGGGTATTAGGACTTCTAATCCTAAGAGGGGGGGGGGGGGAGAGAAAGATAGGATATATATATGGAGTTTTCAAAGGTAAAAATACTAGAACAACAATCAAAACAAACATCATCTAAGAGATATGCAAACAAGACATTCAAAGGCTCAGATAAAACCCCGTAACACAGCAACAATTAGCGTAACATGACTTCAAATACTGAATTGGTCTTTAGAAGAGATTAAAAGAGAGGACATATTAGTTTAACACATAGAAGTTGGATAGAAAATCTGCTTCAAGCTCCCCGGGCCCGTCGTTGGCAATTGACAGGTTGTAAAACCAGTTAATCTTAGAGATTAACATTATTTTCAACATAAGTCTGTTGAAAAGAGAATTGAAGTTACAGAATATTCAGAAACGGCTCACAGATTAGCCGCATTGTCTGAACAAAAGGATGCAAGAAGAAAGTGTCAAAAGAACCTCAAAGTATAAACGCAGGCAAGCAAAGTAATTTAAAACTGCAGGTTTGGCATTTGAAAAGTCATTATAGGTTCAGAATAGCGGAATAGGGAAGATCTGGGCCCGATTTTGAAAATAGACAGACTTGAGACGAATTGCATTAACAAGTTTTAAACGTACTAAGCTAGTTTGGGACATAATATACACACTGACCCTTTTTGTTACTGCTTTTAGACGGCCTACTGTTTGCTTGCGTTTATACCATTCCTATAGGCATGTTTTCTAGGCGAGATGCAACATTGAGATCCTATAGGCATGCTTTCTATACGAGATGCAATGTTGAAAGCTTATAGGCATGGTTTCTATATAAAATATGACATTGAAACTTGTAGACATGGTTTCTATATGAGATGTGATAATGCAAACCCTATAGTCATGGTTTCTATCATGGACTGATGCAACATTGTAAAGCCTTATGGACATGGTATCTATCATGAGATGCGGTATTGGTAGCCTTATAGACATGGTATCTATAGTGAAATGCAGCATGGAAAGACAATAGACATGCTTTCTATATAAGATTGCAATAAAGTAAACCTATAGGCATGCTTTCTACCATTAATTGATGCACTAAAGTAAAACCCCTCCCATATACCCTTTCACTATATCGCCGAGTTCTTTTATACAAATTACTTACAAAATCTGGACAGAAAACATTGAAGGAAATAAAATAAATACATCAATAATTACAACAGCCGAGGAAGCCCAAAGCAACTTTAATGTCCAACATATGACTTTTACAAAATCCAGGATCCCAAATCCGAGGCTTCCTCTTGTAAGTGTTTCAAAGTTCCAAATGCTTTCATGGAAACCCTGACAATGCTTACACTCTAAGCAATTGGAGTAGTGCAAAGTGTGTAATTACCAACCCTAAGGCATCCAAGTTTAGAGGAGACTCCAGGGTCCCTAAGCATTGCTTGCCAAAGCAGGGTAGGACTTAAACAACTAGGAGTAAGTGTTAAAGTGAGGAATTAGAGGAAGACCAATGCAAAAGGTAGTCATACCTAGCCATGAAATGAGACTAACATACCCCTAACCTTGACAAGACGGAGGAGACTTGCAAACAAGTCAGACTAGGGCATGTATGGTGATTAGGACACCAACAGGCCTTTGTCAAAGCTCACACATAATATGAGGATTAAGGGAATGGGATTACTTTGAATATAGATTGAGCAACCTTGGTTCTAAACTAGGAATGGTAGTGAGATGCCACCTAGACTAAAACATAACTCACATACAAACAGGATTTAAGGGAAGGGGAATCACATAAGAACACTTCAAATAAACAGAACTAACTAAGGGGGTTTGGGGAAAGGGATGTATAGGGATGCATCCATAGAAGTAAACAACATCAGGATCATAAGGATAGGGGTGGAGGATGTACATGCTGAACTTAAACTGAACATAAACAGGTAAGGGAAAGGGATTAAGGGGTTAAGCATGCTAGAACTTAAACTGAACATAAACAAATAAGGGAAAGGGATTAAGCATGCTAGAACTTAAGCTGAACATAAACAAATAAGGGAAAGGGATTGCATGCTAGAACTTAAGCTGAACATAAACAGGTAAGGGAAAGGGGTTAAGTAAACAGGTAGCTTGGAGAACTGAGAAAGTAAATCAAGAACCTACCAGTTGCAAACTTTAGTAGTAAAGCAAGTAAAGCAGATGAGACTTTATAATTTAGCCTTGGCATTCAGCCGGCTAAACTCTAGCAATAGAACAAGTAACAGAGAATAATAGAAGAGAAGAGAGAGTTTTTAGTGAGTAAGACTGAAGATAGTTCGTGTAACTGTCCCCTTGAGTGAGAAGAGATGGAGGATATTTATAGCTTGAAAATTAGCAGCACTAAGGCAAGAAAATAATCTCTGTATCAATTACAATCAATTAGGTAAAGGGTTTCCTTTAATTAAGGAGCCGGGCTTGAGGTAAATAAACCTCAGTTTATTTTTGGAAAGAAAATCAAGTACCTGTCACAAAATGCAGGGCAGATACGTGTAAAGAGTTTGAAATCCACACGGTTAAACAGATAAGGCAAGTTAATCACCAAGAAAATCGAGGAATTAGAGATACGAGTTTGTTTGAACTTAGTCAGAAAGCAGGTCCAAATTAAAGAATCAAAATAAGTTCATAAGAATCAATTTTCCAAAAAGGGTTGTTCAGAAAGGGAGAAATGTAACTATATAAAGAGATGCATAGATTCGAACATGCAAAACTAGAATTATAGAACAAATCATGTAGCTGAAACACACAAGTAAGAAATTAGAGGCGGCTAGGGTCTAAACATGAAGCAAGAAAATACACAGAGAGAAATGAAAAACCCCCTAAAGCTTAGGGTTTACCTCACATATAGAGTATAAAGAAGAACATAGATGAAGATGAACACAATGAAGAACAGGGAACACAGTAAGCATATTAACTCGGAAACCCTAGAAATAACATAGTAAAGAAAAACCTAGGAGCCATGGTAGAAAATACTCAGAAATCACAATAAGAACTAGAAGAAAACACAGTAGAGCAAAGAAATCAAGGAAATCAGAGTAATCAAAGAAACCCTAATTTTTTAGAAGACGAACAGTTTGAAAGCCAAATGGCAAAGAAATATGAGAAATACTTTGAAACTTTTTAGAAAACACTAGGATATAGAGAAGATCGTAAAGATAAACACTCAGAGAAAATCATAGAGAGTTAGGGTTTACGATAAAGAACCCTAGATAGCGAAAGAGCCTGGAACGGACTAGTTCGAAGTCAGCAAAGGACTCATAGCCTCAAAACTCAAATCGGAGGACCTCTGGGTCGATCACCTTCGAGATAGGGTTCCAATCTTTGAGCCCAAGAGCCATGGGAGGCAGGAGTAGGAAAATGTAGATGTTTCAAGGCTTGGGACGCCATGATCACCGGTGAAAAGGAGCCAGAACAGGGTAGGGTTCAGAGAGGGCTAGAGAGGATTTAGGGGGATACAAGGGCGGCTGAAATATAACAGTGAGTAGGGTTTGGAGGTGTTTTGGGTTTAAGTAAGGTAGGTGTAACGTGGACCGTTGATCTAAATGATCAATGGCCACGATTTTAAGTGAGGGAACAGGCGGTTTAATTGGACGGGTGTGGGTCGGATAGATTTGGAATTGGGTAATGTAATTGGGGGGTTTATTTGGGGGGGTTGAATTGGGTTGCAATTGGTTATGATTGAAATAAAAAGGGGCTATGATTTAAATAGCCATTTTTCCCATTTGAATTTTTAAAAATAGTAAATGGCATTATCAAAGTCCAATTAAAATACTGAGTTAATAAAATGTATATAGGTAAAATTTTAGGAATGATTTTGTAATTAACATACTTGTCAAATCGAGAAATAAGCTAAAATTACAATTTAATGCAATTTTAATTTAGAAATACCTAATGTACTTGTAAAATTTTGTAAAAATTATGTAAACTATGTTTCTATGTAAATGAGAGAATAAAATAAATTACTCATCAAAATAACAATATTTGGGACCTAATATTGGGTTTTATAGTACAAAATAAGTCATAAATTAATTTTAAAATGTAGAAAAATTCCAAGACCTTTGTGGATGCTTATATATGCATCCATATGCTATTTTGGGAGCATTTTGACTGTAGAAACATATGAGGAAAAATTGGGTATTAACAACTTGTTAAAAACATACCCTCAGTAATGTTCTTCTTTGTTAAATATAATAAGAATCAACTTTAGAAATTGGTATATCCTAATGGGAATAATGTGTGGGTTGGGAACACCGTCTTATCTTTGTGTGCCCGAGAGGCCAAGTCTATATTGACCGTGAGGGGTCGAGAACCCCATTGTGAGGGTATTTGATATGCTATGGGTCGGGCTGCACGCCCCAATAATTTATATATTTATATGGATCGGGCTACACGCCGCAAGAGTATATGTTTATATGGATTGGACTAGACACTGGAGTAGTATAGCGCTTGGGCTGTTGGAGGCCCTCCGGAGTATGAACAACCCCAATAAGCTCAGTCGACTATTATTATTGGATCGGGTTGCACGCCGCAACAGTACATATATATGGGGCGGGCTGCACGCCGCAGCAGTATCTTATGTGGATCAGGCTGCACGCAGGCGACATATTTATTTTTAACTAACTTCTTCATTTATTTGTTGTTTAAATGTTCTTACTGTTTTAATATAGAACAACGTAGTATTTTTACGAGTTTTCTTTCCGTTAGTCATTATTTAATTCTATTACTCACTGAGTCGGAGTACTCACTTTAATCCCTTCACCATGTGTGCTGAGACAGGTATTCCAGAGGCATAGTTTGAGCTTTATGCTGTTGTCCAGATTATCACCCGAGTTATCGAGGTAGCTGCATGGCATCCACATGACCGGATTTATCCCCTTATTCTCTTTATTTTCTGCATTCTAGATGATTCTATGTATAGGTTGCCACTCAGACTTGTATTAGAGGCTCCAAACTCGTGGCACCAGATCGGTGGGATTATAGTGATATTTTATGGGTTTTTCGCACTATCGTACCTATTGTTACAAAGTTATAATTATGTTGATTTGGAATTAAATCCTGTTAACTGGTAATGAATTCTACATGAGTGATTGAGAGTGATCAATTGGTCGGGCTTGCCTAGCATCGTGTTGGGCGCCATCACGACCGGGGTCGCGGTCGTGACATATATTAGAGGTGCAGAAGAACATTCATGATTTAAGTTGATGTTTTCAATCTTTAAAATTTTTAGTATTAAACTCTGTATAAGGAAAAATTGATGATTGACCGGTGGATGTACGACGAGTTGACACGTGGAAGTGAAGAGAAGTAAGATATGAGCCAGCAAATAGCTGACATCGATTACAAACATATGACCGGTGCTGAATAAGTTCTGAAGGTGTTTAAACCGAGGGAAAAGATTTGAAAGGAAGATATCGTTTAGAAATGATAGCATTCAATGAGCGATCATTATAAATTAATCTCTGCATTGATTCCCTACTATTGTGCAACCATCAAGATCGGTTTTCTTCACATTAAAGAGCTTGATTTTGGGATCTTCTCTCCTTGAATTGAGAAATAAATAGGGAATTTTTATTCATTATATTCGACGAAAAAATTGCATACACTAAAGCCAAAATCTGTTCTTATTCTATCAAATAACTTTCTTTTTGTTCTTGATATTGCACTTATTTTTGCTACGGGAGAAGCTGTTCCTATAATCAGTCTTATTTTTTTCCTTCAAGTTATTTTAATCAATTATTTTATGTTCTTAGGTATATTTTATTCTTGTATCAAATTAATTCTCATATCATTAAACCACGTTACAAATTCAACTGTACCTTTTTACGGGTAAACAATTTGGTGCCCACCATGGGGCATAGATAATTAGGTTATTACTTCGATCCATTCATTTGTTACTAACGTATTTTGAAGTTTTTTCTTAGTAAAAGTAAAATAAGATATGACTGCTAATAGTGTAAACAACTCGTTAAGTATTGGACAAACAACGAGCGTGAGGAGATATTCCGGTGTGATAATTCAACCAGTGGCACTCACAATGAAGGGGATGAGACAACTCGTGCTCGCGAAGAATGAAATCCTCGGCATGTGTAGAGTCCAACTCATTATGATAAGGATGATGAATGTGTTGTTGAAATGGCCAACATTTTGAGAGAGCAACAAGGGAAAATTGTGAATCATTTCTCAAGACAAGACCGTGTAATAACAGAGCTGGCGCTTTCGGATGCTTCCATTAACTCCAATGGAGGAGTTTTAGTCCCTCATGGTATGCCTGCAAATCAAACAATGCAGAGAACCCGATACATTACTTTGAGGGAGAAGTTCGGTTTCAATAAAAATGAGGTAGGTGGTGCATGTAGTGGATCCAGGAATGCCACCAACGCCAATGATCTTTACAAAATCGAACTCATGATATTCATGAGTAAAATGAATGATCTGATGGATAAAAGTGCTAAAGAAGTCCATGCTCGGATGGATTAGAGCTTAGAATCACCACCGATATTTAAGGGATCAGATTCTAAAAATTATACCTAGTTGCCATTCAAACTGAGTGCGGCCCCAGAATTGATTCAGAAAAGATTCAAGATACCCGATATTCTGAAGTATGATGGAACTTCAAATCCACAAAATTGCATCATAACTTACACTACAGCTATAAGGGGAAATAACCTAGCCCCATATGAGATTGATTCCGTCTTGTTGAAGAAATTTGACGAAACCTTAACTAGGCTGCTTAACATGGTATTCTCGTTTATCTGGGTATTTTATTGACTCTTTTTGGAGATTCTTTCATTAAACCTCATGATGGGGAAAGGAAAGTACAAGCCAAGAAAGCAGACATATTCAAAATTGCTCAAGGAGAGTATAAACTGTTGCGAGAGTTTGTATTCCAGTTTCAAAAGGAGAGGATGATGTTGCTGGAGTTACCGGATGAGCGGACAACTGAAGCATTCACCAAAGGCCTTAATCCATTGAGCTTAGATGCCTCCAGGAAATTGAAGGAAAGCATACTGGAATTTTGGGTAAGCACTAGGCAGATGTCCACAATCGTTATAAATCAAAAATCAGAATCGGCGATGTTGATATCTAATTTTTCCTTATAATATTTTTAAAATTGCATATATATCTCCAAGACATGCATTAGCATCAATAATATTTTTTCATAATTTCTGCAGTTTTTAAGTGTTTTAATTAATTACTCCAGCATTTTATTTATGCAAACAATTACTAATTACACCATAAATAATTTCATAATATCATTTACATTTGCACTAAGTTTTAATTATTTCATAAATTGCCAAGTTTGCGATTTTTGGGGTTACAATTGCAATTGCTTTGCAATTATAGCCCATGCATGCATTATTACATTATCAGAAAATAGACTTTTATATTTTTTATATACTAGGTAATTATTTTAAAATATTTATAGGTATGAAAATTATTTTTTGTAATTTTGTAATTATTTTTATTAATTAATGGGTATTTAATAAATGACCATTTTTATTTTCGGACCTAGCCTAATTAAACAACCCAATTTCAATCCTATTTCAATTAAAATTAGCCCAAATCTACCTAGGCCCAATTTTTTATCTGACCCTAACCATAAACATACCCGACCCAACCACTCAGTTTAATCGTGTCCACTGATTTTTTAGATTAACAGTCCACGATTAAACGTACCATATTAATCCTACACAACCCCCTAACCCTCTCATTTTTCTCATTTCTACTGCCCTTCATTCCCTTATCTCTCAACTCTCTCTCAACCTCACCCTAAAACGTAGCTGCCAGCACCCGTAACAGTCCTCGTCTATGGGGTTTCTCTGTATTTTTGAACCTTGCCGGCCTGCTATATCTTCTGGTTGTTCGACTTCATTGATCCATGAGAGAATTTCAAAGAGATTCAACCTGATTTTTCTCCAAACCTTTTCACAGGCTTGTCTATGGCCATTTTCGTTTGTGAGTGCTATTTTCTTCCTATTTTTGGTTGGAATCTATAGGTTTAGATTGCTTTCTTTTTGTCCCTGCCATTTTCCAAAACCCTAGTCTTATGACTACTTGGGTCTGTTAAGATCTTTGTAGATTTGAAACATTCTGAGTATTATTTGGTATTTTTCAACAAAAAACTTTCTATTTCTCTTATCATTATTTTATTCAATAATTTTTAAGAATTAGGGCTCGTCTTAAGTTCATTTCAAATGATTTCAAACTTCCAAGTGTTGAATTTGACTATTCTTTACTAGCTTGATTGATTCTCGTGTGTATGCTTAAACCCTAGACGTTTATGTTTGTGACACTGATTACTTCAAATTTCTCATGTTATTTGTTTATTTTTGTTAACCCAATATACTGATTGATTTCTATTAGGGATTTGAATAATTTATCCTAATAAAATCAGTATTTTGGGGTTTTACTTACTTTCTATATTTGTGATCTTTAATTGGTGTTACTTGCCTTATTCTGTCTAATTAGTTAATTTATGGTCAATAAGTGATTTGTTTACCTTATTTGAATTCCAATCAGGGTTGGTACTTGATTCTCGTTGTGCTATCGTGATATTCCCGGATTCTGTTTACGCGGATTCATTGGGTTTAGCCCCAATTAACTGATTGATTATATTTACTTGCCTTATTTACAAATTTTAAATTATTCTTTCCTTATTTGTCTTCTTTACCAAGTGGTATATATACTCTAATTCTGATTTTTCTAGAGACACGAACAATAGTTCAGAAACACACACAAACTTTGCTCTAACTAAATCCTTTTCGCTACTTGTATTCGTCACATTGTCTAGCTTGCTGAAAGCCAAGACTAGATCAGTGAGTTCTACATACTTTCACCTTCTGTTTTCCTATCTTTAACTGGTATGTTTCCATTCCTAAGGCCATTCATTATGTTATGAAGCTAAAACCTATGTTCTTTCTTGTCTGTTGCTTTATTTATGTTGAATCCATGACATTTCTGCATTACAATTAGCATGACTACTAATGGACTTCAATTAGTATGGCTACTTCTGTGCAATTTAACCTATATGTCTCTTGATCCTAATCAACATGACTACTTCTGTATTTAGCTCTGTTTCTTTTATGCCTATTGCTTTAAACCAGCATGATTACTTCAATTATTATCCAATATTGGGTAATTTAAGCTTATGTGCTTCCTATTTTTTGAATTCTGATTGGCATGTCTATCCCCAATTGAGTATTAGGGAATTTGGCTGTCAACCTGCTTTGTGTCAACTGGCATACTTTCCTTCCTAACCTATTTTATGTGCTCTTGACTAATGACTACTATGTTCCCAATCCTTACTACCTTCTTTGCATGGTTCTTATTCATTATTATTCTACTCCCAATATTCTATGTGACCCACCTAGGTATAACTACTGGATTGAGTTGAATCTATACAATCTGAAGCTTGATTAAAATGGTTGTGAGCCTGTGTTTTCCTTGTTTGATTGTTTAGGGGTGCAATTATTCTAATTACTTTTGTTTCACTTTTACTCTTGTTTCACTTCTAAACTGTTTTCTTAAAAATATTTGTATTTTCATGCACCATATTTCAACTCATACTCTTATAACACCTAGGGTCTTGCCCCTCTAGTGTAAGCATTGCTTAGGAGTCCCTTGAGGCTCCTCTAAACTTTGACACACTAGAGTTGACTTTCCAAAACTTGCTCACAAAGGGTTACTTTAAATGTTTCCTGGTGGGAACATTGCCCAGGGTCCCTGGGTCCCTTGGAAACTTTGACACACAAGGATCCTTTTGGGTGCACTATAAGATTATGACATTTTTGGACTGGTTGAAGGCCTGGTCTGCCATGTTTATATTTTAGGCCTATATCAAGGCTCCCTATAGTTGTATTAACTCCACTTCTATAGTTCATTATTAGTATTGATTTGTAATAGAAAATTTCTTGTGAACAGATATTGGGAAAATTAGTAAAAGGGAGGAACTTTTATATATATTTTGTGGGAATCGGGTACAAACCATGCTCGTAGGACCATCATGATTGTCTACATACATTAGATACCATGCTAATAGGGTTGTTGTGATTATTTGTATGAGTTAAAATCCACGCTTACAGGATTGTTATGTGTATTAGAAAACATATTTATAGGATCGTTATTCTATTTGTTCTAAATTTCCATTTTGCATTCTCATACTTGCATTAAAAAATCTGGTTCTTAGGTCATTTATCTATTATGCCTTAATAATCATGTTCACAAACCTTCCTATGTGCATTAGAGATCATATTTCTAGGACTTTTACTGCATTTTCTTAAAACCATGCCTATAGTTTAAACGCGTAAAAATTAGTTGTCACCTGGTCTATAAGGAATAAGCATAAAAACAATCTCAACACTTAGACATCATGTTCGTGTAGATGAAAATCAAAACCAGTTATGTAACGCCTTTGATCATTCTTCAGCCCCCTAGATAGCATATAGATCCAATAAATAAAATGTGTCTGCCAATTACTGATTTAGAATTGTGGTCATTATTAATCTCTAGATAACATGTTACTGTTAATCTATGCCTAGGCAAGCCTATAGGTAATCAAGGTCTAATAAATTATGAAACTATGCTTTGCTTCCTTGTGACTGCCCAAATTCAACAGGTTTTAAAATCAGTAGGCAAACTGATAGGTATTAACACTTTGCCTTAACTCAACGCTGCATATTCCCTGCTTGTCATGCTCACCTAGATATCCTGTTCCAGGAACTCTATGAAATATCTGAAATATGTTGTTTGAGACGTGCACTTACTTGCTATATTTGTGGAGGTAAAATGTGAGCCTTTTAATTGTTCTATCTTTCGTCCACTCCTATATATTTTGTTTGTCGCCTAGAATTTTCTCTTTTTAATTACTCTAGAAGGGTCTAGATCCACCTTAACTAGAATTTCTATATACCTCCGGGACTATATATGTAAAGGGACGGGTAATTCACACATAGGACACAACTTAAGATTGCTAGAACGCTTTAGGATATGACAAGGGGGAGGGAATTGGGTAGTAAAGGATAGGATGACGTGTGCGCCAATGCCACCTATAACCCCTCTAGTTGAGGAAAGCTTATTGGGTATTGTACAGATGTGATACTATAGGCTAACAAACCTAGGACTTCCCTCGCCTTATTTACATATGTGTGCTTAGACTGCCTATCTACTAAACTTGCTTTATTTGCATATGTGTGCTTAGACGGCCTATTGTTATACGACTAAGTCACATAATTGAGTTAAGTCGGATCTACTGTTGTGGACTGCAGGGGGTGCCTAACACCTTCCCCTCAAGGTTATTTCGAGCCCTTACCAAATCTCTGGTAATGCAAATCGGTTTCACGAATTATTTATTTTAGGTGCCTTAACGCACCTTAAATCCGTTAGGTGGCGAATGTTCAAATTCAAACACCCAATTTCCAAAAGGAAATGAGTTATTTCCTCATGAATGTCGACACCTAGGGGAGCGACAGTATGACGACTCTGCTGGGGTTATTTTAGGCTCTTACTATAACGAACTTATCCTTGTGAATTAGTCTTAAGCATGCTTTACCCTGCGCATCCTCCCCTTTATTAGGATTTAATTGCTTATTTTCAAGCATTTATGATTTCCTTTATTTCGTGAAACTGACTTGTCTTTTTGGTTTCTTTTTGGTAACTTTGTTTCAATTATTTGAATACCGCGTTTATCATTTTAAAATGTGCAAATACTTGATAATATGCTATTTATTGTTGAATAAATTATGCTCAATATCCTATTCTTCTCTTGCGTAATAAATAGTATAGCAACACTTGATGAGTGTTTGTGCTTTTCCTATATATCACCCTTTAAGTTCTGAAAGGCGTATTTGTGGTAAAACTAGTCGATCAACAGAGCGTTTGATGGTTCCGTGCATTTCCCCGCCAAGTTGTCCGCTTGAGGGTCCCATTCTAGACATCTATAGCAACCTTACTCTGATTGTTGTACATGCATCATGGTCAAACCTAGCCGGGTTAATATGTGGTCCACATATTCACCCCTTAAGACAAGCCTCACCCAAAAGTCCATCGGGTATTCTATAATCCCAATGGATGCAATCACGATTGTGCGCATTAATTTGGAGAAATAAGTGCCAATATTCTAATCGTGTTATATAAATAGACGAATCTAGATGGGGAAAGGGCCTGTCACGACCACAGTTCGCCCTCTGTGAACTATCGTGACGGAACCTAGTCTCTACGACTAGGTAATCCTAACAATTTCGAAAAAAGTAAAAACAACCGATAAAACAAATTAAAACTGTGGAATAAACATAATGAAGGTTTAAAGATGCCTCTTGGCATATACATCACAACTCTCAAACGGAAACTACGTTTCTCAAAATTCAGAATCTCATAAAACCATAAGCTATAGGATAACTACAAATGTCTAAACAAAAGTAAATACAGAAGGGCTAATACTATAAGAGAGAATGGAAATGGACTTCTTGGTTTGCAGACGTGAAAAATATACCTCGAAGTCTCTAAAGAATCACCTCGCCTCAAGGGTAGTTAGGTTAAGTCGAAGAACCTGAATCTGCATATGAAAAACATGCACAGAAAGGGCATGAGTACACCATAGCGGTATTCAGTAAGCGCCAAGACTAACCTCGATCGAGTAGTGAGGAAGAAGGTCAGGGCCCTACTGATTATAGCTGAAAGATGAGGTAAAACAATATAGAGTATGACAATACAATTAAATAATAATAGTAAGAAGTAACACATGATAATAAGAATAACAACAAATGTAACAGAGAAAAAATAATCATAAAAGAAATACCGTTCAACATAGAGAGAAGAACCAGTGATCTCTTAGTATCCCGAAGATCTCTTACTATCCTCAATATGTGTGCTGGGGATCTCTCGATATTCCGATGACCTCTTAGTATCCTCAATATATGTGTTGGGGATCTCTCGATATCCCGAGGATCTCTTAGTATCCTTGATATGTCCAAATCAATATATGTGCAGGGGATATCCCGGAATACGAATCTGTAGTCTCAAAGTAAACAGGCAGGGGGGAACTCCCCGGATTCCATCCCGTAGTCCCAAAGTAAACATACAATAGCAACACGAAGAATACTCAATTCAATTCAAATTTCATAATAGGGTAAAACAGATATTTCTAACCTAGCATGGTGAACATAATCCAAATAAGGCATTTTGAGAAAGTAAAGCAATTAAGTAAATTAGACATGCTTCCCTAAGCTAACAACATGCTTAAATTACAAGTAGTACAAACAGGAAAGGAAACACAATTATAATTACTTAATGAAAATAGGATTTTCAATAGTTAGCACAAGTACGTACTTGTCACCTCACGTAAAAGGAATTTAAAATATCAATAATACCAAATCCTAAGGGGAGTCCCCCCACACAAGGTTAGGCAAGCCACTTACCTCGACTGACTCAAAATCTACCCGAAACCACATTTTTTTCCATGAATAATCGACTCCAAATGGCCCAAATAAATTCAAATCAATTGCATAATGCAAATATAACTTCAAGTAACTAATTCCACTAATTAACTCTAAGCTAATACGCAAAATTAGGAAAAATTACTAAAATGCCTACGGAGCCCACATCTCGAAATTGGGTAAAAGTTACGGATTAGGAACCCCCATTCACTCACGAGTCTAACCATACCAAAATTATCCACATCAAATGTCGAATCCCCAATCAAAACTCGAAATTTAGGTCTAAGAACTTTTCAAAATGTTTCCCCAATTTCTCACCCCAAATCCGAAATTAGATGATGAATTCATATTTAGATTAATAATTTATAAGCAACAAGGAGTTCGGAATCATTACTCAATTGTTATCTCTGAAAATCCCTCAAAATCTCGCTCAAATCCGAGCTCCCAAGCTTTAGTTTTGATAAAACGGCCAAACACTTGACTTTGAAATTTTATATTCTGCCCAGATAAATCCTTATTCACGAACACAGAAGGGCCATCGCATTCACAAAGCACAACTCTGGTTGGTCCTGTCTTCCTTCATCGCGAACATGATGTCCCTATCGCAAACGTGGTGGCCATCTTTCCCCATCCTACGCGAATGTGGGACCATCTTTGCGAATGCGTAGGTATAAGACCTTACAGCCTCGCACATGCAGGAAAATCTTCAAAAATTCAAAGCATTAAACTTCCACAAGCCCCAGCTCCTCTTCGCGAATGCGAGACCCCACTCGCCAATGCGAAGAAGGAAACAAGAACTGAAATGCTACAATTTTTTTCTGCAATTCTCTAAGTCCAAAAATGACCAGTTGAGCATCTGAAACGCACCCGAGGCCCCCGGGACCTCAACCAAACATGCAAACCAATCTTAAAACAACATGTAAAGTTTTTTCAACCTTAGGAATGCTCAAAACAACATCAAAACACCAATTTAACATCTGATTCAAGCCTAAGAACCCCAAAAAACTCTCAAATTACGCTTTCGATCAAAAAGTCTATCAAACCTTGTCCGAATGACCTGAAATTTTTCCAGCACATCATATTCTACACTACGGAGCTACTCTAACTTCCGGAATCCCATTCCAAGCTCGATATCAAAATCTCACTATCGAACTGAAAACTTCAAAAATTCAACTTTCGGTATTTCAAGACTAAATAAACTACGGACCTCTGAAACACAATTTGAACACGCCCCTAAGCCCTAGATCACCCAAAGAATCTAACGGAACTAACAGAATTCCATTCTAAGGTCATCTTCACATTGCTCTGACTACGGTTCTAATTCTAAATCTTATGCTCTCTTTTAGGGACTAAGTGCCTTAAAACACTCCAAAACTCAAAACCAAACATCGTGGGAAATAAAAATAGCAGAAACAAACAGGGGAACACAATTAATAGGGGATCAGGGCGTTAATTATTAAAACAAATGGACGAGTCGTTACCTCCTCCTACACTTAAACATTCGTCCGTCCTCGAACGAGCATAGAGACATACTTGAAGTAGTGAAAAGATGAGGGTAATGGTTGCGCATATCCTGCTTGGTCTCCCAGGTTGCCTCCTCGACCGAATGACCCTGCCACTGAACCTTCACTAATGCAATATTCTTTGACCTCAACTTTTAAATCTGCTTGTCCAATATCACCACCGGTTCCCCAACATAAGATAGATCCTTGTCCAACTGGACTGAATTGGAATTCAACACGCGTGACGGATCACTGTGTTACATTCGGAGCATCGAAACATGAAATACCGGATGAAATCCTGCCAAGATGGGAGGTAAGGCAAACTAATAAACAACCTCCCTAACACGTCGAAATAACTCAAAGGGATGAATAAACCTCGAACTCAATTTCCCTTTCTTCCCCAAATTTCATAACGACCTTCATAGGCGAACACGAAGCAGAACCCACTCTCCAACCATATACAAAACATTACGAACCTTTCGGTCTGCGTAACTCTTCTATCTAGACTGGGCTATACAGAATGTATCCTGAATCACCTTAACCTACTCCAAAACATCTTGAATAAAGTCTGTGCCCAATGATCTAGCCTCACCTGGCTTAAACCAGCCCACCGGGGATCTACAATGCCTACCATATAGAGCCTTATATGGTGAAATCTGAATGCTGGACTGATAGCTATTGTTGTAGGCGAACTCCACCAATGAATAGAACTGATCTGAAGACCCTCCAAACTCAATCACACACGCACAAAGAATATCCTCAAGAATATGAATAGTGCGCTCGTACTGTCCGTCCATCTGAGGGTGAAATGCTGTTCTCAACTCCACCCGAGTACCCAACTCATGATGTACGGCCCTCCAGGACCGTGATGTGATATGAGTACCTCTATCTAAAATGGTGGAAACTAGATTACCATGCAGACAAACAATCTCCCTGTTGGCCCAAAAACATGTGAAGTTTTGAAGATTGAGAAAAGAACTCAGACATGGACCAGGTCCATCTTGAGAAGCACAGTCATGATCAACCTTTACATATGAGAGGAATGTGAAGGGCCTAAATCTAACTGATTAAGACGCAATATCTCCTGATCTGATCGAAAAAGTTGCATATTGGATAAGGAAAGAAAAAATCCTTACAAGAAGAGAACACAGTTGTATGTGGAAAAATTAGAGGACTTAATTTCTTGCTATTGAGTCATTTCGAAAGAATTCCTCGAGACCCCGGTGGCATGGAGCCATGACTGAGTCTCTTCCCTCTGGGGTCGTCGAGGCCAGACTCGGAGAAAATGGAGGTCGATGCTAGAATAGAAGGGGAAGCTCCCAAGGCACGCGGCTAAGTTTTACAAAGCCAGCCTATCCAGGGCCTATTCAAAAGCGCCGCGTCTAGACATCCCATATCCATACTTTACAATTAATGCATGTTGTACTATAGTCGAGTTCCCCTCCTATATAAAGGGAAGCCTCGCTACTTTGTAAGGGGCTGATGTTGCTCTAACTACTTCTCCACAAGATCAATAATCTCTCTCTCTCTCTCTCTCTATTCTCTCTAACACGCTCGTTCTTATTGGCTCGAGGCCACTTTGGTATTCACTTTTCTCTCACTTGTTCTTCATTTATTGGTTGGTGTTGATCATAAAGAGCCTTGTTTTATCATATCTTAACTATTATCCCAATCATGACTACCCCAAGCTCAAGATCGAGCCTAAGTATCGACCCCGAGGTCCTCCATTGACCAGTCCGAAGCCAGGGCAATAAGCCCGTTGGTTCGATTACTGCCTCGTTTTAGCTTGCATTGCATCGTTAAACTTCATATTCCTAGCATTATCTGCTCTAACAACTAGCATAAAAATAGAGCACGTATTTTTAGAGTCCCATTTAAAAATTTAATTGTTGTTACCATTTTTACGGTTAACAACAAAGTTATTAATATTTTTTATAATAAATAACTCCTAATAAGTATTTCTTAATTGATAATATAGCTAATACATTTAACCATCCTTGAGTCAAAATTGATTTATTAAGTAAGATTTTATCAATTTTAATTTTAAAAATTTCTTTCTGCTTAAGAGAAGTTAACAAGAGTTGTTAATATTATTCCATAAGTAATATATGCATTGGAAAAGTATCAAATCTTCTTACTTCACGGAGTGTATTAATTAAATTATTATCTTCTGGTTGTATTATTTTTTTAATATTTTTAATTCAGAAAATAAATCTTAATCATCAATATCGAATTAATTATTATGATTTAATGAACATTCAAGATTAATGTAATTTTTTCAAATTTATATCATCTAGTGATCTTAATTTTTATCGCTAAATAGATAACAAAAATATTTTCATATGCTTCAGATTAATCAAATCTACTTTGAAGTGAGAAAAATAGCCTTTTCTACTATGTATAAAGTAATCAACTCCAAAGGACTCTTCAAAAGATTTTGAAATTTTATTATCAACATTCTCATTAAATTGTTACTTTCTATGTATCATACGTTTGTTACGAAATTCGGGTTCGATATTCATTTCAAGTGCAATTTTTGTGATAGAAATCATAGCAGTTGTAAATCCTTCTTCTTTGTACTTCTTAAAGAAAGAAATCAATTTCTTTTACTTCACAGAACTTTTTTTTTAACTTATATATAGCCTATTAGGTGTAACAAAAAATAGGGACCTCATATATATTTGAGCCTAAAGCAATTGATTTATTTGCTTTATGGAATGACTGCCTCAATGTGTAACGTTAAATTTGTTTTCAAAAAGTAGTCAATAAAAAATAATGTGTCTTACACAATTTAAAAAATTAAATTTGTATCACTTTTAACACATCTATCCAAATGTATAATAATTTATTTATAATATTTATTTCAGCACGTAAAAGTATTTTACAACACATAATACTTATTTCCTACTTTCAATCAACTAAGTAGACATGCTCTGAAAATGAGTTGAAAATAACTTATAGCCATAAAGAACATAATGTTTTTCTTGTGTGAATGTAACTTACTTCTCACATCTGTCAAGAAAAATAACTTATGCCCATTATGAACGTGATATGTTATCCACTTTTACATGAAAAATAATAAGTTATAAATAAATAAATTTGATCAGTTTCATTTTAAATGAGCAAGATTATTAATGAAAAATTAACCCAAATAGCCACTCACATAATTTTTTTAGTGAAAAAGATAGTTATATTATAGCTAAGCTCATTGAAGAGAGTTGTTTACAAGATGCCATAGAGGCATTATATTTACATTATCAGTACGAGAACTACAAACTAAACCTGAATTAGGGAAAGCATTACTAGAGTTAGTAAGTACAGTAGAAGAATTATTACACGATTGCACACAGTAGACAGACACGTATCCCTCCGTCTTCGAAGTAAGCCAGTGTTATCTTGTTCATGGTAGGTTATAGCAAAAGGTGGGGGACTTGCAAAAACTAGATAGGTTTCCTTCACATAGTGAGCTCCATAGTTAGCCAAGCAATCAGCCACACAATTTTGCTCCTTGTAGATGTTATGCAGAGGGGGGCTATCTAGCTGTTGGAGTAGTAACCTGCAATCATTAAGAATATTAGTATAATGGATTGAATTGCTATGAAACATGCCGAGTAGGGCTTGTGCATCTGTCTCAATGATGAGCAGTGTGAGATTCTTTTGCACAACAATTTTCAAGCCCATGAGCAGAGCAAGAAGCTCTATCTGAATAGGAGGGCCAGGTGTAGCTTGTCCTGCAAATCCAATGACCCAATCTCCCAGAGTAGAACAGAGTATACCACCAATACCATAGGTATTTGTATCGGGTGAGCAGGAACCATCAATATTCAGCTTATAACGAAAGTTGTTTGGAGGATGCCATTTAATATATAGAGGCAGTTTAGGAGAATGGATTTTTATTGTATTTGTAAGGTAAAACTATTATGCAGCTTTGTTGAGAAGTTTGCCTATATTCAAAGTAAGGACCTTGTGATAAAAAGTAAACCTATTCCTTATAAGCCAAAGTTCCCAAATGCAAATGGTCATAGAGTTGTAGTAGGAACTTCATAATGGTGAAAAGTGGACTATTGATTGATGAAAGGGTGCAACCAATTGGTACTATTGGTAGAGTTTGGTGGTAATTAGAAACGTAAACATCCCCTTGGGAAAAACAAGTACCACAACTGCTCCTTGGGCAAATTATCAATAGAACCAACCCTCGTGCTATATCACAATCACACGTAATCAACACCTCGGGAAATAACATGAAACAACAACAGCCCCTCGAGAAAAATCACTTCTCACACTGGGTACCCCCGCTCGGTGGGGGTGTTCAGACTCTGGATCGGCTCTTACAGCCCAAGCGATGTAACAAGCCATCTCGTGGCATAATCAAGCAGGAACTCGGCCTCATAACAAGCCACCTCGTGGCATAACAAATCAGTCTCTTGGCCTCAAAATTATGATTCAGTGACAACCTGTTGCGGCACACAGCCCGATCCCATAATACCTCACAATACAAGCCCTTGGTCTCACTCAGTCAGAAATCTCTTAAGCCACTCAGGAAACAATAAAATGTTATGCTCATTCTCAAAATATTATTTAAAATATCGAAAACGGATTAAATACGACTAAGTTATGAAAACAAAATAATACAGCTTGACTGAGTACAAATATAAAGTCAAAATAGTAAGGAATAGTAGTAAAAACCCTTAAGGAGCCAAAATAATTAGCACAAGTACCAAGTATGACATTCAACCCAAAACATGGTTATACTTTCAAAAACACAACGACATCAAACAGTTTTCAATCAAATATGCAACTTAACAGTTATACGGACGGACTAAGTCACAATCCCCAATGGTGAACGATCCCACGATCGTCATCTAGCATGTACGTCACCTCAAAGTAGCACAACGATGTGAAATCTTGGGTTTCATACCATCAGGACAGCATTTACAATCATTACTTACCTCAATCCGATCCAAACTTGCCTTTGCCTATCGACTCGGCCTCTGAATGCTCCAAATCTAGCAAAAATTAGATTCATACCATAAAAATATGCTAAGGGAACAAATCCCACTCGAAAATAACCAATTTACACCAAAAATCCTGAAATTTGCCAAACCAGACCCCGGGCCCACGTTTCAGATTCTGATAAAAATTACAAAACTAGAATCATTACACTCTCACAAGTTCATACATATCAAATACATGAAAATCCAACCAGAAATGACAACTCAAATCCTCAAATTAAAGTCTCCAACTTGAAGCCCTAACTCCCAAATTTTAAGCTTTTGATTCCATAAATTTCATGTCTAATTAGGTAGAAATCACATTAGGATCAAGTATTGAGTCCAAATATCTTACCTCCAAGTATTTCCCTTTGATTCCCTCTTCAATCATTCTCAAAAATCTCCAAAATAGATCAAAAATGGTGGAAGATAAACCAAAAATCGCAAACATGCCTATTTAAACATTTTGCCCATGTGACATTTCCTTCTTCGCGAATGCCGGTCAAAGCCTCGCTCTCGTGAAGCACAAACAAATCTGTTGACCCCTTATTCCTCCTTTGCGAACGCGACATTCCCCATGCGAACATGATGATTCAACCATCAACACCTCCACGAACGCGACTACACCCACGCGAACGATAAGCACAAAATCCTTGGGACTCAACTACTCTAATTACTCTACACGAACGTGGGACCTATATCACATTCGCAAAGAAATTCAGTATCAACCTTCGTGAATGCGGGACCAACATCGCGACGCGAAGGGAATCTGGCCAGCCTCAGTCAACATCTCTTCGCGAACACGAAGAGCAAAAATCTATAGCAGAACTTAAGAAAAATCTGCAACTTCTAAATCAAGGAAAAACTTCTGAATTCAGAATTCGATCAAAAAGTCTATCAAACCTCATCGGAATGACTTGAAATTTTTCACACTCATCACAAATGACACAAGAGACCTACTCTAAGTTCGAAATTCCATTACGACCTATATAAAGATTTCCACTATCAACTGGAAAATGTCAAAATTCCAATTTCGCCAATTCAAGCCAAAATCTATCTCGGACCTCCAAAACCCATTCCGATCACGCTCATAAGTCCCAAATTACCTCCCAAAGCTATCTGAATCATAAGAATCAAATTCTGGGATCATTTACTTACAAGTTAACTTCTGACTGACTTTTCCAACTAAAAGGCTAACTTAAGAAACTAAGTGTCTCATTTCTCTACAAAACAACTCTAAACTCTAAACTAACCAACACGATGCAATGAAATACGACTGAACAACATATAAAGAAGCATAAATGGGGGAAATAGAGCAGTAACTCATGAAACGACCGGATGGGTCATTACATCCTCCCCTTCTTAAACAAACGTTCGTCCTCGAATGAGTTAAAAAACATACCTGAAGCCTCAAATAGGTGAGGATATCGGCTTTGAATCTCCCGCTAGGTCTCCCAGGTAGCCTCCTCTACGGGCCAAACTCTCCACTGCACTTCAACTGAAGCTATATCCTTTGATCTCAACTTTCAAACCTGACGCTCCAAAATAGATGGTTGCTCCAAATCATAAGTCAAATCACTGTCCAACTAAACAGTTATAAAATCCAAAATATGAGACGGATCGCCAATATACTTCCGGAGCATAGAAACATGAAATACCAGATGCACACTCGATAAGTTGGGTGACAAAGCAAGCTAATAAGCCACCTCCCCAATCCTCTGAAGCACCTCAAAAGGCCCAATGAACCGAGGACTCAATTTACCCTTTTTTCCCAAATCTCTTAACACCCTTCATGAGTGAAACCTTCATTAGAACCTTCTCCTAAACCATGTAAGACACATCACAGAGCTTCCTATCAGCATAACTCTTTTTCCTCGACTGCGTTGTACGAAGCCGCTACTGAATCACCTGCACCTTGTCCAAGGAATCTTACCCCAAGTTTGTACCTAATAGCCTAGGCTTTCGCGGCTCAAACCAACCAACTGGTAATCTACACAGTCTCCCATACAAAGCCTCATATGGAGCCATCTGAATGCTCAACTGATAACTATAGTTATAAACAAACTCAGCGAGCAGTAGAAACTGATCCCATAACCCTCAAAAATCAACGACACAAGCGTGCAACATGTCCTCCAATAGATGAATATTACGCTCGGACTGCCCGTCCGTTTGAGGGTGAGAAGTTGTGCTCAACTCAACTTGATTACCCAACTCTCTCTGCACAGCCCTCCAAAACTGCAAAGTAAACTCAGTACCTCTATCTAAAATGATGCAAATCGGGACACCATGCAAACGAACAATCTCTAGGATATAGATATCTCCCAACCTCTCTAAAGAATAGGTAGTACACACTGGAATGAAGTGCGTGGAATGAACGCTCCTGCATCAACACATACCCAATACCCACTCTCGAAGCATCACAATACATTATATATGAACTTGAAGCTGATGGCAGAAACTAACAGTGAAGTTGTGGTCAAGGCAGTCTTGAGCTTCTGAAAGTTCGGCTCACACTCATCCGAGCACCTGAATGGAGCACCCTTTTGAGTCAATTTGGTCAGGGGGATGCTATTGATGAAAATCCCTGAACGAACCGATAGGAATAACCTTCCAAACCAAGAACGCTGTGAATATCTGTGGCTGTGGACGGTCTGGGCCAACTATGAACTACCTCTATCTTCTTCGGACCAACATGAATACCCTCACTAGACACCACGTGCCCCAAGAAAGCCAGTGGACTGAGCTAGAACTCATATTTGGAGAACTTTGCATAAAGCTTCTCCTCCCTCAATCTCTGCAATGCAACTGTCAAATGCTTTGCGTGCTCTTCCTGACTACGCGAGTATACCAGAATATCATCAATGAAAAAAATCACGAACGAGTCGAGATAAGTCTGAAACATGCTATTCATCAAATGTATGAACGTTGTTTGGGGCATTAGTCATCCCAAAAGACTTCACAAGGAACACATAATAAATATATCGGGTCCTGAATGTTTTCTTTAAAATATCCGAGTCCTTGAGCTTCAACTGGTGATAACTTGAACGGAGATTAATCTTGGAGAGCGCTCTCGCTCCTTGAAGCTGTTCAAATAAATCATCGATACGAGGTAAAGTATATTTGCTATTTATTGTCACCTTGTTCAACTGCCTGTAATCAATGCCCACCCTAATCTTACCATCCATCTTCATTACAAATAGAATAGGTGCACCCCCAAGGCGACACACTAGGCAAATAAACCCCTTATCAAGGAGTTCTTGAAGTTGCTCCTTCAACTTATTCAACTCCGCTGGTGCTATACGATACAATGGAATAAAAATGGGTTGAGTGCCCAGCACTAGATCAATACCAAAATCAATATCCCTGTCTGGTTCCATGCTCAGTAGGTATGTAGGAAATACACCGGGAAAATCCCACACTACAGGAATAGAATCAATGCTAGGAGTCTCTGCATTGACATCCCTTACAAAGGCTAAGTATGAAAGACAACCTTTCTAAACCATCCGATGATCCTTCAAGAACGAAATCACCCTACTGGGAAAACAATCAGTCGAACCTCACCACTCAATTCGTGGCACACCCGACATAGCCAGCATCACTGTCTTAGCATGACAGTCCAATATAGCCCGACCAGGAGATAGCCAATCCATACCCAATATCACATCAAAGTCCACCATACAAAGCAACAAAGTGTCCATTCTGGTCTCCAGACCCCCAATAGTCTCCACATACGATCAGTACACACGGTTTGCAATAATAATATCACCACCAAAGTAGATACATGAATAGATGAAACAAGAGACCCACGGGGCATATCCAAATAACGAGCAAAATATGATGACATATATGGAAAAAGTGGAACCGTTATCAAATAACACAGAGGCATCTATGTGGCAGATTGAGACAATACTTGTAATCACAACATATGAAGCAATATCATTGGTTCTGGCTGGGATTGCATACAAACAGGCATGACCACCACCTGATCGACCTCCCCCTTTGGGGCGACCCCTAGCTGACTATCCTCTACCGCTAGCTGGCTGGGTGGATAGTGAAGTAACTAGTGCTGAAGTCGATGGCTAACTCCTTAGCTGAGATGAACCCCAAGATGATGAGGACATTGCCTCCACATGTGATCCAACTTTCCACACTCATAACAACTCCCTGTTGGTGGAGACGGGGACTAAAGGGAACCCCTAGCACCGGGATGACTAGTAGATAAACCTGGCATAGAAGAGCCATGAACTAATGGAGCATGGGAAGAACTTTGGGATGGAAGGGCACTGAGTGATGAATGGAACTCTTGAGAACAGTGAAAACCATAGCTCAATGATGCCCCACGATAACCTAGGCGAGCTGACTGAGCATGCCTAAATGGACGACCTCTGTTGTGTTGAAATCGACTCCCATAAGGAGTACCACTGAATCCACCCTGACCACAAGGCCTCTTAGCCTCCCTATCAATCCTCTCGTGACTACGAACCATCTTAATCTTTTGAGCTATTCCAACAACCTCATCAAAAGTAGAACCAGACACTCTTTCTCAGGTCATGAGCAACCGAAGCTGAAAACCAAGGCCATCTATAAACCTCCTGATCCTCTCTCGATCTATGGGACCAAACTGACCGCATGACGAGCCAACTCAGAGAATCGTATCTCATACTATGTAACAGATCTGCACCTCGACAAAGATGCTCAAACATCCTGCGCAGCTTATTTTGGTAAGGCTCAAGTACAAACTTCTCAAGGAAGGGAAGGGAGAATTGCTTCCAAGAAAGGGACGCCGCGTCAACGGGCCTACGCCTCTCGTAACCCTTCCACCATCTAAGTGCAGCCCTTGAGAACTGGAAAGTAGTGAACAACACCCCACTAGCCTCCAAAATACCTACGTCCGATGCATCCTCCAACACTTATCAGAAAAACCCTTGGCATCCTCGCCCTCTGCACTACTGGAAGTAGTTGCGGCTGTACTGACTGAGATCGCCTGAGCTAGGCCAGTGCATACTAATAAAATTTGGGCCAGGGCCTCTTAAAAGCTTGGAATCACAAAAGCCACAGCTGATGCCTGAGCTGGTGCTACTGGTGCGTCCACAACTGGGACCTCATCATGAACTGGGGTGACGGAGGATCACTAGGTGCTGCCTTAGCTTATGTGCGGGCTACACCCCTGCGCCTACCACAGCCTTGACCATGTTCTAGGCCTCTAGTGGCCTCAGCTGGTGGTACTCGTGGTCGTGCATCCTGACCGGTACCACGTGTCCTCAGCATCTAAGAGAGAATAGAATAACAGAAGTTTAGTACTGGAATCAACAGATTCTCACGACGGGAATTCAAGAATATGAAGTTTTCTTAAGGGTTCTGCAGCCTCCCGAGGATACATACAGACGTCGCCGTATCGATCTGCGAGACTCTACTTAACCTGCTCATGACTCGTGAGACCTATGTAACCTAGCCACTGATACCAACTTGTCACGACCCTAAAATTGACCCGATCGTGATGGTGCCTATCGTGAAACTAGGTCAGCCAACACAAACCCCAACACCAACCAAAAATTCATAATAAGTCATTTGAAGCCAGTAATTAGCTTAAATTGCATAGTATAAGTAAAATGAACAGTGTGGAAACACAACACAACCCGACATAGGGGTGTCACTATACATGAGCAACTACAACTCATCTAGGAATAAGAAAAAGACAACATGCTTCAAAAAGAAATAGTAATACAAAGTTGAATAAGATAGGAAGGAGAAGCACTAGGCTGTGAATGCCAAGTAGCTACCTAGTCGACTCCGGAGACCAGCTGGAAAGCTAATCAACACTCGTTATCGCGACCCGAGACTTCTGGATCTGTATACGGGATCCAGGGAGTAATGTGAGTATGCCAACTCAGTAAGTAATAAAATTAAAGGTAGTTGAGTATTAAGAAAACATGTAAACCATAGCATAACGCTATAGGAAAACAATACATTAAAGCAATAAAACTCGTAAAAACATCTTAGTTCATTAAACCTTTTTAAAACATCTTTCAATAGTCTCAAATGAGTGATGAAAATAGTGAGAAAAAGGATAAAAATATAAATAGCCCCTCGGGCAAAACATGTACCACAATCTCCCCTCGGTCAAAATATCAATAGAACCAGCCCCTGTGGCTATTTCATAATCACTCATAATCAGCCCCTCGGTCAATAACAAGAAAAAACAATAGCCCATCGGGCTATATCTCACACTGGGTATCCGCGCTCACTGGGGGTGTTCAAACTTCGGAAGGGCTCCTACAACCCAAGCGCTATAACAAGCCATCTCGTGGCATAATCAAACAGGCCATCGGCCTCAGAACAAGCCACCTCGTGGCATAAAAAATTAGGCCCTCGGCCTAATAATCATGAATCAGTAAAAACATACAACGGCGTACAGCCCGATCCCATAATATTCTCGCAACACATGCCCTCGGCCTCACTCAGTCAGAAATCTCTCAAGCTTCTCGAGAAATAGTAAAACATGATGGTAAGCCCCAAAATATCATTTAAAATGTCAAAAATGGAGTAAATACAGCAGAGTTATGAAAATAGTAGAAAATAGCATGACTGAGTATAAATATAATGTCAAAACAGTGAGGAATAGCAGTTAAAATTCCCTAAGGGTCCAAAATAATTGGCACGAGGCCCAAGTAAGGCATTAGGACCAAAACATGGTAATACATTCCAAAACACAATGATATCAAAATGTTTTCATTTAAATACGCGACTTAACAGTCATACGGGACGGACTAAGTCATAATCCCTAATGGTGCATGACCCCACACTCATCATCTAGTGTGTACATCACCTCTAAGTAGCACAACGTTGTAAAATCTGGGGTTTTATACCCTCAGGACAGCATTTACAATTATTACTAACCTCAATCCGGTCCAAACTCTAGCCTACGATGCCTTTGCCTCTCGACTCTGCCTCAGAATACTCCAAATCTGACCAAAATCATATTCAGACTATAAAAATATGATAAGGGAGCAAAGCCTACTGGAAAATAACTAATTTACATAAAAATCTCAAATTGGCCATACCCGGCCCTCGGGCCCACATCTCGAATTTTAATAAAAATCAAAAAATAAAAATTCTTACACTCTCACGAGTTCATACATATCAAATACATCAAATTAGATCACAAACAACCTTCAAATCCTCAAATCAAAGTATCAGAATTCAAGCCCTAACTCCCCAATTTTAGGCTTTAGATTCCACAAATTTCATGTCTAATTAGGTCGAAATTACAAAAAGATCAAGTATTGAGTCCAAAAATCATACCTCCAAGTGTTTTCCTTTGATTCTCTGTTCAATCCTTCTCAAAAAGCTCTAAAATCTCTCGAAATTGGTGGAAGATAGACCAAAAATCGCGAACATAGCTATTTCAACATTCTACCCGGGTGACATTTCCTTCTTCGTGAATGCGGTCTAAGCCTCGCGTTCACGAAGCACAAAAAACCCATTGACCACTTATTCCTCCTTATCGAACATGACATACCCCATGCAAGCGTGATGATTCAACCATCCAAGCCTCCGCGAGCGCGACTACATCTACTCGAACGCGAAGCACAAAATCCTTAAGACCCAACTGCTCCAATTACTCTACGCGAACGCGGACCTACATCGCATTCGTGATGCACACTCATCATTAATCTTTGCAAATGCGGGACCAATATCACAAACGCAAAGGGAAACTGGCTAGCATCACTCAACATCTCTTTATGAACACGAGTTTCCTCTCACGAATGCGAACAACAAAACTTTACAACAGAACAAAAGAAAAATCTGCAACTTCTAAAACAAGAATTTGATCTGTTTAACCACCCAAACTCACCTAAGGCCCTCTGGACCTCAACCAAACATGACAACACATCCCATAACACCATTCAACTTGTTCCAACCTTCGGAACACTAAAAACAATATCAAAACATCAAATCATCATCGGATTCAGGCCTAATAATCCCAAAAACTTCTAAATTTTGAATTTGATTAAAAATTCTACCAAACCTCATCCGAATTACCTTAAATTTTGTACACACAACCTACTCCAATTTCTGGAATTCCATTCCAGCCCCTATATCAAAATTTCCACTATTAACAGGAAAATGCCAAAATTTTAATTTCGCCAATTCAAGCCTAAATCTACTATAGACCTCTAAACCCAATTCCGATCATGCACCTAAGTCCCAAATCACCTTCCGAAGCTACCCGAATCCTAATAACTAAATTCCGAGATCGTTTACTTAGAAATCAACAAATTAAAGGTCAACTTAAGAGATTAAGTGTCTCATTTCTCTACAAAACAACTCCGAACCCAAAAATAACCAACACGATGCGATGAAATACAGTTGAACAACATTTAAAGAAGTAGAAATGAGGGAAACGGAGCGATAACTCATAAATCAACCGGTCGGATCATTACAGAAATATAAATGTTTTTTACCAAGTTATGGCACATGATCATCTAATGAAAATAAACCAATCAAAAAAATTGTTAAACTTCGATATATAGGAGACTTGGATAAACGTATTTTAGAAAACCTAATCTAGACTAACATCGATTGATTTTCTTTAAGAAATTTGTAAAAGACTTAATTACTCATACTAAAGTAAAAATAAATAAATTAAAGAGAACAATCTCATCACTTTTTTATCATGTAAAATAAAATTTTCTTCTAATCTTTCCCATATTATTTATCACTTTAAAATTAGATTTATATTTTAAAAAATTATTAATTAATTATTTTCTTATTATTTAATATTTTAAAAATTAACTTAATTTGTTTAAAATATGTAGTAACTCCTAATATTTAGGTAAAAGATACTAACTTAATTTAGTTATAGATTTTTTTGGTTAAACTATCAAAATTTTATTTAACCAAGTATAATATTCACATCCGCTAGCTTATACACAATATCTCTATAAAAAAACTGATCAAAAACCAACTAAAGTTGACTAAAGAACATTTGCTGCTACTAAGAGTATCTTGCTCCTGATGTCAAGGCTTGGACAATACCAGCTCGGGTAACTACTTAGCCTTTCTATCTCTTTTGCCATTTAGCTTCTGTCTGCCCTCGAATGTACAGATACAGTACAATTTATTTGGTTCTCTTGATGCATGTTGTCTCTTTTCCTTGAAATCTTATGTTGTTTCTTTCAGCCCATATGTGATATACCACTACTACAAATAGAAATACTAACATTTCTCCCTTGACTTTACTGGCGACCTTTTTTGCTATCCAATATCCTCATCATCCTAGCTTCAAATTTGATGCTTTTCCCCTATCAACTACAACAATGTAGCCCATAAGCTTCTGGAGTAATCAAATTCAAACAGCACATGCTCCCATGTCTCCATAATGTTCTTTTTACATAGTACACAGTCTTGTGATACTGATATTCCCCATATTTGTACTCGCTAAACTATGTTAATCTTCTATGTAATGCCAACCAAAGAATGAACTGATGTTTAGGCAATGCTTTGGATACTATACTTAATCTTTTCCAGGAACTCTTCTGATATTAAGGTTTTGATACATTGTAGAATTTCATAATGCTGAATCTTCTCTGCTTGCAGTAGCTATTCAAGTCATCAATGGGACTTTTCTGACTGAACCATTCCATAGCATCAAATATCTCCCCGACAAGCCAACAAGCTTTATTAGGAATACTCGTATTCTCAACACTTCTGTCTTTTATATAGAAGTTATGGATCCATTGTATCCATAAACTATCCTTCTTTGTAGTTATATCCCACAATCATTTGCAGAGTGCAGCCTTGTTCTAGTAGTAGATATCCAAGACATTGAGCCCACCTGCTGACATTGGCATACTGATGGTTTCCCAAGCTATCAAGGTCCTCCTAGATAGTTCATTACTCTCAGTCCATAGAAAAGTTCTACATGCTGTGACTATTAAATTTATGATCTTCTTAGATAATAGGAACACTTGTGCCCAGTATGTTTGCATTTTAAATACCACACTTTTGAGAAGCTGAAGTCTCCCACTATATGATAGGAATTTGGTTGTCCAACTAGATTCTTGCAGTGATCTTCTCAATTAGTGGCTTTCATTTTTTGTATAAACCATTTCTTGGAAGGCAATGGCACTCCTAGATACTTGAATGGAAGGTCTCCTAGAGTGAATTGCAATTCTTCTAGTATTAGTTCCTTGAATTCCCTAGGAACCCCAGCAATATACAGTGCACTCCTTCTCCATGTTAGCCTTGAGACCTGAAACCTCATAGAAATGAGTGAATCTATCCAGCAACAAGCATATTGAAATCTTGGCTGCTCTAAAACATAGGATCAAATCATCAGCAAAACATATGTGTGTTATGTTATTTCTAGAACATCTTGGGTGGTAGTTAAAGTCTGGATCATGCTTCAACATCTTTAATGACCAATTTAGATACTTCATCACGAATACAAACATGTAAAGAAACATTGATTCTCCTTGCCTTAGCCCTTTTTATTGCTTGGAACTTAGCTTTTAGGCCCCCATTCAATAGCAAGGAATAGCTGAGAGTGCTCACACACTCCATTATCAATTGAACAAACCTCACATGCATCCAAATTCAAGAAATATCATCCTTAAGAAAGGCCACTCTACTGAGTCATATGCTTTTCTTATGTCTACTTTTATGCAGCATGTCAGTGAGACCCCTTTCTGATTATATCATTTGACTAGTTCATGTGCAATTACGACATTATCCAATATGTTCCTTCCCTTAATAATTGCTGATTAAGCAGGTCCCACAATAGAATCCACCACCAACTTCAATTTGGTTGTAATTATCTTTGAGATGAGCTAGTATAGAGTAGTACAACATGCTGCAGGTCTGTACTCTTTGACAGATTTTGGGCTTGCAAGTTTAGGTACCAATGTTACATGGTACAATTAACACTTTTCAATAATTTCACATTGGTAAAAAATTGAATATCTCGTTTAACCTCTACTCCAATTACATTCAATATGCTTTAAAGAATTCAGCTAGAAATCCATCCATCCCTGGAGCCTTGTCATTTGGCACGTCTTTAAGAGCTCGATCAATTTCCTCTTCTGATACTCTTGGATTGAGAAGTTATTGATGTTCCTTGCTAAGATAATGACCATCTCTACCTATCTCAATATTAATACATGATAGTTCAGTCGCTGCAGTGTCCTAAAGTGTTTGGAAAAATCCTTTAAACTCTTGTTCTATCAATACAGGATCCGTCACTTTATCTCCTTGACCATTGACTATGGATGAAATTCTATTCCTTGATTGTCTGGCTTTGAAATGAGCATGAATAAATTTAGAATTATGATCACCTGCCATTATCCACATTGCTCTGGATCTTTGTCTCAGAACCTGTTCATTAACTCCTTCCCATTTTTCAATATGCAGTAGTAGCTCCTTTTCCTTTACTATCAGTTGACTGTTGAATGGGTCTTCTTCAATTTCTCCTTGAGCATTATTCAGTTGATCCCAGAACTAGCCAATCTTTTTGTCCAGTGAAGACATTTCCTTATTCATGTGTTTTGTCTTATCCTTCAATCTCTGTAAATCTAGCCAAATTGAGAACATGGTATGTCCCTGAACTCTTTGATTTCATACGTCATGAACAGCCCCATCAAACTCCTTCTGTTTTAGAAACACATTATATAGTTTGGATAGTTTTTGAAAATGAGTTTTAGCTACATCAGTGTTGATAATGATAAGGGAATGATCACAGACTCTTGGCAATTCAAAAACTGGTTCTAGAATACTATAATGAGTAAGCCAAGAAGCATTTCCAAATGCCCAGTAAATATTGCTATAGATTTTATCCTCTGCATCCCTTTTGTTGAACCATGACATTGACACCCTTTCTATTCAATTACCCTAGTCCAATATCCCTTATAAAATCTTGAAATTCCACCAGTTTAGTTTGATGCACATGTTGTCCGTTGAGTTGATCAGGAACAGATAGAACATGGTTGAAATCACTTATAACTAGCCAAGCTTCTTGCATATTACCATGTATTTGTCTTAGTTTCTCCCATATGTCCCTTCTTTCATTGATTTTGTTCTTCTCATATACAAATGTTATGCGGCCTGAGAAATTTGATCCCTTTTTCTTCACTTGACAATGTAACATTTTAGGAGTTGCCAAATGTATATGGACCTGCACCATACATTCCTTCCAATATAGCCAGATTCTCCCATTGTTATTTATAGCTTCATCTGAATGCACTTTCCAGTCCTTGCTGAAATTTCTTTTAACCTTATTAACACTTCTAAGCTTTATTCTTGTCTCAAGGCACCCTAGTAAAGTTATTTTATGTTTACGAAAAAAGGCCTTGAGTTATTTTTGCTTGTAGGGCTTGTTTAGCCCCCTTATATTCCAAGAGTAATGATCATTGTAGCTTCTCCTCATTAAGGCCAATCCCTTCACTCACTCTTCCAGGGCTGCTATCCTCTTGAATTGTTAGTGGACTATATCTATTTCTCTTTAGCATATTCACTAAATCTTTATTAGTTAATGCTTTTTTTTGTTGTGTAGTTTATTTTGCTTTCATCTTTTGCTTGTCTCTAGATTTCTTAACTAGCTGCATTTCCATCTCTTGTTCAATCATTTTCTCTTCATGAACTTGACTAACTTGTTATTCCTCTACTTGTGCAGGAATCTGCTCCTTCTATATTGGTGGTTGCTCATTCATTTGACCAACCTTTTGTTCCTGTTGTTGTTCAGGAATTTGTTCCTTCTGCACTAGTATTTCTCAGCAACATGTTTCACCCTTCATTGTTTTTTGTTCTGGTATTTATCTTCTTTCCCTTGCCTCTGCTGTTGTTTTCCATTTTTTCCACAATACCATTCTTGGAATTGGTTTGCTTTTGTTGACTTATTGGTAAAGCCTTCCCACATTTCAAAATTGGATAGTTAATCGTTGGAATATGACCCATATTGGTTTTGTTTGAGTCAGCTCTTTGCTCATTTGAAAATTTGGCTCCCATTGCTTTAGAATCATGGGTCTATTATGGAATGTATATGGGCCTTGTTGTATAAGTATGTTCTTATCATCTCCATATCTAAATCAGAATATGAAATATCCATCATCATGTAGGAACACTTGAGGTGCAGTGATAAAATTCCACACCCAATATACAAATTTTAACATTTCTTTGAAAGAGGGAGTTCCAACCAGTACATACCCAATTAAAGTTTCCTTTCATTTCTGGGTTTCCTCTGCTACTTCAGCCTAATTCAATCTAACAATCTTCACTCCTTCCTTCATTGTTGGTGGATAGTATTCTAATTTCTTCCCTTGTTCCAGAGCTCGATTTCGTTTTACCACATCAGCTAGAGTAGGGGTGTTCAAAACCGAACTGAAACTGGAATTTAATGGCTTATTGGTATCGGGTTAACGGTTTAATGGACGGGGAATGGATTGAAATTTTTTATTAATGACTTATCAGTTTGGGGTGAATTATTCAATTTTCTTAACGGATAATACATTAACCCGTTAAGAATATATATATATATATATATATATATATATATATATATATATATTAAATAATCAAAAACCTTTCTTCCTCCAGTACTCTATCAAAGTGAATTAGAATAAAGGAGTCATCTAACTGTGACAAAGGACAGAATGTGCTGTCTGAAACAAGATAACAACACCAGTTACACCGCTGCTTCATTAACTTTGCCTGGGTTTTAAGGCATCATAGAATTCTAAGCATGACGAACATTTGTTTTAACAATGGCCAATCGTAAATCTTTCACATGGACTAAGGCTAATGTGCATAAACATAAATAAGATTCTAAACAGATGATTTACCCATCGCTATGTCTCTTCTGCTTCGTCCCTTTTACTCATAGTACGTCGACCGCCTATTTAAACTTATAGAGACTAAATTTATTTTATTTTGATCGAATTAGGCCGGTAAACCATCTAATAACCGTCCGATAAGAGCTAAATCGGTACCAATCCGATATCATAGTGGATGGCTAGCGGATTAATATATTTAAAAGCCGATAATTGATAAACCAAATCGTTAAGAGTAAATAATCGCCCAGTCCGCCCGATAAGCATCCCTAAGATAGAGTCAGCTCTGATTGACTAGGGTTTGCTCGTTGCACTGAGAAATTCAGCTTCCTTGTTGCGGTAGTGGCACCGACCTTTGCTGGTTTGGGATTCCCTTCTTTGACACATTTCGAAGCTTGCATGATTGTTGGTGCACTTCCCATCCTAGTCATCCAGTGAGCTAGCTGCATATGACCTATCATTTGTGGCACTTCTGATTCTGATGTTACCATTCTACCTCCGTTGTCCGTCTCCAGTATTGTAGGTGGTGCAATTTGCTGTGATTTCCGTCAGGCCATCGTAGTTGTGCGTACGTTAGCTTCCCGCTTAACGTGTGCCTTCAGAGTTTAGGCCATTCTAAATATAAATTAAGGCTTTAAAGAATAGAAATAATTTCAACTTTGTTTAAAATGTTATAGATGTTTTATAGAATGTAGTACTAAATCTTGTTTTAGTACGTATCTTTCTTTTATTATGTGCATTGTTATAAAATAATTGTAATAAGGATTATTGGTTTTGTCATGACCAAAAACTACCATATTTGGATGACGCCTATCGTGGAACTAGGCAAGCCAACTCTTTACCAAAATCAACGCGAAATTTCATTTTTCAAAGATAAATTTTTGCTATTTAATAATAAAACTTCATAGAGAACATCTGAATAACAAAAGTGCAGAAAGAAAAGTCTGACATCGGGGTGTCACTAGTCATGAGTATCTACTAAGAAACGCATGATAATACTAAGACTAATAGACTGGAAAACAACAAATAAAATCTATAGTAAGGAGGGAAAAGAGGAGGGTTGTGATCGTCATGCAGCTACATTACTAACTCCAATAGATCTGCCACGGATGAAATCAACAATCGCTAGCACGTCAAGCAACCCCTGGATCTGCACACAAGGTGCATGGAGTAATGTGAATACGCCAACTCAGTAAGTAATAATAGTAAATAAAGATTTAGCAATAGTGACGAGTAGTAAAACACAAAATCCACATCATGAAATCTCAGAAATTACAACATACTTTCAAATGAGTACATGAGTCAGATGATCTCGCTTGGCAAAAAATCATTTGAAGATATTTTCCGAAAGTATCGACAGAGGATAAATGCAAAAGAGAGTAAAAGTGATGAAAATCGTAAACAGCCCCTCCGGCAAAACATCACTCATGTACAGCCCCTCGGGCAAACATCACCAGTCACTCATATGCAGCCCCTCAGGCATATCTTATATCACTCACACTCAAGGTACCCTCGCTCACTAGGGGTGTGGAGACTCCTAAGGGGATCCTTCAACCCAATAGCTATAATAAGCCACCTCGTGGCATAAATCAATCAGGCCTTCGGCCTCACTTAATCATGAATCAGTTCAACATGTTGTGGCGTGCATCCCGATCCCATAAATATCCTCACAAATCAGGCCCTCGTCCTTACTCAGTCATAAACCTCTCAAGCCACTCGGGCTATCAGTAAAATAGGGTACTCATGCCAAAATAACATTATTATATGCATCAAAATAGAGTAATAAAGAATGAGTTATGAAATCGGTAAGTATAACATGACTGAGTATACGTTTTCAACCAAAAACTGTGAGAGGATAATAAGAAAAAAGTCCCTAGTGGCCCAAACAGGTCTGATACAAGGCTTAAATATGGCATTAAGCCCAATTTACAGAAACTCTTTCTAAAGCACATAAGTATCGTATAGTTTAAACCAAATACACAGCTTATAGTTGCTACCGGACTGACCAAGTCATGATCCCCAGCACTGCACGCCTACACGCCCGTCACCTTCAAATAGTAAAACGATACAAAATTCAGGGTTTCATACCCTCAGAACTATATTTACAATCATTACTTGCCTCAAACTAGTTAAATCTCTACTCTGCTATGCTCTTGCCCCTCGACTCGGCCTCCAAATGCTTCGAATCTATTCAAAATTAGTATATTATTAGTATACGCTAATGGAACAAAATTCACATGAAAAACTATCAAATAGACCAGAAATCTCGAATTAGGTTCAAACCAGGCCCCCGGACCCACGTCTCGAAATTCAAAAAAATTTACCAAACTAAAAAGCCCATTCACCCACGAGTCCAACCATACTAAAATTTATCAAAATTCGACCTAATTTGACCTCTCAAACCCCCAAATCAAACTCTCTAATTCCCAAGCCCTAATATTTTCACTTTCATCCCTAATTTCTACTAATTACATGCTTAAACAACTGAAAAACACTATAACCATGAGTATTAGGCTAAAGTAACTTACCTCAATGAAAACCCCCTTGACTCCCTCTTCTAAAGACTCCAAAAAGCTTTAAATCTCAATAGTAATGGTGAAGAATACCCAAAAATTTGCGAAGTGTTTAATTTATGCCTTCTGCCTAGTTCTCTCACACCTATGCAACCGCTCATGCGGTCCAAACAGCCGCACCTGCCGAAGTCACTTATCCACCCAGATCCATCACCTGCGGGCTCGCAGGGGTGACCAAATTTACACACCTGCACACCTTGCTCAGCTCCCAAAACTTCACATTTCTGACCCCTTCCCACTTTTGCAGACCTCGCACCTGCAGTTGCCACTCTGCAGGTGCGGAAACATCAGAAGCAGTAGCTACACCTGCACAGATCCATTTCCAAATCCTCTGTTAACCATCCAAATTCATCCTGAGGCCTTGGGGACCTCAACAAAAATTACCATCAATTCATATATCAGTAGACAAACTTAGTCGAACCATCGAAACACTCGAAACAACACCAACACACAAAATCACCCACGAATTCAAGCTTAAGAACTTCTAAAATTTCCAATTTCGTAAACGATGACGAAACTTACAAACCTCTTCTGAATGACCTGAAATTTTTGCACACTCGTCACAACTGACACTATGAACTTACTCCAACTTTCGAAATCTCATTCCGACCCTGATATCAAATTTTCCACAGCTGACCAAAATCGCGCAAATTCCAATTTTACCAATTCAAGACAAATTCTACCACAGACCTCCAAATTATATTCCGGGCGCGCTCCCAAGTCCAAAATTACCTTACAGATCTAAATGAACCATAAAAATCCAAATATGAGGTTATTTACTCATAAGTCAACATCAAGTTGATTTTCTAACTTAAGATTCTAAATAGGAGACTAAGTGTCTCATCCCACACCGAAACCACTCTGCACCCGAACCAACACAATACGATGAAATACGGCTAAGGAACATATAAGGAAGTAGAAATGAGGGAAACAAGGCTATAATTTACGAAACGACCGGCCAAGTCATTACATCCTCCTCCTATTAAGCAAATGTTTGTCCACGAATGAGTCAAGAAATATACTTGAAGCCTTAAATAGGTGTGGATATCTGCTCTGCATCTCTCGCTCGATCTCCCAAGTAGCCTCCTCCATGGGCCAGCCCCTCTACTGCATTTCACTGTAGCTATATCCTTTGATCTCAACATTCGAACCTACCGCTCCAGAATAGCCAATGGTTTCACATCATAAGTCAAATCACCATCTATTTGCACCGTGCTGAAATCCAAAACATGAGACGGACTGTCGATATACTTCCAGATCATAGAAACATGAAATTTCGGATGCACGCCCGACAATATAGGTGGCCAAGAAAGATCATAAGACATCTCTCCAATCCTCCGAAGCACCTTAAATGGCCCAATGAACCGAGGGCTCAACTCTCCTTCTTCCCCAATCTCTTAACACGCTTCATGGGTGAAACCTTCAGTAGAACCTTCTCCCCAACCATATATGAAATATCACAAACCTTCCTGTCGCATAACTCTTTTTTCTTGACTGAGCTATACGAAGCCACTCCTGAATCACCTTCACCTTGTCCAAAGCATGTTGTACCAAGTCTGTACCCAAAAGCCTAGCCTCACCCGGCTCAAACCAACCTATTGGAGATATACACTATCCTCTATAAAGCCTCATATGGAGTTATTTAAATACTGGACTGATAATTTCTATTTTATGCAAGCTCCAGGAATGGTAGAAACTGGTCCCATGAACCCCCAAAATCAATTACACAAGAGCGCAACATGTCCTGCAATATTTGAATAGTCTGGTCGAACGACCCATCCATCTAAGGGTGAAACGTTGTGCTCAACTCAACCTGAGTACCCAACTCTCGCTGCACGGCCCTACAAAACTGCAATGTAAACCGAGTACCTCTATCTGAAATGATGCAAACTGGGATACCATGCAGGCGAACTATCTCCCGGATATAAATCTCAGCTAACTGTCTGACGAATGGGTAGTACACACAGGAATGAATTGTGCGGACTTGGTCAGCCGATCCACAATCACCCAAATAGCATCAAACTTCTTCAAAGTTTGTAGGAGTCCAACTATGAAATCCATGGTGATCCACTCACACTTCTACTCTAGAATATCTGTTGATACCCAATTTTTTCCTATATATTTTTGTACGCATATATATTTTCAGAAAAATCATATATGCATATATAAGCATGCACAAGATTTTTTATAATTTTCCTATATTTTTAAAGTCTTTAAATTTATTTATTTCTTACCTTTTTACTTGTAAAATTTTCAATAATTATCCTTAAAATTATTGTTGTGGTAATTTAGCCATATAAATCCTATATTTATGCCAAAATATTGCTTAAGCATGTTTTGTGCATTTTTTGCATTTATATGTTTCTAAGCCAATTTCCATATAGTTGCAATATTAGCACCATTAACGTAAAATTATGTTATTAATGCATAAAAGGGTCTTTTATACTTTTAAATTGTTAAACAACTTTTTTTAATCACTTCCAACACATGAAATATATTTTAGAAATTATTTTATTATTTTTATAAATTATAGAGTACTGAAAGTGGCTATTTAAAACTTAGCTTATTTTATTTCAATTCCAGCCTAAATTCAATACAATCCAATCCCAATACCTAGCCAAATTTCTAATTATATTACCCGACCCAGGCCCCAAACACATTTTACCGACCCAGGCCCCCTTTATCTTGGCCTTTGATCTCCGAGATCAACGGCCTGGATTCACCTTTTCCTAATTAAACTGGCCTATCCCCCCCCTCCCCCAAAACCTAATTCATTTCACCACCTCCTCCACCACCCTATAATCCTCTCTACTCTCAAAACATACTCAACCTAAACCCTAATCTTCAAATGCTGACCCCGATCTCTGGCTATCTTAGGTGACCTCTCATCATCTCTCAGGCCTCTAATTGCCTTCTCTAAGGCCCTCAAGGGACCAGGGCCATGTCGACTTGCATATAGGGTTCATCTTCTACCTGTTCCTGGCTATTTCAGTGTGATTTTGAAGTGAAATCGTTCTATATTTGCTACGATCTATTGGTTTCCAGACAAGTTTCTTCATCTCTTTATGGGTCTCTTTCTAATCCCTAATTTCTTTTCTATACCTCCTAGATCTAGTACTTTGTTTCTTGAGTGTTTTACATTTTCCTTGAGATTCTTTTACGAGAATCATATTATTTCAAGTGTTTCTTCACCTTTTCTAAAACTACGGTTTTTAGAATTTCTTTTAAAAACTTTGTTTTAATGATTCTTTGTGTTTAAACTTCTATTTCGTACGTATTTTGACCGATATTATGAGTCTACTATAGCCTTAACTCGCCTATGCCGAAAGCCCTAATATTTTGGGGTTCTTCATTTAGTTTTGGGTATTAGCATGACTGACTGGTTCTCGTTTTGAGTTTTTGTGATTTCTCGTGACTGTCTTGCCTTGATATTCTTCTACTGAGTTTCTTAGTCTAAGATTTCACTAATTCTATGTGCTTCAGTTCATCTTGACTGTTCACATCAAGACCTCATATTTCTTATTGAATTAGTATTGTTTAACTTTTATTTATTCTAGAGTTATGTGACGATTCATGACTATCCATGTTTTACCTTATTTATATGCTAAATATGCTGACTCTTTTCATGACCTTCTCTTTGATTGAGCTATGTCAGTTTCTAAATTTCTTATTTCTTGGGTTGATTTGAACACTTTCCCTTAAACCATTCTTACCTTTCTACTCAATTTGATTGATTTGCTTACTTAGTTAATTTTCCCTTACCTTGTCTGCATTGTTACTTGATTCTTACTGATTATTTCCTTAACTAGAAAACATATATCTAATGACTGGTTCTATACTTGCACTATTTGAAGTCTTTTCTTATTTGTTATACTCCAGCTAAGTATGACTTCTTTCCTTATTTGCCACCTGCTCTTTACCGTTTGAATTAATTCCCTTAATTAAGGGAGGACTTGAACTGATTTTATTATGAGTTTTGTAATTACTGAACAATTTGTTTATTACCTTATTAACCTAGCTTTCAGACTACTCTCTTCGTTTCATTTGAGGTAGTTTGACTCGGCACGAAGTTTTAAAAAAAGAGAAGAAGACTTTTCTAACTTGTGGTCTTAAAAGATTAAGGAGTAAAAGGTTTGTGGGGTCATACCATTTGTATGGCTATAAAAACTTCTCACTAAGGGCAAAAAGGGTAAAATGAAGAGTTTAAAGTTGAATTGTTTCCAAATTTAGAAATGTGTCATTTATTTTGGAACAGATTAAAAAGGAAAATACCTCAAACAATATGAAACGGAGGGAGTACTATATATTGCTCTCTTCTATGGTTTTGATGGGACGGACATTAGTTCGCATCTCTTACACTGAAAAGCTCTCTTGATTTCTTTGTTACTTACTATAGTTACTAAATTAGCTGCATGCAATCCCAGGCTAATTATTTCACTCTCCTGTTATTTACCTTTTGTTTACTCTTTTTACTGGTATGTTCTGATTTAAATTCAAGCTTTCAAACCAATTTCTTTCCTATTCCTTCGGTTTATCATATTCCTAATCTTTTTTTATCTACTGTTTTGTTGTTCAACCTGTAATTGACATATTACTTCACCTAGTTATGTCTTATGACTTCTAGAATCAGCATGTCATATGATCCTGTAGCCTGTCTAAGTTTGACTCTACCCTGTTTTGAAATGTTGGTTCAATTGCAATTTAGTCTCTAGTATGAACCTTTCTTTGTAAAGTAATTTTGTTATTCTAGGTTGTTTCATTCTATGTTGGTTATGAAATTCTTACTGTGTTGTATCATTAGCTATCCCTAATTCCATGAACCCCTCAAGCACCTATGATTCTATAACTATGTTTTTATTAGCACCCCTGAATCCATGTCTTATGTTTGCATATTAGCTACCCCCTTAATTGCAAAGACTTTTGTTACTCGTGTTATGTGTTCCCAGCCCCAATTACCCCCATGTATGAAAGTTTGTTATCTAAGTGTTGTTGAACCTGTTTTGGCCCTATTTTTGATATGTAGTTTGTGTTATTACACAACTCTTGTCAAAAACTATATTACTGAACAATTCTCCTATTCATAAAACTACTGAGTCTTTTCAAGTACTGCTTTCCTATTAAAACCTTTTCAAAACCATTTCAAGCACTCCCACTCTACTCTTAGGTCCTTAAGTTCTACCCCTTCAGTGTGTGACTGCAATGGATCCCTATGAGATATCTCTGAATTCTGATGCACTGGAGTTGGCTCTTCCACGTTGCACTTACTTAATTCTGGTTTTAAAGTCTAGGTGTGAGCACTACCTAGAATCCTTGAGATCCTTAGGGAACTCTGACGCACCTAGACAATGATATTATCTATGGATTTGAAATTTGAGGCTATTGGATGCTTAGGAAGTCATTTGGTCCTCCTTCAGGCTCCCTATAGTTAACTTCTTATTTTCTTTATTGTTTATGTAATTTATTCAGCTGGTCTGTAATAATTATTTGTAAATAACATTAGGATGATTAGTGAAAAGGGGTTGGTAGATATATATCTGTGGGGTAACTCGGGTAGACACCATGCTTATAGGATCATGTTAATATACTTGGCGACTCTTCTGGGGATAGCTTTAGGCTCTTACCATACTGAACTTATCTTTTGTGGATTAGTCCAAGTATGTTTTATCTTGTACGTTTTCCTTTTTTATTTAATTGTCTATTTTTTAAGCATTTATGATTCTTTTATTCCCGAAAATGACTGTCTCTTTGTTTTCCTTTTCTGTAACTGTATTTCATTAATTGTCTATTTTTTAAGCATTTATGATTCTTTTATTCCCGAAAATGACTGTCTCTTTGTTTTCCTTTTCCGTAACTGTATTTCAATTATTTAAATACTGCATTTATTTTTCCTACATGCAAAAACCTGACTACATGCTATTAATTGGTGCATAAATCATGATCCACGTCATATTCCACTCGTGCGTGTCAAATCCAATAGCAATGCATAATGAGGTTAGCCTCTTCTTATTTATTACCCTTAAATTCGGAAAGGCTTATTTGCGGTAAAACTAGTCGATTAGTGGTGCAGTCGACTGTTCCGTGCCTTTCTCCCTCAAGTTATCTGCTTGAGGGTACTAGTCTAAACCCCCATAATAACCTTACTCTGATCAAAATTGCGCATGCATCATGGTGAATCATAGTCGGATCAATTATGTTGTCCGCATAATGGTCCTTTAAGATGAGCCTTATCCAAAAGTTCACCGGGGTTTCCATAATCACAACTGACACAACCACGTATTGTAAATTAATTTGGAGAACTAAATGCCAATATGCTAATCATGAGTGTATAAATTGTCGAGTCTGGTGGGGGGAAAGGCCTTACCTTGTTGTTTTGCAGAAAATGAGGAACGAGGTCCCCAGCTTCAGTATGGTTAGCACACCCTCACTCTTGCTAGACTGGTGGATGAATCTTCCATCAAGTGACCGGATCAATGAATGGAAAGAGAGGGCCGTCAAATCTAGCCAAAATCTGGAATATCTGGAATACAGTTTGATGGAATTGGAAGGAAAAGTGATAAAGAGAGTCACTGACTGCCAGAACGTTGAGGGAAATGAAGGAGGACCTTTGGCAAAGGTATTTTTACTGATGAACCTATGCGAACTAGAGGATTTTATCGGCAAGAGCATTCATCCTGAGGAAGTCCTTTCGAGACCAAATAGATTAGGTTTACTCGCCTTCCAAATGTAATAAGGCCAAGTTCCAGTAGTGAGTTATTTTTATTATCTTAGTGTCGTTTTGGGATTCGTCTATTTTTTATATTATGAAATGAAGCATTTATTGGCATTTAAAGTTCTCCAAATTTATTTCTCGCTAGACATACCTCGGGCACAATGAGGCTCCCAAATTAAGATGTGAAATTACATTTCCACAATATGTGTTTAAATACTACAAACATTTCAGAACTCTTACTGACTTGTTACCTTTTATTTTTGCTTATTTTGATTATTCCCATCCCCTTAGGTTGGTTCCCTCATACTGGCCTCATCGGCATATCATACCAAATCTAGAGGCCCTCCACCTCCTCTTCCTCCAAGCAATACAAAGGGCAAAGGAAAAGCAAAAATGGACGACTTAAGTGGCATCCGAAAGGAGAATGTTGGGAATGCAGAAAGCTTAGATTGGCGTAGTACTCCGGCCCCAAATTGTTTAGTCTTGAGACTGGAACAAAAGATATTAGAACTACAAGGAGAACTTGAGCAGGTTATCAACTTGGCAAACTTGTTACTCACCTTAAATGCCCCTGACATCCACCAACAAAAAACAAAGAATCTAGTACCTCCCCGGAACACACAAAACCAACATCCACAAAACCCTTCCGTACCAAATCAATACGCAAATCCAACCCAAAATACCAACCCATTACCAATACTAGCTCCGCCACAACATCACCGTCAACCAATTCAGTACCCACCAACCCATTCTAGATCCCCAAAACTCCACTAATGACCATTATTACACCCAAGTCCCTGGCACCCATAAAAGAAACCCTATATGCGTAGAAATCGTACCTCACTCCACCCAACCCATCTATTTTACACCGTAATCCTCCGAAACGGACCTCCTCATTAGAAACATGGCTGAAGAACTTAAGAAGTTGACCAGCCGAGTTCAGGGTGTTGAAGGCGATAAAGGAATAGAAGGTTTGAACTATGAAGACCTAAGCATACAGCCAGATGTGGAATTTCCAGAGGGGTGCAAACCTCCCAAGTTTGAGATGTTCAATGGCATAGGTGATCCTAGGGTTTATCTAAGGACCTATTGTGACAAGCTTGTCAGGGTCGAGAAATTGGGTAAGTATGGAGTCGAATTTCATAGACCGGTTCAGGTATAATACAAAGAACACACCATAATTTTCTACATTCATAATCTTAAGAAGAAACCTACTAAGACCTTCCGTGAGTATGCCACTCATTGGAGGTCGGAAGCGGCCAAGGTCACGCCATCTTGGGTGAAGAACAGATAAACAAATTCTTCGTCAGAGCATAGAATCCTCAATATTATGAAAGGTTGATGGTAATGGAAAATCATAAATTCTTTGATATCATCAAACTTGGAGAAATGATCGAGTAAGGAATCAAGAGCGAGACAGTAACAAATTTTGAGGCACTACAGGACATAAATAACATATTACAATCAGGTGGCATATCAAAGAAGAGAGATGTTAGGCAGTAATGGTGGCCCAGGGTCCAAGATTTCCACTTATCTATCAAACACCTCCACCCACATATCAAACACCCCACCTACATATCAAACACCTCCGCCCTCATACCAAGCATCACCGCCTACATATCAGCCTTCATCTCCCAGATATTCCCAACCAGCCACTGTCCATCACACCTATAACTCCCAATCACCCACTTCTAATCACCACCAACTCGCAAAAACATTCAAAGAACAAGACCCATCTTCAACCGCAAGCCACCTAGACAATGCACCAAAATTGCTGAGCCCATTGACCAGTTGTATGAAAGGTTAAAAGTCACAGGTTACGTCACTCTTGTTCCCGTTGTGGCATTAGAAAACCTATCCCAATGGGTCAATTCGAACAAAACTTGTGTGTACCATTCTGGTATGATGGAGCGCACCACTACTGAGTGCCGAACATTAAATGATAAGATCCAGACATTAATTGACAACAAGGTCATACATGCAAACTAAGCCACACCTAATGTCTGCGGCAACCCCTCCTTGATCATAGAGGTGGTGGTATACATGTGATAGAGACGAATGAAGAATGGGACCCTGAGGGGTCGATTGGGCTTATTCGAGAACGCGACGACTTTAAAGTTGCAGTCACACTTACTCCTATTATGGTTTAGACACAGTCACTAATCGAGGTTGAAGTAGCTACATCAGTTCCATTTGAGGTAGAGGTGGATCCACCCACGGCCACCCCCACTCCATTTGAAGCAGAAGTGGTCACACCTTTCACTATGACAGTATCAACCACACCTCCATTCAAATCAAAATAAATACCCTGGGATTATGTTGTCGAGGCTCGGCGAAAAGGGAAGGACAGGGTAGAAGAATCTGACACTGCACAAGGAATGACTAGGACTGGAATAGTTTATGCACTTGAACACTTGGGAGGATCAAGCAAGGATGCCACTACTAAGCAGCCTGTCATTGAAACCTGTGGACGAAAGTACAAGCAAAGGAATATTCCGTCATTGACCATCTAAACAAAACCCCAGCTTAGATATATATCCTATCATTGCTGCAAAATTCATTGGCACATAAGAACGCTTTAACGAAAGTGTTGAGCGAGGCTTATGTACCGAATGACATCACTGGTGGAGAAATGGCCAATATGGTGGGGAAAGTACTAGAAAGTCATGAAATTATCTTCCACCAAGATGAAATATCACCTGAGAGGCTGAATCACAATCGAGCGTTGCACATTACAGTGCAATTTCAAGACAAATTCATTTCCAGGGTACTGGTTGACAGATGTTCAAGCCTAAATATATTTCCATTGGACACTCTGAAAAGGTTGGACAAAGGTTTCCATAAAATACAGGTAGGAAGAATGAACGTGAAAGCTTTCGATGTGTCCCAAAGGGCCGCGATCGAGGAAATCAACCTTTGCTTGCAGATGTGGCCAACGTGGTTCGACGTCGAATTTCAGATACTCGACATACCAACCTCATATAATCTTTTGATAGGCCGACCATGGATGGATGCTGCTGGAGTCGTGCCTTCCACACTACAAAGTTGTGAAATTCGAATGGAATCATCAGGAGGTGATCATTCACGAAGACGGGAGTAACCCCGTTTACACTAGTCAAACCATCCCGACCATTAGACATAGAAGAAGGCCGGGAGGGAAAAACCTATCATCACAATGAAAGGGTCAACATCATCGAGAAGGATAAATGGTGGAGTGGTAAAGTAGAAAGTATACTAGCTTGGTCTGGATATGAACCCGGCAAAGGATTGGGAAAGAACCTCCAAGGTATCAGTAAACTGATACAGCTAAAACATCATGGTACTACCTTTGGGCTCGGATACCAGTACACACGGAAATAGTATAGAAATTGGTCGTTCCATGGTGTGGACCATACTACCCTCTCAAGAAACCAGTGCCACGTTTGGAACAAGCTTTTCACCAAGCTTACACAATATGTACAGAAAAGGAAACACTAGTTGGGTTGAAGAATTTGTTCTTTGAGGATGAGGACACGGATTGCAGTTCCATAATTGAGGAGGGGGAGGAGGAAGAAGGCCTCACCATTCAGACCGTAAAGAAGATAATTGTTCTCAGTAATTGGACCGCTACACCATCCTAATCCCACCGAGGCCCTGGCATTATTATTACTTTTCCTGATGAACCAATGACTGTGACATGTAATGAGAAAACGCAACGTGAGAATAGTGATTCAGATAAAAAAGATGAGATACTTGAGGAAATTGCCAGGGAGGTTGAAAGCTTTGAGAATAAGCCTAAGTCCAATTTGGATGAGACCAAAGCAGTAAATTTGGGAGACGCCGAGACCATCAAAGAGACTCGCATCGGCATTCACTTATCACCAACAAAGAAGGAAGATCACATTCTTTCCCTAAAAGAGTATGAGGATACATTCGCATGGTCATATGATGACATGACCAGTTTGAGCACGTCCATAGTGGCTCAAAAACTGCCTACTAATCCCACATGTCTACTAGTAAAAAATAAAGTCAAAAAGTTCAAACTAGACATACGCCTGAATATTGAGCAGGAAGTTACCAAGCAGATCAAAGACAGAGTTCTTACGGTGGTTGAGTAACCAATCTGGTTAGCTAATGTTTTGCCAGTTCTGAAGAAGGATGGGAAGGTCATTGTATGTGTTGACTATAGGGATTTAAACAGATCAAGCCCCAAGGACGACTTCCTATTTCCAAATATACACATCCTAATTTATAATTTTATAATTGCGCCAAGTATGAACTCTAATCCTTTGTAGATTTCTTCATGGGTTATCACCAGATTTGGATAGATGAAGAAGATGCATAGAAAATAGCTTTCATCATACTGTGGGAGTATATTGTTACAAGATGATTCCATTCGGTCTGAAGAATGCTGGGGCCACTTACTTGAGATTCATGACAACTATCTTCCATGACATGATCCACAAATAAATAGAGGTATATGTGGACGACGTCATTATCAAATCCAAGAGGGCCGCAGATCACATAGCAGACCTGGGAAAGTTCTTTGACAGGCTAAGGAGGTACAATTTGAAACTGAATCCCGCAATGTGTGCATTCAGGATTCCTATGGGAAAATTATTGGGATTCATGATCAGTCGTCGAGGGATCGAGCTGGATCCATCTAAAGTCAAGACTATTCAGGAGTTACCACCACCTAAGATAAAAAAAGACATGATGATCTTCCTAGGACGTTTTAACTATATTTGTTGCTACATAGCACAGTCCATAGTCATATGTGAACCCATCTTCAAGATGCTGAGGAAAGATGCTGAAACAAGCTGGACAGAGGATTGTCAGAAAGCTATTGACAAGATCAATTAGTACCAGTCCACACCACCAGTTCTGGTCTAGCCAAAACCAGGACGACATTTGCTAGTCTATCTATCTGTATTAGATGGAGCCTTCAGATGTGTTTTGGGAAAACATGACGAGACAGGAAAAAAGGAACAAGCCATATATTACTTGAGTAAATAGTTTAAACCTTATGAAGCGCGGTACCCTCTAATTTAACGCACTTGCTTTGCGTTGACCTGGACAACACACAAATTGGAGCAGTCTTTGTATTAGAAACGAGTCAACATTATCTGCTATATGCTAAACTCAATTTTCCATGCACCAACAACATGGCGGAGTATGAAGCTTGCATGGCAATGGTCATGAACAAAAAGGACATGATGATCTTCCTAGGACGTCTTAACTATATCTGTCGCTACATAGCACAGTCCACAGTCATATGTGAACCCATCTTCAAGATGCTGAGGAAAGATGCTGAAACAAGCTGGACAGAGGATTGTCAGAAAGCTTTTGACAAGATCAATGAGTACCAGTCCACACCACCAATTCTGGTCCCGCCAGAACCAGGACAACCTTTGCTAGTCTATCTATCTGTATTAGATGGAGCCTTCAGATGTGTTTTGGGAAAACATGACGAGACAGGAAAAAAGGAACAAGCCATATATTACTTGAGTAAATAGTTTACACCTTATGAAGCACGGTACTCTCTGATTTAACACACTTGCTGTGCTTTGACCTGGACAACACAGAAATTGGAGCAGTCTTGGTATTAGAAATGAGTCAACATTATCTGTGATATGCTAAACTCAATTTTCCATGCACCAACAACATGGCGGAGTATGAAGCTTGCATGGCAATGGTCATGAACATCAAGGAGCTGTTGGTGATCAGTGATTCAGATTTGCTCATGCACCAAGTACAAGGAGAATGGGTCACCAAGAATTCCAAGATATTTCCATATCTGCATCATGTGCAGGAATGGTTCACGAAGATATAATTCCGACATATGCCCAGAATTCAAAATGAATTTGCCGATGCATTGGCGACTTTGTCATCTATGATACAACATCCAGATAAGAATTATATTGATCCCATTTCGGTGAGGATCCATAATCATCCAGCATATTATGCTCATGTTGAAGAAGAAGCGGATAGAAAGCCTTAGTTTTATGATATCAAGGAGTATTTGTCAAAGGGAGAATATCTGGAGCATGCAAACCACACTCATAAAGTCACCCTCCAAAGATTATCAAATCACTTCTTCCACATTGGAGGGAACTTGTACAGAAGGACTCCTGACTTGGGTTTACTAAGGTGTGTCGACACAAAGGAAGCTCTAAACTACTTGAGGATGTACATGATGGGACCTGTGGCCCACACATGAATGGTTTTGTCTTGGCTAATAAGATACTCAGGGCCAGTTATTTTTGGATGACCATGAAAGCAGATTGCATCCAGTATGTTTACAATTGCTTTCAATGCCAGGTGCATGCTGATATGATAAAAGTTCCACCAAACGAGCTCAATGCAACAAGCTCATCTTGTCCATTCGTCGCCCGTGGAATTGATGTTATTGGTCCAATCGAGCTCACTGCTTTAAACGGACACAGGTTTATTTGGTATCCATTGATACTTCACAAAATGGATAGAGGTTGCATAGTTGTAACCAAGAAAGTCATTGTAGATTTTGTCAAGGATAGAATTGTTTGCCGATTCGATGTTCCCGAATCCATTGTTACTGATGATGTCACCAATCTCCACAGTGATATGATGAAAGCTATGCGTGAAACTTTCAAAATCAAGCACTAGAATTCCACAGCCTACAGACCTCAGATGAATGGATTCGTAGAAGCCGCCAACAAAAATATCAAGAAAATACTATGGAAAATGGTAGAGAACCACAAACAGTGGCATGAGAAGCTACCTTTTGCTTTATTGGAATACCGCACTACAGTTTACATATCAACCAGGGCAACCCACTACATTTTGGTTTATGGTACCGAGGTTGTCATCCCAGCCGAGGTAGAGATCCCTTCTTTAAGAATCATGTAGGACTGAACTCAGCAATGTAGAGTGGGTAAGGAGTCGCTATTAATAATTGTCCCTTAATCGATGGAAAGAGGATGAACGTAGTGTGTCACAACCAACTTTATCAGAATAGAATATCCAAAGCTTTCAACAAAAGGGTCAACCCCAGGTAGTTTGCACCAGGTCAGTTGGTGCTAAAAAAGATCTTCGCACATCAAGATGAAGCCAAAGGGAAATTCTCTCCCAAATAGCAAGGTCCGTACATGATTCATAGGGTGCTGATAGGAGGAGTACTCATACTTGCAGAAATGGATGGAGAAATCTGGCAAAGACTAATCAATTCAGACGCAGTCAAGAGATATTATGCTTAGATTATTTACATTTTTCTAATATGATGTAATTGATCTATGCTTGAACTGATTCCCGTTTAAGAGTGGACACCTAGGCATCCTTATGGGTTTGGTCATACCATAATAACATTTCCATTTTCCCTAAAATCAGTAACTGAGGCACAATTTTGAGGAGGACCCTCAAAATTCCAGAGCAATTCTAGCCAAGCTGACATGTGTCAGATGGTCAGTAATCAGTTAAGATACCAGGTCAGAATTTTGAGAAGGATTCTCAAAATTTCGAAGAAGATTCAGCAAGGCCTATCATCCGCAAACAGACAAAGGATCATCTACTAAAATGGGGCGGAAATTTGAGGAGATCCCTCAAAATTCCGACATAAGAGAGGTGTAATGCCTTTGAGATGTGTCACAGTTACTAGTTCATCAAAATCACTAAATGTATCAATATATTACTAAAATAGCTCTATTTTTATCGACAATTGCATATTTTTTAGGAAAAAACTCTCTATTTCCATAACAGTCAGGTGTCACCAAGGGAAACTCATAAGGGCCTCCAAAATGGAGCAAGACCAGCGGACAGAAGGACGAACCAACCTCACCCCCCCCCCCCGCACCAAACATAAAATTTTTCTTTGAACGTAGTCACATATGACGTAATGATAGCACTTGTGAATATGTATACACAAAGCAAACTCATTATCAATCTGGCCATCAGACACTGAATATATCTCCAGTTAAGACATACACTACTCTTATTTGCTAATCTCTCTTTGCATGGGACTAAGCCATGTCCCACATATCGGCACGAGGCTAATCTCTGCCTCCATATTTGGATGAGGCTAATCCCTACCTCCATATTTACAGGAGGCTAATCCTTGCTTTCTTATCTCGATGAGGCTATTCCTTTCCTCCATATTTGTATGAGGCTAATCATTGCCTCCATACTTGCACGAGGCTAATCCTTGCATCCATATTTGCATGAGGCTAATCCTTGCCTCCATATTTGCATGAGGCTAATCCCATCCTCCATCTGGATGATGTTAATCCTACCTCCATATCTGCATGAGGCTAATCCATGCCTCCATATTTGCATGAGGCTAATCCTTGCCTCCACATCTGCATGAGCCAAATCCCTGCCTCCAAACCTGCATGAGGCTAATCCTAGCCTCCGTATTTGCATAAGGTTAATCCTTGCCTCCATTTACATGAGGCTAATCCCTGCATCCATATCTGTATAAGGCTAGTCCCTGCCTCCATATTTGCATGAGGCTAATCCTTGCCTCCACTTCTGCATGAGGCTAATCCTTGCCTCCACACCTGAATGAGGCTAATCCTTGCCTCCATATTTGCATGAGGCTAATCCTTGCCTCCATCTGCATGAGGATAATCCTTGCCTCTGTAATTGCATAAAGCTAATCCTTGCCTCCCTATCTGCACGAGTGATACGCTCAAATTATACTTTAATTGAGAGTGTTAGGTGGTCGGTGTCAAATATGATAACCCAACAATGTTGGGTCAAATCCCACAGGGAATAGGTGTGAAAAGGTTACTTGTTCAGTGTGCTGCTCAACTAATGTCTTATCTCTATTTGGTTAATAGTAACAAGGCAGTGGTTTGTAGTAACAAGAGTATGTAAGGAGTTGGATTTGAAATAACAACTAATTTAAATATTTAACGAGTGATCAATTTAATTAAGCAACAAAGGTTGTGTCCCCTTTAATGAAGTGTAATGTTTACAGGTGTTAATATGATATATTTCTAATGGAAGGTTCTTTTGATATGCAAATGATGCCTAATATACTACCCAATATTTCCCAATAGTTGAGTAGTATTTCCTCATTATTATTTTCCTAAATGTAAAAGAGTTTCAATGAAGAATCATCAATGTATGCTAACTAAAACCCACTTATTCCTAAGCGATTTTATTAAACAAGGTTTAAAGCCTTGAGTTATTGATATTTACTTCTACCATATTTTAACCCACTTTCCCAAGCAAAGCAAGAGTTTAATGGCTTTTGTTAATGTTTGCAACCACCAAAAATAAATGAATAATGAGAAGTAAATAAATATCAACAAACCATTATACGTATATTCAATGATAAACACCCATTAACATAACACCCATTTAGGGTCCACAATCTTAGTACTTAACGTTAGCTATACATGCTAAAATACAAGGACCAACTAATATTTAATGCCATGAATGCTTACAAAGTAGGGAATCTTCAACCAAAAGCTTCTAAAAAGAGAGAATATTTATGTCTTGGAATGTAGTGTAATGACTTGACAAGATGAGCCCCAAAAGGCTTCATAAAATTATTTATTCTGGGGTAAAAATTGGGAAAGAAAGTGGACAAAATTGCCCTTTCAGGTCTGATATGGGACCTCAACTAACAACCTTACCGATCTCCACCTCGACACCACCCCCAACTTTGTATTTTAACCTCATTCTCAATGTTCAAAGAGGGACGGGTTCAAGAGAGGAAATTATTTTCAAAAAGGGAAAGGTTTGTAATGAGTTGGCCAAAAAAAAGGTTTAAAAGCTCAAATTGGGTACTAGTGGTATTATTTATGCAAAGGTAGGCTTGAACAGCTAAAGAGGTTTTGCAAGTACAACAAAGAATTCCTATGATCATTCCTCCAACCAAACATTCTATCATTAGCATTGAAAAACCAACCGGGCAAGTTCTAGATGATACAAGTACGCACAAGATTTATTTGAACAAACACTAACACACATGGCACATGAACTGCTTCCTTCACATAGTTTGATGCTTCCGAGTCAACACTTGGCAACTCAAGGCTTTCATTATAGACACATGTATAACTCTAGGTTGCCATAGAGTCACAGAGCAAGCCTCAAGTTCACAAAGTTTATCACAAAGACACATTCCCTTACGAAAGTTGTCAATCACTCCATCATCGGGAAAAGTCGACAAAAACAAATTTTTTTTATACGTGTGGAGGGGTATATGATATGTACAGACACACATGCTTGATACTAGGCAATTACACCAAACCGTTCAAAATGATTCATCCTACGATCCTGGTTCTATTATTACACCCTTGGAAAAGAACCGGGAAAAGAAAAACCAAAGGGAATTGATTCTTAATCACTATTTACTTGTTTTTTTTATTTTTCTTATATAAGGATAACGATGAACACTAACGTTAACAACACCATTATGAACACAACACTATTATACACATCACTATTATGAATACAAAGTAAACACTAATATTAACATCATCATAAAAAACACAACTCGTGTGCCGAAGTCATACCAATATATACAGAACACAAGATACGCATAAGTACATGCGTTTGATGGTTAAAGTACGCACATGCGTATATATAAAAATTCCAATTCTAACTTCCATTATCACACAAGAGTATCCACATAAAAAAATCTACCATGCTACCTTCCACCCCCAACTTAAAGCATGCATTGTCCCCAATGCATAAAAATAGAGAGCTGAGTTTGAGGTGAAGCTCCCTAAGGCAAACTAAGTGTTGTGGGAGTGAGTAGCCAGCTGAATGATGGAGGGGTCACCCTCAGATGTGGAGAACGGGACTACAGAAAGCTTGGTCTGAGAACTGATGCCCTCAGGCTGGTCAAGACCAGGAGCCGGGGTTGGAGCTGGAGCTGGAGCTGGAGACGGTGCAGGTGCTGGAGCCTGCGAACTGCTGGACTCACCCACTGATGATTGGGTGGCCACAGGGACTGCAAGAATGGCCTGGTCTACCAAAGACCTCTGGATCGCCTGCTGGATATTTGCTCGCTCCGCTTTGTCACCGGCAGCCTCCTCAAGGGTAGCATCCTCAACTGAGGCATCTACAATATGCTTTCCCTTATCTTGAGGGGCTTCATCACTCGAAAACCCCAAACTCTCCTCATCCTCCTCATCCTTCGATTTATCACAACTCCCGGTGTCCTCCTAAAAAGGGTTCACAATAGGAGCTGGAGGAGCTTTTGGTTGGGAATCTCTGGGGTAGGAAGGTCAGGCTCAGTCATCAATGTCGAAAAGTCAAGACCCAAATGTGGAGGCATTGGACCTGTACCCTGATCATCATTTGTGGGGAGGAGGAATGATAGACCGAATTCAAAATTTTGCATTTTTTGGAATTCAACCTTCATAGAAGCAACCTCCTTCTTGAGTTCAGGCAACCCACTCACTTCGCCCTTCTCTATCTTTTCCACCTGCAACTCAAGTTGCTGCAAACACTTTGCATAGTCTGACTACTACTGCTGAATGGATGCCACTGAAGCTTGCATGGGGGTCAGAGCTTGCTTTATTAGGCTCGGAAATGTCTTCAAAAGTTGGTCAACTTTAGCATTGGCATGCGGAGCCAATAGACCAAGCTTGGAGACAGCCGGAATGGCTGTAGCAGGCTGGGGAGGAGTGGCTTGAGAAGCAGGCTGGGGAGTGGAAATTGTTGCCTCAGTAGCTGAAGGGACCTCAGTAGGCTGGGAATTTGATGGCTCTGTAGTTTGCTCCTGAGCTGGGACCATTTGTGGGATAGCGGCATCACCAAGGTGAGTGATATCAATGATCCCTTACTCCTTTCCTTTTCTGTTGTGGCGTTCATCAACCGGGACTCCTGCAGCCTTGCAAAGTGTAGTGATCAAGGAATGGAATGGAAGTGAGGTAGCTTTTTGTGTGGTTCTGATCCCTATCTCCTGAAATATCACCGCACCCACATCTATCTTAATATCACTCATGATGCATGCAATGAGGAGTTCCTTCTCAATGGCAATCTCAATTTCGTTCTGAGTTGGTATCAATCTAGAAGTGAGGAAGGCAAGACAAAAACGACCCTCTCTTGATAAACTTTCCTTGTAGATCTTCTGGCCAGGGTTGATCCACGCAGGGGTTCCCTTTAGAATTATGGAGGCAATCCACCCTCATTCACTTTCCTGGTTCTCAAACTACTCATCATATTATGCGGTGCCAGGACTCCAGTCTAGGACATATACATCATTTATGGTAGCGCCATGGCAAAAGACTGTTTGCCCTCAGACAAAAGCACTTCACCAGTGAAGTCTTTGTTTCGTTTTTGGTGGTTGGTCCTAAAGGCCCCATATGATGCATACAATTCCAGAAAAATGGATTCGTTGTATCCAACCGGTGGCTCAGTGAAGATCTCTCATTTCCTAGTCTTGATGTTCTCCAAGATGTCTTTCAACCCGTTCAGGCTCAATTGCTTCTCGGACAGAAGGTTTCTTTTGAGAAGCCCTTCTTTATACTTCTCCTAGGACCCCTATATTCCCCATAGGAGATGGAAATCAGCCCCATGTTTCCTCCTTTCTTCAGCTACCAAATCAACTTCGGGTAGGAGCACCTCCTCATCAAACTGAGAGGGCCGTGGTTCTACAGATTATTTCTCTGTCGCTTTGACTTTGGTTTGAAGGAGGGCTTTAGTAGGATGTGATTTTGTCTGGGGGGCCATATCTGCACAAGGGTGAAGTGTGAGTGACAATATAAGCACAATGAAAAAATCATAAAAGAAGTTGAACAAAAAGATCAAAATGCGGTGCACTTTGCGGTTGCAAAACCACAATGCGGACCGCAGAGTCGTCGCAGAACTAACGGCCATAAAGTCGGTTTGATCTGCGGTGGGTTATGCGGTCGCATAACCACTATGCGGACCGCATAACCATAGTAGACTATATATACCCAAAACATGCATCTCAAAATGTGATAGCATAATGCACCGCAAAGTAGAGAATGCGATCGTAGAATGGCCGCAGAATGCAAGGCTCATTCACTAGGAGTTCTATTTAACTCTGCGGTGGGTGTGAGGACCGCATTTGAGTTCTGCAACCACATATCCACCGCATTTTTCCCTCTCCAACAGGAATTAGGAGTTTCAATGTTGCGGTCAATATACAGACGGCATTTCAACTATTCGATCACATATCGACCGCATTTCGCCATCATCATCAGAGGACCTAGGGCTTATTATGCGACTAAAATGCTGACTTTATTACTGAAATGTGGATTGCAGAAGTCATAGTCTTCAACAACTCACCCTAGTATTTAACAATGGCGGCCTTATTTTTTTTCTACCCCTTACCCCACATCATTTTTAGCCCAGAATCAACTACACAAAATCCTAAGCTAAGCATTTGCACAGTATTAAACAAACAAGAAATCTAAAACTACAAAGAAATTAAAAACAAAATGAGGGAGGAAACGGGTTGCATACCAGAAGAGGGTACAAGGGTAACAAAAGGAGTCCTTGGGTGATTTTGATCCGTCTCAGTCCAGGTCTCGATCAAGTTCCTCTTTGTCTTTTGTCTTTTTCTTTTTTGTTTGATTTTCTTTTCTACCTTTTTGTCTTTTTTTGCTTAAATGAGTGAGAGACGAGTGCGAAGATTACCTGGCAAGTCTGCAGCGATGTTAATGAGCAAGCTGAGAGGGAAGGGTCTGCTGTGCACAATGCGGTCGCATAAGTGAAATGCAGACCACAGAGTGCACTGTCGCATCGCATACTGAACTCTTTTTGGACAAACTTTCTTCCTATGTTTGCGGTCAATATGTGGTCCGCACAACAATAATGCAACTGCATTCCTACAGCAGAATTCACCTTGTGCCCTTTTCTTTGAATTTTATGCGTCCTCACCAAGTGTTGAGATCTTTTGAACCCCTTATACTCTAACATATAATTTAAAATGCTCAAATAAATCTATCTACAAAAAATTCAAAAATTCAAGGAATAAAAGGATGTTACCACACATGGGTTGCCTCCCAGGAAGCACTAGATTTAACGTCACGGCACGACGGAATTGATGTTCTTTTGATTTCACTCACTGGTCGTGCATGGACCATCATTGAGATCCAGATTCTCCACCAAATGTTTTTCACCATCAGTGCCCAAATAATGCTTGATGCGTTTGCTATTTACCTTGAATGTCCGGGACCCATCTGTTTACTCTAATTCCACCGCTCCATAAGGAGAGACAGTCACCACCTTGAATGGATCGGACCATTTTGATTTAAGCTTGCCCGTAAAAAATTTGATCCTCGAATTAAAGAGCAAGACCAAATCACCCACCTTAAACTCTCTTTTCAAGGTCTTCTTCTCGTGGACAAACTTCATCCGTTCTTTGTACACAGCTACACTTTTATAAGCATGGAATCGGAATTCCTCCATTTTATTGAGTTGTGTCAACCTCAAAATTATAGCCTCAGCTCATTCTAAGTTTAGTCTTTTCAATGCCCACATAGCATTATGCTTTAACTCCACGGGTAGATGACATGCCTTACCAAAGACTAGACGATAAGGAGAAGTACCAATAGGAGTTTTGTAGGCCGTGCGGTATGCCCACAATGCATCATCCAGCTTCCTTGACCAGGCGGTCCTATTTGCATTCATAGTTTTTGCTATGATGCTCTTGATCTCCCGGTTGGAAACCTCAACTTGACCACTTGACTGAGGATGATAGGGTGTGGCCACCTTGCGCTTTACGCGATACTTCTCAAGTAGCCCAGCAAAAGCCTTGTTAGAGAAATGAGATCCACCGTCACTAAGAATGACTCTAGGGGTGCCAAACCACGTGAATATCTTTTTCTTCAAGAAGGCGGTCACACTCCTTGACTCATTGTTTGGCAAGGAAACTGCTTCAACCCATTTGGACACGTAGTCCATAGCAACCAAGATGTATTTCATCCCATAAGAACTTACAAAGGGACTCATGAAGTCGATCCCCCATACGTCGAAGATCTCTATCTCCATCACAAAGTGCATTGGCATTTCATGCCTCTAGGATATTAAACCTTGTCGTTGACATTGGTCGCAAGCCTTGACCATTTGATTGGCATCAAGGTAGATGGAAGGCCAATAATATCCACATTCAAGAACTTTAGTCGTTATTTTATTTCCTCCATGATGATCCCCAACCGATGAGTCATGGCATGCCTTGAGAATCGGCATGACCTCTTCTTTGGGAACACACCTTCCGATAATATTGCCAGCACACACATGGAACAAGTATGGTTCCTCCCAATAGTATTGCCGGCAGTCTATCAAAAATTTCCTTCTTTGATACGATTCCAATCCGTCCAAGATAAGGTCACTAGCCAAGTAGTTAGCAATATCGGCATACCAAGGAGCAAAAGTACTAGATAATGACAATATGTGCTCATCCGGGAATGCATCATTTATTTCAAGAACTCCCTTTGGTCTCCCTGCCTCTTCAAGCCTTGAAAAATGATCCCCCACTTGATTTTGTGTTCCTTTATCCTTGACCTCAAAGTGAAATTCTTGCAACAACAAGACCCGTCGGATCAATAAAGGCTTGCATCCTTCTTTTCCATGAGATCTCGAAGAGTCGCATGATCCGTGTATATCACCACCTTGGACCCCAAAAAATAGGCGCGAAATTTTTCAAAAGCATACACAATAGCAAGAAGCTCTTGCTCAGTTACCGTGTAATTCATTTGTTCCCCATTCAGAGTTTTGCTTACATAGTACACCGGGTGTAGAACCTTGTTGTGATGTTGGCCAAGCATTGCTCCAATGGCTACACCACTGGCGTCACACATGAGCTCGAAGGGAAGTGACCAATTGGGAGTGACAATAATTGGTGTTGTGGTGAGCCTTGCTTTAACTCCACAAAAGCTTTAGGACAATTCTCATCAAACACAAACTTGGCATCATTTACGAGGAATTTGCACATGGGGTTAGCGATCTTGGAGAAGTACTTGATGAAGCGCTTGTAAAACCCAGCATGTCCTAGAAAACTTCTAACACCTTTCAAGGAAGTTGGTGGAGGAAGCTTTGAAATAATCTCAATCTTTGCCCGGTCGACTTCAACACCATGCTTCGAAATTTTGTGCCCAAGCACAGTGCCTTTATCAACCATGAAGTGACACTTCTCCCAATTTAGCACGATATTTGTTTCTTCGAATCTCTTGAGGACATGTCTAAGGTTGTCAATAAAGTACTCAAATAAATCACCAACCACAGAGAAATCGTCCATGAAGACTTCAAGAAACTCCTCAACCATGTCGGAGAATATGGACATCATACACCTTTGGAAGGTAGCCAGAGCATTGCACAAATAAAATGGAATCCTTCTAAAAGAAAAAGTGCCGTACAGGAAAGTGAAAGTAGTTTTCTCTTGGTCTTCCAAAGCAATCTTGATTTGATTGTAGCCGGAATACCCATCGAGGAAACAATTGAATGACCTCCCCGCTAGATGATCAAGAATTTGATCAATAAAGGCATAGGAAATGGTCTTTGCAAGTTGCACTATTAATCTTGCGATAGACCATGCAAACTCGACATACGGTAACGATTCGTGTTGGGATGAGCTCATTCTTGTCATTCTCGATTACGGTCATGCCACCCTTTTTTGCACACATTGTACTGGGCTCACCCATAAACTATCCGCAATGGGATAAACTACCCCGACATCCAACCATTTGATAATCTCCTTCTTTACGACCTTTTTCATTGACGGGTTAAACCGCCTTTGATGTTCCACACTTGGCTTTGTCTCGCTCTCCAATTGGATTTTGTGTTCACTAATTCCCTCGGGGTTCCCACGGATGTCCGCAGTATTCCATCCAATATCTTTCCTGTGTTCTTTCAAGACCTCCAACAATTGGCTTACCTGCACATCATTAAACAAAGACGAAACGATTACGGGTAAAGTATCATTAGAGCCAAGAAATTTATACCTTAAGTGTGGCGGAAGAGGCTTGAGCTCTAGTTGTGGTGGCTTAATGATTGATGTCTTGGCGGGAGGTGTGGCCCTATTCTCCAAGTCAAGAGAAAGATTTGTCGTAGTATAAGTATAGGATCCAAGACCCTCCAATGCATTTACCGACTCCATGTACCCATCCATGTCCTTACCATCAAAGTTCACCAAGATAGTCGTCAATGCCTCATCAAGGCATTGCTCTTCCATTTTCAATTCAACGGCATCTTCTACCTCATCAACCACATCTTTCACTGAAATACTCTCATACTCATGGGGTAATTTCAAACCCCTGCTCGCTTGAAATGTGACTTCTTAATCATTCACCCAAAACTTAATTTCATTTTGCTTCGAATCCATGACTGCTCTTCCTGTTGTTAGGAGTGGTCTTCCCAAGATGATAGGGATTTCTTTATCAACAACACAATCTAGAATCACAAAGTCCGAGAGCAAATTGAATGCTCCAAACCATCACATCATCAACAATGCCTACCAGTCACTTAATAGATCGATCGGCCATTTGTAACCTCATTCTTGTTGGCCTTGGCATCTCTAATCACGCTTGCTTGTAGATGGCAAGTGGCATCAAGTTGATGCTAGCCCCATTGTCAAAAAGGGATCTCGAAAAATTACGCTTTCCGATAGTACATGGGATAGTAAATGCTCCCGGGTCCTCTTTCTTTTGTACATGGCTTGTGCCAATAATGGAGCTAAGCCGATAAGTCATATTTACTACCTCATTCTATGTGGTCCTTTTTTTGGTGATCAAATCATTCAAATATTTGGCAAACCTTGACATTTCTGGGAAATCTTCGAAGGATGGAATGTTCACTGACAATTGCTTAAGGATATCATAGAATTTCTCAAGCTTGCTATCATCAACCCTTCGAATAAGTCTTTGAGGAAAAGGGGGAGGAGGTCTAGGAATAGGAAGTGGAGCTTTTGATGTCTCCTTCTCCTTTTCCTTCACCTTTTCTTCTTGCACCTTTTCTTTTTTCGGCACCCTTTCAACTTCAACAACCCCTTGCTCTTCGGCTTCAACTTCTTATTCCGGCACCCTTTCAACTTCAACAACCTCTTGTTCAATGTCACCTTGTAAAACCTTTCCACTTCTTGTAGTTAGTTCCATGACGTGAGAGGTTGAGCCACCTCCCCCACTCTTCGGGTTCGCAATGGTATCACTAGGAAGTTACCCTTTTTGCTTTGGTTTTGCTCTCTTGAAAGGTCTCTCATTTGCATCTCTAGCTATTGGATAGATGCAGCGTGAGAGCCAACAACTTCGGTCATCTTTCTCATGGATGCATTCGACTCCTCTTGGTTTTGCAACACTCTTTCAAGCATGCTTTCTAGCTTTGACTCACTCGAAAACCCATGATTTGCATTTTGACCTTTTAGGGGGACATAAAGGTTGGAGATCCGTTTGCAAAGTTGTTGTTTTTGTTCCAATTTGCTTGATGCGAGTTACCTTGATCATTTCTCCATTGTTGGTTGCCTTGACCTTGCGGGTTTTCATCAATTAAAGTGTAATTTGAGTGTATCCAATTTTGGCGCTGTTGGCGGGGAATACAGTTTTGAAATTACTATTTAGTGTGTACTTTACTTAACATCTATTTCTATTCCATCACACTTTACTTGCTTTGCTTGGTGTTGATAGGAAAACATGTTCTATTATGGTGATGATGTGGAGGGAGAGATAGGAGAAAACCCTTTCGCAGACATCGAAGAATACATTGAGGATACCAACGACATTGTGCCTCCGGCCGTTGGAGCTGCAACATTCAAAGTGGAACATGGTTTAATTCTAATGCTTAGGGCATAAGGGTTCTTCAGGAATTCCACCGATGATGATCCAATGCAACACCTTAGGAATTTCTTGGGTGTGTGCGAAATGCACAAACAGAACAATATATCCGTCGATACCCTGAGGTTGAGATGCTTCAAGTATTCTCTAGCTTGGGATGCAAGGAAATGGCTCCAGAATCTACCTCCCAACTCTATTCATTCTTGGCCCGAGCTTGTTCGGGCATTTCTGTCCAAATGGTTCCCGCAAAGAGAAAAGTATGAGTTGCGGGATAAGATTTTCTTCTTCAAGCAGATAAAGGGGGAGCAGTTGTATGAGGCATGGGATCACTTCAAATTATACTTGGTGAGGTCTCCAAACTATGGGTTCCTGTATTCCATGTTGTTGAAAATTTTTTACATGGTTTGGATCCTATGAACCAAGCCATCTCCAAGAATACAGCTGACGGATCTTTCATGGATAAATTATTTGCTCGAGTGACGCAAATCCTGGACAAAATGGCAAAGAACAACCAAGCATGGCATTCAAAGGATACCACCGGAGGAATCTCATATGGCTCTCCTTCTCTGAGCAATTTGATCAAGGAAAATCAGGAGAGGGATCAAGTGATTGTTGAGCATGCTACAAATGTGAATGTGCTAACAAAGATATTTACCGAGAATCAGACAAAGAAAGTAAATGCAGTGGAGGATATCCAACCTAACATAGAGGAAAATTTTGAAGAAGCAGATTATATCAACAACCCTCTAGGAGGGTATCAAAGGCAACCCTACCATGGTCAAGGGCAACGACACCAAAATTTGATACGCTCAAATTATACTTTAATTGAGAGTGTAAGAAGGTCGGTGTCAAATATAATAATCCAACGAGGTTGAGGTCAAATCCCATAGGGAATAGGTGTGAAAAGGTTACTTGTTCAGTGTGTTGCTCAACTAAAGTCTTATCTCTATTCGGTCAATAGTAACAAGACAAGTGGTTTCTAGTAACAAGAGTATGTAGAGAGTTTGTTTGAAGTAATAACTAATTTAAATATTTAACGAGTGATCAATTTAATTAAGCAACCAAGGTTGTGTCCCCTTTGATGAAGTTTAATGTTTACAGGTGTTAATATGATATATTTCTAATGGAAGGTTCTTTTGATATGCAAATAATGCCTAATATAATACTCAATAATTCCCAATAGTTGAGTAGTATTTCCTCTTTATAATTTTCCCAAATGTAAAAGAGTTTTAATGAAGAATCACCAATTTATGTCAACAAAAATCCACTTATTCCTAAGCGATTTTATTAAAGAAGGTTTAAAGCCTTGAGTCATTGATATTTACTTCTACCATATTCTAACCCACTTTCCCAAGCAAAGCAAGAATTTAATGGCTTTTGTTAATGTTTGCAACCACCAACAATAAATGAAGAATGAGAAGTAAATAAATATCGATCAACCATTATACATATATTCAATGTTAAACATCCATTAACATAACACTCATTTAGGGTCCACAACCTTAGTATTAAAGTTAGCTATACATGCTAAAATACAAGGACCAGCTAATATTTAATGCCATGAATGCTTACAAAGTAGGGAATCTTCAACCAAAAGCTTCTAAAAAGAGAGAATATTTATGTCTTGGAATGTAGTGTAAAGACTAGCCAAGATGAGCCCACAAAGGCTTCATAAAATTATTTATTGTGGGGTAAAAATTGGGAAAGAAAGTGGACAAAATTTCCCTTTCAGATCTGATATGCGACCTCATTCTTGTCGCAGAACAAGTATACGGTCCGCATTTTGAACACCCAGACCGCAGAGTAAAACTCTAGTTTACAGGTCTTCATCGTGTTACCATTATGCGGTCCTCATTTGAGTTATGTGGCCGCAGTTTGTCTCACATCTTTGACCTTTAGTTGCCTTCATGGTTGGTTATGCGGACCACATTTTGATTATGTGGTTGCATCTTGAACTGCATTCTTCACTTGAAATTAAGCTCAGGTCTCTGCTTCAGTCTTCAATTCTTTTGTCCATTATGCGGCTCGCATGTATGATCTCAAGCATTTGTGCAATATTTTGCTCTTTTCTTGTCTTTTTGCTTCCATTTTCATATTCTTGAGTTTCTCTTCCTTATGTACTATAGAAATAACAAAACTATATAAGTATTGGTTATAATTGCTTTAAAACAAGCTAAAATTTAAGCAATTAGTATTGAAATGTGCCAAAATTCTCCGGCACATAAATAAGGCTAATCCATGCCTCCATATTTGCATGGGGCTAATCCATGCCTCCATATATTCATGAGGCTAGTCCCTGCCTCCATATCTACATGGGACTAAGCGTTGTCCTTCTTTGCACGAATATTGCTCTATTTCTATTACTATTTATTTGCTTTTCAATTGGGCTAAGCTCTGCCCTCCATTACACAAGACTAAGCCTTGTCTTGTTAACATCATGATTATTGCATACCATGGGCTGAAATACAGCCAATATATCAAAAGGCGCCATAATCTAAAAGGCATCATCCTCATAGCTGGAAGACACCATGCCATGGCCTGATGATCCCTCAAATTTGCATAGCATTATTCAAAGGGGTCATGGTTCGGAGGCACCATTTGTCATGGACCGAGAATGTCATTTCATGGCCTGTGAATCCCTCGATAAATAATTCATAGCCCAGGACGTCATGGTCCAAGGACGTCATCTTTAATCGTCCAAAGACAACCTTCATGGTCCAAATGGAAATCTGCATCATATTTTACTTTTCGCACAAGTACATGTCCGTAGCATCTTTTTATCTGCAGGTGAACAGCAAGAAATTGCCATCCTAGCATGAGCAATCTCTCTCCAGTTCCTTCAATTGTCCCCGACCTTAAATGCTCACCATAGCCGCTTCGGCACCTCGTGTCCGTTCTTGCAATGACTTTATCGGCATATTCCACCGATGAATCCAGAAACTACACATGGCTTGATTCCTGTAAAATTAGGGATATTTAGGCAACTCGAAGACAGAAGTCCGGAATCTGTCTTTCAAAACATCCCGCCCGATCAAAATAGGCCATTATTTCTTTACCCGAAAACTTTTTCATCCTTTCGGGGTAAAGAAGGCCAGCTGTTGATACCCAAATTTTTCCTATGTAATTATATACACATATATACTTTCAAACACAAAGCATATATGTATATATAAGCATGCACAAGTTTTTTATAATTGTTTTATATTTTTAAAGGCTTTAAATTGATTTATTTCTTTCTTTTTACTTATAAAATTTCCAAAAAAATTATCCTTCAAATTATTGTTGTGGTAATTTAGCCATCTAGATCCTACATTTATACCAAAATATTGCTTAAATATATTTTGTACATTTTTGCATTTATATTTTCTAAGCCAATTTGCATCTAATTGTAATTTTAGCCCTATTAATGTACAATTACGTTATTAATGTATAAAAGGGTCTTGTAATTGTTAAACATTTTTAGTCACTTTCAGTACACTAAATGTATTTTAGAAATCATTTTATTATTTTTATAAATTATAAAGTATTGAAAGTGGCTATTTAAAACTTAGCCTATTTTATTTCAACTTCAGCCAAAATTCAACCCAATCAAATCCCCATACCCAGCCTAATTTTTAATTCTATTACCCGACTCAGGCCCTAAACACATTTTAACCGACCCAGGCCCCCCTTAATCTTCGCCGTTGATCTCCGAGATCAACGACCCGAATTTACCCTTTCCTAATTAAACTGGCCTATACCCCCCCCCCCCTTTACCCAAATTAATTCATTTCAACACCTCCTCCGCCGCCCTAAAATCCTCTCTGCTCTCAAAATAGTCTCAACCTAAACCCTGATCTTCAAACGTCTACCCCCTATCTTTGGTCATCTCTGGTGACCTCTTATCATCTCTTAGGCCTCCAATGGCTTCTCTCATGTCATTCTTACCTTCTCTAAGTCCCTCAAGGGACCAAGGCTATGCCGACTTGTATCTAGGGTTCATCTCTTGCATGTTAGTAGCTATGTATGATTTCTTTCCTTACATGTCACGTGCTCTTTACCATTTGAATTAATTCCACTAATTAAGGGATGACTCGAACTGGTTTAATTCTAAGTTTTATAATTACTGAACAATTTGATTCTTACCTTATTTATCTAGCTTTCAAACTACTGTATATTGCTCTCTTCTACAGTTTTGAAGGGACAGACATTAGTTCACATCTCTCTTACACTCAAAAGCTCTCCTGCTTTCTTTGTTACTTACTATAGTTACTGAATTACCCAACTGCAAGCCAAAACTAATTATTACTTTGTCAAGACCTTTCGTTTACTCTCTTTACTGGTATGTTCTGATTTGAAATTCAAGCTTTCAAACCAATGTCTTTCCTATTGCTTCAGTTTACCATATTCCTAATCTGTTTCTATCAATTTTTTCGTTGTTCAACATGTAATTGACCTATTACTTCACCTAGTATGTCTTATGACTTCTAGGATCAGCATGTCTTGTGAGCCTATCTAAATTTGACTCTACCCGGTCTTCGAATGTTGGTTCACTTGCAATTTAGTCTCTAGTATGAACCTTTCTTTGCAAAGTAAATTTGTTATTCTACGTTGTTTCATTCTATGTTGGTTCTAAAATTCTTACTATGTTGTATTATTAGCTATCCCTGATCCCATGAACCCCCTAAAGCACTTCTGATTCTATAGCTATGTTCTGATTAGCACCCCTGAATCCATGTCTTACTGTTTGCTCTATTAGCTACCCCCTTAATTGACAAGAATTCTGTTACTTGTATTGTTTGTTCCCAGCCCTAATTAACCCCTGTATGAAGGCTTGTTATTTGAGTGTTTCTAAATTTGTTTTGGTCCTATGTTTGATCTTTTGTTTGTGTGATTACACAACTCTTGTCAAAAACTATTTTACTAAACAATTCTCTTATTCATAAAACTACTAAGTCTTTTCATATACTGCTGTCACAACCCGGATTTTCCACCTTCGAGGGTCATGATGGATGCCTACCAGTAAGATCTAGTCAAGCCAAACTTAGCTACCTCTTTTTGCAAACATCAACGATTTTATAACAATAGAGAATTTAATAATTTAAGCGGAAGTCTCAAATGTAAATAACTAAAAGAAATGTGGAAATCCAATATAAAAACTCTACCCAATAACCTGGAGTCACAATACTCATGAACTACTAGGAATACTAAATACAACCATTTGAAATAATTAATACGCTGCTTTGTCTCAAATACATGAGATAACAGTAGAAATATAAGCTAGAGGAGACGACGGGCATGCGGACGCCTGCAAGGCTACCTCGATGTCTTGGAAAACTGAAGGCTGGCTCCCGTACTACTGGTATTATTCGGTACCTAGATTTGTGCAAAAGAGCAAAGAGTGTAGCATCAGCACAGCCGACCCCATGTGCTGATAAGCCTCTGGCCTAACCCTGGTGAGGTAGTGACGAGGCTAGGACCAGACTCCAAAAACACTTGTGCAATTATATAATATTTGGCGAAACAATAACAGGAAATAAACAATTAAGCTATAGAAAGGAACATGCTTCGGAGGAAACAACTTAAGCAGCATATCAAGAATAATATGGGAAATGCAACTTAACATCTAGTAAAGATAAAGAGGAAATAAAGGCAACTTTCACTTTTCAATACTCGTCTTGTTGGAGGTGTGCAACCCGAATCCATTTCTCATATCTCGTGGTAGGTGTACCACCCGCTCCCACTTCATCATTTAACCTATGGTAGGCGTACCACCTGCTCCCCTTTTAATTTATAGATACATGCAACGGATTAGAAGTACGGACAAATAATCAATCAAAGAGGGAGGGGAACATGATGTGGGGAGAGTAATAGTTCATAAAGAAACACCAAAGTAGGAAAGACAATAGCACAATGAGAATATCAACAAGAGTAGGAAAATCTATAGTTTCACGACATCACCCTTCGTTCTTTTAATCTCGTCCTCACCAAAACAATCATACAAAGTACACGACATCACCCTTCGTGTTTTACTCACATAATGGTGGCACGAAATGATCCTTCGTGCATTAATACTCATACCATGCCACGGATTGATCCCTTGTGCATTAACATTCGTATCATGGCACGGAATGATCCTTCGTGCATTAACATTCATGTCATGGCACGGAATAATCCTTCGTGCATAAGCATTAGTATCATGGCACGAAATGATCCGCCGTGCATTAACATATTCTCATCACAATCATGCACGGCATCGCCCTTCGTGCTTTATCACTCTTCCTCACCCAAACAACAATCACAAACAATGGGGCGAGGGAATAGACAAAGAATAATGGAAATCCCGGCAAGGGAAAACACAAGTAAATAGTTAAATCCCAGCCGGTTCTTGGGTTGGTCTCGCTGGAGCATCCACAACTGGGACCTTATCATGAACTAGTGTGCCTGGTGGATCTGTAGGTGCAGCCTTAGCTACCGTGCGGGCTAAACCCCTGCCGCAGTCACGGCCTCGACCAGCCCTAACTGGTGGTACTGGTGGCAGTATGTTCTTACTAGTAGCACGTGTCTGCACCATTTGTAAGAGAATAGAATAACAAAAGTTTAGTTACCAGAATCAACAGATTCCCATGATAAGGATTCAAAATTTTGAAGTTTACCTAAAGGTTTTGTAGCTTCTCAAAGAAAAGTATAGATGTCTCTATACCGATCCGCAAGACTCTACTAAATCTTCTTATGAATCGTAAGACCTATCTAACCTGGGCTTTGATACCAACTTGTCGCGACCTAATACTACCCTGTCATGATGGCACCTATCGTGGAACTAGGCAAGTCAACTCTTTACCAAAAACATAGCCTAGAGTAGATTTTATTGCCGAATCTTTTAATACTGCGATGGAACCTAACGCAATATTTCATTTTTTCAAAGATAAATTCACATTATTTAAAAAATAAAACTTAATAGAGAACATCTCAATAAAAAAAGTGCGGAAAGAAAAGTCTAAAACCGGGGTGTCACTAGTCACGAGGATCTACTAAGAACTGTCCGATAATACTAAGACTAATACAGAATGGAAAACAACTAATAAAATCTATAAAAAAGATAGGAGGGACAATAGCAGTGTTGCGATCTCCGTGCAGCTACCGTACTAACTCCAATAGATCAGCGACGGATGAAATCAACACCGCTAACACGTCCAGCAACCCCTAGATCTGCACACAAGGTGCACAGAATAATGTGAGTATGCCAGCTCAGTAAGTAATAATAGTAAATTAAGATTGAGCAGTAGTGACGAGCAGTAAAACACATAAAATACACATCATGAAATCTCATAAATTATAACGTGCTTTCAAATCAGTACGTGAGTCAAATCATCTCGTTTAAAATTGAGTCCCGGTAAAATATCATTTGAAGATATTTTTCGACAGTTACGACAGAGGCAAAATGTAAAAGAGAGTAAAACTGATGAAAATCATAAATATCCCCTTTGGCAAAACATCACTCATATATAGCCTCGGGCATATCTTATATCACTCACACTCAGGATACTCGCGCTCACTGAGGGTGTGCAGACTACGGAGGGGCTCTTTCAACCCAAGAGCAATAACAAGCAGCCTTGTGGCATAAATCAATCAGGCCCTCGGACTCACTCAATCATGAATCAGTACAACCTGCTACGATGTGTAGCCCGATCCAATAAATATCCTCACAAATCAGGCCCTCAGCCTGACTCAGTCATAAACCTCTCAAGGCACTCGGGCTATCAGTAAAATAGGATACTCATCCTAAAATAATATTTTTATATGCATCAAAATAGAGCAATAAAGACAGAGTTATGAAATCAGTAAGTATAACATGACTGAGTATAGGTTTTCAACCAAAAAAGTGAGAGAATAATAAGAAAGAGGCCCCTAAGGGTCCAAACAGCTCTGACACAAGACCCAAATATGGAATTCAGCCTAATTTACAGAAATTCTTTCTAAAATACATAAGTATCATATGGTTTAAACCAAATACACAACTTATAGTTTCTACGGGACGGACTAAGTCATGATCCCTAGTGGTGCACGCCGACACGCCCGTCACCTAGCATGTGCGTCACCTTGAAATAGTAAAAGAATATAAAATTCGGAGGTTCAAACTCTCAAGACTAGAATTACAATCATTACTTACCTCAAACCGGTCAAATCCCTACTTCACGATGCTCTTGCCCTTTGACTTAGCCTCCAAATGCTACGAATCTATTCAGAACCAGTATATTATAATCATTATAGACTAACGGAATGAATTCCACATGAAAAACTATCAAATTGAAAAAATCCCAAATTCGGTTCAAACCCCACCCCCGGGCCCACGTCAAGAAATCCAAAAAAATTTACAAAACTAGAAAGCCCATTCACTCACGAGTCTAAGCATACAAAATTTATCAAAATCCAACCTCATTTGACCCCTCAAATCCCCAAATCAGACTCTCCAATTGCCAAGCCCTAATCCCATCACTTTCATCTGTAGTTTCTACTAATTACATGCTTAAACAACTGAAGATCCCCATAACCACGAGTATAAGGCTCAATTAACTTACGTCAAAGAAAACCCCCTTGATTCCCTCTTCAAAACTATCGAAAAGCTTCAAAATCTGAATAGCAATGGTGAAGAACACCCAAACATTCGCGAAGTGTTTAATTTTAACCTTCTGCCTAAGCATCTCGGACCTGCGGCCCCTTTATTGCACCTGCGCGACCACTCCTGCAGTCCAAACAACAGCACCTGCGAAAGTCACTTAACCGCCCAGATCCCACACCTGCAGCCAGGCCTCACACCTGCGAGCTCGCAGGTGCGACCAAACTTGCGCACCTGCGTGCATTCCTCGGCTCCCAAAACTCCGCATTTGTGACCCCTTCCCGCTTCTGCTGACTTTGCACCTACGATTTCCACTCTGCATGTGTGAAAACATCAGAAGCAACAACTTCAGCTGCACAATCCCATTTCCAAATCCTCCACTAATCATCCAAATTCATCTCGAGGCCCTCGTGACCTCAACCAAAAATACTAACAAGTCACATATCAACATTCAAAGTTAGTTGAACCTTCGTAACACCTAAAACAACATCAACACACCAAATTATCCTCGTATTCAAGTTTAAGAACTAGTGGTTACATGGACCAGGTTTGTTTGGTTTTTATCAAAATCAAACCAAACCAATTATATCGGTTTGGATTAGTTCGGTTTTGTCGGATTTTCGGGTTTTTTGTTACATGTATATTATTTCAATCTTACTTTACTAAAATTATCGATAAAGCTTTGATAAGTGAATATATGTTTAGTAATTACAGAACAAATTGATAAACATATGATCTATTAAAATATTCTAATAGGAGAAAATTTTTAATAACACGTGATAGTTATTTTCTTAGTCGTCTAACAATAATATTTCCTTACTTTACGTTTTCAAGGTTAATACATGAGGGGATCCGAAATATTTCTATATTTTCTAAAGAAAAGGCACTATAAAATCTTCAAAATATAAATAAAATTTATATATTTATATGTCGATTTGGTTCGGGTTTTTTTACTCAATACCAAACCAAGTCAAACCAAACTTAGTCGGGTTTTTTAATCGGTTTGGTTTGGTTTTTCGGTTTGGTGCGGTTTTCCGGTTTGGTTTGTACACCCCTATTAAGAACTTCTAAACTTCCAATTTCCACAAATGGTGATGAAACCTACCAGACCTTATCAGAATGACCTAAAATTTTGCACACATGTCACAACTGACACTATGAACTTACTCGAACTTCCGAAATCCCATTCCAATCCCGATATCAATTTTTTTACTACCGACCAAATTTGCCCAAATTCCAATTTCGTCAATTCAAACCAAATTGTAACACGGACCTCCAAATTACATTCCGGACGTGCTCATAAGTCCAAAATCACCTAACGGAGCTAACCAAACCATAAAAATCAAAATCTGAGGTCGTTTACTCATAAGTCAACATCCGGTTGACTTTTCAAAGTTAAGCTTGTAAATAGGAGACTAAGTGTCTCATCTCACACCGAAATCACTCCGGACCCGAACCACCTAACACGATACGATGAAATACAGCTGAAAGAAAGCATAAATGGGGAAAACGGAGCTATAATTCATGAAACAATCAGCCAGGTCATTATAAGTTTTCTAATTCAAGTAGGATCAACGTTGTAGGGTCAGGTCTATATATAGTTTAATTCAAAAAAGAATTTTATCATTAGGTAATTTACCATTAGATCCTTAAATTATATAAATATTTAAAGGCATAAAAGTCAATCAATATATTAGAGATATTTTAGTTGTTCAATATTTAGCATAAATTATTTGTACTTTTATAATAATACAGATCGATCAGGCAAACTCGATAGTTTTTTCTTATAAATTTCTAATTGAGATGGAAGTAGTATCCATATAACTTAGTTTTAAAAAATCACAAGAAATTCATACTACCATGATTTATAACTGCTAACTGAAAACTAATCATATGCATGCTCCACTTGGTTTGGGTGGGAGGGGGGGGGGGGGGGGGGGGTGTTATAGCTTAGTTGGAAGAGCTTCGCTCTTGTAATTGGGTCATTGCGATTACGGATTGGATATCTAATTGTTCAGGTGATAATAATAGTATCTTGTACCTAGACCGGTAGCTCAATTTTTCTAAGCAATGGGGAAGACTTTCAAAATTAATCAAAATATAGCTATTTTATGCAAAAAATAAAATATAAACAAAAATAATCTTAATTAAAATCCGAAAAAAATTACAGCATAATATGCTGCGGCTCGAATTTTTTACATACAATATTCCAGGCATAATATGCTAAAATAATGGGTTAGAATTTCAATATAATATGCTGGAAGTTCATACACAAGAATTTCATAATCCAACGTATTATAGAAGTGGGAGTTCGGGCAGTTCGAATAGGATATGAAATGGATTTTTAATTTTCGAATTAAAGAAATGACAATCCAAATTCAATCAAAATAATCTCGGATTGGATAAAATTTTAATTAAGATTTCGGATTAGTCAGTTTATATATTTCAGCTTTTCAATTTTGAGCCCATAAGTTAAGCTGTTTTTTCTTCTTACAAAAATAAACCCACAAATGAACTATTCACGTTAAATTGCCTTAATATAGTTTTTCATTCTCACCGCAATTATTCAAATAAAATATTCAGGGAATGAATGAAACCATTTTCATGGAAATGCAATAGAAATATTAATAAGGCCGATATGAATTCGCAATAGTAACGTCATGTCTAAAAAGTATTCAAATAATTACTTAGTACTAGATTTAGTGTACGCGTATTGCATATGTACCACATCTCCATGAGTAATTTTTAAAAAAAAATTATATGAGTATTATTTTAATTTTCTAACTCAATAAAGGAAAAACGTTCGGCCTAGAAGTTCTCAATCATAATTCAACATATTCACCTTGAATATTCTTCCAGTTTTATAATTTATTTAGTTTAATTTCACAAGTTATCACACGTCTCTTTTAGTTTGAACAAGCACAATCTTAAAGATTTAAGAGTTTTTATGAAAATATCTTTGAAAAGAAATTGTCAAATTCATTTGAGAAGACAGTGGCATGGTTAACTATATTTTTATTAGGAATCTTCAAAGTTTATCGAATAACACAAATTGAAAAATTAATCTTATGTCTTTTCAATTTATCTAAATGTTTTAATATTATTGATATAGTGAGGTTTAGTTACTAAGACAACAACAACAACAAAATAACTTATCATTTATATAACTTTGCGAAATATTGTGGGCAAACAAAGCATTCCTAAAGCATGAAAATATAAGAAGACAAACAAATAACTCAAACATAATCACTTCTCTGATTTAATAATTTATGAAAAGTTATTGAATAAAATATTCATGCAATGAATGAAACCATTTTCATCGAACTTCAATAGAAATATTAATAAGGTCGATATGAATTCGCAATAGTAAAACCATGTCTAGAAAGTATTCGGATAATTATTTAATACTAGATTTAGTGTACGCATATTGCATGTGTACCTCATCTCAATGAGTAATTTTTTTAAAAAATTATTTGAGTAATATTTTAATTTTCTAACTCAATAAAGAAAAAAAGTTACGGCTTATAGAAGTCCTCAATCATAATTCAACATATTCACCTTAAATATTCTTCCATTTTTATAATTTTTTTAGTTTAATTTTACAATTTATCACATGTCTCTTTTAGTTTGAACAAGCACAATCGTAAAGATTTAAGAGTTTTTATGAAAATATCTTTGAAAAGAAATTGTCAAATTCATTTGAGAAGACAGTAACATGGTTAACTATATTTTTATTAGGAATCTTCAAAGTTTATCGAATAACACAAATTGAAAAATTAATCTTATGTCGTTCCAATTTATCTCCTCAAATGTTTCAATATTATTGATAAAGTGAGGTTTAGTTACTAAGATAAAAATGGTAAAATAACTTATCATTTATATAACCTTGTGAAATATTGTGGGCAACCAAAGCATTCCTAAAGCATTAAAATTTAAGAAGACAAACAAATAATTCAAATATAATCACTTCTCTGATTTAACAATTTATGAAAAGTTATTGAATTCCCATCAGGCTTTGCATGTGGAATATGTATGTGCAAGTTTTATACTATAAACAAAAAAATAAAGTACAAGAATTTCAAAAATCTTTCGTCCAGAAAAGATATCAAATATTTCAATCTCAAGGAAGGAGTTATAATTATATTACTTCATTTAATTGTGGAAAGAATTAATATTACATAATTTTAAATATAAATAATAAGAATTTTTAAATAGTTCAACTAAAAAAATATTTAATACTCTAAATTTTAGTTAATTTTAAATTCTTCATAATAAAAAAAATTAATATGAGTATTATATTTAATGTAACTTTATTTTAAGAAGTAAAAAGGTGATCAACATTTTACATAGAGATTTCGTATTTTTACTGACTTGTTATCACCGGATTAGAAGTGTTATTTCTTCTAACTTCCTTAACAAAACCTTTTAATAACACAATTTGAGTGCCAATGTGACGACCCAAAGGGTCATCACCGTAATTCTTTCTTTTTGTGCTTTCGAGGCCTTAAAAATCTCTTATTTTGTTGGCTCTATTTTTGTGCGCAATCCAGGCCCGAAGTCGGAAAACTTTTATGTGTAAATACTTGAATTCTGTGTTAAAGTTGTGAATTTTGATAATAATATTACAATAGTTGACTTTGGTCAATATTTGGGTAAACGGATCCGGACCTGTGATGTGACGGGACCGGAGGGTCCGTAGGAAAATATGGGACCCAGGAGTATTCACGAAATCGAAATCCGAGGTCCCAAGCCCGAGTACGGAATTTTTTCGTGAAACTATTTTCTGAAAATGCTTAAGGAAAATTAAAAATGAGATTTGATCAAAAGTAATGGTATCAGGCTCGTATATTTGTTCCAACGCTCGGTACAAGTCTTAAATGAGCGTTAAACACTATTTGTAAAGTTTGGTTGAAAACGGACGTCATTTGACGTGTTTCGGACTAAAAATGAAAAATTTAAACGTTTTGAACTTTGAAATGAAAATTATGAGTTTTGAAGGTTGATACGTTGATTTTGATGTTATTTTGGTGATTTGATCGCCCGAGCAAGTTTGTAGGATGATATTGAGTTAGGGTGTGTGGTTGGTTGGGAGCCCCGAGGGCTCGGGAGTGATTTTGGGGGTGGTTCGAGGTGTTTTGTTCTTAAAAGCTTAGCAGATTTTCTGTAATTTTTACACAGGTCTTTTCCTCTATGCGATCGCATAGAGTCCCTTGTCAGCCCTCCCACTTTGTTCAATGCGATCGCATTCCTTAGTACGTGATTGCATAGCTTGGCCAGCCTCTTCAATGCGATCGCATCCCCTTCTACGCGATTGCACATCATTAAGCTTCACCTGGATCTCTGGCTTCCCTCTCTTCTTTGCATTCGCATTAACTTGTCTGTGATCACATACGCTAGCTTCCCACTCCCCTATGCGATCGCATCAGTTGCCCCTCGATCGCATAGACTAATTTCGCCCTTTGATTTTTAATAGCCTAAAAACAGAACAGTGATGGGATTTCTTCCCAAATTCTCACACGAGCTCTTCATAAAATCCTCCATTTGACGAAATTCAAGCTCCCATTTCTTCATAGTTCTTTGGGTAAGTAATCCTAACTTCATTTCTTCTTGCTTCCTTCATCTAAACATCAATTATCTAATCCTAAAACATGAAATCATGGTAAATATTAGGGCTTTTGGGTAGAGTTACGTTTTTGAGAATTTTGGGCGATTCAGCCTCAATTTTGGGTCGAATCTTATAAGAAATCATATATTTGGACTCGCGGGGTTATGGGTGATTGGGTTTTGGTCCGAGCCTCGAGTTTGGACCATGTGGGCCCGGTGTCGGATTTTGGTATTTTTGGAAAGTTAGAAAATGCATTTCTAATCTAGGAAATTGTATCCTTGTGCTATTATTGATAATATTGAATCGAATTATATTAGATATCGTTGGCTCGGGGTCGAATTCTAGAGGAAAGGCGATTGTTGAGCTTTGAGTTGCTATTTTCGAATTCGAGGTAACTGTTTGATCTAACTTTGTCTTGAGGGAATAATATTAGGATAATATTTGCTCTATGCTATGTGGAGTCGGTGTATAGGTATGGTGACAGTTACCTATGCGCCCAAGTCTAGCATGACCGTGAGTCATAATTGCTTTTAAAATTCTAAAGAAGTGAACAATTAAATTAATTAATTGTTAAATGAGCTATGAAGAGATAGTTGAGAAGCAAATGAGCTAAAGAAGAGATTTTGGTATTCTTCCCTTGCCGGGACTTATTGTTGAGCTGTTCTCCCTTGCCGGGACTTATTGTTGGGTTGTTCTCCCGTGCCGGGACTTATTGTTGAGTTGTTCTTTCTTACCAGGATATTTAATATTATTGTATATTCCTTTCCCCGTTTGGTTGTGACCGTTGATTGGGTGAGGAAGATAGAGATTATTCACGAAGGGTCTTTCCGTGCCATGTTTTGGTAATTATGCACGAAGGATATTTCCATGACATGTTCTTGATTATTTGAGCACGAAGTATCATTCCGTGCCTTGATGCGAGAGTTATGTGAAGAAAGCACGAAGGGTGATGTCGTGCACTATATTTGACAGTTTTGGTGAGGATTGAGTGTAAAAGCACGAAGATTGGTGCCGCGCAGTTGTTGATTTACTGGCTCTCTTTATTTGATGTTAATTATCAGTCTCCATTTTCTTTGTTCGTTGGCCTTATAATTGAATTGTTATACCCCACAGCACGTCCCCTCCTCATTATCTGTTTAAATTTTGTTATCTCTCCGATTTTGTACGTATATCTGTACAGGTTGATTGTGGTAGGTCCGGTCTAGCCTCGTCACTACCTTGCCGGGGTTAGGCCAGGCACTTAGAAGCACATGGGGTCGGTTGTGCTGATACTATACTTTTGTGCCCTTTTGTGCACAACTTATGGACCGCAGCAGTAGTTCGGGAGTGCGCCTTCAGTCTAGAGACTCATAGGTAGTTCGCTGGAGTTCGCGGGCCTTGAGTCTCATCTATTTCATGCCGTTTGTTTTTATTGTATCAAAACAAACTTATTATGCATTTTTCTTTTAGACTGATGTTTGTAGAACTCTTTTAGTAGTCCATGAGTAGTGACACCAGATACTGGGTAGTGCCATGTTATAGTCTTCTGCACTTTACTATTATTTTCTTTAAAAGTCTTCTGCGCATTTTTAATTAATCATTCGGTTATTATATTACTGTAGATTAAAGTTTTATGGAATATTTTAAAAGGGTTGACTTGCCTAGCTCCGACAGTAGGCGCCATCACGACTCCTGATGGTGAAAAAAATTCGGGTCATGATAGCCAATCCGAGAATCAAATTATGGTCACGTTGCAAGTGTAGGGAAAATTTTAATTTGTGTCTCATACAACTAACACTAATTGTATGAGGCAACCTTTTTGTCTCATAATTTTGTGGACCCATATTTCTGTGGACTCAAAAGTGTAAGATTGGGGTCCACAAATTTGTGAGACAAAAAGGAGCCTCATACAACTAGTGTAAGTTGTATAAGACACAAAATAAAACTTCTCCAAGTGTAGGGAGATTGTTGGGGCATTTGTCTCTATGCCCATTTTTTATATCACGTTTTAGCTTGTGTCCGCTTTGCAAAAATAATTGCAAGCGTACCCACTTTTTCGCGTTACTTCAGCATATGGGGCTGAAATAGCAAAGGCAGTCACGCAAAACTCTAGCATTCAAGTAGACATGATTGAAGTAACAAGTGTGCTGAACCAAGTGTGTGGAAGTTATTGTTTGTACTGCTTAACTTAAGCATTGTATGCAATCAAATTATTTCCCGTTGTCAAGACATTCTGGACATGCCTCAGGACTTCGAGGGAAGGAAGTCACGATCGAATTCTCGACCTATAGACCTGCTAAGGTTCGATCCAAAGGAAACGAAAAACGAGGTAGGACAAGAGGGGAAGCCCCCTACGCACACGGCTATATCTGGCACACCCGACCTATCTAGAACCTATATTGTAACATTATATAAGTCCATCCCATCACTGTACTTTGTACTCAATCTCCACATACTTGCATCCGAGATTCCCCTCCTATATAAAGGGGACTCGCCCCTCCTTGTAAAGGGTTGGTCATTGCTCCATTTTCTCCATAAGTAAAATAATATCTCTCTCTCTTTTCTTCTAAGTTGTTCGTTATTGCAGGCTTGAGGCAACCTCGTGTTCATTGTCTTCTTACTTTCTCTTCACCATATAACCCAACATTGGCCATAGAGAACCTTGGTTAATCGTATCTTTGCTCGTTATCCCATTCCCAACTTCCCTTGTTAACTCGATTTCGGCTTAAGCCTCGATCCCGATGCCTCCATCTACCCACTTTGCATCCGGCCAGCAGGCTCCCTCGGTTTGCTTACCACTTCGCTTCATCTCGTACCTCATCTTCACGTGTAGCATTTCAAGCATCAACTGCTCTAAAAACTAGCTTGAAAATAGATCATGTATTTTTAGAATCCCATTAACAAATTTAATTATTATTACCATTTTCACGGTAAACAGTTTGGCGTCATCATGGGGCTAAAAGTAATAGTGATTATTTTCTTGCTGGTTTCGTCACACAAACATACATTATCTTTTAATACTTTTCTAGTAGAAGATCCTTTGATTTCAGGCTAAAATGCTCGGTTCGACAAACGGAGTTTAAAACAACAACCCAAAAAGCACGACCGAAATAGTATGGATGTTCCAACGATTAACGTGACACCACAGGACCCTGATAACGCGCCTGGGTCAATTCAAATAGATGTGGGCTCGTGAGGCACGCAACAGGTCAATGAAACCTCGTGCACTGATGATAGCACATGGATAGCTGACTGATAGAAAGCTAATAAAACCACGGCCGGCTTAGAACAAGAAGGTAATCTTCATGTTGTTTCTGAAATATTGCAGGCACGACACTCATCTATCGTACAACTACAAAATTGCCTGGAGACCCCCGATGCGATAGAAACAAGGCCACCTTCTCATGACGAGCAGGTATCCAGGAAGTCAAGTAGCAACGAGTCAATGACCAACTCCGACGTAACAAAGACGTAGGGAAAGCTCCAAAAAAAGATTGAATCGGGCAGCAACCCCTACAATGATGAGTTCAAGCCCGTCCCTTTGAGGAATCCCAAAGAAACCATGACACAGCACCACCACCTAGCACCTGGCACCTGGCCCCACAGGCTCACTCGCCATGCCAGCATGGTCTTCCACAAAAGCACAAGCCCACGTCGTTAAAACAATACCGAGAGGTCCCGTCATGCCCGAGGCCGAGCAAGGAAGAAATGAAATATCGCGAAACACCACACCCAGTTTCCCGACATGACGAGCGATATCACCTCTAGATTAGAGTGGTTGGATAGCGTAGACCTTCGTTTGAAGCCTAAACAAAGCATGCCCAGCGACTTTAGGACGTTTCAACCAAATATGGATCAGGTACCCAGCCGAGAACCGGTTGATAACCGCACCAGATATCGGCCACGAATCAGAACCGTGGGAAACCATTTGAAAACCTCCTCAGGCTCGGTATATCCAAACAAACTCTCGACAAAGAGGCTGATGCGAAGCAGATGGATGTATCACCCATGCGCAACAAATGGAGGGAATAACATAAGACGCAGCCCACCTCACAACAGTAGGGAGATAACCCAGGGACAGCATCCTCGAGGAACATCCGATGCAACCAGATCCAACAAGGCGCACCTGGTAAGGGAATCCCGCCCAACCGGACGCAACTTCGACATGACTGTGCAAAACATCGTGATCACCATAAGCGAGTCTGGAAACACTGGGCGGCTTAGACCTATTCGACCACGACTCCTCCTTGAAAACTACAGCTCGGCGCAAGAACCATAGGGCATACGGGATCGCCATCCCGAAAGAACGATGACCGTGATGATTCAGTAGAGACCGCCACCAAGTATAATCAAGCATTCAGGGAGTAAGGGGAGCTGGAAATATAATGTGGACGAATCACATCGTATTGACAGGATGGTAAAAGGGCGACGGCACCCTACAAAGATCTTTAAAATAGAGAGAGAGAAATCATTCATCGCCAGGAAAAGACGGATCCAAGGAGTATGCCCAGAGGACACCCTTAAATCCAGGAAAAGGGATGCCGAGACTTCGCCTCGACCTCATATTCATGCACTGGTAACTCCCTCCCTCATTTGGCCCTTTCCAAGTAAAGCATGTGTTCATAAGTGCAGGCGTTTCGACCAATTACACCAATGGTGTCGGGCCAAAGCCAAATATGGAATTTCGGACCAGTGAACCAAATCACTCCCACATTTCAAACCTTTGATGGATCCCACACGTTGATCGCCACAGCAATCGAGAAAGCAGCCTCCCTCTATGCATCTCGCCCGGGATCGGACTAGAACTTCGATCCCGCGAAGTACAGACATTTTATTCAAATAGCAGCGGGTGCACCACCCAAAAGTAATTGCAACTCCATTCTACCAAGCGGGTGAGATTACCCGACAAAGGTAGGATCAAGGCATCCGCCAAAAAGCCACAGGCGGCAGAAGGAAATACACTACCATATAAGCAGTAGCAGACGTCAACTCCTCCGTCCTCTAAGAGATCCAAAGGCAAGCGGAGCCACACATTCGACTAAGCTTAGTTGGACGCGGCGAAAGGCTGCATTAGAGCCTACTTCCCGGAACGGCGGGAGAGGATCAAGCCTCGAAAACATTTCCTGCATGCCTCATAATATGGGAGTATTATTTTGTTCTATTGTTATTCCCTTTCCTTTTTTTAATAAATTACGTATAGGCATCCAACCCAGGCATTCGAGAATCCTAAACTCCATCTAGAGATCTAAGATCTCTACGGGGTCAGCTAAAATTCTCCATACCCAGATCGTCAGCCGAAAGGGAGGTCCCGCCAGCAAGGCTACTTGGAGAATAGCTTACCCTCCAAAAAGGGGACCCCACGAGATCACCGACCTTCTATATATAATCAGGTGACGAATGGTGGGTTTTATCTTAAAAGGCATCGTCCCCTCGGAAGGGCCAACAAATGGCAGGTTAGGCTTCGAGAAAGAACCATACAAGTATGTCTGACGATCGGAGAAGCTGAGCCCGCGCAGGTTGTGTTCACAGCGATGAAACAATATGTACTCACAATCTATATCTACGACGAGCAATGAAGAATATATTTTAGACATTTTTTACCACGACCTATATGTACTACGAGCAATACAAGATATCTTCTCGACATTTTGTATTTTGAGAAAGATTATTTCGGCAATATCCACGGCAAATGCTTCTCCACCAAATGGGTCCTGATATATTTGGAGACATAATATAGGCGATTCGACAACTTGCATGACCCAAAGGTCGGAACTCCAGGCTCATCAAGCCCCTAGAAGGAAACTCTGAAGTTCACGAGAAGATGTCTTCAAACTTAAACAAACTTGATGACTAAGAGACTGCTATCAATCGCCATACAACAGGAAAAATCTGAAACTGTAAGACCCCAACGGACAGCCTCGGCATAACCAGATATATTCTACAAACTGTAAGACCTCAACAGGCATGACAAACTGTAAGACCTCAACAGGCATGACAAACTGTAAGACCTCAACAGGCATGACAAGTTGTAGGACCTCAACAGGTACGACAAACTGTAAGACCTCAACAGGCGTGAAAACCTCGATATTTGGCCTATATGTCGCATTTGTATGAATCCTTAAAGGGCATAGCCTCGACGTAGATGCATAACTTGTCACTAAGGGATCAAAATGGCTACGGCTAAATGCATATGGCTACGGTCGAAACGGCTGATACAGCCAAAATAAATGCAACTCGTGGATGCTCGAGTGTTGCTAAAAAATCATAGGCCATTACTCTGATATACTTCGAAAAGAACCGGTTAAAACAAGCTTCCCTTCACAGGCAAAAATGAGCTCCGAAAATGTCATGTCCAAAATACAAGAGCGTCGATCTACTTGACCAATGAACTATTAACCTTACGAGGTGCTCAAATTATTGCTAACAACGACGTGAAATTGATGTTCCTCTGGAACCAACGATGGGTCAGGCAAAATACTACAAAAAGACCTTAATGAACGGATACAAAGCCTATACAAAGCCCACGGGCAAAAAATAGCGTAAGAGCCATTGTTGCCTGCTAAGCAACCCTACGGGACACATACATAAAGGTCTCTACAACCGGACAAAAGAGCCATTGTCGCCAGCTAAAAAATCTTGATAACTTGAGGTCTAATCGTAACCCGATTCGGAGAACGCATCCAGAATAGTTAACTATACAAGCCTGCGGGCCGCATACTAAAAGGTCTCAATGAACAAATGATATAAATGCCATCATTGCCAGAAATCCAATGTGATTCGATGATTGGGCTCAAAGAATTGCCAAACGCGCAAGGGCGGGAAATGAGAAGATGTTATCGCCAACCGAAAGTTTACGGTAATTCAAGGGTCGATTATTGCATAGACCGGAACACGATATGGAGACTAGTCCCAAGAAATGCAACATGCCCAAGTGCATGGCGCAAACGCCATTATTGCCACTTGGAGACTCGACAAAATATAAGGGTCGACTACAGCTTGAATCGCAACACGATTCGGAGACTGGACCCAAAAAATTGCAATATGCCTAAGAGTGTGGCATGCAAGCCATTATCACCCGCCAGAAAACTATGGAAAATCAAAGGGGTGAATTACAGCTCGGATCGCAACGCGACCCGAGGACCGGACCCAAGAACTGCAATAAGCCAAAGGGCATTACATGTACATCACCATCACTAACTAAGTAAACCTCTTAACCAAGCGCCCGTAAGGTCACCTCAAATAAAAGGCACAAAAATCATTATCTTCCGCCCATGGAGGTGAGGGAAACCTAAGGGTTAAGTGGAACTCGAGTCATAATGTGACTCAGCGACGAGACCCAGAGCAATCAAAACAGCAAATTCCCAATTGCACAAGATAAATACGACAACCGCCCGCAAGTGCGGACACAAAAATGCAAAGACACGAAGGCTCGAGTTGGAGCCCAAGCCTAAGCGGTCGGGCCAAGCACGGAGGTACAATATTTGCTCACACCAAGAATCACACTCAGTAGTCTCCAGAGCCGTCTGATCAGTTCCGAACTGAGGAGGACCTCGCCAAATGATAAGACCATCCTGCCTGATCGAAAGCAACAGCAGGAAAAAGGTACAGAAGAATTAAAACTTCAAAATTTTGCCTTATGTATCATGTATGCTAGAGAAAATGTATTCTCCATCTACAGGCATGCCCTACATATATTCAGAGAAAAGTTAAAAAACAGCAAAAACTATGCTTCAAAGAGCTATAGCTCGCTTAAATCGCCCTCAGCAAGATTAATGAGAAGCGATCGAGCATTACGCTCATCCGCCTGTGCTTGAGCCAATTCCTCCAAATGAACAAAGCCCCTTGCGGGCGATCTCTTTGAGCACCTCTCTCCGTGATTTGTAGAGAACCTATTCCTGGATCCTTCACTCCCAATCAAGGGCTTGCATCAGATCGGCTTGGGTATCAATGGCATCCTTCACATAAACTGCCATCTCGCGACCGCCCTTGGTTTGACCTAGTGTCGCCTCTGTCCAAGCAGGAATTATCTCGGATCTGGCCTTCGAGAGATCAGATTCAAGTTTCCCAATCATATTAGCTTGAACTTGGTGTTGTCATGAGTCAAGCGGAGCTGGTCCTCGAGTGTAGGGACCTTGGCCGAGACACTCGTCTCCTCCAAAGCTCGAGCATGTGCTTGAGCCCTCAGCTCCCCGCAAGCAATTAGAGCTGATGTTTTTGTTTGTAACCGGCGAACTTTTTGTTTATAACTACCGAACTTCATCCTTCTCAGTGTTGAAGTTTTAACTGACTTTCCATATGATTCGAACATTGAAAGTATTAGATGAAAATATAGGTGCTCACTAACTTATGTAAGCCTCTTGGTCAGATTCCTCCAATTTGGTATACTTTTTAAATATCAAATTGATGAATTAAAAGGTTTCTATCTCCATAGCTGTGACGACCTAGCTGGTCATCTTAAGAAATTACGCCCCGATCCCCTATTAACTTATTTTCTCGTGCTTATTGCTGCTATTTTGATTTTCCAGGATGTTTGATTTTGAGTTTCGGAGCCTAAATAAGAGCTTAAGTGTTGCAAATTTGACCATAGTCGAAATAGTGTAACCTTGGAATGGAATTTTGATGTTTCCGTTAGCTCTGTTTGGTAATTTTGGGCTTAGGGGTGTGTTTGGATTGTGTATTAGAGGTCCATAGCTAATTTAGGCTTGAAATGTCGAAAGTTGAATTTTGAAGTTTTTGTTCGATAGTGAGATTTTGATCTAAGGGTAGGAATGGAATTCCAGAAATTGGAGTAGCTCCACAGTGTTGAATGTAAAGTGTGTGCAAAACTTTAGGCCATTCGGATAAGGTTTGACAGGCTTTTTGATCGAAAGCATAAATTTAGAGTTTTGGAGTTCTTAGGCTTGAATCCGTAGTTGATTTATTGTTTTGATGATATTTTAGGTGTTCTAAGGATTGGCATAAATTTGAATAGTGGTATATGACTTTTTACGTGATTTTGGTTGAGGTCCTGGGGGACTTGGGATGATTTCGGATGGCTACGGGAAGTTTGGAGTTGAGAGTTGTAGCTGACGCTTCAAATCTATTATCATAACCGCACCGGTATTTTGGGGACTGCATGTGCGAGCCCGTAGAAGCGATAAGGGAAGCCGCAGATGCGGCCAAGAGGAAGATGGGCTGGATCCGCAAATACGGGACATATGCTGCACCAGCGATGTTGCAGGTGCTGAAAGCATGTCGCAAAAGAAGTAAGGTTGATTTAATGAGAAATTGCATATGCAGCCATGGCTCCATAGAAAAGAGACTGCAGATGCGGTCCCAGGACCGCAGTTGCGGTTTTACCGGTCAGAAAATAGGGTATTCGAGGGTTTAACTTCAAAAGATGGAAAAATGAAATTGGAGCTCTGGAGAAGGCGATATTGGGAGGAAGTTGAAGAGGAAATCATTGGGTAACAATTATTTAACGCTTTCTAGTTATATTCCATCAATCTCTGGTTAGTTTTATCATTTAATTTCGGATTGGAGATGAAAATTTGGGGAAAAGTTGGAAGAAAGTTCTTAGACCTAGAATTCCTTTTTTTTATTGGGAATCTAACCTTGGATTTTGGTACTTTTGGTATAACTGAACTCGTGAAAGTGTGAGGATTCTAAAAGTATAAATTTTACCCAATTCCAAGACGTGGACCTAAGGGGCATTTTGGTTCTTTTACCTAATTTTACATATTAGCTTAGAATTTCTTTGTAGAATAAGTTACTTGAAGTGTTATTTACATTATGAAATTGAATTGAATAAGATTTAGACCATTTGGAGTCAAGAACTCGTGGAACGAGCATGGTTTTAGATTGATTTGAGCTGGTTCGAGGTAAGTGACTTGCCTAACCTTGTGTGGGGGACATTCCCCTTAGGATTTGGTAATTTGTCGTAATTGAAATGACTTGTACGTGAGGTGATGAGTATGTACATGTGCTAATTGTTGAAAACCCTGTTTTCACTAAAGTAGCTTTAATTAAGCTTTCCTTTTCTGCTTATTCCACTTGAAATTTAAGCGTATTGTTAGCTTAGAGAAGCATGTTTAACTGACTTAACTGCCTTATTGCTTGAACTGTATTATGTGAAGCATGTTAGGTTAGGACTAACTGTTTTGCTTTAGTACGGAATTTAGTTTAATTGAGAATTCTTTGTGTTATTGCTGTGTGTTTTACTTTGGGACTACGGCACGGAATCCCAGGAGATCCCCTGTATGTATTTTATAATTTGAGCTGAAATGCGGGATACCGAGAGATACCCAGCACATATATTGAGGATACCAAAAGATCCTTGGCATATATTGAGGACACCAAGAGATCCCTGGCATATAGTGAGGGTACTAAGAGATCCTCGAGATACTGAGAGATCCTCGGTTATTATCCTTGTGAAATGTGGTATTCCTTGTGATTGTTTTTACCTCTAATTCAGTTGTAGTTGTCTTTATTATCCTGTATTAGTTCTTATCATTATCTTTCAACTGTACTTCTATATCTTGTCAACCATATATTTTACTTAATCTTAATAGGGCCCTAATCTTCCTGATCGAGGTTAGGCTTGGCACTTACTGAGTACTATTGTGGTGTACTCATGCCCTTTTTGTGCATGTTTCTCATGTGCAGATCCAGGTACCTCCAACCTGACTTATCACGCTTGAGACGAGGCATTCATAGAGACTCCGAAGTATATCTTCCACGTCCGCAGACCGAAGAGTCCCTTTCTACTCTCCCTTTTAAGTATTAGCCCTTCTGTATTTTCTTTAATTGTTAGATATTCTGGAGTTAGATACTTGTAGACATTCAAAGGCTTGTGTTCATGAGATTACGGGTTTTGGGAAATGTATTAGTTTTTTAGAGTTGATATTGTGTATGTCGAGCAGCACTATTAAATACTGTTTTATTCACTATTTCGATTTATTTGTTTCTTCTGCAAATTGGTTAATTTTTCGTATTATTAGGGTTACCTAGTCGTAGGGACTAGGTACCATCACGATAGTTCATGGAGGGCAAACCAAGGTCGTGAAAAGTTGGTTGGAGCTCTAGGTTCATAGGAGCCATGAATCACAAGCCGGTCTATTAGAGTATCGTGGATGATACTGAGACATCTGTACTTATCTGCGAGAGGTTGTATAACTGTTAGGAAAATTACACTTATTTTGATTTCATTGCCATGCGAGATTTGATTTCACGATTCTAAACTTCTATCTTCCATTCTCTCATAGATGGTAAGGACACGCGCTACCCGAAATGGTCAGGCACCTACGCCCCTACTGCAGCTGTTAGAGGTCAGAGCCAGGGTAGAGGCCGAGGATGCGCATGTGGTGCAGCCATAGCACCTGCGCGAACTTCCATCGAGGTACCACCAGCAGTTACAGCCAGATTCCAGGCACCTGATACACCTACTGCTACAATTACTCCAACACTTCAGGAGACTGTGGCACAGTTCATGAGCATGTACACCGCTTTGGCTCAAACAGGGTTGTGTCTCCTTGCTGCAGCTACATCTCAAGCCAAGGGATGAGCACAGACTCCGACCGCCCACATTCTTGAGAATTGAGTGCTGTTGAGCAGATCCCTCAAATTGTTCCTGTATAGCCTGTAGTCTGATATTAGCCCGAGGACAGGGTAGCGATTTCCAAGGATGAGCAGCTGAGGCTTGAGAGGTTCAAGAAGTACAAGTCTCCTATATTCAGTAGTCTAGCATCAGATGATGCTCTAGGATTTCTAGATGAGTGTCAACACATTCTCTATACCATGGGTATATCAGGGTCGATTTGAGTTTCCTTCACTATTTTCCAGCTTCGAGGAGCCGCCTATGAGTGGTGGCACACCTATGAGTTAGACAATCTGGATAAGGCTGCTTCACTGATTTAGACTCAATTTTTAGGCCTGTTCCTGAGAGGGTATGTTCCTCAGAGCTTCAGGGTTGCATGGCGCACAAAGTTTGAGCATTTGCGCTAGGATGATATAACTGTCTCAAAGTATGCTGTCGGTTACACTAGTTTGGCTAGACATGCACCAGCCTTGGTTTCTAATGTTCGCGAGAGGGTTTGCCGGTTAATTGAGGGGCTTATTCCAGCATCAGGTCTAGCATGGGTCGTGAGTTATAGATGGATATTTCTTATCAATAGGTGGTGAGCATTTCTTGGAAGATTGAGGGTATGCATGCTAGGGAGAGAGAGGACGGAGACCAAGATGTCTCGAGAGTTGGGCCATTATTCTGGTGCCCGTGCCCCAGGTGCAGGACATCATGATAGGAGTTATATGAGTCGCCATTTTCATTCTCTCTTCCAGTAACCAATGGTATTCCATCTCCTCCTAGGCCTTAGAAGCCTTATTATGCACCTCTGGTTTCTAGTATGCATCTTGCGCGGGGTGTTTTCAGAGGTCAGTTCAGTAGACCTTTCCCAAGCTAGTCACAATCTCCACGTCCTCCTAGAGCTTGTTTTTAGTGTGGTGACACACGCCATGTGGTGAGGGATTGCCCTAGACTTGGGAGGAGTGCACTTCCACAGACTTCTAAGCCACACCGCGCGCCGCAGAGTTCTCAGGCTATGGTTACAGTTCCACTTGCTACCCCACCTGTTCAACTATCTAGAGGTGGAGGTCGGGGAGGAAGAGGTCTCCCTAAAGGTGGAGGCTAGGCCCGATACTATGCCCTTCCTGCCCGTCTCGAGCCTGCTGCCTCCAATTCTATTATCACGGGTATTATATTGGTTTGTCACAGAGATGCATCGGTTCTATTCGATCCAAGCTCCACTTACTCTTATGTGTCTTCTTATTTTGCTCCGCATTTGGGTGTACCTCAGGATTCTTTGAGTTCTCCTATTTATATTTCTACTCATGTGGGAGACTCTCTTATTGTGGGCCACATTAATAGATCGTGTTTTGTAGCTCTTAGTAGTTTTGAGACCCGAGCCGATTTATTGTTGCTCAGCATGGTAGATTTTGATATTATCGTGGGCATGGAGTGATTATTGCCCTATTATGCTATTCTTGATTGTCACGCCAAAACTGTGATATTGGCTATGCCAGGTGTACCGCGTGTTGAGTGGAGGGGTACTTTAGATCACACTCTTTGTAGAGTTATTTCTTTCCTTAAGGGTCAGCGAATGGTTGAGAAGGGGTATGACGCATATTTAGCTTATGTGAGATATGTCAGTATTGATACTCCTTCAGTTGATTCGGTCCCAGTAGTAAGGGATTTTCCCGATGTGTTTCCAGCTGATCTTCCACTCATGCCGCCTGATAGAGATATTGATTTTGGCATTGATCCGTTGCAGGGCACTCAACCTATTCTATTCCTCTATATCGTATGGCTCCACCTGAGCTCAAGGAGTTGAAGGATCAGTTACAGTAATTGCTTGATAAGGGTTTTATTAGGCCTAGTGTATCACCTTGGTATGCTACGGTCTTGTTAGTGAGAAAGAAGGATGGTTCTATACGTATGTGCATTGATTATTGCCAGTTGGACAAAGTTATAATGAAGACTGTTATCCTTAGCCTTGTATTGATGATCAATTTGTCCAGCTTCAGGGCACACGCATGTTTTCTAAGATTGACTTGTCCTCAGGTTACCATCAGTTGAAGATTCGAGAGCCAGGTATCCTGCCTGCTTTCAAGACTCGGTATGGTCATTACGAGTTCCTTGTTATGTTATTTGCGCTGACCAATGCCCCAACAACCTTCATGCATTTGATGCATAGCGTGTTCCAGTCATTTCTTAACTCATTCATCATTGTCTTTATTGATGATATTCTGGTGTATTCTCGGAGTTGGGAAGATCATGAAAAGCACATAAGGATAGTGCTTTAGACCTTGAGAGAAAAGAAGTTATATGATAAGTTCTCAAAATGTAAGTTTTGGTTGGATTTTGTGGCATTCTTAGGCCACGTGGTGTCGAGTGAGGGTATTCATGTGGATCCAACAAAAGTAGAGGCAGTGTAGAGTTGGCTCAGATCATCCTCAGCCAAAGAGACTACAGTTTTCTTGTCTTGGAGGGTTATCACCGTTGTTTTTTTGAGGGGTTTTCATCGATTTCAGCCCCTATGACCAGACTGACCTAGAAGGGTGCTCCATTCCAGTGGACGAAAGAGTATGAGGCGAGCTTTCAGAAGCTCAAGACAGCTTTGACTACAGTCACAGTTTTGATATTGCCTTCAGGTTTGGGGTCTTATACTATCTATTGTGATGCCTAGAGGATTGGCCTCGAAGCGACTTTGATGCAGGACGGTAGGATGATTGCCTACGCGTACAGTCACTTGAAGGTTCACGAGAAGAATTATCCTGTCCATGACCTTGAGTTAGATGTCATTGTTCACGCTCTGAAGATCTGGCGTCATTACTTATACTGTGTCCCCTGTGAGATTTATATTGATCATCAGATCTTACAGCACCTGTTCAAGCAAAAGGATCTAAATTTGCTCCAGAGGAGATAGTTACAGCTGTAAAAGGACTATAATATCACTATTTCATATTACCCAGGCAAGGCCAATATGGTGGCCGATGGATGTTCAGGCCTTAGCCAGCCAAATTTTGAGATTGGATCTTTTGAAGCCTAGTCGGGTTCTAGCTTGCATGTTTTCTCGGTGTTTCTTATTTGATCGTATTAGGGTAAGTATGATGACCCTCATTTGCTTTTCCTCAAGGACAAGGTTCAGCATGGTGATACCAGAGATGTGACTATTGGTGATTATGGAGTATTGAGGATGCAGGGTCGGATTTGTGTACCTAATTTTGATGGACTTCAGGAGTTGATTCTAAAGGAGGCCCACAGTTTGCAGTATTCCATCAACTCGGGTGTCGCGGAGATGTACCAGGATTTGAGGCAGCATTATTTGTAGAGGTGGATGAAGAAAGATATAGTTGGGTTTGTAGCTCGGTGCCTTAACTGTCAGTAATGAAGTATGAGCACCAGATATTGGGTGGGTTGCTTCACCAAATAGAGATTCTAAAGTGGAAAGTGGGAACAGATCACCATGGACTTTGTAGTTGGGCTCCCACGGACTTTGAGAAAAATTGATGCTGTTTGGGTGATTGTGGATCGGCTGACCAAGTTCGCTTACTTCATTCCTATGTGTACTACTTATTCTTCGGAGTGGTTGGCAGAGATTTATATCCAGGAGATTGTTCATCTGTATGGTATTCCAGTTTCCATCATTTTAGATAGAGGTACTCAGTTCACATCACGGTTCTGGAGGGTCGTTCAGCATGAGTTGGGTACTCAGGTAGAGTTGAGTACAACATTTCACTCTCAGATAGACAGACAGTCCTAGGGCACTATTCAAATGAGGATATGCTCTGTGCGTGTCTGATCGAGTTTGGAGGATCTTGGGATCAGTTCCTCCCACTAGCGGAGTTTATTCACAACAATAGCTATCAGTCCAGCATTCGGATGGCACCATATGAAGCATTATATGGTAGGCAGTGTAGAACCCCGGTAGGTTGGTTTGAGCTGGGTGAGGCTAGATTAGTGGGCACAGACTTGGGTCAGGATGCTTTAGACAAGGTTAAGGTGATTTAGGATAAACTCCGTACAGCCTAGTCCAGACAGAAGAGTTACGCGGACTATAAGGTTCGTGATGTTTCCTATATGGTTGGAGAGCGGGTTCCACTTCGGTTTTTGCCTATGAAGAGCGTTATGAGTTTTAGGAAGAAAGGAAAGTTGAGTCCAACATTTATTGGCCTTTTGAGATATTCGGCGTGTTTGGGATGTTGCCTATAAGCTTGGCTTATCTCCAACTTGGCAGGAGTTCATTCGGTATCTCATGTTTTGATGCTCCAGAAGTATCATGGTCAACCGTCGCACGTGTTGGATTTCATTTCAGTCTAGTTGGACAAGGATCTATCTTATATTGAGGAGCCACTGGCAATATTGGACAGGCAAGTTAGAAAGATGAGGTCAAAGAACATTGCATCAGTGAAGGTTCAGTGGTGGGGTCAGGCAGTCGAGGAGGTGACCTAGGAGACTAAGCAGGATATGCGCAGCCGTTACCCTCATCTTTTCACTACTTCAAGTATGTCTCTATGCTTGTTTGAGGACGAACGAATGTTTAAGTGTAGGAGGATGTGACGATCCGGTCGACCATCTTAAGAATTTACGCCTCGATGCCCTATTAACTTCTTTCCCCGTGTTTATTTCTGCTACTTTGATTTACCGGGATGTTCGATTTTAAGTTTCAGAGATTTTTGGGACACTTAGTCATTAAATGAAAGCTTAATTGTTGGAAATTTGACTGTAGTCGGAACAGTATAAAGACGGCCTCGAAATAGAATTCGATGGTTTTGTTAGCTCTATTGGGTGATTTCGGGCTTAGAGTCGTGTTCGGATTACGTATGGGAGGTCCATAGCTAATAGAGGCTTGAAATGCCGAAAGTCGAATTTTGAAGTTTCAGGTTCGATAGTGATATTTTGATCCAAGGGTCGGAATGGAATTCCGGAAGTTGGAATAGCTCCGCAGTGTTGAATTGTGATATGTATGAAAAATTTTAGGTCATATGGACGAGGTTTGATAGACTTTTTTATCAAAAGCATAAATTTAGAGTTTTGGAGTTATTGGGCTTGAACTCGTGGTTGATTTGTCATTTTGATGATGTTTTAGGCGTTCAAAGGAATGGTATAAGTTTAGATAATGGTATATGACATGTTCATGCTTTTGGTTGAGGTCCTGGGGGCCTCGGTATGATTTAGGGTAGTTAACGAGAAGTTTGGAGTTGAGAGTTGTAGCTAAAGTTTCAAATCTGCTGTAATAACCGCACCTGAGTTTGGGGACCAATGGTGCGAGCCCGTAGAAGCGATAAGGGAAGCCGTAGATACGTCCAAGATAAAGATGGGCTCATCTGTACATGCGCGAGTTAGGCCGCACCTGCGATGTCGCAGGTACGGGAAGCATGTCACAGAAGCAAAAATGTTGATTTAATGAAAAGTTGTAGATGCGTCCTTGGCTCTGCAGAAGCGGGACCATAGGTGCGGTCCTAGGACGGTTGATGCGTTTTTACTAGTCAGAAAATAAGGACTTTGAGGGTTTTGTTTTAAAACTTGGAAATATCAAACTTGGAGCTCGGAAGAGGGCGATTTTGGGAGGAAGTTGAAGAGGAAATCATTGGGTATCAATTATTTAACCCTTTCTAGTTATATTCCATCAATCTATGGTTAGTTTTATCATTTAATTTCGAAGTGGAGATGAAAATTTGGAGAAAAGTTGGAAGAAAGTTCTTAGACCTAGAATCCAATTTTTTATTAGGAATCTGACCTAGGATTTTGGAACATTTGGTATGACTGAACTCGTGAGAGTGTGAGGATTCTGAAAATATAATTTTACCCGATTTCGAGATGTGGGCTTGAGGGGCATTTTGGTTATTTTACCTAATTTCGTGTCTTAACTTTGAATTTCTATATAGAATCAGTTACTTGAACTGTTATTTACATTATGAAATTGATTTGAATTAGATATGGGTCATTTGGAGTCAAGAACTCATGGCAAAAGCGTGGTTTCGGATTGATTTGAGTTGGTTCGAGGTTAGTAGCTTGCATAAACTTGTGTGGGGGATATTTCCCTTAGGATTTGGTAATTTATGGTAATTGAAATGCCTTGTACATGAGGTGACAAGTGCGTACATGTGCTAATTGTTGAAAAACATGCTTTCACTAAAGTATCTTTAATTGTGTTTTCCTTTCCTCCTTATTCCACTTGAAATTTAAGGATGTTGTTAGCTTAGAGAAGCATGTTTAATTGATTTAACTGCCTTATTGCTTGAACTGCCTTATATGTATTATGTGAAGCATGTTAGGTTAGGATTACCTATTTTGCTTTAGTACGGAATTTACTCTAATTGAGAATTCTTTGTGTTATTGTTATGTGTTTTACTTTAGGACTACGAGACGGCATCTTGGGAGATCCCCTGTACATATTTTATGATTTTAACTGAGGTGTAGGATATCGAGAGATCCCCAGCACGTATATTGAAGATACCAAGAGATCCTCGGGATATCAAGAGATCCCTAGAATATATTGAGTATACCAAGAGATCCTCGAGATTCCAAGAGATCCCTGGCATATATTGAGGGTACTGAGAGATCATTAGGATACTGAGAGGTACCCGGTTATTATCCTTGTGAAGAGTGTTATTCTTTGTGATTGTTTTTGCCTCTGTTCCAGTTGTAGTTATCTTTATTATCCTTTATTAGTTCTTATCATTATCTTTCAACTGTATTATACAGTCACACCATATATTTTACTTAATCTCAGTAGGTCCCTAACCTTCCTCGTTACTACCTGATCAAGGTTAAGCTTGGCTCTAACTGAGTACCGCTGTGGTGTACTCATGCCCTTTCTGTGCAAGTTTTTTATGTGCAGATCCAAGTACCTCCACCTAGACTTATCACGCTTGAGAAGAGGCGTTCTTACAGGCTCCGAGATGTATCTGCCGCATCTGGAGACCGAAGAGTCCCTTTCTACTCTCCTTTTAAAGTACTAGCCCTTCTGTATTTTCTTTCCTTGTTAGATATTCTGGAGTTAGATACTTGTAGACATTCAAAGGCCTGTGTTCATGAGATTCCAGATTTTGAAAAATGTATTAGTTGTTGAGAGTTGATATTGTGTATGTCGAGCGGCACTATTAAACACTTTTTTATTTACTACTTTGGTTTTATTTTGTTCTTCCGCAAATTAGTTTATTTTTCGCATTATTAAGCTTACCTAGTCACATGGACTAGGTGCCGTCATGACGGTTCACGGAGGGCGAACCGGGGTCGTGACAACAACCCATGTCAATTACTAGAATATTTTCACAATCAGCGACTTCAGAAAGGAGTGGCCTATCGGATTGAGGGAGGATATAACATTGAGGAGGAGAAAGGGGGCTGAAGTTATTGAAAAAGTAGGTACAAGTTAAAACCTTTAGAAAAAACTGGGGTATATGTTAAATGGGGTCGACCAAATAGGGCGCCCCGTATAATTTTTACGATATTGCTTCACAAAATATAGAATAGTCCTTGAATGACTTGCTCTTTTAATGTGATCCTTTCAGATATTTTAATATGTGAATCTAGGCATGGAGTAATCTAGGAAAAACAAAATCAACAAGTGTTGTCGTGGAGTGGTAAGTACTACTTTATCCTTAACCAGATGTCTCGAGTTCGAGCCTTGGGTATGCAGTCGTCTTTGTTATGGAGCGCTTTACCCCCCTTTGTGGGACTTCTCGGCGTGAATCCGGATTTAGTCTGACCCCAATGTGGAACCGGACACCGGGTGGGGAAAAAAAACAAATAATAACGGGTGATTTTAGAGCCTTTATGGTCAAACAAATTGCTAGGGTTCTTTTGATAGATGTGCTTTTCTAACCTAAAGAGGACTTTATGTTAGATTAATTAAAAAAAGTTAGTTGATTTTAAACTCTTAAATATTAGAAAAATAATTAAATGACTTTTTTATTTAGTGTGAAATTAATTTTTAAAGGGTAAAAAAAGCAAACGATATTTCGCTAAGGACCATCGTATTTTTAATATAGTATAAATACAGATATAGATTAATACCAAATATGTGAGTTAACGTGTAATGGATAAAGTATTCTAAGAATTACTTAGTATTAGTACCAAATATATGAGTTAACGTATAACGAGTATATTGGACTTATTAGTAAATGATATATGGATAGTTGACTAATGTCTAATGGATAATACCAAATATAAAGTAGAAAATTTTAGATTTTCGGATACCAAAAATTCGAAATGTCATATGTAACATCAAATACAAAATTTTAAAAATTAAATTTTATATCCAATCCGAAAATCTAAACCAAAAATCCAAAAAAAAAAAAAAGAATTTTGATTTGGATTTTAGGTTTGTCCGATTATCTTCGCCCCTAGCGTATTATGCTGGTTTTTCTCATGTCCATGTTAAGGTTATTTTTTAAAAAAATTAATTTTCATATTAAATAGTGGTTATTTTTAATTATTTTGTAAATATTGACTGTTTTGGCCAACCCGTATTATTTTGACCCCCAAAACTACTTAGAAATTAGCCAATGTATCTTGACTTTTAACTTTTCAGTTAAATTTTCAGAATAAAATATTCTGAATTGTTCTAAAGTTAGAATCTATAGTTTAAAATTTTAGAATAAGACAAATACTGATTAATCTCTAAATAACATCTGTGAAAATGATTATCCGGGCACTTCTCGAGTCGCAAAACACAATTCCGTATTGAGAAAGTCCCAAGGGGAAAGAACACAGTTAGCCATTAATAAGACATGTATTTACTTTTAAGCTACTATTTAAAATGTCTTTAGTTTTTAGCCACTGCTTCAATAAAATTTTACCCACTCATAAAGTCCAGGACCAAGTGTCCTTAACTTATGAGCTTGTTACTGTAAGTTCAAGGCTAGCTGTCCCATATAATTTATGAGCTTGTAAGTCTATGTTTAGGACTACCTCTCTTTAACTTCTGAACTTGTAACTCTAAGTTCAGGACTACATATCCTTAATTTTTGAACTTGTAACCCTAAGTTAATGACCAAGTGTCATTAACTTATGAGCTTGTTACTGTAAGTTTTGGACTAGTTGTCCTTAATTTATGAGGTTGTAAGTCCAAGTTAAGGACTACATGTCCTTAGTTTTGAGCTTGTAACTATAAGTTTAGGATTATATGTATTTAACTTTTGAACTTGTAACTCTAAGTTCAGGACTACATGTCCTTATTGTTTGAACTTGGAACTCTAAGTTCAGGACTTCATATCCTTAATTTCTGTGCTTGTAACTCTAAGTTAAGGATTACCTATCCTTAACTTTTGAACTTTTAACTCTAAGTCCAGGACTATATGTCCTTATTTATTGAATTTGAAACTCTAAGTTAAGGACTATATTTCCTTAATGTGTGTGCTTGTAACTCTAAGTTAAGGACTACATATCCTTAATTTTCCTATTTTTTTCTTTCCATTTCCCTTTCCCTTTCCATGTCTTTTTCTGTGTTAATATCTTATGTTCTTGCTTTATACCTTAATTAATTTTTGTTTAGAATTAATTTTTGCCTCATTCTCTGTTTGATTTTAATTAGTTTCTGATTTTTCCTACATCTTTTGCATAATCTATTGTGATTTGTGTGCGTAAAGTCAGATGTGGAGAAAATAATTTAGTTGCCAAGAAGTGCCGAAAGTACGAGGATCATTGAGTGTGTAAATGGAAAGGCAAAAACATCGAAGCATTCGGGAAGCAATCTATCTTGTGAATTGCTTAAAGATTTCGTAATAAGACATTGGCCTTTCGACCATTTTTTACAAATTAGTTGCTAAAGAAAGTAGATTGGTGTCGTCGATAGAGACTGAACAAATTGTATTTGTTGTTGAGATGGTTGATCATAGAGAGAAAAATAGGAGTGGAAATCATTTTCTGCTATGGAGAAATGACGATGAATCAAATCATCTGAATGAAATTTGTTTTTCAATCCCTTTTGTATCACGGTTGATATATTTGAAGTATGTAATCAAGCGAGATTTTGAAATTTTTATAGAAGGTTTGGGAAGGAAAAAAGATAGAAGAAAGGGTAATACCGTCTTTTCATATTAATTTTAATAAACGAGTGGTTATTTTTGCCTAGCATTAAAAATGTTGGATAAAAAGTAAATATCACTTTAAAGAGTGGCTACCCCCACACATTTTCTACAAGTCTCGCACTATGGGAACTTTTGCATCTATACCCGATTTTGGAGTCACAATTGAACCTATACTCACTTTGCAAAAAATGTTTGCAAGCGTACCCACTTTATGATCAACTTCAGACTTATGGGTCTGAAGTTATAAAAAAATACGTGAAGTGAAAAAATTGCACTTCAAATGCACTTAAGGCAAATAGGTCTAAAGTGCAACCAATGATTTTATCACTTAAGGCTAATAAGTCTGAAGTAAAAAATTGCACTTTAGATGCACTTTAGGCCAATAAGTTTGAATAGAAAAATACACTTCATATACATTTAAGGCCAAAAAATCTGAAGTGCAACAAACATTTTTACTTACTTAAGGTCAATAAGTCTGAAGTGAAAATTTGCACTTCAAATTAAAGGTGTTAATTGGGCCGGGCTGATTCGCTAACAGCCCGGTTCAACCCGGATCAGCCCCGTCCAGCCCGCTAATTTGCTATATTGAGAGGGTTGGGACGGGTTGGACGGGGGCAGGCTAGTAACGTTAAGGTTTTGCTAAACGGGTACCCGAACCCGCCAAAACCCGCTAAGCCCTTAACGGATTCTTAACGGGTTTGAGCTCGCGCCAGCCCGATATGCCAACCAATTTTTTTTTAATTAATCTGACTATTTCCAAGGTCAAATTTCAAATATGACTGTTGGCTAATCTCTAAATCTGCCAAAAACACCCATATATCCTATTTTATTTATATTTTAGCCCCCCTCCGCCCCTCTTTATAATTTATAAATTATAATTGTATCCTTTTTAAAAAAAAACTATAAATACCCCTTTTCTTCTTCATTATTCCATAAAATTATCTCTCAATTCTCTCTAATTATCTCTAAATTCTCTTTTGATAATATTCTCAATTGCTATTATTTCAAGATTTCAAGTTTCAAGTTTCAACTTACAAGTTTCATACTTTAAAGTTTCAAGTTTCAATTGAAGTTTGACTTTCTACTTTGTCATTTCTATATCAAATTTAGGGCGGCATTCGAAAAATCCCGGTACACTCGTTCCATCCCTTTCTCTTTATTATTTAGAATTATTATTTGAATTTTTTATTTTAATAGAATTACTTAGAGCAGCCAAAAAAGCTTGCACTAGTAAAGCCACTAGTAAGAAAACTTCAAAAAGAAGAAGAGCCGGTTCTTCTAGTAGTGCAACACATATTCCTGAAAGTTCACCCAAAAACGTAAATATAGATTATGAGCTACTTCAAGAAAATTTTGGTATTGATGATGATTAGATGATATTTTAGGTGATATTCAATCACCCGATAATCTTAAAACACCACCACATACTCCCGGTAATGTTAGTCAAAATATTAGGGGTAGAAGTGCAAGTAAGCTTCCTTTGTCTATTAAGAAGAATGGAAGATTAAGAAGTAAGTGTGGAATTTTTTTGATAAACTAGAAATGAGAAAAATTATGTAAAATGTAAATTATGTAATGAAGTTTATAAACATGAGCCTGGTAAGAACGGGGGAACGGGTCAACTTCATAGGTACATGGAAGAAAGTCATCCTATTTATTGGGGAGTAGGCGATGAAGCTGGGCAACAAAAATTTAACACGGTCACTGAGGGGTTAATGGGTAAATACGATATTAAAAAAGATCGAGAAGAATTAGCTAAAATGATTGTTTTAGATTGTTTACCTTTTAATTTTGCTTCTTCACCATATCTTGTTACTTATATTCAAAGAATTTATAACCCTATGTTAAAGAGTATTCCTAAAAGTACCTGTAGATCTGATATCTTTAGGCTTTATGGACAATATCATACATATATACGTTATTTGTTCGCTAGTCTTTCTTGTAAAGTTTGTCTTACTTCTGATATTGGTCATGCTGTAAATGGAAATAATTATTTAATTGTTACATGCCATTGTATATATATGATAATTTTTGTATGCAAAAACGTATTATTGCTTTTAAATATGATGAAAATCAAAGTCATACCGGTGCTTTTATAAGTGGTACTATCCATGAAGTTGCTTTATTTTATAATCTTTCTGAAAACGTTTGGTGTATGTCATTTGATAATGCTTCTAACAACACTTAAGCTATTATATTACTAAAATTGCATCTACGCCCACCACTTCCTGAAATATTTCATATTAAATGTGCATGTCATATTTATAACTTGATTGTGAAGAGTGGCCTTGACTTATTTCACAATGACATCACTTTAGTTAGAAGAGTTGTTGGTGTAATTCAAGAAAATAATAGAAGTGCTAGATTAAATGCATTTAAGGAAAAATGTATACAATATGAACTAAAACCGAGACTCATGCCTCAAGAAATAGCTACTAGGTGGAGTTATACTTATTTGTTCCTAAGATGTTGTTATAAATATAGAATGCCTATAACTGAAGTTGCTAATTCTCATTGTATCGATCCTAACCGACTCTTAACATCTAAAAATTGGGATGTCATTCATGATGTTGTAAAAAAATATATGTGGCTACACTTGAGTTTTCTGGAGCTTATTATCCTACTATTGTAAATGGTTTAGTTCACATTAATGAAATTTCTCTTTTATTACATAAGTTAAAGGCGAAAGAGGGATATACTAATGTTGTTGAAACCATGCTAGATAAGCTTAAAAAATATTTCTTCCCAATTCCCCCTATTACCTAATTGGTGCTATTTTAAACCCTACTATCAAAATGATAAAGTGTCGCAAATTAATCAGTGCTTTATATACCTATATGGATACTGGACCAACTGAAACTCCTGATATTGTGACTTGTATTTCTGATATGCACAAACATTTACAAGTTTGTATAATTATTATACTAACATTGTTGATGCTTCTTCGGTTGTAGATGCAAATATTCTTCAAGTAATACTTCAACATCTGGAACAAATTTGGAAGATGATGATAATATTCAAGATTATTTGATTTGGTCTACACTAGGTGAGCATCAACAAACTAGTAGCCGGAATTTAATGAACTCCAATTCTACTTGCAAAAGTCACAAGAGCCCCTGACAAAGCATTTTTTACCTCTGGGTTGGTGGAGGAGCAACGCAAATCAGATTCCTATTCTTTCGGCCATGGCTCGACACGTTCTAAATATGCCTATTTCAACAGTCGCATCAGAAAGCGCATTTAGCCAAGCAAGACCGCAGCTAGGAGATACCCGTCATTCATTGGGAAGCAACACTTTAGAAGTTCTAGTATGCTTCAGAGATTGGATTAGATCAAAACGGCGAAATCAAAGGCGCGACGAGTAGATGAAGAAGAAGACCAAGAAATTGAAAATATAATGTTTTATGGTACCGATTATAATATCGGAAACCAAGCACCTCACATTGACATGGAAGAGCTTACAAAGATGATGCAAAATAATTGATTTACTATTACTTCTTTTTTTTAACAATTGTTGTAAACTTTTAATTTGCAAGTTCAAATATTTAATAAAATCAAAAAAGAACTTTCAAATTAATTAGAAGTACTATATATTATTCAATAAAAATATCAAAGTTACTTAATATTGTGAATTTTCTATATTGCATAATGTCTTATACTCTTTTAGACTTTTAGTTTGTTGTTTTAATTCTAACCCGTAAAAGTTCAATCCTAATCTTAAAAAATTGAAAACACTTAAGTACTTAACTATCAATAACATTGAAAAAGAAAAATATATAAGATAGTTAAAATAAAAAATTAACGTATGCTTGTACCCGCCTAGCCCGAACCCATACGGGTCCTATAGGACACGAAATTTCCCAGCCCGCCACCAGCCCGATAAAACCAGCCCGCTAACACCCCGCCTGTAACCCTAACGGACTGGCCATTTTTTTGTCTAGCACGTCCCAGCCCGCCCGATAAATACATGTGCTTCAGATGCACTTAAGGTCAAAAAGTCTGAAGTGCAACAAGTGTTTTCATTCACTTAAGGCCAATAAGTCTGAAGTACAACAAGTGTTTTCATTCACTTAAGGGCAATAAGTCTGAAGTGAAAATTGCCCAGAAACAAAAATTTGTTCATCAAATTATAGCAATTCAATATACGATTTAATACTTAAATCTACTCCAAATGAGCTCAAATTTGAAACATAGCCTCAAAATATCATCAGGAAAAAACATCAATCATCAACTTGTCAAAACAACAATAAACCTAATGAACCCATTTGCAATTAAGAAAAAAAAAGAAGAAACTCTAAGCAATAGTAAAAAATAAAACGTCATAACAGCCCACAATTGTAAAACATCATAAACTACATTAAATATATTCACAACTATTATATAAAATTATTGTCACCTGAATGATGATGATGATTATGATGATGATAATGATGATGATGAAGGAGGAGGAGGAGAAAGATGCCTGAAATTATTTAAAAAGTGGGTACAAATTAAAAAAAAAATTTAAAAATGAATATATATTAAATGAGGGCGAGCAAATAGGTCTTCCCGTACAATTTTTACCGCACCATGACCTCGCCCCAAAGAAAAGGTCTGCACCTGAAATTTTCGCTAAATTGTGTGGGGTAACCACTTTTTAAAGTGGTATTTACTTTTTATCAGCATTTTTAATGCTTAGCAATAGCAGCCAGTGGTCAATTAAAATTAATATGAAAAGACTGTGTTATCTTTTCTTCTATCTCTTTCATGTTAGGAAGAAGAACTGTGCCTAGGAATTCATGGGGATACATTAATGACTGAACTTGCTCTATTTCTTAACTTCAATTTTACGTTCATTGACGAACCTTATAATGGTAGTAGTATGAGTATGGTTGGTTGAGCTTCTAAATCGTAGGAATACAGAGAATTGCAAATTATTGGTGGATCTGGAATTTTTAGGCGTGCTCAAGGTGTTGCTATTGCTAAGACTTATTTCTCAAGCAATACAACGGTTACAGTTGAATACAATGCCATTGTGAGTCATTACTGATTATTTATGTTACTTATTTTTTTGTCAACTTTTGGAGGAACAATAAGCTTAGCTCCGAAAAATTGAACGGAGTAATGTTTGATAAATATGTTTCTTTGAGTTTTAGTGTAACGACCTGACTGGTTGTTTTACTATTTAGAACCCCGTTTCCTTAAATAAAACTTCTCACGCTTTCCTTAGCTAAATTACGACTTGCAAGAGCGATTAGCTCGGAAGTTAGGAGATTTTTGAGTGAAAATAAAATAAATTATTTCCTTAAGGTTTTCTTAAAAAGACCAAATTTGACTTAGGTCAACTTTCTTGGGAAACAGACCCAGATTCGTGATTTGATAGTCTCGGGAGGTTTGTAGAAAAATATGGGAACTGGACGTATTCTCAAAATCGAATTCCGATGTCCCTAGCCCGAGTACGGAATGTTTATGTAAAATTATTAAATCCAAGTTTTAAGGAATTAAAGAATATAAGTATTTATTAAAACCTAGGTATCGGGTCCAGATTTTGGTTTTGAAACTTGGTACAAGTCCGACATATCAGTTAAGACCTACCCGTAAAATTTGGTGTCAATCCGAGTAGTTTAAGGGCGTTTTGACCCGTTGAAGGGAAGTTAAGAACTTGAGGTTTGGGTTCGATTCCTTGATTTAGCGTGGTTTTGAGTGTTAAGAAGGTTCGACTAGGTCTGCCTAGTGAGTTTAAACTTGTCGGTATGTTCGGGTGGGGCTTGGGAGCCCCGAGCGTCAAATGATCGAGGTTCAAGCGAAGTTGAAACTTAGAGAAAAACCATTCATGTTTCTTCCGTCATAATCGCTTCTGCGGCTCTTGGACCGCAGAAGCGAGATCGTAGAAACGGTCGTCTATCCGCAAAAGCAAAATGTGGGCAGCCAAGGGATGATCGCAGAATCGATTCCCTGACAGCAAGAGCGGTCCCGCACTAGGGACTTCTGGACCGCAGAAGCGATTTCCCCAGCTTGGGCCAAGACCGCAAAAGCGGCCCAAAATTGCAGAAGCAGTGCTGCAAATGTGGCATTCCTTCTGCAGAATCGAAAAGGATTGGGCAGATGGGGTTCATTTAATTCAAACCCCAAGCCATTTCTCTCACTTCTCATTTAATTTTGGGCCGAATTTGCAGCTTTCAAAGAGGAGACTTCAACATAACATCACAAGGTAGGTAATCCCCACTCATTCTTAGCTTAAATACATATACATTAGCTATATTTAACACCAATAACCAAGTAAATTCAAGGGTTAGATCTAGACCTAGGGTTTTGATAAAAATTAAAATTTGACCATCCAATTAACTACGTAATGAACTAACAATCACGTATTAGTAATCCTAGAGTAATTTCCTTTGAAAAATCTCGGAATCCGGGCACGTGGGCCCAGGGTAGGAATTTAAGAAACTTGCGGGAAAGGTTGGGAAATCACTTAAATTAGTTAGAATTCAACTTGTAAATACTTATTGACTAGTTATTGCTCTATTTAATTAGTTTTTGCTCGTTCATGTTCAAATTGAGGTTGGAGCCTATTATTATTATCGAAAGAGAGCTTCAAAGCAACGTGAGTCTCCTTTCTAACCTTGTGAGAGGGAAATGTCCCTATAGCATTAATAAAATATATAGTCGTTGCTAAATGCGGGAGCTACGTACGCACAAGGTGACGAGAGTCCGTGCATAGCTATTACCATATTGATTGTCCGGGTAGTTTAGGACCAACATCATGCTATATCTATGAATATGCATATTCCATCATACTAATGTGATTGCCTAGGATATATTAGAGGGTAGAAGGAAAACAAAAGTAAACTTTTACACTTGTGGAATGCTTGTATGGCATAATTTAATATGTATTGCCATCGTATGCATTCTTGATGCTTGGTTGTTATTTGTGGATCAGGCCGATCACCTCGGTATGAATTGATGCATCTATAGGCACATCATCGACCCTCGGCAAGTGCACATTTCATTATGTTGGTTCGAGCCATCGCCTCGGTATAATGTGCACATGATTATTATGTGGAAACTTGTGCTCACACTACTTGTTAATATATATTGAACATGAAATTGTAAATCAGAATATTGCAAAGACATGACTTATCTCTCTTGCCTTAAACATGTTAATACTAGTAGCTTCCATGCTTATAAATAATCTCACATATTATTTGACCTTAGTAAGTATCAAGTCGACCTCTCGTCTCTACTTTTTCGAGGTTAGGCAAGATACTTACTGGGTACATGATGTTTATGTACTTATGCTATGCTTATGTACTTAAATGTACAGGACCGAGGCAGGTGGATCTGGTTACTACTCAGGAGCGCATCAGTGAGATATCTTGGACTTCTACGGCGAGCTGCCTCATTTCCTTGACGATCTGCAGCCAAAGAAGTCATCTCTGTACTTTTGTTTTTCTGTCTATCATGATTCAGACAGTAGGATAGTATATTATTCTTTTTTATATTCTCTACTAGTTGCCCGTAGTTGTGACACCAGGTTCTGGCACACACTTTAGTAGACTAGTTTTGGGTTGTAATATTATGTCTCTACTTTGATTACTGTACCGGGTTCTAGAAACCCCTTTTGGGATGCTTATTCCCATTTTAAAAATGTTGACGTTGTTAAACTTAGAAATGTTTTTCGCAATTGGCTTGCCCGGCAAGGTCGTTGGGTTCCATCATGACCTGTTGTGAAAATAGGCGTGATAACATGGTATCAGAGCACTAGGTTTACGTAGGTCTCACAGTGTTACGGGAAAAACCTAATAGAGTCTTGTAGATCGGTACGGAGACGCCTGTATTTATCTTCGAGAGGCTATAGGGTGTTAGGAAAGAGTACTCTTTATTCACTTCCTATCGTGCAGTGGTTAATGTACTAAATTTCCATTTCCATTCTCTCAGAGATGATGAGGACTCGTACCGCTAACGTTCCTGACACGGGAGGAGCTGCTCCCCCCATTGCTAAAGGTCGAGGCAGAGGCTTGGGGAGGGCACCTGCTCGTGGTAGGGGACGAGGACGCCTCAAAGATATTCCAGTTGCACCACCAGCAGATCCTGCGAGGGATCCGATCGTTGAAGAGCAAGGTGAGGCGCCCATATTTGAGAATATTTCGATGGATTTCATGATAGCACCGGGATTTCAGGAGGTCATCGGATGGAAGCTTCGGTTCATGGACACTATGACCCAGGCTGGTTTATTTCCAGCAGATCCAGCCACCTCATAGGTAGTAGGGGGAACACAGACCCCTACTGCTCAGGCTCCATGTGGTACAGCTGTCGTTTATGAGACAACGGGTGCACTACCCGCATATGGGGTTCAGCTAGTTGATGCAGTGGCACCCCAAGCCATGCCAATTGGAGATGGTGATCCGCAAAAGTTACTGGACAGATGGACTAGACTTCGCCCTCCAGTCTTCGGGGGTGAACGTCATGAGGATGCTCAGGATTTTATTGAGAGGTGAAGGGATAGACTGCACAACATGAGGATACTGGAGTCACATAGGGCTGACTTTACCACTTTCCAGTTGGAGGGTAGGGACCGTAGATGGTGGAAGTCGTATGCTCTTAGCAGGCTAGCAGGTTCTCCTCCCCTCACTTGGGATCAGTTCACCCAGTTGCTCTTGGAGAGGTATATTCCTCCCTTCGAGAGGGAAGATCTGCGGTATCCGTTTGAGCATCTCGAGTAGGGTCAGATGTCTGTGACAGAATATGAGGCGAGGTTCTCTGAGTTATCTTGCCATGCACTTATGATACTTCCTACAGACGTATAGAGAGTGCGAAGGTTTGTCTCAGGGTTGCAGTTGGGTATCCGGAATAGCATGGTTTGAGAGGTGGAGATGGGTACAGGATATCAGCTAGTGGTCGAGATTGCTCGCCGGATTGAGGGGTAACACTAGAGGGGCAGGGATCAGGTTCAACAGGACAAGATAGCGAGGTTCTTTGGAGAGTTCAGAGGTGCCCCAGCTAAGGGCAGAGGTTAGATGCCGTCATCACAAGTATTATTTCAGTCAGCGGTAGGGATGCTTCGGTATTATTTGATCCAGGATCTACTTACTAATATTTATCATCTCTATTTGCTCATTTTTAAGTTATCTCTCCTGAACCTTTCGGTGTTCCTGTTCATGTGTCCACTCATGTGGGCGATTCTGTGGTTGTGGATCGAATCTACCGGTCTTGTGTGGTTACTTTCTGTGGTTAAGATACTAGGGCAGATCTTTTGTTTCTTGATACGATCGATTTTAAGGTCATCCTGGGTATGGAATGGTTATCTCCCCATCACGTCGTCCCTGATTGTCATGCCAAGACTATTTCGCTAGTTATGCCAGGATTGCCGAGATTAGAATGGAAGGGTTCCACAGTTGATACGCCTAGCAGAGTTATTTCTTTCCTGTAGGCTTAGCGCATGGTTGAGAAAAGGGTGTTTGGCTTATTTAGCTTATGTTTGAGACACCACAGTAGAGTCTCCGACGATTAATTCAGTGCCACTAGTCCGAGAGTTCGCCGATGTTTTTCCTTGTGATCTTCCAGGCATGCCTCCGGATCGTAATATTGATTTCTGTATTGATTTGGCTCCAAGCACTCAGCCTATATCTATTCTACCGTATCGTATGGATCCTAAGGAGTTGAAGGAGAAGTTGGAGGAGTTATTTAGCAAAGGGGTTTGTCAGGCCCAGTGTATCGCCTTGGGGTGCAACAGTGCTATTTGTGAAGAAGAAAGATGGGACTATGCGGATGTGCATTGATTTCCGCTTGTTGAACAAAAGCACCATCAAGAACAAGTATCTGTTGTCGCGTATTGATGATTTGTTTGACTAGCTGCAGGGTGCTAGATGTTCTCTAAGATTGACTTGAGGTCAGGTTATCATCGCTGAAGATTCGGCATTCAGATGTTCCGAAGACTGGATTCAGGACTAGATATGACCCCTACGAGTTTTTGGTGATGTCCTTTGGGTTGATGAATGCTCCAGCAGCATTCATGGACTTGATGAACAGGGTGTTCAGGCCTTTTATTGATTCGTTTGTTATCTCCTTCATCGACGACTTCTTGATATACTCACGTAGCCTGGGGGAGCACGAGCAGCATTTGAGAGTAGTGCTTCAGACCTTGCGAGAGCAGAGGCTATATGCCAAGTTCTCCAAGTGTGAGTTCTAGCTAGAGTCAGTGGCATTCTTGGGGCATATTGTGTCAGGAGAGGGTATAAGTGGATCCCAAGAAGATTGAGGCAGTTCAGAGTTGGCCATGACCTACTTCAGTGACGGAGATCAGCAGTTTCCTGGGGTTAGCAGGATACTACCGGTGGTTTGTGCATGGCTTTTTATCTATTGCTTCACCCATGACCACATTGACCCATAAGGGTGTCCCATTTCGTTGGTCTGATGAGTGCGATGAGAGCTTTCTGAAGCTCAAGACAGCTTTGACCACAACACTGATTCTTGTATTACCTTCCGGTTCAGGGATGTATACTGTATATTGCGACACCTCTCGCGTTGGCTTGGGATGTGTATTGATGCAAGAGGGACGAGTTATTTCATATGCTTCATGTCAGCTGAAAATTCATGAGAAGAACTACCCAGTTCACGATCTAGAGTTGGCAGCGATTGTTCATGCTCTGAAAATATGGAGGCATTATTTGTATGGGGTGTCATGTGAGGTTTACACCGACCATCGCAGTTTTCAGCACCTGTTCAAGCAGAGGAACCATAATTTGAGGCAGCTCAGGTCACTTGAGTTACTAAAGGATTATGACATTACCATTCTTTATCACCCATGTAAGGCGAATGTGGTTGCAGATGCCTTGAGCATAAAGGCGGCGAGTGTGGGTAGTTTTCCATTCATTCCTGCTGAGGAGAGACAATTGGCTTTGGACATTCAATCATTGGCTAACAGACTTGTGAGGTTGGATATTTCGGATCCCAGCCAAGTTATACCATGCGTGGTTGCTCAGTCTTTGTTGTTAGGGCAGATCAAGGTCCGACAGTTCGATGATCCGCATTTGACAGCCCTTAGAGAGACGATACTTCAGGGAGGTACCAAGGAGGTTACTATTGGCGAGGATGGGGTGTTGCAACTTCAGGGCCATGTATGTGTTCCTAATGTGGATGGCTTGCGAAGGAGGATTCTAGAGGAGGTCCACAGTTCGAGGTACTCCATTCATTCGGGTACCACAAAGAGGTATCGTGACTTCAGACATCATTACTGGTGGCGGAAGATGAAGAAGGACATTCTTAAGTATGTAGCCAAATCTTTGAATTTCCAGCAGGTCAAGTATGAGCACCAGAGGCCATGTGGTCTACTTCAGCAGATGCCCATTCTGGAATGGAAGTGGGAGCGCATCACTATATATTTCTTGGTTGGGTTTCTGAAGACTTTGCGGAAGGTTGATTTAGTGTGGGTTATTGTGGATAGGTTTACCAAGTTTTCCCATTTCATTGCAGTGGCTACTACTTATACAGCGGAGAGATACACTCAGATTTATATTCGGGAGATAGTCCGGTTGCATGGTGTACCAGTCTCCATCATATTAGATAGGGGCCCTCAATTCACATATCACTTTTGAAGAGACGTTCAGAGTGGTTTGGGCACCAGCGTGGATCTCAGCACATCATTTCACCCTCAGACTGACAGGCAGTCGGAGCGGAAAGTTTAGATTTTAAGGGATATGCATAGAGCATGTGCGATTGACTTTGGAGGTCACTGGGACCAATTTTTGCCCTTGGCGGAGTTTGCATATAATAATAGCTATCAGTACAGTATGAGGCATTGTATGATTGGTGTTGTCGTTCTCCTATATGGTCGTTTGACCGTGGTGAGGCTAAGTTAATAGGTGCTTATTTGGTACAGGATACCTTGGATAAGGTAAAGTTGATTAAGGAGAGGCTCGGCACAGCTCAGTCCAGGCAGAAGAGTTACGCGGATCAGAAGGCGCATGATGTATCATTTATGATTGGCGAGAAGGTTCTTGAAAGTATCGCCAATGAAGGGTATTATGAGGTTCGAGAAGAAGGGAAAGTTGAGCCCAAGGTTTATTGGTCCATTAGAGGTGTTGAGGCGGGTTGGAGAGGTTGCCTATGAGCTTGCTTTACCTCCCAGATTATCAGGAGTACATCAAATTTTCCATGTATCGATACTTCGGAAGTATCATGGCGACTACTCTTATGTGTTGGATTTCAGTACCATTCAGTTAGATGAGAGCTTGGGCTACTAGGAAGAGCCAGTTGCCATTGTTGATCGATAGGACCGTCAGTTGAGGTCCAAGAGGGTTTCTGCGGTAAGGGTCCAGGGGAGGGGCCAACCGGTTGAGGAGTTGACCTGGGAGTCCGAGGAGGACATGCAGAGCCGATATCCCCACTTATTCCGCAGTCCAAGTACTTTTCTATTTTCGTTCGAGGACGAACGTTTTGTTTAATAGGCGGAAAATGTACGCTTTCCTTAAACTATTTAGAACCTCGTTCCCTTAAATAAAACTTCCCACGCTTTCCTTAGCTAAATTACGACTTGCGGGGGCGATTAGTTTGGAAGTTAGGAGAGTTTTGAGTGAAAATAAAATCAATTATTCCCTTAAGGTTTTCTTAAAAACGCCAAATTTGACTTCGATCAACGTTCTTGGGAAACGGACCCAAATTCATGATTTGACGGTCCCGGGAGGTCCGTGGGAAAATATGGGACCTGGGAGTATGGTTGGATTCAAATTCCGAGGTCCCTAGACTGAGTACGTAATTTTTATGTAAAAATGCTAAATCGAAGTTTTAAGGAATTAAAGAATCTAAGTATTAATTAAAAACCAAGGTATCGGGTTCAGATTTCGGTGTCGAAACTTGGTATAAGTCCGAAATATCAGTTAATACCTACCCATAAAATTTGGTGTCAATCCGAGTAGTTTAAGGGCTTTTTGACTCGTTGAAGGGAAGTTAAGAACTTGAGGTTCATTAAGTTGATTCAATTGGTTTTGGGGTTTGATTCCTTGATTTAGCGTGGTTTTGAGTGTTTCGAGGGTTCGACTATGTTTGCCTCGTGATTTCAGACTTGTCGGTATGTTCGGGCGGGGCTCGAGAGCCCCGAGCGTAATGGTTGTGGTTTGACCGAAGTTGAACCTTAGAGAAAAACCATTCATGCTGCTTCTGTCATAACCGCTTCTGCGGCTCTTGGACCGCAGAAGCGGTCATCTATCCGCAGAAGCGGAACGTGGGCAGCCCAGGGATGATCGCATAAGCAATCCCTGACCGCAAAAGCGGTCCTGCACCAGCGACTTCTGGACCACAGAAACAGTTTCCCCAGCTTGGGCCAGGACCGCAAAAGCGGCCTAAAACCACAGAAGCGCTGGCCGCAAATGCGGTATTCTTTCCGCAGAAGCGAAAAGGACTGTGCATATGGGGTTCATTTAATTCGAACCCCAAGCCATTTCTCTCACTTCTCATTTAATTTTGGGGCGATTTTGGAGCTTTCAAAGTGGGGACATTAATATAACATCACAAGGTAAGTAATCCCCACTCATTCTTAGCTTAAATACATAAACATTACCTAGATTTAATACCAATAACCAAGTAAAATCAAAGGTTAGAGCTAGACCTAAGGTTTTGATAAAAATTAGGATTTGGCCAGCAAATTAACTATGTAATGAACTAAAATCACGTATTAGTAATCCTAGAGTAATTTCCTTTGAAAAATCTCGGAATCCGGGCACGTGGCCGCGGGGTCAGAATTTAGGAAACTTGCGGAAAAGGATGGGAAATCACTTAAATTAGTTAGAACTCAACTTGTAAAGACTTATTGACTAGTTATTGCTCTATTTAATTTGTTGTTGCTTGCTTCAAATTGAGGTTGGAGCCTATTCTTAATTTCTAAAGAGATCTTCGGAGTGAGGTGATCTCCTTTCTAACCTTGTGAGATAGAAATGTCCCTCTAGGATTAATAAAATGTATAATCATTGCTAAATGCGGGAGCTGCGTACGCACAAGGTGACGAGAATTTGTGCATAGCTATTACCATATTGATTGTCCGGGTAATTTAGGACCCACATCATGTTATATCTATGAATATCCATATTTCATCATGCTAATGTGATTGCCTAGGATATATTAGAGGGTAGAAGGAAAATAAAAGTAAACTTGTACACTTGTGGAACACCTGTATGGCATAATTTAATATGTATTGCCTTCGTATGCATTCTTGATGCTTTCTTGTTATTTGTGGATCGGGCCGATCACCTCGGTATGAATAGATGCATCTATAGGTGCACCGTCGACCCTCGGCAAGTGCACATTTCATTATGTTGGTTCGGGCCGTCGCCTCGATATAATGTGTGCATGATTATTATGTGGAAACTTGTGCTCACACTATTTGTTAATATACATAGAACATGAAATTGTAAATCATGATATTGCAAAGACATGACTTATCTCTCTTGCATTAAACATGTTAATACTAGTAGCTTACATACTTATAAATAATCTCACATATTATTTGACCTTAGTAAGTATCAAGTCGATCTCTCGTCTCTACTTCTTAGAGGTTAGGAGAGATACTTACTGGGTACATGATATTTATGTACTCATGCCATGATTCTGTACTTAAATGTACAGGACCTGAGGCAGGTGGATCTGGTTACTGCTCGGGCGCGCATAAGTGAGATATCTTGGACTTCTACGGTGAGCTGCCCCCTTTCCTTGACAATCTACAGCCGAAGAAGTCATCTTTGTACTTTTGTTTTTTCTATCTATCCTGATTCAGACAGTAGGATAATATATTATTCTTTTGTATATTCTCTAGTAGTTGCCCGTAGCTGTGACACCAAGTTCTGGCACACACTTTAGTAGAATAGTTTTGGGTTATAATATTATGTCTCTACTTTGATTACTGCATCGGGTTCTGGAAACCCCTTTTGGGATGTTTATTCCCTTCTTAAAAATGTTGATGTTGTTAAACTTAGAAATTTTTTCTGCAATTGGCTTGTCCAGCAAGGTCGTTGGGCGCCATCATGACCTGTTATGGAAATGGGTCGTGACATTTAGATCTCACGGTTCTTACAAATAATGTTGGGAAAGCGATTGTCGAACTTAGAATTACAAGTTTAAAAGTTAAGGACAATTGGTCCTGAACTTAGACTAATAAGCTCAAAAGTTATGGACAATAGGTCTTGAACATACACTTACAAGTTCAAAAGTTAAGGACAATAGGTCCTGAAGTCCTGAACTTAGATTAACAAGCTCAAAAGTTAAGGACAATAGGTCATGAACTTAAGCTAAGAAGCCTAAAAGTTAAGGATAATAGGCCCCGAACTTAGACTAACAAGCTTAAAAGTTAAGGACACTTGGTCCTGAACTTACAGTTACAAGTTCAAAAGTTAATGACACTTGGTCCTGAATTTAGACTAACAAGCTCAAAAGTTAAGGACAATAGTTCCTGAACTTAGACTTACGAGTTCAAAAGTTAAGGACAAGTAGTCCTTAACTTAGAGTTACAAGCACAGAACTTAAGGACATGTGGTCCTGAACTTCGAGTTTCAAGTTTAAAAGTTAAGGACATGTAGTCTTGAAGTCCTGAACTTAGAGTTGCAAGTTCAAAAGTTAAGCATATGTAATGCTGAAGGTCTGAACTTAGAGTTGCAAGTTCAAAAAGTAAGCACACTTGATTCTGAACTTTTATTAGCATAAGGGTATTTTTATCCGATTAGATAAAATTTAAAGCAGTGGCTAAAGACTAAAAATATTTTAAATAATAACTTAAGAATAAATATATATATTATTAGTGGCTAACCGTATCGTTCCCGCCAAACGTGGGAGAGGCCCAACCAAACCTAGGCCCAGCAAAGCATATGGCGTGCGTAACACGCATAAAGGCGAATCTTAGCCCTTTCTTCTCCCAAATTCAATTTCTATTTTGATTTCTTTCCGTTCCTCTTTAAATTCTCCATCTACTCTCCCATCCGTACAAATCTCTTCTCATCAAAGATTCAAAGCTTTCAACTTTAACACTCAATCTTCATCGTCAATTCCGATCATAGTGCGTACCTTTAACTTCTAGATCTTTCCAGAATAAAATTATATAGATAATTTCTTACGATTCCTTTTCTTTTTCTTAATCTTCAGTTTCTAGGGATATTATTAATTTTTGTAGTACACGGAGTTTATTTTTTTAAAATTTGATAGAGTGTTTGTATGGTAAGTGTAGGAATAAGTCTGAAATTTCGAGAACTTAGACTATGAAAGCTTAATTATTTTAGAAGACAATTACTTTTTTGATAAGGATTTTAGATGACAAATTATTGAGTATTAGTTGTTGTATTTTAGCTGAAATTACTTTTTTCTTTTTCTTTTTCTTTTATTTGTTAATTCTCAATTCTTTTCTGTCCTCTTGCTGATAGGTGAGTTGAAACAGTTGATTACTAGTTGTTGGACTTCGATTTCGCAATTATGGTAAAATTCTTGTTTTGCATACTATTATTTGGTGATTTATATTTCATTTTTATTGGCTTTTGATGTATACTTCGTGTGGTTTTAATAGAGTCCTTTTCTGGATAAAATTTAGTAGGTGTTTTAAGGATGGGAGTGGGAATACTAGTTTAATTTTGAATATGGACGTAGTTGGGATTATGAATGAACTTTAGAATGTTTGAGATTTGGATTTTCTTATGCTGAAAATTTGACTGATAGCTTTTGGGAGCTGAGAGTTGATGAATGGAACTACCATGAAAGTGACGTTTTGTACTTTTGAGTTGTTAAGATTTTGATGTATGCCGTGGTACAGTAGATTTTTCTAGAGTCGGTGATTGTAGATTATATTTCACTTACAAGTGGTTTATGAAGATAGTATTGTTCACACAATCTCCTTCCAGAATCCACCTGAAGGAAGTAAAAGATAGCAAGTTGCCTATATCATTTATTTTACTACTGTTATGAATTCTGTCGCTTTATTTTAAACCCACATTTAGAGGTTTGGGTGTTTCGATTGTCCATATATAGGCCAAGTTAACTCAAAAGGACTTCTTATATGAAGCTGGCTGGCTTTCAATTTGTGCTTGACAGTCACTGTCAGTGTCTGCCAAAACCATTAGAACCTATGTAGCAGCATATTTTGCAGAGACATACTAAATTGAGAGACGCACATCTCTCAAAAGGAACTGCTTAGTTGACATTGGTCTCCTGAACTCATCTTATCTCAGCTGATCGATTGATATGCCTAGCTTCAAATTAAGACTCTTCTTAAGATTAATGGTGGTGTTTTCCATGTTTGATGTTACATAGCCTGTTTGGCAAGCTTCTAAAATCAGCTTATTTTGAAAACTGCTTTTCAAGAAAGTGCAAGTTTAGTGTCGAGCCGAGCGAAGTAGGCAGGAACGTGAAGATTGGATCTCAAGTCATCACCAAGAGGGACAATTTCAGATATCCGAGGTAGGTGATTCAGGGGTACGGAGAGATAGACGGGGATGTCACTCACCGTATAGGAGAGGAGTGGTCGAAGTGGAGGCTTGCATCCGGAGTCCTGTGTGACAAGAAAGTGCCACATAAACTCAAGGGGAAATTTTATAGAGCTGTGGTTGGACCTGCCATGTAGTATGAGGCGGAGTGCTGGCCGGTAAAGAACTCTCATGTTCAGAGGATGAAGGTTGCGGATACGAGGATGCTTAGGTGGATGTGCGGGTTCACCTGGTTAGATAAGTTTAAGAATTAAGTTATTCGAGAGAAGGTGGGGGTGGCCCCAGTGGATGAGAAGATGTGAGAAGCGAGACTCAGATGGTTCGGGCATGTGCGGAGGAGAAGTCCTGATGCCTCGGTGAGGAGTTGTGGCGGCTGGCGGTGGTCGGCGTGAGGCGAGGCAGAGGGAGGGCTAAGAAGCATTGGGGAGAGTTGATCAGACATGACATGACTAGTATGCGAATTTTCGAGGAAATGATCCTTGATAGGAAAGTCTGCAGGTCTAGTATCAGGGTTGTAGGATAGGGTTTTTTAAAATTTTCGTACTCCTTTCCCGGGGATGGGGGGGGGGGGCTTGGTAGGACTCTCTCCATAGATGATTCATGTATTGGATTGTGTCCCTTTTATGGTAGTTATTTATCGTAGTTACTGTTTGATATTATTGCATGCCATTTTATTTATGGTTCTTATGTTTAGATAATTATTTATGCAATTTCTGCTATAGTTACTAATGCTCTTTTGTTTTTGTTTTTGTTCTTGTTTTTCCTTTCCTTCCCTGAGCCGAGAGTCGATTGGAAACAACCTCTCTGCCCTTTTGGGTAGGGGTAAGGCATGTCTGCATATTACCCTCCCCAGACCCCACTTTATGGGACTGTACTGGGTAGTTGTTGTTGCTTTTCAAAAAAGTACTTTTAATGAGTAACAGGTTGTGTTTGGCGAATTAATTGAAAAACGCTTGTGAGCAGGTATTTGACCAAGCTTTAAAAAGGTACTTCTAAGTGTATTTTTCTCAAAAAAGTGCTTTTGGGAAGAAGATACAATTTTCCTGTTTCTCAGAAACTGCTTTTGCTTCTGCTTCTATTCAAAAACAACTTTTTTCCTTCTAAAAGTTTGGTCAAACGCCTTTAACTTTGGTAAACAAGCACTTTTAGCCAAAAAGAAGATTGGCTAAACATGCTATTACTCTGTATCTTAGAATTGTTAAAGATCCATCATTTCCTATTTGAGCAACTTTTACTCTTATTATTTTACTTATGCATTGGTTTGTTTAATATTTCAGTTTTTTGATGGGTATGGATATCATGGAACATCATTTGAACAAGCATACCGATGCTACCCTGCGTCATTCATTGATAAGGTGGCTTCTATAAATGAATTTTCCCCTATTTTATTCTTCTATTGTGTTTTTTGTAAATTTTGCAGAAAGTCTACCATTTGTATCTTTTTTCCCGTCATAATCTTTGCTTTAGCATGACGATCATAAAGAGCTTTGAGGTCCTTGACATTTCTTTTGGTCTTGGAATATTATACTGTATCAAGGAAGAAAATAAAACTTTAAAACTTTCTTCCAGCGTGCATGTCAAAAATTTGAAGGGAGAATTGCTCATCAGTTCCAAGTTTGGGCTGCATGCTTGCATGCTAAAGAGGTCTTGGGTAACCTATTTGTATGTATAGGTTGATGGAGATGTGAACCTTATATGCCTATGTGTATGAATTGCACCACCATCTGTAGTATCTCTCAAAATTTAGTTTGGATTAATTATTTATTTATTTATAGGAACATTGCTTCAATTCTTATTCTGTTTGTTCCCAACTGTGCAGCCGCAGATAGAGAATGGTGACAAAAGTAAGTATTGTTTGAGTAGTTTTAACTCTATCTGTTCATATATTAGTTGGATTGTGATGTCATATTGCTCTTTCTTTATGATTTACAGTTATAATGCCTCCTTCTGCCCTTGATCGGCTAGGTCAGTTTCTTTTATTCTGCGTCTTACCTTCTACTTCATCTCCATGTTTAAAGACAGTTTATATCAATCAAAGCTGGTTCATTATTTCATTTCTTAATTTTGTTAAAATTGCGCGTAAATTATGCAGCATCACTTCACATTGATTACCCAATGTTGTTTGAGCTTCGAAATGCTGCTACAGACCGTGTTTCTCACTGTGGGGTTCTGGAGTTTATTGCGGAAGAGGGCATGATATATATGCCTTACTGGGTAGATATTATTTGTGTACATATTTTGGGCTCAGTTCAATTGTCGATGTAAATGTGGATAAACTCATATGTTTTGTGATCTTGCAGATGATGGAGAATTTACTACTACAAGAAGGTGACACAGTAAGAGTGAAAAATGTAACTCTTCCCAAGGGAAAATATGTCAAGTTGCAACCACACACGAAGGATTTCTTGGATATTTCTAACCCGAAGGCCATGTGAGTACATTTGCTTTTACTTGGCTGTGCAACCCTTTTAGTTTTATACTCCTCTTTCAGAGCTCCGTGGCTATGTATAATTCTAGTCCACTCTATTAATAGTCTGTAATTACAGACTGCAAAGTTACTTTCTTCACTAGTAGAAAGCTGATCTCATTATCAAAAAGAGATTTGCTCCAGTAAATTAGTATATAAGAATTACGCTAGCTAATTCCGCATCCCCTTTGTTTCTGGATTAAGCTTCTTATAAGATGTTTTATTAGGCATAAGTATTGTTCTAGAAGTGTTCACTTTACCAATGAAGTTACACATCTGTCCTTTTGGTACCCAAGAAAAACATTTTGCGCAGAGCTGAAAGTATTGTCTCTATGCCAGCTAATGCGGGTTGGGAATGGGCAGTAGAGATTCAAAATATTGAACTGCTTACGGTTTTAACTTTTGTTATGTCACATCTTTTGTGATATTAGCTTTTCTCTCAAGTGGCAGTGAAATATAATGGATGCATTAATGGTCGGAAGTTTTCTTTGGTTTGAGTAAAAATCAGAATTGAAATGAATGTTTTATGAGGAAAAAACATGAGCTTTCTATTCCTTTGTTGTCTTTCACTTATAATGACTTCCTACATGTTGTATTGCCTCATGCACTCTTGCCTCTCAATAGAATGCAGTTAGCCCGGCCTTTTCTAGTGCATTTATCACGTTTAATACTCACAATAGTCAATTTTGGATGTTTCCTGGCGGAATAATATTCATCACAAAAGTAAATGATTGACAAGTCCAATTTATTTCAGTCAACTTATCAAGATAAAAATTTAATTTATTTAATTTCTCTCATTTTGAGTCTAAATGCATTACCTCTGCGGCAAGAAATATTTGTTTGTTCAATTGCTTTTTTGTTCCTGTCTTTTGCAAAATATGCACTCACTTATCTAGGCTTCCATGTTTTACGCCCTTCTTTTTGTTGCTGATGCAGCTTGGAGACGACACTGAGAAATTTTTCTTGCTTAACCAGTGGAGATAGTATTATGGTGGCTTACAACAATAAAAAGTATTACATAGACATAGTTGAGTCGAAGCCCTCTAATGCAATAAGCATCATTGAGACAGACTGCGAGGTAGACTTTGCACCTCCTCTTGATTATAAAGAACCTGAAAGACCAGTTCCATCTCTTCCAAGCAAGAATCCAGCTGAAGGTGCACAATACATTCTGTAATTATAGTTGTGTTCTTCTCTGTCTTTTGTTTAATACAATATAAATCTTAAGCTCTTATTGGCTGAGGATGGGTCGTTTCGGGAATGTTCAATATTCTCCCTCCTCGAACTATTTTTTGATTTTGTAGTATCAAGTAATATTACTCTCTGTTGGTTGAACTTTGTGGGGTATTCTATCAACATAAAACTCACAGTTCATGCATTTTAGCTATTTATCTAAATGTAAAGCTAGTTAACTCTAACTGCCTTATACAAACCTTTTGAAAAGAAATTGTACAAGTCAAATGGGATTGTCTAAGTTGAGATAAAGGAATATCTTCAATGATTATAGACTCCAGTTTTACTAATTTTGAGGTAGTAATATCTCCAGTAAGCATGGCTACTGTGAAAGCCAGAGAACTATATACGGCTTCAAGTTTGTTTGATCCAATTATGTTATTCACATTATAAATTTGACTGATCTTTTCCTGGACTGGAAAACATTTTTGGCTAATTGCCTGGGTGGATGGTACAAGGCTAAGTTAGCTTCTTACCCCTTATAGAGAATTGTAGACTATTGTTTGTTCCTGGTTATTTCTGTAGAATATTTATCTCTTAACTTTCTACTAATAACTTAATGGTTTTTGATCATGCAGGTGAAGAGGCTGCAGCAGAGGAGGAGCCGAAATTCAACCCTTTTACTGGTTCAGCAAGACGATTGGATGGGAAACCTCTGAAACAGCAACCTCCACCTGTTTCCACATCTGGGTCTAAAGACAAGCGACCTGATATGGCAAATGCTACTGGGCAGTCAGCTACTGGTTCAAGCTCTCAAAGCTCCAATCGCCAGACACAGGGAAAGCTTGTCTTTGGGTCAAATGCAAACCGGAATCCGGATAAACAAAAGGTTTCTCATCTTCACCTGCATAGATTTCATTATCACATGTTTATCTGTTCCTGGCTGTTGGCAAAGTACTAACTGCTGATTAAGTATTTGGCTACTTGTGTGTTTCAACGTGTTAAAATTCCTCTATATCTGCAGGAACCTGTGAAGGAACCCGTTAAGGAGGAACCTCAAAAGAAAGAAGAGCCAAAGTTTCAAGCTTTCACTGGGAAAAAGTATTCCTTGAGGGGTTAACTGTAATATATTCATGTTATTTATCCTCTGTTTTCACATCATATCTGCTCAGTTAAATTACATGGACTATGTGATCAGTATAATCAATCGACTTAGTTTTTGTTCCAAAGACAACTGATATACAGTTTTCCATCTAAATACCGGATTTCTGTGCTTTTAAACTCTCACATAATTTGTTTACAAGTGCTTATTATCTCAGTTATTCAGCCCAATACTTGATAATGATGTCTGACCCCAAGTTCAACTCTAGTAACTTACATTCGCACCATGAGAAGATGGATGCGTGTAGTTTAGCCTTTTATTTTATTTTCCTCGTTAGGGGGGCAGGAGTGGGTGGTTTTAAATTTATGTAAAGAGATCAAAATTACTAGGTACCGTATTGCCTGTTCTTTCGGTTGGCTTCTCTTCGACACATTCTCGTTCTTTCTCCATTATGGTAACTTAAAGCTATTCCATTCAAGCAATTTAAATTAAGGTGCAGAAACGTGCCCTCATCAAATTGAATGTCTATCCTTACCTTATTTGAAGATAGAAAAAGTGTTTTGTACTTTTCAAAATAACTTCAACTGATATATATAGCCTGAGTTGAAAATTCGAATTCAATTGCACCTAATCTGCAACTTCCAATATGAATTAGCCCTAGAGTTCTTGAAAAGTTAATTGTAAATGACTCAATTTATAATACGCATGGAGGACTTGATGTTTACAAATTGAATTATGACTTACAAAAAAATGAGGAAAAAGTGATACGCCCAGACAAGGAAGAGAACAGTTATTTGTTTCTTCATTCTTCTCCCATGCCATTGAAATGCATTAACTCAATACTCTTTTGGACCTTATGAAGGTGACAATTTAAAGATGTATAGAAAATTGGTTGATGATTGATTGTCTCATGACATGATTGCTTTCAAAGCGTCTTTGATATATTGGTATTTGAATGGAAAACCCAACTCCTTGACCCTCGTTGGAACCACCTTCTGCCCATCCAACACCTGAAATACACATTACTAGGCATTTGGACAATATTTGGTTGAAGGTAATGGAAAAAAAAAGTATTTGAAGTTGAATTGAAAAGGGATATCTGGAAGTATCAGACAAATAGGTAATAATCTGAGGTTAGAAAACTCCTACCACAGATGCACCCTCTCCAAGGACAGCTTTGAGTGCAATTTCTGGTACTGGTAGCCATGAAGGTCGCCCTAAAACAGATCCCAGTTGTTCACACATTTCTGCCAGCCTAACAGGATTTGGCGCTGTTCCATTAATCACCCCTGTCATGGGCCGACTTACTGTCAGTTAACTACACTTTAATTTCAGTTAGTTGTTAATCTATATCAGCTTACTGTTCAAATAGAAATATAAACACAGAAAAGGACCTACAGCAAGGAAAAAGGTCATCCTTATTCACTCGAACTTAAGTCATTGAGAGCTCTACTGGAAGTTGCAAAGTTAATAATCAATGACCGTGTTAAGTAACGGATAGGAACTTAGTCTCATAAAGGGTATATGACTGAAATCTACATACTATAGACGTCTGGCAATGAATTTACCTTTATAGGATGGATTGGATAGAGCTTCATATATTAGATCTACAAGGTCGTCCAAATGAATCCATGAAAACCTGCATAGTGAAGGCAGCAGAATCTACAAAGTGAGAAGGGGGAAAATGTTGGCTGAAATTCAAATATCTACAGGCTAATACAAATAAACATATCTCTGATCCACATTAATGAGAAATATTTACAGTAAAAGCAAAATTAAAAGGAAATACCATTGGTTTCCGGACCCCAAAGGTCCCCCAGCAAACATCATGAAGATTGGGATCATTTTAGCTGCAGAGATCAAGAGAAAGGAAGATATGAAAGATGTGAAACGATGATAAGCATCTGAAGATCATAGACATGCCATCTACTATCATTGGTGGATCTACGTTTAGCTGAAGGTTTGCATCGCTCTCTCCCGCTTTCCCTCAAAATTTCAAAAAACCTTGTAGTAAACCCAAAAAACTAATAAACAATTTATCAAATTTGCACCTGTCTCACCCAGAAGTGAATCCAAGATTTAAAATGGTATGCGTTCGACTTTTAAAATTTTTAGGGATGAACTTATTATACTTATGAAATTGGGTTAATATTAGTTGACATTTTAGTGGGTCCCACCACCTCAAGTAAAAATTTAAAGGGGAAAGGGGAAAATGTAAAACGAGGTTCCAGACATTAAACATCAACAACAACAACAACAATCCAGTATAATACCGCATAGTGGGGTCTGGGGAGGGTAGTATGTACGCAGACTTTACCTCTACCCTGGGGTAGAGAGGCTGTTTCCAAATAGACCCCCGGCATCCTTCCCTCCAAGAACTTCCCACCTTGCTCTTGGGGAGACTCGAACTCACAACCTCTCGGTTGGAAGTGGAGGTTGCTTACCATCAGAGCAACCCCTCTTGTCAGACATTAAACATCATAATCTAAAAGAGTTTGCCCCCTAGATATCTAGTACCTTGGGTCTTTTTTTATTAACTAGCTTATGTTCCGTGTATTGCACGTGTATCCATATTAATCAGTACAAAGCTTTTCAAAATCCATTAACTAGATTTATAATTACATTTTTCTACATCAATGCTGAAGGTTAATTTAGTTTTTAAAGGGTTAATATTAAGGACAAATGTAAAAACTCTAAAGCAATGATAAGTTAATTTTATGGCAGATGCAAGAGAACTCTTGATACGCTCTAAAATTTGATCTCAAAGATATGTGATACTTGAATAAAAAATTTGTATATACATGGTTTCTCATTTCTCGAGAGTAACTAAAGGGATGCATTTGATTAGTGTACTATATATGTACATGTATTAAAAGTATTCATTCAGTCTCTACATCTTCAAGCATCATTATATCGGCTTTTATTATTACCCCTATGTATTTGTTATAAGATGCTTGAGTACAAAATTGAATGTAAATTTACTTTTTGGTAAAAAAAATATTACATAAATAGTAATTTAATCTTACACTTTGGGCTTCACACTTATAATATAGTATGATTTACATAACCGTAAAAGGAATATAAAAACTCTCTATGACAACAATGTTTGTTCACATATTTATAGGCTTTTATAGTGAATGACTGCAATATACCTATAACAACATTTGTCGTTTAAATATTTCTAATTGTTAGAAACAAATATTATTAAAAATATAATATTTTTTCACTTTTTAATGTTACATATAATAGATAAGAAATTATTCAAATCTAAAATCTCGAAAGATGTGCATATTTCACTAATTAAGTATTAAAGCCATCTAATATATTATTAACAAAATTCATAACTATATGTACAAAGATTTTAACTCTAAGGTACACATTTAAAAGCTACTAGAAAATTAAATTCCTTCAACATATATGGAAGAACTCTGAATAAGATATGTGCAAATCGTCAAATCTTAAGCATTACATAAGATTGAAACTTTGTCAGGTGGAAAAAATTGTATGTGCAAATCTTCAAATATTAGACATTGTGCATGATAGAAACTTTTATAAAATGGAATGAAAATATACAAGATACTTTTTAAACAAATTTAATAACATTTTTAATTATGGAAGTATGTACTAACATAATAATTCTTGTTATAAGTGGTGCATTAAAGTTTTAATAAATTTGATCAAATTAAATAGTTAGGATTATTATTGGTAATCTTATAAATTTTACATGGCTATTACAGAATGGTGAATTTACAAAGAGCGTACTACTATAAAAATGAATGTTGTTATTGCTAAAAGGTTATTATAGAGAGGTAAAACATAACACAAAAAATTGATTATAAGAAAAACATGACTTTTATTGTGAATAACTGTTATACAGGGGATGTCGTCTGACTGTAGTCATGAGTTATATTATATGGATTCAAATGATGTTTTGTATGACAGTAAAGAGCCATTGGATCCCAAAGGCCCACAAGAAATGCAACCAAAGTGAAAGTTAGTGAAAGAAAAGAAACATAGAACCCTTGAAATATTTGACTAAAAATCGTAGGTCGACTATGTGAGAAGATTTTCATAATGACCTTCTCTTAGGAAAAAAAAATGTACTACGATTTTCTTGATGTCCCTTCGTTAAAAAATAATTTCTTTTTCAAATCTGAATAGATGTTCCTGCTATTTGGTGTGTGAAAATTTTTATTAACTTGATCCAGTCTTGTACAGTTTTTCAAAATGCAAAATTATTTCCATCTTTTTTGGATTTTAAATATCTAAATTTTATTTTCTAAAAAGATGAATCAATAACAAATTTTACTTTGCTATAGATAGTTAAGATCAACTCACTCCCAATCTCTAAATTTTATGTCACCTCATGAATAAATGCACAAATCGACACCAGCTCATGCACACTGTAAGTTGCACCCACCCCAACCCCAAAAAAGAAGAAAAAACAAAACCAATTTCTATTTACAAACTGCTAATCTTGAGAGGTCTGCTCAGCTGTAACCTACTTCTATAACAACATAACCTAATGAGTGTTACTTCGGTCTCCAATCCAATCTAGTGTTTATGTCAAATCTGTTGCTACTTTAATTGCTATCAACTACATTGTGCTGCCAGAAATGGGGAACCTTTAATGTAAAGAGGAATAAAATTTCCAAAATTTGTAACAATCCAGAGCAACAATGTAGAAATGGGATATAAATAAAAACGCATACCTAATTTATTATTTATCAAAACAAAATGAAAAGAATTAAAAAGAAAGCATACCTAAAGCACCACCATCTTTTCCAAGGACAACACCAATGCGAATTAGAGCAAGCCTGACATCTTTATTGACTTTGAGTGCAGCTCCCTCCCATTCTCTACAAACCTAAAAGAAATCAAGATATCGGAAATTAGATTCTAAATTAAACATGAGAACTAAAAATATTTAACATACTCTATATGTATGCAACTGTTAAAACCCATCAGATTTACCTCAGCTAAGTAGTCATTTCCAGACGGACTTTGCTCATCAAACACTCGAGTCTCACTGGTTCCTGAGTATGGAAATCAGGTGGATTTATCATGGAGATGGAATGCACATAAGAATTCGATTATCACTATAAAGCAACAACAACAACAACCCAGTATAATCTCACTTAGTGGGGTCTGGGGAGGGTAGTATGTACCCAGACCTTACCCCTACCCTAAGGTAAAGAGGCTGTTTCCAAATAGACCCCCGGCATCCTTCCCTCCAATAACTTCTCACCTTGCTCTTGGGGAGACTCGAACTCACAACCTCTCCGTTGGAAGTGGGGGTTGATTATCACTATAAAGCATTAAGAAGATAAGCGGCTGAAAGCCTTGGCGTCCTCCATAAACATACATATATTTGAAATGCTATGGGAACGCTAGCATGCTTACAAGTTCTAGTTTGGAAGTTCTTTGGGAGCCAATAAAACAACACAACAATATATGAACAGTATAACAAAGTGATACATGAACTTGGTCTCCATACCGTAATAACCAACTGCTGATGCACTTATTAAAACTTTGGGGCGATCATCATCCTGTGAGTTATTGATTAAATCCACAACCTACAGGATCAACAGAGATTTCTCAAATTCCTGTCAATATCTTCTGTTGTTACAGATAAATCCTCAAAATGAATTGACCTCTTTCACTATGCTATTTTGCATGAAGCAATCAGAGAAGAGGAGACCTTGGAGGTTACTCTAATCCTGCTTTGCTTGATCTCTTTCTTGATCTGCAGCGATACAATGAAAAATTAATATATGTATCTTACACTGCAGAATGAACTACTTATCATTCGTCGGAAGGGGGAACATACAATACAAAAAGGTCAAATTCTTAAACGTCCGGATGAAGATATTAAGTAAGAATGCATCTATACATACAACAACAACAACAACAACAATTACCCAGTATACTCCCACCAGGTGGGGTCTGGGGAAGTTAATATGTAGACAGCCTTACCCCTACCCTAAAGGGCAGAGAGGCTGCTTCCAAGCGACCCTCGGCGCATAGGACAGAATGAAACGCTGCATTGGAAAACAAAGATAAAGTTAGGAACCAAGGCAAGACAAAACACAATAACAAAACAAAGCATAAGTAATCCTGCAGAAATAACGTAAATGATTATGTAAACATAAGAAACATAAATACCGTCGCATGCGACAATAACAAGCGACAACTACCATATTACCAACCAAGAGGGGACCTACGCTAAAACACTAGTCATCTACGGGTAATCCTACTATCCCACACCCAACCCCGGGTGGGCGAACGAAGGACTCTAAGAGCCCCTAGCCTGCAACCCTGATTCTAGACCTCCAGACTCCCCTATCAAGGGTCAAGTCCTCGGTAACCTGCATTCTAGTCATGTCCTGCCTAATCACCTCTCCCCAATGCTTCCTAGGCCTCCCTCTACCCCGCCGACCACCAATAATCTCCAGCCGCTCGCAGCTCCTCACCGGGGCATCGACCCTCCTCCGTACATGCCCGAACCACCTCAGCCTCGCTTCCCGCATCTTCTCGTCCACCGGGGCCACCTCTACCTTCTGTCGAATAACTTCATTCTTAATCTTATCTAGCCTGGTGTGCCCACACATCCACCTAAGCATCCTCATCTCAGCAACCTTCATTCTCTGAACATGGGAATTCTTCACGGGCCAGCACTCTGCCCCATACAACATCGCAGGTCTAACCACGGCTCTGTAGAATTTCCTCTTGAGTGTGTGTGGGATTTTCTTGTCACACAGGACCCCAGAAGCAAGCCTCCACTTCGACCACCCTGCTCCTATCCGATGGGTGACGTCCCCGTCAATCTCTCCGTTCCCCTGAATCACAGACCCAAAATATCGGACACTGTCCCTCTTGGCGATGGCCTGAGAACCAAGCATCACATCCCTGCCCACCCCACTCGGCTCGTCGCTGAACTTGCACTCCAGATATTCTGTCTTAGATCTGCTTATTTTGAAACCTTTAGACTCGAGGGTCTGTCTCCATACCTCTAACCTTTCACTAACACCGGCGCTCGTCTCGTCTATCAATATTATATCATCAGCAAAGAGCATACACCAAGGCACATCCCCTTGGATATGACGGGTTAGAGCATCTATCACTAAGGCGAACAACAGGGGACTCAGCGCCGATCCTTGATGGAGCCCCATTACCACAGGAAAATGGTCTGAATCGCCACCCACCGTCCTCACCCTAGGAAAATGCATCTATACATAGGGGTGTATATAACCTGTCTTCCTTATATATCTTGGAAAAGGAAACAAAAAAGAATAGAAGAGATAGAGAATACAAAGCCGTAAAATGATCTCCTAATACCTCAGGGGACCATCTAGTACTAATGGGCATTCCAGCCAAATTTACAACAGCTGTTGAACCTTCAATGCAGTTTCTCCACTCTGGCTCCTCAGCAATTACAAGTCCTGGAAAATCCTTAACTGCACATTTCCACAAGAATATGAAGAGGTCAAATGTTAAAAGTTGGAAGCACAACTGTAAAAACACAACCAAAATACAGTTTCAGTGACTGCTGACAACATCTTGTTTACATAAGATCAAATAAAAGAAGGTCGTAGGACAAAGGAGTAGCAAAAGTGCCTACACTTCATTAAGAAGCACAAATAATAAAAAATCAGGTGACCAGTGAGCTTGTGATATTCCTGTAGGCTAGAACGATTCTACTTATAAAACAGTCTAAGCTTTCCGACACTATTGCTATCATTTTCCACAGAAGAAAGAGTAATGCTGAAGTACACTGAGTGAACCAAAACAATCATTACCTTCTTACCCGGAAATATTGATCGTGCTTTGGATCTTGACCTTGTCAACACTCGAATCTGATGATTATCTGCATTTAAGAAAAGAAGTAAGGACCAGTTAATCTTAATTAACGACGCGCATATTCTACAATAGCAGTTATGTGACACTTCCTTGGGAAAATTCACACCGTATGATACGTTCAAATTCAGAAAAGTTACATAAATGACAATGTCTCTTAAATATAAGTGTTAATTCAGTAGCAATCTAACCAAAATATTAATTCAAGTTTTTAACCAGCTTCAATTAGTTTAGCAGACATACTTGGTACTTGAACTATTTCATCCGCAAATAAATGGATATGCCAAGACTTATGAACCTGCCAGTAGTGGTGCAAGTCAATAGCAAACAAGGAGTGTGCCTTTCTACTTAAAAAATTCTCGCCCAATGCTGAGCGCAGACTCATAATCAAGTTCTAGAGTCATGGTAAAGAACTATATAAACGGGGCAGAACCAGGAGCGGTATAATGAATGCAGCACGTGCGTGCACATCCTCAACCTACAACTCGAGGAATACACACACACATACACACATTTCCTAAATGTTTACAAATATTCCCTCCACTCCAATTTGTTGGCACTCTTGCCTCATTCAATCATCCTAAATTGATCTGCATCCACATTTAGTAACTAGTTACTCTTACATTCCAATTTTGCAACTGACTTTTGACTTATTGTAGGTCCAATTGATAGAGAAACAAATGGCTAGGTATTAATTGGTCTTTTTGGTACTTGATGCATATCTAATTCAAGAGTCTTTCGTTTTTATTGGAGTCTCCATATATATATATATATATATATATATATATATATATATATATATATATATATCCAATCAAAAATTGCCACGCAGATGAGGTCGTAGTGGGGGGAATACCTGCTTGCAGTCTTTGCACCAATCTTTTCCCAACAAATCCAGTAGCTCCAGTAACTGATACAACCATCTGACTTTCCTGAACCAGTAAAGAAAAGTATATTTCATCTCAACAAAGTTAAGCACTGCTACATAAGTAACTAGGTAGATAATTTGGCACCAGAAATCATCACAAGCACCAAAAATTTCAAAATACAAATACTTAAACAATGTGGAAGGAACAATACCTTCTGAGACTCAATGTTTCCATTCACACACCAAACTCTGAATCTTTTAGACCCACCTCCTACCTATTTTCAATGAAAAATAAAACAGATGAATGATTCAAGGCTGCTTGCTACTATAAATGTCAAAAATACTTTTTATTGTTATTATATATATATATATATATATATATATATATAATGAGGAATTAAGTGGGGGGAATGTATACAAAGAGAGCCTGAGGGGGTTGAAGGGTAGAGGAGATGGAATTTGTCCATGCAAATGCAGTAGTAGCAGCTGGTACTCTGCATAGCTCCATTGGAATTTTGAATTAACTGTTTACTCCAATTGGGAGTGATGAAAAAACGAGTTCTTGATAATGAATGTGCTTTCTTTGTCTTACGCTTTGTGATTAAGTAAATTTGTTAGAGGATGATGTTCGTGTAGGAATTGGAGCCACAGCTGAGCAAAGGTTGGTTTGTCACATACCCACACCCATCACTCCTTTCCACCCTCTCTTTGTTTTATTATCTTTCAAACATATTGATTTCAATTGCAATTTTTTTTACTCTTAAATATTATTCCCGACGTTTCAAAAAGATAGTTCTAATAAGTGTGTATCAAAAAATTGATATATTCCTATATTTTTTTAATGAAAAATATTTATAACCACACAGTTACTATATTTGTATAAAATAACAAATTCAAAAGTTTTATAGTCACCCAAATATATTGATATATTCGACACCACAAGTGTTTAAAGTCTTTCTCTCTTTATTAAAAACTTTACGTCAAATCAAACTATGACTTTAAATGGAGAGAGTATTGTTTGACCAAAAGTAAGTGGGCGATTGAACATAAGAATTGTGAAATTCCAAAAAAAATTAAAAAAAATTCGAGTGAAAATGATAATTTTGAAAATTAGAGTTGTGTTAGGATATGAATAATTTATTGTTATTTTTGAAGTTTGTGAGTGATTTGAGTGAAAATTTTGAAAAAATAGCTTTTTAGAGTTTTTCAAAATTTCGAAATATTCCAAAATGCATCTTTAAGTGAAAATCGGAAATTTTATGAACAAATACTAATTTTAAAAAAAAGTTAAAGAAAATCGAAAAAAAAAATTTATGTCCAAACGGGCTCTAAAATTCTTGATTCAAATAATTAAATTTATAGAATATAAGTTAAACCTAGTTAATAATAATTTGTCTAGATACAACTTCCTAGAAGGTAATTAGTGTCGAATGGGCAGAATAGAGTGGTGAAAACAGTATGCAATAAATGTCCTCAAAAGCATGAGCAATAACGTGACCTTAAATAGCAATGGGTAATAATAAATGACTTTGGAGTAAATAGGTGGAGTGATTCCCCAACAAAGGATGAATTAAGCCTCTTTTATTTTCTTTACAGGTTAAGACGTATGAACCTGAATACATATTTGAATATCAAGATATGAATTAAGATTAAAATATTTGAATCTAAATACGCATCTAAATATATTAATATCTGAATTCTAAAAATTAAGACTGTTTGATTTTTAATATTTGAATATATAAAATTTATATTTATTTAAAAAATAATAAACATAAAATTCAAATGAAACACAAACTAATAGAAGGTGGTAGTTTGTGATTGAGGAATGTGGTGGTAGGTTATAATGATGAGTGGTGCTGGCTGTTTATTTATGGTGATGGGGTGGTTAGTTGTGGTAGTTAAGGTGGATAAGTGTTGATTGTGGGTGAGAATAATTGGTGGTCGGAGGGGTAGAGATGGTGGGTGGTGATGGTCGATAATGATGGCGGCTATAGTTAAGGATGATGGTGGCGTGGTGGTGGTGGTGGTAGTGATTGAGTATGTTTGTGGTGGCGGCATGGTGATAGTTGATAATGGTGAGCGGTGACAACATTTAATAATGAATATGTGATAGCATCTTAATAAAATTAATTCTCTGTTATAGATCTTAATCATACAGAAGTGGTTGTAAAGAAAAAATAAATAAATATACTTAATAAATAAAATCTGAATAATTAAAAATCAGACTCTAAAAATAGACGCACTTAATGTTTGAAATCTAAATGATTAAGTTTCAGATCTCTACTAAGTGCAAACAAATGAGGTCTTAAATAATTGCTCCCCCTGACAATAATGAATAACAAATGAATCCTTTATTTTATAAATTATTCTCGGATCTGATGGTGGTGTATGGAATAATATTGACAAGAATCGAAGTGGAAATGTGATATTTGTATCTTAGTAAAAGAGAGAGAATCTTTTATCAAAGTCTTTTCTTACAAATGAATATCACATGCCTTATTTCATTATCCCATTTTCTATTTATATGAGATAGATTCTTAGTAAAACTTAAAAATACAAATACAAAAAATATTTTCCCAAATATTTTATTCTCAAAAACTAGCCAGTACAACTTCATCAACAGTGCTTGATCCCTACCATTACTGACCTCCCGACCACGGCTTGTCATTGACTCTTCGGCTAAGGCTGTTAGTGTCGCGGTTCCGAATTGGAACCGTGGCCTTGCCGGTTCTGCCGGTTCCGGCGGCCCGGTTCTGACGGTTCCGGTTCTACTGGTTCCAGGGAACCGTGGCGGGGCGGTTCTACCCGTTGGTACCGCTAGAATTGGAACCGCCAGAACCGGAACCGGCTCGCGGTTCTGGACCGATTTTGGCGGTTCCAGACGGTTCTGTTGGTTCCCAACGGGCATTTTTCAAAAAAAAAAAAATTTAAAAATTATTTCAGCAACGGCTCTATGCAAAAAGTAGCCGTTTGGAAGTTTAAAAAATAGCCATTTGGCCCCCAAACTTTATATAATTACACTATTTCCCATTTCTCAACTATAAATACCCCCTCATTCTTTCATTTTTATTCACCAATTCATCTATATCTCTCAAGCTCTCTTTCAATCTTTCTAGTGCAAGTGCTTAATTTATTGTTGCAAATTCGTGAAAAATTGTGAAGTTGTTGAATTGAAGTTTTCAAGTGTTCAAGTTCAACGATTTTCAATTTTCAAGAAGTTGTTCGTCAATCCGTTAAACTCGTTTCAACTCTTACGTGTTAAAAGTAATTTTTTGGGTTTTTAGTTTGCTTAATTCTAATTATTATGGCATTTTCGTTGAAAAAAATATTCGGTAAAGGAAAAGCTAAAACCGGTGAAAGTAGTGGCCAAAATACTACCCCTCCCCCGGCTCCCCGACCTAGAAAAGATAAGCAAGTTGAAAGTAGTAGCCAACCTAGATGTCCTAATGAACCCTTCGGAATCCTTGATAGTGATCACCCTTGTTTTCAATTTAGCGATATGATTTTCTACATGATGTAGCAGTAGGTGATAGAATAGACGATGATATTATGAATGCTCTTTATCCTAATACACCTATCCTAGAGGGAAATGAGGATGATGATGATGATGATGAAACCCAAGCTCCAGTAGATTTAGATGATACACCTACTAGTCCTGTTCATAACTTAGGTAATGAATCGGCACACCCACCTGTACAAACTCCCACTTTTAGTAGACAACCTCCTAAACGTACAAAAACATCATTAGTTTGGCAATTTTTTATTCAACTAAGAGAACAAGATAAGGCTAAGTGTAAATCTTGTGGGAAATTACTTGTTCATAGGTATACTGGAGATCGTAGTGACACGGGTAGTTTAGTTAAGCATATAAAATTACACCCTAGCGATAAGGCTAGATTTTTGCAGTTGAAAGCGCAACAAGAGGGGAGGACAAGTGTTGATTCTACAGTTAACCCAAGTACTAGTTCAAATCTAGTTCAACCAGGAATAAACACAGTCACCTGAGGTATTTTATATTACGATCCAAATAAGGATCGTGAAGAATTAGAGAAAATGATTACTGTTATGTGTTTGCCTTATTCTTTTGCTTCTAATCCTGCATGGATTCATTATATTAGAAGAGTATTTAATCCTACTTATAAAGGTTGGCCTTGCGCAACAGTTAAGGCCGATATTTATAAATACAAGCATGAATATGAACAATATTTGCGCTATTTATTTACTCATATAACTAATCGTATTTCTATTACAACTGATATTGGTAGAAGTGAAAATGACTGTGATTATCTAACTGTAACAAGTCATTGGATAGACGAAGACTGGACAATGCAAAAACGCATAATTGCATATAGAATAATTATTTCACGGCACACGGGTAGGTTTATAGCTAACACTGTTTCAGATGTATGCAGATATTTTTGCTTAGTGATAAAATAATGTCAATTTCTATGGATAATACTTCTAGCAACACTAGTGCAATAGGCATGCTAACAAGAACACTTAATCCTGCATTTACTAATATTTTCCATGTTAGATGTATTTGTCATATTTATCATTTAACTGTTGGTGATGGTATGCGAATATTAAACATAGAAATTGAAAAGGTGAAAATGGCTCTTAATTGGCTATTTTATTCAAACCGTAGAAGTAGACTTAGAGAATATTTTAAAAAGTGTGACGAATATGGCCTTAGAGAAAGAAGGTTCCTAAACCTTGCCCGACTAGGTGGAATTACATGTACGAAAGTTAGTAGTAGCGTATGAATATAGAAACTCAATTAACGCTACGTATAATTCTCGGGATTGTGGTGAGGAAGATGATGAAATGCTAACTACCCAAGATTGGACTAATGTTAAAATTCTTTTAGATTTTTTAGAACATTTTCATGTGGCTACAAATGCTTTTTCTGGACAATATTATCCGACTATTTCTAACTGTTTAGTCTATATTGCCGCACTTGCTAATTTGTTTGTTGATTTTAGCGAGGGAAGGGACATTTATGAACTTGCAATAACTAAAATGAAAAAAAAGTTTAAAAAATATTTTTTTCCAATCCCTCCTATTTTTGGTATGTCTGCTATGTTAAATCCAACTATGAAATTAGGAGGTCCTCACTTTTGGTATTCTACTATTTATCGATCTTTAGATCTTTCAGAAGTAGAAATTGCTACACTAGCTGATGCGAAAGCATCAATTAAATTTAATGCTCAAACTGTTTATAATGCTTATAAACAGGCGTTAGAGCAGGCTAGGCCAAATATTCCAACCCCTACTTCGTCTACATCACAATCGTCTAAAAAAGCTGCTGGCTTAACAGCTCTTAAATCGTGGACGGGGTTCAGGGGTACTCAAGGTGATAATTTAGATGAAATTTCCCATCTAAATGAGCTTCAAGTTTATTTGTCACAGGGACTAGAAAAGGAGAATCCAGACGACTCTTTCGACCTTTTGGAATGGTGGAAGACAAGGGAAAAGCATTTTCCCGTTCTTGCAAGGATGGCTCGGGATGTGCTGGATTCAAGCGTCAACTATTGCATCGGAGAGAGCTTTTAGTTAAGCAAGACTACAAATAGGTGATCACAGAGCGTTGATGCGGGACAGCTTGGAAAAATCAATGCTTTTTCGAGATTGGATCCGCGCAGAAAGAAGGAACTTTGGCCTAGCAGAATCACAACCAGAAATAGACGAGGCGTATGAAGAAATGATAGCAGAACTTGCTCAGGAAGCAACTTCACCCGGAAGTGGTGATGAACAAGCTTCATTTCCACCACCGCCAACACAACCACCTCCCAACCTTGAAGGTTTTATGAGATTCGTTAGAAATAATGCATAAATTATGATGTAACTTGTACATTGGCACGTCTTCTTTTAGTTTTTTTTCTTTTAATGGTGGTATTAGTACCATGTTGTGCTCATTCCATTGGGGGAAGGAAGACTAAGAAAGATATGCCATTTTGGTCAATAAATATGCTCTTTATCATATCCTTGAATATCTTTTGTCTCAATATTTCTTTGTCTTTACTTCTATATCAATCCTTGAATATTTATATAACATACAATATATAACATACAACACAATATACTAATGACAAAATTCTTTTATCTATATATACTACTTATATACAATTTATACTAACTAACTACGACACAATATACACTACTTATATACAATATGTATTACTTAAATACAATATATACTACTTATATACAAAATATACACTACTTATATACAATATATACTAATTACCAAACATAATATATACTATACTAATAACATAGTACACCGTATAAAATATATTTTACAATATACTAATGACTACTATACAAGATATGATTTAAAAAAAAAAAATTCAGAACCGCTGTAACCGCCAGAACCGCCAGAACCGGAACCGCCAGAACCGGAACTGCATGGTACCTGGAACCGTCACGGGCCGGTTCCACCTTCAGAACCGCCAGAACTGGAACCGCCAGAACCGGAACCGCCAGAATCGAAATCGCCAAAATCGGAACCGTAGACCCAAATAGACCCAGAACCGGAACCGAATGCAGTCTTATCTTCGGCTATGCGTCTTGTTACTCCCTAGACCACCTCGACCAATTATGGCTTGAGAATCCTTTCTTTAGCATTATCTTATCTTAAATATTCTTGGGTGGATTTTGACCCATATAAGTATAATTTCATAATCTGCTCTATTGAAAGTCAACTAAGTTAATAATCAATAAACGACTGTTTTACCATAATGAAATATTATAAATTTGACTATGGTGAAAGGAAATTGATATACATAATTTATACAACGAATTTTGGTATAAATTGCTTACATATCCACAGATCGCCTGGACTTGACAGAAATTTCACCAATACATTTTTGCTTCAAAATTGACCCAAATCATTTTAAATTTGACATCGAACCTTCTAATAACAATCCCAAAAAATTGTAACTGTCATATTTAACTAAAATATTCAAAAGATCAATAGATCCAAAACTCTTAAAATTAAAAACAAAAGTTAAATAAGTGTCAGGTGGAAGGATACCTCGTTTTGATCCGTCAGCCTAAACTTTGTAAGGTTAAATGTTCCATGTTATTCTAACACAGATGTTACGATCTGACTGATCGCTTTGAGTTCTAGAGCGTTATTCGGCAGGTTGAGGCCTTGAATAACTTCACTTCATGTGTTAGGACTTGTACGCATGGTCGGAATTGAATTTCGGTAAATTCGGAGTTGATTAGGATTGTAAATTCTCAATTCCAAAGCTTAAAGTTGGAAGAGTTGATCAAGGTTTGACTTTTGATTAAACGACGTCCAAATCAGGATTTGAAGGTTTCAATAAGTTCGTATGATTATTTCGAACTTGGGCATATGTTCGGGTTGAGTATCGGGGGATCCGAGGGCATTTCTGCACTTAATATGGAAAATTAGCATTTTAAAAGTTTTAGAAATTCTTAAATTTGGTTTAAAGTAGACTTTGGTGCTATCGATGTCCGTTTAGGATTCTGAAACTTGAAATAGGTTTGTATCGTTATTTATACTTGTATGTAAAATTTGGCGTTATTTCTAGATGTTTAAGTATGCATCAGACGCATTTGTCGAAGTTTGAATGTTTGAAAGGTAAAATGAGGATTTGATTGTCGAATTCATGGTGTTGTTATCTTCTCAACAAGGGGGTAAATATCTGACCTTTGTTTTGATTTTTTTCATGATTATTTTTGTTGGTTATTATCTTTATCCGTATTTGGATTGTAAGAATTAGGGTTTTGAGCCCCAACGTTATGAGATGGTAAATCCTTGATTTGAGGGTCAATTCATGGACGAAATTGGATGATTTTTGAAATATGTACTATATAAGTTATGGGTAATAATTATTTTTGATAATTTTCGAAATTCGGATACATGGGCCCGAGGGTTGACTTTGTTGACTTTTCGAGCAGAGGTGGGAATCATTATACAATGTTAAATTATACGCATTTGGGTATATTTTGATTACATTGCACCTTGTTTAGCTAGTTTTGAATTGTTTGGCTTTGAATTGAGGAATTAGAGAGGCATTTGAGTCGATTATGGAACTTCAGATTGAGGTAACTCTCCTGTCTAACCTTGTGAAGAGGAAACTATCCCCTATGTGATGTAATTATTATGTGCGACTAGTTGTAGGTGCTACGTACGCATGAGGTGACGAAATTCCATATGTAGTTAAGGCATGTTTATGTCCAGTAGATTTAGAATTTTATCATGTAATATATGAATTATTTGAACTCATTGTGGTTGCTTAATTAATTGAAATTATAGTTTAACTTGATTTAGACACACACACACACACACACATATATATATATGGCCGAGCATTATCACCTTGAGCTGTTGGCAAGTTGTTGAGAAACAGTAAAGTTTATATTCACACTTTGTGCTCATATGCTTTATTTTAAGCACATTTCTCGTAATTCGTTGATTTCCTTGCCTTGGCAGTATAATAGATGCATCTATGGTTCGTGGCGCTCGACCCTCGGCAGTGTATATGTTATTTTGGATCGGGCCGAACGTCCTCGGCATAATCCTGCGTTATATCGCTGACAGTCTGAATATTTACAAGATTATCCTTCCACTGATGCAGGGCATTTTACATGGTATTCCTTATCTGGTTAGTACTGGCACTTGATACATCTGAGATGCTGAGATAGAATACGAGACTGAGAAATTTATATCTTTAAAAGAAATGTTTGGAAGATTATGTAACTTACAGTTTGACCCTATTATTACTATTGTGCTTCATATTTTCTTATGATACACCATATTTCTTTATTGGACCTCTAGTAAGTGTTAATGTCGATCCCTCGTCACTGTTTCTTCAGAGTTAGGCTGGATACTTACTGGGTACGCGTTGATTTATGTACTCATGCTGCACTTCTGCACTAAATGTACATGATCTGACAAGTTTATTTGATGGTCTTCTTGGAGCGTAGGAACCACTGTTGAGGAGATTTTATGGTGAGCTGCAAATTCAAGGCTACATATCGCAACCCACAGAGTCTCCATCGTACTATTTACTTTATCTTGTTTTATTTATATTCCAGACAGATATTGTATTGTTATTATTATACTACTTAGTAAATACTCATGCACTTGTGCCATCGGGTTTATTCCGTAAATTGTTTGTGGTTTTGCCTAGCAATTACACACTTTTATTATTTATTCTATTTAAATTGTAAGTTTCCATGATTTTAAACCGTTGATTTCTTTATCTAGCAAGATTCACGATTTGAAAGTGAAAAAATATATAGTTAAATGCATTAGGAATAAACCCCGTAAAAATAGTATTCACGGTATTAGTGATAAACGCAGAACACTAAGTTATGGTTAAATCAACAAGAATAGAAATGCAGCAATAATGACACCAAGATTTTAGGTGGAAACCTTTCTGAATAAGGGAAAAACCATGGCCAAGAGGAGCAAGTGATATCACTATAGCGAGGAATTTTACAATGTGTAGTAACGAGTAAAATACTCCTAAGACCACTACACCCTCAAAAGAAGTAAACACTCTTTTACTTTTTTCAGCTTACTACAATATCTCTCACACTCTATTTTTCTTCACAAACTATTTTTTTTTATAGTTTATGGAATACTTTGCTCTCTCTTTTCTCTTTTTGTTGGTGTATTGAAATGAGATTTGAAGCTCTCCTTTTATAGCCAAATGTCCGCTCTCTAAAGCCTATAATATTTGACAATTTACACACACTTTTCACAATTCAACAAAGTTGGCTACCAACCCAAAGAAATTCAACAAGGTTGGCTCCCTAACCAAACCAAGTCAATAAAATTGGCTACCAAATAATTCAACAAGGTTGGATACCAAACCAAACCAAGTTAATAAAATTGGCTACCAAATCATTGAATGAGATGGACACCATATCAATCTCCCCCTCTAGTCTCATTCATCTAGAGGAGGTAACACTGTCTTCTCATCCGAGTGCATGCCGAAAAGTTCTTTGCATAGATCTAACTTGTCTCTTGGTACCACCTTGGTTAACATATCAGCATGAATTTCACTCGTGTGAATCTTTTTGACATGTAAAGATTAGTTTTCCACCTGCTCACGAATCCAATGATATCTCACATCTATATGCTTTGTTCTTGCATGGTATATGAAGTTTTTGCTTAGGTATATTATACTCTGACTGTCGTTATAGACAACATACTCCATCTGTCGCAATCCAAGTTCTTGAAAAAATCTCTTGAGCCATATCATTTCTTTACCAGATTTAGTAGCCGCAATATACTCCGCTTCAGTTATAGATAGTGTGACACACTTCTGCAACTTTGGTTGTCATGATATAGCTCCCCTTGAAATAAATAAATAAATATCCAATAGTGAATTTTCTGTTATCAAGGTCACCTGCCATATCAAAATCTGTATAGCCCTTCAAAATTGGATTGGATCCTCCAAATCATAAGCATTCATGTGAGCTTCCCCTTAGATAGCTGATTATCCATTTTACAACTTCCCAATGCTCTTTTTTGGATTTTCAAGAAATCTGCTAACAATACCGAATGCATGGGCAATATCTGGTCGAGTGCATACCATTGCATACATCAAACTTCCGATAGTAGAAGAATAAGGAATTTTGGCCATTCTCTCTTTTTCCTCTGTTGTTGTTGGACACATCTTCTTACTCAACTTCAGATGACCAGAAAAGGGTGTGCGAACCAACTTAGCACCTTTCATATTGAAGCACTCCAGTACACGTTCTATGTACTTCTTCAGTGACAAGTAAAGCTTCCTTTCATTTCTCGAACGAGTAATCCTCATGCCCAAAATCTGCTTAGCATGACCCAAGTCTTTTATTGCAAAAAGACTTATTCAACTGTTTCTTCAACTATTCAATCTTGGAAGCATTCCTGCCCATAATCAACATATCATCCACATATAGCAAGAGAATGATAAAGTCATCATCAAAAAAATTTTGGACAAACACACAATGATCTGAAGAAGTCTTCTTGTAGTCTTGCTTCCCCATAACAGACTCAAACTTCTTGTACCATTGTCTGGGATCTTGCTTCAATTCGTATAGACTCTTCTTAAGTTTGCATACAAGATTTTCTTTGCCTTGAAGCCTTCAGGTTGTTCCATATAAATCTCCTTTTCTAAGTCAGCGTGAAGAAAAGTAGTCTTCACATCCATCTGCTCAATCTCCAAATCAAGATTAGCAGTCAAACCAAGAACTGTCCGAATGGAGGACATTTTCACCACAGGAGAAAATATTTCGTCAAAGTCAATACCTTTCCTTTGACCAAATTCTTTAACAACTAATCTAGCTTTGTATCTGGGCTTCAAACTATGTTCTTCAGCTTTAACTTTGAACACCCACTTGTTCTTCAAAGCTCTCATGCCCGTAGGCAATAAACCAAACCAGTGCTACAAGGCTGAATCGGCCTCGAGCTCAGTGACCTCGAGATGGGTTAAGAACAATATGGCAAGAACAATAAAGCAAGGATAATAAAGCTAAAGGACAATTCTGATAAACAATGAGAGAGGAAACATAGGATAATGTATTCTTTGCCAATGATTAGATCCCCCTTACAAATGTTTGAGATCCCCTTTATATAATAGGGAAACCCTAAATAAGGTACATTTCCATTTACAGTAAAGAATCTTATTGAGACATTTGTATAACTGCCTAGTACGGATTTGTACTGATTTGTACAAACTTATTCCGGAATTTACGCCACGATCTTGGGGATGTGGCGGGTATCTTGTCCTTCTGTAACAAACTCATAACGACACTTTCTTGGAGCTGGTCGTTCTTGACTCCGATGTTCCTCGCGTACTTCGATCCTCGGGCACTGCATTCTGTCTTCGAGCTCGAATATGATCTATCGAGCTCGAACTCAACCTTACCTGAACTCGGCCTTAAAGAGACTCCTCGAGCCCGGGAAATCGGACATATCTTATTTCGACCTTACACAACCATAATAATTCATTTAATAGGATCCCAATTAAAGAGTCAATTTCGCTTTGTGTGCATTGATATGCGAAACCGACACAGCAATAAGTCTAGGCTGCCATTAAGTAGTCCAAGTAAATCATCGAATGAGAGGTTTTTACTTATTTATTTAATGAGGTAAATTTACTTTTAGATAGAGCGTAATTTGGTCATTTGATTTTTAAAGAATATTTTAATAAAATAACTTCAATTAAATATCTTTATGCTTATAATATAATATGATATGATTATAGCTGCTTAGAATTTCAATCATATATCTCAGGAAATGCTTGTATCCTTATTTGTTTAAAAATAAATTGGCAAATTTAAAAGTATATCAGAATTCAAATGTTGGACTCATACTCATTGTTAGCTAGCCTCATCTAGTACAAGTAGAAGCTATAAGTCAAGCAGAATCTGGACCATTTTGTACGAGTATACAATTGGGTCAAACAATTTGTCCGTCCTTGTTTGACCCAAAAGCTGGTTTTGAAATTAAATAATTAAATATATATTTTTTCAGGGTCACTAGCAACTTGATTGATTCAAGTATTGGCAATTAAAGTATTAAAAAGTAAGCAAAATGAAAATAGATTAAGGGTGGTTTTCAAAAAAAAATAATAATAATAATCTTATTTATTTTTCAGTATTTGGTACGCAAATTAAGAAAAATAACTTTTCAAGAGTATTCATAAATAATTTAGATACAATAAACATGAAGTCATAAACTTTCGAACCAACAATGTTTCAAATCCACAAATTTCATAAACTTTCGTACCGCTAAATTTTCGAAACCGAACTTTCGAACCCGTAAGCTTTATAATTTCTAAATACGTAAAATTCCAAACACATAAACCTCTGAACTCACAACTTTAAAACTTGTAATAATTTTGAACCTGTAAATCGAAAGATGAAAAATTAAAATTAAAAATATACGAAAATATTACTTTTGGGGGTGCAGGGGCGGGAGAGTGTGCAGAAAAATAAATAAATAAAAATTTAAAATTATAAATAAAGTAATTATTTTGCAGGGTTTGGGGAAGGGGGTGCAGAAAAACGAAAAAACAGAACTTTGAAATTTACAACAAAAATAAAGTAAAAATATAATTTTTTGGTGTATGTTTGGGAGGGTGTGATTAAAAAAAAACTAAAATTTGGGTGTGAGGTGGATTGGTGAGGATGTGGAATAAGATGAGAAAAGTTGAGAGGAAATTCATGATAAGGAAAATATTTTTCTCCAAAAAATAAGTTCATAAAGAAAATATTTTTCAAATTTTTAAGCCAACCAAACATAAAAAGTATTTTTTTCCCTACCAAACACACCCTAAATAAAGCAGTAAAGAGCCAAACATTCTTCTTAATTTTCAGTTCTCAATCTCCAAAAGCAGGAGGGATTTGATAACAGAAAGGCCGAGAAAGTTTCAGCCTCAAAGCTATGTAAAGATGATGTTTATATTGATTTTATTTCTTCAACTATAAAAAGAGTGTACTCTACTTATTTTTCTTGTGATGTAATGAGTATCTATTTAAATTTCTGTTTCAAGTAAAATCTTTAAAAAAAAAATATTTTTAGAGCATCAAAATTTAGAACTATATAAAAAATTATAGAAAAAATAATTAATTTCAAACTATGTATTTTTTTTATAACTTTTTAGATAGCTTGACTATTTATTTTAATTGTATAAATATTTATTTTCAGTCAAAATTCAAAAAAAGATTAACTAAAACTTTATTATTTTTAGCTAAATAAAATTTTTTAGCCTAAATAATATTGTTCTATCCAAGTTTTATTATAACTTGTACTCAAAAAAAATCTAAATAAGTAACATTCTTAAAAAGGTAAAAATATATTTTATTTTTCAAAAAAATATGTCATATATACGGTTCTACGTGGCAGTCGAGTGCACCCACTGACCCACACTCTTTGCCACGTCAGTGTCCAGGGAGGTAATGGCTCTCAAAAAGTCAAGTTGGGAGGAATAATTAAGATCACGAATAATTAAGGTTGTAACTAATAATTCGTATCAAGTTTATGGGGATTTAAGGTATTTTGCCGTTTTTGCTTCATAAGACGTGGGAGTGACTCAGGCTAAGCGGATGGCGAATAGAGTAGAACTTAATTACACACTATGATTCTATAAGATGCAAGTTACAAAAAATATATTATTACTTTTAAATATTCATTCGGGGAATGGAAGATTCATATACCCGATAGAGAATTTAGAGAGAGAACCTCCTTCCTCTCACTAAAAATCTTTATTCTTCTTATACGAAAAGTTTTTGTTTTCTTCATCTCCTTTTGATCATTCCTAATGAACATAGATCCTGGACCTTTAATTATTCCTCCGAAACCGCCAGATATCCCTGCCGATTGCAATCCCAAATCTCCCAATCCTTAAAAGCCTCTTTTAAGAATATTAATTACTGAAGAAGAAACTTTGGAAATAGATGTTATAGTCATGCCATCTTATGAAGTCCCCATGGAACTTTCTTCACCACCATATCGAATGGATCCTGATAGGGAGGAAATGGTAGTTTGCCTCTCTCAGGAAGATAAAAATAGAATCTATACACCCTGGCAATATTCCATAATCATAAAACTTCAAGGAAAGTGCCTTCTTCATCAAATCCTTAAGAAGAAAGTTTATGGGCTATGGAAAATCTCTGAAAATTTTTCCTTAATAGACTTAGGATCTGATTATTATGTGGCTAAATTCCATAATCAAGAAAGCATGATTTCAGTGTTACAAAATGGACCTTGGTTCATTTTCGGTCATTTTCTATCTTGTCAAAGATGGAAACCAAACTTCGTACCTATAAATGAGAATCAAAACCTCACTGCAGTTTGGATCCGTCTACCAAACCTCCCTATTGAATTCTACGATGGTATTATATTTCAAAAAATTGGAAACTCAATTGGGAGATTACTAAAGGTGGACGCTTGTACCTCCTCCACCCTTAGAGGTCACTATGCACGGCTATGCATAGAAATTCCATTAGATCGCCCAGTAGCAAAATCCATTACCATTGAGAACCATAAACAACTGATTGAGTATGAAGGAGAAACAATCCTGCGTACAAACTGTGGGATAGTAGGTCATACAGTACAAAATTGTCTTAAAATAAAAAACTCCCCAGTAAGCAGTTGAGCCTAGCAAGGAGGTTGTAGGTCAAGAAATCCGCCATTGCAATGGAGAAGAGAGATGGCATACTGTTGTTTTCAAGAACTCAAAACAAATGAAGAAAAAGGGACTAAAGGATCCTTCTAAAGGAAACCCTACTACAGGTAAAAACGTCAATATTTTCAATGCCACTTCAGGTAAGCATATTCAATCTCAAAATTTTGAATTTGTCCAGAAAGGGTTACAGGATGTTCATCTTCAATCTCAAAATTCCTCCATGAAAACAACCCAAACCGTGGTAGCAGGAACCAATTTAAGAAATAACAGTTTTTCTATTTTATCTAATAATAACTCTCTCCTATAAAATAATGCTTCTAGAAACTATTCTAATAATAAAAAAATTGCTAGAGATCAAGAGGACTATCGTAACATAAACCACCCATCTCTTTTACTAGGTCACGACCACATAAACCACCCCAACCATGATATTAATATACCCAACCTTTCACCTTCTAACAACCACAACAACAACGACAACTACCCAGTATAGTCCCACAAAGTGGGGTCTGGGGAGGGTAATATGTAGACGGGTCTTACCCCTACCCGAAAGGGCAGAGAGGCTGTTTCCAATCTACCCTCGGCTTAGTGAAGGAAAGGGAAAACAAAAACAAAAGAGCATTAGTAACTCCAGTAGAAATAACGTATATAATTATCTAAACATAAGAACCATAAATAAAATAGCATGCAATAATATCAGACAGTAACTACTATAAATAACTACCATAAGGGAGACACTATCCAATACACAAATCATCTATGGATAGCCCTGCCAAGCCTCACCCAACCCCGGACGAGGAGTATGAAAAACTCTAGGAGCCCCTATCCTACAACCCTGATACTAGACCTCCAGACTTTCCTATCAAGGGCCATATCCTCGGAAACCCGCATTCTAGCCATGGAATCCCTAATCACCTCTCCCCAATACCTCTTAGGCCTCCCTCCGCCTCGCCGTACGCCGACCATCGCCAGCCGCTCACAACTCCTCACCGGGGCATCAGGACTTCTCCTCCGCACATGCCCGAACCACCTCAGCCTCGCTTCTCGCATCTTCTCATCCACAAGGGCCACCCCCACCTTCTCTCGAATAACTTTATTCTTAATCTTATCCAACCTGGTGAGCCCACACATCCACCTGAGCATATTCATCTCCGCAAGCTTCATTCTCTGAGCATGAAAGTTCTTCACTGGCTAGCACTCCGCCCCATACAACATGGCAGGTCTAACCACAGCTCTATAAAATTTCCCCTTGAGTTTCTGTGGAACTTTCTTGTCACACAGGACTCCTGATGCAAGCCTCCACTTTGACAACCCCGCTCCTATACAATGAGTGACGTCCCTATCAATCTCTCCGTCCCCCTGAATCACCGACCCAAGATATCTGACATTGTCCCTCTTGGCGATGACCTGAGATCCAATCATCACGTTCCTGCCTACTTCGCTCGGCTCGGCACTAAACTTGCACTCCAGGTATTCTGTCTTAGATCTGCTTATTTTGAAACCCTTAGACTCGAGAGTCTATCTCCATACCTCTAACCTCTCAATAACACCGACCCTCGTCTCGTCTATCAAGACTATGTCATCAGCAAATAGCATACACCAAGGCACATCCCCTTGAATATGTCGGGTTAGAGCATCCATCACCAAGGCAAACAAGAGAGGGCTAAGCGCCGATCCTTGATGGAACCCCATAACCACTGGAAAATGGTCTGAGTTGCCACCCATCGTCCTAACCCTAGTCTTAGCTCCATCGTACATGTCCTTGATTACTCTGATGTAGGCTTCCGGCACGCTCTTCGCCTCCAAGCACCTCCACAGCACCTCCCTTGGGCCCTTGTCATACGCCTTCTCCAAGTGGATAAGCACCATGTGCAGGTCCTTCTTCTTATCCCTGAACTGCTCCACCAGCCTCCTGACAAGGTGGATAGCTTCAGTAGTGGAGCGACTCGGCATGAAACCGAACTGGTTCACAGATATAAATGTCATCTCCCTCACCCTCGCCTCGATCACCCGCTCCTAGACCTTCATGGTGTGACTTATTAATTTGATACCCCTATAGTTGTTGCAGCACTGGATGTCCCCTTTGTTCTTGTACAAGGTCACCACTGTACTCCACCTCCACTCCTCCGACATCCTTTTGGTCCTGAAGATCGCATTGAACAACCTTGAGTGCCACTCCACTCCTGACCTACCCATGCACTTCCAAAACTTCACCGGGATCTTGTCAGGCCCGGTCACTCGACCCCTACTCATCCTACGCAAATCCCCCATGACCTCCTCCGCCCTAATGCGCCAACAGTACCCAAGGTCTCTATGTTGCTCTGAATGCCCCAACTCCCCTAGCTCTATGTTACGATCCCCCTCCTCGTTAAGTAAGTCTGGAAAGTACGCCTGCCACTTCTGCTTGACTTGAGACTCCCCCATCAGAACTCTACCATCCTCGCCCCTGATGCACCTAACTTGGTCAAGATCACACGCCTTCCTTTCCCTTGCTTTAGCTAACAGGAATAACTTCCTGTCCTCGCCTTTCTCCCCTAGTTCCTCGTACATGTGACCAAACGCCGCGTTTTTAGCTTCTGTAACCGCCAGCGTTGCTTCTTTCCTCGCTACCTTATATATCTCCTTGTTCGCTCTCCGTTCTTCCTCGCTTGTGCTTCCTGCCAACTTAGAAAACGCCGCCTTCTTCACCTCCACTTTTCCTTCGACTACATCGTTCCACCACCAGTCACCCTGATGTCTGCCGGAATAGCCCTTGGCTACCCCGAGCACAACCCGTGCTACCTCCCTAACCAAGTTCGCCGTCTCTGACCACATAGAGTCTGCTTCCCCAAAACTTCTCCAAGCTCCGCCCTCAGCTAACCTCCTCTCCAACTCTTGTGCTTTATCCTTAGTAAAAACACCACATCTAATCCGCGGTTGTCCCCGAGCACCCCTCCTCTTCCTCTTCACCCAGAGACCGACATCCATCACTAGGAGTCTATGAAGAGTCGAAAGGGACTCTCCCGGAATACCCTTGCAGTCCTTGCACATACCCCTATCGCTCCTTCTGAGGAGGAGGTAATCAATCTGAGTCCTCGCCGCCGAACTCTTGAAGGTGACCAAATGCTCCTCCCTCTTGTGAAATGTCAAGTTCGAAATCAGAAGCTCAGAAGCCCTGGCGAAATCAAGCAGTGACGTGCCTCCTCCGTTCCTAACCCCAAAGCCAAAGCCACCGTGCACTTCATCATAACCACCAGCATCAGCCCCAATATGACCATTAAAGTCCCCTCCAATAACTAACTTCTCAGATTGGGGAATACTACTCACCTGATCATCCAAGCCCTCCCAAAAGCGCCTCTTAGCCTCCTCGTCTAAGCCCGCTTGCAGAGCGTAAGCGCTGATGACGTTGAGGATGCAACCCCCATAACCAACTTAATAGACATTAACCTATCATTCACTCGCCTAACCTCGACCACAGACTCCCTTAGATCCCTATCTACCAAGATACCCACTCCATTCTTACCTCTCACGACCCCAGAATACCACAGCTTAAACCCGTCTGCATTCCTCGCCTTCGACCCTTTCCACCTAGTCTCCTGGACACAGGCTATGTTAACCCTCCTCTTTTGAAGAACCTTTGCCAACTCAATGGATATACCCTTCAGACTGCCTATGTTCCACGACCCAATCCTTAATCTATGGGCGTCCGCTACCCTCTTCCCACCCTTACCTCCCGCCCTACCCGCAAGACCACTCCCTGCCCCCTACTCACCCCCGCCACCTCCCCCACCCCCGAGTACATGACCTTACGCTATCATCCCCCACCGCGGCCACTATTCCTCCAATCGACTATGGAGAATAGTGACGCACACACGCACTATAGCGGAATACGCAAAAAGATGCAAACCAGATAGCAATAGAGTAAACATCACACAGAATGCTAGCTGGAATAAGTAAAAAGGTGTACAAAGTAAACAAGAGAGCGGGAGGTACCAACTCCCGGTGGAAAAACCTGAAAGTAGGCTTTGATGCGCCCAAGGTCAACTACTGCCAACTCTTGCACGTCCCGGCCGGTGTTTCTTAGCTCTTCACTCCCAAACGCCACGAACTGGCCTTGCCGCCGTGACTAGTACCTGGGGCAAGTTTTCTTGAAGCTTATCGGAACGTGTAGTTCTGCTGCGTCCTGCTGAAAATCTGAACGGGAGTCGCCGGAAGTACTGTAGCTTGCCTGAAATCCTCGCCGGAAAAATAAGGCACCTGTCCAAGAAAACATAACACACCCACAAAAAGCAGAAGAGAGAATAGGAAGAAAAGAGCAGGGGTCACCGGAAGAATCGCCAGCAAAAAAGCAAGAATTCAAAAAAATGGCCAGCGAAAAGCTCTTCCAGCGAAGGGTCAACTAGAAATAGCGAAAGTATAGATCTGTAGATCTGATGATAAGATCCTTAATCTGTAGATCCGACAATAGGTGATTTTGTATCTGTAAGTTGCTCTTTCTATTTCTTACTACTTTTTTTAGAGGGGTTCTGTGTCATTTGTGCAGCAACAAATACTAAGGTTCTGTTAATTTCTTAAAAAAGAACCCACGAGCTGAAAACAGAAGGTTTTAGGGTTTAACCGTAGCTCCGTTAATCCCTAGCACTTTTCAGATTACAAACTTGGTTTGGACTAAAAGAAAGAAAATTAGGGAGAACGCAGAGAATAAACTCACGAATAGAGATAGAAAACACCGCCGAGCAAGAGAACCTCCTATCTACAAACAGATCCCTCTTTTTTGGTTTTCGAAGAGCGCTAGCTGAAACTCTTGAGAAATTGAAGACCCGCTTTGAGTCGTCAATTAGAGTCACAAGATAAAAAAGAAAAAGAAACCCACCATCTGGACACCCTCCTTCTCGCCAATAAGCCAGTGTTAGAACTTTCTGGTCAAGTGGCAACCGTCTCCCATGCAAAATCTTCAGAATCACAAGATAAATCTCCCACGCCAAACCCTATAGTTTGCATGTAATTAGATGCAATCATTCTAAGCTCCATCTCTCCTTTAGTTTTAAACTCTCCACTAATACAAGAAGATGCCAAGGCTTCCATTACCCAGCCGGCAAAGGTATCGACTAATTCAATTATCTCGACCAAACATTCCCCAAAATATGAACAACCTCCCTCCACTTCCTCCACAACTACCAAACCCTACGATCATCTATGCACAACCACCACTCTCTCAGGATCATCACCCTCTATCTTGGATTAAGTAAGGGCTAATGGGGAGGGGCTTGATGTTCAATGCAACAATGAACAGTCAAGAGAGCATCATTCTAATTCAAAATACCCGTTACCTAGCCCAGGTAGTTTCCGAAGGCCTACATCTTGCCATGAACAACTACATAAATCATGTCTGGGTCAACAACATTTTGCACCCATTAGCCCCTGCTCTAAATCAAAACATTGCCGAGGGCATGAGGAATCAATGGAATCTTTCCCCTCTTTTCAACCCTGTCCCTGTCCTTCCCCAGAATGTAGGTCTAGACCTTCCTTTCTCCCCCCAGAAGCTTTGGCAGCCCTAAATCCAATCCTAATGCAGTGGGAGGATCCTCAACCTCCTCAGAATCCCCCCTCAAGACATACAGATGAACATGAAGATCCTAAATCCCCCTCAAGACATGCAGATGAACATGCAGAACATAATCCCAAATCCCCCAATGAATCAGAACCAAAACCTGGAGATCAGGTAGAACAAGAAATGAACCCTCCAGTAGACTTTCTTGGGGAGTCAGTGTTGGAATTAGGAAGGCCAAACGAGGTAAAGGTCTTCTTGTTCAAAGAGAATCAAGAGAAAAGACACATACTCGTTTGTCCCCAGACTTTTTCAAATGTGCAATGGACATTCGTCCTCTCCAGGATCCGACTGTGGGGAACAAGGCAATGATCCTAGGACCAACAAGGCCAAATTAATCATATGTCTGGGCCTATTAACTTCATAATCTAGAACATAAGAGGTGGGAACAATGAGGATTTTGCCAGAAATCTTATAGTGACTCATAGGCCATGCATGGTGGCACTTCTAGAAACTAGAATTCAAAACCATACAAATCTGATGAACGGATTTGGTTTTTCTGAACTTATTGAAGTCCCTTCGGATGGCCAAAGTGGCGGGATGGTGGTGTTATGGGACAAATCTAAAGTAACTGCCCATAACTTCATTAGGAGGAACCATGAGATTCATGCTACCATTGAGGTACGTCCTAGTAATATTAGATGGCTTTTTTTTAGTATATATGCAAGCACAAATTCTAGTAATAGAGATAGTATGTGGGAAAATATCAAAGAACTCTCTACTAATTTTCATGCGCCATGGCTTATGGGAGGAGATTTCAATGATATTTTTTGCTCTAATGATAAGATAGGAGGTAGGCCAGTTAATCGAAATCGGGTCCTAAAGTTATGGTCCTACCTTAATTATTGTAAACTGCTTGATCTTGGTTTTACGGGGGGGGGGGGGGATATACATGGTCGAATCATAGATTTAAAAATAATCAACTTATTCTAGAACATCTTGATAAGGTTTTTGGGAATGATCTCTGGATTCAATCTTTCCCAGATGCCTCTTTTGTCCATCTTCCTAAGACTCATTCGGATCACAATCCCCTTCTCCTAAAGCTCATCCTAAGCATCACACTTTTTATCCTAAACATTTTAGATTGGAGCCCTATTGGTGCAATAACCCCATGTTCCTTAAAGTTGTGGAACAATCTTGGAAGGAAACTTCCTTCGAGAAGGCAGTTGAGAGATTTAAGAATAATGTTACCTTATGGAAGAAAAATATTTTTGGCGATATCTTTAAGCGTAAAAGAATTATTCTAGCTCAATTAAAAGGCATCCAAAATTCGCTTCACTATTATCATAGCCCCTTCCTACAGTCCTTGGAGAAATCTCTTATCTATGACTTCAATATCATTCTGAAAATGGAAGAAGACTATTGGAAACTTAGGGTGACGCTAATACTAGGTTTTTCCATATATCATCCACCAATAGGAAAAGAATTAATAAAATTGTCTCCTTTAAAAATGATAATAATGTCTGCATTTATGATCCTATTGAGATTATAAACCGCGCTACAAATTGTTTTAAACACATCTATACCTCTTCTCACTCCCTCAGTTATTGGGAAAATGCTAGTGGATCCAATAATTCCTTCACTAATTTAAACCTCTCCTCTTTGGACAACCCTGTCACGAATGCTGAAATTAAGCAAGCTTGTTTCACCTTCAAACCATTCAAATCCCCTGGACCGGATGGTTTACATCATTTCTTCTTTCAAAATTATTGGAAAATAATAGGGGCTCAGTGGTTAAGCTCTGTGAGGAAGTTTTCAACAAAGGCGAACTTCCGGAAGGTATAAATGATACACTTCTTTGACTAATTCCTAAGGTTCCTAACGCTAATAATCTGAAAAATTTCAGACCAATTGGTCTATGTAATACCATCTACAAGGTTATCTCCAAAATTATTAGCATCGTCTCAAACCTTACCTGGACAACCTAATCAGCCCTTACCAAACCAGCTTCCTAAAAAAAGGAAAGCTAGTGACAATGCTATGATCATTCAAGAGCTAATGCTTAAGCTGAATAAATCCAAAAGCAAACTTCACAGCATGTTTTTTAAAATTGGCCTTGAAAAGGCCTTCGATCGTATGGAATGGTCCTTTGTGCCCAAAACCTTAATTTTTTTAATTCCCCCCCCCCCAAGTTTATTAAGCTTATTATGAATTGCATCACCACCTCTAGAATAGCAGTTCTTGTAAATGGGAATAGAACTCCCTATTTTGAACCCAGTAGGGGAATTAGACAAGGTGACCCTTTGTCCCCCTATATATTTATTCTTTCCATGGAGATGCTTACCATTCACATAAATCATAAGGTAGACATGGGGGGGGGGGGGGGGAATGGAGCCCTATAAAAATTGGTAAAGGAAATCTCCTCCTTTCTCACCTTTTCTATGTTGACGACCTCACTCTCCTAGCTAGGATTGATGAAAAACCAGTGCACACTATTAAAAGATGCCTTGACCATTTTTGCTCCATATCGGGGAAGTCTATCAACATGTCCAAGTCCAAAATTATTTTAGCTAAGAATTGTCCTCAAGATCTTACTGCAAAACGTAAAAGCATTTTTGGGATGAAGACTACTAATTCTTTAGGGAAATATTTACGCTTTCCTATTACAAACTCTAAACCAAAGGCTAGGGACTTCCAATTCCTCATAGACAATATGATGGCAATGTTAGGCTCTTGAAAATCTAACTGCCTCAATATGGCAGGTAGAACAGTAGTAGCATCATCTTGTCTAAACTCTCTTCCAGACCATCTAATGCACTATACTTTGCTGCCTAGGAAAATCTTAAATACTATTGACAAGATCCAAAGGAATTTCATTTGGGGATCAAATAGTGAAAGGAAAAAGCTCCATCTTATAAACTAGGACACCATCACCAAATCAAAAGAGGAAGGTGGTTTAGGTATCCGGAAAACGGAATACAAAAACCTAACTAGCCTTGTTACACTCTCTTGGAGGCTTCTGAATACTCCCAAAGCTCCTTGGGCTCAACTCATTTATCAAATCCATGGTCATAGGAAATCTACTAAGAACCACTCCTTTATTTGGTCGGGTATTCTTAAGGGATGTGAGATTTGTAATAAAGGCATTACCTGGATCCCTCATAAAAACTCTACTCTTAACATATGGGATAATAAGTGGACTCACAACATGCCTACTCTAAGGCAATGTTTTATTGATCCCCTAGATAAACATGACTATTCTCTTTCTATCAAGGACCTTTGGAATAATAATAACTGGGATATTTCTAAACTTCCTTATCATCTTCAAGATTCAATATCTAATAAACTAATAGCGACCCTTCCTTCTAAAAGAAACCACGACATTCATGTCTGGTCTCTCAACACAAATGGCCTGTTTAAATCTAAATCTTACTATCTTATTCTCAACAAAAATGTTGACACCAAGATATATGGAAATTAACCTGGCCTAAAAAGTTAAATTTCTTCTGTTGAAATGTCTGCATAATAAACTTCCTACTAGAAGTTATCTGAATCATATAGGTATAAACATTGATCATATATGTTCCTTCTGTAAACTCCATGAGAAATCCATTTATTACATATTCCTAGACTGCAAGGCAGTCAATGACCTTTGGTCTTTATTAAATATCTATACCAACTCCCTAATTCACAAAGAAAATTGGCTTTTGTTACTCAGGGACAAGGACCCCCCATAGGAAATCATATTGTTAAGTGGAGGGAGCTCCTTCCTTTCATTATTTGGAACATATGGGGAAACAGAAATAACAATTTATTTAATTATTTTTCTTATAAAGACTCCCTCAAGAATGATACTAATCAGGCAATTCAATTTAATCTCCTAACTCAAAAAGAACTTACGCATCACTGTTCATTCAGTATTAGGGTTGGCTGGATCAAACCTACCTCTAGTGCTTTCAAACTAAACACTGACAACTCCTTCTGCCAAGCAAACTCTATGTGTGGTATGGGAGGAGCTATCAGGGATAAAAATGGTCAATGAATTGTTGGATTTCATGGAGTAGAAACGGGTCTATCACCAATCCATGGAGAACTTCTTGCATTAAAAGCAGGACTGGAATTGGCTAAAAAGCAAGGACTTCATGATATTGTCGTGGAAATGGATTCCACATATGCAATAAGTCACATTGAAAATGGGTTGCACCTCTTTGAAAATATTAATTTTGATTGCTGGTGGTTAATGATCCAGTTGAAGGTCCAAGTAATCCACCACACATTCAGGGAAGCCAACAAGGTGGCACACTTAGTGGCTAAAAGTGTCCTCAAGGAGAATCAAGGCAGCATGGACATCACTATTTTGTATTGCCCACCTCCTTATGTTGATAAAGCTCTAGCTTGGGATATGGAAGAAAGAATTTTGGCAACAAAAAATCTAAATAAAGATGTCTGCTATAATCTAGCGTATGTTGGTAACCAAAATGTCATTCGTGACATGCTATGTAATAGCCAAGTAGTTAAAGCCCCTATGGGCATGGATAATTGTATGAACTATGATATTATTTAGATAATATATATTAGGTCCCTATTGGTCAAGAAAAAATTATTCGGGGAACACTTACAAATCACGGGGTGAGAGACCAACAAAACATGTCTATCACCAATCCATGGAGATAATTTGGAGATAATAGTTAGGTCACGAATTGTTGGATTTCATGGAGTAGAAACGGGTCTATCACCAATCCATGGAGAACTTCTTGCATTAAATGATGATTTCGTTATCCTTTTTATTTTCTCTTCCACAATTTAGCTTTAGGAATTTGATATAAATTATTGGCAGCATGGCCTAATCGTCCCCTAAGTTTGCATCAAGGGTGAATTAATTTAATGTAATCTAGCAATAGATGTTAGACATAACTCCTTTATGCTTGTAGTGTAAATTGAAACGTGCTTAATGCCATTTGTTAGATTAGTAAAAAATAAATGAAGTTATATATATATTAGAAAATAATTAGTGAGTAATAAATGATGTTGGTGTTATAAAACAATATAAGAAGAACAGTATTGCGGATAAAAAGTAGGGAGAGAGAATTTTTATTGATTTGGAGATAATTTACAATAGAATAGAACCCCTCTATTTATAGGAAAAAGGCGACTTAAGCACAAAGTAACAAACCCTAAAATCTTTCTAAAATATAGACATTCACCATAAATAAACTACTAGTTATAACATTGCACTTGAATGTCTATTCACCAGATAATGCGTCTTCATTAAAAGTTTAACTAAAATAAAAACCAATGGAAAAAATTCTAGTAAAGAAAAAGAGTATACATATCTAACAGTACACCTTTTGGTTGCCTCATTAAAAACCATACAAGGAAAATCCAGTAGGAAAAAATCTTGTAAAGGAAAAAGAGTACAACGCATATTAACTCCCCCTGATAAGAGCACACATCTTGAAGCATTTGCATTCTAATCTTGTGCACCATCTACCAAAGAATCTTTGGTAGAGATTTGATAAACAAATCAGCCATATTAACTTGAACGAATTTGTTTTACCTTGAAATCATCATCCCTAATAGATGTATTGTCTTCATATGATATGGTTGGAATCGTCAATCCAATATCTTCACATAGAGGTGAAAATTCTTGCTATCATATTATCATGCCTATAGTTATAGCAAGATACATTTGTGTACAAATTGCCTGAGCAAGTGGTACTTCAAGATCAAGAATTCTATATGCTTTAAGCAATTTAAATCCTTCAAAGATTGTCATATAGGCCATATAAGCCATATAAATAGACTTTAGATGCATATCATGTTTTCATGTGTCACGACCCTAGTTCATCAATCGTGAATCTGTCATGACGGCACCAGTCTTCGCGACTAGGTAAGCCTGACACATCGCGAAAATTCAACAACCTTTACGAAAATGATAAACAATACTGAATAACACAAGAAAATGCATAGGGTGCCGCTGGCACATACACTTCAACTCAAAACAATTTAACCACCTCCAAGACCTGAAAACCCACGGGCAACACATGATAAGAGTAAAAACATAATATACGGCTCTAACATCTGGAAGTGTCTATAACAACTGAATACATTAAAGGGAACTGCTAACTAAAAGGTAGAGTAGAAGGAGACTCTTCAGATCAGCGGGCGCGGCAAATGCATACCTCAAGTCTCCAAGTGAAGCTCCGAACTCACTAATAGCGCGCTCGACCAGAAGTACCTGGATCTGCACAACAAAAATGTGCTGAAGAGTAGCATGAGTACACCACAATGGTACTCAGTAAGTGCCAAGCCTAACCTCGGTGGAGTAGTGACGAGGAAGGTCGAGGCCCTACTGAGATGAACATAAGAAATAATATAAGATAAATAAACAGTAAATAATGAAGTAAATCCCGAATATCCAGCAAGACAATAAGTAAAACGGAATAGGCCACAGTTACAATCTACGAACACAAGAAAAATCACTCAAAAGTCAGGATGCCACATTGAGCGTCGGGAATTGAACCTGCAGTCCATCTTTTTACCAATATATGAGGATCTCCCTGGAATCGAACCCATAGTCCATCTTATCAATAACAGAGGATCTCCGGGAATTGAACCCATCATACCAATAAAAGAGGATCTCCGGGAATTGAACCCGCAATCCATCATACCAATAACAGAGGATCTTCGGGAATCGAACCCGCAATCTATCATACCAATAACAGAGGATCTTTGAGAATTAAACCCGTAGCCCGTCATACCAATAACAGATGATCTCCGGGAATTGAACCCGCAGTCCATCATACCAATAACACAGTATCTCCGGGAATGGAACCCGCAGTCCATCATGCCAATAACAAAGAATCTCCGGGAATTAAGCCCTCAGTCCATTATACCAATAACAGAGGATCTCTGGGAATTGAACCTGCAGTCCATCATATCAATGACAAAGGATCTCCATGAATTAAACCCGCAATCCCAATCATAAATACATCACAATAATTTAATATTTAACAGAAAGAAATCAAGTACAAGCAATCGGTAAGGATCTAGTGCCTAGCATGCTCGCAAAAAGGACAGATATTGCAATTTAGTCAATTAGAACAAATAAGTTACTAACATGCTTTTCCTAAGCTAAAACAAGTGAAATTGCATTTATAACAGTTAAATGCGTGAAGAAACAGAGTCTAAATAAGTCAAGTAAGGTGAGTTTTCAACAATTAGCACAAGTACTCACTCGTCACCTTGCGCACAATGCATTTAAACAACAGTCAAGAAATCCTAAGGGGAGAGGTCCCCACACGAAGTTAGACAAGTCACTTACCTTGAACCGGTACAAAGCCACTAAGAAACAATGACCTTGCCACGAGTATCCAACTCCGAGTGGCCCAAATATATTCAAACCAATTACATATTGTAAATAACATCGCAAGTAACTAATTACACTTTTAAAATTAATGCTAAGGCCGAAAATATGTGAAATGACCAAAATGCCCCTCAGGCCAACGTCTCAGAATCGAATAATTTTTCACATTTTTAGAAATCTCGTACTCTCACAAATCTAACCGTATAAAAATCTCCCAAATCGGAGGTCAAATGCCCCTTCAAATCATCAAAGTTAGGTCTAAGAACTTTACCCCAATTTCTATTCAAAATCCGAAATTAAAGCTTGAATTTGAGATTAGATTAGCGGGTAATAATCATAATGGAGTAAGGAAACGCTACCCAATGTTTGCCTCTGAAATTCCCTCGTATAATCTCCCAAAACCGAGCTCTCTAGCTTGTATTTGATAAAAATGGAACATCCCTCGTTTTTGAAAAGTTTATAACTGTTCTGATGCTTTGTTCAATGCGATCGCATGAAGGGAGTTGCGATCGCGTAGAGTAAGATGTGAAGGCCCAGAAGTTGGCTTATGCGAATGTAGGGCAGGTCCTGCGATCGGCGATCGCAGAAGAGAAAAACTGGACTTATGCGATCGCAACATGGTCTCTGCAATCGCGTAGAGTAAATTTAGGCCCCTCGGCACCAGCCCAGATTACTCAGTACGAACGCATGAAAGGGAGTGCGAACACAAAGAAGGGGGCGACAGAACTATGCGATCGCATGAAGGTTTCTGTGATCGCATTAAAGGAATTAAGGCCCCCCAAAAAAGCACTACGCGATCGCAGAGAAGAAAAGGGCCTGCAATTGCTGAGTGAATTTTCTACAACTCTCAAAGTTCTAAATTGCTCCGTTGAGCATCCGAAACACACCCGAGGCCCCCCGGACCCTAACCAAACCTACGGACATATCCTATGACATCATTCAAACTTGTACCAATCCTTAAACCACCTAAAACAACGCCAGAAACACGAATTAATCAATGATTTGAACTTAGAAACTTCAAAACTTAACCAAACTCGCTTTCGATTCAAAACCTAACCAAAACACGTGCGATTGACTTGAAATTTTGCACGAACGGCCCAAATGACATGACTGTGTTGTATACAACAACTTTCGAAATCCCGTTCTGACCCTCGGATCAAAAATTCACTATTGGACCGGAACCTTCAAAATTCTAACTTTCAGCATTTCTATCCCAAATGAGTTACAGATATCCATAATACATTCCAAACATGCTCCCAACACCGAAATCACCTAACGGAGCTAACGGAGCCATCAGATTTCCATTCCTAAGTCGTTTTCACACTGTTCTAATTACGGACCTTTTTCCAACACTTACGCTCTCATTTAGGGACTAAGTGTCCCAAAACACTCCGAATTTATTTACCGCACATCCAGGAAAACCAAAATAGCAGAAAGTAACTTAGGGGAAGCCGTTAATGGGGAAACGGGGCAGAAATTCCAAAGACGACCGGCCGGGTCATCACATTCTCCTACACTTAAACATTCATTCATCCTCGAACGAGCATATTGAACATACTTGAAGTAGCAAAAAGATGAGGGTTTCGGCTGCGCATATCTCGCTCGGTCTCCCATATCGCCTCCTTGCCCAGCTGACCTCGCCACTGAACCTTTTCTGAAGCTATATCCTTTGACCTGAGCTTTCGAACCTGCCTATCCAATATTGTCACTAGCTCCTCAACATAGGACAAGTCATTGTCCAACTGGACTGAAGTGAACTCCAACACGTGAGACGGGTCACCGTGATACCTCCTAAGCATTAGAACATGAAATACTGGATTAACCCCGGGCAGACTGGGAGGTAGGACAAGCTCATAAGAAACCTTCCTATTCTGCCTCAAAATCTCAAATGAGCCAATGAACCTCGGGCTGAGCTTCCCTTTCTTTCCAAACATCGTGACGCCTTTCATAGGCGAGACCCAAAGAAAAACCCGCTCACCAACCATAAAGGATACATCACGAACCTTCCGGTCTGCATAACTCTTCTGTCTGGACTGGGCCGCACGGAGCATATCCTCGAGAATCTGAATAGTGCGCTCGGACTGCCCGTTTGTCTGAGGGTGAAAAGTTGTAATCATGGTCACCGGGGTAACCAAATCATGCTGGACGGCTTTCCAGAACCGTGATGTAAACACAGAACCCCTGTCTGAGATGGTAGAAACTGGAATGCGTACGGACAATCTCCCTGATATAAATACCTGCTAACCGCTCCACTGAGTAAGAAGTACACACTGGAATGAAATGAGCAGATTTGGTCAGCCTATCCACAACAACCAAAATAGAATCAAACTTCCTCGCCGTCAGAGGGAGACCAGTCACAAAATCCATGGTGATATTCTCCCATTTCCTCTCCGGAATCTCCATCTACTGGAGTAACCCTCCCGATCTCTGGTGCTCAGGGTTTACCTGCTGACAGTTGAGGCATCTAGCCACAAACTCTGCTATGTCCTTCTTAATCTGCCTCCACCAGTAATGTTGCCTCAGATACTGATACATCTTCGCGACACCCGGATGGATGGAGTACTGCGAGCTATGGGCCTCAGTCAATATCGACTCCCGAATATCATCAACATCGGGTACACAAATCCAACCCCATCCTCAATACCCCGTCATCTCCAATAGTCACATCCGTTGCATCGCCATGCTGAACTGTGTCCCTGAGGACAAGCAAATGAGGGTCATCATACTTCCGCTCCCTGATACGATCAAGCAATGAAGACCGAGAAACCACACACAGGCTATAGCCCGACTAGACTCCGAAAGGTCTAATCTCACGAACTGACTGGATAAACCCTAAACATCCATCGCCATAGGTCTCTCTAAAGCCGGTAAATAGGCCAAACTCCCCAAACTCTCCGCCCGGCGACTCAAGGCATCGGCTATCACATTGTCCTTGCCCGGGTGATAAAGAATAGTAATATCATAATCCTTCGGTAGCTCCAACCATCTCCTCTGGAGCAAGTTCATATCTTTCTGCTTGAACAAGTGCTGCAAACTTCGATGATCCGCATAAATCTCACAAGGCACGGCGTACAAATAATGGCGCCAGATCTTCAAGGCATGAACAATAGCAGCTAACTCAAGGTCATGGACATGATAGTTCCTTTCATGCACCTTCAACTGTCTAGACGCGTAGGCAATCACCCTACCGTCCTGCATCAGTACCGCCCCATGTCCAACTCGTGAGGCATCATTATATACTGTACAGGACCCCGAACCAGTAGGCAAAATTAGAATAGGGGCTGAAGTCAAAGCTGTCTTGAGCTTTTGGAAGCTCGCCTCACACTCGTATGACCACTGAAAAGGAGCACCCTTCTGGGTCAATCTCGTCATAGGGGCTTCAATCGACGAGATCCCCTCCACAAAATGACGGTAATACCTCGCCAGGCCAAGGAAACTGCGGATTTCTGTAGCTGAGAAGGGCCTTGGCCAACTCTGCACGGCCTCTACCTTCTTCGGATCCACCCGAATGGCCTCACTCGAAACCACATGGCCTAGAAATGCCACAAAACTCAACCAAAACTCATATTTTGAGAACTTTGCATATAATTTCTTTTCCCTTAGAGTCTGAAGCACTGTCCTCAGGTACTGCTCATGATCTTGCCGGCTCCGGGAGTATACAAGAATATCATCTATGAAACAATGACGAATGAGTCGAGATAGGTCCTGAATACACTGTGCATCAAATGCATATAATGTGCTGGGGTGTTGGTTAGCCCAAATGACATGACAAGAAACTCGTAATGACCATACCGAGTCATGAAAGCGGACTTCGGGATGTCCGGCTCCCGAATCTTTAGCTGGTGATAACCTGAGCGAAAATCAATCTTAGAAAACACTTGTGCGCCCTGAAGCTGGTCAAATAGATCATCAATACGAGGCTAAGGATATTGGTTCTTTAGTGTAACTTTGTTCAACTGACGATAATCGATACACATGCGCATAGAACCATATTTTTTCTCTTCAAACAAGACAGGAGCACCCTAGGGTAAAACACTGGGTCAGATAAAACCGTTATCAAGCAATTCCTTTAACTTATCCTTCAACTCCTTCAACTCAGGAAGAGCCATACGGTAAGGAGGAATAGATATGGTCTGAGTGCCTGGCAACAAATCAATACCAAAATCAATGTCTCGATCGAGTGGCATCCCGGAAGATCAGTTGGGAACACATCGAGGAAATCCCGTACTACTGGAACAGTGTCAACATAAGGTGTATCAGCACTGACATCTATCATATGGGCTAAATACGCGGCGCACTCCTTCTATACCGTACTCTGAGATTTAAGAAAGGATATAACTCTATGGGAGTGTGACCAAAAGTACCACTCCATGCAATACGCGGAATACCTGGCATAGCCAGCGTCACACTCTTAGTGTGACAATCAAGAACATTATACTGGGGCGACAACCAATCCATGCCCAAGATAATATAAAAATCAACGATATCAAGTAATAAAAGATCTGCCCTTGTTTCAAAATCACAAATAGTAACTAAACACGACCGATATACGTGGTCCACAACAAGGGAATTTCCCACGGGAGTAGAAACATAAACAGGAGAGCTCACGGTATCTCGGGCTGTACCCAAATGCGGAGCAAAATAAGATGATACATAAGAGTAAGTAGATGCTGGATTGAATAGAACCGATGCCTCTCTGTGACTAACCAATATAATTCATGTTATAATGGAATTGGAGGCAACAACCTCGGCACAATCAGGAACGGCATAAAATATGGCCCAGCCCCTACCTTGAGGGCGACCTCTATCTCCCCGATCCCTGCCCCTGGTTGGTTGGGCAGGTGGGGTGGTAGCTTGAGCTGGAACAATGGCCTGCTGACCTTGTAGAGCATGCTGAGGTTGTGGAGTCTGAGAAAGCATACCCCTACCATGTGTGCGGCACTCTCTAACCAAGTGGCGGGTATCCTTGCACTCAAACAAAACTCTGGGAGGGCGCGGTGGCTGTGACTGACTGGACCCACCCCAGCTAGATTGACCTCTGGAAGTTCCCTGCGCAGGAGATATGCTAGAAATCGGAGGTGCATAATAAGGCTCCTGAGACCTGGGAGGAGCTAGAGTACTGCTGGATGATGGAAGAGCTGAGTGAACTGCGCGAACCGTATAGACCCTACCATGACGTCCTGCTCCTGAAGTACGGGTACATGAGAAATGACCTGACTCTCGAGATCTCTTAGCCTCTCTCTCCTCTCGCTCTCTGGCATTCATACCCTCTATCCTCCTGGCTATACTCACCACCTGCTGAATGGGTATATCCATCTCCAAATCTCGCACCATGCCAGACCTAATGCAATAAATAAGACCCTCGATAAACCTGCAAACCCTCTCACAAATAGTATCCACCAAAGCAGGCGCATGCCTGGCCAACCTAGTGTAACGGATGACATACTCAGAGAAAGTCATAGGGCCCTGACGCAAGTGTTCAAACTCCGCGCGCCATGCATCTCGGAGGCTCTAGGGAACAAACTCCCTCTGAAACATATCTGAAAACTGAGTCCAAGTCAGGGAGACAGCCTCGTCCGGGCTGTCTAACTCAAAGGTTCGCCACCAGTCAAAGGCGGCTCCCCAAAGCTGGAAAGCTGCAAAGGAAACCCCACTCTAAGCAGTAATAACCATGGTGCGGAATATGCAGTGACAATCCTTCAAAAACCCCAAAGCATCATCTGTAGCTAGTCCGCTGAAAATAGGAGGGTCATACTTCTTGAACCGCTCCAATCTAGGCTGCTCATCCTCTGAAGCAGGTGCCCCATCCTCGGGCTGAACCGGTACTGCAGGCTGGGTAGGAATAATGTCTGGAATCTGTACCCTCTACTCTGGAGTGCGGGCTGCGAGAGTCTGGGCTCCTCCCATGTCCTGAAACATGGCTGCAGGAAGTGGGAGTAACCCTGCCTGCGGCAGCGTAGTATACATGCTCATGAACTACGCCAATGCCTCCTGACTAACTGGAGTAGTGGTCGATGTGGGAGTCTCTGGTGCCTGAGTCCTGACTGGGTCCGCTGGTGGCACCTCGGCGGCTGCTAGCGCAGGTGCTCTGGCAGCACAACGTGCACGTCCATGACCCGTGCCCCTAGCTGCTGCAGGAGGGGGAGCAGGTGCTTGATCGTCCCGGGTCATGCGTGTCCTCACCATCTGTGAGAGAATAGAAGATAGAAGTTTAGAATCGGTGTCAAAAACATAGCACGACAAGGAATTCAACGAAGTGAAGTTTTTTCCTAAACAGTTACATAGGCTCTCGTAGATAAGTACAGACGTCTCCGTATCGATCAGTAAGACTCTAATAAACCGGCCTGTGTCTCGTGACTCCTATGAACCTAGAGCTCTGATACCAACTTGTCACGACTCTAGTTCACCAATCGTGGACCTGTAATGACGGAACCCAGTCTTCACGACTCAGTAAGCGTGACACATTACGAAAATTCAACAACCTTTAGGAAACGATATACAATACTGAATAACATAGGAAAATGTATAGGGTGACGCTGGAACATACACTTCAAATCAAAACAATGTAACCAACTCCAAGACCCGGAAACCCACGGGAAACACAGGCTAAGAGAAAAAACATAATATACGGCTCTAACATCCGGAAGTGTCTATAACAACTGAATACGTGAAAGGGAACTGCTAACTAAAAGGTAGAGTAGAAGGAGACTCTTCGGATCTGCGGACACGGCAGATGCATACATCAAGTTTCCAAGTGAAGTTACGAACTCACTAATAGCGCGCTCGACCAGAAGTACCTGGATCTGCACAACGAAAGTGTGAAGATGAGTAGCATGAGTACACCACAGCAGTACTCAGTAAGTGCCAAGCCTAACCTCGGTGGAGTAGTGACGAGGTAGGTTGAGGCCCTACTGAGATGAACATAAGAAATAATATAAGATAAATAAATAGTAGATAATGAAGTAAATTCCGAATATCTAGCAAGACAATAAGTAAAACGGAACAGGCCACAAATACAATCTACGAACACAAGAAAATTCACTCAAAAGCCTGGATGCCACATGGAGCTCTAGGAATTGAACCCGCAGTCCATTTTTACCAATATCTGAGGATCTCCCGGGAATCCAACCCGCAGTCCACCATACCAATAAAAGAGGATCTCGGGGAATTGAACCTGCAGTCCATCATACAAATAACAGAGGATCTACGGGAATTGAACCCGCAGTCCATCATACCAATTACAGAGGATATCCAGGAATTGAACCCGCAATCCATCATACCAATAATAAGGGATCTCCGGGAATTGAACCCGCAGTCCATCATACCAATAATAGAGGATCTCCGGGAATTGAACACGTTGTCCATCTTACCAATAACAGAGGATCTCCGGGAATTGAACACGTTGTCCATCTTACCAATAACAGAGGATCTTCGGGAATTGAACACGTAGTCCATCATAACAATAACAGAGGATCTCCAAGAATTGAACCCACAGTCCATCATACCGATAACAGAGGATCTCCGGGAATTGAACCCCCAGTCCATCATATCAATAACAAAGGATCTCTGGGAATTGAACCCGCAGTCCCAATCGTAAAGACATCACAATAATCCAATATTTAATAGAAAGAAACCAAGTACAAGCAACCGATAAGGATCTAGAGCTAGCATGCTCGCAAAAAGTACAGATATTTCAATTTAGTGAATTAGAACAAATAAGTTACAAACATGCTTTTCCTAAGCTAAAACAAGTGAAATTGTATTAATAACAATTAAATACGTGAAGAAACACAGTCTAAATAAGTCAGGTAAGGTGAATTTTCAACAACTAGCACAAGTACACGCTCGTCACCTCATGAACAAGGCATTTAAACAACAGTCAAGAAATCCTAAGGGGAGAGGTCCCCCACACAAAGTTAGACAAGTCACTTACCTCGAACCGGTACAAAATCGCTAAGAATCAATGCCCTTTCCACGAGTATCCGAATCTGAGTGGCCCAAATCTATTCAAACCAATTACATATTGTAAATAACATCGCAAGTAACTAATTACACTGTTAAAGTTAAAGCTAAGGTGCGAAAATTGTGAAATGACCAAAATGCCCCTCAAGCCAACGTCTCGAAATCGAATAATGTTTCACATTTTAAGAAACCTAGTCCTCTCACGAGTCTAACCATATAAAAATCTCCCAAATAGTTGTCAAATTCCCCTTCAAATCATCAAAGTTAGGTCTAAGAACTTTACCCCAATTTCTATTCAAAATTCGAAATTAAAGCTTGAATTTGAGATTAGATTAGCGGGTAATAATCATAATGGAGTAAGGAATCGTTACCCAATGTTTGCCTCTAACTCGAGCTGTCTAGCTTGAATTTGATAAAAGTGGAAGAACCCTCATTTTTTAAAAGTTTATAAATGTTCTGATGCTTTGTTCAATGCGATCGCATGAAGGAAGATGCGATCGCGTAGAGTAAGATGTGAAGGCCCAGAAGTTGGCCTATGCGAATGTAGGGCAGGTCCTGCGATCGCAGAAGAGAAAAACTGGACTTATGCGATCGCAACATGGTCTCTGCGATCGCGTAGAGTAAATTTAGGCCCCTCGGCACCAGCCCAGATTACTCAGTACAATTGCATGAAAGGGAGTGCGAACACAAAGAAGGGGGCGACAGAACTATGCGATCGCATGAAGGTTTCTGTGATCGCATTAAAGGAATTAAGGCCCCCCCAAAAAAGCACTATGCGATTGCAGAGAAGAAAAGGGTCTGCAATTGCTGAGTGAATTTTCTACAACTCTCAAAGTTCTAAATTGCTCCGTTGAGCATCCGAAACACACCCGAGGCCCCCCGGATCCTAACCAAACCTACGGACATATCCTATGACATCATTCAAACTTGTACCAATCCTTAAACCACCTAAAACAACGCCAGAAACACGAAGTTTAGGCCTCTGGGTACCAACCCAGATTACTTAGTGCGAACGCGTGAAAGGGAGTGCGAACACAAAGATGGGGAGACAGAACTATGCGATCACATGAAGTTTTCTGCGATCACATTGAAGGAATTATGGCCCCCCAAAAAAAGCACTACGCGATCGGATGGGCACCCATGCGATCGCAGAGAAGAAAAGGGCCTGCAACTGCTGAGTGAATTTTTTGAAACTCTCAAAGTTCTCATTTGCTCCATTGAGCATTCGCAACACACCCGAAGCCCCCGGAACCCCAACCAAACCTATGGACATATCCTATAATATCATTCAAACTTGTACCAATACGTAAACCACCTAAAACAACGCCGGAAACACGAATTAATCAATGATTTGAACTTAAAAACTTCAAAACTTAACCAAACTCGCTTTCGATTGAAAAACTAACCAAAACACGTCCGATTGACCTGAAATTTTGCAGGACGGCCTAAATGACATGACAGTGCTACAACAACTTTCGGAATCCCATTCCGATCCTCACTATCGGACCGGAAACTTCAAAATTCTAACTTTCGGCATTTCTAGCCTAAATGAGCTACGGACATCCAAAATACATTCCGAGCACGCTCCCAACCCCGAATCACCTAACGGAGCTAACAGAACAATCGAATTTCCATTACAAGGTCCTCTTCACAATGTTCTAATTACGGACCATTTTTCAACACTTAAGCTCTCATTTAGGAACTAAGTGTCCCAAAACACTCCGAATTTTATTATCGAACATCCCGGCAAACTAAAATAGCAGAAATGAACTTACGGGAAGCTGTTAATGGGGGAACAGAGCATAAATTCCAAATACGACCGGCCGGGTCGTCACATCATGTCATGCTAGACATATAAGATATTGAAAATTGATTGCACATATCATTGACTTTATACTTTCAAGTGTTTAAAATACATGTCCAAAGCTAGATGTCTTTCGTATGAAACCATTTCTTTTTGAATTGTGTATCGTCTATTTGGCCAATATTTTTGTGTCTGTCTCGACAGCCTTAATATCCTCATCTATACTTAGCGCTATGATAGATGTCGTCAACGAACATTTTATATCGATTCAAATATTTTTCATGCAGACATAACATAAAGATCTCTTCATACATATATTCAGGTACCTGAACCTCTCCTGAGATTTAATAAAGTACTGTGTTATGTGATCTTCTAGGTTACTTGCCTCCTTTATTATGATCATTTTCTCATCTTCTTTATCAATACATTTTTTGAAATCAATCTGTCTATACGCTTTAAGAGTACCATATACTTTGTCCTTCTAGGACTTATTGTAATAGGAGCATTTACAATGAGAATATAATTACTTTCTTTGGGTCAGCGAATGCGTCTGGCATGCATTGCAATATATTGCACATGAATTATCCTTTTATGAACATCAAGTTCATATTATTTTATTCGAGGATCTATATGTACAAATGATAATTCATTCCACGTAATATCTTCTCAACTATTTATCTTGTCTTCCCCTTATGATAGAAAAACTAACTTGCTTCCAACTTTGGGAACCCATCTTTATGCATTATGGTGTCAGTCAAAATATACACTGCACAATTATTATAATAAGATGAAATTATTTGGTTCCTGACCCTGAACCACTTGTGAGCAGAGAATGTAATATACGTTCATATATAATATATATCAAACTAATATATATAACCTTGTTCTCATAAGAAATTGTTTAACTATTAAGTGGAGGCACTCAATAAATTATTTTTCTAAACCAACTATGATGTAAACAAACATATCAAGATAAATTGCTTTGAATAGAAAATATGAAAATTATGCTCGAAATTAAATTACTGAGCAAGTTACCTCGCAAACACCGGCCAAGTTGCGGGTTAATAATAATCTCACAGGTAATCATCTCATAGATGCATCTTATATGACATACATGGCATGTCAATAGGTCTATATTCACCTTTCATATTTCCAGCATTCATGGGATTCAATCTCAATTTTAGTTGGTCCATTAATTTATGAAAACAAACAACATAAGAGAATTCGTAAAGAACTTTCTAGTTCTTTAATATATAACTATGTGAATTCTCTTTTATTTTTGCACATCTGTTCACGCCCAATTATGCCTTATAAAAAGGACACGCGGACGTTGCAAATATAATCTGAGCATTTAGCCTAGATTCGAACCTACAAGGAATTAACCTATCAATTACTTTCGTTAGACTTACTAAATTCTACGAAATCAACTTCTCAATTGATTGAATAATAGTTGAGAATATTTTTACTAACTATGACAGATTGCAATTAAGTAAACAACATTGACTATGATTAAGTTGTAAAACATTAAGAGAAATATCTAAGGTTATGATTTTCCCTATTTGTCATGATCCAGTTCACCCTCCGTGAACTGTCGTGATGGCACCTAGTCCCTACGACTAGGTAAGCCTAACAAGTGCAGAAAAATAATCTAAACTTTGCAGAAATATAACTTAAAACCAAGATTTAACAAAATGGAAACGAAATATAAAATGCCACTTGCATATACAGAACAATATCCCAAACTTCTACATCTTTATCCCAAAACTGGAAATCTTACGGGAACACATCTCTAACTCCGAAAATGTCTAAATCAACAGTACGATAAAATGGCTAACACTAAACGATATAATAAAGATGATGACTCTTCGGTCTGCGGACGCGGAAGATGTACCTCGAAATCTCCAAAAGCTCTCCATGCCTCAAGGATGGTAAGCCTGTGCAGTGGTACCTGGATCTGCACATGAAAAATATGCGCAGAAAGGGCATGAGTAAACCAAAACAGTACTCAGTGAGTGCCAAGCCTAACCTTGGTCGGGTAGTGACGAGGAAGGTCAATGCCCATGCTGAGGTAAATAATAACAAAACCAAACAGTATAATGGAGAATCTACAGTAACAGTCTATATAGGATAATAAGAATACAGTAACAAAAATAGAAAAAAGGCAAAACATAAGGAAATACCACTCACAACAAGGATAATAACCGGAGATCTCTTGGTATCCCGAGGATCACTTGGTATCCTCAATATACACACCGGGGATCTTTTGGTATCCTCAATACATATCCCAAAGATCTCTTGGTATCCTCAACACTCATGCCAGGGATATATTGGTATCTCGCACCTTAGTCCAGATCATAATACGTGCAGGGGATCTCCCGGGATGTCGTCCCGTAGTCCCAAATTAAACACACAACAGCTCAAGGATATCAAAATAAATACTAAGTTCGTACAAGTAAACAATTAATTCTAGCCTAACATGATTCACGTAATGCAATTAAGGAAGTATTGGTAAATAGGCAATTAAGTCAACTAAACATGCTTTTCTAAACTAACACAAGCTAAGTTTGCAAAAGGAAAAAACAGGTAAGGAAGGAACTCAGTTAAAAATACTTAAAGCAAAACAGGATTTTCAACAATTAGCTCAAGTAAGCACTCATTACCTCATGTACAATGCATTTCAACTATCAAATATCATATCCTAAGGGGAAGGTCTCCCACACAAGGTTAGACAAGCCACTTACCTCGAAACGACTCAAAATCAACTAGAAATCACGTTCTTTCCACAAGTATCCGGCTCCAAATTGCCCAAATCTATTCAATTCCATTTTATAATGTAAATAATACTTCAAGAAGTTGATTCCACAATTAAATTCTAAGCTAATACGCGAAATTATATTAATTGACCAAAATGCCCCTCGGGCCCATGTCTCAAAATTAGGGGAAATTTATATTTTCAGAATCGTCACACTCACACGGGTTTAATCATATAAGAATTTCTCAAATCGGATGTCAAAAACCCAATCAAAACTTAATCTCTACGTCTAAGAACTTTTCCCCCAATTTCTACCAAAATTCCGAAATTAAAGGACGAATTTGAGTGAAGAATCGTAGAAATTAGTCTAACCGAGTAAGAATCACTTACCCAAGTCACCCTGGTGAAAATATCCTTAAAACTCGTGATCTCCGAACTCCCAAGTTGAAAATATGAGTTATACTCTAAACCCTCGATTTTGGGTTTTAAATTCTCTTCCCTGATGTTGTTCATTGCGATCGCAAGAAATCATTTGCGTTCGCAAAGAGTAAAAAGTGAAGGGTCCTACGTGAACGCGACCTGAAGCATGCGATCGTAGAAGAGGACAAAAGTGGCTTACGCATTCGTGGTCTAATTCATGCGAACGCGGTGAGGTAAATGGCTACTGAGCCACGACTCAGTTTCTACTATGCGAATGCGAGAAAGGGAATGCAATCACAAAGAAGGAAGGGGCGGTACTATGCGATCGCGATTTAAGAAATTTGATTGCGAAGAAGAAATTCGGCCTCCTCTGGAATTACACTATGCGAACGCATATAGAAGGCTGCGATCGTGTAGAAGGAAACCAGATACTAGCAGTTTAGCAATTCAACAAGTTCAAAAAATGACCCGTTGAGCATCCGAAACACACCCGAGGCCCTCCGAACCTCAACCAAACCTAAGAACATATCCCATAGCATCATTCAAACTTGTTCCAAGCTTCGGAATGCCATAAATTATATCAAAACGCCTACTTTTCTTCGGATTCAAGCTTAAGAATTTCAAAAACTCTAAAAATAAACTTTCGATCAAAAAGTCAATCAAACCTCATCTGAACACCCTGAAATTTCACACATATCACAAATGACATGATGAAGCTACTGCAACTCTTGGAATTCTATTCCGACTCTCGGATCAAAATCTCACTATCGAACCGAAAACTTCCAAAATTTAATTTTTGGCATTTCAAGCCTAAATTAGCTATGGACCTCCAAAATACTATCCGAACATGCTTCTAACCCCAAAATCACCCAACAGAGCTAACAAAACTAGATTTCCATTCTGAGGCGGTCTTCACATTTTTCCGACTACGGTAAATTTTCCAACACTTAAGCTCTCATTTAGGGATTAAGTATCCCAAATCTCTCCAAAACTCAAAAATCGAACATCCGGCATGGACATTAGCAGAAATAAACTTGGGAAAAGCAGTTAATTGGGGATCAGGGTGTTGCTTCTTAAGACGACATATCGGGTCATCACATTATTGATGGAATCCCTTCCGGTTATGTTTCTCATAAATTTACCAAATAGTATCTATGAATCATGAGCACTCTTGTTACCGTAAATCTTTCCCGAGTAATCATGATAATTTACTAGACGCACTCTCCCGAATTACGCTAGCTGGATTATTTTACTAGAACTCATTTTAGATTGTACCCAATGCTTCGTTACCTCGAATCCCACCTTTAAACCCTCAGTTATTGATCCCTCGTATACTTTGGGAGTGGTGTTGTTTAAAAATTACCTAACTATGCACTCTCTCCCGAGTTATGCACACTAAATAGGCACATTTAATTAAGGATCATGTCAATTAACTACAACAAGCACATATTTGAACAACTAGAGATTAAACTGGACAAACTATATTAACATAACAATAAGTTCATTCTTCAATAGGTTCCATCAAAATTCTAGACTACAAAATTAACTACTCATGACAAAACAAGATAAAACTACTAAATTATTCATAATGGGTAATTGCAATAATAAAGACAAGATAGAAGAACTCTAATGTTTTGTTACTCTTCTCACACTTGTTCTTCCTCCAAAGTAGTATTAGTAAATAGCTTAAACATGTCTTGGGCAAGATTCTATAGCTTATAAGGGTTTGGAACAAGTTTTCCCCGAATTACACTTTGGTCCCTAATTTTCTTGAACATGAACAGTTCACCGCGGTCGTAGCAAGACCACAATGAACGTTGAACATTCTGCCTCGGGTACTTCATATGCCGCGGTTCCACCGCGGTCGCGGTGGATTTCACTCAGTCCATTTTTTTTGCTTCTTCATGCTCGGGTATTTCTTGATTGGGTGTTTTCTTCACATTATTGACTCCAAAACACTCCGTAGTGCTTCCTTACTTACATTATTCCCTGCGAAGCAAAAGAACACCATTTAGAGCATTTTGTTATCAATTCGTCTATAAAAAACAATAAAATAGTAATATTAAGGTTTAAATATCATCTATATAGCCTAATATCAACACCCCGCACTTAAATCATTGCTAGTCCTCTAGCAATTCACCACACTCTATCAAAGTTCCTTCTCTAAGCTTTTCCCTTAATGACTAACATCTTGAATAATTTACCAGAATTGCACCTAGCAGTGAGCAATCTTCGCCTAAAAAATCGACTCTCACGTGCCATGTATTATTCATACTTACTCAAGTAACTCTACACAGAATTCAAGACTTGCCTTTCCTTCGTGAATCATATGCCCTCACATCAACAAGAGAGTAGTTCCACATTTATTAATATTTGGAACAATTAGGAACTTATATAGACAAAATTCGCTCACTCTCAAAAAGAACATTCACATGCCACAAAGATGCACCATAGTCTTCCTCGTAGTGTACTAATCTACTAATCGAGCTCACTCAATCTAAGATCAATAAGACTTCACTTGGTTGTAATGTAGGCTAAAGGATGGGTAGGATATAGTAACTAACCTCCCCAAGCACTTTTAATACAATTACATTAACCTTCAAAACCATACTTATGTCAACCAAACAATCCACTACTTTTTAATTGCAACATCCCCATCCATTAGGTGCAACAAACCACCACTTTGATTACTATATTTACTCAATTTTTTCTCTGCGGTTCTTATTCTTTTACTTTTCCAAACACTGCACCTTTTCTCTATTTCAATGGTTCCACTCAAGAACCAAACCACCATCCTACACTTTTGCTTTTGCATAATTTTAATATCATTCAAGTGTTTATGGGAGGTAAAGGGCTCAAATAGAAGGCTATTCAAACAATTGGGTAAGGTTCGCAATGTGTTTGCCAAGAAACAGGCTTATAAGCACAATGGGGTTAACTACTATGTATTTCATTCAGGTGGGTTTACATTATATATCTTGCTTAACAAAGAAATGCATGTATCACTTCTAAGAAATAAATGAAAATACTATTTTGCTTTGCAAACACAAATGGCAAGTTCTAGGCATCAAATGTAAAACATGGAATACAATATATATGGCACATGACCCACTCTGTATTGATTTATCACGATATTCTCTTTTGAGTGTTCAAGCCAGCTACAAACATACAACGTTTAGGCACTTTTAGCAAGAGTCAACCATTAAGACTAGGTGTTACACTCTAGTATCGATTTTGTTCAGGTGTACTAAAGCCAAGGAACTCTCTTTGTATTTCAGCTCGTGGTCCATCAATGCTAATTAAGACTAAAAAAACTAAACAAAAACTACCTGCACCCGGTTCAAGCTAAACTCTTAGAAAATAACCGTAGCCCAAAGAAAAATCAAGGGGGAGATAATATAACCTAAAAACAAAAAAATAAAAAATCTTTTTGGTATTTTCTCTAGACTAACTTCTCTCAAGAACTATTTCAATATCCATCATCAGGAAGAGTCCTTATATTTTATTTTTTTAATGTATTTTTGTTCGACTCATGTCCCTCAAGAGACCCACGGAAAGGTGTCCGTCGTTAGTCCAAGTCGAATTTAATTACATGATCCTACCATACCAATCAATCAAAACTTAAGCAAAAAGTTGCACAATCTATTTACAACAACCTCATACAACAACAACCATCCCCCACCCCATACTTAAAAATATGGCATGTCCCCATGTCAACAAATACAAAGCAGAGTAAGGAAAAGGGACTTCCCTGAAGATCAATCCTGATCAGAGATAGTGCCAAGATCGAGGTGACATGCTCGTCCTAGTGGTCGAAGCCATCCCATAATATATTTCTCTGACTTTTCTTGTTGACTGGTCAGAGTGTTAATGCTGGTGTCCAAGTCCGTGACAGAAGTGCGGAGACCAGCCATTTCCTGCTCCAGGGCGTCAGGTGGGTAACTCGACGGGCCTGTGATGGGCCTGCCTCTTCAACTCTCGGAGTTGGTGGGAACTCAATTGCCTCAACATCATCATCATCAGATTTCATCAACATTCACAACGGGCTCCATCCCAATTTTGATTTTTCTGGCCACGAACGGGGCTTTCAATGGCAATTTCCCATCAGCTCTAAGGTCTTCAAGGACTCTAGCAAGACGACACAACTTGGTGACTAGAAAAGGGAAGTAGAAGCCTTTGAGTAACTCAGGTGATATAATGAGCATCTCGTCATGGAGGAGCCGGGCCACATCAAAATTTCTGTGTGCCATAAAACAGTAGATCGTTGATGCCCGTGGTAGATTAACATTGGTCCTATTGCTGGAGGGCAACAACCGACTGTTGAAAATGGTGAGCTAATACTTAGCCTCCCTATTGAGAGACTGGGAGTTAAGTGTGATCTTTTGCTTGATCTATATGTGTTCTCTATCTGGCACATAGATAGTTTCAAGAAGAGTTCCCCACAAGGCACTTGTACGGCTAAAAGTAAGATAAGCATCAGCTTTTTCCCTGAACACTGGCAACCGATGCACCCAGCGGATGGTCTCTAAGGACGCATTTACCCGGGTCTTACGAACAGTAACAACTGTATTCTCATGTTCCAGTCAGTTAGCATAAAACTCCCTGACCATCTGAACATTGGCCTCCCCCGGAACCTCGAAGAAGATATCAAGCTAACACCTCCTCAACTCGTTAAAGATATTCGGGCATTACACCTCTAAGGCTTGTCAGTCTATATGCACCTCATGTAGCAATTTCTTGGTTGCCTTTGCATTGTACCTGTCCTCCTCCGATTTGGAGACAAACCTAGTGCTGTCAAACTATGGCGCACTGGCATGACCTCTAGCTATCGAGGAGCTTTCTGGTCCACTAACGGAGGACCCGGTGTTGTGTCTCTTCCTAGATGGATTTGTTGCACCTGTCAAATGGAGAAAGACCTATCCGTGAGTGAGTGAAATGTATGACTATGGTAGGTTACTCAGACTTTACCACAACCAAGTCACATTAGCCCTTATAACTCCATTGAGGAAATTTCCCAAATACCTTGTGGGCAAGACAATTTCTTCATATAGATAGCCCATATGGATATATCTAAGCTTCCCCCAAATCAAAGATTCTACTACACCATCACACCCCACATTACTTCAGTCAATACCCACAAACATACACCTTGTCACCACCTGGATGGATGAAGGAGTGAGAGTAATGGAGATGGAGGAAGTAGGATGCGTGAAGAAGAATAAAATTGGGGGGGGGGTGTTTAAAATAGAAGAAAAAGAAAAGAAATAAAAAGAAAAAAATAATAAAGAAAACGTACCTGGTGCCTATCGCGGTCCTACCGCGGATGCGGTGGGTTAAATAGTCTGAGGCAAAATTATAACATCTCACCACGGTTCTATCGCGGTTCCATCTCGATCGTCGTGGGTTGGAAGACGCGAGGCAGAATACTCGCCTCTCACCGCGGTCTTGCCGCGGTTCTGCCGCGGTCGCAGCGCTGCCCACTTTTTTTCTTGTTTTTTTTATTATTGGAATTTACATAGGAAAACACTAACAACAAAGTTTGTGGGTTGCCCCCACGCAGCACCTGATTTAACGTCATGGCACGACACATATAAGCGTATTTACGATTCGCTCAACCTCTGAGGTTCTGTCAGTTGGATATTTGTCACATCTTTTGGTTCACTCATTCCTACATATAGCTTTTATCTTTTCCTGTTGACTATAAATATGTGAGAGTCTTTCTCCGAGGCAATCTCCATGGCCTCTGAAGGGAATACTTCGACCACGCGAAATGGACCATACCATTGTGACTTGAGCTTTCCCGGGAATAACCTTAATCTTGAGTAATAGAGCAATACCTTGTCCCCGGGGTTGAAATGTCACTCAACAATGTTGTGATCATGCAGCCTCTTCATTCTTTCCTTGTACAACCTTGTGCTCCCAAAATCCAGATATCTGAACTCGTCGAGCTCATGCAATTAAGTGATTCTCCTTGTGCCTGCAGCCTTAATGTCTAGGTTCAGCTGTTTCAGTGCCCACCAAGCTTTGTGTTCAAGTTCCACTAGCAAGTGGAAGGCCTTACCAAATACCAACTTATATGATGACATACTAATTGATGTTTTAAAAGCAGTTCTACAAGCCAAAAGTGCATCATCTAGCTTTTTTGCCCAATTAGTTCTTGTGGCGTTTACAGTCTTGGTCAATACACTCTTTATCTCTCTATTAGACACTTCTACCTTTCCACTGGTCTGCGGGTGATAAGGGGTATCCATTACAGAAGTGGGTGCCTCCGTCACTGATAATCGCTCTCGAGGTCCCAAAACGGGTGAATATTTTCTTCATCAAAAATCCCACCACACTCTTGCATCATTAGTGGGCAACGTGCAGCTTCTACCCATTAGACACGTAATCCACAATAACAAGCATGTACTTATTGCCAAAGAAGATGATGAAGGATCCCATGAAGTCAATCCCCCATACGTTAAACACTTCCACCTCTTGAATCGGGTTAATGGGCATCTCATGGCAACGTGAAATGTTCCCGGTTTGTTGACATTCATTGCAGCCCTTCACCCATTGGTGCGCATCTTTAAACAATATTGGCCAAAACAAACCTGCCTCTAGCACTTTTACAGCTGTCCTGACTCCACCAAAATTCCCTCCATACGCTGATGCATGACATGCCTGCAAAATAGAAGATTGATCCATCTCGGGGACGCACCTCTGGATCATTTTGTAAACACATAGTTGAAACAGGTATGGTTCATCCCAATAATACATGCGTCAATCACGATAAAACTTTTTCTTTTGTACAGAGGAAAGGTCATAGGGAACTATATGCTGGCCAGGAAATTTGCAAAGTCTGCATACCATGGCACTTCCTCAAGACTAGTAGCGAGAAGCTGCTCGTCAGGAAAGGTTTCCAGAATGTCCTCAACCTCAACTAAGTTTCCACTCCCACAAGTCATGATAGATGATCAGCAACTTGGTTTTCTGTGCCCTTAAGGTCATGAATTTCGAGGTAGAATTCTTGCAGTAGAAACACCCACGAATCAGGAGCGGCTTAGAATCCTTCTTCTCAATAAAGTACCCGAGAGCTGGATGATCAATGTATACAATTACCTTAGAGTCAATTAGGTATGATATGAATTTGTCGAAAACAAACACCATAGCCAAGATCTCCTTCTCAGTCATAGTGTAGTTCAACTAGGCTCTACTCAGTGTTATACTGACATAATAGATTGGATGCATTAGCTTGTCTTTCTGCTATCCCGGCACTGCCCCACTACGTAGTCACTGGCATCATACATGAGTTCGAATGGTTGCTCCCAGTCGGGGGCAACAATGATGGGTGCTATGACTAACCACTTTTTTAACTCCTTGAATGCTACCCTGCAATCATCAGAAAACAAGAAACGGTGATCTTTTTCTAACAAATTACAGAGAGGGTTGGCAATTTTTGAGAAGTCTCTTATGAATCTCCGATAGAAACTGACATGCCCGAGGAAGTTCCTGATTGCCTTGACTGAATTTGGAGGTTCCAGCTTTGCTATCACGTCAACCTTAGCGCGATCTATCTGGATACCTTTACTAGACACATGATGCCCCAAGACTATGACCTCTTGTACCATAAAATGGCACTTCTCCCAATTAAGAACCATGTTAGTCTCAATACACCGCTTCAGCATACGAGTCAGATTTACAAGGCAGTCATCAAATGCGTTTCCCACCACTGAGAAATCATCCATGAATACCTCATTTATGTCCTCTACCATGCCAGTGAATATGGCCATCATGCACCATTGGAATGTGGTGGGTTCATTGCATAGGCAAATGACATCCTCCGAAAGGCATAAATTCCATATGGGCAAGTGAAGGAGGTCTTCTCTCTGTCCTCTGGTGCAATGGAGATCTGATTGTACCCTGAGTACCCGTCCAAAAAATAGAAGTGTGACCTCTCTGCCAATCTGTCTAGCATCTGATCAATGAAGGGAAGTGGGGAGTGGTCTTTCAGTGTGGCCAGATTTAACTTTCTGTAGTCCATGCAAATTCTCCAGCCAATTACGGTTCTTGTTGAGATTAGTTAATTCTTATCATTTTGATCACCGTCATGCCACCCTACTTAGGCACACATTGTACTGGGCTAACCCAGCTGCTGTCAGAGATTGGGAAAATGATTCCCGCATCTAACCATTTTATCATTTGTTTCTTCACCACATCCTTCATGTTGGTGTTCAGCCTTCTTTGATGTTCCCTGGAAGGTTTGTGTCCCTCTTCCAGCAGAATCTTATACACACAGTAGGCGGGGATGATCCCCTTAATATCTTCCATGGTCCACCCAATGGCAGTCTTTCACTCCTTGAGTACCTGCAAAAGTTGTTGTGCCTGTACATCTAATAGACTAGATGAGATAATAACAGGTAATGTGGAGTCAGGTCTATGGAACTCATATCTGAGATGGGGGGGGGGGGGGAGTGGCCTTAATTCCAGCTTTGGTGGTTCTTCGATGGATGGCTTGGCTGGAGGAGTTTCTCTATTTTCTAAGTACAAGTGCTCAAATTCAAGAGTTTTATCCCAGAACCATTTGCCGTCTATCGCCGATACCCATTCTACCTGTTCTTCTCCATTCAGCTCATCTAGATTCATCAGACTTGCAGCAAGAGGGTCCTCAATAGTCAGCATCTCATCATTAGTTTCCACAATTACATCCACGACATCAATAAGAGAGCAATTAGCGAATTCACTTGGTCGCGTCATAGATTTTTTCACATTGAATGTTATCTCTTCATCGTTCAATCTCATCTTGAGCTCCCCAGTCTCACAATCAATGAGAGCTCTCCTAATGGCCAAGAACGACCTTCCCAAAATTATGAGAATTTCTTCATCCACCTTGCAGTCTAAGATTACAAAATCTGCAGGGAAAACAAATTTCTCTACCTGAATCAACACATCATCAGGATACCTGAGGGGCCTTTTACAGTCCTGTCAGCCGACTGCAACAACATGGAGGTGGGTCTAGCTCTTCCAATCCCCAACCTCTTATAGATCGCTAGGGGCATAAGATTGATGTTAGCCCCTATATAACAAAGTTCTTTGGCGACATCAGAGTTACCAATAGTACAAGGAATTGTAAAGCTCCCTGGGTCAGATAACTTCTCAGCAATTGGTGTAGTCACCACTACACTGCAAGTCTGAGTAAGAGTCACTATGGCCGAGTCTTGGAAATCAAATTTTCGGGATTTTAAGTCCTTCGTCATTTTTGCATACCTAGGCATCTATTTAAAATCATCTATCAATGGGATATTTACCTGGATATTATTTCAGCATCTCCAAGAATTTCTTGTATTGCTCCTCTTTTTGGTACTTGGCTAGCCTCTGAGGGAATGGTACGGGAGGTGTCTTCTTCCCAATGATTTGGGATTGATCTTTATCAGCTGCCACCTCAACTACATTTTCCCGGGTTGTCTTAGCTTTTTTCTCAATCTTAATCTGAATGTTATGTTCTTCTTGGGCATGCTGGACTGCCACCTCTATCAGTTTCGTTTACTAGTCTAGCTTAATAGGCACTGGTATGAGTGTCTTAGCCTATCTGCTTTCGCGAGCCCTCTCTTGCTCCACGTCTAAATCTCTACCATTCCGTAGACTCACTACCATCAGCTGCTTCGGGCCTTGATCTTTTAGGTTAATTTGAGTGTCTGCAGGTAATGTCTCATGAGGATGATTGTTTAGAGACATTGAAATTTAGCCCATTTGTACTTCAATATTCTTGATAGCTGAATTATGTGCATTTACTCTTTCACAAATTTTTGCATTAGACCCAATAACCTGCTGCATCATTGCCTCAAGTCTAGCAAACCCATCTTCCTGTCGTCCACCATGCTGCTGCTGAGGAGGATGATACCCCTGCTGCTGATTTTGATTATTATATCCCCGTGGCCTTGGATAAGGTGCTACATCATTAGGAGGTCTCATACCTCCCATATTTCCATTGTTGAACTGTGGCTGGACTGGCCTGTACGGCTGATTTTGCTAGCCCCAATTCTGACCATGCTGTCTCTGGCCTCCATAATTAGACACATAATTCATGTCTTCTGGGCAGTGATGATGATAATGTTCTGCCTTCCACTTGATACCAATTGGCTGACTAATGCAAGATGTGCACAATCCCCCATTGGTAGTATCTACGATGTGTACCTGCTGCTTCTGCCTTAACTCTTTCATCTTTTTGGTGAGTATACTCATCTGTGTCAATAAGGTGTCCATATTTTCCGCCATAGATTTGGATGGATCTAAGGGCATTGAGTGAACCAGTGGAGTGATAGGTGCATTCCTGGTTGTCCATCCTGAATTATGTGCCATCTTGTCAAGAAGACTCTGGCCTTCTCTCCATGTTTTTCTCAAAAATGCTCCACCAACTAAAGCAACAACATTACCCTTCATGCTATCTGAAAATCCCATGTAAAACTGCTTCCCCAACATCAGATCTGGAATACCATGTTGAGGACATATAACCAACATCCCTATGAATCATTCCCATGTTTCATGCACTGTCTCCATTGGCCTCTGTTTGAAACTCAAACTTTCATCAATTTGGTGCGCGGTCTTGTTGGGTGGGTGGAACTTGTTCACGAATTACTTGACTAACTCCTCCCAAGTTGATATGGAATTAATGGGGAGTGAGATTAGCCAGTTCTGGGCCACTCCTGTCACTCAGAACGGAAACAATAATAGCTTGATTGATTCCTGAGTTACGTTGGGCTACCTTTGGGTTTTGCAGTATGAAATTCTTCAAGTTCTATTGACGATCTTCGACTTGTTACCCCGAAAATAGTCCCTTATTTTGCAACAAGTGCAGTATGTTCTTCGTGATTTAGAATGATTCAACCTGTATCTACTGGAGTAAAATTGATGTGGCCAGACTTTTAGTTGTGGGTTGTGCCGAATCATAGAGAATAGCCTCTGGCACAAGAGGTGTCACTGGCGCTATTGGTACAGCTGGGTCTTCTTCGTGATCTCCCATGTCTGGTTTGAATTGTTCATTTGTTTGTTATTATTTATTTTTCCAGTGACCCAATTCAAGGCTCTGAAAACTCTCTCGGGATCTGATAATGCTTTAAGTACTTCACCAGTTCTCGATGAGTTTCTAATCATGCACATGTACAACCAAGTCAACAAACGTTAAAATTTCAATGTAAAGATTGGGTGTAGGGAAAACTGATTGCACTAAGAATTTTTGTATTTCTTACAATTGCAAGTGATAAGACTGTTAATGCTCCGGCAACGGCGCCAAAATTTGATCACGCCCAACTATGCCTTATAAAAAGGACACGCACACGTTGCAAATATAATCTGAGTATTTAGCCCAGAGTCGAACCCACAAGAAATTAACATATCAATTACTCTTGTTAGACCTTCTAAATGCTAGGAAATCAACTTCCCAAATGTTGGAATAATAGTTGAGGATATTTTTACTAACTATGACATACTGCAATCAAATAAACAAGATTAACTATGATTAAGTTGTAAACAATTAAGAGAAGGATCTAAGGTATTAATTTCCCTATTGATGAAATCCCTTCTGGTTAAGTTTCTCATAGATTTACCCAATAGTCTCTATCAATCATGAGCACTTTTATTACCATAAATTTCTCCCGAGTAATCACGATAAATTACTAGATGCACTCTCCCGAATAACGCTAGCCGGCTTTGTTTATTACATCTCACTTTAGATTGCACCCAAGGCTTCGTTATCCCTAATCTTGCCTTTAAACCCTTAGCTATTGATCCCTCATATACATTGGGCGTGGTATTGTTCAACAATTACCTAAATTTGCACTCTCTCCCGAGTTATGCACACTAAATAGATATAGTCAATTGAGGATCTTGTCAATTAACTACAACAAGCACATAGTTGAACATTTAGAGATTAAATTGGGCAAACTATATAAACATAACAAGAAATTTATCCTTCAATAGGTTCCATCAAAACCCTAGATTAGGAAATTAGCTACTCATGACAAAACAAGATAAAATTACTACATTATTCATAATAGGTAATTGCAATAATAAAGAGAAGATAGAAGAACTCTAATGTTTTGTTATTCCACTTGTTCATCCTCCAAAGTAGTCTAGAAAACAAGCTTAAACATGTCTTGGGCGAGCTTCTATAGTTTATAAGGGTTTTGAATAGTTTTTCCTGAATTATACGTTGGTCCCAAATTTTTTGGAACGTGAACAGTTCACCGCGGTCGCGGCAAGACTGCGGCTCGACCCGGTGAACGCTGAACATTCTGCTTTGAGTACTTGATATGCCACGGTTCCACCGTGGCCGCAGTGGATTTCACTCAGTGCATTGCTTTGCTTCTTCATGCTCAGGTACTTCTTGATTGGGCATTTTCTTCACATTATTGACTCCAAACACTCCGTAGTGCTTCCTCACTTAGATTATTCCCTGCAAAGCAAAAGAACACCATTTAGAGTATTTTTTTATCAATTCACCTATAAAACAACAATAAAGCATGGTAATATTAAATATCTTCTATATAGCCTAATATCAACATCATTCTCAAATTAACATGGTTAAACCTACTATGCCAACTGAATAAATTATAAATATTGATAAATTTTAGGTTTACACCATGACGTGTGCAATTATCAATAAACTCCAAGTTTATTAATATATGAGAATTTATATCAATAAAGTTCTACTTTATTGCGGCATTCTTTTATTTGAGTAGTACAAACTGGAGTGTCACGACCTATTTTCATAAAAGGTCATGAGGGCAAACAACACCATTGTCTGGCAAACCAACGCGGAAAATACCAATAAGTTCTCATTTTACTTTTACAAAAATACGTTCAATAATTCCTTATGTTAAGATTAGAGAGGGCAAAACCAGTAATGTACCAAAAATAATAATACAATCTCCAAAAGAATAGTCTACTAATGTGTGTGCCAAGAACTGGTGTCACAAGTTGTGGACAACTAGTACAATATACAAAAGAATCAATCTATCCTACTATCCGAAATAGAATAGACAACAAAAATAAATAAGAGACACTCCATCAGGCTACTGAACGGCAGAAGAAGGGCAGCAGATCACTGCAGAAGTCCCAAAATCTACTCAGGGTTGTGCTCCAAACTGATTGCTAAAGATACTTGCATCAGATCCAGTACAATTAAGTACAGAAGTGTGGTATGAGTACATAAATAATATGTACCCAGTAAGTATCCCGCATAATCTCGAAGAAGAAGCGATGAGAGGCCGACTTGATACTTACCAGGTTCAAATAATATGAGAAAGAATTTACACTAAGCATGGATAGAACAATTAATTAACATTTCATGGCCAGAAATAACAGTTCCTTTTTCCAGATAATATCATAGTTAACCATTTACATTTCAAGGCTTATACAAAGTTAAGTACATAGGAAAATACTAAGTAGAGCATGCGCAAGTAATGCCGATGATCGTATGCCCCGATCCAACCGAAAATAAATTGTGCACTACCGAGGGTCGAACGACACGAACCATACATGCATCTATTACCCCGCTCGCGCATCACATGTGCGACGCGGTCAAATATAAATAAACTCAACAACAAGTAGACAATAGTGTATATCTGAGAGGCAGTTATTCACAGAAATATTCAATTTCTCTTTAAAAGGACAAGGAAGATAGGGTTGCTCTTACTAATATCATTTACCTTAATCAATGTGATTTATACGAATCCGATAAACATCAACTTACAAGAATATCACATAGAGCATGCTTTTGGGTCCTAGATTACTCTGACATAGAATAATAGTTGCTACGCACGGGCTCTCGTCACCTAGTGCGTACGTAGCCTCCGCATATAGTAGAAATTTATTCAACTATTACACCTATGGTGACAATTCCCTCTTATAAGATTAGAAAGGAGACTTACATCGCTCCAAGTATACTTTCAAATGGCAAGAACGAGCCTAAACTCTCAATTTGGAGCCGAACGATCCAAAACTAGTTAAATGATTAGGAACTAGTTAATATAAGCTCACAAGATCGTATTCTAGCAAATTAAGAAATTTCCCAACCCTCAACACAAGTTTCCTAAAATACGACCCCAGGGAAGTTGTTCTCTATAACCTAAGGATCAATAATATATTATTTCTAATTTATTTCATTGCAAATTTCGTGGTTAAATCTAACTTTTCGCAAAACCCTAGGTTTTGCTCTAACCCCTTGATTTTATCTAAATTCTAGTGTTTAATCTACCTAATACACAAGTATTAAACTAAGACTAGGTGGGATAAACTTACCTCAAGATGATAGGTGAAAGTATTCTCTCAAAAGCTCCCAAAATCACAAATTGAGGAGTGAAAAGTGGTAAAAATGACTTAGAACCCGTATTAAATGAAGCCCACTGCTTCAACGATCTCCACATCTGTGGTGTGGTCCCGCTTCTATGAGAAATCGGACGCATTTGTGGAATCGGCCAAGCGGGCTACGACCGCTTCTGCGGTCTTGAAGCTGCTTCTGTGGCTTGAGAGCCGCTTTTGCATTTCTGGGCGTGGCCTTCCTTGGCCGCATCTACGATAGGAGGACCACTTCTACGGTCTCACACCTACGGTCGACCAACCGCAAGTGCGGTTATGGCAGAAGCAGATACTTCAGCACTTCTCAAAAATTCCATATTCACTCAAGCCTCATTTGATTGACGCTCGGGGCTTCCAAGCCCCACCCGAACATACCGACAAGTCTAAAATCATGAAACAGACCTACTCAAACCTTCGGAACAGTCGAAATAATGCTAAATCTAAGAATCACCCCCTAAAACCAATTGAATCAAACTTATGATCTTCAAGTTCTTACTTTTCCTCTAACAAGCCGAAACACCCTTATACTACTCGGATGGACACCGAATTTTGCGGGTAAGTCTTAAATGTTATTTGGATTTGTACTGGGCTCCGAAACCAACATACAAGCTTGATATTAACGTGATCAATCATTAATTAGTTTCTTTAAATCCTTAAACTTTCAGTTTAACAATTTCTAATAAAAATTTATTACTCGGGCCAGGGACCTCAGAATTCGATTCCGGACATATGCCCAGGTCTTATATTTTCGTACGAACCCTCCGGGATTGTCAAATCACGAATCGGGGTCTGTTTGCTCTAAATATTGACCAATGTCAAACTTAGCCTTATAAAAAAATCCTAAGAAATCAAATGAGCATATTTCCACCCAAACTCTTGCAAATCCCGAACCATCTATCCCCTCGTAAATTAGTTAAAGTAAGTGCGGGAAGTTTTTTTTAGGGGAATGAGGTTCTAAAAGGCAAAATGACCAGTCGGGTCATTACATTCTCCACCTCTTTAACAAACATCCGTCCTCGAACGAAAATAGAAAAGTACCTGAGCTACTGAATAAATGTGGGTATCTGCTCCGTATGCCTTCCTCGGACTCCCAGGTCGCCTCCTTGACTGGTTGGCCCCTCTACTGGACCCTCATTGCAGAAATTTTCTTGGACATCAACTGGCGATCCTGTCCATCAATAATGGCAACTGGATCCTCCTCATAACCCAAACTTGCATCCAGCTGAATAGTACTGAAGTCTAACACATGGGACAAATCAGCATGATACTTTCGAATCATCGATACATGAAAAACTGGATGAACTCCCGATAAGCTGGGGGCAAAGAAAGCTCGTAAGCAACCTCCCCAACTCACCTCAACACCTCAAATGGTCCAATAAACCTTGGGCTCATCTTGCCCTTCTTTCCAAATGTCATGACACTCTTCATTGGTGATACTTTCGAGAGGACCTTCTCACTAACCATAAATGATACATCATGCGCCTTCTGATCCACGTAACTCTTTTGTCTAGATTGAGCTATGCGAAGCCTCTCATGGATCAACTTTACCTTGTTTAAGGCATCTTATACCAAATTGTTGTTGTACGCAAACTCTGCCAAGGGCAAGAACTGATCCCACTGGCCTCCAAAGTTAATCACACATGCTCTGAGCATGTCTTTCAAAATCTGAACTATCCACTCTGACTGCCCGTCGGTCTGAGAATGGAATGTTGTGCTGAGCTCTACACGGGTCCCTAACTCACTCTAAACATCCCTCAAGAAATGGGAGGTGAACTGAGGTCCTCTATCTGATATGATGAAAACAAGCACACCGTGCAACCGGACTATCTCCCGAATGTAAATTTGAGCATACCTCTCTGATGTATAAGTAGTCACCACTGGAATAAAGTGGGCCAACTTGGTCAACCTGTCAACAATGACTCACACCGAATCAAACTTCCGCAAAGTCCGCGGTAACCCAGCTACGAACTCTATGGTAATGCGTTCCCACTTCCATTTTAGTATAGGCATCTGCTGAAGTAGGACACTCGGCATCTCATGTTCATACTTGACCTGCTGGCAATTCAAACACCTAGCCACATACTCCACTATGTCTTTATTCATCCTCCGCCACCAGTAATGCTGCCTCATGTCACGATACATCTTCGTAGCTCTTGGATTAATGAAATACCGCAAACTGTGTGCCTCTTCCAGAATCCTCTCCCTCAGACCATCAACATTAATAACACACAGACGACCCGTGAGTCGCAAAACACCATCCTAGCCAATAAAAACCTCCTTGGCACCTCCCTAAAGCATAGTTCTCTAAGAACCACCAAATGTGGATCATCGAACTGCGGGGCCTTTATCTACCCCTAATAATGAAGACTGAGCAACCACACATGCAAGAACTCGGCTGCACTCTGAAATATCCAACCTCACAAGTCTGTTAGCTAAGGACTGAATGTCCAAAGCTAGTGGCATCTGCTCTGCTGGAATGAATGCCAAGCTACCTATACTCTCTGCCTTTCTGCTTAAGGCATCTGCGACCACATTTGCCTTGACCGAATGATAAAGAATGGTGATATCATAATCCTTCAGTAACTCAAGCCACCTGTGCTGCCTCAAATTAAGATCCCTCAACTTGAACAAATGCTGTAAGCTGCGATGATCAATATAAACCACACATGACACACATACAGGTAATGCCTCCATATCTTAAGAGCGTGAACAATCTGAGGCCAACTCTAGATCGTGCACATGATAATTCATCTCATGAACCTTCAGCTGACGCGAATCATATGGAATAACTCTCCCCTCCTACATCAATACATATCCCAAGCCAACGTGTGAGGTGTCGCGATATACTTTGTACATCCCCGAACCGGAAGGCAGTACAAGAACTGGTACCGTAGTCAAAGTTGTCTTGAGCTTCTGAAAGCTCTCCTCACAAACATTGGACCAACGGAAAGGAGCACCCTTCTGGGTCAATCTATCAGAGGTGATGCAATATATGAAATCCACCCTTCTGGGTCAATCTAGTTAGAGGTGATGCAATAAATGAAAATCCCTGCACGAATCATCTGTAATAACATGCTAACCTCAATGAACTCCTGATCTCGGTCACTGAGGTATGACGTGGCCAACTCTAAGCTGCCTCAATCTTCATGGGATCCACTTTAATGCCGTCTCCTGACACAACACACACCAAGAATGCCACTGACTCTAGCCAAAACTCACACTTGGAGAACATAACGTATAGCTTCTGCTCTCGCAAGGTTTGAAGCACTACTCTCAAATGTTGCTCGTGCTTCCCCAGGCTACGTGAGTATATCAAGATGTCGTCAAAGAAGACGATGACAAATGAATCGATATAAGGCCTGGATATCATGTTCATCAAGTCCATAAATGCCGTTGCAGCATTAGTCAAGCCAAAGGACATCACCAAAAACTCATATTGGCTTCTAGTCCAGAATGCAGTCTTTGGAACATCCGAGTCCCAAATCATCAGCTGATGATACCGTAACCTCAAGTCGATCTTATAGAATATCCTAACACCCTACAAATGGTCAAAAAAATCATCGATGCGAGGAAATGGAAACTTTTTCATGATGGTGACTTTGTTCAACTGGCGGTAATCAATGCACATTAGCATAGTCCCATCCTTCTTGATGTGTGGAACCCAATTTTCACTTAACTGAACTATTGAAGAACCTGGTTCTTCTAGATGTTTCAACTACTACTGTTTATGTAATAATAAATTCAGAAAATAAAGAACACAGAGCTTTTTATATGAAAAGCACTTGGCTCAAAAGGTGAAAAAAAACCACGACCTACTACTCAGTAAGATTTTCCCAAGCTTCCAATAAAAATAACTAATCCAAAAAAACATTTACAAAAACTCTTTGTAAACCTAAGGATTAACTATAATCCCATTGTGGCATACAGCCTCAACTGTTGCAACAACTTCAAGTTAATGCTAACTTGAACAGTCTAGGTACCTAATACAATTACTTCTATGAAAGATGAAAGGTACAATTTTAAACCACCTACTACAATTGAACTAGAATAAAAGATAGACACAATGGAGGTGGTTCTTTTATCTCGTTCAAGTAGCTTCAAGAGTGGACACTCAAATCACACCTAAAATGCTTGCAAAATCGCCTTGCTCTTTTGCTCTCAATTTAGTTTAACTTATACGTATGTGCATTGCCTATAAAAGTGAACAACACTGACATTTAATTGGGTAGTAATCAGAGTTTGATTTGAACTCATCTACTGCTCTTCTATCGTAGAAGAGTTCATGATGATCTCAAACTCTAACACTATCTTCATCCTAGATTGTGTTCTCTTCATATAAGGAGACTTTCTCCCCTTGTCTAATATGCAACCTTTTCGATCAGATCAGGAGATATTCTTGCTTGATCAATAGGACTTACCTCCTTCACATACATCTCACATGTATAGGTTGATCATGATTGTGCTTCACAAGATGGACCTGGTCCATGACTGAGTTCTTTTGTCATTCTTCAAAACTTTACCTGTTCTTGGGCTAAAAACTTCTCCCTTTTTGATGATGACAAACTCTATGCTTTTTATTGATTTGGAACCTGTAAGACCTCAGCTTAACCATCAATACAAAACTTATAAAATTCACTTATCATCAAGGACCAGGTTAATTAGGTTATAAATATCACTTATTTCATAATTTGTTAAAGCACAATGTCTCTTCCCCATTTTGGCATCATCGAAAAATTGCATTCAAAGTGAGATTCCTAAATTTTAATAAGTACTCATGGCCAATGGGACAACTGCAAATACAATCATGATACAATCATCAGTAATCAAATAAACATATTTAAACTATCAAGGACAGACTAATCATTGAACAAGAGCGAAATAGTAGTTATCATTGATAGAGATATGTTGCCACCAACAATCCAACAAAAGAAAGAAAAACATTCAAACAATGAAAAAATAAATAGAAAAATCCCTAATCTGGGTCATTGAGATACTAAACAAGTTAAAGAGATAAAAGCTAGGAGTCCTAAGGCTTGGAGGAACTAAGGGTTGGGTCTGGATTTGGAGAAGACTCGGCATATTATGAATAATTACATCATTCTTCTCCTTTTCTTTGGCAAGCTCAGTTCTGCGACCATCCCTCTCATTTTCCACTTCAGTTAGACGAGCCTTGAGCCTAGCTATTTCAGCATCCTTGGTTGTACATTTCTGAACCAGAGTCCTAAATTTGCTATTAATAGGTGCCTTCTAGGATGAACCAGGTTCATTTGGGATGGCATTGACTGCATAGTCACAAGCAAGAAGAGTATTGATGCCAAAGTGATCCTTGCTCGAGGCCATTACCCATTTCTTCAGAGGCACATTGAGCCTGTCCAGAACTGTGGTTAGAATAAAGCCATAAGGAGTAGCATGAGTCTTGGGCCATTTACGACCCTGTCTAGCAGCTCTATAGTGAAGGTAGGCCAATTGATTTGCTTTCCTCTCTCCAGGCCTCCATAAGAACTACATCCATGTAATTAGCAATGTGCCTTCTCTCCTATCTAGGCAATAAATATTTGTTGACAAATTCAAACAAGACCATGTGCTCAGGCCTCATTTCCCTTTTCTACATAGCCCTGGCTTTATTTATATCTTCTAAATCACAAAACCTCCTAGTGATATCAAGAGAAGTAGGGATGGAGTCCAGGCAGGGCCACCTTTGCCTTATATAGTCATCAAGCCCTTTAGAGGGTATGTCCTGGATCTCTCCCAGTTTCTTTGCATTAAACCACACTTGGACTCCTTTCACCAGGCTGCTAACAATGCCATCCTTAACCGCAGAATTTGCCATAAATTCAATTAGCTCATTTCTGGATAGCCTACCATCCATCTGAAGGACCATGTCCTTCTATCCCTGAGCAGCTAGAACATCCACCAATATCATCATTTCTGGTTCTACTAGGCCTTTCAGCAGTCTACCCTTTAAAATATTTCTTTTTCCAAACATGGAAAGCTTATCTTGTTCCTTCTCAGAATCATTTTCTTCGTCTTCTACTCCTGTCATCATCTTCAGAAATTTTTGATTGTTTGGTTTACACTGCAGATCTTGTCCTCTTGGCTAGTGTAGGTTCAACAACCTCAAACCAGGGGAAGACTTCTTGGAGGAAGTCTTGGGCCTTTTGGGCTTGGGGGTGGGTGCTTCCACTGATGTACCCCTTTCTTGATGGACCTGTTCCATCTCCTCTTTCTTAACAGTCTCTGAGGATCTGTAATCTATCCCTTTCCTTTATCCATTTTCTTTTTCTTACTTTCAGCTAAAGCCCTTTGTAGATCAACTTCACTCTATTTAAACCTACTTCTTGTGGCTCTACCCATTAGCAATGAAGAGGCAGTAGGTGTTAGGGATGAAGCCTTTCTTTTCTTGGAAGGCTTAGGAACATTTGGGGCTTTTGCTGTGGGAGCTCTACGTTTATTTGGGTCATAGCTTACTCCAACCTTTTCACCATGTCTGCTAGGGTCTCTTCAGTAGATGAAACAGGTTCATCTCTCTGTGTGCTCAGATGAACCAACCCCTTAGCAGCTTCCCCAGAACCACTTACCCCTTACTTCATGCCACTCTCTTCTACCCTTTCTTGTGCAACCTACAGATAGCAAGCACTACTCATGTACCATTTCCCATCTCTTCATCACATGCACCATCTCTCTCTTTTTTTTATAATTCTTTTTACCTCCCCTCCTTTGTGACTTGGTAATTCTACATCCTTAACAGACCCAACCAGAACAAACCTAACTTCTATATTTTCAGACACTGAAGAAATTACCTTAGATGGAGATTCTTGAGTCTTTTCATAGTTGGAAGACCCAGGTCTTTCCTCCTCAGTAGCGGATTGATATGTTTTAAATATCTTTGTCTTGTGTTTCCATGATCTAACAAACTTAATGTCAAGAACCAGATAGGGAACCTGACTCACTTGGATTACACTACACCTAATGTATTTCATTCAAATGTGAACTTGCTACAACTTCAGGAAAGCTTCAGAAGGTAGGAACCCAAACAAGGACCTGATACTCTTGTGGGTTTCCCACGGCAGCACAAAGTCAATTGGACACAGCTGGAAACGAAGATTCTTTCGCACTACACTATTTCCAGCAACCACTCATTCTTTGAACAACTAAAGTACAGTGATTCAACTTACTCAACTCAAGAAAATCTAGGTAGTGTGCACAATTTGCAGCGCCCACTAATTCTCTGGTCAACAAAAGTCCGATGATTCAAGTTACTCAACTCAAGACAATCTGGGCAGTGTGCAAAAGTACCAAAACAAGAACCTGATCCCGTGGTGCTCCCCTGATAGAAGTCCAAGTCAACTATATAGCTGGAATACAACTGCAGAAAGTGATTGTCCTCAACTATACAAAGTGGAACACAATAGGGACCTAGTCCCTTAGAGTTCTCTGAAAAAATTACAAGTCAACTATGCAGCTAGAATGCAACCGAGTGATTGCCTGCAACTATACAAAGAGGAACACAACATGGACATGGTTCCTTAGGGTTCTCTAAAAGAAGTATAAGCCAACTACAGCTGGCAAGAAATTGCATTAAGTGACTGCCTACAACAGTGCAACAGACAGTACATCAGACAGTATAACAACCACTTTCCATTTAGATTGGGCATCACCATTGAGATTGGGCATCTATAAGGATGTCTTGTGTAGTATAAACCTTATGCAAAGCATAAGATTCAGGTTCAGCACTTGCAAAATAAAAAAAGGAAAATATTCTCTCAAGTGTTCAAGAATCTCTCTCAAGAACAAAGCTGCTTCAACCTCAAGGACCTGATCTAAGATCAAAGATATCTTAAGTCCTTAGGTTGTTGAGTCTTTGTTATGTGTTCTTCATTGTATCTCCTAACTAGCTTTCTTAGAAGAATTGATTATGTTGAGTCACAAGAAAATTCCTTTGTAACCGTAGTGTGACAAAGTGGCTTGTGGTGGAACATCACAAGTTAGTCAAAACCTTTATAACCGTAGGGTGACAAAGTGGCTTATGGTAGAGATACTACAAGTTAGTCAAATAATTTGTAACTAGGATAGTAATAGAGGGGCTTGTGATGAGAGCATCATAAATTAGTTGAAGTCTTTGTAATAGAGTTATTGTAAAGTGGCTTGTAATAGGGAGATTGAAAGTTAGTGAAGTGAAAATCCTACAGGTGCATGTCGTAGTTTTTTTATCCCCTTGTAGGAGGATTTTTCCACGTAAAACACCTCGGCATTATTTACATTCTGATTTACTACCATTCACTGCAGAACCCGACATAGGACCAGGTACTCTACTATTTGGTGGACTCACACAAACTTAGTACGGTACCTACTGATATAGGACCAGATCGCTATACAGTTTGGTTGATTAGTACTCTCAGAGGAAACACATAGAGAACCCGATTCTCTATACAGTCTGGTGGACACACAGTCCCTAACAAGTGGTATCAGAGCAAGTTCTTCCTATCAGTCTAACACCTAGGAAGGATCATCATGGCTGCTCCACCAACTCTTCAAAGGAGAAAATCAAAGAAGGAAAAGTACTGGGTACTTAAAGCTGTTAACAATAATTCGAGTGAGGAAGACAATTACATGGCTTACTTAAATAAAAGGTTTCAAAAGATGGTCAGAAGGAATGGAGAAGTGCTAGAAAGGGACATTTTTAACAGATCAAAGAATAATGATATTTGTTACAAGTGCGGAAATGGTGGACACTGCATGAAAAATTGTCTTCTCTTGAAGCAATAATTCTCCAAGAACTTCAAGAGAAAAAGATCAGCTGAATATGACTCAATTGTTGCTTTAATGGCTCGATCACATGATGATAAAGACAATCGCAACAAAGAGGCAAATTTCATGGATGTTCAGAGAAATCTGGAATCCTATTCTGCAAGAAAGCTCATGTATTTATCTAATGTATTAATCAATGCATTTCATAGTCTTGTGGAGGATAAGGATTCTTTAACCTTAGAATAGCAAAATCTTAACAAACAAGATACAACTTAGTGGCTGTAATTACTGAGCATAAGAGAACCACTGAAACTTTCAGAAAAGAAAAGAATGATCTATTGACAGAAATTATAGACATAAGGAAATCAATAGTGAAACCTGAGATTAAGTCAAAACCTGAAAATTTTGGAAAAGAAAATGAGAGAGCCAGTGAGAAACCCATTAGGCTTGAAAATGAGTTGAGAGCTGCTAGAACTAGGATATGTGGTGAACTCGAGAAAAATAAGCAGCTTCAAGTTGAATTGAAGAGAGTAAAAAATGACCTTGAGAAATCTCTCAAGGGGACCTCGTCCTCTGATGTACACTGCCATGTACTTCAAAAATAGTGGATACTCCTTACAACCCTCACAACAAGTACGCCACAGTTCCTTATAACTGGCTATATACCCACTGTGGAACAATGGGCACTTCAAAGAAAATTGCCATGCAGGGCTCAATCTATTCAGAAAAACAAAGTGACTACTGACAGGGGACCATGTACTGCTCTCAAGAAACCAATGTTGCCTACATGGACTAGAAAAACTCTTATCCATACCTTCTATCATAATAAGAGACCCAAACTATTTTGGATTCCTAAATCTAACCCATAATTTAGACGTGCAGGAAACAGTGGGAGGAAGCGGACTGCAATAGATCATGAACAGTCGATTGTTGATACCCAATTTTTTCCTAAGTATTTTTATACTCATATATATATATATATATATATATATATATATATATACACACACATATGCATATATGAGCATACCCAAGTGTTTTGATATTTTTTCCAACTTTTTAAAGGATTTTCAAAATCAATTTATTGCCTACTTTAGTAGTGCAAAATCCAATAATTATTTTCAAAAATTATCATTTTTGATGAATAACTTATTTTTATTCTCATATTTATACCAAATATAATTAAGGTGATTTTTTCATATTTTTACAAATTTATTTGGTATTTTAAAACGCTAAATTGATATAATTGTAATTAATAGTATTTTACAACTACAAAATTAGTTCCATTATTTTTAGTTAATATTTATGCGTTATCAATTGGTTCAGTGCTTTTAATTTTTCTTTTAATATCATTTTCACTATTTTTATAAAATTAAATAGTGAAAAGTGGAGTTTCCTGTTGTTTGGACGTGTGTCTGCCATTTACAAAAGGCCCCTTCAAAAACCCCCCACAATGGAAGAACAAACTCTCCCAAACAACTCCCCCAGAAATACAACCCTTCCACTTCAATACCTCCAAAACCACATGACATAACCTACTCTAAACCTCACTCAAAGACTAACATCATGAATCCTACTACTACAACAAATTCTATGAATATTGACCTACCAAATCAGCTGTAGGATGAAACCATGAAGAAATCATATCTTCAATCTCTAAATAATCATAATTCCTCCATTGCACAAAATAACTCTTTGACAATGAAAACAGATAGCTTTGAGTACACAGATGAACTAATTGCCCCAACTGACCCATCAAATTTTGTACCACTGACGGTTGAGGAAAAACTTAGAATTTACAAACCTAGGGAAAATGCTGTGATCATCAAAGTATATGGACGTAGAGTGGAACGCCAAATACTGAGGCAGAAGGTGTATGCATTGTGGAAACCCACGGAAAACCTCCTTCTAATTGATCTAGGGTCCAACTTGTTTCTATTAAAATTTCAGAAGGAGGAAAACAAAATTCATGCGCTACAAGGGGGTCCTTGGTTTATTCTTAATCACTTTTTATCTGTCCGCCAATGGGAACCAAAATTTAAAGCCTCAGAAACTCAACTTACATCTTCAGCAGTATGGCTACGCATACCGGAACTACCAACAGAATTTTATGATTATGACATCCTAAAAAAGCTGGGACAAAAAGTTGGCAAGTTCTTATCAATAGATATTTGTACTTCTAAATACCACTAGAGGCTAATATGCTAGACTATGTGTCGAAGTGTTATTGAATAAACCATTAAAGACTCATCTGTTCATTGGTACTCATAAGCAACAAATTCTATATGAGGGACTCAATATTCTATGCACTACATGTGGTTGTATGGGACATAACCATAGAACTTGTTCATCCAACACAAAGATGCAACAACAAACTGGAAATGAAGCTACAGGGCAACAAATGCATGATAGCTCAGACAATGAACGGAAAGCATGGCAGCTTGTCCAATTTCCTACTAAGCACGCCACTAAAAGAGGAAATATGACCAATCAATCCCCCACTGAGGAGGTAAGGCAATCACAGTTAGGTAAGAATCCAAACCCTAATATGCTTCCTTTCACACAGTTAGTTATTACAAATGACACTGATAATTACACGTCTATCACCAACACTAATGACATGCCTAAAACTGTTTTAAGCATTAATAAGTTTTATTCCCTAAGTGAAGATGACATGATAGATAATAATTCTTTATTGCACAAGGATAACTATACCTTTAATACTATGGGTCAAATTTCTTTGGCTACTCAAGTACCCCAAAGTAGGGTCCAATCAAATACACTTATTCCTAACACTATTCCTCCCAAGACTAACCATGTAGAGAGTCTTAACTCCTCTTCTTACAACCAAACAAAATCCCACTCTAAGATCTCACCGTCTGCCACAAACGACCAATATCCTACACTCCCCAATACACCTTCTCCTCTCCATATTAACTCCACCCCATCATTCCAACCTACCATTGACACACAGAACAAAGAAGTCTTCACCTCCATTCTTGAGTTAAACAGCTTACCCTCATGTCAATCTTTTCAACCGTCCTCACTAACCATTGGCAAATTACCTTTGCCATTAACTCCAACTAATATAACCTTTTTACCATTATCTCACTCTTCTTCAATTCATACTACTCCAAACAATACTTCAAACAATGTTTCCTCTCAACTTTCTTAGTCACATAAGGAGACAAAGGAACAACCCAAGACAACCCTCTCACCAACTACACAACAACACCATGCCTTTCTCCCATCTGCCACCACACCTAACAATGGAGCCAAATTCAGTAGTGTACACTGCATACACACCCCATGCACCAACGTTCTAGCATCTTGGTTGGAACTAGGCCTCCACAATCATGCGCTGACATTCACACTACAAGTGAATCAACAGGATGTATCAATTCTCATAAACCATCCGAGAGACTTGGCCCAGATTGTAGCGGAGGGCTGGGGACGAAGATGTATGATCTCTATCACCGGTCAATGACACAAGGTCCAAATTTTGTACCATTCCAAACACTCCCATCTCATGTTCCAATTTGGGACCAGACCCCCTACACCCAAACGTGATAAGGATGCCATTTTACCCTCCCCCACACCCAATGTCCCATGGATTCAACCATATTGGGAGACTCAACCACATATGCCAATCTTGAGGCCAGGAACCCCATGAGTACACACACCTCCTCCTCCTCCTCCTACACCGGACAATCTCAATCAACCAGAACAAGAGGAGCAGGAGGGGAATCTCCAACAGGAATTAGATGCAGCCATCGTCTACAACAAAGAGACCAGACCTGTCTATGCTTGCATGAATGGAATAAGGGTGTCTTTTTGCTGAAGGAGGAGTACGAAAGAAAACTATTAATAAGATGCCCACGAAATCTAATGTCCATTTCCTTCAGAATCAGGCCAACAACCAATCCAGCAGTGGGCAAATATGCCATGCTATTCCTTCCGACCTTGAGTTACACTTCGGGCCAGTCTAGTCTTGCTATTTATGACTCTACAGATAACCATATGAATTTATAATTTGGAATTGCAGGGTTAGCCAATCAGTTGACTTTAGAAGGAATTAGGAGTTTGTTGGATTATAACAGTCATGCTCTAGTTGTTTTGCTTGAAACACACTCTCAATCCCTTCAGGTTTTAAAGGATGATTTTAACTTTATTGGTATGATAGAAGTTCCATCTATAGGTCATATAGGGGGCATAGTTATACTGTGGAATGCTGCTTTATTAGATGTTTCACAGGTTGCCACATCCACACAGGAAATACACTGTTGGATACAGGTTAGTCCATACCCTTCACCTTTTTATTTAGTGCTATTTATTCTACTAATGACTTAGCAAATAGACTTACTTTATGGAATAATCTTAAATGTATTTTTGATAACTATAAGGGTCCTTGGCTAATAGGAGGTGATTTTAATGAAATTATTCATTCCTCCGATAAATTTGGAGGACTTCCTATTAATAATAAACGAGCAAACAAGCTACTTGACTGCTTTAATTACTGTTTACTAACTGGCCTTGGTTATAAGGGTAGAAGATATACTTGGACTAATGGTATACATAACACTGCTAATATTTTAGAAAGAATTGATCGTGTATTGGCTAATTTTGAATGGTCTTCCCACTATGCAGATGCTTTAGTTACTCATCTTCCAAGAACTCATTCAGATCATTGTCCTATACAAATTGACTTGAAACATTTTGTTTTGCCTAGGAAAAAGCTATTTAGATTTGAATCTATTTGGACTACTCATCCTACTTTTGAAATAGTAGTTGCTAAAGTTTGGTCGGAACACAATCTTCTAATCCTGCGATTACAAAGTTTACAGAATCTGTGCAGATTTGGAATAAAGATACTTTTGGGAATATTTTTAAGCGTAAAAGGAAACTATTAGCACACATAGGAGGGCTTCAAGCCTCTATGTATTTCCCTACTAGTCTCTTTCTACAAAGATTAGAAACTTAACTCACTCAAGAATTCAATCATATCCTTAAATTAGAAGAAGAATTTTAGATGTTAAAATCCAGAATAAAGTGGCTAAATGATGGAGGTGCTAACACTAAATTTTTCCATCTCTCCACTCTAAATAGACGCTGCAATAATCGAATAACTGCTATTCAGGACTTGGGTGGTAGCTGGATAACAGACCCCCATAATATTAAACAAGATATTATAAAATATTATACTAATCTATTCACTACTCAACACGTGTACTCGGCAAAAAATCAGATGGTCCATCACTCAAATATTGTCAGCCGTGATGAAAGGACTATGTTAGATAAACCTTTGGCAAATGCTGAAATTATTATAGCTTTACATTCTTTTCAGCCTTTTAAGGCACCTGGACCGGATGTCTTACATCCAGTCTTCTACCAAAAATACCGGCTTATAATTGGCAATTCTGTCAAAGACTTTTGTCACCATATTTTTAAGAGGTTCCGGATAGATCCCACAATCAATTCTACTCTTATTTGCCTAATTCCTAAAAAGGAACATGCTGCTACAATAGAAAAATATCGACATATTAGTCTTTGTAATACTATTTACAAGCTCATTACAAAGATTATTGTCAATCGTATTAAACCAGTTCTAGATCACTTAATTGACAATATTCAATCTAGTTTCAAAAAAAATAGGCGCGATGTTGATAGTGCGATTTTAGTTCAGGAACTAATAACCCGTTTTAGAAAAATGAAGGGAAAGAAGTCCCAGATTATGCTTAAATTAGAGCTATAGAAGGCTTTTGACAAATTAGAATGGTCATTTATTCACAACACTCTTCTAAATCTTAATTTCCCTTTGAATCTGGCAAATTTAATCATGTCTTGTATTACTACTACATCTATGGCCATACTAATTAATGGCTCTCCAACTGACTATTTTATAACTACCATAGGCATTCGACAAGGAGACCCCCTATTTCCTTACATATTTATACTATGACTTGAAATGTTATCAAGAAAAATTAATATGGAAGTAGACTACAACATTTGGCACCCCATTTCCATTGGAAACACGGGACCTCAATTATCACGTCTTTCTTTTGCAGATGACATTATCTTGTTATCAAAAACCACTCCCAAGTTATCTGCTTCCATAGTTAACACACTTACTCTTTTTACTCAGCAATCAGGGGAAACTATTAACCTGGATAAATCAAGGATTTACTTTTCTAATAATTGCAACAATAACTTGAAGGTTAATTTACAAACTTTATTTAATATTAAAGAGAGTACTCAATTTGGCAAGTCACCTCAAAACCTACTAAAGCTGACTTCCAATTCCTAGTAGATAACTTTAAATAAAAGCTAGCAGGATGGAAAACTCACTTCTTAACAAAAGCGGGAAGGCAAACACTTATACGCTCAAATCTGAATAGTCTTCCGAATCATGTTATGCAATACTTAACTTTACCTAGTTCTATTATTACCACTCTTAACAAATATCAAAGAAATTTCCTATGGGGATCGTCTCCTCAAAAGAAAAAATTACATCTAATGAATTGGGCTACTGTAACCCAACCACTTTCAGATGGAGGCCTGGGTATCCAAAATCTTCACACCAAAAATGGTGTCTTACATTCTAGCTTGGCTTGGAGACTCTTTGAAAATCCAAACCAACTGTGGGCACAAGTTTTGCTACATAGCCACTTTAAGAAGCATAAGACATTTACCTCCTCACAATCACGAATTTGGCAAAATATCCTTAAGTGCTGGAGTTGCTGTGTTTTAGGTTACGAATGGAATTTAACAAATGCTAATCATGTTAAGTTCTGGACGGATCCTTGGTTAAATAATCAGTCAACTCTACGCAGCTATATTTCTAGCCCTCTCCCGAAAGGGGAAAATAACAAGCTTGTGGCTTCTTACGTGCACAATCATCACTGGCAGTTACAAAAGTTACCTTTTGTTCTTCCTCAAAACCTTCTGACTCAAATAAATGGAACTTACATTCCAATTAGTGCTTCTACTTATGATCATCTGATCTGAGCACTTACTCTTAATGGATTATTCTCAGTAAATTCCATATATCTTGCACTACATAAAGCTAGTTCTCACTACAACACAACAGGCCCAATCAACTACAATTGGATATGGAAACTGCCTGTACCCCCAAAAATTTCCTTTTCATTTGGCTCATAAGCCATGGCAGGCTACCTACAACTGTTTTTTTACATAAAATTAACTTCTTAAATACTGCTTTATGTTCAAACTGTGGGCTAATAGATTAAATCATGCACCATATTTTCTTTGAATGTAGGTATGCCCAATCACTTTGGATGGACCTTAAATTGAATACAACTCAATTGCTTAGTCCTGTAAATGTAAACCATATACATTAGTGGCATAATCTTTTAAATAACCACAATCTCTTAGGCTATTTTAAAGGCATTCCTTAAGGCTTCTCCTACCTTTTGCATTATGGTATCTGTGGGATATAAGGAATAAGAAAATGTTCGAACATACTAACATTACTGCAAATGCTCAGTTGGTTTATGCTCAATCAGCTGACTTCTACAATCTTACAAACCCTATGCAACATATTCCAAATTCTCTTCCCTGTTATATTAAATGGCATCCGCCAGATAGTCATTTCTTAAAGTTAAACATAGATGGCTCCACAACTACAAACCCTTCTACTTGTGGAATTGGAGGTTGTTTTCGAAACTCACTTAGTCATTGGGTTTTAGGGTTTTCAGGGAGCACACATAGTTACTCAAACCTACATACGGAATTATTAGCTTTAACCATGGGTCTGAAACAAGCTGTAATGTATCACTTTTCTTATTTAATTATAGAAGCAGATGCAGCTACAATACTAAACTTGTTTAATAAACCCACACCGAAATATTCTAACATGATTTCTGATTGTAGGTGCTTGTTCTGACAACTGCATGACCCAAAGATCCACCACATCTATCGGGAACAAAATTGTGTGGCGGATTGTTTGGCTATACATGGAACAATTCTGCTGGAGGCAAATCATGTACTGTTTTCAAGTCCTCCTAATTTTGCCTTACCTTCATATCATCGTGATCATGAAGGAAAGTTGTGTAGAAGACTATGTAAATCGACGAATATAATAGCTACTAGTAGTGGTAATGGTATTATTAGTAGTAGTAATAGCTTGAACAATTTTTAGTGTGGTAGTGTAATAGATGTTAATCTGATGTAGGTTGTGCATCCCAAAAACTCCTATGTACTTGTTTGAATATATATAATATGCCTATCTTTCTTATCAAAACAAATAGTGAAGAGTGGCTATTTAATATATAGCCAAGTTGGATTTCAATTATAGCATAAGATTGGACCCTAATTCCCAGCCCAATTTTTTTAAAACCTAGCCCACACCCTCTTCTACAATACCCGAATACGGAACCCCAATTACCCCTGTTCAATCTAGACCGTTTATCATTCAAATCAATGGTCCCCATTAACCCTTCCTTACATAAACACAAACGACCCCCTAACCTAAGTCATTTCCCACCAACTCGCTGCCCTAAAGTCCCTTTCCTCTCTAATTCTCTCTGAGACCTAAACCTAACCTAGCCGCCTCCCTCAGATTACCACCTAAAGTCACCTGGATCCATGTCCTACAAAGCCATTAACGGCCTGTACCTACCTCCTAAGGCTCTTAGGTGCTCGATTATCTTGGTTTCCGGGCCATTGAGGAAGCTTAGCCTAGACCCTGTTTGATTTGAGTCCTTTGGTATGATTCCGACCTTGCTCCGACCAGCCATAGTTACTTAAGCTTGGTTTTTACATCTCCTACTTAGATCGGGACTTTCCGAGCCTTTCTCTCTATTTGGGGTTCTTTTGAAACCCTGAAACCTTTGAGGTTCTTCTGATTCTTTTTAATCTGTTGTAGATCTATGTCCTCTTTGAGCTTCTGAGCACTTTTCCAAGATTTTCTTCAAAACCCTATTTTAAAAACCATTATATTTTCCAATTTAGGGTTTTATTATGTTTATTTCGAAGCTTCTCTGATTTTAAAACATGTTCTATTGTGTTTCTTATGTTATGCTTCTACCATGTTTTCTATGTTGTACTTCTACAGTGCTTTTATATGTTTCCCCTTTTGCTGTAACTCTTTATATCTTTCTAGAACTTGCGTGTCAGGAGTCTTAGTTTCTTTTGAGGTTTCTGAATATTTTCGTGATAGTGTTTGCTTGATTACCTGCCTTTCACCCCTACACTCGATTAATGACAAAAAAAACTTAAGATTTGGGATTCATTTGAGTTCTGCAGTTATTTTTTATATGATTTGTTTGGTTCACACATCTAAAATTGTTTGATTTTGAAGCCCACATTCTTTTGGGCCTATTCGAGTTTTTGAAAACTGTTTCGCCTATTTGAAGTTGCCCAATTGGACTCAAGGTCCTTCTTTCTTTAACTAGGGGTGTGCATTCAATTTATCGACTCGATTTTGACCTTTATCGATTATAGATTTGTACATATGCTTATCGTTATCGTTTTAATAAGGTTTTGATTGTTTTGATTTTGATTTATCAATTTTGGGGGCTAATCGATTCGGTTATCGATTACACAATAAGAAAACTTATGGGATTCCACAGAAAGTATATCGCTATAAACGCGCCTAAGTAATATGGACAAAAAGAAGCTAATATAAGACGAATACCATTTATAACATAAAAATTATTTCAACTAGCACATGCAACAAAACAAAAGTAAGGGATCAAATGTATGCCACCAACATTCCAACGGTATAAAAAAACAAAATACATCATCACGGCTAATTCTGTTTTCCATTAATTTGAACTTATTCCCTTGATCTTTAAATATGATCATTCCTTAAATGTGGTAGAGGAAACAATAGGGTAAGGGACTTAAGCTAAACCAAAGGGTATAGATTAGAGAAAATGATATTGTATAGCCTCTTTCAAAATAGTAGCGGAATATATATACATTAATCTACACAAATAGGTAATTACTTATTTTACAAGTGTCTACAGTCTAGGGGTGTGCATTCGATTTATCGATTGGATTTTGACCCTTATCGATAATTGCTTATCGATTATCGATTTGTACATATGCTTATCGTTATCATTTATATAAGGTTTCGATTTTTTTGATTTTGATAACAAATAATCGATTCGATTTATCGATAAATCGATTCAAATGCACACCCCTAACTTTAAATGCAATTCGTTATGTGATTTTAGTTTTCTTACAATCTTTGAAATAAGCTATACTCCCCAGAAGGGTCGTTTGCTTCAATCTTTTAGCATGCTTTTGATTCTCCTTTCTCCCTATTACTGGATCAGCCTATACGACTATCATGTTTTATTATCACTACTGTTTCTCTTCTCCATGATTTAACCTCACATGCCTAAGGTTGTGAACTCTTTATATACGCTGGTTGTCCCTCTAAAATGACTATCAATTTTGGATTGATTTCATACTTCCTTGTGTAAGTCGGATTGATTATTTCCTTGTTTGATGTGAAAACTTTCTTTACCCTTTCGATTCCCCTATTTTTTACTTGGTGCAATTGTAAGTTTGAATCCCTGATTCCTTTGTTTACTATGTACTAACTAATTTACTGTGTTCTTGCCTTATTTGGGCTGACCGTGAGTTTTAAAGATTTTTTCCGTTGCTAAACCCTTTGTATTTACCCATAATTTCCCACTTTACACAAGATGTTCACTTGATTTCTTTCCTTAATAGCCTGATGTCCATTATCATTTGGGTGTAAACTCTTTAATTAAAGGAAGTTCTTATGATGATTGATTGTAATTGATACATAGTTCCATAATTACTATGACTCTTCCCTTACTCCCTACCTATTTTCCAACTATAAGTATTCGACTCTTTTTCTTTTCACAAAATACACTGAATGCACTTCAGAACTTTACTTAATTTTCACAACCTCTTCTGAACTTTCTTGTCTGAACTTTGTCTTTCGCAAGACTACTGCCTTTTTTTACTTGTCTCTTTTTTAAAACTGGTATGTCCTAATTTTGATTCTAGTATCAACCCCATTGTGTTTACTTACAAGCTTTTATGTCCATGCCTACTTTTCTTCTTTGTAGAATTCAAGTTCTAAAGGAAGTATGCTTATATCTTGCGATCTGTTACTGCAATGAATCCCAATTCCCCATACTCTTTTGAAGTGCTTGAGCTAAGGTTTAAGACATGGCAATATACAATTTATTGGCAATGGGTTAAACTAGATCCTTTAGATCCTAGTCTCTTTCAATTTCCCATACCCTATTCCTCCTATGTGTGCTAAGTTAAGGTTATGGTATGGTAGTCTTTAAGTGGCTATCCACGTCTGAACCTGGCTTTCAATAAGCTCTAACTCCTCAATTTGAGAATGACAAGTTGGTTAGGGGTGTTCCAGTAGTTCAAGTTGCTTGGCATGACCACCGGCTTACCATCCCCTCCCCTGCACTTGCACTTATTCCTAGCCTCTAAGTTCTGCCCCATCCTATGAGCCTTGCCTTGGGACCTTGAGTTCCCTATGAACTTGGACATTTGAGGGCTAGCCCTTCCACACTGCACTATAATCTGATTCTGTAATAACATTTGGGGTGTAAGCATTGCTTGGAGCTCCTGAAGCTCCTTGGAACTTTGATACATCCCAAATAAGAGAAAGGCCTTGGAAATATGATCCTGGAAGTTGTTTTATCTCATATTATTAGACTTTGAGTCTGAATTAGGCTGATTAGATGCAGATGCAATCACTGATGTAATTTTACTTTTCTATCTGATTCATTTGGTCGGCAATAATTTTGTAATAGCTAATTGTGGTCGATAATGAAAGGGGTGGGATTGAATGCATGCAAAAAAGGGTAGATACCATGACAATAAGAAAATTCTATTTATGAAATTCTGCATTTTTCATACAGTTAACTATTGAAATTTTGTGCCTCATATAGATATCATGTTCATAGGTATTTATGCATTTCATATAGATATCATGCTCCTAGGATTTCTGCATTTCATATAGATATCATGTCTGTAGGATTTTTTGCAGATATCATGTTCATGGTATTTTCTGCATTTTCGTATAAAAACCATGTCTATAGGTATGCATATCATATAGATAATATACCTATAGGACTTCTGCATTTTTGCATATGCATCGGTCATTAGGCAAACTTATCATAGGACTTCAATAACTAACCAACTGCATGTAGACAACCTGCCTATAGGATTTCTGCATAAGCAATAACAATGTTTAAAATCAGTAAATGCCGAGAAAGCATGATAATAGGAGTTATCAACTAAAACTTGAATCGCCTGCTCGCCCCCTAAGTCTAACACCAGTAGCATTTTGTTAAACACTCATAGAACTTATGACCTTATAACTGACAGTTTCTTTTTCTGCAATCAGTTTACACCTTGTCTCTGAAACCAATAGATATCATGCCTATAGATCTGTTTAATACATAGGCAAACGGTTAGGTAATTAATCAATAATGTCAGTCTTTAGCAACTACATCTAAGCAAGTCTTATTTAGACTCCCTATCTAGGAAATATGTGGTAAATCGACTTGTCCTACACCTTAATTTAATTCAGACCAAATCAGTATGTGTAAGACATGCCAAACTATATGCTTTTCTTTGATTTAAGGAGGCTTATTTGAGCCATATCTATTTATTTGTCTTCCAATACTTGTTGTATGTGTTTTGAATGTTGCCTTAGAATTTTATCTTTTCAAAACTCTCAAAAGGCCCCCAACTCCCTCATCTTTAGGATTAGTAGTTATGACTCCGGGACCGATAGGATTGGGACGTGTAGTAGCATGCAATAAGTAACGATACTATTATGCGCTTTAATACCTTAACGGGGTGGAATGGTGGAATATGGATATGATAATCGGTGCGCTAATATCACGTGCGACCCCTCTTCTGAGGAGTGATTGCTGGACATTTTACTTTCCGTTATTTATTGTCGTTTTGGGATTCGTCTTATTTTTATTAATAAAATGAGGCATTTAGCATTATATGTTCTCCAAATTAACTTGTCGCTAGGCCTACATCGGACACAATAAGGCACCAAATTAGGACACGATTTATATTCCTACACAATGTGTTTAAATAAACTGCAACATTTCTTTTCATAACCCGCACTAACTCGTTACCCTTTTTGTTCTTCTTTTATTTTTATTCCCCTCCCCAAAGATTAGTTCGTACACTCTGGAATCATCATCATACTCCACTAGATCCAAGGTCTCTCCACCTCCTCCTTCTCCAAGTCCTATCAGAAACAAGAAAAAGGCCAAAATGGAAGATTTGAACAACATCAGTAAAGAGAGCTCAGGTGAACGAACAGAGATTGCTCAAGGTATCCAGATATCTAAAGAAAGCGTTGCACAACTTGAGCAGAAGTTATTGAAGTTTCGAGAAGAACTGGATCAAGTTCGAAACTTGGCAAACTTGTCATTTTCCCTTACCACTCCCGATATCAACTTTCCCAACACTCAAAATCCCGCACCTCCACAGAAAACCCCACAAACACAGAAACAACCCACTCATACTCAACATTGCAACACATGCCATACTTCCAATAACCCTCTATTGCTCATCTTTGAACCTCTAAACACCATAAATGATCCTCTCCACAACACCCACATATATGTGGAAATCATACCGCACTATACTCAACCAATCCCAAGCATACCCGAGTCTGATGACAAAGACTCTCTTATTATGAACCAGGCCGCAGAACTCAAGAAGTTGACTAGCCAAGTCCTGGGTATTGAAGGAAACAAAGGTATTGAGGGTCTGAATTACAAGGACCTTTGCATTCAGCCAGATGCCGAACTTCTTGAGGGGTACAAACCTCCCAAGTTCGAAATGTTCAATGGCACGGGAGATCCCAGAGTTCATTTGAGGACATACTCTGACAAACTGGTCGGAGTCGGAAAAGATGAGAAGATCCGCATGGAGCTCTTTATGAGAAGTCTGAAAGGGGATGCTCTATCTTGTTACATCAGCCAAGACCCTAAGAAGTGGACAAGCTGGGTAGGTATGGTGTCCGATTTCATGGACAGGTTTAGATTCAATACAGAGAATGCACCATATGTATTCTACATCTAGAATTTGAAGAAGAAACCTACAGAAACCTTTCGTGGGTATGCTACTCATTGGAGATCAGAGGCTGCTAAGGTCAGGCTGGCCTTAAAAGAGGAACAGATGAACAAATTCTTCATCCGGGCTCAGGATCCACAATATTATGAGAGGTTGATGCCGATCGAGGGCCAAAAATTCTCCGATATCATCAAACTAGGGGAAAGAATTGAGGAAGGCATCAAGAGTGGTATGGTTACTAACCTTGAAGCTTTACAGGCCACCAACAAGGCTCTACAGTCTGGTGGCACATCCAAGAAGAGAGATGTGAGTTCCATGATGGTCACACAGAGAATAAAATCCCCGATAAAATACCAAACTTACCTATCACCTCCAGTTACATATCAGCCTACCCCAAATAAACAAGCACCCGCACCCTCATACCAAAATCCACCACCCATTTATAAATTTCCTCCACCTCCCATATATCATTCCACTTCACCCAGATACTCTCAACCCGCACCTATCTACCAAGATTATAGTGCTCAACCCTCTCACTACCAGTCACCTCCCATTCGCCAAAATTTCCTTAGACCTAGACCAAATTTGAACCGCAGACCTTCCAAACAATACAAGCCATCACCAAACCAATTGACCAACTGTATGAAAGACTCAAAGTTGCTGGTTATGTCACCCCTATCCCTACCATAACTCTAGAAAATCCTTCCCAGTGGGTCAACCCGAACAATACCTGTGCGTACCATTCCTGCATGAATGTGAATACTATTGACAAGTGTCGCTCGGTGAAAAGATAAGATCCAAACCCTGATTGACAATAAGATCATCGTAGAAAAGGAGACTGCTCCTAATGTTCGCAAAAACCCTTTGCCTGACCACAAGGGTGGAGGCATTCACATGATCGAGATCGAAGATGATTGGGACCCCAAAGGGTCAATTGGATTGATTGCTGAGGGTGATGAGCCAAAGAAACCAACAGTCACACTTAACCAATCCAGCCCTCTGGGGACGATGAAGTAAACATGTCTATACCACTCGAGTTTGAAGCACCTTCTTATGTAAATGCGCCCGGACTGATTGAAGTCGAGTTTGGAGTTCTAAAAGCACCTGTGCCATTCAAAGTTGTTGTGTTACCTCCAAGAGTGACCATTCCGGTAGCAATGTCAGACATGATGCCGTTCTACTCAAATGCCATACAATGCGATTACCATCCGAAGCAAGAAGGAAAGGGAAAATGAAATTTGGAGAAGCAATCGATGCGCAAGGTATGACCAGAACTGGTAGAGTTTACACCTCGGAACATCTAGATAAGGCCCGTAAGCAAGCCTCTGGATGGCTTATTGAAACTGGGCCCGATGATCTTTGGAGGAAGATACATGCACAAGAGTATTCAATTGTTGAACAACTAAATAAAACACCATCACCGATCTCCATCCTAGCTCTTCTACAGAGCGCTGATGCACACAAGAATGCCTTGATGAAGTTATTGAGTAAGGCATACATGCCCAGCAACATAACTGGAGGGAAAATGGCAAACATTGTAGGGAAAGTACGGAGAGCCATAAAATCACCTTCCACGCAGATGAGCTGCCACTGAAAGGGATGAGTCACAACAAGGCACGGCACATCACTATGCAATGCGAGGATTATTTCATTACTAGAGTCCTGATCGACGGACGATCCAACCTCAACATATGTCAGTTGATAACTCTCAGAACATTGGGGAAGAGCCTACATGCGATCAACGATAGGGTCATCAATGTCAAAGCCTTCGATGGGTCCAAAGGTCTACTATTGGGGAAATCAGTTTGTGCCTGCAAATGGGACTAACTTGGTTCTATGTTGACTTTCAAGTGATAGACCTCACAGCATCGTACAACTTGATATTGAGACGACCGTGGATTCATGCCGTCGGGGTTGTAGCATCAACCCTGCATCAGGCAGTGAAGTTTGAATGGACTCATTAAGAAGTGATTATTCATGGAGATGGTAGCAACCCCATATATAGTCGCCAGACCATCCCGATGATTGAAGGAAGAAGGAAAATAGTCAGAGAAACCTACCACTACATTGAGCGGGTCAACGCTGTGGACAAGGATAAATGGTGGGACAACAAGATTGAAAGTATCCTGGATTGGTGGGATATGAACCTGGAAAGGGACTTGGCAAAAATCTCCAGGGTATCTCCAAACCCATCAAGCTGAAGAAATATGGTACTACTTTTGGTTTGGGGTATGAATACACTTGGGAAGAGTTCAACCATTGGTCACCACCATGGCGTGGTCCCTACTACCCACTAGAGCATCATATACCTCGTCCGGAGAAAACTTTCCAACCAGCAGATATCATATATGGGTCAGAAGAAGAAGAGGCATTGGTGGCAATGAGGAATCTGTTTCTAGAAGATGACAATATGGACTGTTGTGTCATCTTTGAGGAGGAGCGAGAGGAAGGCCCTCCCATACAAGTTGTGAACCAAGGATAACGCCTTAATAGTTGGTCCATCAGAACCACCAGGGCCTGGAAAGCTTCGGGGTAGAAATACTAAACAAAGCATTATGCATCACATTTTACTTTTTTTACTAGATGATTTTCTTTCCGTATTTTCTTTAATTGTGAAAAGAGCTCTGATGTTAAAACAATTATGCAATTTAATCAAAGCATTCCAATTCCTTATATATCTCTCTCTTATTATTTCTCTCTATCATTTTCTTTATTTACACAACATTACTATTACTTATCTTGATGATGAACCGATGATTGTGACTTGCAATGAGACAACGTAACAAATAGATATAGATTCAAAAGAGGATGATATACTAGAATAGGTCGTTAAAGAATTTGAGGATTTTTAAAATAGGCCTAAGTCTAACTTGGACGAAACTAAGGTCGTTAACTTGGGGGATACCGAGAACGTAAAGGAAACGCGCTTCAGTGTTCACTTGTCACCATCAGAAAAGAAAGATGTAGACTGAGTTTCTAAGGGAATATGAGGATATATTCATCTGGTTGTATGATGATATGACTGGTCTCAGTACGTCCATTGTATCTCACAAACTGCCAACAGATCCAACATGTCCGCCGGTAAAGCAGAAACTAAGAAAGTTCAAGCCTGACATGCATTTGAAAATCAAGGAAGAAGTCACCAAGCAAGTCACAACCAAGGTTCCCAGGGTGGTAGAGTATCCATCATGGTTAGCCAACATTGTTCCAGTGCCAAAGAAAGGTGGGAAGGTCAGGATCTGTGTTGACTACCAGGATCTTAACCGGGCCAGTCCTAAAGATGACTTCCCCTTGCCAAACATTCACATTCTTATTGAAAACTACGCTAAGCATGAGATGCAGTCATTTGTTGATTGTTTTTCTAGGTATCATTATATATGGATGGATGAGGAAGATGCGGATAAAATAGCTTTCAACACGTCGTGGGGGATGTATTGTCACAAGATGATTCCATTTGGGTTAAAAAATGCTGGTGCCACCTACATGAGGGTTATGACTACTATTTTCCATGACATGATACACAAGGAGATCGAGGTGTATGTAGACGACGTCATCATCAAATCCAAGAGAGCCGCTGACCACATGGAAGATCTAAGGATATTCTTCAACAGACTGAGAAGGTACAATCTGAAATTGAATCCTGCCAAGTGTGCATTCTGGGTTCCTGTAGGAAAATTACTGGGGTTCATCGTGAGTCATCTAGGAATAGAAGTGGATCCATCAAAGTTTAAGGCCATTCAAGAATTGCCACCGCCAAAGAACAAGAAGGACGTGATGAGTTTCCTAGGGAGACTCAACTATATCAGACGGTTCATAGGTCAGTCCACTGTCATTTGTGAACCCATCTTTAAAATGTTGAAAAAGGACACTGCCACCAAATGGACTGATGATTGTCATATATCCTTTGACAGAATCAAAGAATACTTGTCAACGCCGCCAGTTCTGGTTCCACCCGAACCAGGTGGACCTCTATTGCTTTACCTTGCAGTATTGGATGGAGAATTTGGTTGTGTTTGAGGACAACATGATGAACCAGGGAGAAAGGAGCAAGACATCTACTATCTCAGTAAGAAGTTCACCCCGTACGAAACCCGGTATTCTCTATCAGGTGCGCTCTGACTTGGGTAGCTCAGAAATTAAGGCATTATTTTTGTGCCTACACTCCTTATCTCATATCAATAATGGATCCACTGAAGTATATCTTCCAGAAGCCCATGCCCACTGGCAAGCTCGCCAAGTGGTAAATCCTACTAAGTGAATTTGACATTATTTACGTAACTCAAAAGGCAATCAAAGGACAAGCCTTGGGGGATCATCTCACCGAGAATCCCGTGGACAGAGAATATGAGCCTCTAAAGACATATTTTCTATATGAAGAGGTGTCCTTCATAGGATAAGATATTGAGGAATCCTATGACAGCTGGAGAATATTTTTTGACGGAGCAGAAAATTTCAAAGGAGTTGGAATAAGAGCAGTCCTAGAATCAGAAATCGGCCATCATTACCCGGTATCCGCCAAACTCAGGTTCCCATGCACCAACAATATGGCCGAATATGAAGCCTGCATCTTAGAGCTCAAACTGACCATTGACATGAACATTCAGGAGTTTCTAGTGATTGGGGATTCATACTTGCTCATACACCAGGTTCAAGAAGAGTGGGAAGCCAAGAACTCTAAGATACTTCCTTATCTGCATCACATAAAAGAGTTGATGAAGAAATTCACAAAGACAGAATTTCAACACGTCCCCAGAGTGCAGAACAAGTTCGTTGACGTATTGGCTAACCAATCATCCTTGATCCAACATCCAGATAAGAACTTCATTGATCCTATCCCACTAAATATTTATGATCAACCAGCTTACTGTGCTCATGTTGAGGAAGAAGCAGATGGAAAACCATGGTTCTACGACATCAATGAGTACTTGACAATCGAAGAATATCCAGAACTTGCAAACACTACTCAGAAGCGCGCCTTTCATTGATTGTCTAACAACTTCTTTCACAGTGGAGGAATCCTGTACAGGAGGACTCCCGATTTGGGATTACTGAGGTGTGTCGAGGCAAAGAAAGCATCCAAGTTATTAGAAGAAGTTCATGCAGAAACCTGCAGTCCACATATGAATGGTTTTGTCTTAGCAAAAAAGATACTCCGGGCAGGATATTTTTGGATAACTATGGAAACTGACTACATCCAGTATGTTCGCAAATGCAATTGTTGTCAGATTCACACAGATATGATAAAGGTTCCTCCAAATGAGCTTAATGTAACAAGCTCGCCTTGGCCATTCGCCTCTTTGGGAATGGATGTTATTTGACCTATCGAGCCTGCTGCATTAAACGAGAACAGGTTCATTCTAGTGGCAATTGATTATTTCACCAAATGAGTCAAAGCATCATCATATAAAGCAGTAACCAAGAAAGTTGTGGCAGATTTTATTCGCGATAGCATTGTTTGTCTGTTCGGAATTCCGGAGTCAATCATTACTAATAATGGTTCTAATCTCAACAGTGACTTGGTGAAAGCAAAGTGTGAAGTATTCAAGATCAAACACAAGAACTCCACAACCTACAAGTCTCAGATGAATAGAGCTATGGAGACAACCAACAAGAATATCAAGAAGACACTAAGGAGGATGATAGAGAATCATAAGCAGTGGCATGAGAATTTATCATTTGCCTTATTGGGATACTGCACCACAGTCCGCACATCAATCGAGGCAACTCCCTATATGTTGGTTTATGGTACAGGTGTGGTCATACCCACCGAGGTAGAAATTCCCTCCTAGAGGATCATACAATAAGTGGAGTTAGATGATGCAGAATGGGTAAAAGGTCACTACGAGCACCTAGCCCTTATAGATGGGAAAAGGATGAATGCAATTTGCCATGGTCAATTGTATCAGAACAGAATGTCCAGAGATTTCAACAAAAGAGTTTACACCAGGGCAGCTGGTTTTGAAGAAAAATTTTCCACATCAAGATGAAGCCAAAGGGAATTTCTCTCCCAACTGGCAAGGTCCGTACATGGTTCATCGGGATTTGACCGGAGGAGCCTCATACTTGTAAAAATGGATACAGAAGTCTAGCCGAAGCCAATTAATTCAGATGCAATAAAGCAATACTATGTGTAACCATTTATGATTTCCTTTATGATGTAATTTGAACTACGCCTGACCTAATTCCCGTTTAAGAGGGGGTATGTAGGTAGCCCTATGGGTTTGGTCAAAATTCAATAAAATTTTTATTTCCCCCACTATTGGAAACTGGGGCAGAATTTTGAGGAGGACCCTCAAAATTCCGGAGTTGATCGTCAGCCATTTGTTGCACGCAGCTATCGGAAGTGCTAGTCCAGTAAACTGGGGCAGAATTTTGAGGAGGACCCTCAAAATTCCGGAGCAAGAGAGGTTGCAAAGTCTTGAACTGCATCGCAGTCGTTGGATCATCTAAAAGAAATCTATTTTCGATTGTATATTTACATTACATTTTACTAAAACATGCATAACTATTATCGAAATTTCTTTGTTTAGAAGCGCTACCCCAATAAAAACACAACGTCAATCAGGACGAGCAAAGGCTATGGGAAGACGAATTGACCTTCCCCCCTTTACAAAACCCACAATATTTCTTTGAATGCAGGCTCTCAAAGTCGCAAAAACATTATATATATTTATGGACTCATACTTTCTCAGGAAATGCAACTTCTCAGAATCATCACCTGCTCACAATTGCTATCCGTACACAACATCCCCAGCAGCCAGTTATCAGCTATCATCTATCAGCTAAGAGATTTCGTTACTATTTGCATTTTTCTTTGCATTTTGCATAAGGATACTATTCTGCCTTCCTAAACTAAGCATTGTCTCCATCTACATTATTTGAATTTTGCATAAGTCTACTATTCTGCCTTCCGAGACTAAGCACTGTCTCCATCTGCATTTCCTGTATTTTGCATAAGGCTGCTTTTCTGCCTTCCGAGACTAAGCACTGTCTCCATTTGCATTTCCTGTATTTTGCAAAAGGCTACTTTTTTGCCTTCCGAGGTTAAGCTCTACCTCCATCTGCATATTCCTGCATTGCATATGGCTACTTTTATGCCTTCCGAGGTTAAGCTCTACCTCCATCTTGAATTTTCTTGCATTGCATAAGGCTACCTTTCTGCCTTCCGAGACTAAGCTCTGTCTCCATCCTGCAAGGCTGAAATACTGCCATTTTATCTTTCTTGCATGGCTGAAATATCGCCATTTTATTTTTCTTGCACAGCTGAAATATTGCCACCTCTTATCTTGCATGGCTGAAATACCGCCACCCTTTATTTACATCTTGCACCGGCTAAAAGATCGTCACCTTCTGCATTCCATGGGTTGAAAGATCACCAAATTGTCCAAAGGCATCATTGTTTGGAGGCAACATTTTCATAGCCCGAGAACACCATGCCATGGCCTGAGGACCCCCATTTTATCTTTTGCATATCATTATTTAAAGGCATCATGGTTCGGAGGCATCATCCTCATAGCCCGAGAACATCATTTTATAGCCTGGGAATCCTTTATCATACACTTCATGGCCCCAACGTTATGGTCTGAGGACGTCATCCTATCCATCCAAAGACATCATTCATAGTACAATGGAAACTTGCATTACGTTTAAATATATGCACAATATATGTTTGTATTGCTAACTTGTAGGTACACCGACTATCAACGGCCGTTTCAGCAGGAGAGATCCCGCTCCGGTTCCTGCATTTTATTAGATTTAAATCATTTTTCTCAATATAAACATCGCGTCCACCTTTCAAAATATCCATCGGCATATTCCGTCAATGGATCCTGAACTACATATGGCATGATCCTTGTACGGCCATGGATATGTAGGCAGCTCAAGAGCCAGATCTCGATCAAAATTCTTTACAAATCGCCTCTTTCGATCAAAATTGGTCATCCTATCTTTACCCGATAACTCTTTCATCCTTCCCGGGTAAAGAGGGGCAGTTGTTGATACCCAATTTTCCCCCAAGTATTTTTATACTAAAAATACTTTCAAAATAACATATAAATGCGTATATGAGCATACCCAAGTGCTTTGATATTACCTATTTTAGCAGTGAAAAATCCAATAATTATTCCCAAAATTATTATTTTTGATGAATAATTTATTTTTATTCTCATATTTATACCAAATATAATTAAAGTAATTTTTGCATATTTTTACAAATTTATTTGGCATTAATATAAGCTAAATTGCTATAACTGCAACTATAGTCTATTTTTTATTAATATTATTTTACAATTACAAAATTAGTTCCAATATTTTTAAATTAATATTATGTGTTATTAATTGGTTCAGTACTTTTAATTTTTCTTTTAAAATCATTTCCACTATTTTTATTAAACTAAAAGGGAAAATTGGCTATTTAATATATAGCCAAATTGGCTATTTAATATATAGCCAAATTGGCTTTCAATTATAGCCTAAGATTGGACCCTAATTCCCAGCCCAATCTTTATTAAACCCCGACCCACACCCTCTTCTACCATACCTGAACCTGGAACCCCACCTACCCATATTCAATCTGGACCGTTGATCACTCAGATTAACGGTCCCCATTAACCCTTCCTTAATTAAACACAAATGACCCCCTAACCTAAGTCATTTCCCAGCAACCCGCCGCCCTAAAATCCCTTTCCTATCTAATTCTCTCTGAGACCTAAACCTAACCCTAGTCGTCTCCCTCCGATTACCACCAAAAGTCGCCTGGATCCATGGCCTCCAAAGCTATTAACGGCCTATACTTGCCTCCTAAGGCTCTTAGGTGCTCGATTATCTTGGTTTCCAGGCCAAACCTTGAGGAAGATTGGCCTAGACCCTATTTTATTTGAGTCATCTAGTCTGATTCCGACCTTGCCCTGGCTAACCACGGTTGTTTAAGCTTGGTATTGATGTCTCCTGCTTAGATCGAGACTTTTCGAGCCTTTGAGGTTCTTCTGATTCTTTTAGATCCGTTGTAGATCTATGTTCTCTTTGAGCTTCTGAGCACTTTTCCGAGATTTTCTTCAAACCCCTATTTTCATAACTTTATCTTTTCCAATTTAGGGTTTTGTTAAGTTTATTTCGAAGCTTCTCTGGTTTTAAAATATGTTCTATTGTGTTTTATATGTTGTGCTTCTACCTTGTTTTCTATGTTGTACTTCTAATGTGCTCTTATGTGTTCCCTTTTACTGTAACTCTTTATGTCTTTCTAGAATTTGCATGTCAAGAGTCTTAGTTTCTTTTGAGGTTTCTGAATATTTTTATGATAGTGTTTGCTTAATTACTTGTCGTTCACCCCTACACTCGATTAATGACAAAACATAAACCTAAGATTTGGGATTCATTTGAGTTCTGAGATTATTTGCTATGTGATTTGTTTGGTTCTCACCTCTAAAATTGTTTGATTTCGAAGCACTAATTCTTTTGGACCTATTTGGTTTCTAAAAATTATTTCACCTATTTGAAGTTTCCCAATTGGACTCAAGGTCCTTCTTGCTTTAACTGCTCTTCCTTATGTGATTTTGGTTTTCTTGCAATCTTTGGAATAAACTATGCTCCCCAGAAAGATCACTTGCTTCGCTCTTTTAGCATACTTTTGATTCTCCTTTCTCCCTATTACTGGATCAGCCTATACGACTATCATGTTTCATTATCACCACTGTTTCTCTTTGCCATGATGAAACCTCACATGCCTAATATTGTGCACTTTTTATAATCATTGTTGTCCCTGTAAAATGACTGTCAATTTTGGACTTATTTCAGACTTACTTGTGTAAGTCTGATTGATTCTTTTCTTGTTTGATGTGAAAAATTTCTTTAGCCTTTCGATTCCCTTATTTCTGACTTGGTTCATTAGTAATTTTTAATCCTTGATTCCCTGGTTTACTATGTACTAACTGATTTACTATGTTCTTGCCTTATTTGGGCTGACCGTGAGTTATAAAGATTTTTTCCTTTGTCAAATCCCTTTGTATTTACCCATAATTTCCCACTTTACACAAGATGTTCACTTGATTTCTTTCCTTAATTGCCTGATGATTCTTCCCTTACTCCCTACCTATTTTCTAACTATAAGTATTGGACTCTTTTTCTTTTCACAACATACACTTAATACACTTTAGAACTTCACTTAGTTCTCACAACCTCTTCTGAACTTTCTTGTCTGCACTTTGGCTTTCGCAAGACTACTGCCTTCCTTTGCTTGTCTCTTTTTTAAAACTGGTATGTCCTAATTTTGATTCTAGTATCAACCCCATTGTGTTTACTGACAAGTTTGTATGTCCATACCTACTCTATTGCTTTGTAGAATTCAAATTCTAAAGGAAGCATGCTTATGTCTTGCTATCTGTTACTGCAATGAATCCCAGTTTCCCATACCCTTTTTAAAAGTGCTTGAGCTAAGGTTTAAGACATGGCAATATACAAGTTAATGGCCATGGATTAAACTGGATCCTTTAGATCCTAGTCTCTTTCTATTTCTCATACCATATCCCCCTATGTTTGCTGAGTTAAGTTTATGGTCTGGTAGTCTTTAAGTGGCTATCCAGGTCTAAACCTGGCTTTTAATAAGCTCTGACTCCTTAATTTGAGAATGACAAGTTGGTCAGGGGTGTACTAGTACTTCAAGTTGCTTGGCATGACCACCGGCTTACCATTTCCCCTCCCCTGCACTTGCACTTATTCCTAGCCTCTAAGTTCCGCCCCCTCCTATTAGCCTTGCCTTGAGACCTTGAATTCCCTCTGAACTTGGACATTTAAGGGCTGGCCCTTCAACAGTGCACTATAATATGATTCTACAATGATATTTGGGGTGTAAGCATTGCCTGGAGCTCCTGAAGCTCCTTGGAACTTTGATACATCCCAAATAAGAGAAAGGCCTTGGAAATCTGATCCCGAAAGTTGGTTTATCTCATATTATTAGACTTTGAGTCTGGATTAGGCTGATTAGATGTAAATGCAATCACTGATGTAATTTTACTTTTCTATCTGATTCATTTGGTCTATAATAATTTTGTAATAACTCATTGGGGTGGATAGTAAAAGGGATGGGATTGAATGCATGCACAAAAGGGTAGATACCATGACTATAGGAAAATACTATTTCTGAAATTCTGCATTTTTCATATAATGAACTACTGAAACTCTGTGCCTCATATAGATATCATGTTCATAGGTATTTCTGCATTTCATACATATATCATTCTCCTAGGATTTCTGCATTTCATATAGATATCATGTCCGTAGGATTTTCTGCAGATATCATGTTCATAGTATTTTTTGCATTTTCGTATAGAAACCATGTCTATTGCATATCATATAGATAATATGTCTATAGGACTTCCGCATTTTTGCATATGCATCAGTCATTAGGAAAACTTATTATAGGACTTAAATAACATACCAACTGCATGTAGACGACCTACCTATTGGATTTCTGCATAACAATAACATTGTTTAAAATCAGTAAACGCCTATAGGTCTGCATATCATATAGATAATATGTATATAGGACTTCCGCATTTTTGCATATGCGTCAGTCATTAGGAAAACTTATTATAGGACTTAAATAACTAACCAACTGCATGTAGACAACCTACCCATAGGATTTCTGCATAAGCAATAACATTGTTTAAAATCACTAAACGCCTAGAAAGCATGGTACATAAGTTATCAACTAAAACTTGAATCGTCCGCTCGCCCCCTAAGTCTAAAACCAATAGCGTTTTGTTAAGCACTCACAAAATTTATGACCTTATAACAGACAGTTTCTTTTTCTACAATCAGTTTACTCCTTGTCTCTAAAAACAATAGATATCATGCCTATAGATCCATTTAATACATAGGCAAATGGTTAGGTAATTAATAAATAGTGTCAATCTTTGAAAACTACATCTAAGCAAGGCTAATTTAGACTCCCTATCTAGGAAATATGTGGTAGAATCAACTTGTCCTATGCCTTAATTTAATTCAGACCAAATCAGTATGTGTAAGACATGCTAAACTATATACTTTACTTTGATTTAAGGAGGCTTATTTGAGTCATATCTATTTACTTGTCTTCCAACACTTGTTGTATGTGTTTTGAATGTCGCCTTAGAATTTTATCCTTTGAAAAATCTCAAAAGCCCCCCCAACTCCCCCCACTTTAGGAGTAGTAGTCCCATATGCCTCCGGGACTAATAGGATTGGGACTGGTAGTAGCACACAATAAGTAATGATAGTATTCTGTGCTTTAATACTTCAACAGGGTGGGAATGGTAGAATACGGATATGATGACCGGTGCGCTAATATCACGTACGACCCATCTTCTGAGGAGTGATTGCCGGATATTGCATTGATGTGATCCACATTAATCATAAACCTAGGACTTCTCTTCCTTTATTTGCTTTCATCTCTTCTTATAAAATCTCCATAATTTTTTTTTCTTTTTCATAGAATTATGCCCTCTCTACTTACCTTCACAAGTTTTCAACTAATTGAAATGTTATATGAAAATTCTTATTTGAACCTTAATTGCTTATGTGTTTATGTAAAGTCACAATTGTAGCATGGCTGGGAACCACACTTGTGGATCCTGAGGCGTACCTAACACCTTCCCCTTGGGATAATTTCTAGCCCTTACCCGAATGTCTGGTTTCTTCAACTCAAACCCTTGTTAAAGTGTCCTAATGCACTATAATAATTAGGTGGCGATGCTCCAATTCCAAAACCCAAATTCTCGAAAGGGAATAGAGTTGTCCTCCCAAATGTCGTGAACGATTCGCCTTAGAAAAAGGGGGCATCGACATGGATGCTCAAAGAACATGACTGAAAATACCATGGATCTTATCTCGATGAAAGCTCTGCATGGAAGGATGTACCCTTTGGAAAATGAAAAGAAGGAGTAATTCTAGGTATGAGGAAGAAAAACAAGGTAAAAGTTTGTGTCTAAGTTGGTGATATGAGCTGCTTGAATGTAGTTGATAATGATTCAAAGACTTGGCATAAAAGATTAGGAGGATACAAGTTTCTCTCTTCTGGAGATATTAATGAAGCAGGACCTGGTCCATGGTCTGTCAAATTCAAAGTTCAAAGAACACAGAGCATGAAATTCCTATGGGAATACTGAACAAGAGTGAAAAGAGATGCATGATCAGACCTCTCTAGAATACTACCCCCATGAGTTGCTGACTTTAAGGAAACCCAATCTCACTCACCTAAGAATATCTGGGTACAAATTCTATGTTCTCAACAATAGAAAGGATCAGCCTGGTAAATTTGATGCCAAGAGTGATGAAGGAATCCTTCTGGAATATTCCTCCTAAAATAAAGTCTACAAGGCGGCAGTAAAAGTTCACAATGCGTGGAAGAAATGAGCATAAGCTATTCAACAAGACTCCTACTTCTAACAAAAGAGGAAACAATGATGATCAAAATAATGAACGGGGAACTTGTATGTGGTCTAGAGAGAGAGTGCATGTTAGCTGAGCACTATTTGCTCTCAGCGCACGATAGCAAGGTTGCGATTGTGCCGAAAAAAATGGCTCGTCGCCGAAAAACTGCAATCCCCGCTCCTGCGCAGATCATTACTACTGCTAAGGGTGTTACAAACGAATTAGAACCGCTCACTTTTGGTAGCTTTCTTCCGAAAAAGTTCCAATTAATTGAGGAGATTCATGAAGATCGTGGTGGTGAGGATGATATGCCTGAACAAGTGAGGAAAATGGAAGGTAACTCAAATTCAGCTGTGCGTTGCTTACACTTCTCAGAATCTAGTGATTTCGAGAAACCTACTCCATCTGCTGCTGATATTGTCAGAGGTAATCGAAGCTCACAAATGGGTAAAACGCTCTCGTTTGTTCCCCCTACTGAAAGAGATGGTAAGATAATTGTCAAATTAAGTGAAGATGACTTGAAATCACAGGTTGATTACTGGAAGGCTTCCTTAATTGGGTACATTATTGGTGAGATGCCGTATGAGAAAACAATGGACAATTTTGTGTTGCCTGTGTGGAATTTTGTCTCTAAGCCTCAGATACTAATTCACTCTGAGGGGTACTGCCTTTTCAGATTCAATATATTAGAGGACAGAGATCAAGTTATTCAATCAGGTCCTTATTCTTACAGGAATAAGCCAATGGTGTCGAAACCATGGGAGATTGATTTCTCTTTCCAGAAGGACATGCTGAGTACAGTTCCTGTGTGGATTAGATTTTCGGGGCTACCTGTAGGCTATTGGTCAACTGATGCATTGAGCTAGTTGGCTAGTGCAGTGGGGAAACCCTTGTATACAGACAAGTTCACAGCCCATTATGAGAAAATATCTTATGCTAGAGTGCTAGTGGAGGTTGATGCTGCATATCTTCTACCAGATCAGATAGAGATTGAGACTCCTTTTGGGCTGAAAACTCAGATGATTGATTATGACTGGAAGTCTATCTATTGCAATCACTGTCTGAAATTTGGTCATGATGCTATAGATTGTTGGTATAATACTAGCTTTGATGAAGAACAGGTGCTGGATGAAGGGGGAAGCCAAAGAGACAAAGGATCAGAATGAAAAAGAATGCAAAATCAGTAAAACAAGAATGGCTGGTTAAAAAGGATCGAGATAGAACAAAGTTAAATGCACAAGAGCAATTGCCAGAACAATCAGCTAATAAGGAAATTGAGGGGTTGGGGGAAATCAAAATTACAATGGTGACTACTCAACAGGAAGCAAAGCAAAGTACTGACATTCAGGAGCAGAATGAAACAGTAAATAGTGAATCTATTTACAGCATTGAGGAAATGGAAGTAAATAGCAGAAAGGGCAAGGCAATTGTTGAAGTGCTTGATGTTGGAAGAAGGGGACAGCAGATTGACCCTGGGCCTTCTCAGCACCTAAATCCCAAGTTGATATGATTATTGTCACTTAGAATATTAGGGGGCTAAACCTAGCCCATAAGCAGAAAGAGTTGAAGACCTTTCTTGCTGTCAATAAAGTAGATATACGGGGTTGTATAGAGACTAGAGCTAAGGAACATAAAGCAAAGAAAATACAAGGGAAGATTGCAAAAGGATGGAATGTCCAATGCAATTATTCAAAGACTGTTAATGGGAGAATTTGGCTTCTTTGGAAACCTCATATCCATCTTCAAGTTTCCCAAGTGACTGATCAATTCATTCAGTGCTTCATTGAAGATTCCAGCAGTCAATTAAAACTCACTTCTGTGTCATTTATGCTCAGAATGATGGCAACCAAAGAGAATAGTTGCGGAGTGATCTGAGGCAAATACATATATCTGGCCAGGACAATTGGTTGCTGAGTGGTGATTTTAATAATGTCTTAAGTACTGAAGATAGAATTGGGTAACCTGTATCTGATGCTGAAGTTAAAGGTTTTAGAAGTGTCATTGATGACTTGCAGCTTACTCCTCTCAGGGCAAATGGTTGGCATTTCACTTGGACAAACAAGCAGGATGCCTTATCAAGGGTATATAGTAAGATTGACTGGCCATTAGGCAACTACCAGTGGATACAACAGTATGGACACATTGAAGCTGACTTTATGAATCCATCAATATCTGACCACTCTCCTATCCTTATCAAATGTGATGGCTAGAAGTTGCTTCATCCAAAGCCTTTAAGAATGTTTATCAATGTTATGGAATCCCCTCAATTCCAAAATATTGTACAGCATGTCTGGAAACAGAATTTGTGGGTGCATGTATGCAGCAGATATGGAGTAAATTAAAGAATATGAAACAACAGCTAAAGGAGATTAACGCATATATGGCTTCATATAGGCAAAAACTTGTACATGCTAGAGAGACACTAGAAATTATCCAGAACCAGTTGCAGCAATCTCCATTACTGCAACATCTGTTTAATGAGGAAAAAGCAGCACTTGAAGAAATCTAGAAATAGAGTATTGTGGAGGAGCAAATACTGAGGCAGAAATCCAAAGCTTGTTGGATCGAATGTGGTGATGCCAATACAAAATAATTCCATGCTCAGTGGAAAATCAGAACCAGTCAGAACAACATAACCTCTATATATACTGATACAGATTTAAAACTGACAGATCCCAAGGCAGTGGAACAAAAGTTTATCATTGATGGAAGATTGTGCTGGTGAATTACCTTGGGCAAACACAGCTATCATCAAGGAGGGAACTTGTTTAACTCTACCACAACAAAGAATGCTGATACAGGAGGTTACAATGAGAGAGATCACAGAAGCAATAATGGAGATGTCACAGGATAAAGCACCTGGAGTGGATGGATTCCCTATGGAATTCTTCACTAAGAATTGGGAATTAGTCAAGAATGATATACTTGCTGCTACAAATGACTTCTTCTCCACCAACAGAATGCCTCAAATGATTAATACAACAGCTATTGCACTTGTTTCCAAAGATAAAGCTCCTGCAACTGTTAAAGACTACAGGCCTATAGCTTGCTGCACCACCTTATATAAGATCATGTCCAAAGTCATTACTAATATAATGAAGAGTGTTATTGGTGATCTAATTGGACAGGCTCAATCAGCTTTCATTGAAGGAAGAAGCATAGTTGATAACATTCTACTTAGCCATGAAATCTTCAAAGGATATTCTAGGAAAGGAGTGTCTCCCAGACGTGTGTTGAAAGTGGATCTGAGAAAGGCTTATGATACTTTGGAATGGAGTTTCCTTAAGGAGGTTCTTATTGATTTAGGTTTCCCTGCTAAATTTGTGCAATGGATTATGGCATGTGTTACTACTATCTCTTATTCTCTAGTTCTGAATGGGGGTTTAACAAAACCTTTCAAAGCTAAGAGGGGTATTAGGCGAGGTGACCCTATGTCACCTTATCTATTTGTGATTGCTATGGAGTATTTGAATAGGGAACTGGGGAAGCTACACAAGAATGGTGATTTCAATTTTCATCCTAAATGCAGGAAGTTTAACAGTATTCATGTATGCTTTGCTGATGACCTGTCAATATTCTGCAGAGCTGATCTTATCTCTATTAGAATTTTAAAGGAGGCTTTCCACAGATTCTCTGAAGCATCTGGTCTGCAGGCAAATGTTAACAAGAGTGCAATATATATATGGCTGGAATAAAGCAGAATGTCAGAGAGGTAATTCTGGGAACACTGGGTTTTATTGAAGGAGAGCTGCCATTTAGATATCTGGGGATACCCTTGGACTCTAACAAACTGGCTATCTATCACTATCTGCCTCTGATTGAGAAGATAACAGCCAAGATAACATGCTGGTCTGCAAAATTGCTCTCTTATGCTGGAAGATGTCAGCTGATCAAAGCTGTCATATTTGGAATTCAAACCTACTGGGCTCAAATTTTCATTATGCCTAAGAAAGTGATGAAAATTATTGAAACTATCTACAGAACTTTTTTGTGGACTGGAAGTGCTAATCCATCCAGGAAGGCACTAGTTGCTTGGGAAAGGGTATGCAGACCAAGTACAGCAGGTGGACTGAATATCTTAGAAATGAAGACATGGAACAAAGCAACAATCTGTAAACATCTTTTGGGATTTAAATAGAAAGAAGGACTGCCATTGGATAAAGTGGGTACACAGCCACAACATTAAACAGGAAGCTATTGAAACAATGACCACTCCTAAGGCTGCTTCTTGGGTTGTGAGGAAAATTCTGGACAGTCGAGATGCTATTATGGGGAATCAGTTGCTTCAGGGGACTTTGTTTAGCAGACTGTAAGATATGTGCAAACTGGATCACTTTCAGATCAAGAAGATGTATCTCACTCTGATTCCTAATTTTAGCAAAGTTGAATGGAAGAACTTGCAGTTTCTTGCCAATGTTCATCCTAGACATTGTTTCACTATGCGGTTAGCTGCACAACAGAGGCTACCAACAGTGGACAGACTGCAGAAAATTGGCATCCAAGTGCCTGCAACATGTGTATTCTGTAAGCAGAATATAGAATCCTTTAAACACTTATTTTTTGAATGCACAATTACGAGACATCTGTGGACTAGAATCTGTTTATGGCTGGGGCATCACAGAATAGTTGGAGACCGGGCAACTGAACTGCAATGGGTAAAGAGTAAAGCAAACAACAAAGTGGGGTTAAATGTTATAACAGCTGGTGTGTTTATCAGTACTATTGCACTAATCTGGAGGGAGAGAAATAGTATTAGATTTGAAAAGAAAGCCTATGAGGAGAATCAGATTTGCAGAGAAATTTTTTTACATATACATATTCGAGGAAGGAATTGTAGTCGATGGAAAAATGGCTTGAGGCAACTTAACAGTTTTCCATAGAATAGTTTGTACTAGCTAACTTCGATACTTAGTTGTAATTAGTCAAGAGTAGTTAGATACTTAATAGAGATAATTGTGATGTAAAGGAGTAGTAGCAAGTCAAAGCTACTACTAGAGCTCTACCTTGTACATTTTTTCGATATTAATGGATACAAAATGTTAAATAAAAAATAATAATGAACCAACCACCTTTAGCCCCCGGGGAAGCATCTGATGTTTCAAATGGCAAGGCTAACATGATGAGCAAGATGAAGGAGACGGGTGAAGACAATTCAACGTCTTCCTTTACTTCTCTACCAATCAATCCTCAGTCTCAAATTGGAAACACAAAAGCTCCCGTTCACTTGATAATATAATTAGACCCTTAATTCTGGAAGATCAAAAAACCAGAAATTCCCTAGCCTTCTCAGCATTCCTATCCCAAAAAGAACCCAAATAATATCAAGGAAGCCTTGTAGGATGCAAACTGGATTATTGAAATGCAACAGGAACTGCATCAACTTGAACGAAACAATGTATGGCACCTGGTAACTAGACCCTCAAGCAAAAGCATCACATGGACCAGGTGGGTATTCAGGAATGAGCTGGATGAACATGGAAATGCTACAAGGAACAAATCAAGGCTTGCTGTCGAAGGATTCAACCAAGAGGAAAGATTCACAATACACTGTCTTTGAAGAAACGAGGAAGGAACCTTCTCATTGATCAGGTTTATGTGGATGACATCACATTCGGAGCTAAAACTAACTCATTATGTGAAAAATTTACTAAACTCATGGGAAGTGAGTTTGGAATGAGTACGATGGGGACCTGAATATCTTCCTGCGGTCTTTAAGAGGAGCTATCCATAAAGGGAACATATATCAGTAAAAAATGTATCAAAAAACTCTTCAAAAGGTTTGAAATAGGAGCATGGGAATCAATTGGATCTCTACTCTACCTTACTGCCAGCAGGCCAGACATTATATTCAGTATGGGATTACATGCAAGGCTCCAATCAAATCCTGAGGAATCTCATCTGAACATTGCTAAGAGAATTCTGAGAATATTTTAAGGGCAGATAGAACCTGGTTTTGTACTATACTTCAGGTAACAATTTCAACCTTATTGGTTATGCTGACACTGATTATACAAGTTATCTGGTGGACAGGAAAAGCACATATAGAATTGCTCATTTCCTTGAATCATATATGCCGTGTGATGTGCTCATTCACTCTGGATCAAGAAAAAATTGGAAGATTTTGGTGTATACATTGACTGTGTGCCGCTTCTATGTGTCAACACTAGTGCGCTCAACATGGAAAAGAACCCGGTTCTACACAAGAAAACCAAGCACGCTGATGTTAGACACCATTTTTTCTTGGACAATGTGGAAAATGGTCTTATTTGTATAAGATTTTATTGTACGAAATATCAGATTGTAGATATCTTCAAAAAGCTCTGATCAGGGAACACTTTGAGAAACAATATGGCATTGGGATTACTTGAACCTAATTGAGAACCTGGTTCTGCTGATCTGACCGTGATAGTCACACTAAGGTAAAATTGGCTAAAGTATTTTCTAACTAGGCCTAACTCACATCTATACTGTTGCAGGTAAACACACATGACGATCATAGAAGCTAAAGGTACAGTATTGAAATTCGAAGGAGAGATAAAAACCCCTTTACAAAAACAGGTCAGGAAACTGGTTCCTGCACTACAGGTTAGTAGCAATGTGTCTTTCATATACTTGTTCAAAAAAAAGGGATAACAAAATTAATTCAACTGCCACATCATCTGACTTTTTAAACCATTTTCTTCCTTTGCATCTTTTTCAATTTTTCCTTCAGAACTCTTTACCACTTCTCTCACCATGGCCAACGAATAATCGTCTTTTTCTCTTGCGATAGACATCACTCCCACATCTCCTCCTCCCTCAACACCGTCACCAGAAACCCACTTCTTCACTATACCTGATACTCCTCATCTCCAGTCACCTCTACACTTCTCCAGTCACCTCATCTCCAGTCTCACTTCCATGAGTTGCAAACCCTACTTCTCCTATGTTCCTGAATCTCAGAGGGAAGAAACTCCATTCTTAAGGGATGAAAGAACTCTGGTGTTTTTTGAGTCTCCAATTCATGACACCTTCATAGAAGAATCTGTTGAAGAACCTGATTCTCTTTTAGCAGATACAAACTGGGTGGCTGTAGAAGAAATAGGATTTTTAGTGTGCCTTGCAGAAGAGTAAGCAGAGTATTAAAAAAAGGAACATGATGAAATAGGGGGAAGCTGTGGCTGATAAACATATTTCAGTGGTTGAGGTTGATAAAGATATTGTGAAGGAACATAGTTCCTTAGTGAAAACATCTACAAAAGGGTGTGGTTGAGAAAGATTTGTTTGCGGGTGACATTGTGGTTGTTACAAGTAGGAAAGAGAAGTTTATTAAAATATCTAGAAAACAAAAGTGGGAAACTGTGGAAGGACCTGGTTCATTGAAGACCATTCTAAGTGACAGTGGCTTGGGTAGAAGAGTTAATTTAGAAAAAGTCTTGTAGTGTCGCACGCTTGCCCGAAAATCTAGGAGATGGCAAGTATGAGACAAGTTCGGGACTTAGGAAATTAGTAGAGAACCTGCGAGAGAAACTGTTTGACTAGCAAATGTCTGCAATTACCCGCATGGACCTAGCTCTCAAAACCACTGTTGCCTCCTATACCAAGCCTCCCTCTTCTAGTTCCCCCTAGGATCCTCTCAGTGGATAGTTATCTTTTGTTCTCATGATTTTGTGGCTGTTGTTTCTCTTTTTGCTTGTTTTCTTGTGATGGCATGTTGGATTTCACCGTTGCTGCTCCTGCTGAAATAGTCATATTTTTTATCAATAAAACAACTCTTCTTTTGCTTGTACAATGCTTGTTTTGCTTTTTGCTTCTCTTTTCTATCATGATTGTGTGCACATATGTGGAATGAGTTAGCTTTGTTGGACTTCTTTATGCCTTTTTGTATGACTGTTCCTTTTTGTTGATGCCAAAAGGGGGAAGAATCGAGTGAATCGAGTCAAGGGGGAACATATGCTAGTGTCAGGGGGGACATATGTCAGAGTTAAGAATAGTGTTAGGGGGAACATATACAGTTGCTAGTACCTTATCTAGTTAAGTCAAATAATCATCAATGTTAAATGTTTTTCATCATCAAAAGGGGGGAAATTGACGAGCTTAAAGTCTTTTAAGCTATGTTTTGATGATCTGGCAAACTTTCTATATGGAACCAGATAAAAGACTAAGAATGATAGCAAAAAGTCAGGGGGAACATATGAGGAAACATGTGTAAGTAAGGGCATAAAATCTGGGGGAACCTGTGGTATCCTGTTATCCAATCTGGTTTTCTGAACTCTAACTTCTCGTATTTAATGCTAAGTTTGTCATCATCAAAAAGGGGGAGCTGATAGGTTTTCAATATCTTTATCTTGTGATTTGATGATCTAACGAACTTAATGTCAAGAACCGGATTGGGAACATGACTCACTTGGATTACACTACATCTAATTGATTCTAGCCAAATGTGAATTGGCTACAGCTTAGGAAAGTTTAGAAGGTAGGAACAAACAAGGACCTGATACTCTTGTGTGTTTCCCACGGCAGCACAAAGTCAGTTGGGCACAGCTGGAAATGAAGATTTTATCATACTTCACTATTTCCAGCGCTCACTCATTGTTTGAACAACTAAAGTACAATGATTCAACTTGCTCAACTCAAGACAATCTAGGTAGTGTGCAAAAGTACCAGATCAAGAACATGATCCCTTGGTGCTGCCCTAACAGAAGTCCAAGCCAACTATACAGCTGGAATACAACTGCAGAAATTGATTTCCTGCAACTATACAGAGAGGAATACAACAGGGACCTGGTCCCTTAGAGTTCTCTGACAAAAGTACAAGTCAACTATACAGCTGGAATGCAACTGAGTGATTTTTCGCAACTGTACTAAGAGGAACACAATAGGGACATGGTCCCTTAGGGTTCTTTGAAAAATGTACAAGACAACTACAGCTGGAAAGAAATTGCACTAAGTGACTCCCTGCAACAGTGCAACAGACAGTACAACAGATAGTGCAACAACCACTTTCCATTTAGATTGGACATCACCATTGAGATTGGACATCACTAAGGATGACTTGCGTAGTATAAACCTTATGCAAGGCATAAGATTCAGGTTCAACACTTGCAAAATCAAAAAAGAAAAATATTCTCTTAAGTGTTCAAGAACCTCCCTCAAGAACAAAGTTACTTCAACCTCAAGGACCTGATCCAAGATCGAAGATATCTTAAGTCCTTAGGTTGCTGAGTATTTGTTATATGTTCTTCATTGTAACTCATATCCAGATTTCTTAGAAACATTGATTAGGTTGAGCCACAAGAAAAATCATGTATAACCATAGTGTGACAAAGTGGCTTCTGGTGGAAATATCACAAGTTAGTCAAAGCCTTTGTAACCGTAGGATGACAAAGTGGCTTGTGGAAGAAATATCACAAGCTAGTCAATTCTTTGTAACTAGGATAGTTATAGAGTGGCTTGTGATGAGATCATCACAAGTTAGTTGAAGTCTTTGCAATAGAGTTATTGTAAAGTGGCTTGTAATAGGGAGATTGCAAGTTAGTGAAGTTAAAACCCCACAGGTGTAGGTCGTGGTTTTTTGATCCCCTTGTGTGGGATTTTTCCACGTAAAAAACCTGGGCCTTATTTATATTCTGATTTACTAGCATTCATTGCAAAACCCGATAAAATACCAGGTACTCTACTATTTGGTGGACTCACACAAATTTAGAGGTCTAACCAACCTGAAATTCCAAATTTTGAATGATTGGTTTATCTTCCAAATTTAGAGTTCTAGGAAGACGGAACTGGTTCAATGCAAACATATAGAATTTTCTAGGAATTGAACAATTATAGGACTTCTGCTCATGGTTGAAATATTAATCTTTCTAATTGTGCTGAGTATATAAAATATACCTTAGCTTTCATATAAACCCATACCGATGAACCAGGTTCTTCATTTAGAAGTTTCTTGAACATGCCTCAAATGACATAATAGAGAAAACTTGTAAGAGATCAGTGAGTTATATAAACACATGTCACGGGAGTATACTAATTAAAGTATGAAGCTGAGTAAGAATTAATCCAGATATTTATATAAGTTCAGAATTCCTTGCCAAAAAAAATTCTCTTTTTTTCATTTATCATTTTTTTTCATTGTGCATGCTGAGACGGACCTATTAGGTGATCTTAATCATCCCTATTTCCAACCCCAACAATCTCACCTTTCTTACCATCTCCAAAGGAAACATTACCTCCCTTTAAGTCCTCAAGTGAAAGGAACTGGTTCTTACTTCCAGTCATATGTTTTGAGCAGCCACTATCCATGTACCATATTTGGCTATTTCCCTTCACTTGGGCCTGCAAAAAGAAATAAAGAGTTAGTATTAGGAATACAAACTAATTTGGATCCCTTTCTATAGGCAAAGGGGTAAATCAAATTCCTTTTATCCCCCCAGGAAGCCTATTTTTCTCTTTAAACAAAAGCTTTGTTCTTTTGGCTGGCCTTTTCTTTTGTATTACATTCATTTTTGTAATGGTCAATCTTGCCACAGTGTGTGCAGATTTTGTTCTCGGGAATAGTGAGGTACTTGCTTTTAGGATCCCACTTAGGTGCTTGAGTCCCATAGCCAAGTCCTCTTTTATTGCTACTGTGATGTTCTTGTAGCTACGAAAGTACATCATAAGCCTTGTTCCATTTGCAAGTTCTAGCTAGTTCATGTTTTACCTTCCCTAGGTCTTCTTGTAGGACTTTTATCTGCTCATCCTTACTGTATAACTCATCCTTCATTTTTCCTAAGTTTTTTTCTAGGGTGAGATGTTTGTGATCAGCTTTCTTCTTACATATTCCTAGTTTCAGTTTTAAGTTCTCAGACCTAAGTTCTAGGACACTGGTGTCAAGTTCAATAACCTGGTTCACAACTCAGCATTTTTACTATCACTCTCATTAGCCTTATCTAGATTTTTGCACTTCGCTTTTAGGATCACACTTTCCCTAGACAGATCTTCCTTCTTATTGTTAATTATCTCAGACTCATCATTTAAGTCTAGTAATAGCTCAGACAACATTTCTTTAGAGAAGAATTTAATCTTGTCTTTGAGATGAAGGACACTTACCTTTTGTTCATCATCTGATTCTCCGATGTCCATAAATGCTTGTTCATCTCCAGCTTCATCTTCTGAGTCCTCATATGATGTTTCTCCCCAAGCAGCAACCATAGCCTTTGTTGATCCTTTGTTCCATTTTGGTTGAACATGTTCCTTTTTCCTGTTCCTTCATTCAGCCCTTTTCTTCTTCTACTTAATTTTCCATTAAGAACAATTCTTGATTATGTGATCAGTCTTATGATATTTGTAGCAACCCTCGTTGGTCTTTTTCTCATGAACCCTTGGTTTATTGAAGGTTATACCTCTAAAATAACCCTTTCCTCTCATCGGGTACTTTTTGAAATCTCTTGTGATCATGGACATTTCATCATCCTCCAGATCTGAACCTTTAGCTATTCTGAGAGCCAAATTTATTTCCTTCTTGGGTGCATCCATTTTCATGGTTTTCCTTCTCAGTTCATAGGTAGTGAGGTTTCCAATGAGTTCACCCAGCTTAAGGGTAGCAATGTTCTTTGATTCCTGAATAGTCGTGATTTTGCTTTCCCAAGTCATTGGTAAGACTCTTGTTAAGATTTTCTCAACCTTGTGTTCTTCAAGGAAAATTTTCCCAAGATATTTAAGTTCATTTGTTAGTGTTGTGAACCTTGTGTACATATCCTAGATAGATTTCCTTCCTTCATACTAAATTAAGAATATAGCAGTATTCCTCTTGATCTCTTTACTTGAGGAATTCCTTCATGAGCCACTTGTAAAGTTTCCCATATTTCCTGTGCAGTAGTACAACTTTGAATCATGTTGTACTCGTATGGACCCAGTCCATACACAAGCCATTTCTTGGCCTTGGCATTCTTCTCCCATTTCTTCAAATCTTCAGCAGTGCAGTCAGCTCTTGTTTTTGGCACATCCACTCCTTCAGCATTTTTTTTGTAGTTTCCAGAGGACCATCATTGACTATGTCCCAGATTTCATAGTCTTCTCCTATGATGTGATCTCTCATCTTGTTCTTCCACCAAGAATAGTACTGATCATTAAAGAGTGGAGGCCTACCAGTGGATTGCCCTTCCCAGTTACCAAGTGGTGCACTTATTTTGATCTTTTTCTAAGGTGTTAGCCTCTTCAAGGATAACCCGATCTGATACCAATTGATGTTTTAAGCGTCAATACCACTCAAAAGGGGAGGGGTGATTTGTGTGGTACCCAATTTTTGCTTAACTGAATTATAGAAGAACCTGGTTCTTCTAGGTGTTTTAACTACTACCATTTACGGAATAATAAATATAGAAAATAAAGAACAGATAGAGTTTTACATGAAAAACACCTGGCTCAAAAGGTAAAAAAACTACGACCTACTACTCAGTAGGATTTTCCAAACTTTCACTAAAATCACTAAGCAAAAACAGCATTTACAAAAACTCTTTGTAAACCTAAGGATTAACTCTAATACTATTATGGCACACAGCCTCAACTGTTACGACCACTTCAAGTTAACTCTAACTTGAACACTCTAGGTACCTAATACAATTGCTTTTATGAAAGCTGAAAGGTACAATTTTAAACCACCTACTAAAATTGAACTATAATAAAATATTGACACAATGGAGCTGATTCTTCTATCTCGTTTAAGTAGCTTTATGAGTGCACACTCAAATCACACATAAATTGCTTGCAAAATATCCTTGTTGTTTTGCTCTCAATTTAGTTTAACTTCTGCGTATGTGCATTACCTGTAAAAGAGAACAACACTTACATTTAATGGGTTAGTAATCAGAGTTTGATTGGAACTCAATTGTTGCTCTTCTATTGTAGATTAGTTTATGATGATCTCATACTCTAACACTATCTTCATCCTAGATTGTATTCTCTTCATATGAGGAGACTTTCTCCCCTTATCCAATATGCACACTTTTTAATCAGATCAAGAGATATTGCTTCTTTGATTAGTATGACTTATCTCCTTCACGTGCATCTCACATGTGTAGGTTGATCATGACTGTTCTTCACAAGATGGACCTACTCCATGACTGAGTTCTTTTGTCATTCTTCGAAACTTCACATGTTCTTGGGCCAACACTTCTTCTTCACAAATAATACTGGTGCACCCCAAGGTGATACACTGGGTCAACAAGCCCCTTTGCTAACAACTCCTCAAGCTGCTCCTTCAACTTTTTCAACTCTGTAGGAGCCATAAGGTACGGTGGAATAGATATAGGCTGGGTGCCTGGAGCCAAACAATATCACGATCCAATGGCATGCCATGAAGATCAGAAGGAAACACATCGTGAATCAATCATCGGAGACTCTACGGTGGTGTCCCGAACATAAGCTAGATATGCCAAACACCCCTTCTCGACCATATGCCAAGCCTTCAGGAAAGAAATAACCCGACTAGATGTATCAACTATGAACCCTTCCACTCCAACCTCAGTAACCCTGGCATCGCTACTGAAATAGTCTTGTCATGGCAATCTAGGATGGTGTGATATGGAGATAACCAGTCCATGCCCGAGATGACCTCAAAGTCGATCATGTCAAGCAACAGGAGATTACCATAGAATGTGACCACACAAGGCCGGTAGATCCGATCCAAAACCATAAAATCACCCACAGGAGTAGACACATAAATATAAGTGCCCAATGGCTCAAGAGAAATAACCAGGAAACGAGCAAATAGATATGATACATATGAACAAGTAGACCCTGGATCAAACAATATCGAAGCATCTCTACCGCCGACGGAAATAATACCTGTGATGACGGCATCTGGGGCCAATTGCCTTGATTGTTACCTTGATTACCCTAATTGTTATTGTTCCAATTGCCACCACCTTGTTGTTGGTTGTTATTATTCCAATTACCACCACCTTGTTAATTACCCTAATTTTCTTGGGGTCGCCATTATTGGTTTGAAGAGTTGCCTCGATTGCCTTGATAGTTATTGACATATTGAACCTCTTCGCTTTGATCATCATAACACTCATTTGAATAACTACCACCATCATTGTTGTTGTCATACTGTTCAGAATTCCCTTGAGATTGTTGTCCTCTTTGCCTCCTTTTAAGCATAGAAACACCTTCCATGGCATTGACTTGGCGTAGATTTCGCCTTCGCCAATTGGTTCATGGTAGTAGTGAGCTCGGCCATAGCTTGACCATGGTCGTGAAATTCCTTTGTGCAAATGAATTACCGTGGGGTCATCTTGGGCACGTTCACTCTACTTTTCCATGCCGAAGAAGTATCGGCCATCTCATCAAGTACATCACATGCCACTTGGTACGAAAGTTTCATAAAGTTGCCCCCGGCCAATCGGTTCACAATGCATTGATTTGTAGTATTGATGCCCCGATAAAAGTTTTGTTGAAGCATCGCCTCGGTCATGTCGTTATTTTGGCACTTTTTCACAGTATTTTGATACTGCTCCCATATTTCATGTAAAGGCTCCATTGGCTCTTGCTTGAAGGCTAATTATTTCATCACGTAGTGCCGCCATATGACTTGGGGAAAAGAAATCGGCAATAAATTTGTCTGCCAATTCATCCCACGTTGTGATAAATTATTGGGGAGCCTTTCTAACCAATCCAATGCTTTACCCGGAAGAATGAACGGGAAAAGCCTCAATCTCAATGCATCCTTGGACAAGTTTGTCTTCTTGCTACCCGAGCATGTATCTATGAACCCCTTCAAGTGCTTGTAGGCATTTTGATTGGAGGTGCCCATAAAGTACCTTCTTTGCTCGAGCAAGGTCAATATAGCATTTGTGATTTGAAATTTTCATGCCCGGATTCGGGGAGGAACAATGGCACTAGCGTATCCTTGATTTGGTAATACTCTGGGAGCCACTCTTGGCGGTGGCAGAGGATGGTCTGGAATATTGTTGTTCTCATTTGCATTTACATTTGCATTTCGGCCTCTCCGTGGTCCTTGAGGTGCAAGAGGCACCTCATCTTGCTCAAGATCTTCTACCTCCTCCCCCTCCATGACATTGCCAAGAGGGTAATTAGCATTTAGAGCCATTGGTACCTGAGTAATCGACATAAAGAAAATTAGTAAACAAGAAGGAAAGAGAAACAAAACACAAAACTAACTAAATAGATAGTCAACACTGTAAGCTCCCCGGCAACGGCGCCAAAAAGTGATTGCTTCCAACTCGATGCTACACCAAGGTAGGAAGAGCAGGTCGCAATAGCTTTGACCCGATATGACGATCGGGATCGATTTCTCAGGAAGCTAGCAATGGAGTTGGAATATATATCTAGCTTAGAAGTGTGTGTTTGCTTCAAATATCACTTCAAACATATTTGGGGTTTTCAAATTATAACTACTATTATCTAATATTGATTGCAAGTAATTATGCTACGAGATGATTGCTAAAGTATTATCTAATGGGAAGAAGGGCACTAGGGTCATGACATCTTCTAGGTGGCTAATTGACGGATAGATGTTACTTAGGTTCGATTGACATAATTGGGACTTATACTATAACCGTTGCATAATTTTACCTACTCTTACACTTCTCGGTAGAGAGAGTGATTTCGCCCAATTGACTCTCTCGAGGCCAAATGGGTAGGCAAATTTGACCAAGCAACTAGGGTTCAAGTAGGGTGATTACTTTCTCGAGATTTAACCTGTTAATTGGACTATCATTTCTCGTGAGTCCATCCCAATTCTTTGTTGGGTCAATTTTGGAGACATGGACTCTCTTTCTCTAGAAGAGCCAAATCCACAAAGCTTGAATCATTGTTTGCAACTACCAATTCTTAGATTAAAACATAAAATCAACCCAAATAGCAATTTTCCATAGTCAATCTAACCCTAGATGACATCACCTATCAATTATCCACATTAGAGTTGAGCCACAACCCTAACTAACGGGTTTAGCTACTCATGCTTGACAAAGAAAATAAAGAAATAGATGAAGAACAAAGGATATTAATTAATTGCTAAGTGAAACTACAAGAATCTATCGTTAATTTGAAGCTAAAGTGCCAAATATGGCTACAAAGGACGTTTCCACGAGCGCAGCTCGAGTCTGAAGATAACAGATGGCCTAAAAATGGTAAAATATTCTATTTACACTATGCTGAAAAAACTAGACAAAAATACCCCTGCGGGATCAGCGTGGGCCGCACTAAATAGACCGTGGAAGCACTAGGCTCTTTAAATTCAATTTCTACTTCTCAAAACTTGGGCTCCTCGAACCGCGTAGAATGGACCGCGACCGTATAGGGAGCTGGCGCGGTCCGCACAATCATGACCACGGACCGCATGGCATTGGCTTCGCATAATTTTATCTCTCTGAATCTCTTGTCCGCGGACCGCACAATAGAGTAGTGCGGCCGCGGAGCCTTGACCGCGGACCGCGTATGTGAACCGTGGCCGCGTTGCCTGAAGCTTGTTCTGCCAACACTCTGAACCACCTAGTGCGACCGCATTCGACTTTGCTTCGCACTAGACCTTCTTTCTCTCAGATTTCTTAGTCTTTGATACTTGAGCAAGTTTCACTCCTTTTTGAGCCGATCTTGACAGTGTCACTTTCTCGATCAAACCTGCAATCAAGCACAACTTGTGAGCTTTTTGGGACTATTTTGTAACAATATATAATTAAAGCATAGGCAAATAGGAGCATAAAATATGTTAAAATCCCAACTTATCATAATGTTACAACTCAAGATCCCTCCAATTGGTGTGATAGTACTGAATCCCCAATGTTAGGTAAGGTAATATAAACATAGGTCAAACTAGGCATAACGAGAATATAATATAACTGTCATAGCATAAATACGCTGGATGAATGCGTAAACTACAATAAATACAAAAATAGTATGATAATACTTTCCCAAAAACCTGATAATACGGAGTCATGCACTATAAAATAAGAATATAACAAAATACTCGTTGATACAAAACATTGTCTGAAATATAAATAACAATATGATAATAGAAGGAAGGGGACTCTAAGGGTATACGGAAGATCATGCAGCACTACCTCAAGCCTCTTATAGCAGCCATTGGCAGCCTCCAGAGGTTCACTTGAGCCAATTCCATAATTTGTATAAAAATATGTAGCAGTGTAGTATGAGTACGAGACAACATGTACTTATTAAGTATCAAGATTAACTTTGATGAAGTAGTGATGAGGTCAAAGTCATGTGATACCTGCTAACAAATAAATCTGTACAATTCATATTTATACACAACATGATTATGAAAAGAAATGTGATATTGTAAAAGAATACATCATGAAATACCAAGGTTAGTTCGGTCTCGTTTATCAAGTCCAAAGCATAAAACAGATGCATCAAGTAGCATGTTAGAAGCTAGACATAGATAGCATATAGTATCGTGATATGACATAGAAGATTCACTTGAATGGTCAAAGTTTCCACCTTTATGCTCAAAACTCACCTCATCGGTTTACTAGCCCCTTGGAGATACTTAGCCCGTTTGAGAATGTCATGTCGTGTGGCAGACGTTGAGTGTGCAAATGACGAAGCTCGTGGCTATTTTTTGGACGTCTTGGATCTAGTGGGCAGACTCCATTGATTTCTTTCCAGCAGCAGTTAGCTGTTTCCAGGCCTCCAACTCTATCAATATGATTTTGTTATTACAGGGGAATACCCCAAAGGTACTATTCTCAATTTTAATCCTTAAAGGATAATGACTTGTCATTGGTGGGTTCAGATTTTCAGTTAAAAATTTGCAAAACATTCGTTAACTATTTTAGATGAATATAACATCAGATTTATTCATATTATATTTACTTTACGAGTAAGATAGGCTGAGCGTTATGACGTCCCATCTCAGTTTTAGGGCATGGCACTTAAAGCGAGCAGAACTCATCATAAAGATGTTGAGACCATAGCATATTGAATGAAAATGTGTTTTTCTGTACTTTTGTCACTCTTTAATATACAAATTTGTTCAGGTGTTTTTTACCACATGTTTCTACATATGACAAGTTTAAAGCGTCAGCATGAATTAAATAATTTGGATTGACAACAAAGGTCAAGTATGATACGAATAAGTAACAACTAGGCATTAGTATTTATCCTGATTTTCTTATTATATTTGGAAATTTTTTTATCTGAAGAAAGGGAAACATATTAACTATAAGACCTAAAAGAAAAATATAGATTATCCATATTCGACGTATCCTTTTCATGGAAGAAAATGTTATAAATAGTTATTAATTGAGGATTCATCCTTCACAGAATAAAATAGTAGTACCATTAATATAATCACTAAAAGAGTCTTATTTTGGGGGAGGGGAGGAGGGAGATTATTTTCTCAATAATTTTTTAATTTTATGTTAATATTCTCATATATAGGTCAATAGACCAAATCATATCATAATATTATTTTTCGATTCATTTCTCCTTTGTTATTTGTTGTATCGTTACTAATGTTTGCTTTGTTAGTTTCTTTATGCCAGTGATATCAAATCTAATGATCAAAGTGTGGTTAAAGGAGGAAGTTCAGATCAACCAACGGCCAGTTTGATGATAATGAAGATATTTTTCAAAAAATAAAACTTTCTGGAATACGACATGTGGAGACAAAATTTTCAATCATATTTTTAATAGTTCTGTTGCTACATCTTTAAATAAAATCTATTTTTAGCACATATTTATGAGCTTCAACTTTCAACTCATATTTACTTTTAAGCACGAAGTCTCACTTTTAATGCTACTCACTTTTGGTGCAGGGTATTACTTTTAATGCAAGATTCCAAAAAGTTTAACTCGTGTTATCACATAGCTTCAATTTTTAATACGTACCTATTTTAACCATATCAAACAGTAATGATTAAAATTATGTGAAGAAAGAGGATCAAGTTTTGTCAATAAAAATCAAGCTAAAACGAAGAATTGTTAGGGTTTGCCCTGGTTTTTTTTAACCATATTTATTTTTTTTTTACTTGAAGGAAGAGTTGAATATTAATCATAATTGATTTGCTTTTTCTAAAAGAAAAATATAGACCTCTTCCATATTCGACAGATCCCTTTTTTTACCTTTATAAATTGAGGATTTCTCTTTCACAAAATAAAACAATAGCATCCACAATGCAACAATATTATATACACATTATATAATAGCATCCACAATGTAGTCAGTAAAATCTTTTATTTAGGAGTAGATTATTCTCTCAATAGTTTTTTCTTTTACATTCGTTTTCTCATATGCAAGTGTTAGTTGACCAAGTTATATTACAATATTTTATTTTGATATATTTCTCCTTTGTTATTTGTTTTATCGTCACAAATTTTACTTTGTTAACTTCTGCATGACGCTAACAAATGGTTTCACAACGAGGTTGAAGATGCCAAGGGGTTCAGATCAAGCAATGGCCAATTTGATAATAATGAAGATGTTTGTCAAAAAATTTGCATGTACACTATATGTAGAGACAATATTTTCAATCAAAATTTCAATATTTCTATTGCCAATTTTAAAAACAAAAACTATTTTTAACTCATGCTTATGAGCTCCAATTTCAACTTATACTTACTTTTAGTGTACCAACACTCACTTTTAATCCAAGGTTTTAGTTTTAACCTTGCTCACTTTTATTGCAGGGCTCCAAAATGTTTAACTCGTGCTTACTTTTAACACACACGACTTCAATTTTCAATCTATACCTACTTATAACTATGTTAAGCTGTAATGATGAAGATGTGAAGAAAATATAGCATGTTTTATCAATAAAATTTAGGCCAAAAGGGAGAATATTAGGATTTGCCCTTAATTATTTTTTTTTAACCATATTTGGAATTTTCTTTTGCTTAAAGGAAGGGTAGAACATTGATCATAGTTGATTTACTTTTTCTAAAAGAAAATATAGATCTTTTCCATATTCGATAGACCCCTTTTCTTATATCTATAAATTAAGGATTCCTTCTTCACAAAACAAAACAATAGCATCCACAATATAGTCACAAAAAAGTCTTATCTAGGAGGAAATTATTCTCTCAATAGTTTTTTCTTTTACATTACTTTTCACATATATGTGCGTCAATTAACCATGTCATTTTAAAATGTTATATTTTGATAAATTTCTCCTTTGTTATCTGTTTATCCTCACCAAGGTTTGATTTGTTAGCTTCTGCATAACATTAGCAAATGCTATCAGAGTGAGGTTGAAGACAAGTTAAGGAGTTCAGATCAAGCAATGGCCAAATTGATGATAATAAAGATATTTGTCAAAAAGAATTATCCGTAATATTACATGTAGAGGCAATATTTTCATTATCTCTGCTGCTAAATTTTAAAAACAAAAATGATTTTTTACTCATGCTTACGAGCTCCAATTTTCAACTCATACTTACTTTTAGCGCATCCCTGCTCATTTTTAACGCAGGGCTTGACTTTTAACCCTGCTCACTTTTAATCAAAGCTTCAAATTTTTTAACTCGTGCTTACTTTATCACACACGACTTCAATTTTCAATTTGTTCCTATGTCAAATAATAATGATGAAGATGTGAAGAAAACATATCAGGTTTTATCAAGAAAATTTAGGCTAAAAGGGAGAATTGTTTGTGTTTGCCCTGATTTTCATACCATATTTTTATTTTTATTTTACTTGAAGGAATGATAGAATATTTATCATAATTGATTTACTTTTTTCTAAAAGGGAAAAATATCTCTCTTCTATATTCGACAGATCCCTTCCTCAGAAGAAAAATTTATGAGCCTCTACAAATTAAGGATGTCTCCTTCACACAATAACATAGTAGCATCCACAATGTAATCATTAAGACATTCTTGAGATTATTCTCTCAATAGTTTTTTCTTTCATATTAGTTTTCTCATATGTAGCTCAATTGATCAAATCATATTATAATATTTCTCATATCTGATTAATTATTATGGGGGGTGGCAAAATAGTTAAAAGAAAACAGTTAACCACTCATATTATCTACTAAAAAAATGGGTTAGATAATGAACTTTTTAAAAACGGGTCGAATATAAATAAGAACTATATTATCTATTTAGAAAATGGACAACCAATGAGTAACCAATGGATATCCAATGAGTCTAACTTTTACATTTGTAAAGCCTCAAATTGAGGGTTCCTCGAGTTAGGGAGACTAAGAATTCTCCCAAAAATGATCATATACAAGAAGTCATGGATAATATGGTTAACCATACTATCCGCGGTTAACCCGTCTTTATCCATATTAATTATGGGTCAGGTCGGATAATTGATCCGTTTTTTCATTACACGTTTTCGACCCGAACTAAATCTGACCTGACCCGCTCATTTGCCACTCCTAATTGTTACCAAGATTTGCTTTGTTAGCTTTTGCATGACGCCTTGTTATTTCAATCCCAGCACCAAGATATTTTTTGCTGGCAAAGCATTATGCACTGCATAGTTAAACTTTGTTCAAGAGCCAGTTTTGAACTTTGTTAAAAAAAGAACCAAAGGGGCATGCAAGCTGCCAATTGTTATTGATTACATGAAAAAGTTAGCGGAAAATCAAGACATGATTGCCGATCAGTTTGTTAAATGTAGAGAGGAAAAGTTTCATATGTGAAGAACAGAGAGCAGATTTGATTTCATTGGATGGTAAAAATCAGGGATAAGTAAAATGGTGACACTAGTCGAGATATTTTGGTTCCTCCCTCTCCAAGTGTGATTCGTAAATTATATTGTTTTTTTTTTTTTTTGTGAATGAGTAATAAAAGAATAAAATGAGGTAGACAAACATGCAGTAGATCCGAGCAAGAATAAGCATACTCTAATTTCACTTTTTCCTACCACAGTTCCAGAAGCTTACAGTAGAGATGCCATACTGTTCTTCCAGCCTAAGGACGTCGTTAACATGCGTGGAGGAGGTATGATGCTAAGCCCAAACATCTCCTTCAGAACAGGCACCTGCTCAGAGAACTTAATAAGCTTTGCAACAATGGCAGCACTCTCCATCACGTGATTCATATCTGTGTCACTCCACAGACGATGAATCAGTTGGTGTCTCCTCCTTTTGGAGCTTAACTTTATGCCCCATTTATGGAAGATCTCATTTCTCTCATCTCCTGGAAACCTTTTATATATGAGCCTGCTTAGCATAGCTCTCTCACGGCGAAGAGCTTTTAGGCTGTAATTAGAGAAAAGATAATTTGATTCAAATTAGCAGATGATACACAGGTGCAAGATATCAAGATTTGATATATTGCATTAGGCCAAGCTATCAATTTACCAGCCTACAAGGTTAAAACACATTAAAAGGGTATCAAGAATTAAAAAAACTCTGATCTAATTTACATGAATGCCTGAGGGGAGTATATAAAAATACACAAGAGAAAACATATTAAACCAGTGTAGGAGAGCGGCAAGGTGCAAATTTTACCTTGACACAAGACCGATTGTCTGACCACCTTGAAAAGCTGAATTTCCTTTAAGAAATGTTTCCTTGACGAATGAAAGTCTTCTAACCTCGACCTCCATGTAAATAGAGTCCAAAGGGTCACCTTTAAACAGCAGGAAGAAATATGTCCTGTGGATCAACGAAATATGGCAAGTCTGCCAAAGTTCAATAATCCTTTTTTGCAGCTTCCCAAATTCAAGAGGCCAGTCTGAAGGAACTCCCAATGAGTCTGGCGTAGGATCCAATCCGACATTTTTTATATTCTTTTTCAACTTCACAGAATCTTGAACCTAGCACAGATATCAGGATGCATCTAATTAGGACAAAGTTCAGGATAAAAACCAGCTTTTCCAAGTGATTGCTCCGGTCTATGATGTTGTTTATTGACATTGAATTTCTCTAGTAAAGATATTTAAAGAGAGCGAGAACATTCTGACATCAGTTAATAAGGAAAAGGCTTGGCAGACGCATCAATCCAAAAATTCTATCAATTGCTAAAATAAAGTTGCCACAGAGTAGAAGAAAACTAACAAGAGAGTCTAATTTAGGATCTCTGCATGCACTGATCTAGCTGAATTAACTATTTTCTGCCACTGCCGGCAATAACCAAAAACATGGAAGAGAAGAAAGTGGCTATGCAAGCATTATCTGCCATTAAATTGACCACAGCGAAATGACACGCACAAGTTAAATTCTGCATATCTAACTGTAAATCCATGCAAACAAAACTTACCGGAAGAAAACAAACAAGGTAACCCAAACAAGCTTAAGTAGGAATGAATATAGTCCAGACCTGATTGTGCAGTTGATTAGCATACTCAAGCTTAGCCATCTCCTTCAGGCCTGCCACAGAAGTGTCAACACTCGGGATATCCTCATCTCCAAGAGCATTTCTGCCACTTTTGAGCTCATCTATGAAAGCGCTACAGTTAGAGGACTGTGAATTGTTTCTTGACAATTTAGGCCTGGTTTTCCCGTAAATTAATGGAGGATATTTCCAGTGCTTCCTTTGGAGGCCTTCCGGTCTACCTGGAAAATCTCTCTCTTGCTCGTCAGTTGAGGTAGTCTCTATTTGTTCTACTATCCCAGATTCAGGTGAAAACGGGCCAATCATAAGATTTTCTCTAGAGCTCCTGCTTCTTCTTAATTTCATGTTTATATAGCCTGATATACTTGTTGAAAGGGCACGTGGAGATGAATCAAGAGGGTGAAATCTGGCAAGAGAATCCGTAGTCTTCTGTATGCCATGCATTTTCTTCCCCAATGGCCCATGAGGAAAGCAATTTCTAGTGGTGCTTGCTTGTCCATGAGACAGTGGTGATAGCTCCCTATGGTCAACATGTCCGTTGCTGGAAGGAGGAGATATTCTTTCTCCATTCTCATTGTTTGATAAGCTAAAGGATTCAAAGGTTCTATTTCCACCAGGCTCATCCACCTCAATACATTGAACTTCCTTGCAAAAATCATCAGAATCTTCTCCTGTCACAAAAGAAAAAATTTTGCTCCTTTGATATCGATCAGGCAAACCAAAGTTGCCACTACATTGAGCAGGTATAGCATAGGATGTGGCATCACTTTCACTGTCCATGTTATATGACTCAGCTTTAGCTATTGAGTCAGATACTGAGCATTCATCTTTAAACATGTTCCCTTCCAGTGATTTAGGAAGTAGACTTGATGCACCCTGAAAAGTTTGAGAGATATAAGCAACAAATGAAGGACAGCTTGAATGTCTAAGTCAATAACAAGACATTATACAAACCCTTTGGCTGGAAATTTTATCATTTCCATACATCCGCAGCAAATCCTCAACCCGGGATTGAGCAAGATTACGCTGCTTAGTTAATTCCCTCATTTCATTCTCTAACTGCATATAGAACCACATAAACCAAGTGAATATTCTATAAACAAAATAATGTCAGATCGAACTGAGCTTCACTTGATAGATAGTATAGTGATTTACTTTCATAAGTAACTGCCAAAGAAACCAACTTTTTCCAGATTGGACAGGAAATATTGTCAGTAGAAATGTTCAATTTATGAAAACATTTGCATATACTGCTAAAACCTGAAATAAGGATGCTTTCATCTGAGTAAATGTAAAATAAAATTTTAGTTTATAAAAGAATTGAGTAATTCATTGAACTACACAAATTTTAAATATTGATGTTATGTTTTTCTATCGAACTAACTTTTCAACCGTTATTTTAGTATTTTGTTTTACTATCATTGGTAGAACAGAGAAATCAAACTAACATCTGTCTTCCATGTCAAGTCAAATACTATCATATAAGATGAGACAAGTGAAGTACTTTATTAACTGGAAAAGTGATTTTAATACTTTCTCAAAAGCATGGGATATGCAGAGAAGCCTTTTATCAGAAGCATCGGGATATGCAGAAAACAAAACATGTCTTGAGTTTCCAGACATCGTACAACTCCTGTTGGCCTATTCACAGTCTACTAGCCACATTTGCTAAATTGCAAGCACAAGAACAAGAGTCTTTAGGAAGAAAGTATCACCTTTTCAATCTGCTGATCTTTCTTCCTCAGTAATGCCAGATGATCACAAGTAGTTATAGGAGTTCTTATTTCGCTTTCTAATCTAGCTAACTCTTTCTGTAGATGCTTCACCAAGGCCTTGTCGGACAAGACTACATTGACCTGCGCATTAGTGGTCACTTCTTTGGCGCAGCGGGCAAATAAGAGCGTATTTCGAGATTGCTCAACATGACACTGTGCAGGGCTCAGGGTGCAAATAATGGCAGTTCTCGCGTTGCCTCCTAACGCAGGTTGAAGGATACGTGTTAGCTTAGAGTCCCTGTAGTTCACATGCCCATGTTTTGCCATGCTGCAAGTAATCAACATAGATACACAAAGATGTGCTTCAGACAAAGGAAGTAGGAAAACAGATTATGAACCGAATACACTGTTATTGCATGTACAAACAGCTAATAGAGAGTGAAAGAAGTAACGACTCATCCATGGTTAGATCAATGTTGATACTATGAAAATTTACATAAAACAACGTAATACTAAGATATTAGTAGCGTAAAGTTTAAACCTCACTATTCGGTGGGATATGCAAAGGTGACATCCCCAACCTGAATTGTGGAATACTTGACCACAGAAATCTAGTACATACTTAACCATTCATACATAGTTTCATCAACATATGATATTGCACCCTATCAGGAAGGTGATTTATGAGAGAAGCAGTCAACCTGAGCTTGCGAATGACAGTTCCTAGGGTCAGTAAACTGCGATTAATATGACAGCCTTCTTTCAGTCTTTGCCCAACAGACAGCGCCTGAGATGCACGTTCACTTCCCGCCAGATCAACAAAGTTCTTCATTCAAAGATCATAAACCTTCCATCAGGTCATGTGTTGATGCCCCAAAAAAATCATAAAGAAAACTAATTGACAGGTACCACACTCGCAGCAAGAGTTGTTTTGTTCTCCTTCCCTATAAACTCACGAGCTGAACTTTCAATTGTCTGAAGAAAGCAAAACCAAAAGAGTCCAGTTCATATATCTTTCCTCCTGAATCATGTATCACACAATTCACAGGAAATTGTTCAAGACAGAGAGAGAACAGGGGTATACCAATCTTAGAATTTGATGAGACCTGGAACTAGCTAAGTTAAGATAGGTCTCCCCGGTTTGCCTTTGAGCTGCAAAGGGCCACAAAACTTGTGATACATGGAGAAACTAATTTTGGTGCCACCTGCTAGACATTGATAGAAACTAAAAGAGATGTGGTAATAGACCTGCCTTCACAGATGGATAAGAGCTCTTTGAGATGATCCCATCCCCGTAAAGTTTCTTCTGTGAGTTTCTCAATGATGGTCCCTTTCTGCAGAACTCAAAATTATTAGAAATTATTTTGAGTTTTTCAATAACAGTTCTTCTGTGCAGAACTAGAAATTATTGTATCTTTACATGCTGCAAAACATAGAACTAGAAACCCACCTCAGGATCATCAAGCATTCTTAGTGGAGTACTATCTGAATTGAGGAGGTCTCTAACAACTTCGTTGTAAATCTCCATAGCAGAAAACTTTAAAACAAAAGATCTTTCTTCATGCTGGACAGAAAAAGGAAATATTACCTTTGCAAAAGCTCAAGGAACAAGCAAATAAAGAAGAAATACAATTTAGTATTTACAGCTGAACATGCCCAATGCAAAGCAAATATAATGCCATTTAGTAATGAGATGCAACACATGAACTCTGTTCATAGTTGGCATTTAATTTATAATATGCATCGGTTCAAAAAGATTTACCCTTTTCATGTAGTCGTATATATCTGCCACTGTATACTCAGTAATTCCATTCATGGTGTATGTCTTTCCGCTGCTTGTTTGTCCATATGCAAAGATAGTTGCTGAAATAATATGTTTAGATTGTTGAAATGGATACGATGTCTTTCACTTTATAAGGAGATGAAAATAAGAATATAAAGACATATAAAAAGAACACTCACAGTTGATTCCCCTGACAACTGAAAGGGCAATATTCTTTGTTCCTCCTTCGTACACTTCCCTTGTTGTGCAGTCTCCCCTAAACACTTTGTCTATTTTCAGAGGGAAAAAAGATAAGAGGAAAAATAACATCTGTTACAATGGCAAATCATTTTCATATGGTACTTGAGATCTAACCCATACATAGCTCTCAATGATCACATTCTCCATTGTGAACTAAGAGTAACAGCAAGTCTAAATGCAAAGGCTTGAAATGGGGAGTTTTCTTACCGAAGGTATAAGCAGTTGGAAGTCCAGACCTCTCCTGGAAACTGTTCCTATAGAAAATGGTGGTTTCATTGATGCATTCCCAATCAGAAGCTTCATTCCTTGCAATTTCCTTTTCACTTAGAGGCCTCAACCTCACCAAAACCAGAATCTTCTCTTCACCATTCAGTGCCGTCCCTTGCATTTTCTCCCACTTCATCTGTTCTTCACCACCAATAGCCCCCATGTCTACTTTTATCTAATCCTCTCTTTCTAAAACCCCATGTCATATTAATAACAACAACACCGGGATTCAGGATCACCAAAGGAAATGTCAAAGCAAGCACAACTCTCTCATATTGCTGCTAACAGAAGAGTAAAGACAGTTAGCATGCTGCAATATTAGTTATGCTTGTGAAGGAAAACAACAATGATCAATCAAACTAGAGTTATTATCCCCAAAAGACCTAATATAGAAAGTACTAAACAACTTATATACCACACAGTTACAAAGGTTAACTAATGCTTGCAAAGACGAGTTACGAGTACAAGACTTAAAGGTAGTGGGTGCACCTCTTATCACATGGAGTGTAAATAATAATAATAATAATAAAAATAATAATAATAATAATAATACAACAACGACAACAAACCAAGTCTAATCTCACGAATGGGGAATAATTAATAATAATAATAATAATAATAATAATAATAATAATAATAATAATAATAATTAATAATAATAATAATAATAATAATAATAATAATAAATGGATCTAATGGACGCAAATGCACTCATTACATACATATTGGATCCACATCTTAAGTTAGTGTAATTAAACACTTTGTATAAACTTTGGTGTTAAGTTCTTCAAATTAAGCATAAAATTACATGAGAAGCACAAAAAAAACATGGTAACTTTGCTTAATGGGAACCAAAGTAGGTACCAAATCTGCTTCAAGGCCAAGTTAGTGATTGCGAAGCTGGGAAAATTTAAAACACGAGTGGACCCTGACACTGCAACAATACAAAAGCATGTATATCAAACAGTGAATAGAGAAGTAATACTGAAAGAGAGTCCATCCACCTTCTGTGTCGTTATCACTGAAGGTAGTGAATGTAGTGATAGATAAGGGTTGCAATTGGACGGTCGGAATCCTCCGTGCTTCAATTCTAGTGCTGAATATTTCAACCAAAAAGGAAAAAAACTGAAGCAAACAGAGATGCCATGTTATCCACCAGAATTACTAAATCCTCTTTACGCATACACAAAATCTAAGATTTCAAAAGTGAGGAAACCATCAACTTCATTTTTTCATAACAGTTCAACAACAAAAACAAGTACGCCTCAATTCTAATTTAGTTGTTTAATCCGCCCTATTTGTCAAGTTTCATTTCAAAAGTTGAACCACGGAGAAGTTTCATAAAGTTCAACAGTTACAAAATGATCCCTCTTGTTCGAGTTACTGTTATAGTCTAAGAAAAACAACAAAAATCAGCTTGAGAAAAAATATTTTTCAACTGTAAATTTGAAATCAAGGGTGAACATTGAAGCTTAGAGAACACGAAGCATCGTTCATCGATGATGATCATGATGAAGCTTTAAACGTTAAATACAGCTAGTTAAATTGAAAAATTAAACGAAAGGGAAAACATGACATAGCAACCCAAAAAAAAATTGCACAGCAAAAGACTAGCAGAAAGAGTACAGACAGATACTACTAAGGAACGAAAACTCAATGGGGTTCAACTGTAAATTCGAAATCAATTGTAAACTTGAATATAAGCGTACCTGAAGTTTGGTTTTCAGTTCATGATGATTAAACTTTACGCGTAAAATACAGTCAATTATGTGAAAGATGAGAGTTGAAAAACAGAATATAGCCACACAAAAAAAAAACGCAACAAAACAGTAAGAAATTTGGTGGAGCTTTACCTCCATTTTCAAATTCTCCCACAAAACAGACAGAAATTCTCAGAAATGCACACGATCCCCTTTGTCTCTCACACACACACAGCGTTCAGTGTTCACTTATGTGAACAGCATAGATCATTAATCGGAGGGAGTAGTAGTTTTATTTTTGCAGTGGTGCAGCGCAACGTCTTTTTTCGTGGGACGAGGTGCGGGCTAGATGTAATGACAAATGTACCCTTACTTTATTTTAAAAAAAGGTCTAGAAACGAGACACCAATGCCACGTGACCCAGAAATATCGGTGCATAAATTCCATGCGTTTAATAAGCAGACGAAGTGTCACTTTTTAATTACAGTTAATTTGGGAGTAGGGACTGCTGGGGGCCTGTTTTATGTTTTCCTTCTCATTTTCGTTATTGTTTCTTTTCAATTTCCTATTAAACAGAACTATTAATATATTTATTGTTCTCCCACATCCTATATGCCGGGGGTCGTTTGGAAGCAGCCTCTCTGCCCTTTCGGGCAGGGGTAAGGCTCGTCTACCTATTACCCTCCCCAGACCCCACCTGGTGGGACTACCTGGGTAGTTGTTTGTTGTGTCATTTTATATGACTATTTTGCTAATTATGATGTATTAAAAAATACGACATTTATAACACATAAACTATATTTACATAACTATATTAACGATGCCAATGGAATTATAGTTTATCATTTAGCATGGGTGGGTTTAGGAATTGAAGTTGGTGTATTAAATATTTCAGATTCTTAGTATTAAATTTATCGTACTTTTGAGATTACATTTGAGTCAAAAACCAAAGCTTCATTAGCCACCATAACAAAAAATGGAAGTATACTGCTGACTGTCAATACATAAAGAGTTATTAAATAAATAAAAGAAAAGAGTGTAATATACAATAAGAAAAAAAGTGAAAGTAAATAATCTAACATTTAAAACTAAAGTGACTTTTGCAGAAACAGTCTCTCTGCCCTTTTGGGCATGGGTAAGGCTTGTCTACATATTACCCTTCCCAGACCCCACCTGGTGGAAATATACTGGGTAATTGTCGTTGTTGTTGTTGACTTTTGCAGAAGTTCTTATGATGGAGCTTTAAATTCAATGACGTATAATGGAAGTAGTAAATTTCAAATTAACACCATTTGATTTTGAAAAAAAGTTTCCAAAAGAACAAACCAAAAAAAATAATGATTTACCCAAAAAAAGGAGCCTAACCCTAGAGATCACAAAAGTATTTTCTTAAAACATCTTTTTCAAAATCTAATTCAAACACAATACATTTTTTTCAAAAGTATTTTCAAACACTAATCAAAATCTGAATTTAAACTCCGCAAGATTAACTTCTATTTTTTTACATGTAAATTAAAGCCCAATATAAGAAAATATATTCTAGATATTGATTAATTCACCAGTCTTCAGAAAGAAGTACAAGAAGCAAGAGATCTCTCTTCCCAATATCTAATCTGTTATTTGTGTTAGGATTTAGCCGAAACAAATTCGATAAACAAAAATGTTAAATGCATCACTGGTTGCTGCCATCTTCTAATTAGAATTATCTATGTTGATGAATCTTCTTACTTTTCTTTTCATTGTTCATTAATTATTGAATATTTCTATAAAGTTTGGACAAAAGCTAGAGAGATGGTAGAAGAAGAGTCCCACCAATAATTTGTAAGATAATTAATTCGTAGCCATAGCAGAAATTAAGACACAATTACACAATCAATTTAAAGTCAGAATCTAAAAAAGTGTTCCGTTAAAATTCATGGATTCAGCAGGGACAGCAAACGGCGACTAAGTCTGAAATCAATTTCTACAATCCACTAGTTACGCGCTCTCATAGCCTGGAGAGCTTGATTGATGGGTTGTCTACCTTTAGCACGTATTCAAAAGGTAGAATATGCTAGGGTTTTCTAATAGCTAGGGAAAGGAATTGACCTCTATTTATAAAGAGTGCATAATCACTTACCAATAATTATTGGGCCTCACTTATCTACACACATAATATTTAATATTATGTCTTTTATTTATCCACCACTTGGGCCACGTTACTATCCTTTCAGGCTATAACCAATTAACGTAAGTCCAAATTCCAACGTTCTCCCACTTGAACGCCAACGTTAATTGAGGACAAGAACATATTTTTAAAGTATTTGAGTTTTAAGAAAATCATTTTGAAAAAAGATTTTAGACTCTACAGTGGCCACACTACTCACATAGCCAAGGATAAAATGACTCGTATAACAATCTATTCAGTCTCAATAGAGAAGACTAACAATGAAACATAACATGCATCACACCATTTAAAAGTATGAATTCTATCTACGACCACATATGCTAGAATTTTCATCAACATGGATCAAATATATGTGCTAAGCATTTTATCTTTCTAATCAAGGTGAATAGATTCACACCTCTTAGAAGGAAATAATCCTCCAAGTGATATTATAATCATATCACCTCACGAGCCTCCAAGTGACACTTAATCATATCACCTCAGGAGGTTTCCCTTGTGCCTTACCCGCGATAATCAAGGCAACAAGCCGCAAGACTCAAAGATATCATGAGTTTATGCAATGTCCAATTGGAAATAAAAATAAGTAAATTATCATGTTAGTCATAAGCACAAGCTTGCATAAAGATATAATTTATCAAAACCAATATCTCAGTCAGCAATTACATAGTAAATCCCACTAATTAAAGCACATCAAAAGACTCTAAAATACCCATATTTTTAGCATGTTCATTAAACACTACAGGCCTAAGACCTTTGGTCAAGGATCGGCCAACATAGACTCTGCACTAATATGCTTTATATATATCACCTTCTTTTACCATGTCTCCAACCTTAAGAAACTTAATGCTAACATGCTTGGAGCCTATTGTTCTCTTGTTATTCTTGGAGAAGAACACCGCTGCACTATTATCACAGAAAATAGTCACCGACTTAGATATAAAATCCACAATTTGCAATTTAGTAAGAAAATTCTTCATCTAGATAGCATGTGAAGCAGTCTCAAAACAAGTAATAAACTCATTTTCCATTGTAGATGTAGCAGTGATAATTTGCTTCTCACTTTTTCAAGAAATAGCACCTCCACCCAACATAAAAATATACCGAGAAGTCGATTTCCTAGTGTCTTGACAACCTGCAAAATCAGAATCTGAATATACTAGAAGATCCAGATCATCAACCTTTTTGTATACAAGCATGAAGTTTTTGGTGTGTTGTAGATATTTCATCACTTTCTTTGCAGCCACCAAATGTGCCCACCCAAGATTAGAAGAAAATCTTCCCAACATGTTAACAGCAAATGCAATATCAGACATTATACAAACATGTATGTACATCAAACAACCAACAACACTTGCATATGGCACATCTTTCATAATTCTCATTTCAACTTCATTTTTCGAATATTGATCCTTGCTAAGTTTATCTCATTTTACAATAGGTGCAATACCAGGTCTACAGTCTTGCATATTGAAAGTTTTAAGAACACTCTCAATGTAGGAATATTGTGATAAACCCAATAAACTATGTGACCTATCTCTTTTAATTTCTATCCCAAGAATAAAAGAGGCTTCACCAAGATCTTTCATATCAAAAGACCTAGACAAAAATTATTTGGTCTCATTCATCAAATGCAAATCTTTTGTGGGAAGCAAAATGTCATCAACATAGAGTACCATAATAATAAAATTGCCTTTAGCTATTTTGAGGCAAACACCTTCATCAATCTTATTTTTTATAAATTCAAATTTTGTAATAATTCCATCAAATTTCGAGTACCACTGCCTGAAGGCTTGTTTAAGCCCATACATGAATTTGTTAAGCTTTCACGCTAGATGTTTTTTACCAGCTTCTTTAAACCCTTAAGGTTGAACCATGTAAACTTTTTCAAGCAAACTCCCATTCAGGAAATCAGTTTTAACATCCATCTGGTGCAATTCTAAATCAAAATGAGCCACAAGAACCATCACAATTCTAAATGCATCTTTAGATGAAACGGGAGAAAATATTTCTTTATAATCAATACCTTCATTTTGAGTATAACCCTTAACAACCAATCTTATTTATAACGGTCTATGTTTCCCTTGGAGTCTTGGTTGGTTTTAAACACTCATTTGCAACTAATAGGCCTAAAATCTACAGACAATTCAACTAACTCCCGCACTCCATTGTGCTCAATAGAGCGCATTTCATCTTTCATTGGTTCACGCCATTTATCAACAAATGGAGGAAATAGCTTGAGTATATAATAAAGAATCAGTCAGCTCTCCGGTATAACTGAGATTTCACGATAAAATCATTAGAGATGGCAGACCTTCTTTCTTTTTGTGATATATGGAGTGGTTCATTTTGAACATTTTGCTCAAGAACTATGGGATCTGCGTCATTGTTCCCTTGATTCTTCCCCTCGTGAATATGATATTTTACCACATTTTTCATGTATAACAGGTACAGGGATAATGACTTTCTTCTCTTTCAATACAATTTCCTTGCCATATGAACAATCACAATCACAAACAATCACGCTCAAGAAATTTCGCATTAATAGACTCAATTATTCTAGTGCCACACCAAGGATAGAAAAACCTAAAACCTTTGGAATGATCAGGATAACATATAAAGAAACAACTGGTAGTTTTAGGATCAATTTTCTTTTCTGTGGGTGAATTTCACGCCTCCTTTTTCCTACACCCGGAAGGGTATGAAGGAGTTTTTTCCAACTTAAAGTGACAATAGAAACGAGATTATTTATTTATTAAATTCAGAGTCTCCACTTAGGATAATTTTATGATGCCCAAGTAACCGGTTCAAATCTCGAATTGAGGAAAGATTGACTCTGTATTACAGTCCGCGAACACAGAAATTCGGGTAAGAAATTCTGATAACCCGGGAGGAGGTGTTAGGCATTCCTGAGTTTTGTGGTTCTAGCACGATCACTCAACTGTCATAACTAGCATATTATCTGATTTTAATACATGTTTTAGCCTATGGTGTCATTTTAACTTATTAGCCACTTTTAATCATTTTTAAGAAATATTGCAACGTCATTTAAAATACGTCTTGAACAACGTCACATAAATGCACTCCCGATCCCCGACACATTTAATCTAATATTGTTGAAATTCGAATTTGGGTTACATAAATGCACACCCGAGTTTAAGAAGGTAAGTTTCCAAATAGCTCGCCTAAAGCAACTACGCACTTTCAAGTTTCTAAGGGCTATGAAAAGTTCATTAGATGGAACATTCGAGTTCTAAGGATTAAAATTAATTACCCGAAGACCATGGGTTATCTAATTTTGTTTACTGACACACCTCGAATACAAAGAACTACATTTAATTTACAGAAGGTTATTTTTATTGATAGTCAATTTCTGGTTATTCCATTACAATTAAGCAAGAAGACCACTCCCGACCATAGAAAACTAATACTCTTATGATACAATAAACAACCTAAAGGCCATTTCACCGGCAACAAATCCTTAAGCAACAGAAGATATATAGTAGATCAAACCAATCACACAAGATGTAATCCCGTCCATTTTTATGCCACGACACAAATTTCACAAAGTTCACAAAGTTCTTCTCAAAGCAATTCCAGCCTTGGCATCGAAAATGCTCGACCTGCAATCACCAACAAAGTCCGTGGAATACCCCGAAACCATTACGAAATAACAAATTCCATCACATATATAATGAAACTAAATCTAGCCTAAATTCAAAACAACAGAACTTCAGACATTCAATTCCAAATTCAACCAACAACAAGAACAGGCCAGCCACACATTTCAGTCAAAACCACGAGAGTAACATCGCAGAACTGAACAATAGCCAAAACTGAGGCATCGAATCATCATGTAAGAGATGAAATAAAATAGAGAAAGAAGAATCTGAGTAATAAAATTTTCAGAGAGACAAAGGAAAAATATTATACATTTCAACCTAATAAAGCACACGATGACGATTACAACATTTTGAATCAAAAATTCATACCTGAAACGCGAATAAATATAAAAAAAATAAACCCAAACACAAACCAAATCGCAATCGAAACTTCAGCAACTGAACCTCGCTTGAAATCGGGAAGGCTTTGACTGTGTTTTCGACTCATCCAAATCTGTTCTCACTATGGTTCACTCGATTTTCTCGGAATGAATTTCCCCATCTCTGTTTGTATGTGTGTGTGTATTCAGAAATGGAGAAGCAAAATCAGATAAGGGCAAGGCCTGAAGGTCCCCTGGTTCTTGTTCGCTGCTGGAGATGAAGGATATGGATGTTTTTGGTTAGTGTTGCGGATGGAAATAGGGTTGTGGGGGTCTTGTGAAGAAGAAAACCCGGGGCTGGGAAGTCCTTTGTATCAGCGCAACTTTTCATACGCCTTTTTAGGCCATATGCGTCCTTTTTGTTTTGATTTTTTTCAGGTGTTATTTTGTGTCCCCTCTCATTGTAGGCGTCAGTGTATATATAGGTCTAGGTTTTAGGTTTATTTTGCCAATTAGTCCATAGATCTTTTTGTGTTAAATATTTAGGGATTTTTAATTTAATTTTTGTTTCAAAAAAGAGTCTAGGAGGGTCCCGAGCGTTAGCTTAGTAGGTATTGGATATTGAGCTTAAGAAATAAACTAGTAACTTGGACCTTTATGACTAATTGTGTTTAGAATTAGCTTAATTAACTAAAATTACTATCAGCAATATTAATTAGCTCTATTTAAGTAAAATTAATTATTAAAGAAAAAAACTGACCATTAAAGTAAAATAATTTTTTTGTATTTTTTTTTCAAGGTTAAAAATGACTATAAAACATTAATGAATAGATATTTTTGTAATTTTCATTTTCTTTTCATAAAATAAAAGTAAAGAGTAAAAATGAGTTAAAATAGCTATATTAGGCCTAAATTAAATATTTAGGTGCTAAAATATAAAAACTTAATGAGGGTCAAAAATTACATGTCTACAGTGAATAAATACAAACTTCAACTGGACATCCCTAAATGTGAAAATGGTCCAAGATAGGTTTCGGGTTGTCTATAGTTCAAAGGGATTTTTCGAGACATATTTTGTAGGAACTCTATTCAGGATGTAACTAGCTGTTTTTAAGACTTCACCCCAAAGAGACTCAGGTAAGCTAGTTCTTGGCATTATTCTTCTCACCATTTCTATGAGAGCAAGATTTCGTCTTTCGGCCACACCATTCTTCTCAGGAGTACCTGGCATGGTATATTGTGCTTCTATCCCACATTCTTACAAAAATAAAGCAAAAGGCCACATACATTGACCAGACTCGTCATATTTTCCATAGTACTTACCACCACGGTTAGACCTCACTATCTTAATGGACTTTGTAAGCTGTGTTTCAACTTCAGTCTTGTAAATTTTAAACTAATCAAGTGCTTCAGATTTTTCTTTTAAAAGATATATATAACAGTACCTTGAAAAATTATCAATAAAGACAATAAAAAACTTATGATTGGTCAAAGCAGGTACATATGGTGCACTAATATTAGGATGAACTATTTCTAAGAGTTCAGAGCTCCCAGTGGAACCCTTTCTCTTAACCTTGGTCATTTTACCCTTAACACAATCCATACAAGTTTCAAAATATTTTGGATCAAGAACATGTAAAATATTTTCCTTTACCAATCGTTCAATTCTTTCTTTAGAAATATAACCAAGACGCCTATGCCATAATAGGTAAGAAGTTTTACTCATAGCAGACCTTTTGTGGGTAATATTTCAACATTGCATTTCAGAAAAAGCTTCATTCAATATATTCAAGCGATATAGACCATCACTTAAAAAAGCATCAGCAACAACATGTGAATCATATAAAATTTTAATAATACCATTATTTTGTTGAAATGAATAACTAGCTTTGTTCAAAAGGGAAATCGAAACTAATTTGCTTCTCATAGACGGTACAAAAATAATATATTCTAAATGAATACTAGAATTATTCTTAAAAGGTAAAATAGATATCCTTATAAATTCTACTTTTGCTTTGAGTCCATTGCCCACAACAACACTTGCTTCATCCTCGTTTGGCTTCCGTCTGCTAACTAGATCCTGTAAATTATTGGCTACATGAACAGTTGCACCACTATCCAACCACCACGAATTTAAAAGAACATGAACAAGACTAGTTTCAAAGTAGACAAAAGCCAAAAGATTACCTGATTTCTTTTTCAGAGGACAACCAGCTTTCTTATGACCTACTTGTTTGCAACCCCAGCACTTAATTTCTTTCTTAATTATAGCTTGAGGACCAAGAGAATTATGAGACTGACCTTGGTTAATACGAGGCGTATTAGTATGACCACCATTACCACCTGGATGATGAGAATGACCATGTTTCCTTTTGTGAAATTTGGGTCCACCTTTTCTTTTATAAGAGGGATAATCAGATGATCTAGACGAACTGACAAAATTTACTACACCCTCAACTTTCTCCTTATGGATCCTCCCTTCCTCTACCACACAAATAGTAATAATCTCATCAACACTCCAATTACCCTTTTGTGCACTATAGGTTTTCTTAAGTTGGTTAAACTGCTCAAGAAGGGACCTCAGAAATTGGCGAACAAGAAACTCATCGGTAATGGTTACACCTAAATTGTTCGGTTTGATATCAATGTTAACCACTTTCATAATGCGATCACGGACTAGAAGGTCATACTTTATGGTAGACAAGGAATCAATTAGGCTAATATCTCAGCTTTATCATATTCTAGGAATTTCTATCCAATGGCACTCAAGAAATCTTTTGCATTTCCATTATCCTTAATTGCACCTTTCGTGTGATCAGAAATGGATCCCTTCATGATCACGAGACTCAATTTGTTAGCCTTCATCTATTTTTCATACTTAGCCTTTTCATCAGCAGTGCTAGTAGTTGCAGGTTCAGTAGGTTTATGTTCAATCAATGCAAAGTCCAGGTCCATCAGACCTAACACTATTTCAACATCCTGTTTTCATTTTTTGTAGTTGCTACTAGTCAAAGTTTCAATGGAATTCAACTGAGTAGTCACGTTTCTAACAGTTGTATAAGCAAACAACACAACAATTAGATAAAATTATGGACTAGAATATATAGATCAAAAGAGTCAAGGACATCTATCACACCCCTCATTTGGGTAGAAGATGCAACTGTCTCCCCTTTTTAAAAAAAAATTCAAGGAGTCCAAGGCATTCATTGCATCCTCACCTTTAGGCAAGAGATACAAAGCATCCCCATATTATCCAAGAGTATAAGGCATACATTTTGTCCTTCCTTTAAGTAAGAGATACAAAACCTCCTCTTACATCAAATTATCCTTATTTATTTAATTTATATATATATATATATATATATATATATATATATATATATATATATATATATATATATATATATATATATATATATATATACATGAGAATCCAAGAATATTAAGCTTCATCCTTTGGGTAGAAATATAATATCGTATCTCATAAATTAATTTGGTGTCACTAGTATCAAAAAGGTAAACCTCCAACACTAGCTTACACTCTATTAAGGACAATTTATACATGTGCATTGAGAATATTTTAATGATTCAAATAAACAGAAAACTATCTAGTAATCATAATTCTCAACCCATTTATTAAATGATTTCACATGTATATAATGTTATGAACCTTTCAGTGACTTCAAATAAATAGACCACTTTGATGACACTATTTATAATCACAGTTTCTTAATTATACATATTAATACATGCTATAAAATACCCATATATTTAAACTCTTCTATTCATTAATTTCACTCACTAATTAAAAAATCAAAAGCACCAGCATTGACATAGTATTTTGTAGGTAGCCAAATTGCAAAAGTTATAGTAACAACAGATCCGTAGTAACAATAAAGGTGCCTCTAATTAGTTTAAGGAATCCAAGTCATAGTTCTCACTAACATGATTATTCTACCTTTTATTGTCCATGTGGATTGTACTTATTTATTAAACAAATAAAAGGTTGAACAAGAAAACATAATTTCTTAAATAGATGAAAAGTAGAAACTGATTCTCACATATATTAGGTTTTAAATGATTACAAGCAGCAACATTGAGAACCAACAAACAGCCTCCGTCGCTCACCTCAAAACAATCAGGCAATTTTTAATTAAAATTAATGTTAAATTGATAAATCGGTGATGTTTAAACCATAACTCAATCGTCACATTAAACAGATATAACATTCAATCAAAATTTTGGTGACCCAACACCAACAGTGTGGTTAATTTATTTCGATAAATTTGAACCCGTTTTCGCATAGTCAAAACAAAGTATCGAACAACAGATACATATACAAATTTCTTCTCAAGATTAAATAACGATCTTAATCTCTAACTATGGTGGCTCTGATACCAACTGTAAAATAATTAATTTGTATTTACAGTAGAGATTAAGACAAATTACACAATCAATCTAGAGTCAGAGTCTAAAGAAGCATACCGTTAACATCCATAAATTCATCAAGGACAACAAATGACGATTAAGCCAGTGACCAACTTTCACAATCCACTAGTTACGCGCTTTTACAGCCCGGAGATGAGTTGTCTACCTTTAGCACGTATTCAAAAGGTAGAATACGCTAGGATTTTCTAATAGCTAGGGAAAGGAGGTTGACCTCTATTTATAAAGAGTGCCTACCCATCACATACCAATAATTATTGAACCTCACTTATCTACACACATAATATTTAATATTCGGCTTTTTATTTATTCACCACTTGGGCTACGTCACTATCCTTTCAAGCTATAACTAATTAATGTAAGTTCAAATTTCAGCATAATTCACATGGATTAATTCAAATGTTATGAAACAATAAAAGAACAAGAGCAATATCGCAGAGAAAGAGAGAGAAAATTCTTATTGAATTTTGGGGTGATTTACAATGGGGTAAGACCCCTCTATTTATAGGAAGAAAAATGACTTAGCCTCAAAGTAAAACTTTCTACAAGTAGACATTCACTCTAAATAGAATTCTATTCTTAACATTCCCCCTTGAATGTCTACTCAATAAGTAATGTGCCTCGTTAAAACCTTAACTAAAACAAAACCCAATGGGAAAAAATATTCTAGAAAAGGAAAAAGAGTACACATGTTTATAAATGCGCCTACTGGTTGCCTCGTTAAAAACCTTGCAAGAAAAACCTAGTGGGACAAAACCTTATAAGGGAAAAGAGTATAACGTGCATTAACTCCCCCTGATGAGAGCATCAATTCACATCCTTGAGCCTTCGCATTCCAATCTTGTGCACCATCTTCAAGAGATCGTTGGTAGAGATTTGATAAATAAATCAACCATATTAACTATAATGAATATTTGCACCTTGAAATCATAACTCGTGATAGATATATAATGTCTTCACAAATATCGTGGAATGGCTCTTCAATATCTTCATAAAGGTATCCTCGCTATCATATTATCATGCTTATAGCTATAGCAAGATACATTTGTGCATAAATTGCACTGAGGAAGTGGTACCTCAAGATCAAGAATTGTAGATGCTTCAAGCAACTTAAATCCTTCATGGATTGTCATAAAGTTAAGCATATAAGCCATATAATAGACTTTAGATGCATATCAAGTTTTCATGTCATGCTAGACATATAAGATATCGGAAACGGATTGCACATACCATTGACTTTATACTTTCAAGTATTTGAACTACATGTCCAAAACTACATGTCTTTCATATGGAATCAATTCTACTTGAATTGTATCTCTTCCATTTCACCAATACTTTTGTGTTTATATTCGATAAACTAAAGGTCCTCATCTATACTTAGCGCAATGATAGATGTCGTCGACAAATATTTTATATCTGTTCCAATAAATTTTCATAAAGACATAACATAGAGATCTCTTCATTCATATATTCAGGTACCTGAATCTCTCATAAGATTTTATGAAGTGTTATGTTATGTGATCTTCTAGATCACTTGCCTCTTTATTATGATCACTGTGATCATTTGATCATCTTCTTTATCAAGAAGTTCTATTTGAAACGGATGTGTATATACTCTTTAAGTGTACCATAGACTTTGTCCTTCTAGGACTTAATATGAGCATTTTCAATAAGAATATAGTTACTTTCTTTGGGTCAGCAAATGCGTATGATATACTTTGCAATATAATGCAGATGAATTATCTTTTTATGAACTTCAAGTTTATATTACCGTATTCGAGGATCTATATGTATAAATAATAATTCATTCCATGTAACTTTTTTTTCAACTGTTGTCATCTCTCCCCCTCATGTTAAAAAAACTAACTTGTTTCCTCAACTTTGAAAATCTATCTTTGTGCGTTATGATGTTAATTATAATATTCACCGCACATCAATAATAATAAGATGGAACTGTTTGGCTCCTGACCCTGAACCACTTGTGAGGGGAGAATGTAATATACTTTCGTATATAACACATATCAAATTTATATATATAACTTTGTTCTCATAAGAAACAGATTAGCTATTAAGTAGAGGCACTCAATAAATTATTTTGCTAAACCAGTTCTGATATAAACCAACTTATCAAGATAAACCATCTTGGACAGAAAATCTGAAATTTGTGCTCTAAGTTAAATTATTGAGCTAATTACCTCACAAACACTAAGTTGCAGGTTAATAATAATCGCACATGTAACCATCTCATAGATGCATCTTATGTGGTATACATGGCAGATGAATGTGCCCATATTCACCTTTGATATTTCCAGCATTCATGGGATTCAATCCCAATTTTAATTTGTCTATCAATTAACGTGAACAAGCAACCTAAGAGAATTCGTAAAGAACTTTCTAGTTCTTTAATATTTACCCATATAGATTCTCGTTTATTTTTGCACATCATACTTTAATTAATATGACTAAACCAGCTATGCCAACTGGATATCAATAAACTCCAAGTTTATTATGATATGGGTTTTATGTCAATAAAGTTCTACTTTATTATGGCATTCATTTATTTGTGTAGTACAAACTGGAGAATAAAGCGGATAGCTTTTCGCATATATATTATTCCGCTACAAGTTGTAGTAATAGAAGATATCAAATCTTTCCTTTATTTATAGTCTCAATACAATCAACCGCTTTCGCATATACTTTGGAAACTGAATAAATTTCTTTGATACTTACTACATCACAATACCTTATTGGTAATCAATTGTGTTTCTCCAAAATAGTATAATTGTCGCTTACAGAGTTCTCAATTAATTTACCACATATTCATCAACATCCATGTGATGAATATCTCTTTTAAAGAGAAAGATATACCATTATGGTCATGGTCAAAATTATATGCAAGATATGTTTCTTGCATTATTGTTATTCTTTAATAATCACATTGCCAAAATATTTTTTGCGTACAATAGGTGCATGACCAATGACCATTCATGTCATAATAATGATATTATTTTTTTATTTCATCTCAAACCTCCTTCTAGAGGTGAGTGTGGTATATTCACTACCACTAGCACGTTCATATTCTTCCAAGAATGAATATGTATTCATAAATTAGATGTTGTCACACTCACATCATGAATGAACCATAATCATCTATATGTGCTTTATAAAATCTCATATTGTCAAATTGATGACAAATATTACTTTCACAGAGTGAAGGATTATTTTGAGAATCCTTATTATCTTAATTATCACAATGATGACGATTATAATTTCGTCTATTGCCACGTCCACATCTAATGATACCTTCACGGTAATAATTTTGTCTTCTTTCAGACTTATCACATACTGCTATCACATTCTCTTTAGGGAATGAGAATGGAGCAAATTCAATGGGACAGATTTCCAATTCTTTGCCTACAATCATACGTGATTTTGATCATGGCAAGGCATAGAAATTTTACCACTATGGTTGGTTATAATTTCTTTCAAACTCCATTAGAGTTGCAATAAAAATTTATTGTCTATACTTGTATTTAAAATCAAATTATAGAATTACAAGAATTTGAAAGAGAAAGTAAATACTTACCTTAAATCCAGAATTAATTTTGAAGGAAGTTCATAGAACGATTAACAATCATTATGTTCAATATTACGTAAAAATTGAGCATCGTGCATGTATCCAAACTCATAGTTTTGAAGATTAATGTGAGCCCCTCTTATGGAGATAAACATAATATTCTTCATGAACGTCCTCCTAAATTTAAGACTGACATTCCAAGCCGTAATTCTGAGCTATCTTTTAACCGGCTGCAGCAGACTGATGACGGATACTGCGGACTGCAAAAACGGAACTTTGGTCGTTTCGTTGCTCGTGAGGCCGTGCTGGATGAAGAATATTGGGTTTCTTCCGCTGCTTCCATTCTCTTCTAAATAAAAATGTTATGGCTCTTCTTTGTTACTTTTCCTAAAAGAATTTGGTATTTTCTTGTTTCTCTGTCTTATTATCATTTGTAGACGGCAGCCTGGTTACGTGCAGAAGCTCATTGGGAATTTGTGTCGTATATGAGGTTAGAGCTCGCTCTTATCACCTGTCCCTCATATAGTTAGGGCTAGTTTTAAATTGTTTTGTGAGATATTTATATTTGCTTAATCTTCTCAAAGAGCTTCTTGAGAAGGTAGAGTCTCGTGCTGATAACGTATTATGAAAAAATAAAAGAATAAGAGCAATATTGCAGAGAAAGAGAGAGAAAATTCTTATTAAATTTTGGGGTGATTTACAATGGGGTAAGACCACTCTATTTATAGGAAGAAAAACGACTTAGCCTCAAAGTAAACTCTCTACAAGTAGTCATTCCCTCTAAATAGAATTATATTCTTAACAGCAAAGTAGTATTTTAAAAAGTGGGGCCGAGGCAAAGCGTAAACCCCTCGTTGGACGTAAGCCCCACTGATCTTTAAAATTTTATACATTAATATAACAAAAATAAATATTAAGAGAAGATAAAGTTGCACAAAAATTAAGAAAAAAAAATATAATATAAGTGGAAATGATGTATAACTCTTTTGTACCGCGAAGTTAATCCCGTCTTAAGATTATTCATGATTGATAAGTGGTACGAGTGCTCCAAATCGATGGTATTTATCCCTTATCTGATTCGATCAACAAGGCAATGGCCTATCCATCATCATGAGGGCGAACCACCGACGTGGTCACAGACACTTATTGACAGCTCATGAAGCTCACAACTATAAATAAAAGTGTCTAACATGTGGGCCGGGATGGGGCGGGCCTGGATTTTTTGACCCGTACAGGTTCGGTTTCAGGCCGGTTACCGGTTGGGTTTTAACGGGTTTGGATTAATCCGGGTAAAAATTAAACCATAAGGATTACGGGTTGAGGGGGCCGGGCCGACCGGGTTTGGTGTATTCTTAATTATCTTTGGAATTATATATTACTGTCAGTTATGTGAATACTTTGTATTAATTTAAAGAATACAAGGAAGTTGGGAAAAGAATTGCACTTATAAATTGCAAGTACTACATTTATTTCGAAATTCAAAATTGAAGTTTGCATTGAAAAAGTAAATTCACAAAAAAATAGTAAAACTAAATTTTCATGCATAATAAATTAATAATACTTCAAATTAATCTAACAAACTAAAATATTAAGTATAAATACGTCTAATAATTTTAAAATAATACAAATTGTCTTAAAATCTTAAAATAATACATATATAGTATATTTTAAAATAATAAATTACCATCATATTCTATGATTTGAGCATTTGTAGTTTTATACCCTAAATATATACACTATATGTTAAATTTCAGCAATTTTAAATTATGTTAATTAGTATACAATAATTGGTATATACATGGTATATTAATACTATATTCTTGGTATATTTATTGTATATTAATAGTATATTCATGATATATTCATATTATATTCACCTTCCGGGTCGGTCCGGGCTCTGCCGGTTAATCGGTTTAATAGCATTATTCATCTAAAGGGTTTACCGGATTGGGTAACCCGTTTCAAAAATTTAAACCATCCAAACCCAGCCCAGCCAAGCCCCCTTTACCGGTCTTGGCCAGTCCGGAACCAGGCTAACTCGGGCTGTTTAATACGTCTAGCCATAAATACTAAGAGAGAGAACCCTAGAAAGGGGGACTTCTTCTTCAACACTATTCCCGAGAGACAGAATAGGTGCAACGATATCCTTATTATCACAAAATGGAACACCATTATAAGGCTCTGAACCTCTTCATGGAGAGGGAAGCCAATTCTATTCTATCAATAAAGGCTTTTAATGTTTCTCGTCCTAACTCTGAGTACTTATTTTCGCATTCTTCATTTGATCCAATGGATTATTACGGTTTGCTATGATTTTCCCGTGATTTATTTATATTGTTTTACACTTATAAGGTATATGATAATTTGAGCAAACAATTTGCGCCATATGTGGGAATTTCATAGCAAAATCGCGTAGTTCATCCCTGGACCAAACGGAAAGAAAAGAAAAAAAATAACCCGGCTCAAACAAGCCAAAGCGACATATCGGACAAAGGGAACTAGGAGATCTCGAATCAAGATCCAACTCCTCTGTCTCTCTGATCTCGAATAGTGCAAACAAGAAGAAGAAGTCTCACATAAGGGAGGATCTCTGTAAATCATCTCCCGCATCCCTGGTACAGGCCCCACCGGAAACCGACATGAAGATATCTCAAACCGAGAGTCACCTCAAGCCAGCCTACATACCCCGATTAGGAAGATAATGTTTAAGCTGATTAAGATCTCGAATCAAAACCGAGCTTCAGCTCTCAAACACCCGCAAAGTGAGACTCAGGCTATGCGCCTTCGGCATCAAAATCGACAAAGTTCAACAACAGTTGAACTGGGACTCAGGCTATGCGCCTTCGCCATCAAATTTATCAAAGTTCAACTACGATCGAAATGGGACTCAGTTTATGCGCCTTCGCCATTAAATCAAGGATATGCGCCTTCGCTAGTAAGTTCAAGTATGGTTGAACCAAGACTCAGGCTATGTACCTTCGCCGGTAAGTTCAACTACGGTTGAACCAAGACTCAGGCTATGCGCCTTCGCCACCAAATTTATCATAGTTCAACTACGGTCGAACTGAGACTAAGGCTATGCGCCTTTGCCAGTAAGTTCAACTACGGTTGAACCAAGACTCAGGCTATGTGCCTTCGCCGATAAGTTCAACTACGGTTGAACCAAGGCTCGGGTTATGCGCCTTTGCCGTTGAATCAAAGCTATGTGCCTTCCCCTATAAGTTCAACTAATATTGAACCAATACTTAGGCTATGCGCGTTCGCTATCAAAATCAACAAAGTTCAACAGTTGAACTGGGACTCAGGTTATGCGCCTTCGCCATCAAATTTATCAAAGTTCAACTAAGCTCGAACTGTGACTCAGGCTATGCGCCTTCGCCATTAAATAAAGGCTACGTGCCTTCGCATATAAGTTCAACTATGATTGAACCAAGACTCAGGCTATGCGCCTTCGCCATTAAAATCGATAAAGTTCAACAGTTGAACAGGGACTCAGGCTATGCGCCTTCCCCATCAAATTTATCAAAGTTCAATTACGGTCGAATTGAGACTCAGGCTATGCGCCTTGGCCATTAAATCAAGGCTATGTGGCTTCGCCTGTAAGTTCAACTACGGTTGAACCAAGACTCAGGCTATGCACCCTCGCCATCAAAATCGACAAAGTTCAACAACAGTTGGACTGGCACTCAGGCTATGTACCTTCAACATCAAATTTATCAAAGTTCAACTACAGTCGAACTGAGACTCATACTATGCGTCTTCGCCTTCAAATTTAACAAAGCTCGACACCGGTCCAACCAAGACTCAGGCTATGCGCCTTCGCCATTAATTCTACCAAGTTCGACCTTGATCAAACTGTAAGGATAGACGCCTTCGTCCTCAAATCTAACAAGCTCAACCGCAGTTGAACAAGGACTCAGGCCAAGTACCATCATAGAACTCAGCAAAACCAGACCTCCAATGAATCAAGGCACAGACTAGGCATCCTCGCCAATCAAGTAACTACCCCCAAACCAAACTAAGATTCGGGCCATATAAAGTTCAGCCCCGATCAAACTACAAGGCCGCGCTTTTTACCATCACGGTCGGTAGTTCGACCACGCCCGAACTGCGACAAAGGCTATGTGCCACTATCGCCAAGTAACGATTCTAACTCGCTCGCACCGAGTCAAAGAAAAATGTCGTAAAAAATAAAAAAATAAACACGCCTACCAGAGTCAAACTCAAAGGCAAATCACCCCTTCAAATGCGTGCAAAGAAAAGTCTAAGGGGGAAGAAGGGAAGGTACAAAATAAATACGAAGCAAATAACGGAAAAGGAATTTCATTTATCTACAAAGTTAAATTGCGGGTCATCCCCGCTTACTCCGGCCAATACAAGGAAAAAGAAAAAGAAAAACAAGAAGTAGCTAAACGCCAAACGGCAAATAAAACAATAAAAAACACGACAAATGCTTTTATTCGGCACCGCCCGCGCCACCACCTGCACCATCGTCAACCTCAGGCATCGCCACCTCAAAACCACAGTCGGTACGGGCCTCACGAGCTTTTCGGCGCGCTTCCTCGAAAGCATCTTCGGTCACAATGTCGGCCTCCCATATTCTTACATACATCACATTGGGCCTCAGCAAAGACCCAAATCTCACGAGCCTGGATGGAAGCAGCAGGTTGGTCATAAAGCCGCTGATTCTCTCTTTCTAAGGCCGTGACCTGATCTGCCAAAATCTGGCCTCCTACTCAAAAAGACCGATCTGCTCCTCAAGCTCTTCTTCCGTATCGGTCGCGGTAGCCCTCTCCGACCCATGATGATATTCGTGCATAAGGATCACTTTCTTCAACCCTGCGACTCTCGACGAGGCAGCACTCTCCTGAAGCTTCTGAGCCGCAACCTCACTCTCCAACGCAACTACTTTCCCGCTCCATGCAGGATCGACCTCTACCTCCTTAGCCTGGCCCTGACACTCGCACTCAGCTGCAGCCCTCCTTCCCGCATTGAGTTCCTCGTCCTTATGATGAAACTGCTCCTCGAGTGTGCGCGTTCTACCAGGTGTTTGTCGCAGCTAAAGCTCCTACCTCGCTAGCTCCTCGACCAAGGCCCGGCTGCGAAGATCGGCCCTCAATCGCTCACGCATCTCTTGGCACCGATCTCGGTAGCGGCGGTACTTCCCCAACGCCCGTAAAAACATCCCCGAGCAGATGTGGGCTCGATGGACGCTCTCCACCTCCAACAAATTAGACTGCAAATCAAAGACAACGATTAAGATAAAGAATAAAACTAAAGAAAGGAAAAAATGGACTGAGGTCATAATACGTACTTTCAGGCCCATCACGACCACTTCATTCATCAGTCCGGTATCCATAACGTCCCTCAAAGACGCGTTCTCGAACTCGAAGCATAGCACTCAAACAGTGCCACCAGGCTATTCCCTTGGAGCAATAAATTCAACTCCGTGGGAACCTTAATGAAGTGAGATCGCCCCTATGCGCGCACTGTTGAATTGGTGAAGCCTTCTTGGAACATACGGACGTCGTCGGGCTCTAAGTCGGATTCGGACTCGTACTCATCTCCTACAGTGCCCCTTCATCCCTCCGCCGCCAGTGAGGTAGAACCACCCACCATATCCACCGAAGGAGCTCTTGATTCACCAACAATAGCAGCCGCTGAGGAACTGCCTCCCGTCTCAGAGACTTGAACCACCAATTGAGTCACCGAAGCGATGGTATCATCATGGCCTAAGCCAAACGGGGCAACCCCCATTGTTTGTCCGCCCTCAATGTCAGGCGCCACAACCACACTCCTCTCTGTCGGGGGAGAGTCAAAATTAATTACTACGGGTGGAGCCAGCGTGAATGCGACCCTCTGCCTTACCAATAACCTCTCCTCCTCCTCATTTGAGGGTGATTCCGGTCTAGGGCGCACAACCCCGATGGCCCCACGTTCCGAAGTGTAGCCCGTGCTATAGAAAGAGCCGCTGAAGATTCAACTGACGCCACCCTCGGTACTAGGTGTAGAACCGGTACGGCAATGAGCCGAACAATCGCACCCGGCCGGAGGAAGGCCAATTAAGGGTCCCTGAAGCGGCGAGCCCTCCCTGATCACGGAAAAACAAAGTTGATAAATAGAGTTGAAACAAAGCGGGACAAAAGAAGAAATCAACTTTTTACCTGCCACAGGCCTACGACCATGCCTCTCCTGGAAAGACGCCCACGTGCGTATCCCCACCGTGTGGGGAAGAACGGCCTCTACCCACTCACGTATCCCAGCTAATGGAGCTGGCGGAAACTTTTTAGCTACAAAGTTGACACAAGTTAACACTTACGAGTATAAGACATAAGGAGGAGTAAAAAAGAGAATTCAATGATTAAAAAACTCACTTGCATGGTTCCAAGCCTCTGGGAACCCAGGGAGGGACACCACTAAATGATTAGTCCTGATATAAAAAAAGTTCTCAAAAGGCCGAAGCCCAGCCTCATCATCTAGTTCTACGGTCAGGCCCCTCGACCCACGAGGGCGTGCTTGGATCATGGTACCGCGGACTCTCTGGGGAGCGTAGAGACTAAGCACGTGCTGCAACGTCACCTCCCTACCGGCCAATTCCGCATACTTGATAAACATCGCCAGCAATTTGTAAAGAGAAGGAGCAAGCTAACCCGGGCTCACCCCGTAATAATAACATATATCAACCACCAAGATGGGGAGCGGGAGCTTAAATCCCAACTTGAAGGGATAAGCATAAAAAATGCAGTATCCCCTACGGTCGGTGTGTACCCTCTCTTCGCTCCTAGCAAGAACAATGTCGGCATAGCTGGGGATGCCCCACTGTTCGCGTAGTTGGGCCATCCCAACGTCCCCCATTAACGGGGCTTCTTCCACTCGATCCTCTCCACCATCGACAGTGAAGTCAGTCATCAGGCCTCCGGGCAAAGATAATATCTCATCAACCGTTGGAACTTCATCGATTTCTACCGGTTCTGCACCTCCCATTGCCGGAGATGGCCCCTCGATCACCGAAAAGTTAACCGGAAAATTCGTCGGAAGAACGTTTTGGGAAGAAATTCCTTCCATTGTTGATTCAGTAACAAGAAAGAAACAAGGTTTGATGGGCAAGATGGAGGTTATAACAATCGAAGAACAAAGATCAAGATGAATTAGCAGGAAGAAAAGTTTCTTCAGAATCTCTCTTAGACAAACAATGAAAATATCAGAAATAAATGTCTCAACCCTTTATTTATAAGCAACACAAGTGGCTTTCATGAATCCCAATAGCCATCATTAACTACATGACCAACCGCAAAACGGTTTGGTTCTACAGAAACGTGCATCATTATGACAAGCTCCATGAAGCGGCTTTTCATTCACCAATCGGCGTTCTGCCATTGAGACGGTCGTAACGACCTATGAACGATGAGGGGATGTTCCATGCACCATCAAATTTTGGACATTGCCAAGTGTGTATCAAGCGTGCCTCTACTCCCCTCGGTCGCACAAAATACGACCCATCGGCTGCGGTCGATGTTTACACTCCCAAGCAAACGTAAGGCTCAGAGCACAATAAAGCTCGACCTCACTCGAATTAGTTTAAAAGGTCTAAGTGCCTTCACCTAAGAGGAGAGTTCGACCTTGATCGAACTATGACTAGATAACACAATAACATAACACTAACACTCTACATAAGGCCATCCCCAACATGTAAATGGCTAAAGCTATCTCCAGTGTGTAAACGGCTAAGGCCATTATCTTCAATAATTTGATCCAGCTCGACTCCAACAAGCAAATAATTCGACGACAGTCAAAGTTACGTACATGTCTAAGGCCGTCGACAGTATTAAGGCTAAGGGCCATCACCAAAGAGAATTCGGCCTCGACCGAAGCGACAGTTGACATCCCTATCCGAGTTTCAATCGATGAAATCCACTCATCAAGCATGACCAAGGTGCGACCTCAATGAGCGGAGGGACTAACTGTATGGGTCGGAATCCGATCCCACGATAATTAACGAAGTTAATCTTGTCTTAAGCTTATTCATAATTGATAAGTGGTACGACCACTCCAAATCGATGGTATTTATCCCTTATCTGATTCGAACAACAAAGCCATGGCCTATCCGTCATCATGAGGGCGAACCCCCGATGTAGTCACGACCACTTATTGACATCTCATGAAGCTCACAGCTATAAATACCAAAATAGGGAACCCTAGAAAGGGGGCTTCTTCTTTACCACTATTCACGAGAGAGATAATACACACAACGATACTCGTATTATCACAAAATGGAACATCATTATAAGGCTCTGAACCTCTTCATGGAGAGGCAGACCAAATCAATACTATCAATAAAGACTTTTAATGTTTCTCCTCGTAACTCTAAGTACATTCTTCATTTGGTCCAATAAATTATTACGATTTGTTATGATTTTTCCATAATTTATTTATATTATTTTACACTCATAAGGTATATGATAACTTTTGAGCAGACATCCTTCATCTTGAAATGACAAGGCTGATCAACAATTAACTAAAAACGAATAAAAATTTTTAATGAAAAAACTAATCAAATTGTAAATAAGTAGAAATTTGTAAATAACTTGAAAAGCATATAATGAACTAACTATTTAACTTGATATTTTAGATAATAGGCTAAATCAATTAAATTTGAAAAGTAAGGTCACAAGTAACCGATTTATCTCAATTTTGCGAATGTAAAATACATTATTTCAGTGACAATAGTAAGAAAGGATAACAAAATATATTACAAAGAAAGAAAACTTCTCGTAGATCTTGAATAGCTCGATGATGATTCTTTTGACAATTTACGTAATCATAGCAATGAGCATTAGGATTTCAGATAGGATAAAAAGTGGGAAAAGTAGGGTTTATACAATACAGACTACTGTAACTATTCTCTAATATCTTTGCCTATCTGTTACAACCTTACTAACTCCTCCCGTATGTTATGCCAAATGAATTTGTGACTGCTCCGTAGTTAATGTCAAAATCCCATTCGATCTTCCTGCTTTGTCCATATTTGTGAGGTTTTAGGAAGATCTTTGAGTGACGACTCCTTTATGACCTCGATATGAATGATCTCGGTACAAGTAATGTCGGATATATTTTTTAAGTGGCCTTTAGGAGTATCGCTTATCCTCGTAAAGGCTAATAGCCCGTTTGGTCAGTTGTAAAAATTAATTTATTTTAAAAGTATTTTTTTTAAATATATTTTTCTCAAAAGTATTTTTGGTGAGAAGTAGTTTGTGTTTGGTTATTTAGTTTGAAAAGCACTTCTGAGCAGCAATTAGTATTTGGCCAAGCTTTAGAAAACTGCTTATAAGTATATTTTTCTCAAAAGTGCTTTTCAAAAAAGTGCTTTTGGAGAGAAGCTACTTTTTTCTGCTTCTCTAAAACTGCTTCTGCTTGTCCTCAAAAGCACCTTTTTTTCCTTCTAAAAGTTTGGCCAAACAACATAATTTTTGATCAAAAGTGCTTTGGCAAAAAAAAGAAATTTACTTTTGACAAAAATAAACTTAGCCAAATAGGTTATAATTGAGCAGCGTCTGCCACTTATATTATCCACGTGGCGAGTCTATTTTTACTAGAGCAGGTAGTTCCTTCACGTTTAAAATGGTTTCTAATGAGTCGTGAGTATACGTGAAGTGGTGGAAATTTTGGCCGGAAGAGAAAGCATGTCTAACACTCTTGTCCCAAAATTATAGTGACATATTTCTGAAATTGAAACGACATTCGCAGTTTCTAACTTGATTGGTTGTGACATAAATATTGATTTTCAAGGCAATGAAAGGATCTGTTATGTCACATCTTCTTTTTTCCGGAGGGATAAGAAATTTTTACAATTAAAGTAACATGATCGAAATGAGATTATTTAATTAATTCAGAGTCTTTACTTAGAATAATTTATTATGTCTCAAGTCACCAGTTTATTCTATAATTCCAAACCGAAAAAATTGACTCTATTTTTACGGTCAACGAACACTGAAGGCCGGACAAAGAATTATGTTAATTCGGGAAAAGGTGTGAGGCACTCCCAAGTTTCGTGATTTAAGCACGGGTTGCTAAACTATTAATAATTGACCTAATTATCGTATTAATTACATATTTAGGAACTATTGTGTATTTTTAACTTTCTAGCCGCTTTTAATAGAATTTTAATTACTTTTAGAATTTATGAAATTTATTTAAATAAATCGTTATGTCGCGCACTTATTGTTTTTGTAAACATTGCGAATGGCGTCACGTGAAACGCACATGCAATTTATAATATGTTTATTATTATTATTCGAAGTTGTGATGGAGTCGCGTGAAATGCGCACTCGAAATGGGGTTTAAGTATCGTGACTATGCCATGGGAATCGTACCAATCGTCACGATGATTTATTTAATTATCACGCTTAAAGCAAGCTACGATGTTTAGAAGTATTTTCTTAAGTTTCGGATAATCATGAGTTCTTTCTCCTAGTCTATTTCTGCTAAATTGAATTGCCGGGTTGTTCGGTTTTGAGTATCGGAGAGATTTGGGACACTTAGTCCCTAAATGGGAGCTAAGTGTTGGAAAGTTTCTCATAGTCGGAACAGTGTGAAAATAATATCGAAATGAAACTCCGATGGTTTCGCTATCTTCGTTAGGTAATTTCGGGGTTGGGAGCGTGTTCGGAATGTGTTTTAGAGGTTCATAGCTAATTTAAGCTTGAAATGTCGAAGTTTGAATTTTTGAAGTTTCCAGTTCGATCGTGAGATTTTGATCCGAGGATCGGAATGAAATTTCGGAAGCTGTAGGAGCTCCGTCATGTCATTTGGGATGTGTGTGCAAAATTTTAGGTCATTCGGACGTGGGTTTCCGGGTCTTGGGTTAGATATTGGTTTGAGGTTTATATATATGGTGTATGATGAACGGCATTTATATATAGTTTTCTTCTAGTTTTTCAGTTTTAATTAATTATTTCTGCAGTTTATGCTGTTTTTCCGCAAACCTAGTCGTAGGGACTAGGTGCCATCACGACATGTTCGCGGAGGACGAATTGGGGTCGTGACAAGTTGGTATTAGAGCTCTAGGTTCTTAGGAGTTACAGATCACAAGCCGGTTTATTAGAGTCTTGCTGATCGGTACGGAGACGTCTATACTTATCTACGAGAGGCTATGTAATTGTTAGGAAAATTCCACTTTATTTGACTTCCCCGTCGTGCGAGATTTTTGACATCACAATTCTAAACTTCTACCTTCTATTCTTTCACAGATGGTGAGGACACGTGCTACTCGAGATGATCAGGCACCCGCACCCCCTACTGTAGCCGTCAGAGGCCATGGCCTGGGTAGAGGCCGAGGAGCGCACGTGGTGCAGCGAGAGCACCTGCGCGAGCTGCCGCCGAGGTACCACCAGCAGATCCATCTGGAGTTCAGGACCCTAACACGCCTACAACTATTACTGCTCCGGCACTTTAGGAGACTTTGGCATAGTTCCTGAGCATGTTTGGTGCATTGATTCAGGCGGGGTTGATTCAGGTTCCGTTGAATACTTCACAGATCAAGGGAGGGACCCAGACTCCCACCGCCCCCACTCCAAAGCAGCAAGTTCCCATTGGTCAGGTTCCAAGTGTCATGGTGACACAGTATGGTCCCAGTTCAGTGGTGGTTAGGACCTCTCGCCGAGTGGGGGACAGATGGGTCCAGGAGAGAGAGGACAGATGAGGTCAGGAGGGAGAATATAGGGGAGTGAGTAGACCACATAGATTGACGAGACCCAACGCTCTTATTTTAGAGGAAGAGTACAACATTGTAGAGGTTTTGTGGGTTAGCTAGCTCAGTGTGCACCTCAGATTTCTCATAAGGTTCCAGGTGTTCAGGGGTCTTGGAGTACCCGTATTGCACAATTTCCACTGCCACGTCAGCCGCGAGGTTGCTTTCAATGTGGTGACATACGCCATGTGGTGAGGTGTTGCCCTAGATTTGGGAGGAATGTACCTCAACAGACTTCTCGGCCACAGCGTGCCCCACAGAGTTCTCAGGCCATGGTTACTGCCCCAGTTGCTACCCCACCTACCCATGTTAAGGTTGTTGCCTCCGATTCTGTCATCACATGTATTGTCATGGTTTGTTATATAGATGTACCAATTCTATCCGATCTACGCTCCACTTATTCTTATGTGTCTTTTTATTTTTGCTCCGCATTTGGGTGTAGCTCGGAATTTTCTTGAGTTTTCCTGTTTATGTTTCTACCCCTGTGGGAGATTCTCTTGTTGTAGACCGCGTTTATCAGTCGGGGTTGGTTACTATTCATGATTTTGACACTAGAGCAGATTTATTGTTACTTAGCATGTTTGATTTTGATATTATCTTGGGCATGGACTAGTTGTCGCCCGATTATGCTATTCTAGATTGTCACGCCAAGACCGTGATGCTGGCTATGCCAGGTATTCCGCGTATTGAGTGGAGTGGTACATTAGATCAACTTCCAGTAGAGTTATCTCTTTCCTTAAAGCTCAGCGTATGGCCGAGAAGGGGTGTGCCGCGTATTTAGCTTATGTGAGAAATGTCAGTGATGATACATGTTCCATTGATTCAGTCCCAGTGGTACAGGATTATTCCGATGTATTTTCCGCTGATCTTGCGGGCATGCCGCTTGATAGAGACATTGATTTTTTGCCAGGCACTCAGCCCATTTCCATTCCTCCGTATCGTATGGTTCCTCTTGAGTTGAAGGATCACTTACAGGATTGCTCGATAAGAGTTTTATTCGACCCAGTGTATCGCCTTGGGGTGCTCCTATTTTGTTTGTGAAGAAAAAGGACGGTTCTACGAGTATGTGCATCAATTATCGTCTGTCACGACCGTTTTTCTGAACAAACCGAGACCGGCACTCGGTAACTAAACATGACCGACGAATCATCTCTGCTTATCAAACCTATTATAACTCCAAACTTTATATGCAACAAATCAATACTCTAACCGAATACTTTTAGTTAATTCAAATATTTAAATAAATCAACTCCAAAGCTTTGTTCGTTGTAACTACTGAATTACTGCTAAATTATTATAAAATAACATCTGAATCTCAACCCAATGACTATGTCTATGAAGCCTCTACTGATAAACGGATGCACTGTTCAGGACATAAGATTTCCTGGCCAGTTCTCTAATTAAACAAAGAAATAGCCAAATGAAACTGACTCTAAGAATACTCCATGAACAAGTGGAGCTCACCAATATCACTGAAAGGAAGGGAAGTCCTAACTCATAGCCTGCTCACCTACAAATCCGGTTCCTAAGTTGTCTCGCAAACCAACGTAGGTTCCCAAAAGAGAACGTCAGTACCATCCATTGTACTCAATGAGTCTCAACTTTAGGGGGAGAAACTTTAATAACATATACATTACGAGCAAAGGTTATAAGTGAATGTAAAACATAAATCTTATAAGAATAATTCTAAAATAATTGCATAATAGAAATTTATGAACATTCTAAAATAATTTTTTTATTTTTCTTTCTTTAATAAATACTTCACTTTATACTTTGGGAGTTCCAACTATTCTGACTTAATTCTATCTCAGTCACCGTGTGATCGGCACGGGTTCGATCCCAACCTGATCGAATAGGCCCAATCCACAAGGTGCCACTCGCTTCATGATTCTCAGCGCTCATGTATTATACCTTAGCATGGCTAGGTAAATTCTCAGCTACGAGACCCTCGGCTCGTGTGCTCCCTACTTTGGCACAACTAGTTTCAGTAAGTAAACACCTTGGTCAGGACCCTCGCTGGACGATAACCCCTTCTCAGAATAAAGGATACTCCCCAAAAATCTTTTCTTTCTAAAACTTCTTCTTGAGACTTATCAAGTCTAAATCTTTTCTTTATAGAACATTATAAACATGCTCATATTAGTGTCCTTAAATGTAAAGCATGGCATAAGAATAAAATAAATATATAAAAATGTTTCTAAAGATTCTTTTTTTTTTTGATAATTTTCAACATGAGAATAGAATATAAGAATAACACAAAAATCTGAAACTTTAAGCACATGTAGCATAATAGATCATCTAAACTTTTGCTAGGATAATTCTAAATTAATGGGTACACACTCTCTCTACTTAAATAAAGATAATGACTTTTAAGCAATTCTTCAAACACCTTGTATGCGTGTTTTTGTGAGTTAAACCACTTTAGTAAAGGGTTATATCAACTCATCTCAAAACATCTCGAGCCAATACGTAGACTTCAGTCCAATTTATACCCGTAAAACAATTGATTCTACAATAACCAGTGTATATTTTCAAGTACTACACCTAATTATGAAATGTATTGTTGATATAGGAAAGATGTGAATTTGCTATTCAATTCTTACCTATTACTACTTTAGGATTATTGAAAATAGGAAATTTTATATACCTGAATTCAAGAATTAGTGATTTGTAAAGAACCCTTGAATCTTTCCATGTTGTCTGCGTGAAATATTTCCTGGGTTTGCTGTCTCTGTTACGTTATTCTCTGTTCTAGTCTAGAGGATTTTCTTTTGTTCTGCTTTCATTATTCTCGGTTCTAGGAGGAGCAGAAGACCTTTATGTGCATACAAACCCCTTTAGGGATTTTAGGTTCACGTTTTTTTTTCTCTAATTTGTTTTCCCTTTTCTCTTTTTTTGTTTGTTTTGGTCTTAACTTAACGAGTATTACTTATACATAATATACTTTTAATATTTAATTATAATAAAATTATTAATATTCTCCTAATTGTACATCCAACTACTTAATTGTGTGTGTGTGTATATATATATATATATATATATATTTTAATTTTATACATAGCGTGTCTCGAAACCTTTATAAATTTTAGGAGTATTACAATCTTCCGTCCTTAAAGACATTCGTCCTCGAATGTTACTAGGGCCTTATTCTCCCTTAGGTCCTTGAATGTCTTAAGTTTTCTTTACTACTTAATCTTCCAAGTGACTTAAAAATATGGCTAACTCCCTAAATTTTCAAAAATTTCTGCAGAGTTTTCTTTGTAAATTGGACTATCAAAAAAAATATCCCTGTCACAAATACCACTACTACATCAACAACAACCAAATATACCATAACAAGACATTCATAGGTACCATATGCAACTCATAAATTAATTGCTCACACTCCGGTAAGGAGGTACCACAATAACTAACAAGAATCCAAAGCACAACACTTTAGTAAAAATAAATCACTTTAATGGATTAAATATACTCTGACATAAACTAAATCACTAAGACAACTAGATATAATCTAGGAATGACATAAATACTTGCTAACTTGTATTTAATAAATGGAATATAAATGTAAACCGAACTAAGGTTCACATACCTTTTTCCTTAAATAAATATGGATATTTCTTTCTCATATCTTTCTCGACCTCCCATGTAGCCTCTTTTGAATCATGATTACTCCACAAAGATTTTACCGATGCTAAATCTTTTGTTCTCAACTTCCTTACTTGCCTATATAGAATTTCTATAGGTACCTCTTCATAACTTAGGCCTTCTTTAATTTCTATGGTATCTGCAGGTATTATATTTGAATCATCATGAATGTACTTTCTAAGCATAGACACATGAAAGACAGGGTGAACAGAGGACCAGTCAACGGGTAGCGCTATCTTATAAGCCACGTTCCTTTCTTTCTATAATTTCATAAGGTCCGATAAATCTATGGATAAGTTTCCCTTTCTTACCAAACCTCATAACTTCTTTCATTGGTGAAACTTTCAAAAACACCTTATCACCAACCATGAACCCTAACTCACGAAGCCTCTTGTCAGAATAAGACTTTTGACGACTTTGAGTTGCTTTAAGTCTTTCTTTAATCAACCGAACTCTCTCCAAGGCCTCACAAACAAACTCTGAACCAATCAACGGCACCTCTGCTGGTTCAAACCAATCCACTGGAGACCTACATCTCCGCCCATACAATGCGTCATAAGGAGCCATACCAATGCTGGTATGATAGCTGTTATTGTACGCAAATTCTATAAGTAGCAAGTGATCATCTAAATTACCTCCAAAATCTATGATACACGCATGCAACATATCTCTGAGAGTCTACATGGTCCTTTCTGCCTGGCCATCGGTCTGTTGATGAAAAGCGGTGCTTAAAATAACCTTGGTACCTAATCTTTTCGGAAATGCCTGCCAAAAATGTGTTAGAAAATACACTTAACGCTAGAGGGGGGGTGAATAGCGTTACAATAAAAAATAGCGTAAACTTGCGGAATTTAAAAATTGCAGGAATTAAATAAGTGCGATAAGTAAATAAATAGGAACGAACGCACCGATGTATCCTGGTTCACCACAACCCGTGGCTAGTCCAGTCCCCGAGAGACTCTCTCGAGATTTCCACTAACACTGTTAAGCTTACGGGTGCTCAACAAACCTTTACAAACTGCGGACACAAGCCTCAACAACCTTTGCTCGAAGATACAACACTTCGAGACTTCAACCAAAGGAATCACAAGTTCCTTCTTACAATACAAGGGAACAACTTTCCCTTCAAGTGTATAAAAACACTTTGCACTCAAAACAAGACTCTCCTTAAGAGTAGATATGAGTAAAATAAATACGCTCAAGAACGCAACAACTTTCGTCAACAATTTGGCTCTCAAAAACTTATGTAATGAATAGAAAATGATGAATAAGAGAGTACGCAAGCTTTAGCAATAATATTGTCAGTTGTTGTGTTTGTAAGACTGATTTGAAGATGTATTTATAGTGTCAAAACCATGCATTACCGTTGCCTAATTGCCAATTAAGAATTGCTGATTTTGTGCTATGACAATCGATTGTCAAAATGATACAATCGATTGTTTGCCAAACGTTCCAAATATCATTCCCAGATTTTACGCATAACAATCGATTACCTAAGACATATAATCGATTACTGGCAACGTTCAAAAAATCTTTTCCAGATTTTACTTAAAACAATCGATTGTCAGAATTATACAGTCGATTACTTGGCAACGTTCAAAAAATCTTTTTCAGATTTTACTTAAAACAGTCGATTATTGGAAATCTATAATCGATTACCTGACGGTGTTTGAAAATATTTTGGCAACGGTCAATTTCACAATCGATTATGCTATGAGACAAATCGATTATTTATCAGTCTTTGAAAAATCTAATAGACAGTGCCTCAACACAATCGATTGTCATAAGTTCACAATCGATTATTTTGTAGCTTTAAAAAACTCTGATGGACACTGCCTTAATGCAATCGATTGTCATAAGTTCACAATCAATTATTGTGTGGCTTTGAAAAATCTGATGTACACTGCCTCAACACAATCGATTGTCATAGGGTACACAATCGATTGTCATGCAGATTTGAAAAATCTGATGTACACTGCCTTAACACAATCGATTGTCATAAGTTCACAATCGATTGTCATGCAGCTGACTTAACATAATCGATTATCATAAGTACATAATCGATTATCTTAGTCCAGATTTTAGAGGCATGTTTAAAAATCATTTTGGCTAACATAAATATGCATGATTTAAAATCATTTTGCTTTAAATTAAATATGCATGATTTGATAAAAATATTTTTACGAGAGAAGCCAAGTCTTGAGTCAAGTTATCGGATCAAGATCACAATTTAAAGAACGACTCATGTATAACTTTATTTCTTGGTCTTGTGCTTGAATCTTCTTTGCGTGACATTTACGCGCTTGTGCTTGGACCTCGTCATATGTCAATTTCGCATCGTTTGTCATTTATCAAAACCTACAAATATGAACACACGTTTAGTTTAGTGCCTTGAGAACGTGTTTCAACAATTTCTCCCTTTTTGATAATGGCAAACCTTAAGCGGGATATGCATATTAGATAATTCATAATGACGATCCAAGACAAGTATAGATATGCAATTTGTTCCCCCTCAATATATGAATTCCCCCTCAATTTATGCCAATAAATATTAAGTGCATAGCCCCTTATTCTTCCCCCTTTTGACATTAGCAAAAATGGAAAAAGTAAAAGGCATAATAAAGCAAATAATATCAACATAATCGATTATTGATACTAGATAATCGATTATATACTAAAGAGAAATCGATTATCCTTAGGATAAATCGATTATTCTGCATCAATCTTTATAATTCCCCCTGCCTTTAGGGCGATACCTGCAAAAATTCGTTAGACGTCTCCGACACTCAAGTTAGAAATCATGTGAAAGGGAAAATGCAATGCATGACTTAGATCAACGTGGAGTCAAGAATCCCGAGTTCACTACGAATTCGGAAGAAGGACTCTTTCTCTAAGGGTTTTGTAAAGATGTCGGCCAATTGATCTTTGGTTTCAACAAATTCAATTTCGACATCCCCTTTGAGAACGTGATCTCTTATAAAATGATGCCTAATTTCAATGTGTTTTGTTCTTGAATGAAGAACGGGGTTCTTTGTCAAGCATATGGCACTAGTATTATCACATCTAAGAGGTATATGATCAAGACTTAGGCCATAGTCCAAGAGTTGTATTTTCATCCAAAGGATTTGAGCGCAACAACTCCCCGCGGCTACATATTCAGCCTCGGTTGTGGACAACGTAACACTTACTTGTTTCTTGCTAAACCAAGAAACTAGAGAGCTACCGAGCAAATGGCAAGTGCCACTAGTGTTCTTGCGGTCCAATTTGCATCCACCAAAATTGGAATCGGAATAGCCAACAAGTTGGCATGAAGAACCTTTGGGGTACCATAGACCCACATTTACAGTACCAACAAGATACTTCAATATCCGTTTCACCGCAGTAAGGTGAGACTCCTTCGGACATGATTGATAACGAGCGCATAAACACACACTAAACATGATGTCCGGTCTACTAGCAGTAAGATAAAGGAGAGATCCAATCATACCTCGATACTTTTTGGTGTCGACTTCCTTACCTTTCTCATCTTTGTCTAGATGATCGGATGTGCTCATAGGAGTGGCCATTGCTTTTGCATTGCTTATTTCAAATTGTTTTAGCAATTCTTTGCAATATTTAGCTTGACAAATGAAAGTTCCTTCTTTCATTTGCTTTACTTGCAGCCCCAAAAAGAATGTTAGTTCACCCATCATAGACATCTCAAATTCGCTTGTCATCAAATCAGAAAATTCCTTGTACAAAGCATTGTTAGTTGTACCAAAGATAATATCATCCACATAGATTTGAACTAATAAAATATCATTGTTTCTATGCTTAATAAAAAGAGTGGTGTCAACTTTCCCCCTAATGAAATCATTTTCCAAAAGAAATTTGCTCAATCTTTCATACCAAGCTCGGGGAGCTTGTTTAAGTCCATAAAGGGCTTTCTTGAGTTTGAAAAAATGATCGGGAAATTTAAAATCTTCAAAACCCGGGGGTTGAGCAACATAAACTTCTTCTTGAATAAAACCATTTAAAAAAGCACTTTTTACATCCATTTGATATAAATTGAAATTCATAGAAGAGGCAAAAGCAAGCAATAAATGAATAGCTTCTAACCTTGCTACGGGGGCATATGTTTCTTCATAGTCAATACCCTCTTCTTGATTATAGCCTTTTGCTACAAGCCTAGCTTTGTTTCTAGTGATTACACCATTTTCATCTAATTTGTTTCGAAAAACCCATTTCGTACCAATTATGGTATGATTTTGGGGTCTTGGCACGAAATCCCAAACGTCATTCCGTTTGAATTGGTTAAGCTCCTCTTGCATTGCCAAGGTCCAAAATTCATCCCCAATTGCTTCGGAGATGGTTGTGGGTTCAATTTGAGAAACAAAAGCAGTATGTCCTAAGGTGTTCTTAAGAGAGTTTCGGGTACTTACCTGTTGTTCAATATCGCCAATTACCTGTTCGAGAGGATGGTCTTTGATTGTCCTCCATGCGTTAGGTAGCTTCGTTTCTTTTTCAAATTGTGGTGCTTCCTCCGATAATTGATCCAAGATTTCATCTTGAATTTCCTTAGGAGTTTCCTCTTGTACTTTGTCTTGAGGACTTAGTGAGTTTAAAATACCTGCAAGATCAAAACCAGAATCCTTTCTCGCCAAGCGAGCATTATTTACGGAAAATACAATATGAGGGGATTCCTCCACAGTTTCGGTTCTATTATTGAATACTCTATATGCTTTGCTACGTGAAGAATAACCAATAAAAATTCCTTCATCGGATTTGGCATCAAATTTTCCCAATTGATCTTTTCCATTGTTATGAATAAAGCATTTGCAACCGAATACTCTAAAATGGGAGATATTTGGTTTCCTTCCCTTATAGAGTTCATAGGGGGTTTTCATGAGTATTGGCCTTATAACTACTCTATTTAGAACGTAGCATGCGGTACTCACGGCATCCGCCCAAAAATATTTGGGAATCTTAGCCTCATCGAGCATGGTTCTAGCCATCTCTTCGAGACACTTATTTTTCCTTTCCACAACCCCATTTTGTTGTGGTGTACGTGGAGCAGAGAAGGTGTGCTCGATACCGAGTTCGTCACAAAAGTCCGCAAAGAGATTGTGATCAAACTCTCCCCCATGATCACTTCTTATTGAAGTGACGGTTGTGTCCTTTTCGTTTTGAACACGTTTAAGAAAATATTTAAAATTAGAAAAGCTTCACTTTTAGCAAGAAATAGAGTCCAAGAATAATCATCAATAATAACAAAAGCATAACGATTTCTACCAAGACTTTCAATGCGACATGGTCCAAATAAGTCCAAGTGAAGTAGTTGCAAAGGTCTAGTAGTTGAAACAATATTTTTTGATTTAAAAGATGCTTTTTTTTGCTTCCCTTTTTGACAAGAATCACAAATAGAGTCTTTTTCAAATTTCAAATTTGGAAGACCAATAACTAAATTTTGTGAGACCAATTTGTTTAAAAGATGCATGTTGATGTGAGCTACTCTACGATGCCATAACCATGTATCATCCTCTTTGCTCATAAGACAATTCACATATTCAGATGAAGAATTTACGAGGTCAACCATATAGATGTTATCCATTCTAAAACCACGAAGGATAATTTTAAAATCGCAACGGCGAAAAACTAAGCATTCATCCGAATCAAATAAAACAAGATTTCCCTTGTCACATAATTGACTTATGCTCAAGAGATTATGTTTTAAACCTTTAACTAACAATATATGCTGAATGGAAGAAAGTTCATCCTTACCGACCGATCCGATGCCGATAATTTTTCCTTTGTTGTTATCACCAAAAATAACGCTTCCTCCTTCCTTATGTTCTAGTTGAAGGAACTTGGATTCGTCTCCCGTCATGTGTTTGGAGCATCCACTATCAAGGTACCAAAGTACACTTGATCCCTTCAAACATACCTACAAGACAAATTAATGAGTCTTTGGTACCCAAGCTGTTTTGGGTCCTTGAGAGTTAGGTGTAACATGCTGTTGTGCTTGACATACATTTAAGTGTCTATGTCTAGTGAAACAAGCAGGAGCAATATGTCCAATTCGATTGCAATAATGACACACAACATTAGGATTATGCATTCGTCTAGGTTGATAGTAATTGGACGGACGAAATTCATTTACTTTATTCTTGACAATATGACTATTGCGCAATTCATGAAAATCATTTCTCCTACTATTTGTTCTAGGATATGCAGCATTTCTAGAATAGTTATTTCTAGGTTGAAAGCCATTTCTAGGTGTTCTAAAAGATTCAAAGTTCCTTCTAGTGTTTGGCCTAGAATATGCGTTATTTCTAGAATGATTATTTCTAGGTTGCGACTGTTGAAAGCCATTTCTAGGTTTGTTATATCTAGGATGAGCGTTTGTTTTATTAATCCTAGGTTGAGCCTTAGGTTGTTGGGGGTTGGCTTCAACCTTTTCTTTAGGCTCATTTTTAAAACCTATGCCATGCTTGGTCGACTTCAAATTAACAAGGACTTCATTCAAATTTTTATGAGAAGAATTAAACTTATCTAGGGTGCCCTTAAGTCTTTCTACCTCATTTTTGAGATGCATGCAAGAAGTACAAATTTTACTAGAGCTCTCGGGTTTGTCGGCGCTTCTCTTGCCGAAAAAATTGTTTTCTTCTTTCAATTTCTCATTTTCTAAAATCAGTTTTTCCAAATCTTTTTCTTTCAAAGAGAGTTGTTTTTCAAAATCTTTTTCTTTTAAAGAAGCATTTTCCTTTATGCTTTTAACAGTTTTGGAAGCTTTAATAAATTCACCATACAACTCATCAAAAGCATTTTGCATTTCCTCAAGAGAAAAGAAATTTTTGGAAGAAATTTGACATACCTCTTCTTGGTTGTCTTCTTGTGCCATAAGACAAAGATTTGCGGCTTCGTCTTCTTCTTCCTCACTCGACTCGTCTCCGGAGTCGCCTCCCCAAGATATGTATGCTCGTTTTTTCTTGAAGGGTTTCTTCTCCTTTTTGATATTTGGGCAATTTGATTTAATGTGCCTGGTTTCTCCGCACTCATAGCACTTTATTTGATCTCCCTGCTTTTTGCCTTTTCGTTCATACTCTTTTCGCATGAACTTTTGAAATCTCTTGATAACGAGTCCGAACTCGTTGTCTCCGTCCTCATCATTTTAAGGTTGGCTTGTGCTTGCCTTGAGGGCGATTCTTTGTTTCCTTTGATCATTAACAAGAGGGTTAAGTATAGTAGATCCATAAGTCTTAAGGTTACCTCTTAATCCGTCGATGGTGACATTTGAAGTGCCAATAGACTCTTGAATCGCGTCGGCCTTGGAGCGCCATTCCGGAGTGAGACTTCGGAGAATCTTTCGGACAAGTTCCTTATCCGTGAAGGTCTTCTTAAGAGCATGTAAGTCATTTACGATTTTTGAAAATCGTTCGAACATCTCATCGACCTTTTCGCCTTCCTTCATGTGAAACAGTTCATATGCATGGGTTAGAAAATCAACCTTAGCCTCTCTTACCTGGTCCGTACCTTCGTACGTGATTTCCAGCTTGTCCCACATTTGCTTCGCCGTTGTGCAACATGATATTTTCCTGTAATCATCAGCATTTATAGCACAATATAATAAGTTAATTGCTTTAGCGTTGTTATGCACTTTTCGGATATCATCCGCATCGTATTCCTCTTCGGATTTTGGAACCCATTCGTTTTCAACCTTTTTGGTTGGAATTTGTTCTCCCTTCATTATAACCTTCCACAGATGAAAATTATTCGATTGAATAAATATTCTCATCCTCTCCTTCCAGTATGTATAGTTTGTACCGTCGAATAGTGGTGGTCGGGTGGAGAATTGTCCTTCACCTATTCCTGCAAAAGAGTCACGAGTAGAAGCCATGGATTGTTTCTCTCAAACAGTTAAGTCTTCAGAGAGTTGGGCTCTGATACCAATTGTTAGAAAATACACTTAACGCTAGAGGGGGGTGAATAGCGTTATAATAAAAAATAGCGTAAACTTGCGGAATTTAAAAATTGCAGGAATTAAATAAGTGCGATAAGTAAATAAATAGGAACGAACGCACCGATGTATCCTGGTTCACCACAACCCGTGGCTAGTCCAGTCCCCGAGAGACTCTCTCGAGATTTCCACTAACGCTGTTAAGCTTACGGGTTCTCAACAAACCTTTACAAACTGAGGACACAAGCCTCAACAACCTTTGCTCGAAGATACAACACTTCAAGACTTCAACCAAAGGAATCACAAGTTCCTTCTTACAATACAAGGGAACAACTTTCCCTTCAAGTGTGTAAAAACACTTTGCACTCAAAACAAGACTCTCCTTAAGAGTAGATATGAGTAAAATAAATACGCTCAAGAACGCAACAACTTTCGTCAACAATTTGGCTCTCAAAAACTTATGTAATGAATAGAAAATGATGAATAAGAGAGTATGCAAGCTTTAGCAATAATATTGTCAGTTGTTGTGTTTGTAAGACTGATTTGAAGATGTATTTATAGTGTCAAAACCATGCAATACCGTTGCCTAATTTCCAATAAAGAATTGATGATTTTGTGCTATGACAATCGATAGTCAAAATGATACAATCGATTGTTTGCCAATCGTTCCAAATATCATTCCCAGATTTTACGCATAACAATCGATTATCTAAGACATATAATCGATTACTGGCACCGTTCAAAAAATCTTTTCCAGATTTTACTTAAAACAATCGATTGTCAGAATTATACAATCGATTACTTGGCAACGTTCAAAAAATCTTTTTCAGATTTTACTTAAAGCAGTCGATTATTAGAAATCTATAATCGATTACCTGACGGTGTTTGAAAATATTTTGGCAACGGTCAATTTCACAATCGATTATGCTATGAGACCAATCGATTATTTATCAGTCTTTTAAATATCTAATAGACACTGCCTCAACACAATCGATTGTCATAAGTTCACAATCGATTATTTTGTAGCTTTGAAAAACTCTGATGGATACTGCCTTAATACAATCGATTGTCATAAGTTCACAATCGATTATTGTGTGGCTTTGAAAAATCTGATGTACACTGCCTCAACACAATCGATTGTCATAGGGTACACAATCGATTGTCATGCAGATTTGAAAAATCTGATGTACACTGCCTTAACACAATCGATTGTCATAAGTTCACAATCGATTGTCATGCAGCTGACTTAACATAATCGATTATCATAAGTACATAATCGATTATCTTAGTCCAGATTTTAGAGGCATGTTTAAAAATCATTTTGGCTAACATAAATATGCATGATTTAAAATCATTTTGCTTTAAAAATATGCATGATTTGATAAAAATGTTTTTACGAGAGAAGCCAAGTCTTGAGTCAAGTTATCGGATCAAGATCACAATTTAAAGAACGACTCATGTATAACTTTATTTCTTGGTGTTGTGCTTGAATCTTCTTTGCGTGACATTTACGTGCTTGTGCTTGGACCTCGTCATATGTCAATTTCGCATCGTTTGTCATTTATCAAAACCTACAAATATGAACACACGTTTAGTTTAGTGCCTTGAGAACGTTTTTCAACAAAATGCGCTGTGAACTGAGGGCCGCTGCCCTATATGATTGAAACTGGATTACCATGCAATCGGACTATTTCTTTGATGTACAACTGTGCATACTGCTCTGCAGAATATGTTGTCTTTACCGGTAATTGAATCATGTTTACGGTATGTGCGAGGTAGACCTACTACAAAATCCATATTAATCATCTCCCACTTCCACTGTGGTATTTCTATGTCTTGAGCTAGGCCACCAGGCCTTTGATGCTCGGCTTTGTCTTGATGCCAATTTAATCATTTAGCCACATGATCTGCTACTTGTTTCTTCATTCCTTTCCACCAATACAACTCTTTCAAATCTAGATACATTTTGGTAGCACCTGGGTGGATAGAGTACCTCGAACTATGAGCTTCCTCCATTATGGCCTTCTTATGACCACCTACATCAGGCACACATAACCGATCATTCAACTTTAAAACTCCATCACTTCCTAGAATGAAAGCAGTGTTTTCTTTATATCTGACTCCTTCTTTTAATTTCACTAAGTACGGATCTTCGTCTTGCTTAGCCTTAACATGCGCAACAAGGGAGGATTGCGCTAAGGCATAAGCAATTATATCTCTTTCTTCGGTCTCATCCAATCTAATTCCATCATTTGCTAGTTTTTGAATTTCTCGACCCAAAGATAGCCTTTGTTCTGCAAGATGGGCCAAAAACACCCATTAACTTCCTACTAAGTGCATCTGCTACCACATTAGCTTTGCCCGGGTGATAAAGGATATTGATGTTATAATCTTTCAATAGATCGAGCAACCTTCTCTGTCTGAAATTTAGTTCTTTTTGCTTGAAAATATACTGGAGGCTTTTATGGTCTGTAAACACTTCAGAATGCTCTACATAGAGGAAATGTTGCCATATCTTTAGCGCAAACACCACTGCTGCAAGCTTCGAGTCGTGTGTGGGGTAGTTCTCTTCATGATTCTTTAACTGCTTGGAAGCATAAGCAATAACTTTTCCATTTTTCATAAGAACACAACCAAAGCCCACTATGGAGGCATCACAATACGTTGTGAAACTGCCTGAGCCTGTCGGTAAGGTTAACACATGTGCAGTGGTCAACCTCTTCTTTAACTCTAGAAAACTCTACTCACAAGCGTCTGACCATTGGAACTTAATTGCTTTCTGAGTCAACTTGGTTAATGGAGCTGCAAGTAAGGAAAACCCCTCCACAAACCTTCTATAGTAGCCAACTAACCCCAAGAAACTCCTAATTTTGGTTGACGTTGTCGGCCTAGGCCAGTTTTTGACTGCTTCTATCTTCTAAGGGTCTAATTTTATTCCTTCACTAGATACCACGTGGTCTAAGAATGCCACTAAATGCAACCAGAACTCACATTTTGAAAACTTGGCATAAAGTTCATTCTCCTTCAAGGTCTACAAATCTATTCTGAGGTGTTCTATATGATCTTCCTTACTCTTAGAGTACACCAAAATATCGTCTAAAAACATAATAACAAAGGTATCCAGGAAAATTCTATTCGTGAGGTCCATGAATATAGCTGGAGCATTTGCCAACCCGAAGGACATCACTAGAAATTCATAGTGCCCGTAGCGAGTTCTAAAGGCTGTTTTAGATATATCCTCTTTTCTGATTCTCAACTGTTGGTATCCCGACCTCAAGTCTATTTTTGAAAAGTACTTTGCACCCTGAAGTTGATCAAGTAAATCATCAATTCTCGGCAGTGGGTACTTGTTCTTAATGGTAACTTTATTCAACTGCCGATAGTCGACACACATTCTGAGAGACCCACCTTTCTTTTTGACAAATAGGACCGGGGCACCCACGGTGTCTAACACTCGGGCTGATAAAGCCCTTGCCAAGAAGGTCTTTCAACTATTCTCTCAACTCATTATGTTTTGCCGGAGTCATCCTATAAGGAGGTATAGATATGGCTGAGTGCCTGGCATGAGATCAATGCCTAAGTGTATGATTCTTTCAAGAGGAAGTCCGGGAAGGTCATTTGGGAAAACTTCTAGAAATTCTCTAACAACTGGCACAGACTAAAGAGCTGGTGGTTTTGATTCTAGATTAATAATGTGGGCCAAATAGGTGAGACACCCCTTACCGATCACTCGTTGTGCCTTAAGGTAAGAAATAAACTTACCTACAAGCGATGCTGAACGACCCTTCCACTCTAAGACTTCTTCATTTGGAAATTGGAACCTGACTATGTTGGCATGACAATCTAACATGGCATAGCAGGAAGACAACAAATCCATACCCTTGATCACATCAAAATCCACCATTTCAAATTCTATGAGATCGGCCTTGGTGTTGCGACCTTGGACTGAAACTATACAACTTCCATAGACTCTTGTGACTTTCACTGACTCGCCAACTGGAGTAGATACTAGGAATGGCTCAGTAAGTTTCTCGGGTTCTAGACCGAGGTTAATTGCAAAGTATGGAGTCACATATGAAAACGTTGAACCTGGATCCATTACGGCATAAGCATTATGTGAGCAGACTAAAAGTATACCTGTAATAACTTATGTAGATACCTCTGCACTATGACGATCAAGTGTAGCAAACAAATGGGGTTGTCCCCTCCCTGAACCTCTGCTTTCCCCCTGCCTGGCCTGATTATGAGAACCACGAGCCTGAGGTGGTGCAACTGCGGGAGCTGAGGAAATAAAAGGACGAGTTGATCCACCACTGAAAGTTCGTCGCAACATTGGGCAGTTGGTCTTTATATGACCAATATCTCCATAATGGTAGCAACCATGAAACCCGAGCTTGCACTGACCTGAATATTGCCAATGACATGTTCCACAAATACCTTGCTGGTGTAAATGTTGCTCAGCATGACTCTGCCTATGTGAGGATGATGTCCTAACATTCTGATTCTAGCGAGACTGATTTCCATAAATTTGAGTACGTCTAAAGGAAGACCCACGACCTGACTGATGACTGGACTGTGCTGGTGCTAATGACTCGTTATTAGAGGAATACCTTCCGCCTCCGCTGGATGTACCATTAAACCTGCTCGTTGTTTGGGATTTCTTGTTATGCTCTTTCTCTTCTCTCCTTTGTTGTCTGTCTTTTTCTAAGTTCTTGGCGAACCCCACAACATATGATAAAGCTGCCATTCCTACCGCTGCAGCTGATGTCGTATCCTTAATGTGGTATGCCAAACCGCCAACAAACTTGCGAATCTTTGATTTTTTCTTTCTTAACCATGTGAGGAGCATGCTTAGCTAACCATATGAATTCCATGTAGTACTCTTGCACACTTTTATTCCCTTGCTTGAGCTATTCAAACTCTGTAGCCTTAGCTGACGTATCCTCTTCTGGGATAAAGTTAGCTATGAATGCCTTTTCAAATTCTTCCCAAGTAGGTGGACCACCATCTTCATCTCTCTCTTTTTCCCACATCTCAAACCAAGCGCCAGCCATATCTTTGCTGGTAAGCACCCAGCTCCACAGCTTCGTCATCAAATTCTTTCATCACTCGGAGGGCTTTCTTAGTACCCTCCATCCATAAAATTGGATCTTCATCAACTATAGAACCATTGAACACTTGAGGACTCAACTTCAAAAATTCATTCACTCTTGAGGACTCAAAATTGTTCTATCTATTTGTTTGAGGTGAAATATTATCTCTTTTCTTGATCTGGTTGTCTATAAAAGCCTTAAACATCTAGATAGCACTGTTGACTGCATTGAACATCTGACCCACCTTTGGGGATATAGTTGTATGAGTCAGAGCTGCTGTTGGGGGTGGTATTGGATCTTGAGGTACTTGCTCATCATGCTACACCCATTTTTCATGTTCAACCTGGGTACTTGCACCCCCTCGTGGATTTACCCTTCCTTTTATGAGTTCGAGCCTTTTTTGTTATGCCTTGAGCCACGATAGTAGCAATAGTTTCTTGAGGATCATCATGAGTGTTAGCGTCAGAGTTGCGAGTATGGGCCATTTCTACGAGTTTTGGAGAAAAAATACATTAGATAATTTCTTTGAGCTAGGCTCTACTGCACGATCTAAAGTATAAAAAAATGAGTTTTTCCTAAATGCTTGTATCCTCCTGTTTATAAGTATGGCGCGCTTCATACCCATTAACAATACTCTATTAACACGGCTTCATAGACCCCTAGGACTCTGTAAACCTGAGGCTCTGATACCAAGTTTGTCACAACCCATTTTCTGAACAAACCGAGACCGGCACTCGACACTACACATGATCGAGCGAACCATCTCTGCTTATCAAACATATTATACCTCCAAACTTTATATGCAACAAAGCAATACTCTAACCGAATACTTTTATTTAATTTAAATATTTGAATAAATCAATTCTAAAGCTTTATTCGTAGTAATTACTAAATTACTGCTAAGTTATTATAAAATAACATCTGAATCTCAACCCAATGACTATGTCTATGAAGCCTCTACTGATAAACTGACGCACTGCTCATGACATGAGATTTCCTGGCCATTTCTCTAAATAAAAAAAGAAATAGCTAAATGAAAAGGACTCTAAGAGTACTCCATGAACAAAAGCAGAGTTCACCAATATCACTGGAAGGAAGGGAAGTCCTAACTCGTTGCCTGCTCACCTGCAAATCCAATTCCTACGTTGTACCGTAGACCAACATAGGTTCCCAAAAGAGAACGTCAGTACCATCTATTGTGCTCAGTGAGTCTCAACAACAGGGGAAAAAACTTTAATAACATATACATTACGATCAAAGGTTCTAAGTGCATGTAAAACATAAAGCTTATAAGAATAATTCTAGAATAATTGTGTAATAGCAATTTATGACTATTCTAAATGAAATTCTTTTCTTTTTCTTACTTTAAGAAAATGCTTCACTTTATACTTTGGGAGTGCCGACTATCCTGACTTAATTCTGTCTCACTCACCGTGTGGTCGGCACGAGTTTGATCCCAACTTGATCGAATAGGCCCAATTCACGAGGTGCCACTCGCTTCATGATTCTCAACGCTCATGTATCATACCTTAGCATGGCTAAGTGAATTCTCACCAACTCGGCTCGTGTGCTCCCTACTTGGGCACAACTAGTTTCAGAAAGTCAACGCCTTGATCAGGACCCTTGGCGTGGACGATGACCCCTTCTAAGATTGAAGGATACTATCCAAAAATCTTTTCTTTCTAAAACTTCTTCTTGTGACTTATCAAGTCTAAATCTTTCTTAATAGAACATTTTGCACATGCTCATATTGGTGTCCTTAAATGTAAAGTATGGCATAAGAATAAAATAAACATATAAAAATATTTCTAAAGATTCTTTCTTCTTCGTAATTATCAACATGAGAATAGCATATAAGAATAACACAAATATCTGAAAATTTAAGCACATGTAGCATAATAGATCATCTAATCTTTTTCTAGAACAATTCTAAATTAATGGTTACTCGATGTACTTAAATAAAGATAATGTCTTTTAAGCAATTCATCAAACACCTTTTATTTGTGCTTTTGTGAGTTAATCCAGTTTAGTAAAGGGTTATATCAACTCACCTCAAAACTTCTCGAGCCAATACGTAGACTCCAGTCCAATTTATACACGTCAAACAATTGATTCTACAACAACCAGTGTATATTTTCAAGTACTACACCTAATTATGAAATTTATTTTTGATATAGGGAAGAAAGGAATTAGCTATTCAATTCTTACCTATTACTACTTTAGGATAATTGAAAATATAGAATTTAAAATACCTGAATTCAAGAATTAGTGATTTGTAAAGAACCCTTGAATTTTTTCGTGTTGTCTGCGTGAAATATTTCCTAGGTTTGCTCCCTCTGTTGCGTTACTCTCTGTTCTAGTCTAGAGGATTTTTTTATTATGCTTTCGTTATTCTTTGTTCTAGGAGGAGAAGAAGACCTTTATGTGCAAACAAACCCCTTTAGGGATTTTAGGTTCACGTTTTCTTTTCTTTTTTTCTAATTTGTTTTCCCTTTTCTCTTTTTTGTTTGTTTTGGTTTTAACTTAACTAGTATTACTTATGCATAACATACTTTTAACATTTAATAATAACAAAATTATTAATATTCCCCTGATTTTACATCCACTACTTAATTGTGTATATATATATATATATATATATATATATATATATATATATATATTTATTTTCACTAAGTCAAGAAAAAGAATTGATTTATTCTATATATAGCGTGCCTCGAAACTTTGATAAATTTGAGAAGCGTTACATCGTTAGTTGAACAGGGTTACAATGAAGTGTTGTTATACTTTGCCTCGTATTGATGATCTATTTGACCAGCTTCAGGGCGCACAAGTATTTTCTAAGATTGATTTGCACCCCGGGTACCATCAGTTGAAGATTCAGGAGCCAGATATCCCGCCTTTAGGACTCGGTATGGTCATTATGAGTTCCTTGTTATGTCTTTTGGGCTGACTAATACCCAGCAAATTCTATGCATTTTTTGCATAGTGTATTCAGGCCATATCTCGACTCGTTTTTCATTGTTTTCATTGATAACATTCTTGTATACTCCTATAGTCGGGAAGATCATGAGCAACACTTGAGGACAGTGCTTCAGACTCTGAGAGAGAAGAAGTTATATGCAAAGTTCTCAAAATATGACTTTTGGTTGGATTCCGTGGCATTATTGGGCCACGTGGTATCGAGTGAGGGCATTCGGGTGGATCCGAAGAAGGTAGAGGCCATGCAGAGTTGGCCCAGGCCGTCCTCAGCAACAGGTATTTGCAATTTCCTTTGCTTGGCGGGCTACTACCGTCATTTTGTGGAGGGTTTGTTTCATCGATTGCAGCCCATATGACTAGATTGACCAGAAGGGTGCTCCATTTAAGTGGACAGAGGAGTGAGAGGCGAGCTTTCAGAAGCTCAAGACAGCTTTGACTACAGCCCCAGTTTTGATATTTCCTACTAGTTCGGGGTCTTATACAGTTTATTGTGATGTCTTACGGGTTGACCTTGGAGCGGTGTTGATGCAAGATGGTAGGGTGATTGCCGACGCGTCTAGACAGTTGAAGATACATGAGAAGAATTATCATATCCATGATATTGAGTTAGCTGCTATTCTTCATGCCTTAAAGATATAATGTCATTATTTTTACGGTGTTCCTTGTGATATTTATACTGACCGTCAAAGTTTGCGGCACTTGTTCAAGCAAAAGGATGTAAATTTGCACTAGAGAAAGTGGTTAGAGTTGCTGAAGGATTATGATATTACTATTTTGTATCACCCGGACAAGGCCAATGTGGTGGCTGATGCCTTGAGTCACCAGGTAGAGAGTTTGGGGAGTTTGGCATTTTTACCACCTTTAGAGAGGCCTATGGCGATGGATGTTCAGGCCCTAGCCAGTCAGTTTGTGAGATTGGATCTTTCGGAGCTCTGTCGTGTCCTAGCTTGTATGGTTTCTTGGTCTTCCTTATTCGATCGTATCAGGGAGCAGTAGTATGATGACCCTCATTTACTTGCCCTCAAGGACAAGGTCCAAAATGTTGATGCCAGAGACGTGACCATTGGAGATGATGGGGTATTGAGGATGCAGGGTCGGATTTATGTACCTAATGTTGATGGGCTTCGAGAGTTGATTTTAGCATAGGCCCATAGTTCGCGGTATACGTTCCATCCGGGTACCACGAAGATGTATCAGAATGTGAGACAACACTATTGATGGAGGCAGATGAAGAAGGATATAGTTGGATATGTAACTAGATGCCTCAACTGTTAGTAGGTAAGGTATGAGCACTAGAGACAGGGTGGGTTGCTTGAGCAGATAGAGATTCCACAGTGGAAGTGGGAGTTGATCACCATGAACTTTGTAGTTAGACTCCCACGGACCTCGAAGAACTTTGATGCCATTTGGGTAATTGTAGATTCGCTAACCAAGTTCGTTCATTTCATTCCTATGTGTACTACTTATTCATCAGAGCGGTTGGCAGAGAATTATATCCGAGAGATCGTTCGTCTGCATGGTATTCCGGTTTCTCTTATTTCAGACAGAGGTACTTAGTTTGCATCGCGGTTTTGGAGGGCCGTTCAGCAGGAGTTGGGTACTCGAGTAGAGTTGAGCACAAAATTTCACCCCCAAACAAATGGATAGTCCGAGTTCACTATTCAGACCCTTGAGGATATAATCAGTGCGTGTGAGATTGAGATTGGAGGGTCTTGGGATCAGTTCTTGCTATTGGCGCAGTTTGCGTAAAACAACAGTTATTAGTCCAGCATTCAGATGGCGCCGTATGAGGCTTTATATGGCAGTAGGTGTAGATCTTTGGTGGGTTGGTTTGAACCAGGTGAGGCCATGCTATTGGGCACAGAGTTGGTTCAGGATGCATTGGAGAAGGTTAAGGTGATTCAGGATAGACTTCGTACAGCCCAGTACAGACAGAAGGGCTACGCGGGCAGGAAGGTTCGTGATGTCTCATATATAGTCGGAGAGCAGGTTCTGCTTTGGGTTTCGCCTACGAAGGGCGCTATGAGATTTGGGAAGAAAGGGAAGTTGAGTCCGAGATTTATTGGCCCTTTTGAGATATTGAGGCATGTTGGGGAGGCTGCTTATGAGCTTGCCTTACCTCCCAGATTGGCAGGAGTTCATCTGGTATTTCATGTTTCGATGATTTGGAGATATCACGATGAACCGTTGCACGTATTGTATTTCAGTTCAGTCCAGTTGGAAAAAGATATATCCTATATTGAGGAGCTAGTAGCTATATTGGAAAGGCAGGTTAGGAAGTTAAGGTCAAAGAACATTGCTTCAATAAAGGTTCAATGGCGGGGTTAGCTGGCCGAGGAGGCGACCTGAGAGACCGAGCAGGATATGTGTAGCAGTTACCCTTATCGTTTTAATACTTCAGGTATATCTTTATGCTTGTTGAAGATGAATAAATGTTTAAGTGTAGGAGGACGTGACGACCCGACTAGTCATCGTAAGAATTTATGCCTTACCTATTAACTGCTTTCCCCAAGTCTATATCTGCTAAATTGAATTGCCGGGATGTTCGGTTTTGAGTTTTGGAGAGTTTTGGGACAGTTAATCCCTAAATAAGAGCTTAAGTGTTGGAAAGTTGCCCGTAGTCTGAAGAGTGTAAAAACGGTATCGGAATGAAAATCTGATGGTTTTGTTAGCTTCGTTAGGTGATGTCGGGGTTGGGGGTGTGTTCAAAATGTGTTTTGGAGGTCCATAGCCAATTTAGGCTTGAAATGCCGAAGTTTGAATTTAAGAAGTTTCTAGTTTGATAGTGAAAGATTTTGATCCGAGGGCCAGAACTAAATTTCAGAACTTGTAGGAGCTCCGTCATGTCATTTGGGTTGTGTGTGCAAAATTTCATGTCATTCGGATATAGGGTTTTGGTTCTTGGGTTAGATATTGGTTTGCGGTTTATATATATAGTATGCCGAGCGGCATTTATATACAATATTCTTCTAGTTGTTCAGTTTTAATTAATTATTTCCGTAGTTTATGTTGTTTTTCCGCATTATTAGGCTTACCTAGTCATAAGGACTAGGAGCCATCACGACATGTTCACGGAGGACGAACTGGGGCCGTGACAGTGTGGCTTAAGACTTATACATTCGTCTAACTTAACACCACTCACGACCTATTCTTATTTCTTGCCAAGGAGGAAACAACTCTAGTTTTCATCTATCCAATTTAATCGATAATAGGCTAGATTCATGTAATTTGGCGACTATTTGTGCCCCAACTTGGTTATGCTTTACTGTTCTAGGATAGTTAAATGACGATAAATTGGCTCTGATTGTGAATTTCATGTTTTGCAGGAGCAAGTTGTGCTTATGAGGACTTAGGATAGTGTTTGGAGCTAAATTAAAGCAAGGGAAGCCCATCGAAGTTGAGTACATGTGAAATAAGCAAGAAAAGAAGAGATAAAATGTTGAACCACTCTAGCGCGGGCCAAGTGCAGCCTTAGTGCGGCCGCGCTAGAGCAGAAAATTGAGGCAGAACACTCAGCCATATGCGCGGCCACTAGCGTGGTTCGAGCGTGGCCGTGCTAGTCCATCTGGAGCGTAGAAGTTTTAGGGGAAAACTTGGAAGTTTGGGGGTAATTTCACTTAACCTATAATAGGTCCATCTTGCCCAAAAAGACATTATTAAGTTTTTTTTATAGATTTTGTGAAGGCAAGAAGAGGCAAGAGCCAAGGAGGATAATTCGACATCGAGTTCTACCTTTCTTCATTTTTTATATCATTCATGATGAATTTTGTTGTTGTTATTATGAATACGATTATGAGTAGCTAATTATTTAGTCTAGGGTTTTGATGGAAACTGTTGAAGGATGAACTTCGTGTTGTGTTTATATAGTTTGCCAAGTTTAATTCACTATTTGTTCAACTACGTTCTTGTTGTAGTTAATTGATTGGATCCTTAATTAGTTGTGACTCTTTAATATGTATTACTCGGGAAAGAATTCATATTTAGGCAGTTGTTGAATACCACCACTCCCAAAGTATATGAAAAATTAATAATCGAGCGTTTAAATGTGGGATTAGGGATAACGAAACCTTGGGTGCGATATGAGTTGTAATAAGAGCCAACTAGCATAACTCAGGAGAGTGCGTCTAGTACATTATCGTAATTACTCGGGAGATATTTTCAGTAGTAAGAGTGCTCATGATCGATTGAGACAATTAGGCAAATATATGCGAAAGATAACATGAAGGAATTCCATCAGTAGGGGAAAGCACAATCTTAGATCCTTCTCTTATTTGTTTACAACTCAGTCATAGTTAGCTTTTATTTTACTTGACGTTATTCAGCTATAGTTAGTAAAAACATCATCAATTGTTACAAAATATCTAGGAAGTTGATTATGAAGAATTCAGTGAGTCTGACTAAAGCAATTGGTAGGTTAATTCCCTGTGGGATTCGACTCTAGGCTAAATACTCGGATTATATTTGCAATAAACACTTCGTCCTTTTCATAAGGTATAATTGGGCGTGATCAAATTTTGGCTTCGGTACCAGGGAACTAATGGTGTTATCGTTTACAATTGAAAAAAATACAAAAAATCTTAGTATAGTCAGTTTTCTTTATTTTCAATCTATACATTGAAACTTTAACATTTGTTAACGTGGTTGTACATGTGCATGCCTAGAAACTCATCAAGAATTGGTGAAATATTTGAAGCATTATCAGATCCTGAAAAAGCTTTCGAGGCATTAAATCGGGCCAACTGGAAAAACAAACAACAAAAATCAACTGAACAGCTTGAACTAGACATGGGGGATCGCGAGGTAGACCCAGGTGCGCCAGTACTGGTGCCTCTTGTGCCAGAGGCAGCTCTATATAACTGAACGCAACCCACATCAGAGAATTTGGCCACACCGATATCAGTCCCGCAGATACAGGCCGAATCTTTTTAAATCACAAACAACATGCTACACTTGTTGCAAAAAATGGACTATTTTCGGGGTCATACATTAAAGATCCTCAACAACACTTGAAGAATTTCCTGCCAATCTGCCAAACTCAAAGGCAGCCCAACGTAACTCAGAATGCAATAAAGTTGTTGTTTCCGTTTTCAGTGATTGGAGGTGCCCAAACTTGGCTAAATTCACTCCCATTAATTCCATCACGACTTGGGAGGAGTTAGTCAAGTAATTTGTGAATACTTTTCGTCCACCCAACAAGACTGCTCAGCAAATTGATGAAATTTTGAGCTTCAAATCAAAACTAATGGAAACACTGCAAGAAACATGAGGACGATTTAAAAGGATGTTGGTTATATGTCTGCACCATGGTATTCCAGAGCAAATGTTGGGGCAACGATTTACATGGCTCTAATAGATGATGTGAAGGCTAAGGTTGATTTTTCAGCTAGTGAAGCATTTTTTAGCAAAACATGAAGAGAGAGCCAGAGCCTGCTTGACAAGATGACACAGAATTCGGGGTGGACAACCAGGAATGCACCTATCACTCCAGTAGTTCACTCAGTGCCCTTAGATCCATCCAACACTCTTGCTGAAAATATGGCCACCTTAATTACACAAATGAGTATACTCACCAAAAGGGTGGAAGAGTCAGAGCAGAAGCAGCAGGTGCACATTGTAGATACAACCAATGGGGGCCTATGCATATCGTGCATTAGTCAGCCAATTGGTAACCAACATAATGCATAAAGTGATAATCATCATTACCCTGTGGACATGAACTATGTGTCTAATTATGGGGGTCAGAGACATGGTGGTCAGAATTGGGGCCAACAAAATTAGCCATACAGGCCAGTCTAGCCACAACACAATAATGGAAATATGGGAGCCATGCGACCTCACGATGATGTGGCGCCCTACCAAAGGCCACATGGATATAATAACCAAAATCAACAGTAGGGTTATCATCTTCCTCAGCAGCAATATGGCGGGAGACAGGAAGATGGGTTCACTAGACTCGAGCCAATAATGCAGCTGGTTATTGGGTCAAAAGCAAAAATGAGTGAAAGCGTAGAGGCACATGAGTCAACTATAAGGAATATTGAAGTGCAAATGAGCTAGATCTCGATGTCTTTGAATAATCGTCCTCATGGGACATTGCCTCCAGACACTTAGGTAAATCTAAAAGATCAAGGCCCAAAGCAGCCAATGGTAGTGAGTCTACGTAATGGCAGAGACTTATACTTGGAGAAAGAGAGGGCTTGAGAAAGCAGAAAGGCTGAGACACTTGTACCAGTGCCCATTGAGCTAGATGATTCAACAAAATTGACAGAGGTGACAGTGCATCCTGCCCAAGAAGAAACCAACACACAGATTGAGACTGAGAAAGAAGCTGAGATAGCCCAGGAACCGGTAGTTGAAGTGGTTTCTGTCAAAGAGAAAACCCTAATCATTGGGAAGAATAGACCTCCAGTACCATTCCATAGAGGCTGGACAAATACCAGAAAGAGGAACAATACAAGAAATTCTTGGATATTTTGAAACGAATCCAGGTAAATATTCTATTGATTGAGGTTTTGAAGGAGATGCCTGGTTATGCAAAATTGATGAAGGACTTAATGTCCCAAAAAATCGACTTTCAAGATTTGGCCACAGTGAATCAAACTCAAACTTATAGTGATGTGGTGACTAGACCAGTTGCTGAGAAGTTGTCTGATCCAGGGAGTTTCATAATTCTCTACACCATTGGTAACTTTGCCTTTGCTAAGGCACTTTGTGAATTGGGGGCTACTATAAATCTTATGCCCCTGGCGATCTATACGAGGTAGGGAATTGGAAGAGCTATACCCACATCTATGTTGTTGCAGTTGGCTAACAGAACTATGAAAATACCCCCTGGTATTTTAGATGACGTGTTGATACAGGCAGGGAAATTTGTGTTCCCTGCAGATTTTGTGATTCTGGATTGTAAGATGGATGAAGAAATTCTCATAATTTTGTGAAGGCCGTTGTTGGACACAGGGCGAGACCTCATTGATTGTGAAACTGGGGAGCTTCAGACGAGGTTGAACAATGAGGATATAACATTCAACATGCAGAAAACTATGAGGTGACCAAGTGAATTCGCCAATAATTGTCTTATTGATGCCGTGTGTAATCGTGGAAGAGGATGCTGAGACATTGACTATTGAAAATCCTCTTCCGGGTGTCTTATGAATTTAGATGAGGTGAACAGGGAAGAATTAGCCGAATGGGTGTTAGCTCTAGAGGACAGAGGGTTTCGGGAGAGAGCACTTGAATTCGAGCCCATGCACTTAGAAACTAGAGAAACTTCTCCAGCCAAGCCATCCATTGAAGAACCACCAAAGCTGGAGTTGAAGCCACTGCCTGCCCATCTAAGGTATGTGTTCCTAGGACCCAACTCCACATTATATGTTATTATCTCATGTAGTTTGTTATATCTGCAGGCACACCGGCTTTTGTAAATACTCAAGGAGTGAAAGACTACCATTGGGTGGACCATGGCATACATTAAGGGGATCGGCCCGACATATTGTATGCATAAAATTATGCTAGAAGAGGGGCACAAACCTTCCAGAGAGCACCAAAGAATGCTGAACCCCAACATGAAGGAAGTGGTGAAGAAGGAGGTGATTAAGTGGTTGGATGCGAGAATCATTTTCCCCATCTATGACAGCAACTGGGTTAGCATGGTGCAATTTATTACTAACAAGGGTGTTATGACAGTGATAAAAAATTATAACAATGAGCAGATCTCTACAAGAACCATCACATGTTGGAGAATTTGTATGGATTATAGAAAATTAAATCTGGCCACCCGGAAAGGCCACTTCCCACTTCCCTTCATTGATCAGATGCTTAACAGACTGGCAAAGAGATCCCACTTCTATTTTCTGGATGGGTACTCAGGGTACAACCAAATCTCCATTGCACCAGAGGATAGAGAGAAGACCTCCTTCACGTATCCATATGGAATTTATGCCTTCCCGATGATGCCTTTTGGCCTATGCATTGCACCAACCACATTCCAAAGGCGCATGATGGCCATACGAACTAACAAGGTTGAAGAAATAATGGAGGCGTTCACGGATGATTTCTTAGTGGTGATAAACTCATTCGACAAGTGCCTTACAAACTTGACTCGAGTGTTGAAGAGATGCATCGAGACTAACCTTGTACTTAATTGGGTAAAGTGGCATTTCATGGTACAAGAGGGTATAGTCTTGGGACATAGGGTATCAAGCAAAAGAGTCGAGATGGAGCATGCTAAAGTTGATATGATAGCAAAGCTGCCACCCCCACATCGGTCAAGGCAATCAGGAGCTTTCTCGGGCATGCCGGTTTCTACCATAGAGTCATAAAAGACTTCTAAAAAATTGCCCAACCCTCTCTGTAAGTTGTTAGAAAAATACCACCTTTTCATGTTTTTTGATGATTGTAGGGTACCATTCGAGGAGTTGAAAAAGAGGCAAGTCATAACACCCATCATTGCTGCCCCCGACTGGAGCAACCATTCGGACTCATGTGTGCAACCAGTGGCTATGTATGGGGGCAGTGCTAGGATAGCGGAAAGACAATAATGCACCCAATTTACTATGCCAATAGAATGCTGAGTGGATCACAACTGAACTACACTATTACTGAAAAGGAAATACTGGCTGTGGTGTTCGCATTCGACAAGTTCAGATCATACCTGATTGGCTATAAGTTAATTGTATATACTAATCATGCTGCTCTCAGGTACATGATTGAAAAGAAGGAGTCCAAACCACGCATGATGCATTGGGTGTTGCTACTGGAAGAGTTCGACTTGGAGATTTGTGACCGTAAGGGCACGAAAAACTAGGTTGCTGATCATCTATCACAACTTGAAGAAGCTGAACACTAAGTTAAGACAGAGGATATTTTGGAAACCTTTCCAGACTATCAGCTACTCTCCACAAGCCTTGAGGAAGTTCCATGGTATGCAGACTTTGCAAATTACCTGGCAAGCGGTATAATTCCCAATACCTTTTCCTCTATGTAGAAAAAAATGTTTTATCGTGACTACTGCATGTATTGATGGGATGAACCTTATCTGTTTAGAATATGTGTTGAAAATATGATCCGTAGATGTGTCCTCGAGATAAAACAATCTTCTATTTTGCAGGCATGTCACACATCGGCATACGTCGTGCATTTTGGAAGAGTCAGGACGGCAGCAAAAGTGCTAGAAATCGGGCTCTACTGGCCAATAGTATTTAAGGATGCACATCAATGGGTGAAGGGCGGTAATAAATGTAAGCGAACTGGGAATATTTTCCATCCCATGGTATGCACATGAACCCAATTCAAGTGGTCGAAGTGTACGATGTATGGGGGATAAACTTTATGGCCCCCTTCGTCAGCTCCTTTGGCAATAAGTACATACTTGTTGATGTGGATTACGTACCCAAATGGGTGGAAGCTGCAGCACTCCCCACTGATGATGCAAGGGTGGTGGTGGGGCTTTTCAAGAAGAATATATTCACTCATTTTGGGACCCCAAGAGCTATTATCAGTGATGGAGGAACTCACTTCTGCAATCGACCCTTTGAGAAATTGCTAGCAAAGTATGATGTACGTCATAAGGTGGAAACCCCATATCATCCTCAGACCAATGGATAGGTCGAAGTGTCTAATAGAGAAATTAAGAGTGTGCTGACTAAGACTATGAATGCCACAAGAACTGATTGGGTGAAAAAGCTAGATGATGCAGTTTGGGCCTACAAAACCGCTTTCAAAATACCAATTGGTATGTCACAATACAAGTTGGTGTTCAGGAAGGCCTATCACTTGCCAGTGTAACTAGAACGTAGAGCTTGGTGGGCAATGGAATAGCTAAATCTGGACATTGAGGCTGCGAGAACAAATAGAATTGCATGAGCTAGACGAGATTCAATTTTTTGCTTTCGAGAGAACGAGGTTGTACAAGGAGAGAATGAAGAGGTTGCACGACAAGAACATTGTTTAGGAAAATTTCAATCCCGGAGACATAGCATTGCTTTATAACTCAATATTAAGGCTATTTCCGGGTAATCACAAGTCACGATGGTCTGGACCATTTTAGGTGGTCGAAGTGCTCCTTTTAGGTGCCATAGAGATTGCCTCAGAAAAAGATTCCCATATATTTAGAGCCAATGGGCAAAGATTGAAACCATATGTGGTCATGGATAAACCCAAGGAAGTGTCAGTGATCCATCTGACTCAACCTCAGAGGTCGAGTGAGCCTTAAATGTGCTCATATGCATTGTGTTGCGACGTTAAATCAGGTGCTGCATGGGAGGCAACCCATTGAATTATTGTAACTATCGTGCCACGAAATTAACTAAAGCATTGGTTGGGAGTCAACCAAATACGTAGTGACTTTAGTATAGTTAGTACTTGTTAATATTGATTTTGGCAAGTACAAACCAATGCATGTGAGCTTGGGCGAGTGATATGTCCATCAGACGCGTAAGGAACATGTAAAAAACTGGAAAAAATTTCAACCCAGTAGCGCGCCCGCGCTAGTGGCCGTGCATATGGCCAATCATTCTGCCTCAGCATTATTCATAGTAGCGCGCCCGTGATAGTGACCGCACATATGGCCAATTACACTATTTCACTAGCGCGGCCGTGCTCGGACCGCACTGCGATCGCACTAGTACCGTCTGCCTGCCACTTTGTTTAACTTAGCATTTTCTATTTTTTTATTTTGTAAGTTAATTGTTTTAGTTGTTTATTTCCCCCACCACCCTAACTATTCCCTTATTCTCCTATCAAATGCCCAACGAGACCCCAGCTCTAATTCCCATCTTCTACTAATTCCTTTCTTCTCCAGATTCCCTTATTCTCCATTCCCAACTAATCCCAGCCCAAATTCCCCAAGGTTCAGGCCACGCCCTCCACTACTCTTCTTCACTTCCTACCATCATCTCTCACTACATGTAAGGTTTTCTTTTTCCCATTTTTTTGTAGATATTTGATTAATTTATTAATTATGTAGTAGTTTTTCTTCTCTTTTCTTAGAAGTAGTTTGTAGTGTGTGTGTGTAGTGCATGTGGGTGCTGATGTTCGTGGAGTGGTATATTTTAACTTAGTTTGGTGAATTTGGGAAAATTGTGGTAGTACTTGGGTTACAACATGTTTAATTGGGAGTTCCGGTATATAATTCCCACAAGGTATTTGTTTAAATAACAGTGAGTGTAAATGATAATTGTGACCAATTGTGCGGGTAAAGTCTGAGTAACTGAAGTTGAGTCACACCTATTGTACTATGCTAATGTTATTCCTCTTCCAGGTACTATGGCACCATCCAGGAAATGCCGCACCACCAGTGCTTCATCCAACGGTCAAGATGGATCTTCCACGCCGTGTGGGTTCGCTCCTGCTCATCCTTTTGACAGTAACAGGTTCATCTCCGCCAAGGATCAGGACCATTTTGCTGATAAGGCTCCTAATAAACCAATATCGTAGAGGGGCATAGATATAGGGTCACTCCAGCTGGGCTGCCCTAACTTGTATAATGATATGTTCAGGTGGGGCTACAAATCTTCTTTGAAGAGCCAGACGAGGGGAATGTGATGGTTGTCCGTGAATTCTATTCCAATGTAAAAGAACATATGAATGGCGTAGTAATAGTGTGTAGGAAGGCTGTGGATGCCTCTGTTAAGGCTATTCGAAGGATATACCACCCGCCCCCTCCTGTGGAAGAGTATGACGACTAGTATGAACTGTATGGGAGCAAATACACCCAGTGGGAGAGGTTCTTTGAAACTATTTGTGTACCCAACAAGGAAATTATATAGATGAAGTATGCAAAGAAGTTTCACTCCACGGTGCTCACCTTTGAAGGGAAGTGCTGGTTGTATGTCATCAACAACCGCCTGATCCCTTTTTCCAACACCACAGAGGTGAATGCCCCTCGAGCTGATCTAATTTGGTGCTTTATGAATGGTCACAACTTTGATGAGGCCAAGATGATTCACGAGGAGATGTTTACATGTTGTTCAGTGAAGAGGTATGTGTTTTGCTTTCCTTCCTTAGTCACTAGGCTTTGCCGGCTAGCTAGGGTGCCGAAAAATTTGAATGTGGTTGGAATATGCCAAGAGATTCCACGTTTCGAGCTGATAAGGTAACTAATGGGAAGGAGCATGTGACAACTGGTGGTGATGATAGTAGGAGGAAGTAAGGGCCGATTCACCGACCCATGAGCAGATTGCAGAGGTTGTAGTACCATCTGGGACTGCTCGGGTTATCCCGTTCACAACATTAGAGTAGGAGGTGGTAGGATTATGTACCTCGGTTGCTGAATTAGGTATACGTATTGATTCGCTGGCTGCTCAGCAGTTTGAAATCGGAGAAGAAAATATTGGGTTGGTTGGGAGCTCTATGTCGTACATGCAATCTGAACCCGGATATGGTTTCGATCAAGAGTGATCAATTAGGGAAGTTTCTTTACTTCAATGTTTTTTATTTTGTATGCTATAAGGACATGTCTTCCTTTTGTGGTGGGGGACACTTCAATGTATGTGTATATATATATATATATATATATATATATATATATATATATATATATATATATATATGAACTTGATTGTTTTACGCTTTCAAAGTATGTGTATATATGCAAGAACTTGACTGTTTTACGTTTTCTCTATTTTTCTTGATTATTTTGTGTTTTCTTTGTTTTTGTGGTTTTGAGTAGTAGTCAAATTAGGTAAGTCGACTTGTCGCACCGACGAATCTCTTTCGAGGGGGTTCTTGAGGGTATAAGTCGACAAAAAGAAAAGAAAAAAAATAGAAATATGTTGGACTCTTCCTGATGACGGATCTTCTAGACATTTTTCTTGAGGGAAGTAAGTCTAATAAAATACCAAAATATTATTTCTTTAGGTAGTGTTGTAACTCCCCCTTGGTTTTTCTTTGGTCCACGGTTCTTTTCCAAGGGTTTTTCTTGCACTGAGTGTAGTTAGTTTTGTGTTTATTTTGTTTTTAATTTTTAGTTGGTACTTATGGACGATGAGCTGAAGTAGGAAGAGAAGCCCTTAGCGTTGATTCACCTGAACACAATAGACACTAGAGTGTGACACTGAGCCTCAGCGGTTGATTCTTGTTAGAGTGCCTTAAATTGCATGTTTGTAACTGACTTGAGTACTCAAACGAGAGTGTCTTGATAAGCCAATCTGGATTGATTCAGGTGCCATGTTTGTATGAGTTGTATTGTATTTTATGCTCTGCATTTGATGCCTAGAACTTGCCCCATATGTTTGCAAAGCAAAATAGTAGCTTTATTCAGTCTTAGAAGTGATATAGGTATTTCTTTGTTAACCCAGATATATAAAGTAGACCCACTTAAATGCATACATCGTAGTTAACCTCGTTGATCCTATAAGTATGCTTCTTTGGCAACCACATTACAAACCTAACCCAATTGTTTGAACAACCCATCTGTTTGAACCCCTTTACCTCCCATGAACACTTGAATGGATATGAAATATGCAAAAATTAAAGTGTGGAGTGGTGATTTGGTTTTATGAGTGGAGCTAATGAAATAGAGAAAAAGGTGCAGTATTTTGAAAAATAAAAGAACAAGCACCATTTAAGGAAATAAAATAAGTAAATGTAGTCTTTGATAAGTGGTGACTTGATACAATTGCATCTAATGGAGTTAGGGTATTATAAATAAAAGTGTGGTGGAATGTCTGGTCTGACATAAGTATGGTTTTGAATGCGAATGTGATTGTATTAAAAGTGCTTAGGTAGGTTAATCACTATATCCAAATATGTCCTACCCGTCCCTTAGCCTACATTACAACCAAATAAAGTCGTAATTGGTCTTAGACTTAATGGTCTCGATTAGTATAGCAGTACACTACGAGCAAGCATATGGTGCATTTGTGCGGCATATGAATTTTCTTTCTAAGAATGTGCAAATTTTGTCTATCTAAGTTCCTCATTGCTCTTAATGTTATTATTATTTGTGGAACTACTCCCTTGTGTGATGGAAGGAAATTTGATTCACGAAGGAAAGATAAGTCAATACCTCTGCATAGAGTAATTTGAGTAAGTATGAATATTGCACGGCACGTGGGAGTCAACTCTTGAGGCAAAGATGTTACACTACTAGACGCAACTATGGTGATATGTTCTTGGTGTGATACATTAAGGAAAGGCTTAGTTAAGGAACCTTCATAGAGTATGGTGGATTGCTCTGGGACGAGCAATTATTTAAGTATGGGGTGTTGATAATAGGGTAGATTCATGTAGTTTGGCAACTATTTATGCCCCAACTTGACTATGCTTCATCGTTCTAGGATGGCTAAATGACGATAAATTAGCTCTACTTGTTAATTTCATGTTTTGCTGGAGCAAGTTTTGCTTATGAAGACTTAGGACAATGTTTCAAGCTAAATGAAAGCAAGGAAAGCCCCTCAGGGATGAGTATGTGCAAAAGAAGGAAGAAACAAAAAGATAAAATGCAAAACCACTCAAGTGCGGGCCAAGCGCGACGGCGCTAGAGCAGAAAATCGATGCAGAACACTCAGCCATATGTGCGGCCAGTAGCGCAGTTCGAGCACGGCCGCGCTAGTCCAGCCGGAGCGCATAATTTTCAGGGGCAAAATTGAAAGTTTGGGGGTAATTCCATTTAACCTATAAGAGGTCCAGATTGCCCAAAAAGACATTATCAAGGTTTTTAAAAATTTTGTGAAGGCAGGAAGGGGCAAGAGGCAAGGAGGATAATTCGACATCGAGTTCTACCTTTCTTCCTTTTGTATTTATCATTCATGATGAATTTTGCTATTGTTATTATGAATACGATTATGAGTAGCTAATTATTTAGTCTAGGGTTTTGGTGGAACCAGTTGAAGGATGAAGTTCGTGTTGTGATAATATAGTTTGCCTAGTTTAATCTCTATTTGTTCAACTACGCTCTTGTTGTAGCTAATTGATAGGATCCTCAATTAGCTGTGCCTATTTAATATGTATTGCTCGATAGAGAGTGCATATTTAGGCAGTTGTTGAATAACACCATTCCCAAAGTATATGAGGAATCAATAACCGAGGGTTTATATGTGGGATTACGGATAACGAAACCTTGAATGTGATGTAAGTGAGCAGTAATAAAATCCAGCTAGTGTAACATGGGAGAGTGCGTCTAGAACATTGTCGTAATTACTCAGGAGAGATTTATAGTAGTAAGAGTACTTATGATCGATAGAGACGATTAGGAAAATCTATGCAAAACATAACAGGAAGATTTTCCATCAATAGGGGAAATCACAACCTTAGATGCTTCTCTTATTTGTTTACAACTTAGTCATAGTTAGCTTTTAGTTTACTTGACTTTATTAAGTTATAGTTAGTAAAAACATCACCAATTGTTATTCAAAACACCTGGGAAGTTGATTATGAAGAATTCAGTGAGTCTGACAAAAGTAATTGGTAGGTTAATTCCCTGTGGAATTCAACTGAGGGATAAATACTAGGATAATATTTGCAACGACTACTTTCTCCTTTCTATTATTTATAGTTGGGCGTGATCAATAACTCACTTAAATCACCCCTTCAACATGCTAATACTATCATGATCCATTTTCATAATAGGTCATAATGACACCCAACATCATGGCCGGTCAAGCCAACGCGGAAAAATACTAAATAAACTTTCATTTACCTTTTACCCAAAATTAGCCGAAATAGTTCTTTAAGTTGAAATAAAATCAGAAATGATTAATAAAGTCATAATAATCATACAACCCTAAAATGATACAGTCTACTAATGTGTGTGCCAATACCTGGTGTCACAAGTTGTGAGGAACTAGTAGAATATACAAAAGAATCACGCTATCCTACTGTCTGAAACAGAATAGATAGAAAAAATATATAAGAAAAACTTCTTCAGGCTGCCGAACGGCATGGAAGGGAAGCAACTCATCGTAGAAGTCTTGAATCCACTCAGGGATGCGCACCAGACTGATAGCCAGATACCCTGCCTCAGAACCTGTACTATTAAGTACACAAGTGTAGTATGAGTACATAAATAATATATACCCAGTAAGTATCCCGTCTAATCTCGAAGAAGTATAGACAAGAGGTTTACTTGACTTACTAGGGTCAAATAATGTGAGAAGAATTTATAATAGATAGGGATATCACAAGTTATTAGCATTTAATATGCATGGAATAATAGCTCTTCTCCAAATATTATGATGGGTATCCATCGATATTTCAAGCAGATATGAAGTTTAGTCCACAGAGTGATGCTAAGCAAAACATGCGCAAGTAACACTGAGGGACGTATGGCCCGATCCAATATGAAAGTAAATTGTGCATTGTCGAGTGTCGAACCATAGATGCATCTCTTACCCCACTCGTGAGTCACTCGTGCGACACAGCCAAATATAAATAACCTCATCGACAAACACACAATAATATATATATGAAGAGTACTTATCCACAGAAATATCTAAATTCTCTTTTAAAAACCCAAACAGGATAAGGTTCCTCCACTAGTCTCATTTATCATAACCAAATTATTTATGTGAATCTGAATTTATCATCAAGTTACAAGAATATCACTTAAAGTATGCTTTTGGGTCCTAGACTACCCGGAATTAACATAATAGTCGCTACACATGGACTCTCATCACCTAGTGCTTACATAGCCCTCGCATATAATAGCAAGTAATTCAATTATTACACCTATGAGGAAAATTCCCTCTTACAAGGTTAGAAAGGAGACTCACCTCGCTCCAAAGTGCACTTCCAATACCAAGAATGAGTCCAAGCCCTCAATTCGAAGCCGAATGATCCCAAATTAATTAAATGAAGTCAGAACTAGTCACTATAGACTCCCAAGACCGAATTCTAGCTACTTGAGCAAATTCCCAACCATTAACACAAGTTTCCTAAAATTCGACCCAGGGCCCACGTGCCCGGGTCCGAGATTTTTCGAAGGAAGTTGTTCTCTACAACCTAAGGATCAATAATATATGATCTAATTAATTCCATAATAAATTTCGTGGTTAAATCTAAGTTTTATTAAAACCCAGGTTTTTGCTTTAATTCCGTGATTTCATTTTAATACTAGTATTTAATCTACCTAAGACGTACTTATTAAGCTAGAAATAGGTAGAACACTTACCTCAAGATACTAGGTGAAGTTCTCCTCTCAAAAGCTCTAAAATCTCCCAATGGAGGAGTGAAAATGTGATAAAAATGACATTGAACCCGTATTAAATGAACCTCACTATTTCAGCGATTTCCGCATCTGCGGTCAGGGGACTGCATCTGCGAGAAATGGGCTGCATCTGTGAAAATGGGCCAAAACAGTTGGGAACGCTTCTATGGTCTGCAGATTGCATCTACAGAGCCACTTCTGTGGCTTGGGAGCCATTTCTGTGGTTACTAGCCTGGCCTGCCCTGAGCCGCTTCTGCGATGGAAGGATTGCATCTACGGTCTTGCACCTGCGGTCCACCAATCGCAGGTGTAGTTTTGAGAGAAACAACAACTTCAGATCTTTCCAAAATTTTGCCCTTAACTTGAGCCTTGTCCGATTGATGCTCGGGGCTCCCCGGCCCCGCCTGAACACACCGACAAGTCTGAAATTAGGAGACATACCTTCTCAATCTTTCGGAACACCCGAAACAACGCTAAATATAGGAATCACTCTCTAAAACCAAATGAATCAAACTTATGAGCTTAAAGCCCTTAATTTTCCTCTAACGGGCCAAAGCGCCCTTAAACTACTCGGATTAACACCAACTTTTACGGACAAGTCTTAAATGATATTTCGGACCTCTATCGGATTTCAGAACCAATATATGAGCATGATATCCATGAAATCAATCATTAAATAGTTTCTTTAAATACTTGAAACTTCAAATTAAGAATTTCTAATAAAAATTCATTTCTTGGGCTAGGGACTTTGCAATTCGATTCCAGGCAAGCGCCCAGGTCCCACATTTTCCCACGGACCCTCCGGGACCATCAAATCACGAAATTGGGTTCGTTTTCTAAAAATATTGTCCAAAGTCAAACTTAGTCTTTTAAGAAAATCCCTAAGGAATCAAATGGGCATATTTCACTCAAACGCTTCCAAATGTTGAACCAACCATCTCCGCAAGTCGTAAATTAGCTCAAGCAAGCACGAGAAGTTTTATTTAAGGGAACGGGGTTCTAAAAGGCAAAACGAACGGGCGGGTCATTACATTCTCCACCTCTTATACAAAAGTTGGTCTTTTAACGAACATAAAAAAATACCTGAGCTGCTGAATAAATGGGGATATCTGCTCCGCATGTCCTCCTCGGACTCCAAGGTTGCCTCTTCGACTGGTTGGCCTCTCTACTGGACCTTTACCGCAGAAATCCTCTTGGATATCAACTAGCGATCATGTCTATCAATAATGGCAATTGGCCCCTCCTCATAACCCAAGCTCTCATCCAGCTTAATAGTACTGAATGTTAGAAACACGTTCTCAATGCAATATACTAAACGTGTACTCTTTTGTAGGTTTTGATGAATGACAAACGAAGCAAAAATTGATATATGACGGAATTCAAGTACAAGCGCACAATGGTTGCGAATAAGATTGAAGTTCAAGATATAGCTTTTAATTGTTATTGAGTTGTTCTAAATTGTAATCTCGATCCTATAACTTGACTCATAGTATGGCCTCTCTCATAAAACTATTTTCCAAAATCATGCATATTTAATTATGTGTCAAAAAGATTTTAAATCATGCATATTTACATTAGACAAAATGTTTTCTAAACATGCCTCAAAAATCTGGGCTAAAATAATCGATTATGTACTTATGATAATCGATTGTTTCTGAGCCAAGACTGCATGACAATCGATTATGAATTAATGGTAATCGATTGTGAGTAAGACAGTGAACATCAGGTTTTTCCAAATCTGCATGATAATCGATTGTGAACAAATGACAATCGATTGTTGTTGAGGTAAAGTTTTTCAATACTCAAAATAATCGATTATGAACTAATGGTGATCGATTGTGTTGAGTTGATGTCTTCCAGTGATTTTAAATTTAATTAAGTAATCGATTATGTCTTTAGATAATCGATTATCACTGAGACAGTAAGTTTTATGATTTTCAGAAAATAACAAGTAATCGATTGTTGCAAAGGACAATCGATTGTTGAAGCTGGCCGTTGTCAAATGATTTTCAAATACCATAAGGTAATCGATTATTGATTCTAGATAATCGATGTTCTGCTTAAAATCTGGAAATGATTTTTAGAACGTTGCTGAAGTAATCGATTATTGATTTTATATAATCGATGTTTTGCTTAAAATCTGGAAATGATTTTTAGAACGTTGCTAAAGTTATCGATTATGAACTTAGTGTAATCAATTATCTGATTTTGAATATTTCCAGTAATCGATTATAGATTATGTATAATCGATTGTGAAGCGTTAAATCTGGGATTGATTTTTAAACTGACTGGCAGATAATCGATTGTTTGGTCTTAATAATCGATTATCACTGAGTAATTTCAGCAACTCTTAATTGGCAATTAGACAACGGTTGAACCAACTTTTTCAACTATAAATACAGCTTCATTTCAGTGTTTTAAAAGCAACAACATACACAAACTGATCATTACATTGCTATAAGCTTTCATTCAATTGTTCTTCATTTTCTACTCATTTCATAAAGCTTTTGAGAGCCATATTATTGCTTAAAGTTGTTGTGATCTTGAACATATTCTTTTACTCATATCTACTCAATAAGGAGTACTTTAGTTAAGTGAGTGTCCAAGTATTTGATATACTTGTAAGAGAATTGCGATTCTCTTGTTTCAAAGAACTTGCGTTTCCTTGGGTGAAGTCTTTGAGATTGCGATCTCCGAGCAACTGTTTGAGGCTTGTGTCCTCAAGTGTGTAACGGTTTGTTGAGCACCCTTAAGCTTAGCAAGATAGTGAAAAAGCTCGAGAGAGTCTCTCGGGGACTGGACTAACCACGTTGGTGGCCAACCAGTATACATCTTTGTGTAAGTTTATTTTTCTGCATTTATTTTACTTCCTGCAAAGTTTAAATTCCGCAAGAAAACGCTAAATTCTATTAATACGCTATTCACCCCCCCTCTAGCGTAAAGCGTAGTTTCTAACACTGAAGTCCAACACATAGGAAAAGTCAGCATGATACTTCCAAATCATCGATACATGGAAAACTGGATGAACTCCCGATAAGCTGGGGGTAAGCCAAGCTCATAGGAAACCTCCTCAACTCTCCTCAACACCTCAAAGGGACCAATAAACCTTGGGCTCAACTTGCCCTTCTACCCGAACGTCATGATGCCCTTCATTGGCGAGACTTTCAAGAGAACCTTCTCGCCAACCATAAATGATACATCACGCGCCTTCTGATCCGCGTAACTCTTCTGTCTGGACTGAGCTGTGCGAAGCCTTTCCTGAATCAACTTTACCTTATCCAAGGCATCCTGTACCAAATTTGTACCGTATAATGTAACCTTGCTAGGCTCTAACCAACCCATAGGATAAGTACAATGGCGACCATATAAAGCTTCGTATGGATCCATCTCTATGCTGGACTGATAGTAGTTGTTGTACGCAAACTCCGCGGGCAAGAACTGATCCCACTGTCCTCCAAAGTCAATCACACATGCTCTAAGCATATCCTCTAAAATCTGAATTGTCCGCTCTGATTGCCCGTCGGTCTGAGGATAGAATGTTTTGCTGAGCTCTACACGGGTCCCCAACTCATTCTGAATGGCTCTCCAGAAATGGGAAGTGAACTGAGGGTTTCTGTCTGATATGATGGAAATAGGCACACCGTGCAACCGGACTATCTCCTGAATGTAAATCTGGGAATATCTCTCCGCTGTATAAGTAGTTGCCACTGGAATTAAATGAGCCAACTTGGTCAACTTATGCATAATGAACTATACTGAATCAAACCTTTGCAAAGTCCGAGGCAACCCAACTACGAAATCCATGGTGATGTGCTCCCACTTCCATTCTGGTATAGGCACCTGCTGAAGTAGGCCACCCCACCTTTGGTGTTCATACTTGACCTACTGGAAATTCAAAAACCTAGCCAAATACTCCACTATGTCTTTCTTCATCCTCCGCCACCAAAAATGCTTCCTCAAGTCACGATACATCTTCGTATCACCTGGATGAATAGAATACCGCAAACTGTGAGCATCCTCTAGAATTCTCTTCCTCGGACCATCAACATTAGGAACGCATAGACGAGACTGGATTAGCAAAACACCATCTTTGCTAATAGAACCTACTTGGCACCTCCATAAAGTACCGTCTCTTTGAGAACCGCCAAATGGTGATCATCGAACTATCAGGCCTTAAGCTGCCCCAATAACGAAGACTGAGCAACCACACACGCAAGAACTTGGCTGGGCTCTAAAATGTCCAACCTCACAAGTCTGTTATCCAAGGACTTAATGTCCAAAGCTAGTGGCCTCTCCACTACTGGAATAAATGCCAAGCTACCCATACTCTCTACCTTTCTGCTTAAGGCATCTATAACCACATTTGCCTTGCTCGGATGATAAAGAATGGTGATATCATAATCCTTCAGTAACTCAAGCCACCTGCGCTGCCTCAAGTTAAGATCCCACTGCTTGAACAAATGTTCTAAGCTGCGATGATCGGTATAGACCTCACATGATACCCCATACAGATAATGCCTACATATCTTAAGAGCATGAACGATCGCAGCCAACTCTAGATCGTCCACATGATAATTCATCTCATGAACCTTTAGTTGACGTGAAGCATATGCAATAACTCTCACATCATGCATCAATACACATCCCAAGACAACGTGTGAAGCTTCAAAAAATACCGTATTTATCCCCAAGCCGAATGGCAATACAAGAACTAGTGTTGTAGTCAAAGTTGTCTAGAGCTTCTGGAAGCTCTCCTCACATCATCGGACCAACGGAATGGAGCACCCTTCTAGGTCAATCTAGTCAAAGGTGATGCAATAGATGAAAAACCCTACACGAATCGCCGGTAATAACCTACTAGCTCTAGGAAACTCCTGATCTCGGTCACTGAGGTAGGACGTGGCCAACTCTGAACTACCTCAATCTTCTTGGGATCCACTTTAATACCCTCTCCTGACACAACATGCCCCAAGAATGACACTGACTCGAGCCAAAACTAACACTTGGAGAACATAGCATATATCTTTTGCACACGCAAGGTCTGAAGCACTACCCTCAAATGATGCTCGTTCTCCCCCAAACTACGTGAGTATATCAAGATGTCATCAATGAATACATGACAAACGAATCAATATAAGGCCTGAATACCCTGTTTATCAAATCCATAGATGTTGTTGGGGAATTAGTCAAGCCAAATGACATCACCAAAAACTCATAATGGCCATATCTAGTCTGGAATGCAGTCCTTGGAACGTCCGAGTCCCGAATCTTCAGCCGATAATACCCTGACCTCAGATGTATCTTAGAAAACACGCTAGCACCCTGCAACTAGTCGAACAAATCATCGATGGGAAATAGATACTTGTTCTTATTGGTGACTTTGTTCAACTGGTTGTAATCAATGCACATCTGCATAGTCCTATCCTTCTTCTTCACAAATAACATTGGTGCACTCTTTCAACTCCTTAGGAGCCATACGGTACGGTGGAATAAATATAGGCTGGGTGCCTGGAACCAAATCGATACAGAAATCAATATCAAAATCTAGTGGCATTCTAGGAAGATCGGAAGGAAACACATCGGTGAACTCTCAAACCAATGGGACCGAATCAATCATTGAAGACTCTACGATGGTATCCCGAACATAAGCTAGATAGTCCAAACACCCCTTCTCGACCATATGTCGAGCCTTTAGGAAAGAAATAACCCGACTAGGTGTATCAACTATGGAACCCTTCCACTCTAACTTTGGCAACCCTGGCATCACTAGTAAAATAGTCTTGGCATGGAAATCTTGGACGGCGTAATATGGAGATAACCAATCCATGCCTAGGATGGCCTCAAAATTGATCACATCTACCAATAGGAGATCCTCTCTAGTCTATAAAACACAGCATGTGACCATGCAGGACTGGTAGATCCGATCCACAACCACAAAATCACCTACAGATGTGGATATAGAGTGCACAAAGGCTCAGAAGAAATAACCAGGAAATGAGCAAACAGGGAAATAAGTAGACCCTGGATCAAATAATGATGAAGCATATCTACCACCGACGACAATAATATCTGTGATGACGGCATCTGAGGCCAATGCATATGGCATGGCCGGAAGGGAGTAGAATCTGGCTTGAGAACCGGTTGGATGGACTCCACTTGACTGAGCAGTGACTGGTTGACCTCTCCCTGCCTGGCCTCCACCTCTAGGATGGCCCCCACTAGCCTGCCCTCCGCCTCTTGGTGGTTGGGCAGCTGGTGTGGAAATCATGGGCTGTTAACCCTACTATATTGCCTTGCCCCGAAGTCTGGGGCAGGTCCTCTTCATGTGACACAGATCTCCAACTCGTAGCACACTCTCGGGGCCATAGCCTGTTATCGTGAAGTCTGAGCCTCTGACCCGATTGCCCATTGGAAGAGCCCTGGATGGCTGGTGAGCGATATGAACTCTCTAGCACGGCACTGAAGTGATCACAAGAAGAATCCTGATGAATAGAATACCCTCCAGAGGAACCTTGAATAGCTGGTGGACAGTAAGAACTCTTCAGCATCGCACGAAAATAAGGCCTCACTTGAGCACCTCGGAGAGGGGGTAATGGTGCTGAATACAGGGGCCTGGTGGTTGACCTCTCCCAAAGTGATCTCTACCCCTAGATGGGGTGCCTCTGAACTCTCTAGAAAACCTAGCCCTCTTAACCTGTTGTATATGCTATCTACCCCTCTAGCGAAACCCCTAAATCCTGAGTGCTATCTCAACTACTAGCTGATACTTAGTACCCATCTCCACCTCTCAGGCCATGCCCGCTCGAATAGTAGGGTGTAACCTCGCAAAGAATCTCTGAACTCTCTCTGCATCTGTAGGAAGTATCATGAGTGCATGGTGAGACAACTCAGAGAACATCGCCTCATATTCGGTCACCGATATCTGACTCTGCTCAAGATGCTCAAACTCTTACCACATCTCTTCCCTATCAAAGGGTGGAATATACCTATCCAAGAATAACTGTGTGAACTGACCCCAAGTGAGGGGAGGAGAACTTGCTAGGCTACCAAGAACATAGAAGTTCCACCATCTACGGGGCCTGCCCTCCAACTGAAAAGTAGTAAAGTCAACTCCATGTGACTCTAATATCCTCATGTAGTGCAGTCTGTCCCTACACCTGTCGTTGAAGTCCTGAGCATCATCATGTCGCTCATCCCTGAAGATAGGAGGGTGAAGCCTACTCCACCTATCCAATAACATATGTGGGTCACCGTCCGCAGCTGGTCTGAGCTGGGGCACCATTGCAGCAACTGGCTGGGCCCCATCTACGGGTAGTGCACCTGAAGTCTGATACACTGCTGCTGGATGTCCAGGAGCCTGAGCAATAGAGGTCTATGCTCCCCTCCTTCCTGTGAGGTAGCTGGATCTGCTAAAAATTAACCAGCCTAATTCATAGAATCCATTAACCATAGCATACGGCCCATGACCTACTAAAATCTTTGTGTTGTCATAAAGTCCTCCGGGGTAGGCTCAGCTGCGGGAAACTCGCCCTACTCCTATATGATAGGATCTCTGCAGGATCTGCTGGTGGTACTTCTGGAATAACTCTGGGATGTCCTCGTCCCCTAGTACGGGTTAGTACCCTCTCCCGGCCTCTAGCAATGGGGGAAGCAGCTCCCGTGTCTGGAACATCAATCATGCGTGTCCTCACCATCTGTGAGAGAATAGAAGAGGGAAAAATAGTGTACCAACCAGTGCATGATAGAAAATGAATAAAGAGTAATTTTTCCTAATACCCTATAGCCTCTCGAAGATAAATACAGACGTCTCTGTACCAATCCATAAGACTCTATTAGGTTTGCCCGTGACTTGTGAGACCTACGTGAACCTAGTGCTCTGATACCATGTTGTCATGGCCTATTTCCATAATAGGTCATGATGGCACCCAACACCATTGTCGGGCAAGCCAAACCGAAAAAATACTAAATAAACTTTAATTTAACTTTACCCAGAATTAGTCGAAATAGTTCTTTAAGTTGAAATAAAATAAACAATGATTGATAAAGTCATAATAATCATACAAACACAAAATGATACAGTCTACTAATGTGTGTGCCAAGACCTGGTATCACAAAATAGATAGCAAAAATACATAAGAAAGATTTCTTCAGGCTACTGAACGACATGGAAGGGAAGCGGATCACCGTAGAAGTCTCGAATCCACTTAGGGATGTGCACCAAACTGATAGCCAGATACACATGCCTCGGATCCTATACAATTAAGTATAAAAGTGTAGTATAAGTACATAAAGTATATGTACCCAGTAAGTATCCCAACTAATTTCGAAGGAGTAGAGACGAGAGGTCGACTTGATACTTACTAGGGTCAAATAATGTTAGAAGAATTTATAATAGATAAGGATAGCACAAATTATTAGAATTTAATATGCATGGAATAACAGTTCTTCTTCAAATATTATAATGGGTATCCATCTATTTTTCAAATAGATATGAAGTTTAATCCACAGAGAGATGCTAAGCAAAATACGCACAAGTAACATCGAGGGACGTATGATCCGATCCAACATAAAAGTAAATTGTGCACTACTGAGGGTCGAACGGCTCAAACCATAGATGCATCTATTACCCCACTCGCGAATCACACTTGCGATGCGGTCAAATATAATAAGCTCATCAACAAGCACACAATAATATATATCTGAGGAGTAGTTATTCACAGAAATATCCAAATTCTCTTTTAAAAGACCAAACATGATAATGTTCCTCCACTAGTCTCATTTGCCTTAGTCAAAATAGTTTGCATGAATCTGAATATATCATTAAGATACAAGAATATCACGTAGAGAATGATTTTGGGTCCTAGATTACCCGGACTTAACATAATAGCCGCTACGCACGGACTCTCGTCACCTAATACGTACGTAGCCCCCGCATATAATAGCAGGTAATTCAGTTATTAGACCTATGGGGATAATTGCCTCTTACAAGGTTAGAAAAGAGACTCACGTCACTCCAAAGTGCACTTCCAATACCAAGAACGAGTCCAAGACCTCAATTCGGAGCCTAATGATTCCAAACTAATTAAATGAAGTAAGAACTAGTCAATATATATTCCCAAGATCGAATTCTAGTTATTTAAGCAATTTTCCAACCATTAACACAAGTTTACTAAAATCCGATCCAGACCCACGTGTCTGAATTCCAAGATTTTCGAAGAAAGTTGTTCTCTACTACCTAAGGATGAATAATATATGATTCTAATTTATTCCATAACAAATTTCGTGGTAAAATATAAGTTTTATTAAAACCCTAAGATTTTTCTCTAACCCCATGATTTCACCTTAATACTAGTGTTTTATCTCAATGACATAATTATTGAGCTAGAAATAAGTAGAACACACTTACCTCACGATGTTATGTGAAGTTCCTCTCTCAAAAGCTCTAAAATCGCCCGATGGAGCAACAAAAATGTGATAAAAATAACTTAGAACCCATATTAAATAAACCTCACTGCTTCAGCGATTTCCGTATCTGCGGTCAGGGGACAGCTTTTTCGGTCCCGCATCTGCAGTCAGGCGCGGTCCTGTATTTGCGAAAAATGGGCCGCATCTGCGAAAATATGCTAAAAGAGTTGGGACTGCTTCTGCAGTCTCCAGGCCGCATCTATGGAGCCGCTTCTGTGGCTTGGGAGAAGCTTAAGCTCTTTCCTAAATTTTTCACTTCACTCGAGGCTCGTCCGATTGACGCTCGGGGTTCCCGGGCCCTGCCCGGTCATACCGACAAGACTGAAATCACGAGACGGGCCTACTCAAACTTTCAGAAGACCCAAAATAATGTTAAATCTAGGAATCACCTTCTAAAACCAAATGAATCAAACATATGAACTTCAAGTCCTTAATGTTCCTCTAACGGGCCAAAACGCCCTTATACTCCCGGATTGACACCAACTTTTACGGACAAGTCTTAAATGATATTTCGGACCTGTGCCGGGTTTCGAAACCAACTTACGATCCTGATATCCATGAAATCAATCATTAATTAGTTTCTTTAAATACTTAAAACTTCTGATTAACCATTTCTAATAATAATTGATTACTCGGGCTAGGGACCTCGGAATTCGATTCGGGCATACGCCCGGGTCCCATATTTTTTCACGGATCTTCCGGGATCGTTAAATCATGAATTCGGGCCCGTTTGCCTAAAATGTTTACCAAAATTACTCTTTTAAGGAATCAAATGAGAATATTTCACTCAAAACTCTTCCAAATCCCGGACCAAACATCCCCGCAAGTCATAAATTAGCTCAAGCAAGAACGGAAAGTTTTATTTAAGAAAATAGGGTTCTAAAAGGCAAAACGACCAGGTGAATCGTTACAAAAACAAAGACAACGTAACATAACCACATAAGTAAGAAAACTAAATCAAAATCCATAGCGTATTTAACAGAAATCGTCCAACCAAACTTACGTGTATTCAAACGAATTAATCTTTAAAACTAATATATAACCCAAACTATACGCAGTCAGTACACAGTTAATACGAAAGATAGTAAGCCTCATTTGTTTGCACTTAATAGGGGTATGAATCTTAATCATTCAAATTCAAATATTGAGTGCATTTATTTTTGAAGTATGAATCTTCATGATTCATATCTTACTCACTAAGTGTGTTTGTTTTTTTCCTTCACAACCACTTAATGGGTCTGAATAGGTCTATATGATTAAGATCCATAACAGAGACTTAATTTCATTAAGATGCTATCACATATTCATTATTAACTGCCACTACCGCCTACCATTATCAACTACCACCATACTCAACCACCACAACCCCCACCATCACCACGCCACCATCATCCTCAATTATTGTTGTCGCCATTATCGACCATCACCACCTATTATCCCCACCATCCGACCATCATCATTCTCACCCACAATGAACACCCATCCACCTCAACTACCACAACTGACCACCCTATTACCATCAACAACCACAGCCGCATTGCCCATTATTATAATCTATCACCACCTATTCACCACCTTCCTCAGTCAGAACTACTACCACCACCTGCCATTATTAACTATAACCACCCACAACCACCATTCTCAATTATAATCATCACCACTATCAATCACTACTAACTACTAGCATGAACCACCATCGCCAACCAAAACTACCACCAACTACCACCTCTAGTCGGCATTCACCCGTTAGCCATCACAACCAACAACTATCATATTTTAATAAATTATATATTTTATTACTATAATATTAAATTAGTTAGTATTTAATTTGAATTTTATGTTTATTAATTTTCAAATAAAGATAAATTTTATACATTCAGATGTTAAAAATCAAACAGTCTTAATTATTTCTATTCAGATCTTAATACACATCTTAATATATTCAAATGTGTATTCAGATTTAGATGTCTTAATCTTAATACACATTTTGATATTCAGATGTGTATTGAGATTCAGACGTCTTAATGAGGCCTAAGTATTTTCCATAGAGCTACTGGAATCTGTCACGAGCAAATAAAAACACTAATATATCAAAGCTAGTGTGTACTTAAAATATAAATAAATACTTAGAAAGATAGATTTAAGTGGAACTTTATATTGATGAATAAAGCTGAAAATTTATGATTTAAGAGAACTAACAAAATAAGAATCGTTGGACTGAACGTCAAAATTGCGAACTGCAACCTTGAATCGGCACCGGAATCAACCTCGGCTCAAAATTCGAACTAAAATGGGATAGTTTGGTGGCTTTGAGCTGCTGCGTTTTTGTTGCTCATTTCCCCTTTAATGTGATTGTGCGTTTAAATCCCTTCTTTCTTTGTCACGTCCCTCCCTTCCTCTCTATCTATGTGTGAATGTGTCAAGAGTATCTGAAATGTCCAAATAGCAAAGCGTGAACCTCTTTCTTGAAATTGAAAACCAAAATCGAGAAAGAGTTGATTGGCGGATGTTACTCTTTTTTGGGAAAAATCTGAAGGGTGTCGCTGGTTTTTGTCAAGAATGGGTGAGGTCCTGCTTTTTTTTACTATGTACGTACTTTATCATCACCTTTTATTATAGGTATAAAATTGCGATCCTGACGGGCCTGGTGGGCCGGTCCCGATTCTATCGATCCAAAAAACCCGTGACGGGCCGGTCTTCATCGTCGAACCGTTAGGCCCGAGATCGCCTGGCGGACCCAGGCGGGCCCAACGGTTATTTTTTTTTTAACTTTTTTTTTTAAAAAAAAAAATCAATAACGGCTATTTTCAAAAATAGTCTTTTGGAACTTTGTAAAATAGTCATTTGGCCCCCAAACTTTAATTTTAACCCCAAACTTTATATAATAACACTTTTTCTCATTTCTCAACTATAAATACCCCCTCATTCTTTCATTTTTATTCACCAATTCATCAATATCTCTCAATCTCTCTCAACCTCTCTTTCAATCTTTCTACTACAATTGCTTAGTTTATTGTTGAAAATTCGTGAAAAATTGTGAAGTTGTTGAATTTAAGTTTTCAAGTGTTCAACGATTTTTAATTTTCAAGAAGTTGTTCGGCAATCCGGTATACTCGTTTCAACTCTTACGTGTTAATAATATATTTTTGTGTTGTTTAGTTTGCATAATTCTAATTAGTATGGAATTTTCTTTGAAAAAATGTTCTATAAAGGAAAAGGTAAAATCGGTGAAAGTAGTGGCCATAATACTACCCTTCCCCCCGCTCCCGGACCTACAAAAGATAAGCAAGTTGAAAGTAGTCGCCAACCTAGACGTCCTACTCCGCCTCCCGTAATGCTTGATAGTGATCACCCTTGTTTTCAATTTACCAATAGTGAATTTCTACATGATGTTGCAGTATGTGATAGATTAGATGATGAAATTATGAATGCTCTTTATCCTAATGAACCTATCTTAGAGGAAATGAGGATGATAATGATGATGATGAAACCCAAGCACCAGATTTAGATGATACACCTACTAGTCCTGTTCATAACTCAAGTAATGCACCGGCACACCCACCTGTAGAAACTCCAACTTTTAGTAGACAACCTGCTAAACGTGCGAAAATATCATTAGTTTGGTATTTTTTTACTCAAGTAAGAGAACAAAATAAGGCTAAGTGTAAAACTTATGGGAAATTACTTGTTCATAAATATACTTGAGACTATAGCGGCACAGGTAGTTTGGTTAGGCACATAAAAATACACCCTAGAGATAGGGCTAGATTTTTCAAATGCAAGCGCAGCAAGAGGGGACAAGTGTAGATTCTCAAGTTAACCTTAGTACAAGTTCAAATCTAGTTCAACCAGGAATTAACACTGTCACCGGAGGTATTTTATATTACGATCCAAATAGAGATCGTGAAGAATTAGCAAAAATGATTACTGTTATGTTCTTGCCTTATACTTTTGCTTCTAATCCTAATTGGGTTCATTATATTAGAAGAGTTTTTAATCCTACTTACAAAGGTTGGCCTCGCGCAACAGTTAAGGCCGATATTTATAAATCCAAGCATGAATATGAACAATATTTGCGCTATTTATTTACTCATATACATAATCGTATTTCTTTTACAACTGATATTGGTAGAAGTAATAATGACTGTGATTATCTAACTGTTACAAGTCATTGGATAGATGAGGACTGGACTATGCAAAACGCATAATTGCATATAGAATAGTTAATTCATGTCACACGGGTAGGTTTATAGCTAACACTGTTTCAGATATGTAGATATTTTTACTTTAGCGATAAAATAATGGCAATTTCTATGGATAATGCTTCTAGTAACATTAGTGCAATAGGCATGCTAACACAAACCCTTAATCCTGCATTTAGTAATATTTTTCATGTTAGATGTATTTGTCATATTTATCATTTAATTGTTGGTGATGGTATGCGAATATTAAACGTAGAAATCGAAAAGGTGAGAATGACTCTTAATTGGCTATTTTATTCAAACCACTTAGACAGTATTTTAAGAAATGTGCTGAATATGGCCTTAGAGAAAGAAAGGTTCATAGACCTTGCCCGACTAGGTGGAATTGCATGTATGAAAGTTTAGTAGTTGCGTATGAATATTGAAACCCAATTATTGCTAAGTTTAATTCTCGGGTACGTGGTGAGGATGATGATGAAATGCTAACTACCCAAGATTAGACTAATGTTAAAATTCTTTTAGATTTTTTAGAACATTTGCAAGTTGCTACAAATGCATTTTCTGGGCAATATTATCCTACAATTTCAAACTGTTTAGTTTATATTGCCGCACTAGCTGATTTGTTTGTTGAATTTAGAGAGGGTGGGGATATTTATGAACTTGCTATAAATGAAATGAAACAAAAGTTCAAAAAAATATTTTTTCCCTATCCCTCCTATTTTTGGTGTAGCTGCAATGTTAAATCCAACAAAGAAATTAGGAGGTCCTCATTTTTGGTATTCTAATATTTATAAAGCTTTAGATCTTTCAGAAGGGTAAATTGCTACACTTGTTGATGCAAAAGTATCAATTAAAATTAATGCTCAAATTGTTTATAATGCTTATAAACAGGCGTTAGAGCATGCTAGGCCAAATATTCCAACCCCTACTTCGTCTAGCTCACAATCGTCTAAAAGAGATGCGGGCTTAACATCTCTTATATCTTGGAAGGGGTTCCGGGGTTCTCAAGGTGATAATTTTGATGAAATTTCACATCTAAATGAGCTTCAAGTTTACTTGTCACTGGGACTAGAAAAGGAGAATCCAGACGGCTCTTTCGATCTTTTGGAATGGTGGAAGTCAAGGGAAAAATATTTTCCCGTTCTTGCAAGGATAGATTGGGATGTTTTATCAATTCAAGCTTCAACTGTTGCATCGGAGAGCGCTTTCAGTCAAGCAAGACTACAAATCGGTGATCATAGAGCGGCGATGAGGGAGAGCTTGGAAAAATCGGTGCTTTTTAGAGATTGGATCCGCGCGGAAAGAAGAAACTTTGGCATTGTAGAATCACAACTGGCGATAGATGAAGCATATGAATAAATGATAGCAGAACTTCCGGAGGATTCGGCTTCGCCCGGAAGTGGTGATGAACAAGCTTCATTTCCACCTCCACCAACACAACCTCCTCCCAACCTTGACGGATTTATGAGATTTGTTAGAGATACAATGTAGATTATGATGTAACTTGTACATTGGCACATCTTATTTTAGTTTTTTTTCCTTTTAATAGTGGTATTAGTACCTTGTTGTGCTGATTCCATTGGGGGAAGGAAGACTAAGAAAGATATGCCATTTTGGTCAATAAAAATGCTCTTTATCATATCCTTGGATATCTTTTTTCTCAATATTTCTTTGTCTTTACTTCGAATATCAATCCTTGAACATATATATAACATACAGTATATACTACAATAAAATATATACGAGAATATATATACATAACGTACAACCTAAACTACAAGAAAATATATAAGTAATAACATATATACATAAGATACAATATATATAAGAGAATATATATACATTATACATAAAAGATATAATATATATACAATATATACTAATTAGTACAACACAATATACTAATTACTACAACACAATATATACATTATATACAATATATACTAATTACTACAACACAATATATACATAATATATATCAATATATACATAATATACAATATATACTAATTACTACAACACAATACTATATAATATACAATATATACTAATTACTACAACACAATATATATATAGTATACAATATATACTAATTATTACAACACAATATATACTACTATACAAGATATTGCCTTTAAAAAAATACCCGTCAGGCCTGTAGGCCCGCCAGGCCCGGCCCAGGACCACTATGGGCTTAGGCCCATCACGGCAGGTCTCTACCACCAGGACCGCCAGGCCCGGGACCGCAAGGCCTGGCACACGAAGCCCCGGACCGCGAGGCCTGGCCCGTCAGGCCCGTTTAGGCCGGGCCAGGGCCAGAAGACACCCCTAGTTTTAAACTATTATCTATCTCAACTTGGCCTTCTGAAAGTCACTACCCCGGGATGTTGATGTGGGAAAGAGTAAGGGTGCACTCACCTTTCACGTGGATTTTTCCTGTATACAAGGCATTTTTTTTAAAAAAATAAAATATATTTTTGCTTTTTTAAGTATGTTACTTCTTTGAATAAATTTTTTCAATTACTATATATAATAAAACTTGGATAGAACTATATTATTAAATTTATTTATTTAGCTAAACACAATAAAGTCTTAGTTAACTTTTTTTGAATTTGACGTGAAAATAAAAATTTATACAATTAATATAAATAATCAAGGCATCTAAAAATTTATTAAAATATGAGGGCAGTGCCTTCGACTCTCCATCAGATGATGAAGTTCCCAATGGAGGAAGGAGTGAAAACAGTCCACGGAGAACAGCATGCTTCAAGAGATATGTTCGCAATCGAGGAAGTGGTGCCGATACCAGAACTCCTGACCTTGGAGATATCGACCTCGAAAGGTAAGCGGGTGGCTAAACAGTAGTCACGACTCCTAGCCTCGATGGAGGCGGGATAATAGGTAATCGAAGGCAAAGAAAGGAATTCCCTAGATCCTCGAACCTTTGTTGTTCCCAAAAAGCCCGGTGCTACCAAGCCAACTGCCTAAAAGAAAGGTACACTTGGGAGCGGGATTAATCCCCGCTCTCAGGATAAAACTCATTTACTTTCATGTTTATAATATAGTGCGCATTGCTTCGACCCGCTTAAATATGACAAGGATTCCGCTTGAAGAATAAACAGGTAAAATAGGTAAAATAGTTAAAGTTTATATTGATGATACGACTGGATAAGTGCATATGCGAGAGAACCACTTTAATTCATTTGCAGGAAATAATCAACACTTCGGGACAATACGACATGAAGCTTAACCTAGAGAAGCGTTCCCTTAGAGTTGACGCTGCTGAGTTTCTCGGCCTTCGTGGTATCAAAGTGGGGCATCAAAATCATCCCCGACCAGGGTCAGGATTCTTGGAAAATCCATGGTCACAGATATCATGACCTCAGAATCATTGATAAAGGATTCGAGGGCTCGACATGGTAGAACCTCTCAAAGGATTGTGATCTCGACAATACCCCTTCCTACACAAAGGCCGTAGGTCATAAAGCATGCGTTGCACTCTTTTTTCTTAGCTCGAGTGTTGTCCCAAATGGGGTTTACCGGTAAGTTTTTTAACGAGGCACCACTTATATGCTACTCGAGGAACGACCAATAAGTATCCAAGGCTTCTTTTCATTCAACCTCGAATATTGGGGGAATCACCCTAGGAGGTTACATTTCTGGGAAAGATATTTCACACCTAAGAGGGCCTCAATATGAGAAATTTATAATGGGCCAAACGGACAAACAAACCGTGTCCATATAAAATAGTTGAGCCCCGACAGCAGAACATGTACACATGTATCAACTATTTAAAGAAGCACTTAGGTTATATCAAAAATACTTTGTGTCTCATACAACCTCCACACTTATAATCGCACGGGAAACGACTTAAAATCCAAAACATAGAAGCACCCCGAGTACTTGGAATTGCCATCGAAATTTGAATTAATAAGACCTCAAAGAGGCAATCAAAATTCGAATTAACAAGACCTCAAAGAGGCACCCTTTCGAAACAAAGGCCAAGGCCAATGTTTTCGGGGTTTAACTTCTCGAACAAGTTGGGAAAGTTATTGGGGAACAAGTCCTAGTGATGTAACCAAAGGCTATGACCATATAAAAGACCGCGGTCATATAAAGGCTACAGCCAAATAATGTGGCTCAGAGACGGCTAACTTCTGCTATAAATTAAAAGTCCTTCAAACACTTTGTAAAAACGAGTTAAATCAGGCTACCCTTGGCAAACACAAAATATAAAGGGCTTCAATAAATTTATCCCTCAAAAATTCGAATGGTTTCGGTAACATCGGCCCTTGGAAACACCTCAAGATGTGTTCGATTACTTTTACACAAACAAATCACTAATAAAGTTTGATATGTTGAACCTTCGAAAAACCTACAGGTGCAAAAAACAGGGGCTAAGGCATAATTTCCACTAAGTCTTTTAAGCCAAAATGATAGAAAAATTATATAGCCGTTCTAAGAGGGAGAATCAGCCAGACATAAGATCCTAAGGGCCGATATATAAGAGCTCGAGGGGAAATAACTAAGATCCTAAGGACCGATATGTAAGATCCTAAGGGCAAACCTCGAAAGGCTAAAGGGCCTACAACTTATAGTTCGAACATGATCTGTCACGACCCAAAAATCACAAGTTGTGAAGGCACCTAACTCAACCCGTTAGGCAAGCCAACTAACAAAAAATACCACCCAATTGATATTATAAGAGGATAGAAAATAGATAACTGAGCAATTACAAATTTACCAAGACCAAGTAGTACGAATTACGAGCTTCTAAGATTTAAAACTTCAAAACTGATACAAATAAATACATGTTCTGTTTGAAGATTACACAAATAGATTAGCAATAATCTAAACTACCAAGGATAAGTGGCAATTATATCCAAACGTATGAACATCTTCTGAATCAGCACCCGACGTCACCATCAACTCCGCTCCAAAATCTGAATAGGATGTGCAGAAGTGCAGTATCAGTACAACTGACCCCACATACTGGTAAGTATTTTTTCTAACCTCGTTGAAGTAGTGACGCAACTTTTAGTTAAAAAGATGCTTATTTAAATAACATGTACATTAGATAAACAGTAAAGTAATTCAAAGTATAACGAATAAAAGTATCAAATACAACCCGATGAGTCAGATAATGAATACTGTAAGAACTATAATAGAATATTCACAATCTTTCCTGGTATGAGATATATGTCAAAAATGTCAAAATATCAAATCACATGGCACGGTAATACCCTTCATGCTTTTATCTCATCCTCACCATGTATAAATAAACTTATGTAACAATTCAATTAGCACGGCAACACCTTTCGTTCGTTCAACTCATCGTTCCCAAGTGTTCGTATAACAGAACCAACCATATCACAAGAACACAATAATAGGAACTTCTAAGTAGTAAATATACAAGTAGCGACCATGGACAGGGTTACCATGTGGGTCACAATAAAGGACTAAGCACAAAGCGCACGAGTAACCACAATAATTGGAAAACTGGAAATATCAACTTTAATTAAACGGAACCATTATACTCCACCTCCACTCTTCAGGCATCCTGTTAGTCTTGAGTATCACATAATACAATCCAGTAAGCCAATCTACTCCTACTCTACCCACACACCTCCAAAGTTCAACCAGAATTTCGTCTGGCCCAGTAGCTCTGCCCCTCCTCATCTTACGCATTACCTCAATGACCTTATCGACCTCAATGTCCTTACAATAACTTAATTCATGGGAGGTATCGGCGTTCCTCAATCCATCTAGTACAATATCCTGATCCTCTTCTTCATTTAGAAGTTTATGAAAGTAGGTCGGCCATCTCCTATTAATCTGGTCATCCCCCATCAAAACTTTGCCGCCCTCATCTTTTATGCACCTCATCTTTTATACAATTCAGGAAGCTTACCTAAGGTTAGTAGGGAGCACTGGTGAGGAGGAGGAGAGAGCGAACAAGGAGAGATATAAGGTAGCTAGGAAGGAGGCGAAGATGGCAGTAACGGAGGCTAAGACGACAGCTTTTGCTCGTTTGTATGGGAGCTAGGTATCCAAGGCGGGGAGAAAAAGTTATTCCGACTCGCTAAGCTGAGAGAGTGGGCGGCTCGGGATCTGGACCAAGTGAGGTGCATAAAAGATGAGGACGGCAAAGTTTTGATGACGGATGACTAGATTAAGAGAACATGGCAGACCTACTTTCATAAACTTCTAAATAAAGAAGGGGATCAAGAAATTGTACTAGATGGATTGAGGAACCCCGACACCTCCCATGAATTAAGTTATTGTAAGGACATTGAGGTCGATGAGAGATAAGGAGGGGTAGAGCTACCGGGCCAGACAAAATTCCGGTTGAACTTTGGAGGTGTGTGGGTAGAGCGGGATTAGATTGGCTTACTAAGTTGTATTACGCGATATTCAAGGCTAACAGGATGCCTGAAGAGTGGAGGTGGAGTATAATGGTTCCGTTGTATAAGAACAAAGGGGATATCCAGAGCTGTAACAACTATAGAGGTATCAAATTACTGAGACATACCATGAAAGTATGGGAGAGAGTAGTAGAGATGAGAGTGCGAAGGACGGTGTCTATCTCAGATAACCAGTTCGGGTTTATGCCGAGGCGATCTACCAAAGAATCAATCCATATTATTAGGAGGATGGTTGAACAGTACATGGATAATAAGAAGGATCTCCACATGGTGTTTATTGATGTAGAGAAAGCGTGCGACAGGGTTCCTAGGGAGGTCTTATGGAGCTGCTTAGAGGTTAAAGGGGTGCCGGTAGAATACATTAGGGTGATTAGAGACATGTATGAAGGATCTAAGACTCGGGTTAGGACACTATGAGGCAATTCTGAGAATTTTCCAGTTGTTACGGGGTTGCACCAAGGGTCTGCACTCAACCCTTTCCTATTTGCCCTAGTGATGGATGCCATAACACATCATATTCAAGGGGAGGTGCCATGGTGCATGTTATTTGCTGATGATATAGTCCTAATTGACGAGACATGACGCCGCGTCAATGAAAGGCTAGAGGTTTGGAGACATGCCCTTCAGTCTAAAGGTTTCAGGTTGAGCAGGACAAAGATGGAATACCTCGAGCGCAAATTTGGGGATGAACCGACGGAAGCATGAGTGGAAGTGAGGCTTGAATCTCAAATCATCCCTAAGAAGAGTTGTTTCAAATACCTTGGGTCAGTTATTCAGGGGATTGGGGAAATCGACGAGGATGTCACACACCGTATAGGGGTGGGTTGGATGAAGTGGAGGTTAGCGATGAGAGTCTTGTGCGACAAGAAAGTTCTAGCGTTACTAAAAGGTAAGTTTTATAGAGCAGTGGTTAGGCCTGCAATGCTGTATAGGACCGAGTGTTGGCCGGTTAAGAACTCACATACCCAGAAGATGAAAGTAGCATAGATGAGGATGTTGAGGTGGATGTGCGGGCATACAAGGATGGATAAGATTAGGAATGAATTTATCCGAGAGAAGTTGGGTGTGGCCCCCATAGAGGACCAGATGCGAGAAGCAAGACTCAGATGGTTCTGGCACATTCATAGGAAGAGCATTGATGCACTGGTGAGAAGGTGTGAGTGATTGGCTGTGATGGGCATGATAAGAGGTAGAGTTAGACCTAAGAAGTATTGGGGAGAAGTGATAAGACAGGACTTAGCTCGTCCTAGGATTACTGAGGACATGGCCCTTGATAGGGGATTGTGGAGGTCGAGCATTAAAGTTGTAGGTTAGGTTTGGGGGAAGTTGTGGATATTTCTATAGCGCACGAGAGTGAGAATAGCTAGCTATAAGGTAATCTTAGGATGTTACTGGTCAGCTACCAATTCAGGGAGCTATCTGATGAATATTAGTATACCTTTCATCTATTTCATCTTTATCATCTATTTCTATTTCGTATTTCATATAATGCTGCTATTTTGCTATTTTATGTTATATGGTATATTTTATGTTATTTTTAGTATGAGTTTATTGATAGTACTAACTTATTATCTCTTGTTGATGTCTTGAGCTGAGGGTCTCCTGAAAACAGCCTCTCTGCCCCCCGGGGGTAGGGGAGGTCTGCGTACATATTACCCTCCCCAAACCCCACTTGTAGGATTTTACTGGGTTGTTGTTGTTGTTGTTGTAATTAACTAGCATGTTGAAGTCCTAAGTACAAATATAACATTTAAGAGTAAAACACATGTTCTTTACAAATTAACAAGTAAGAGCATGAATGGCTAGCATAGTGGAAGGCTTATACTGAAGTGCAACAGAATCGATACAACATATAATATAAACGCAGAAGTAGACATGGTAATTGTAAGTTAAGAAAGTAAAAGACAAGAACAACGCAAAACAATTGAGATAAAGATCAAGTACATGACAATAACAACAAGTCACCCCAAATATGTAAATACAACAATAATAGCTCAAGGTAAGGGAACAATTGTATACATAGGAAGCAGATATCACATCAAAATGCATGTCCTCACTCTCACCTGCACGGCAACACCCTCCATGCCATGACCTCACCATAACATACAAACATAACCATACAAATAAAATGGCACGACATCATCCTTCGTGCTTCTACTCTCAAATGATATGGCACGACATCACCATTCGTGCTTTTACTCTCAATAATGTAGCACGATATTACTCTTCATGCTTTTACTCTCAATAATATGTCACGGCATCACCCCTGATGCTTTATTCTCAATGATATGGTACGGCATCACCTTTCGTGCTTTACACTCTCCCTCATATGATAATGTATAAATAATGGTACAATTTCATCCTTCATGCTTTACATCCTTTCTTACCAAGAATATGAGTATTAATGACAAATAAGGCAGCAAGCACAAACAACATCAAGGAGAGTGCTTAAACAGATATTCCAAACACATTCCAAATCACAACTTTGCAAGTTAAGAATGGTTCAGAAACCCTCAAAAATCGTATTATTCAAATACTTCCACGAATCTGATAAATGATCCACAAGACAAGTATAGAGCCTAGCATCTCAAAAAATTCGGTTGTAGTAATTTAGTAATGATTTCGCATAGAGATGACCGAATTAGACACATCAATGTATTCTTATAATCTCCATCAAGTTTGATCAAGTTATAACAAACTAAGTCTTAATATCTATCATTTAATATTATGTCCTTAGTATCTAGGAGTCAAACAAGGCATTAAGCAGAATGTCACAAAATTCAAAAAACATAAATATAACATAATCCACCCCCAAGCATGATTAACCATAGCACATACATATACGCTCGTCACCTCATATATGTATCACTCCCGCATGTAGCAAACAATGAAAAAAAGGAAGAAAAATTTCCTCAACAAAGCTAGGTAAACACTTACCTCGATCCGGCTAACTCAACACTCAACTTAGCCTTTTCCTCTGCAAAGTCGCCCCCATTCGACTCAGTCTAGCCAATGGCGACTTGAATACACCACACGATGCAAGAGAAAATAATTTCAATCAATAAAATTATGATTTTTATTCAATTTCTAAAAAATCAGCAAAAGTTAACCCTAGGGGCCGCCCGATCAAAACCCGAGTCCAAAGGTAGGTCATTACTTCCCATAGACCAACGAGTCCAAATATGTAATTTTTTTTCAAATCGTAGTCTTATTCGACTCTCAAATCTCAAAAAAAAATTCAAAACTTTGACAAAATTCCCAAAAGTTTCCAAGTTTTCCCATGAATTTGATATTAAATATTGTATAAAATCGTGAAATATAGTTGAAAATTTATTAAAGATACTTACCCCAATAAATTGGCATGAAAATCACCTCTCAAAATCGCTTCACCTCGAAGCTATGGTTCAAACATATGAAAAAATAAAGAAAAAACTCGAAACTCTCAGCACTTAATTGGCTTCAGATGTCGCATTTGCAAACAAAACTTCACATTTCCCAATGAACAAAGTTTTCACAATTGTCATAAATGGTTGGCAATGGCAGATGAACAATATTTTTGCAATTTTCATAAAAGGTTCGTAATTGCAAATGAACAGTGTCGCACCAGAAACTAGCAAAACCCAAGCTTCTTCGAAATGATCTAAAACCACCCCGAAACTCATCTGGAGCCTCTCGGAGACAAATCATATGTGATTTAACACGCTACAGACTTTCTCGCACACTAGGAATACTGAAAATAGGTCATCTTAACCCCATATTGACCATGGTGAAACTCCCAAGTTTCTTAATTTTATTAGTCTCTCAACCAATGATCCAAAAATACATCCAAACCCCTCCGAACTCCAAACCTAAAGTGCACACCAGTCTAATAACATCACATGAACTAGCTCGCACGATCAAATCGTTAAAATAACACCTAAAACTACGAATTGGACACCAAATCAAATGTAAATTTTAAGAAAGTTTTGAAATCTCTATTTTTATCACCGGACGTCCGAATCACGTCAAACCGATTTTGTTTCCCATAAAATTTCACAGATAAGTCAAAAATATTATATTAGACATGTACCGGGATCCAGAACCAAAATATGGACCCGATATCAATAATTCCAAACATGCAATTAATTCTTAAAAATATTAAAGTTTTTAGACTTTTAATTTTCAATAAAAATTAATAACTCAAGCTAGGGACCTCGGAATTCGATTTCAGGCATATGTCCGGATTTCATATTTCAATACGGATCCATCAGGACCATCAAAATACAAGTCCGGGTCCATGTATTCAACACGTTGATTGAAATCAACTAAAGCTAACTTTTAGGTAAAAATTCTTATTTTATTAATTTTTTTCATATAAGCCTCCCGACACAATACCCAAACTGCGCACGCAAATAAGGAAGGCTATTATGAAGCTCTAAAGGCTTCGAAACACAAAGTTTGGCTCTAAATTAGTGAGCAGAGTGCGAATACTCAAAACGACAAGTCAGGTTGTTACATGATCGATGTTCAACAAATTTATTCAAGTGATAATTTGACAAACTTCTTCATAAGGCATTGTCAACCTCAGTAATTGAGAAGTTGTTATACAGGATTGGATTTTATCGTCTCTGAGATATCAAGTGGTATTTTTGTTGGGGGGTACGGCACGCGCTGCGCTATTTTTTCTTTAGATAAGGTTTTATTTCATTGGGTTTTTCTTGGCAAGGTTTTTTAATAAGACAACAAATAATGAGTATTACATGATATGTGTACTCTTTTTCCTTCACTAGAATTTTTTCGCACAGAATTTTTTCCTAGTAAAGTTTTAACGAGACACATTATCTATGAATATCCAAGGGCGCGTGTTATAAAATATTAAATTATGGTGAATGTCCATAACTCCTATAACACTCATTACTGTTCTCCATTATCTACATAACTGCCACTACTCCAATAGTTATAGAGTTATGGTTGTAACTTGCATATCTCCATAAACTCCACATGGTCTTCCTCCACGATCTCAAATATTTAATGTCATGGTTATGACATTCTTTTTCGTACCTCTATGTAATACTATAATAGAGGATGAGAAGTAATATTATAGACATTTTGAATACATAGAAGAAATAAAAATCTCTTCTATCTTTATCTCTATATTTTTGTTTATTTTTTTATTTTATATTATTACTTTGAGCTAAGTTTGCTATCAGTGAGTAATATTTAAACATTTATAAGGTGAAAACCAATTTCCACGTTAAATACTTACATTCTACGTCAGACATGTCAAGTTCCGTTGTAGTCTAGGTGGTTAGGATACTTGGCTCTCACCCGAGATACTCGGGTTCAAGTCCCGGCAACGGAAATTGTTTTTCCAATACTTTATTTTTGCCAGTTTCTTCTTGTGGCAGTTTTTTCATGGGCTTCTCTTCTTAGATAGAGTTGGCAGTTTTTTCATGGGCTTCTCTTCTTTGATAGAGTTGGCAGTTTTTTCTTCTATAACTATATAATTAGAAGAGCTGGTTTTCGATATTGAAAAAAGACAATCGGAGGTTAGTAAATGTTTACTGGCTTAATCATCTCTACATTTGATTTTGAGAAAGGTGCTATTAGAAGCTTTAATTTGACATTATATTTGTGAAGCTTAACCTCTTTGCTTTGTTGTGGCTTTTCCATTGCAACCTTTGTCTGTGTTGGAGCTTAGCCTCTTTGCTTTGTTGTGGCTTTTCCATTGCAACCTTTGTCTGTGTTGAAGCTTAACCTCTTTGCTTTGTTGTTCAAGTCATTGGATGTGCAATAAAGGTATGTTGAGCTAAAAGATTATCTAGCTTCCCAACCTAGACATATACATTGATTTTGTAATGTATATTTCTTATATACTGTTTGTATATTATGTATATCGTGTATGTTGGGCCAGAAAAAAATCTGGGCCCATTTTCTTTTGTTTTGTATTTGGTCCGAGTTAGTAATTGGCCCAAGTTGGTCATATAAGCACCTGACCCTTCTGTATAGGGGGTCAGTCGTATATTTTTGGGAATAGAAGTTCTTCAATTTTCATCTTCATTTTTCTATGTTTTCAAGGTATGTGCTGCTAATTACAACAACAACAACAATAACAACCCAGTATAATCCCACTTAGTGGGGTCTGGGAAGGGTAGTGTGTACGCAGACCTTACCCCTATCCTTGGACAATGAGGCTGTTTCCAAATAGACCCCGGTATGTGCTGCTAATTGCTTTTTACTATTATTTTCATATGTTAATATATTTGTGGTTTGGCCAACGACCACATTTAATTTCCTAAGGTAGCTAAGACCAATTCATCAAAGTAATATGAAACAATAGTAGGAATGTCAGAAGGTGGTCAAGACATCAAAATCTCCATATAGTACAATCTTCATAAAAAAAACCTCTATATAGGACATTCATTCTACTGGTTGTGCATAATTTCAAATGTTTACGTTGTCAAATTATAGTTCAATCAAAGCACTTTGTGGGGTAAAAACTTAGGAGGACTGTCTTAACAACTACTCCATCTTATTAGTTCAAGTCAGATTATAATATCTATCTCTGGTTATTGTAAATACAGAAGTATTAGCGACACTATGCCAAGGGAAGGATTAATCATTTTTCCCACAAATGGTATTACGAAAATTCTTCATACTCAAAAAAATATTATTGTTTAAAAAGGAGTGCTCAATGGCACAAAAAAATCAATTTAGTTAACAAAATAGGGGGGGGGGGGGGGGGGGGGATTAAATTTCTTTATATATGAAAGCAGGTAAACTATCAATCTATAAAATTAGTATAGAGAAGATACAGAACCAGAAATATCAAATTGGTGTGGGCATTCGTCATGAAAATTGTCTCGTCCTTAATTTCATGATATCAGCGTCTATCTCTTTTTTTTCCTTCGATTAAGGATATCAGCATGTGTCTTATGGAGAAGTTAGTAAAATTTAAGTGACATAAAGGATGAATTAAATAAAATCGTCATACAGAACATTTATTTCCTATTAATTAGTTGTGCATAATCTCAGATATGAATGCTTTAGGTCTATAATTCCCACTAGAACATAGACATTTAGAAAAAGTTTTCTCTTTTAAGGCAAGAAGCGTTAATGTGTCAATCATTCTAGTTCTAGTTGTGGATGTTACAAATAATAAGGCTCTTGTGGTAAGATCTCTAAGTGGCATCAAGGGATGCACAACTATGCGGTTCTGTTTCTTGTGTAATTTGCTACTAATTGGTATTGCAAGTAAAAAAAAATCAAACATATTGAAAAATACTGTCAATTTATAGAGTAAACTATATTGAGATATGAGGGATTCTCCTCAAAAAGTAGAACTAGATAGAGGAGTTGAGCATGACTACTGCTGACCTTATGGACGTAACAATTGATCATGGCTATTACTGATTCCTTGCGATCACAAGAAGTACATTGGAATACATTCACTTCAATTCCTTAAAACGAGAGACAAGAGCATAATGCTGATAAAAATTGTACTGAAAAAACATAACTTGAGGATTACAATATAATAATAATAATAATAATAATAATAATAATAATAATAATAATAATAATAATAATAATAATAATAATAATAATAATAATAATAATAATAATAATAATAATAATAATAATAATAATAATAATAATAATAATAATAATAATAATAATAATAATAATAATAATAATAATAATAATAATAATAATAATAATAATAATAATAATAATAATAATAATAATAATAATAATAATAATAATAATCATAATAATAATAATAATAATAATAATAATAATAATAATAATAATAATAATAATAATAATAATAATAATAATAATAATAATAATAATAATAATAATAATAATAATAATAATAATAATAATAATAATAATAATAATAATAATAATAATAATAATAATAATAATAATAATAATAATAATAATAATAATAATAATAATAATAATAATAATAATAATAATAATAATAATAATAATAATAATAATAATAATAATAATAATAATAATAATAATAATAATAATAATAATAATAATAATAATAATAATAATAATAATAATAATAATAATAATAATAATAATAATAATAATAATAATAATAATAATAATAATAATAATAATAATAATAATAATAATAATAATAATAATAATAATAATAATAATAATAATAATAATAATAATAATAATAATAATAATAATAATAATAATAATAATAATAATAATAATAATAATAATAATAATAATAATAATAATAATAATAATAATAATAATAATAATAATAATAATAATAATAATAATAATAATAATAATAATAATAATAATAATAATAATAATAATAATAATAATAATAATAATAATAATAATAATAATAATAATAATAATAATAATAATAATAATAATAATAATAATAATAATAATAATAATAATAATAATAATAATAATAATAATAATAATAATAATAATAATAATAATAATAATAATAATAATAATAATAATAATAATAATAATAGGGGAAGAATAAAAACTTCTCTCGCGTTCAAGAGATTTGCCAGAAACTCGAAGAATTTATTCACTGAGTGCAAATCCAATGTGTGGATTGTGTACTGCATTAGTTTAAAGTCATGTTTTTTTTTAATTTGGCTGATATTTGTAAAATATCATTGTCCATATATATTCTTTTCGTTGATGACTATCTTACTTCGGTTATTCTTTTTTATTTATTTAGGAGGAAGATATCAAAAATAAAAGAAGCATGACAAGAACGATTTGTGTGATGACTGAGAAAGGATGGAAGAGAAAGAACGCTGAGGAGAGGGAGCTTCCCATGAATATTGAAGGTACATATAATTCACTGCAAGACTATTAAGATCATCAAGCCTAAACTTTGAGCCAGTCCAACAGGATATGGTTGTTGTTGTCGTTGCCACCAATATTATTGTTGCTTTCTGCATTATTATAAGTTATAGGAGGAGGAGACATCATCATCATCATTGGAGGATGGCATAGGGTTTGTTAGAGTAGCTGGGTTATTGTTCGTTGGGCCGTTAAATTTGTATTTGGGTCACTAGTTTGCTAAGTCCATATTTATTTTCTGGTTTTTGGGTCTGTATATAAATACACACACTTATAGCTTAGACGTTGACTTCTTCAATAACAAATTCATTTCTCTCTAGAATCTTCCATGAATTCTTTCTCTCTTGATTCGTCTGTGTTGATTTCTTTCATTTTTTATCGAATCTAATATGGTATCAGAGCAATTCATTGCGCATTCGAGTTAATCCCGAAGTCTCATTCAAAGCTGGAGCTGAAGGTTCGAGATACTGTCTTCTAAGCCCTAATTTTTTGGAAACCCTAATTTCATGGATGTTCTCTTGAGTTTTGGTGTTTCTTGAGTTTTGGCTGATGTTTCTCATAGTCTCAAGTTTTTTTTTATGGCAATTTGTTGAAATTTTTGGTGTGGGTTAGCTGATTCTGTGACCTGATTTTTGAGAATTCTCATTTTTTTTGGCGGAACGTGTTTCGTTTTCTCTTGTCAACTTGTAAACTTGATTCAATATCAATGGGTGATCGAAGTGATTCTGATGACAATGGACCGGATATTTTTGGACTCGAAAATGAGATTAACCTGCCTTCATCTCATTCATTTTATTTGCATCCTTCCGATAATCTTGGTATTGTGTTTGTCGCGAAACAATTTAATGATACTTGCTTTGAGGCTTGGAGAAGGGGTATCATAATTGCTTTGTCAGCTAAGAAGAAAATAGGTTTCATAAATGGAAGTTATGTACAGCCTCCTCAAAATTCCATTTTGTTTGACCATTGGGAACAATGCAATAACATGATTATTAGCTGTATTATTAATTCCCTTGATCATGACATTGCGCAAAGTGTGATATACTATAAGACTGCTAAGAGTCACTGGGATGAACTCAATCATAGATACGATCAGTCAAATGGTACGAGAATATATGAAGTACAAAAGGATTTAACTTCTGTCTCCCAGGGTTCTTCTGATGTTGGAGGATATTTCAACAAAGTAAAGAGGTTATGGGATGAGATAGATTCTCTAGATGCTGAATCTTATTGTGCCTGTGTGTGCACTTGTGGGGGGAAAATACAAAATGATTAAACGAGCAAAAAAATAAAAATTAATGCAGTTTCTCATGGGCTTGAATGAATTATATGGTAATGCGAGAGGTAATATTCTGATGATGGAACCTCTGCCTGATGTGAGCAAGGCATATTCTTTAGTAATTCAAGATGAGAAACAACGAGGCATACACAATGTTTCTGTTTTTCAATCTTATGTAGTCTCCTTCTCTGCTGGTTCATCTCTCAACCCCACTGGCCCTAAAATACAACTGGTCCATCCAACTCTAATCCAAGATATAATTTCAGTACTACTAACCAAACTCAGAGGTATAATGGTGACTCAAAGAAATTGTTCTGCATATATTGCAAAACGAATGGACATACAATTGAGAAATGTTTCAAACTACATAGGTACCCACAAAATTCAAAGCCTGTCAGTAGGAATATGAGAGTGGCTGCCAATGTATGCTCCTCTTCTGATGGAAAACTTGATAACAGTAGTCAAAACTCTAATAGCAATGCTTCAGCTCCTCATGCCATAACCATAGAACAGTACAATCAACTAATGAACATCCTTCAGAATGTCTAAGTGGTGGACAATGCTCAATCTCAGTCTGTCCCTGCTGCTGCAAATTTTTCAGTTATTTCTGCTTGCTCTATCCATACTGGTTGTAAGTGTACTTGTCTAGCTTTGATACAAAATTCCGATACATGGATCTTAGATTCTGGAGCAACAGACCATATGACATCCAACAAATCTTTACTCTTAATTATTGTTTCTTTACCCATTCCATATCTTATTACTCTACCTAATGGCTATAAAGTGAAAGTATCATATTATAGTTATGTGGTTACTTAATTCTGTAATTACACTTTATAAGGTCCTATATGTGCCAACCTTTACATATAATCTCATTTCTGTCCACAAATTGTTAATTGGTACATCTTCACTCTTGATTCTCACCAGCAGTTCCTGTTATTTACAGGGCCCTTCTCTGAAGAGGCCGTTGGAACTTGGTAAGGTGACAGCTGGGCTATATCTTCTTAAATCCAAATCTGTCCAAGTTAAAGATCCATAAAGTGTTCCTCATGTTGTTTCTATTCCTTATATCTCTGCAAATAATGTGACTAGTACCAAATCTCATGTACTATGGTACAACAGATTAGGCCATCTTCCTTTTGCAATACTGCAAAAACTTAATTGTGTTGATATCCCACATTGTAATAGACAACCTTTCATTTGTGATATATGTCCACTTGTAGACAGCAAAGATTACCTTTTTCACAAAGTGCTTCCTGTTCTCAGAATATTTTTAATCTACTTCATGTTGATATATGGGGACCCTATCACACTCCTACACAAAGACATTATAAGTATCTTCTTACTATAGTAGATGATTGTAGTAGATATATTGGACTCATCTACTAAGTCATAAATGAAATGCATTGTCTATTCTGAAATCTTTCTTTTCCATGGTGGAAACACAATTCAATTTAAAAATAAAATCCATTAGAACTGATAATGTTTTGGAACTTGGTTCAAGCTATGAAGCTTCTCAATTCCTTCAATCTAAAAGTGTCATCCATCAAACCATGGTTCCTTACACACCCCAACAAAATGGTATTGTAGAAAGAAAGCATAAATATTTATTAGAAACAACTAGAGCCTTACTTTTTCAATCCAAATTACCAGTTTATTTTTGGGGTGATTGTGTATTGACAGCTGCATACTTGATAAATAGATTTCCCAGCACTATTTTGTCAGGCAAAACTCCTTATAAATCACTTTCCGGTGTGCTGCCTACATATACATACTTGAGAAGCTTTGGATGTCTTTGTTATGCTGTTACACCTAAACCCTTCAGGGATAAGTTTTCCCCTAGGCCAATTGCATGTATTTTTCTAGGTTATCCACCTGGTAAGAAAGCTTATATACTCATGCAGTTGTCTGATAGGAAAACACTTATTTCAAGAGATGTGATTTTTCATGAGAACATTTTTCCATTTTGCAACTCCACACCAAAGACATTGTTCCCAAATCTGCCATCTATACTTCCAGAACAAGAACAATCCCCTTCCATTGACCATGTACCAGCACCTATTCCAACTTCTACTCATGAACCTGGCTCTAATGTTTCTTCTAGTGGTGATATGGATGCACCTTTATTCAGTTCTAATGGGTCTCCTAATTCTTCTCCTCCTTCCTCTCCTGTCCCTACTCCTCCTTCCACTTTTTCTGATCCTATTGACCTTACTGTTGTTCATGGGAGATATCCTTCTAGAAATCACAATCCTCTTCTTATCTTAAAGATTATATTTGTCCCACCTTAACTTCTTTAGCTTGTTTGCGCAAGTCTGTTTCTTTTAGTACTTTGAGTTCCATTGATCAGAATTTAGTTAAGGGTCTAGATAATGTGCATGAACCAATAACTTTCCAGCAAGCAATTTTAAATCCTGCTTGGCAGGAAGCTATGTTGAAAGAATTTGATGCACTTGAGGCAAATAAGACCTGGGATATAGTGCCCTTACCACCAGGAAAGAAACCCATAGGGAATAAATGGGCATACAAAATCAAACATAGGGCAGATGGTAGTATTGAAAGATTTAAGGCCAGGTTAGAGGTAAGGGGGGGCACACAAACTGAAGGGGATTGATTACAGAGACATTTTCCCCCGTGGTTAACATGACCACCATTAGAGCTATTATTGCAGTGTCTGTTAAAAGGCATTGGCCTATGTTTCAATTGGATGTGAATAATACATTTTTTCATGAAGACCTTGATGAAGAGGTGTATATGAGGATCCCACAGGGTATGGTTGTTTCTGGTGATAATTTGGTATGTAAGATTAAAAAATCCTTATATGGATTAAAACAAGCTTCTAGACAATGGTACTCCAAATTAAGCGATTCTTTGATTTCTAGGGGATATACTGCATCCAAAAATGATTACTCTCTCTTTATTAAATCTGTCAATTCTTTGATTTCTATTGTAGTTGTGTATATTGATGACATTCTTTTAAGTGGAAATGATGATAAGTAAATCTCTTCCCTTAAATTGTTTTTGTACAATCAGTTCAAAATTAAGGGCTTGGGCCATTTGCATTATTTCTTGGTTTGGAAATTTTGTCAGAATCTGGTGGGGTGCTTATTTGTCAGAGAAAATTTGCTATGGATCTCTTAACTGACTTTGATTGCCTTGAATGCACTTCTGTTAGCAGTCCCTTAGATTCTAACCAAAAGCTCAAGGCTGATGATGGGAAGCTTTTATCTGATCCTACTTTGTATAGAAAATTGATTGACAAATTGAATTTCCTTACAAACACAAGACCTGATTTTGCCTACTCAGTTCAATGTCTGAGTGCATGCTCCTTGTGATTCACATTTAGCTGTTGCATATCATGTTCTTCGATACATCAAGGGTACTTTAGGTCAAGGGTTGTTTATGGGCACAGATAATGATTTTTCTTTGGGTGCTTTCTGTGACTCTAACTGGGAAGCCTTCCCAAATTCACGCAGATCAGTAAGTGGTTACCTGGTTACTCTTGGGAATTCTCTTTCCACTTGGAAATCCAAGAAGCAACATACTATGTCTTTATCTTCAGCCGAGGCCGAGTATCGATCCATGTGACGAGTGGTTGCTGAGTTAGCCTGGCTTACCAGATTATTGGCTGAACTCTCGGTCACCTCCATTGTGCATGTTCCTTTGCATTGTGATAGCCAATCAGCTATATATATTGCAAAGAATCCGGTTTTTCATGAGCGCACCAAACACATCGAGTTGGATTGTCATTATGTACGTGAAAATTTACAAGATTGGCTGATTTCTTTATCTTGTGTCCCAAGCCGGCTGCAGCTTGCTGATATGCTTACAAAGCCACTCCCTGGTGTTACTCATCGTTTTATCTTTCGCAAGTTGGGTATGGCTAACCACCCTCCAACTGAGGGGGGATGTTAGGATAGTTGGGTTATTGTTCGTTGGGCTGTTAAATTTGTATTTGGGCCACTAGTTTGCTAAGTCCATATTTATTTTCTGAATTTTGGGTTTTTACATAATTACACACTTATAGCTTAGACGCTGACTTTTTCAATAACAGATTCATTTCTATCTAGAATCTTCCATGAACTCTTTCTCTCTTGATTCGTCTGTGTTAATTTCTTTCATTTTCTATCGAATCTAACAGGGTTGCATTTCGTTGTTGTTGTTGTTATCTCCATAACCCATCAAACAAGATGTATTTCCACTCGAACCACCCCTCTCCATTAACTCTTATCTTTTTCTTTCTCCGAGTTTCTTTTAACTTTCTTCTGTTGATTTTGTTCCTTTTGTTTTAACCTATGAAACTATAAAACTCCCTAAACTTTGAGCAAGTCTATTCTACCTCTTTTACTATTGTGGCTGATTATAATGGAAGAAGACTGTGATTTGAGTATTATAGGTGTGCTCCCATAGATGTAAAAAGTGCATCATTTGGTGATCATACAATATACAAAGAGTATCCAGTATATTGTTTATATGCATCATTTTATGTCAAAATCCTTTATATGCATCATTTTATGTCAAAATCCTTTATATGCATCAGATCCTCTTTCGTGTCATTTCATATAGGGCTCGTGCCGGCACGGACTAGCACCACCTAGTATAGGAAAGAAAAGGTACTATTTTAGCCCGATAATATTTCATTGACATTTAAAAATTAGAAGGATTATGCTATTTGAGGAATGAGATTTAGAGGGTGTTTGGCTAAGCTTATAAGCTGGTCAACCTGGCTTCTAAGCATTTTTTGGCTTATCTATGCGTTTGGTAAAATTAAAAGTGCTTATAAGCCAAAAATAAGTCATAAGCTAGTCTTCCCCAACTTATCAAATTTCAGCTTATAAGCACTTTAGGTTTGATCAAGATATTACTATTTTATCTCTAAAATACTTCTTTTTAAAATAAAACTCTTCATATACCCAGCGTGTAACTGCGTATCTTTTAAATCAGCTTCAGTACTTAATGTTTATCAGCTACTCTAAATCAGCTAGGCCAGACAGGCTCTTAATTCACCTTCTGCATTGTGATGTATTTATAATTCAAAACAAAGAGTACAATAAAATTTAAAAAAAAGACATGAAATTTTCCCCAGGAAGGGACGAATGTAAACAACTCGCGGCCATACAAAACTGTATCTAATTATGATATTTACACGTACAAGTTTTAATTTACGTAACATTGGAATAAGTTCTTAATAGTCTAAACAACCTCATAATTTGGCACTTGGTGGAAATTATTTTTTTTGTATTAAAAAGTTTTACCGAAAAAGTCGCAGTCATCTCAGTTTGAAATAGTAATACATGTAATGTATCCTAATTGTATTGATTAACTTTTATCTTCCAACAAACAACAACAATTACCCAGTATACTCCCACCAGGTGGGGTCTGGGGAAGGTAATATGTAGACAGCCTTACCCCTACCCAAAAGGGCAGAGAGGCTGCTTCCAAGCGACCCTCGGCGCATAGGACAGAATGAAAAGCTGCATTGGAAAACAAAGATAAAGTTAGGAACCAAGACAAGACAAAACACAGTAACAAAACAAAGCATAAGTAATCCTGCAGAAATAACGTAAATGATTATGCAAACATAAGAAACATAAATACTGTCGCATGCGACAATAACAAGCGACAACTATCATATTACCAACCAAGAGGGGACCTACGCTAAAACACTAGTCATCTACGGGTAACCCTACTATCCCACACCCAACCCCGGGTGGGGCGAACGAAGGACTCTAAGAGCCCCTAGCCTGCAACCCTGATTCTAGACCTCCAGACTCCCCTATCAAGGGTCAAGTCCTCGGTAACCTGCATACTAGTCATGTCCTGCCTAATCACCTCTCCCCAATGCTTCCTAGGCCTCCCTCTACCCCGCCGACCACCAACAATCTCCAGCCGCTCGCAGCTCCTCACCGGGGCATCGGGACCCCTCCTCCGTACATGCCCGAACCACCTCAGCCTCGCTTCCCGCATCTTCTCGTCCACCGGGGCCACCTCTACCTTCTGTCGAATAACTTCATTCTTAATCTTATCTAGCCTGGTGTGCCCACACATCCACCTAAGCATCATCATCTCAGCAACCTTCATTCTCTGAACATGGGAGTTCTTCACGGGCCAGCACTTTGCCCCATACAACATCGCAGGTCTAACCACGGCTCTGTAGAATTTCCCCTTGAGTTTGTGTGGGATTTTCTTGTCACACAGGACCCCAGAAGTAAGCCTCCACTTCGACCACCCTGCTCCTATCGATGGGTGACGTCCCCGTCAATCTCTCCGTTCCCCTGAATCACAGACCCAAGATATCGGACACTGTCCCTCTTGGCGATGGCCTGAGAACCAAGCATCACATCCCTGCCCACCCCACTCGGCTCGTCGCTGAACTTGCACTCCATATATTCTGTCTTAGATCTGCTTATTCTGAAACCTTTAGACTCGAGGGTCTGTCTCCATACCTCTAACCTTTCACTAACACCGGCGCTCGTCTCGTCTATCAATATTATATCATCAGCAAAGAGCATACACCAAGGCACATTCCCTTGGATATGACGGGTTAGAGCATCTATCACTAAGGCGAACAACAGGGGGCTCAGCGCCGATCCTTGATGGAGCCCCATTACCACAGGAAAATGGTCTGAATCGCCACCCACCGTCCTCACCCTAGTCTTAGCCCCATCGTACATGTCCTTGATAACTCTGATATAGGCTTCTGGCACACTCTTCGCCTCCAAGCACCTCCATAGCACCTCCCTCGGGACCTTGTCATACGCCTTCTCCAAGTCGATAAGCACCATATGCAGGTCCTTCTTCTTATCCCTGAATTGTTCCGCCAGCCGCCTGACTAGGTGAATAGCCTCAGTGGTGGAGCGGCCCGGCATGAAACCGAACTGGTTCCCAGATATATTCGTCGCCTCCCTCATTCGCGCCTCAATCACCCTCTCCCAAACCTTCATCGTGTGGCTCATTAGTTTAATACCCCTATAGTTGTTGCAGCACTGGATGTCCCCTTTGTTCTTGTACAAGGGCACCACTGTACTCCACCGCCACTCATCCGGCATCCTTTTAGTCTTGAAGATCACGTTGAATAGCCTAGAGAGCCAATCCCCTCCAAGTTTACCCATGCACTTCCAAAACTCCACCGGGATCTCGTCAGGCCCGGTAGCTCGACCCCTACTCATCCTACGCAACGCCCCTAAGACCTCCTCCACCCTAATGCGCCTACAGTACCCAGGTCTCTATGACGCTCTGAATGCCCCAACTCCCTAACTCTATGCTCCGATCCCCCTCCTCGTTAAGAAGTTCCCGGAAGTACGCCTGCCACCTCTGTTTGATTTGCGATTCCCCCATCAGAACTCTACCATCCTCGTCCTTGATACACCTGACCTGGTCTAGGTCACGAGCTTTCCTTTCCCTTGCTTTAGCCAGCCGGAATAACTTCTTATCCCCACCTCTCTCCCCTAGTTTCTCATACATGCGACCGAACGCCGCGTTTTTAGCTTCCGTGACTGCCATCTTAGCTTCTCTTCTCGCCTCCCTGTAGAACAACCTGTTCACTCTCCGCTCCTCCTCGCTTGTGCTCCCTGCCAACCTAGCGAACGCCGCCTTCTTCACCTCCACTTTTCCTTTGGCTACCTCGTTCCACCACCAATCACCCTGATGACTACCTGAATATCCCTTAGAAACCCCGAGCACGTCCCGTGCTACCCCCTAACCAAGTTTGCTATCGCTGACCACATAGCGTCCGCTTCCCCATAACTTCTCCAAGCTCCGCCCTCCACTAACCTCCTTTCCAACTCCTGAGCTTTCTCCTTAGACAAAGCTCCCCATCTAATCCTCGGTTGACCCCGGGCGCCCCTCCTCTTCTTCTTCACCCAGAGATCAACATCCATCACTAGGAGCCTATGAAGAGTTGAAAGAGACTCTCCCGGAATAACCTTGCAATCCTTGCACAAACCCCTGTCGCTCCTTCTGATGAGGATGTAATCAATTTGAGTCCTCGCCGCCGCACTCTTGAAGGTGACCAAATGCTCCTCCCTCTTCCGGAATGACGAGTTCGCAATCAGGAGCTCGGAAGCCCTGGCGAAATCAAGCAGCGAAGTGCCTCCATCGTTCCTGGCCCCGAAGCCAAAGCCCCCGTGCACCTCATCGTAGCCACCAGCCTCAGCCCCAACGAAGACTTGAGATATTCGAATTTATTTATCTATCTATTTATATTATATTAAAAGTACAGAGCTCCTATCGAAATATCACTCGTCTTTTTACCTTTTAAGATTTAATTTTATATTAGATAAAATAGTCATTTAGTAAAAAAATTCTAATATTTAGGACTTGAAAATTAATTAAGATGGTCATAATAGGACTTTCAAATCAACCGTAAGTTTGCCGAGTATAAATGTTTGTAAATCACTGCCGCTACAGAGATCATTATTTGTAATGGATTCTAATTGATAGTTCCTCTATGAAAAGTTGAAAACTTAAATAGAAATAAATTGTGGTTATTTGTTCTTACATGTGATTTTTGCAACAATTGTCATTTAATAGCATACACTATTTGCGAGAACAATGTGCCATCAATAATAAACCATAAGAATCTTTCTTTCGTCTATTCGTCACATGAATCTATGTCTTGATTAAGTCAGTGATTTTATATGAAAGTCATTTAATTTCTACAACGCGATTTTTGTTCTAGGTTGCAATGCCTTTATTGAAAAGATCGATTCCTGCCACATTCAGCTCACATCCAAAATATGTAGGTCAACCTGTTTGACCAAGTTTTTGGAAAGTCAAAAACAAATATATATATTTTAAATATGCTTATTTTAAAGACTTTGGGTGTGTTTGGTATTTTTTGTATCGGTTAAAACTTGACTTCATGATAATGAATGATATAAACGCATTTATTAAAGCATATTTCTGACTAATAAATGGTATGGCCATTTATTCACAAGATTATCGAGTAGTTATCCAATTTGACAACTAAGGCCACGACCTGGCCGTCCTTACGAGGGCGTCCCTTCTATGTGGTCCCAATCCCTTGGCGCCAGCTGGCAGATTTACTAGCTATAAATACTAAGAGAAAGAACCCTAAAATGAGGGCTGCTTCTTCTTCTTTAGATATACTTCGAAAAGAAGAGGTAATACATCATTGTAAGGCTCTGAACCTCTCTATGGAGAGGCAGATCAAACCAAAGTCATTAATAAGAAATCTTCACCCTCTTCCCTTTAACCTATAACTACTGTCTCCTGTATTTTATTCCTTTGGTCTTTGGATTTATTACGATCTGCTATGATTGGCCCTCCATTTATTTTGATTGTTTTATGCTTATAAAGTAAATGAAAACTTCCGATTAGTTTATGGTCATTGTTTTATGCTTATAAAGTAAATGAAAATATTTTCTTGGAAAACAAGTAGTAATCCTATTCATTTTTCGGTGTTTGGTACGCAAATTAAGGAAAATGACTTCTCAAGAGTATTGATAAATAATTTATATATAATAAACATGAAGCCATAAACTTTTAAACCAATAACTTTCTGGACCCACAAATTTCATAAACTTTCGAACCGAACTTTCAAAATCGCAGAATTTCGAACCCGCAAACTTCTAAACACATAAACCTCCGAACTATAATTTTGGAGCTTGTAAAATTTTGAGCCTTTAAAATGATAAGTAATATAATTAAAACTGAGAAATATATTTAAAATTTCTTTTTCGGGGGAGGGGGGTGGGATGGAGCTAGGGGTGCAGTAAAACGAAAAAAACAGAAATTTAAATTACAAAAACAGAGTAAAGATTTTTTTTATGCGGGGGGAGGGGGGGGGGGGGGTTGGTACAAAAAAATAAAAAAATCAAAAATTGAAATTGCAACAAAAAAAATTTTTTTTAGGGGAGGGGGGATAGAGAGGTAGTAGGGTGGATGGTAACAAAAAATTTCAAATTAAAAAATAAAAACCTTCTTTGAGAGAGGGGGTGGGGTGGGTTGGTGAAGGTGGGGAAGGTTGAGCAGGATGAGCTTTGGAAAATATTTTTTCTTGTCTTGATAAGAACAATATTTTTCTCCAATTAGAGGAAAATAAATTGACAAGGAAAATGTTTTTCAAAATATTTAAGCCAACCAAACATAAAAAATTAAAAAATACTTTATGAATAATCTTTATACCAAATACACCCTTAAGGTATTTTGAGGTGCTTTCGAATAGTAGTAGTAGCTGAAAAAAGAACATTTTCCGTCAAGCATGGCCAAAATGCTTTAAAGCATGAATTTATCCCTAGAATTTACTTTGCCAGTACACTTGTATTTTAGATAAAGTATTTTTTTATTTAATTGACCGTTGTATCTATCTTTACATCACTTACTATTACACATAATTTATTTTTATTAAATATTTCATATATTTTTTAATTGATAAGCGCATAATACGCATACAACACATGCACACTAAAATTAATAATTCATATAAATAAATTAGTTGAGCACCCAATTTAAGCAGTAATTTCAAATTAAAATAGTTGAGCACCCATAATTTACAAATTTCTGGATCCGCCCCTTATATTATTTACGGGAGAATCTATATTGTCTAGCATGGGTGCTTAAGCACCCATTGCTTTGGGACACAACACTAATACTTTATATAGAAAAACTAATAATTCATACAAATACATATTAGTTGAGTTCGAGTATCCCCAAGAGCAAGGTGAGAAGTTCTTGGAGGGAAGGATGCCAATGATTTATTTGGAAACAACCACTCTATCCTAGGATAAGGGTAAGGTCTGCGTATATACTACCCTTCCCAAACCTCACTAAATGGGATTATACTAGATTGTTGTTGTTGTCTATCAGTCTAAGTAGTAATTTCCAAATTAAAAATAGTTCACCATTCATAATTTAAAAATTCTGGATCCGCTACTTTCATTATTATTTCGTCGTGATTTTTTCTTCAAGTGATAGATCAGCATAACTTAGTTATGGTCCGCATATATATGTTCTGGTTCATTATGCTTAGAGTCAATTTAAAAACAGTAGTGGAGTTAGGATTTTCACTAAGAACAAGAGGTGTCAAAAGTTAAGAAAGTAAATACACAAAAAAATTAGGGTTACACAATATATATATATATATATATATATATATATATATATATATATATATATACATATACATATATATGTAACTACCTTGTAATTAGATATGGATGTACTAATGACATAATTTAACTTGTTTGTTTGACAAAATAATTACTTGGTGTCCAATCTAGTATAAGTATATATATCCAACTTGAAATGTATTCTCTTGTTATCTAGGTGGGAGACTGATTGCCAACACATGAAAGTATTCTCTTTTTATCTAGGCAGGTTCCCGATATCAAAAACTTGAATTTTATTCTCTTGTTCTTCAGGTGGGCGCCCGATTTCAAAAATATTAAACGTATTCCCTTGTTATCCAGTTGGGAGCCTGATGACCGAAAACCATGGAATGTATTCCTTTGTTATCCAGGTGGACGCCCAATTACCAAAACTAGAATAAAAATCTTAATGTATTCCCTTATTCTCCAGGTGGGCGCCTGATTACCAAAACATAAATATAATCCCTTATTATTCAGGTGGCCGCCTGATTACTAAAACTTGAATAAAAATTGAAATGTATTTCCTTGTTCTTCAGGTGGACGCCTTATTACCAAGACATGAATTGTATTCCCTTTTTCTCCTGGTGGGCCCCTGATTACCAAATTTATAAATGTATTATCCAAGTGGGCACGTGATTACAAAAACATGAAATGTATTCACTTGTTATCCAGGTGGGCACCTGATTACCATAACTTGAAATGTATTTCCTTGTTATCCAGGTGGGCGCTTGATTACCAAAACATGAAATGTATTCCCTTGTTATCTAGGTAGGCACCTGATTGCCAAAACTTGAAATGCAATCCCTTGTTATTCACGTGGGCTCCTAATTACAAAAACTTAAATAAAAATTGAAATCTATTCCTCAGTTCTCCATGTGAGGGGCCTGATTACCAAAACTTGAATTGCATTCTCTTGTTCTCCAGGTGGACGCCTGATTTCCAAGACTTGAAATGTATTCCCTTGGTATCTAGGTGGGTGCCTGATTACCAAAAATTGAATGTATTCCATTTTTATTCTGGTGGCCGCCTGATTACCAAAACTTGAATTGTATTCCCTTGTTTTACAAGTATGTGCCTACTTGAATAAATTTAAAATGTATTTTCTTGTTATCTAGGTGGGTGCCTGGATGCAAAAACTTAAAAGCAAGTGACGTCGGTTGAACATAGAGTGATTAGCTGATGTAGAAAGGAGAAAGCTGAGCGAGCAAGAAATTGCTCATTTTCTAGAATTTATAACCTAATTAGATTACAAAAGTTTACAAACTAACTGAAGTGGTATAAAACCTAAAAAACATTAACCAACATAGTGTAAAAGTTGTCGTCAATAACATTCACCAAATATTTAATTTATAAAATAAAATGTCAAGAACATGTATAAGTATAGTCCATTGTAACGTTACAATAAGACGTTTCGGGTAAAACTTACTCGCACCTGGTGTTTACACCAAACCAATGGATACATGATATGTATTTTGCAAATGAAATTTAATTTTTTAACCATGGTAAATTGTATGCATTCTCATCTAATTAAATTAGTTAACCATAGTGAATTAATATAGTTTGGTGTAAACACCCGGTATGGATAAGTATTTTCCGACGTTTCGTATAGCAACCAAGGGTGGACCTTGTATTGGGGAAAAACTGAATTTAAATTGAAGATGACGTGGCATGACACGTGAACTGGTCAAACAGTCAAAGAACAATAAATTATTAAGAGGCACGGAAAACAATAGGCTCAGGGGAAGGAAGTGAAACAGACACGAGAGAGAATCGAATCTTAGATACGAGTCTCGTGTCTATTCAAGTCATTTATTACCAACGGATAAAAAGGAGCCCTGAAGGCAAGAATCTGATGACAAAAAGTGATCTACGTTTATTATTACCCGATACGTTAGTTAATCAGTATTTAATAGCAATGATTATGTAACGCCTCATTAAATGCTATTTATAATGTAGATCAATATGTTACTCCTTGTCAACTATAAAAGGAGGAAGTTCATCATTTGTAAGGACACATAGAACATTCTTGATATCATATTGAAATAACAAATTCTTATTGCTTTATCTTTACTCTCTGAAAGCCTTTTATTTTGGTCTCTAGATTATCAGTAACCCGATGTCTTCTCTTTAAAATTCAAGCTTTGACCAAATTACATTTTTTGGTTAAAAAAATTGGTTCCGTTACCAGAAATCTGATTATTCATTCTTTCCAAAATACCACTCAACTTTTTGCCAATATGTCAAACAACAATGACAACAATAACGAGGAAAATCAGATCCATGATGATGAACTCAACAACGTTAACGCTCAAGCTTCTCCGCGTGGATCTCGTGAAGAAATTTTGAATGATATGTCTGAACATGTTGACGGAGAAGCTGAAACAAGAGATGAACTTTTAAAGAAAATAATTAACTCACGAATTGATAGAGCCTTGCAAGCTTTAGTTAGTCAATTGACTATTGCACCAGCAATGCCAAACAACAACATGTTGGAAAACCCCCGCTATGGTCTAGTTAATTCTGGCAACGGAGCAACTCTCAGTGACTCGCAAGAAGGAGAACCAGGTAATATAGGTAATTCTCATCTTCAAAATTTGGTACCTTGAAGAAACAACTCAAGGAGCAGAACGAGCGTATTGAGAAAATCCCTGGAATTCCACCTGTGATAAAAGGAGTGGATGTGGATAAATACTCACAACAACATTGGAAACCAAGTGCTGCTCCTCTACCAATTCCAAAGAAATTCAGAATGCCTGACATCCCAAAATATGATGGTACAACGGACCCTCGTGATCACGTAACTGCATTTACAACTTGAGTGGAAGGCAACGATTAGACCAAACAAGAAATTGAGTCTGTGTTGGTTAAAAAGTTTGGGGAGACGCTCAACAAGGGTACATTAACCTGGTATTCTCTTTTACCTGAAAACTCTATAAATTCTTTTGCTGAGCTTGCAGATTCTTTTATAAAAGCACACTCGGGAGCTCAGAATGTTGATAAAGAATGGAGGATATCATCAAAATCAAGCAAGGGAGCTCTAAATTGTTTAGAGATTTCGTTGATAGATTCCAATGTGAAAGAATGATGTTACCTCGTGTACCAGATAATTGGGCAGCAATAACTTTTGCCAGTAATTTGAACGACAAAAGTTCAGAAACCACGAGAAGACTTAAAGAAAGCCTTCATGAATTTCTCGCAACTACTTGGAACGATGTTTATAACATGTATAGTACGAAGCTCAGAATTGAAGAAGATACCGTATCTCAAACTCAACGAGAAGAAAGGAGCACGTCCATAAGATCTGAAATCGCAAAAAGGTCAGGTAAGAACATGTACGATCCATATATGGGACCTGCAGGAAAAGATCCACGTTCTAGGCAACACAATCAACATTATGATCAAAGGTCGAGAGATAGGGGAACCGGATCTTCATCCAGGTTCAAAGGCGATCGAAACAACCAAGAGCCACGAGATGATGATCGGAACTTAATGGCACGATTTGTTGGTTATAGTTTCAATGTAAGTAACTCCGAGCTCGTAGCTGTTCTAAGGAGTATGAGAGATAAGGTACGGTGGGCAAAAGAGATGCGGTCGAATCCAAATAGACGTAACCCAGACCATTGGTGCGAATTTCACAACGACCATGGACATAAATCATCAAACTGCAGATTTCTACAGAGTGAAGTAGATCATTTGTTGAAATAAGGATATCTCACGGAGCTGTTTAGTGAAAAGGGAAATCAAGCCTATATGAAAAACAGGCAGGAGCCACCGAAACCACCTTCACCTAAGAGAACAGTCCACGTTATCAGTGGAGGGCAAGATATATACGGAGTAGCTTACATGGCTTCAAACAAAGTTTCCAAGATGACGATCACACACGGCAAGCGAGTACGGCAAACCTTAGAACATGGGAGTATAAGCTTCGACGATGCAGATACAGAGGGCGTGACTACACGTCATAACGAAGCTTCAGTAATATCTTTAATTATACATGACACTGATGTAAAAAGAGTTTTGATTGATCCAGGAAGTTCTATAAATATCATTCTACTAAGAGTGGTATCGAAATGCAAGCTGAAGATAAAATGATACCAAAGGCGCATGCTTTGTCAGGCTTCGACAATTCAAGTGTGGTAACAAAAGGTGAGGTGATTCTAACGACTTATGTTGTAGGTATTATTAAAGAAACTAAGTTTCAGGTAGTTGACATGGAAATGGAATACAATATAATTATGGGGAGACCATGGATCCACGATATGGATGTTGTTCCGTCAACCTTACATCAAGTCATTAAATTTCCATTACCCTGGGGGATATGTCAAATTCAAGGAGATCAACAAATAGCCAAGAGTATCAATGCAATATTGGATACGAGTACCGCGAGTAAAGATAAATAGCAATAATTGGAAACAATTGAAGGTATCAGCAACCAAACTTCAATTGAAAAAATGGATTTAGATTTGAGGCCCGATGTAATTCAAGAACCTAAAGAACACGAGAACATCAAAACGACAATAGAGGAACTCGATGCTGTGGTGTTATTTGAACAATGGATAGAGAGAATTGTTTATGTAGGAGTCGACCTAAATCCCTACATGCGAGGTATGTTAATTGAATTTTTAAAAGCTAACGTGGATTATTTTGCCTGGTCTCATGCTGATATGATAGGTATTTCACCGGATGTGATGACTCACAAGCTTAATGAAGACCCATCTTTTACTCCAATTAAGCAAAAGAAAAGAAAGCAAGGAACTTTAAAAAATCAAGTAATCCAGGATGAGGTCCAAAAGTTGTTGAAAATCGGGTCAATTTGTGAGGTAAAATATCCTGATCGGTTAGCTAACACGGTGGTCGTACCTAAGAAGAATGGTAAGTGGCGAGTTTGTGTAGATTACACTGATCTAAACAAAGCTTGCCCAAAAGATTCTTTTCCTTTACCCCATATAGATCAATTGATTGATGCAACTGAAGGTCATGAACTAATAAGTTTTTTAGATGCATATTCGGGGTATAGCAAAATTAAAATGGACCCCAGTGATGAAGAAAAAACTTCCTTCATCACAGACCGGGGGACTTACTGTTACAAAGTAATGCCCTTTGGTCTAAAAAATGCTGGAGCAACCTATCAAAGGTTAGTTACCAAAATGTTTCAAGAACATTTGGTAAAAACTATGGAAGTATATATAGACGATATGCTCGTCAAAATCCAGCATTCTCATGACCATATTTCCCATTTGATTGTTGCCTTTGAAATCTTGCAAAAATTTAATATGGAACTCAATCCTGAAAAATGTGCATTTGGAGTGGCTTCAAGAATTTTTTTAGGTTTTCTTGTTTCTAAGCGTGGTATTGAGGTAAATCCTTCCCAGATTAAAGCAATTGAAGAAATACCTGATGTCCTTACCTATGAAAAGGAAGTTCAATAACGGGAAGGATAGCGGCCTTGGGTAGATTTATTTCAAAATCTTCAGAAAAATGCTTCAAATTTTTCTCTGCGCTCAAAAAGTAAGATCATTTCGAGTGGAATGAATATGGTCAACAAGCCTTGATAGATTTGAAAGTTTATTTATCAAATCCTCCTTTACTGGCGAAACCTAAGGAAGGAGAGAAGTTACTAATTTATTTAGCAGTTTCAGAAATGGCGGTAAGTGCAGTCTTAGTTCGTGAGAACCAAGGTAAGAAATATCCAATTTATTATGTGAGTAAAACTTTATTATATGCAGAGACAAGGTATCCACAACAAAAAAAATTAGCATTAGCTCTCATCATGGCATCTAGAAAACTACAACCTTATTTCCAATGCCATCCTATTGTTGTTGTTACTTCTTTCCCTTTACGAAGTATCTTGAATAAACATGAACTATCAGGGAGATTAGCAAAATGGGCTATTGAAATAAGTGAATACGAAATAATTACCAACAACGAACTGCTATTAAATCCCAAGTACTTGCCGATTTTGTAGCAGATTTTAGTCAAGGCATGCATTTAGAAGCAGAAAAAAAAAAGTACAAGTTTTTAATGGTGCTAATCCGGGGACTTGGCTATTATTTACTGATGGTTCATCTATTGTAAAGGGGGCAGGTTTAGGAATTGTTCTTATACCACCTACAGGTGAAACAATTATAAAAGCTATACAATATCACCCTGTAACTAATAAAGAAGCAGAGTATGAAGTTTGATTGCAGGTTTAGAGCTAGCATTAGAACTGGGTATCATGCAAATCGTAATCAAAAGCGACTCATAGCTCATAGTAAATCAAATGTTGGGGACTTACATGGCTAGAGAAACTCGAATGCAAGAGTATCTCGCAAAGGTACGTGAATTAGTAAGATAGTTCCAAACTTGGAAAGTGATACAAATTACAAGAGAAGAAAATTTGGAAGCGGATGCTTTGGCCAATCTCGCATCTGCAGCAGATATAGCAAAAGATGTGAATGCTTCAATCATACATTTGTTCCACTCCGTTCTTGACCCTGATAAAAATGAGGTAATATTTAATTACTTAACATGGGATTGGAGAAACGAAGTCGTGTCTTTTTTGCAGCACGGAATCGTACCAGAAGACAAGGTGAAAACTCATGCACTAAGAAAGAAGGCTGCTCGTTATTGCCTATATCAAGGAAACCTTTACCGTAAAATATTATGTGGACCATTAGCCAGGTATCTCGGACCTTCTCAAACAGAATATGTGATGAGAGAAGTACACGAAGGACATTGATGGGAACCATGCAGGAGGCAGATCACTTGTAAAGACATTGATTCAAGCAGGATATTACTGGCCTAAAATGGAAGTAGAAGCCAATGACTTCGTATCTAAGTGTGACAAGTGTCAAAGGTATGGGAATAACATGCATAGACTAACTGAGATATTACATCCTGTCATAGCTCCGTGGACCTTAATGAAATGGGGAATGGACATCGTAGGACCATTACCCCAAGCAAAAGGACAGGTAAACTTTCTACTCGTACTTACTGATTATTTCACTAAATGGGTAGAAGCAGGACAGTTTAAAAAGGTACGAGAGAAAGAAGTTAAGGACTTCATTTGGAGGAAGATAATTTGCCGCTTTGGTGTTCCTATGGAGATAGTGTGTGATAATGGATCACAATTAGGAGCTCAAGTCACAGAATTCTTTCAAAGCTGGCAAATCAAAATAATTACATTGACACTATACCATCCAGTGGGTAATGGGCAAGAAAAGTCTACAAACAAAGTAATTATCAACAACCTAAAGAAAAGGTTACAAGAATCAAAAGGCAATTGGGCTGAAGTATTACCAGCGGTATTATGGGCATATCGAACGATGGCAAAAACAAGTATGGGAGAAACATCATTTTCAATGGTTTATGGTGCAGAAGCTTTGATACCACTTGAGATAGGTGAACCTAGCACATGACGTGTTCAAGTAGAGGAATACTCGAACAACGAAGAGTTACAAGTAAATCTTGATTTACTTGAAGGGAGAAGAGAAGCTGCGTTGATAAGGATGGTAGCTCAAAAGCAAGTAATTGAGCGATATTGCAATACGAAAGCACGCCTCAGGTTTTTTATAATTGGGGACTTCATGTTGAAAAACGTTTTCCAATCTACAAAGTCAGCTAATTTAGGAAAGCTAAGTCCAACGTGGAAAGGACCTTATCGAATTCGAGAAATTTCGAGGAAAGGAGCATACGAGCTAGAGCCAATGGATGGCAAGATTTTACCTTCAAATTGGAATGTTGTTCATTTAAAGAGGTATTACTTCTAGGGAAGTTCCCTCGGTCAGGTATCGCCATGTTAAATTTTTTTCCTTTGAATTGTTAAAATTATACTAACAATTTTAGATGCTAGGCAAAAATCCTAACTCGTGCCAAATGATGAGTCACGGCCTGCACGGAAAATTGGAATACTCTTAAATTCCTAGCCCATGGTTACATTAATCTGATGGAAATACACAAGGGTTAGGTAGTCTTCATCTATAATCGCACCTTCGAGTCCCATATATTTTTCTGTTTCAGGAAAAGGACCAAAAATTGGGAGCAAATACACAAGTGTTCGAGGCTTCATACTTCACCGCTCAAACACTTGGGGGACTATACTATATATACACGAGAATGTGCAGAAACATGAATATGAGTGCAGAAAAAAAAAATACGAGTGAGGGAAGACAGCAAGAAGTCAAATGTCAAGAAAAAATCACGAAGTAAAAGGCAAAAGCACTCATCATAATGTTCTTTCCCATAAAAACAATGGAATCACCTCTCAAACCCTTCCTAATATAAAAATATATGGTCGTGATTATGTATCAAAAACAGGTTATGAAAAAAAAAACCTTGTATATTTTATAAATCTGTTAAAAGAAAATAGTTGAGAGTAAGCTGTAGATGTACTTAATTACATGTAATAGTCAAGAAACTTATAAAAGTTCATAAATAAAAACTTAACAAAAGTTATTTTATAAGAAACATGTATGTTCATATTTCTTTCATCGTATGATAACACCATTATGAAGTTGAGACATCTTCTTCATTAATTTTCGATAAATAAAAGGGCCCTCTTTTATTTTCGTCGTGATGATAACATATGAGAAGAATTATGAAAGCATTTTCTGAAAAGAATAAAGATGCTAACTTGTTCTCTAAGTCCTAAAAAGAAATATATGTAAAAATGGGGTAAACAGAAAATTGTTCTGCAAAGTCTATAACAAAGTGAATAGACAAGGATGAAATAAAGAAATATTATATAAACTTTTTAGCACAAAAAGCTAAGGGAAAAAACTTAGCTATTACTGTACAGTTGTGTTTTGAAACAAATACCCCATTATAGAAACTAGGGACTTCACTAAAAAGTTACATCATCAAAAATAAACAAAAGAAATAAGTTAAAAAAATTTCACTGGTCACTGAGGAACTTGGAACATTAGAAGTCGCAGCCTCGTTAGGCTCGGTAGAAACTTCTAAAGGAGCAGCAATAGAAGCAGTCTCAGCTGGAGTTGAAGTATCCACATTCTCGAGAGCAGCAGTAGACACGGGGATTTCCGTTCCAAAAGACTGTGCTGTAGATAAATTACCCTCGGTCACCAAAATTGTAACTTCAACAACTTCAGTTGTTGACTCTAAGTTCAAAGGCTCTTCAACCCCAGGAGTTCCGATTGTTGGAGAAGAAATGTCAATTACCTGGTCAGGAGAAGGAATTTCAATAGGTTGCTCATTCTAGTCAATCATGTCTAAAATTTTGGCTAACTCAGATTGCAAGTCAAAGTTTTCTTGAGAAGCCTCCATTAAAGCATCACGATGAGATTTCAAGAAAGCCTAGTTAACCTCATAATTGAAATTCTCTGCTAAAGAATTATAATCCTTCTCCAAGTTTTCATAATCCCTCCCCCGGGTGGCAAGGGTGTTCTTCATCGTTTCTTGCTCAGATAGGTGGGAGTCAAGGGAAGTCTGAAGATTGACACAGGAACTCTCCAACACACGAACCTTATCTGAAGAAATCCTCAAATCAGCCCGAGTCTGGTTCAAAGTTTGCACTAATTCCTTGGCATATTCTTCTTTTTCTCCATTAGTGCTTTGAGTTCTTTGACTTCTTCATTAGCCTTTGACAAAGAATCCTTCAAAATCTCTTTATCCTTTTTTTATTTGGCTCGTGAAAGCCGTGGCAATCCCTAGCTCCGAGGATAAAGCTTAATTTTGTTGTTCAAGTTGAAATTTAGTTGACTGCAACTCTTCAATGCTCCCTAAAGCACATTCGAATTGTTCCTTCCAATTTGAGCCTCAACTTGTGCTTCCTCAGATATTCTTTTAGTATCAGCAACAGCCTTAGCAGACTGACGTGCCTTTTTCTCTAAGATAGGGATCCTCCCCATCAACTAGTCCCGATCAAGTTTGACTACAAACATAAGGCATAAAAATAAAGAAATTAAAGTCAAAGAAAAGTAAATAATCAAGGGTAAGGAAGTTACCTTCAGTGTTGAATAAACTATGTCATTCATCAAGGTATAACAGCTGTGGCTCTGCATCTTTGTTCTCTCCACATCTCCAATAAGATACTCGAGCCAAACATCAGCTCCACCAGTCTTCTTTAATAGACTATGAGTAGCAGGTATTTCAAGTGTAACCTTTCTCATAGCCATACCTTTGGTTTTTGGGCCAGATTCAGAATGAGAAACAGAGGAAAAAGGAATAGTAGAAGGAGAAGTAGTAGAAGAGGTGAAAATAACAGGAGCGGCAGAAAACAAAGCAGGAGCTGAAGAAATAGGCACGGGGGTTGAAAAAGGAACGGGAGGAGAAGTTGAAGGAGCAGTGGAAGATGTCAATGGGAAAGAAACTGGTACGGTTAAAGGAGAAATAGAAGAAACTGGTGAAATAGAAATGGAAGTAGATAAGGGAATTTCATTAAGAACGGGGCCAAGTTCCCCACTTTCAAAACCACTCTCGAAGAGATGGTGAACAGATTCACTCGTGTCTCTAGGTACGAGATCTTCATCGGATTGGATTAAAACAGGCTCGGTAATGGAAGTAACTGCATAAGAAGTAATTGCAGAAGAGGTACGAGCAGGAGAATCTTCAATTTCTTCAACCATAACAACACGTCTCCTAGCTCTTGGTCTAGATACCAAATAGGCATTATCTTCTTCTTCGTTCTTAGTTTCCATTACCATGGTTTTTCTTTTGGCTAAAAGTGTTTTATCCTTGTCCAAATCAAGGGAGGTGTTGGCAGTAGTGCGCATAGCTAAAGCGACATCCGCTGCCATCCCTTTTATTCCAAATCCTGATAAAAAGAAAGCTTTGGATTTATTATTCAGTATTTGTACCTAAAAACATACACGAAAGGAGATACACACCGTGTGTTTTTACAATCCACCCGTGTAAAGAATAAATAGACTTCCAAGTCCTATCTTCCTTAGAAACAATTTTTAGAATTGAATCTACCCAACCACGGAAGTTGGGAATAGGTTCCACATCCCCCATGGTTTCTACAAAAAACCAAAAAAGGGATAAGTTTAAAAATAAAATCAAAATCTTGGAAAATAGATACGGGAAAGGTAAGTAGAAACTTACGTGCAAAATTCCACTTCTCAGGGAAGGGAATGTTTGATTCTCCCAGTAAATCCACTGTACGAACAGCAATGTAACGAAGGTACCACCCACGATCTTTATTGTCATCAGCATTTACCAAAGCTCTCTTACTCCTTGCAGTTAAGGTAAAAACCTCATGGCGTAATAAACTAGGGTGGCACAAATGTATAATATGGGAAAAGGTAAAATTGATTTTTGCCTTAGAAGACAAGAATCTCAAGCAAGCTACAGCCCACCAAACTAAAGGGCCGATCTGAGCAAAGAAAATACTGAAAAATCTATAAAAATCGAGGATAACTAGATCTATGGCCGGTTTGAACCCCAAAGTGAAGGGGTAGGTATAAACAAAGGAAAACTCATTTCTATAGGATGAAATTCTATGGTTTATAGAAGGGAGTGATAAATGAACACTCTCTTTCCAGTTCCAATCTTTTCTAACGATGGGGATTGTGAGTTCAGTTATAAGAGATGGGTAATGATCAGTCTTTTGCAATTTTTCAATTTGTTTTTCAAGGGATGCTATCACTAACAAAAGATAAATCATTTGGTATAATTTCTTCGACTGTGGGATCTATAGAAAGGTCTGAAATTTCTTTACCTTTCGAAGATTGAATTTTAGAAGAGGAACCTTTGATTCCAGAACCAGAAGAAGGAGGTACATAACCAGTTCAACCTCCACGTGTAGATCCCATACTTCGGAGTCGTCCTCCTCTGCCTCTTGAATTTTTGATAGGAGCAGGTGCATTAGGGAATTGATCGAGAAGTAAAACCTTTTTGGGGTTAGGGTTTGGAGATGCCATTGTTAGATAATCTTGAAGTAATTAGAAGTAAAAGAAAGAGAGGAAATGCGAATGCTTGATGGAAATTGATGATGAAGAAGACAAAGAAAGAGTGAATTTAAAGTTTATATGGGAACAACCTTCAAAATTAAGGGGAGCAATGATGGAAAGCCTATATTAAAGATAATCATCACTTCGTAACCAGAAGAAGTTGAACAGGCCTAGAGAAATGGGTACAAAACTACAAATCTAATTAGAAGTTGACACGTGTATAGAGTATTAAATGAGAAAGACAGATGAGACATCGATACTGACACAAGCATTAATTGTGACAAAAATTCTTTTTCAGGATCCACATCCCAATTATTTAATTGATAAATAAATGAGAAGTGGGGGGACTATCTATATTGGGGAAAAACTAAATTTAAATTGAAGATGACGTGGCGTGACACGTGGACTGGTCAAATAATCAAAGAACAATAAATTATTAAAAGGCACGGAAGACAACAGGCACGGGGGAAGAAAATGAAACAGAAATGAGAGAATCGAATCTTAGATAAGAGACTCGTGTCTATTCAAGTCATTTATTACCAACGGATAAAAAGGGGCTCTGATGGCAAGAATCTGATGACAAAAAGTGGTCTACATTCATTATTAAATACCTGATACGTTAGTTAATCAGTATTTAATAGCAATGATTGTATAACATCTCATTAAATGTTATTTATAATATAGATCAATACGTTACTCCTTGTCAACTATAAAAGGAGGAAGTTTCATCATTTGTAAGGATACAAAGAACATTCTTGATATCATATTGAAATAACAAATTCTTATAGCTTTATCTTTAATCTCTGAAAGCCTTTTATTTTGGTCTCTAGATTATCAGTACCCGATTTTTTCTCTTTAAAATTGAAGCTTTGACAAAATTATATTTTTTGGTTAAACAGCCCTATGTTAGGTGTTGGGGATTTTTATTTTTTTTAACTTGTTAATTTTGGTGGTAGGGGATTGATTCACTGGAATCCGTTGTATAACTTTGATATATGGGGACATACATCAAGGACCTCTTAAATATTGTAATGGTATCCCCCCCTCCCCAATCATAAAAGGCGGCATGGTAGATTTTGTTGAATTCCTACTTGCACTTGTCAACTTGGGATCACAACCCAACTCTTGCATTTTAAGTTTTACTTTTATTTTTCATAGTGAACCACATTTACTTTACTGATTTCAAAAAGAAAATCAATTATTGTATAATTTAATACTTGTACATAGTAATCAACTTAATTAATATTATTTTTTTAAGTCCCTCCCTCAAAATACAAAGCTCTAAACTAAGGGTATCAATTGATATTTAAAAACCGATTAAGCCGATCGTACAGAACTGATTTTTAGGTTCTTTTAATAAAATCGTAGACTTTTATATTAATATATAACTGTACCGATAATTAGGGTATGTTTTACTTTATGAAAATAAATCGAAATAATATCGAACCGTACCGAATAAATTTACAATATAAAAAATATTTATATATTAAGTTTAAAAGTAATGAAGTATTAAATTTTTTCTGAGGCCTTTTCATCATGAAACAGTTACAAGTCAACAAGTAATTAAACTCAAAATCCTAATTCTCAAACCTATTATGCTACTCCAATTGAAATTAAATTATTTTCATCATATTCACTAGTAAGACACAAGGTATTATAGAGATTATGAGTAATAAATCATAATGTATTCAATATGTTTTCTTTCCTATAATTTTGATTTATCTTTTTGAACATTTAATCTTCTATAGTCTTTATTCTTGAATCGCTGCTCAATTAATATCTTTCCACTCGTGTGATTTATATTTTTTTGTGTTTTCTTAGTTTCTTTTACCCTGATGTAGAATAGTTGATGGATCTATACTCTAGACATTTTTTATATTTTCTTAATTTATCGCGTTTACTAAACTGTAAAAATATCTAGAGAGTTTTGCTAAGTCCAATAAAAGTATATATGCTATTGCATTCTGCTTGTACTAGTAATTTTTACATGATATTTTAAGAAAATTACTGAATATTTACCAAACCGTACCGATACCAAAGAGAAACCGATGTAACTATGACGGTTTTGAAAAGTCTAATTTTGGTTATAGATAATAAAATAACCGAAAAATGGGTATGGTATAAATTTCATAAAAGAACCAGTCGAACCGACCCATTGACACTAGGGATGTACAAGTAAAATCGACAAACCACACCAACCTGATAATCCAAGTCAAACTGAGAAAAAAATCTGACTATGGTTTGGTTAGACTTGGTTTAGTGTTGGAAAAAAAATCGACCATATTTAGTTTGGTTTGATTTTAACTAAAAAAATCAAATCGAAACCAAACCAACCCGACATTATATGCATACATTTTAAATATATTTAATACATAAAAATATTTAGTTTATAAATATTTCTTAAAAAAATTCATAACTTTATCTTTTTACGTATTATTTCAAGCTCGGACTTATAATTATTGGATGATCCAATAAGTTACAGTCCATAAATATTAGTAACTCAAATAAATCCAAAATCAATATCAAATTGATACTAATGCCATTAGAAGACATTCAATTCAATTGTACTATGAATAAAAATAATGTTGGATATTTATCTTTTACTTTTTCCGTGATTTAGATAAAATGCACAACTTATTTTTCTTTTAGTGTTTAGTCATGTAAATAATAGTACCTATCAGTCATACTTATTTTTTCAACTTATTAGTAATTTTAAATTATGTTTGTTTTCATTATGGCTTATTAATAATACTTATTTTATGCGATTTTATTATTTTTATTGCTAAATATTTTAGTATAATGGCATGATTCATCTCATATTTATGTTATTTTATTAAAAAATACCTAATATAGTTCTATCTTACTAGGTTACAGAAATATCTGGAGCACAAATTCTATATTTTGTGCTATGAAAATTTTATATAAAAAAACTATTAAAAAAATCCGAAAACCCGAGAACAATCGAGATTGAAAATCCCGAATTTATTCATTTGATTTGGTATTTAGATTTAATAACCCAATACAATTGGTTTGGTTGGTAATTAGAAAATATGAACAACCCGACCTATGTACACCCCTAATTGACAACCCTACTCTAAACTGTAACTCCTCTTTCTAAAAATAAAATATTTTAAAAAATCCCTTGCTTTTATATATATATATATATATATATATATATATATATATATATATATATATGTGTGTGTGTATATATATATATATATATATATATATATATATATATATATATATATATATATATATATATATATATATATATATATATATATATATATATATATATATATATATATGTATATATGTATATATAATTACTTTAAAAAAGTAGCAACATCTCTTATTTAGCAAAGATCACTGAGAGTTTATATTTGTTGATAAATTATCATGATCGTTAAGGTTTTAAGGAGTTGTGTTGGCCCAAGTTTCAGTTGAAGTTTTGAAGATTGACAAATGAACTGAAAGAAGGACCTGGTCCATCTTGTATTACACAGTCTGAATCAACAAGGGCACATGCAGAGCACGTGAGGAAGATAATGCACCAAAGATCACGCATCAATATCTTCTGATCATAATCAAAAAGATTACATTGGGATAAGGAGGACAGTCTCCTTATGTGAAGAGAACTTAATCCTAAATTAGGATAAGGGTTGGAGTTTGCATTGGGCAAGGACTCGAATCGTGAACGGATAATAAGTGGAGTCTTAATCAAACTCTAATTGCTAACTCAATATATGATTGAGTTATTTCTCTTTTATAGGCAACACACACAAGCAGAAGTAAAAGAATTTTTGAGAGCTAAAGAGCGAGTCTGATTAGCAAGCAATATATGCAAGTTACAAGTGTGGACGCCTACAGCTACATGAACCTAAAGAAGAACCAATTCCATCTGATCGTTCTATTGTAGTAGGTTTTATATTGTACCTTTCAGCTAAGTTAGAAGCATTTGTATTAGCTACATTGTGTCATCAAGTTAGAGTTAACTTGATAGTGTCGCAGCAGCCGAGGCTGTGTGCCACACTGGGATTAGAGTTTAATCCTTAGGTTTGCAAGAGTTTTGTAAATGCTGTTTTTGGCTTATTATTTTAGTGGAGTTTGGAAAAATCCTACCGAGTAGTAGGTCGTGGGTTTTTCACCATTTGAGCCAGTTGTTTTCCACGTAAAAATTGTTGTGCACTTTACTTTTAGTTTTATATTTCCGCAAACTGCAGTAGTTAGAACACTTAGAAGAACAAGGTTCTTTTAACGCAAAAAATTAGGTACCACACAAATCACCCCCTGTTGTGTGGTATTGACGTTTATTCACTTCAATTGGTATCAGAGCAAGTTATCCTTGAAGAGGTTAACAACTTAGGAAAAAGATCAACATGAATGCACCACCTGGGAACTGGGAAGGACAGTCTACTGCAAGGCCTCCACTCTTTAATGGGCTCTATTATTCTTGGTGGAAAAATAGAATGAGAGAACACATCATGGGTGAAGATTATGAACTATGAGACATCATCACTAATGGTCCTCTTGCTACAACCAAGAAGAATGGTGAAAGAATGGATGTTCCAAAAATTAGAGCAGATTGTACTGTTGATGATCCAAGGAAATGGGAGAAAAATGCTAAAGCCAAGAAATGGCTAGTGTGTGGACTTGACCTTCATTAATACAGCAGGATTCAGGGATGTACAATTGCCAAGGAAATTTGGGACACTTTACAAGTGGCTTATGAAGGAACACCTCAAGTTAAGAGGTCAAGAGGTACTCTACTGTATTCTCAATATGAGAATTTTACTATGAAGGATGGTGAAACTATCCAAGAGATGTACACTAGGTTCACTACATTGACAAATGAACTTGAGTCTCTTGGAAGGGTTATTTTGGAAGAAGATAAGGTAGAGAGGATTCTAACTAGAGTTTTTTCAATCTCATATGAAAGTAAAATTACTGCCATTCAGGAATCCAAAAATATTGCTACCCTGAAATTGGATGAAATAATTGGAAACTTGACTGCTTATGAATTGAGAAGGAAAACCTATGAAGATGGATGCTCCAAAGAAAGAAAGAAGTCTGGCTCTTAGAATCTAAGAAGGATCAGCTGAAGATGATGAAATGGCAATGATAACCAGAGACTTCAAGAAATACGTTATGAGATGCAAAGGCTCTTCAAGAGGATCAACATTCAACAAACCTATGGCTCCTAAGAAGTAGACAAATGATGGTTGCTTTAAATGTGGAAAGACTGATCACATGATAAAGAACTGCCCTCAATGGGAGATTGAGTGGAAGAAAGAAAGGGCAGAAAGAAGGAACAGGTTCAACCAAGGAGAAACAAAGGTACCACCAAGGCCATGGTTGCTGCATGGGGAGATACGCCAGATGAAGACTCGGAAAATGAAGCTGAACTGAGCAAGCTCTTATGGCCATCGGAGAATCAGAAGATGAACAGGAGATAAGTATTTTACACCTTAATGAAAAAATTAAATTCCTATCGAAAGAAAAATTGGTTGAACTCTTGATGGACTTCATAGATGAGTCTGAAATAATAAATAGTGAGAAAGATATTCTGTCTAGGGATTGTGCAATACTAGAAGAAAAATGCTAAAGACTAGAATCTAGGGCTAATGAGAGTAATAACTTAAATGGTGAGTTGAAGAACTAGGTTCTTCAACTGGAAAACAATTTCCTAGAACTCAAGTCTGAAAATTTGAAACAAACAATAGGGACAGGAAAGAAAAAGGCTGATCAATCATTTCTCACACTAGAAGAAAATTTAGGAACAATGAAAAATGAGTTGTATAAGAAAGATGAATCAATCAAGGTCCTTAAAGAAGAATTAGGAAAGGTGAAGCATGAACTAGACAGAACATGCAAATGGAACAAGTCTTCTGATGCACTCTCCTGGCTGCAAGAGCATCACAGCAGCAACAAGAGAGGACTTGGGTTTGGGAACCAAGCTCCAAAATGGGATCCCAAAAACAAGTATCTCACTCTCCCTGAGAACAAAATCTGTACACATTGTGGAAAGACTGGCCATTACAAAAATGAATGTAATGCAAAAGAAAAGGCCATTCAAAGAAACACAAACTTCCTTGGTGGGCAAAGAAAAATCTAATTCATCCTTTTTCCCATAGAAAGGGACCAAAACTAGTTTGGGTTCCTAAGACTAACCCCTGATTTCATTTTGCAGGTCCAAGTGAAAGGAATTAGCCAAATTTGGTACATGGATAGTGGCTGCTCAAAACATATGACTGGTAACAAGGACTAGTTTCTTTCACTTGAGAACCTAAGAGGAGGCAATGTCTCCTTTGGAAACGGAAAGAAAGGTGAGATCATTGGGGTTGGAAAGGTAGGAAAGATAGACTCCCATTCCATTGAGAATTTTTACTTGATAGATGGCTTGAAATATAGCCTGATAAGTGTGTCACAACTGTGTGAAAGAGGTAATCTAGTGGCTTTCACTTCCCTAATATGTTTTGTGATTAACCTTACTACAGACAAGATTATTTTGCAGGGAAGAAGAGCTAACACTATGTACATTGTAGATTTGTCAACTCTTTCTGAAAATGAACTCACTTGTCTGAGTGAGATAATAAATGATCCCCTCCTTTGGCACAAAAGACTTGGTCATGCTAGTCTAAACCAATTAAAAAAAATTAGTCTCCAATGAATTAGTGATAGGGCTATCTAATATCAAGTTCAAGGAAGACAGTTTGTGAGGCATGTGGAAGGGGGAAGCAGGTTAGGTCATCTTTCAAATCAAAGAAAATGGTAAGCTCGTCCAAGTCGTTGGAACTGGTTCATATGGATCTCTGTGGTCCTATGAGAAACATTAGCAGAGGTGGTAAGAGATATGTCATGGTGTTGGTTGATGATTACTCTAGATTTACCTGGGTGCTATTTCTAACTTCTAAAGATGAAGCATTTGAAATGTTCACAACCTTTGTTAGAAAAATCCTGAAACAATTAGGAAATCAACTTGCATCCATTAGGTCTGATCATGGAACTTTGAAAATGGTAAGTTTTCTGAATTTTGTGATGAAAATGGAATAGATCGTAATTTCTCGGCCCCTAGAACACCTTAGCAAAATGGGGTAGTTGAAAGGAAGAACAGGACCCTCGAGGATATGGCAAGGACCATGTTACTTTCAAGTAAACTACCTCATAGCTTTTGGGCAAAGGCAATAAATACAACATGCTATATAATAAACAGGTGTATGACCAGACCACTGGTATAGAAAACTCCTATGAGTTACTTAAAGGGAGAAAACCAAATATATCCCACCTAAGGGCCTTTGGTTGCAAGTGCTATGTGCACAATAATGGCAAAGATTCCCTTGGTAAGTTTGATCCCAGAAGTGATGAGGGATTATTCTTGGGATATTCTTCACATAGCGAAGCTTATAAAGTATTTAATAAAAGAACTCTATGTGTAGAAGAAAGTGTACATGTCATTTTTTATGAAACTAACACTCTTTCTGAGAGTCAGGAACATGAAGATGAAGACAACTGATTGAAGCCACAGCACCAGTCAAGGAGGCATCCAAGGAAGAAACGGGTGATGGAACAGGTCCTTTTACCCTGGGCAATCTGACAGGGGGAACAAAATTGAGAGGAAATGCACAAAATTCTCTAGAGGGACCTGTACCTGAACTTGTGCCTCTACAACAAAATAATGAAGGAGAAGCTAGCAGAAATCAGCTGGTGGGAAAATCTTACAGGTACCTGATTTCTCACCCCATTGAGAACATAATCAATGATCACACATCTGGAGTCTAGACCAGATCACAACTGAATAATCTGTGTGCATTTGCTGCCTTTTTGTCCCTAATTGAACCTAAGAATGTGAGTGAAGCTCTACAAGATGCTGACTGGATAAATGCTATGCAAGATAAACTCAATCAGTTTGAAAGAAGAAAAGTTTGGCACTTGGTTCCAAAACCTAAGGACGGGTCAGTTATTGAGACAAAATGGTTCTTCAAAAACAAGCTGGATGAAGATGGAACAGTTACAAGAAACAACGCAAGGTTGGTGGTTCAAGGTTATAGTTAAGAGGAAGGCACTTACTATGATGAGACTTTTGCTCCAGTTGTCAAACTTGAAGCAATAAGACCTCTCATAGCCTTTGCAGCACATATGGAATTCACTCTTCATCAAATGGATATGAAAAGTGCCTTCCTATATGGTTATCTCAAAGAAGAAGTGTTTGTGAAGCAACCTCCTGGATTCGAAAGCAAAGAATGTCCTGATCATGTATACAAACTAGACAAGGATCTTTATGGCCTCAACCAAGCCCTAAGAGCTTGGTATGAAAGATTGTCAAAATTCTTTCTGGAGCATGGGTACAAAAGAGGTAAAATTTATAGTACTTTGTTCCTAAAAGAAAGGGGCAAAGATCTTCTAGTTGTTCAGATTTATGTCGGTGACATAATTTTTGGGGCCACTATAGAGAGGTTGAGCAATGATTTTGCAAAAATAATGGGCAGTGAATTTGAAATGAGTATGATGGGAGAACTCAATTTCTTCTTAGGGTTGCAAATCAAAAAAAGTCCAAATGGTACTATGATTCATCAACATAAGTACACAAAAGAACTGATCAAGAAATTTAAAATGGAAGAATCCAAATAAATAGATACTCCTATCGCAACTGCCACAAAGTTAGATGCTGATGAACATGGTTCATCAGTTGATCAAAAGTTGTACAAGGGTATGTTTGGTTCACTTTTGTATCTTACTGCCAGCAGACCTGACATTGTTTTCAGTGTAGGACTTTGTGCTCGTTTCCAAGCAAATCCAAAGGAGTCACACTTAACTGCAGTCAAAAGAATATTAAGATATGTAAAAGGCACAACTGATATGTGCTTGTGGTATCCAAAAGGTAGTAAATTTGACTTAATTGGATATGCTAATGCTGATTATGTAGGTTACATAGTAGACAGGAAGAACACTTCAGGTATGGCCCACTTCCTAGGATATTGTCTTGTATCATGGGCTACCAAAAAGCAAAATTCAATTGCCCTCTCTACTGCTGAAGCTGAGTATGTTGCTGCCGCATCATGTTCTGCTCAGTTACTATGGATCAAGCAACAATTGGTAGGTTTTAGAATTGAAGTGGGATGCATACATACTTTGTGATTACACTAGTGCAATTAGTATGAAAAAGAACCATGTTCATCATAGAGGACTAAGCGCATAGATGTTAGACACCACTTCTTAAGGGACAACTATGAAAAGGGGCTAATTTCTATAGAATTTTGTGCCACTGATAAACAAATAGCTGACATCTTCACAAAGGCACTAAGTAGAGAAAACTTTGAGAGGAATAGGTTGGAATTAGGGATGATTACTATAAACTGAGAGGTCATGTTCAGAATGCACAATGAAAAAAAAGAGAAAAAAATGAAAAAAATATTTTTTTTGGTTAGTAGTTCTTAAATCTGTGAATATTAGACTAATTCCAATCGTCTCAAAAATTTATCCGTTGGAAGCTAATTGAACCAGATTCTTGAAATTAGAATTCTAAGGAATAACGGAACTCTTTTCCTAAACCTTAGAAATTTTAATTAATAAGGAGACCAGAGATTGGCCCTGATTAGACTCCTACTGATGCCTGAAAAGTGCCTTTTCTGATGCAATAATTACCCTCTTTAAAAGGCCTCTTAAGTCACCTCATAACCATCATTAACCTCTAATATCTATGATCATCTCCTCCATCTCCAAAACCCTCAAAAATTTCTCAAATTTTCTTTGAGTCTTCCAAAAATCCACCACCCAAAATGACTAATCCTCAAGATAATCCAGGAACCCCATCACCAGTGTCACCCAACACCACCTCATCCTCTACTCCTCCTGTTGAACCCCCAAAACACAGGTTTCGTCGACAAAAATGATAGCTAGAAAAGCAGTGGCTACAAAACATTTAAGAAAATCTTTAAACTAGAAGCTAAAAGCAAGTCAAAAGAAGAAACCCCAAGCAAAGGTCACTGAGTCCAGCTCTGAGTCAGACCAATACATTTATGCAAGCGAGGGATATGAACCTGGGTCTTCTCAAAACTCTCCGCCTCAAGAAAATCCAACAGAGGTAAAATCTTGTTTTGTGTCAGTGGATGTAGGTGAAAAGGAAGAGAATATATAATTTTTGGTAGGGGAAGTTAAAAACATTTCTTGGTATAAGTCTATAGAACACTTAAAGAAAAGGAAGAAAAGGGTGTTGTCTATCTGTGGAAGTGGGGGTAATGGGGTATCACACATAGGGGGAAGTGAATCTGGGAAAGCTGATGAGGGGTTGGTAGACTTAAGTAAACAAATTGGTCCAATAGTGGAGGAGACATTGGCTGATCTAATAAAAAGTTGGGGGATAGCTATGACCCCAAGAAACGGAAGTCATATTCCCTTAAAACTCCTACTATTGCAAAACCTTCAAAGAAGTCCAAAACTGTATCTCCCAAGGTTGCACCTAGGGCTAGAACAACAAGAAGCAAAGTGAGAGAAAGTGAAGCTAAGTTAAAGAGGGCTCTGGAAGAAAGTAAGAAGAAAAGACAATAGAAAGGAAAGGGAAGGTTGGTGAGAGTTCATAAACTGTGGCTGAGGAGGACAACGAGGTGATAGAACAGGTCCATCCAGCAAAACAAACTTAGAAGGCTTCTATTGCAAAATCCAAGGAGACTAAGACTTCTTCCATGAAGTCTTCCAAAGTTGTACCTGTTGATTCTTCCTTGGCAAAGAGAACAAGATCTGCTACTAAAGGAAAACAGGTGAAAAAGGTTGTAAGAAGAAGAAAGTGATGAAGAAGAAGATAATGATTCTGAAAGTGAACAGGATAGATTTTCCAATTTTGGCAAGAGAAAATTTTTTGAAGGGTAGGCTGTTGAAATACCTGGAGGAGCCAGGTATGTTAAGGCTTCTAACATCTCTGGAAGCTCAAGGGTGGAAGGACATGGTCCTTCAGTTGAATGGGAAACTAGCTTGAAAGGAATTGGTGGAGTTTATGGCAAATAGGGCAGTGAAAAATGGTGCGGTGACAAGCTCTGCTAAGGGAGTCAAGGTAAAATTTGATGCTAAAAAGCTTGGAGAAATTCTAAACATCCCTTGTGAAGGATATGATGATTACACAAGGCAAATATGGCCTTGTTTGGATGGGCTACCCTCAGAGCTGCAGATTACTAGAAACTTCTGTGATACCACATCAGAGGAAGAAGTGCTAGGGGCAATGCCAGTACAAAAGAGTGAAATGAGGCCTGAACACAAGGTGCTCTTTGAGTTTGTCAAAAAATGCATGTTGCCTAGACATGAAAGAATGCACACTGCAAATTATATGGACCTTGTTCTCATGAAGTGCTTGACTAAAAGCAAGATAATCAACTGGCTTGTGTTCATGGTGAAACTGCTGGAAAGGATAATCAATGGTTCCAAGGCCCATGCCATTCCCTATGGGTTTATTCTGACTATTGTGCTTGAACCTCTACATGTTCCCCTGAAGAATTGGGAGATGGAATCTAGCAAGGAACACTTTTGCATAAAGACCCTTCAAAGTTGTGACTATCTGCTTAGCGTTGTTTCTGTTAAACCTGGTTCATCAGCTAAAACTCCTGTCACAACAAAATAAGGTCCCTAGTTCAGGAGGTTGGACTGAAGGATGCTGAAATTGCTAGGCTTAAGGCCAGGGTGGCAGAATTGGAGGAAGAAAGAAATGGACTTAGAGTTGAGCTTGCCAAAGAATATAAGAAGAATGAAGGCATGCTACAACAAATGCTTAATCTGCTAAAAGTCCAACCCTCTAGCTCATCCAAGCCTTAGGAGTCATGTGTTAGTTCCAGTCTAGTTTCCCCCCTCGGTGACAAGTTTATTTGGTTCATGATCTGGTTTTTGTTTTTTGCTCATGGTTGGAAGTTTATGTTTCTTTTTGTGTACTGCTTGGTAGGAACATTTCTGAATCAAAGAATGAAACTTTTCTTGTTTTTGTTAATCTTGTTCAATATAGTTATTTTTGAGAAGATTTTTGATTAACTAGAACATATGTTCACTTGCAGTTTCCCCAGAGGCCATGAGTAGATATTAACTTTGATTATTCATATCGTTTATGCAACTTTTCGATGACGCCAAAAGGGGGAAGATATGTGCTTAAAATGTTTTTTCTGAACAAGTGATGTTTATGACCTAAATCTGACCTCCTTAACGATAAGTTAAATGATCTTCTAAGTTTTTATTTCAGCTAAGTCTACAGGTTCCTTATCATAATAAGCACAGAGTTTATCATCATCAAAAAGGGGGAAATCCTTGGCCCATGTTTCAGTTGAAGTTTTGAAGATTGACAAATGAACTGAAAGAAGGACCTGGTCAATCTTTTATTACACAGTCTGAATCAACAAGGGAACATACAGAGCACGTGAGGAAGATAATGCACCAAAGATCACGCATCAATATCTTCTGATCATAATCGAAAAGATTGCGTTGGGATAAGGAGGACAGTCTCCTTATGTGAAGAGAACTTTATCCTAAGTTAGGATAAGGGTTGGAGTTTGCATTGGGCAATGACTCAAATTGTGAACGGATAAGAAGTGGAGTCTTAATCAAACTCCAACTGCTAACTCAATATATGATTGAGTTATTTCTCTTTTAGAGGAAACACACACAAGCATAAGTAAAAGCATATTTGAGAGCTAAAGAGCGAGTTTGATTAGCAAGCAATATATGCAAGTTACTAGTGTGGACGCCTACAGCCTCATGAACCTAGAGAAGAACCAGTTCCATCTGATTGTTTTATTGTAGTAGGTTTTATATTGTACCTTTCAGCTTAGTTAGAAGCAGTTGTATGAGGTACGTTGTCTCATCAAGTTAGAGTTAACTTGAAAGTGTCGCAGCAGCTAAGGCTGTGTGCCACACTGGGATTAGAGTATAATCCTTAAGTTTACAAGAGTTTTGTAAATGTTGTTTTTGGCTCATTGATTTTAGTGGAGTTTGGGAAAATCCTAATGAGTAGGTCGTGGTTTTTTCACCTTTTGAGCCAGGTTTTTCCACGTAAAAGTTGTTGTGCACTTTACTTTCAGTTTTTATATTTCCGCAAACTGCAGTAGTTAGAACACTTAGAAGAACCAGGTTCTTCTAACGCGAAAATTAGGTACAACACAACCCCCCCCCCCCTCTTGTGTGGTATTGACGTTTATTCACTTCAAGTTTCAAGCCGAAATTTATATTATTAGTATTATCTAAAGATAGCATACACCCTGCGTTGCACTCAAATTCTGGGTCTGGAAACAACATACTACTTAGATAAGGTTCCACATGTATTCTTACTTGTGACAATTGTAAAGACTTACCTGATTGGATTTGAGTGCGGGGGGCGGGTGTATTCAAGAAAATCTTATATATCAGCTGACAGCTTAGACTCCACAACAACAATGTCATTACATTGTAAATGTTATGATATATATCCCATTATGTTGGATGTCTACTCTTCTTTCATGATCTTCATCTCAAATGTTTAATGACATATTCAATGACATATTTTGTATGTTCAATGACATATTCCATGACATATTTTGTATGTTCAATGACATATTTCATGACATATTTTCTTCACTATTATGCCTATATAAAGTCTTGTAATAGATAGGAAAATACACACAATTGAAGAAGAAATAATAATTTATCTTCCTCTCTTTCTCTATATATCTCTTGGTTTGTTTATGCTTGTTCTATATTGATATTTTGAGTTATATTTTATAATATGCTATTAGCACGAGGCTCTACCATCTTAAGAAGATCTTTGAGAAAATTAAAGTATAATTTTTTTCAAATTTGTATTTTTTAATTATGTTTGATATTATGAAAAGAAAGTTTGTTGCCCTTGAAATTTTGGGCAGGAACTATATGACATAAGTATTGGATGCTAAAATTCATTTAGATGCAATGGGTCATGGAGACGCAATTAGAGATAAAGATAAAGCATCTACCCAAGACTGTGCTAAGGCCTTAATTTTCGTACGCCATCACCTTGATGAAGGGTTGAAAATTAAATATCTCACAGTGAAAGATCCACTTTTTTTGTGGAATGGTTTAAAGGAAAGATATGAAAATTTAAAATTGGTCACTCTTCTACAAGCACGATATGATTGGGCTCATCTTAGGCTCCAAGACTTTAAGTCTGTTTCTGAATATAATTGTAATGACCGACCGGACGTTTTGTGCTTTTGCACTCTGATTGCCAATTCTCGGGCATGACTTGCCCCTTGTTATGCCATATGACTGATGTATATTGGGCTTTTGGTTTTCGAAAAAATCGAAAGGAAGTTGAAAGAATAGTCTCAGTTGAAAGCTTTGAATTTGAAAGGTATGACCTAGAGTTGAATTATGTGTATATGAGATCGGATTAGAATTTTTATAATTTGTCTAGATACGTTAGGTAATTTATGACTTAGGAGCGCGATTGAAATTGATTTTGGAGGTCCAGTGGAATTTGGCTTGAATTGGCGAAAGTAGTATTTTGGCGATTTTCGGTTGATAGGTGAGATGGTGATCCGAGGGTTAGAATAGAATTCCAAGAGTTTTTTTAGCTTCTTTATATTATTAGGGATGTGTATGCAAAATTTCAGGTCATTCGGACAGCGTTCGGTCAGGTTTTCTATCAAAATTGTGTTTCGGAAGTTTTAGAAGAACGTATGCTTGAATTTGATGTAATTTGGTGGTTTTGATGTTGTTTGAGGTGTTTTGATGATTGGAACAAGTTTGAATGATGTATTAGGAGGTGTTGATTCTTTTGGTTGAGGTCCTTGGGTCCTCGGGGTGAATTCGGATGGCTAATCGGGATGTTTCAGACTTTGAGAATTGCAGAAATTGCTCCAGCTATTGCAGGGGCATTTTGGCCTTCGCGGTCGCGAGTGATAGTAGGCTATTTAGTCGATGTTGACATTAATATAGCCATACCTTTTTGTTGTTTTGTATATAAATTTTCAACAGAAGCTCTAAATAGTGTTCTTTTGTTTTACATGAAATAATATATGAAAGGAAGCAACATTTAGTGTTTTAAAGGTGATATAGTGAAGAAAACACCCACTCGAGAAGTAAACGAGCATGAAGAAGCAAAAATATCCTAAGAAATAAGGCCACCGTGACTGCGGTGAACCACGGCAGATGAATAAAGCAAGGCAAAAAGTCAGCTTTCACCGCGATCGACCGCAATTGGCCGCGACTGCGGTGCACTGTTTGTTCGGCTAGAAAGTTTGAAGACCAAAGTGTAAAATTGGGAAAACTTTTGTAAAAACCCTCATAAGGTTTAGAAACTTGCCCAACTAGGTCTAAGCTTGATTTGGAGATTACTTTGGCAAGAAGAACAAGTGTGAGAGATCACCCAAAAACATCATAGTTTTTATTCTCTTCTATTTTTCTTGCAATTTTTCCCATTATGAATAATCTATTAGTTTTATCTTCCATTTTTATGAGTAGCTAAATACTTTTATCTAAGTTTTTGATGAAACCCGTTGGGCATGACTTGGTTGTTATATTAATATAGTTGGAATTGGTTGTTAATCTCTATTTTTTCATCTATGTTTTGATTGTGATTAGTTGAAAGGGCCTCAATTATATGTTCCTATTTAGTATGAATCTGCTTGAGAGAAAGTGCATATTTAGGTGATTGTATGAACAACATCACTCCCGGATTATAGACGAGAGTCATACACGAGGGTTTAGATGCTGGATTAGAGATAATGATACCTCAGGTGCAACCTAAGTGAACCATATTGTGAATCTAGCTACCGCATCTTGAGAAAGTGTGTCTAGTAAATTATCATAATTACTTGAAAACGATTTATAGTTGGAGCATTCATGATTGATAGAGACAACTACATCATAGTTATAAGACATATACAATCACCAACGGGGGAAACCATTACCTTATACCTTATTCCAACTGTTTACACATCAAGTGTAGTTAATTTTTAGCTGTTAATTATTTTCAGTTTTTAGTTGCTAGAAATATCATCAATTATGAATTACAAAGTTTGGGGAAATTGATTTAGTGAATTTAGTAAGTATGAAAAAAGTAATTGATAAGTTAATTCTCTATGGTTTGACTCTGGGCAGAATTACTCAGGCTATATTTGCTACGTCTGAGTGTGTCTTTTTATAAGGCATAGTTTGGTGTTATCAAATTTTGGCATTGTTGCCGGGGAGTTAACGGTGTGATCATTTACAATTTAAAGAAGTACAAAAATTCTAAGTGTAGTTAGTTTTCTCCATACCCAATATTTTTATTGAAATTCTAACGTTTGAACTCTTGTGGAAAGCAGGTGTATGCCTAGAAGTTCTTCGAGGACTGGGGAACTTCTAGAAGGACTCTCAGACCCGAAAAAATATTCAGGGCATTGAACCATGCCAACAAAAGACTTACACAATCTCAAAAATCACACCAACTCAAATTTGACATGGGTAACGTAGATAACGTCAACGGAAATGTCAGGAATGAGCTAGCTGACTTAAATGTCAGAGGGGTGGCACCTCTTGTGCCCGGAGCTTTTATGACTGGGCATAGCCCACATCTGATAATCTGGCCACTGCCATAGATGTGCCATCCATTCAAGCGGAGATATTCGAGACCACCAACAACATGTTGCATCTGCTGCAAATAAGAGACTGTTCCCCGGGTCACACATTGAAGACCCGCAACAACACTTGAAAAACTTTCTGTCAATTTGTATGACCCAAAGGTAGCCAAATGTGACTCTGGAAGCTATCAAGCTGCTACTATTTCCATTCTTAGTAACTAGGGAAGCTCAGACTTGGCTAAATTTGCTCCCTATCAACTCTATTACCACCTGGGAGGAATTAGTCAAGCAGTTCCTGAACAAGTTCTATCTACCTAACAAGACTGGAAAACAAATTGATGATATATTGCAGTATAGGCAGCAGCCCACTGAGTCCTTGCAAGAACCTTGGGAAAGCTTTAAAGGGATATTAGTAAAGTGTCCTCACCATGGAATTCCAGACCAGATGCTCGGCTAAAGATTCTACATGGGGCTAGCTGACCATTTGAAAACAAATGTGGATGCTTCAGCTAGAGGTGCATTTTTAAGTAAAACATTCACTGAGTGCAAAATCCTTCTTGATAAGATATCACAAAATTCGAGGTGGGTGACTAGAGGTATAACACTGGTGCTCATAGTGCATTCAGTTATTTTCTACCCAGATGATTTGCATGCAGAGAACATGGCCACACTCATGACCTATATGAGCATATTGACAAAGAAGATTGATGAGATTGGTACAAAACAGGTGCACATTATTGATACAACAAATGGGGGACTATGTACACATTGTATTAATCAGTCTTATGTGTTTTCATGGAGGGAGAAGGTGAAAATCAAGGGGCAATGGAAGATATGAATTATGTCAACAACTATGGGGGTCAGAGGAAAGGAGCAGCAAAATCAGCAGTACATGCCTAATATGCAACAGCCTTTGGGTATGCCCCCCTAAAACCAATTGGTACCAGTACCATATCAGAAACCACGGGGCTATCCATAGCATAATCAGCAACAATTGACATACCAACCAACCCCTCAACAGCAAGATAACAACATGGTAGAATCAGGGGTATGCTTTAGGAACTCATTGGGTTAAATAATAAAGTGCAAAAAAAATTGGCAGTGCTTATTCAGCCATAAAGAATATTGAAATGCAGCTGGGTCAGCTGTCCACAGCTTTGAACAACCATCCTCGGGGAACTTTTCCTGCAGACATAAACATAAATCCTAAGGAGCAAAACCTGAATCACCTAGTGGAAGTAAGTCTCCGGAATGGGAGAGATTTAGATAGAGAGCAGGAAATTTCACAAGCCAACAAGGATACTACACCAGCCACTCCATTTCAATTAGAGGTAGAGGAACCAACATAACTTACTAAAGTGTTGGTTGAGCAAAGTCAGGAGGAAAAAGGCAAAGAAAAGATGAATGAGCAAGTTACAGAACAAATGGCACCTCTTGTTCCAAAAAATTCTAACAGAGAGAAGACAACAAGCAATGAACAAAGGGTGATACCTGCACCCTTCCCTTAGAGACTGGTCAAATAAAAGAAGGCAGACCAATAGAAAACATTCATGGAGATGCTGCGTCAAATTCAGTTGAATATACCTTTAATGGATGCTTTTAGGGAGATGCCTGGTTATGCCCAGATGATGAAATATCTAATGTCACGAAAGTTTGATTTTCATGATCTATCCACTGTAACTCTGACACGGACCTGGAGCGCAGTGGCGATGGCTCAAAAGATGTCTGATCCAGGTAGCTTCACTATTCCATGCACAATTGGAAGTTATGCCTCTTCAAAGGTGTCGTGTGATTTGTGAGCCAACATAAATCTTATGCCGCTGGCTGTATAAACCAAACTGGGCATTGGCAGAGCTAGGCCAACTTTGATGCTGCCATAGCTGGCTGACTTCACAGTGAAGATGCCCACTGGTATTCTAGATGATGTGTTGGTGTAAGTGGGGAAGTTCGTGATCCCTGCAGACTTTGTTATCCTGGATTGTCAGGTGGATAAGGAGATACCTCTTATTTTAGGGAGACATTTTTTAGCCACTAGATGAGCAATGATCGACTGTGAGACTGGGAATTAACAATGAGATTGAATGATGAGGAAATCATATTTAATTTTAAACAATCTATGAGGAGACCCTATCAATACGTGAATTGCTCTCTAGTGGAGGCAGTGGATGTAATCCTGCAAGAAGGTGATATGACCCTAACTGTTAAAGATCCATTAGAGTCGTGTCTAATGAATTTAGAAGAAATGGTTGGTGAACGGTTAGTTGAATATGTCATGGCACTGGAAGGCCGAGGATTTTGATCAAGGGAATCTTAGTTCAAGTCCCTTGATCAAGAAAAAAGGGCCACTCCTCCAGCAAAGCCGTCAATAAAGGAACCACCCTAGCTAGAGCTGAAGTCACTTCTAGATCACCTCAGGTATGTGTTCGTAGGCCCTGATTCGACCTTGCCTATTATTATATCATCTCGTTTGCTAGATGTGCAGGTAGAAGGGCTCTTACGGTATGGAAAACAAGACTTCCATTGGCTGGACTATGCCAGACATAAAGGGTATCAACCCAGCCTTCTGTATGCATAAGATTCTCCTGGAGGAGGGGCACAGACCTTCCAGTAAACACCAATAAAGGCTGAACCCAAACATGAAATAGATTGTAAAGAAAGAAGTGATCAACTGGTTAGATGCGGGAATCATCTTCCCCATCTCTGATAGTAATTGGGTCAGCCATGTCCAATGTGTGCCGAAAAAGAGGGAATGACTATTGTAAAAAATGAGAACAATGAGTTGATCTCAGCTCGTACAGTAACAGGGGCTAGCATATCTGTATGGATTACAGGAAATTGAACATAGCCACCCCGAAGGACCATTTCCCATTTCCTTTCATTGATCAAATGTTGGACAGGCTGGCCAGGCAATTGCATGTTTGTTTCTTGGATGGATATTAAAGGTAAAATCAGATATCAATAGCCCTCGAAGATAGAGAGAAAACATCCTTCACTTGTCCATATTACATCTTTGCCTTTCGGAGAATGCTTTTTAGGCTTTGCAGTGCACCCGTGACTTTTCAACGGTGCATGTTAGCCATCTTCACAGACATAGTGGAGGATATTATGGAGGTCTCTATGTATGATTTCTTTGTGGTGGGAGATTCATTCGAAGACTGTCTTCACAACATAAGGAGAGTGATTAAAAGATGTGTGGAGACAAACTTAGTTTTAAGCTAGGAGAAGTGCCATTTTATGATACAAGAAGGTATAATCCTGTGGCATCGAGTGTCCAGTAAAGGGATTGAGTTCGGTCATGCTAAGGTCAACGTGATTGAGAAGATACCACCGCCCACTTTAGTCAAAGTGGTGAGAAGTTTTCTTTGACACGCCGGGTTCTACCGACATTTCATAAAATATTTTTTCCCAAATTGCTAACCCACTATGCAAACTCCTTGAAAAGGATTAGCCCTTTGTGTTCTCTAATAATTGCAGGTTGGCTTTGAGGAATTGAAGAAGAGGTTGATAATTGCACCCATCATTGTTGCACCCAACTGGGAGCAACCATTTGAGCTCAAGAATACTGCAAGAGAATATGCTATAGAAGCAGTCTTGGGGCAGCAAAAGGATAAGTTGATGCACCCGATTTACTATGCAAGTAGAACACTAAGCGGTGCGTAGATCAACTACACAGTGACGGAAGGAGATGTTGGCGGTGGTGTTTGATTTTGCAAGTTTCGATCATATCTTATTAGTTCCAAGGTAATTATATACACTGACCATGCAGCTCTTAGGTACCAAATTGAGAAGAAGGAGTCTAAGTCACGCCTGATTCGTTCGGTGCTGTTGTTGCAAGAATTTGACCTCGAAATTCGTGATCATAAGGGAACAGAAAATCAAGTTTCTGATCATCTATCATGACTTGAAGGATCAGAAAAATCAAGTTGAGGTCGAAGTGATTAAGGAAACCTTTCCAGACGAGTAGCTGCTCGCAGCCAATCTTGAAGATACATCATGGTATGCAGACTTTGCAAACTACCTGGCCTGTATAGTTCCCCATGACCATTCATCTGTCCAAAAGAAACAATTTTATCTTGATAGCCGCATGTATTATTGGGACGAGCCTTATTTGTTTAGAATCTATGTTGACAATATGATCCGGAGGTGTGTCCCCAAGATAGAACAATCTTCTGTCTTGCAGGCTTGTCATGCATCACCATAAGGAGGGCATTTTGGAGGAGTCAGGACGGTTGTGAAAGGGATAGAGGTCGGATTCTTTTGGCCAACAGTGTTTAGAGATGCACATCTGTGGGTGAAGGGTTGTGATGAATGTCAGCGAACTGGGAACATTTCCCATCGCCGTGAGATGCCCATGAACCCGATTCAAAAGGTAGAGGTGTTTGATGTTTGGGGGATTGACTTCATGGGTCCCTTCATTAGCTCATTTGACAATAAGTACATACTTGTTGCTGTGGATTACATGTCTAAATGGGTGGAAGCCGTAGAGTTTCTCACTAATGATGCAAGAGTGGTGATAGGATTTGTGAAAAAGAACATATTCACCCGATTTGGGATACCAAGAGCGATCATCAGTGATGGAGGCACTCACTTCTGTAACAGAGCCTTTGAGAAATTGCTTGCAAAGTATGATGTACGCCACAAGGTGGCTACCCTTTATCATCCGCAAACTAGTGGGCAGGTCGAAGTGTCCAACAGAGAGATAAAAAAAGTGTACTGACCAAGACAGTGAATGCCAAAAGATCTAATTGGGCGAAAAAGCTTGACGATGCACTATGGGCCTATAGAACTGCATTCAAAACACCAATAGGTATGTCACCATACAATTTGGTATTTTGGAAGGCATGTCACCTGCCTGTCGAGCTAGAACATCGAGCTTGGTGGGCACTGAAGCAATTAAACATGGATCCTGAAGCTGCTGGACAAAATCGATTGACAGAGTTGCATGAGGTGGAAGAATTTAGATATCAAGCCTTTGAAAGCATGAGGCTCTACATGGAAAGAGTGAAGAAGATGCATGACAAGCACATTGTGGATAGAGATTTCAAACCCAGTGATAAGGTATTATTGTATAATTCAAGGCTGAGGTTGTTTTGGGTAAATTAAAATCCCGATGGTCAGGATCATTCAGAGTGATGCAAATGTTCGCAAGTGGAGCGGTAAAGATCAAATCAAAAGATGGTTCAAACACGTTTGCGGTAAATGGTCAAAGGTTGAAACATTACCTTGGAATATCTAAAGAAAAACAGGATGTTGTGGTGATCAATTTGAAAGAACCCCAGTACGCGGAAGAAGAGTGATGATCAAATACTAGCGTCGTACCGCGACGTTAATTCAGGTGATGCGTGATGGTGATGGTGCGCAATACCCCTGTCAGTGCACCCATTGATGCCATCCGTAGAGTCTACCAGCTACAAATGTTCAGGGAAGTTGATGATCCCCATTGCACTTTCAGCAGTTCACGGGCCTAGTGCGGCACTCTTCTAGATACTATCTGTATGACAGAAGGAGAAAGCCTTTGGATCACGCCAACAATTACACTTAACTCACACTGTATGAGTTGGGAGGCTAAGTGTTGGATCACAATTGTCTGTAGTCGATTGTTTCCCTCCAGCAACACGATAGATGTTCATCTACCACGGGCGTACATAATCCACTTCTTCATGGCCCATCATGATTTTGATGTGGCTCGACTAAACCATGAGGAGATGTTTATTCGATCACCTGAAATAATCAAGAGTAACTACTTCCCTTCCCTAGTCACCTGATTGTGCCGCCTTGCGGGAGTCCCTAAAGACACTCGAGTTGATGGGAAATTGCCAATGAAAACCCTATTCCGAGCAAGAAATACTGGAATTGGAAGAGAACCGGTAGTGGATTTTGATAACTCTGGTGGCAATTCAGATGATGATGAGGCTGCTAATGAGATAGCTAAGGTTCCACCTTCTTCGAGAGATGAAATGGCAGGTCTATCAAAGCCACACCGGAGCACCCGTATGATAGTCTTGGAGCGGGATATGGATAGGTTGTGTACCTCAGTTGCTGAGCTGAATACCCGAGTTGATGCGGTAGCTGAAAGGCAAGTGAAGTCGGAGAAGAAATTCTTGGGATGGTTGAGAGATCTAAGACGCGCCTGCAACGTGAACCCAAACACAGTCTCCAATCAGGAGTAATCCTTCAAGTAAGTTCCTTTATCTCACTGCTTTTTAAATTTGCAAGCCATGAGGACATGTCTTCATATTAAGTGTGGGTTGGGGATACTTAATTGTATGTTGTAACTGTATAACTTTGAATGTTTGATTTTGTTTGTTTGTCTTGCTTTGATTATTTTGACAACAGAGTAATAGTTAATTAGGAAAGTAGAATAGTTAATGACTTGTCCCGATGACGGATGTCTTTCTACGGGGTTCTTGAGGGACTAAGTCGCGAAGAAAAATAGAAAATATGGAGACTCTTCCTGCTGACGGATCATTTAGTTTTATTTAATTTTTTTAGGTAGTGTAACAATTCTCCCTTGGTTTTCTTTAAAACCGCGGGTCTTTTCCAAGGGTTTAAATTGAACCCGGTATAGGTAGTTTTTTTAAAAAAAATTAGGACTAATAGGTTGTGAGCTAAATTCGAAGGAAACCCCTTAACATTGACACACCTGAGCACAATAGACACTAGAGTAAAACGCCTAGCTTCATTGGTTGAATCCTTTAGAGTGCCTTAAATTTATACATTTGTATCTAACTTGAACGCTCAAAAGACAGTATCTTGATAAACCAATCCGAAGTGAGTCATGTGACATGTGTTGTAAGTTTTGATGCGTTCCATGTTTCATGTTTGATGCCTAAAACTTGCCCGTGGGTTTGCAAAATGAAATAGAAGTTTCATTCAGGTTTAGAAGTGATATAGGCATTTCTTTGTTGAGCCAGATATATACAGTAAACCCACCTGAATGCAATACATCTTAGTTAACCCCGTTGAGCCTATAAGCCTATTTCTTTGGCAACCACATTACAAATTTTACCCAATTGTTTGAATAGCTTGTTGTTTGAATCCCCCCCCCCCCTCAATAAGCACTTGAATGGTAGTGGAAATATGCACAAAAAAAAGTGTGGGGTGGTGGTTTGATTTTTGAGTGGAACCATTGAGATAGAGAAAAGGTGTGGAATTTTAAAGTATAAAAAAAAGTACCACGGATATATATATATATATATATATATATATATATATATATATATGGGTCATAAATAATTATAGTGGTTGATAAGTGGTGGCTTGTACAAATTGCACCTAATGGATGGGGATGTTTTAAACAAATGAGATGGAGTGTTTGGTTGGCACAACTATGAGCTTTATGCTAACATAATTGTATTAATAGTGCTTAGGGAGGTTAATCACTATACAAATATATCATACCCGTCCCTTAGCCTACATTACACCAAGTAAAGTCCAATTGATCTTAGACTGATTGGGCTCAATTAGTAGAGTACTACACTACGGGAAGCATATGGTGCATCTTTGTGGCATGTGAATATTCTTTCTGAGAGTGAGCAAATTTGGTCTATCTTAGTTCTTACTTGTTCTAATTATCATTATATGTGGAATTACTCTCTTGTGTGATGTGAGGGCATGTGATTCATAAAGGAAGGTAAGTCTTGACTCTTGAATAAGAGTGGTCTGAGTAAGTGCTAAGGTTGCATGGCATAAAAGGTTTGACTATTGATGTAAAGGTTGTTCAATACTAAGTGCAACTTTTATAAAATGTTCATGATATAAGTCGTTAAGGGAAAATCTTAGGGAAGAAATTTTTGATGGAGTGAGGTGGATTCTCGAAGAATAGCGATAATTTAAGTGCGGGGGGTTGATAGTAGGTTATAAAGTCTTACTATGACCATACTTTGTTGTTGTTTTATATGTAAATTACTAACAAAATTCTCTAAATAGTGTTCTTTTGTTTCACAGAGAATAGTATATGAAAGGAAGCAACATGGAGTGTTTTAGAGGTGATATTGTAAAGAAAACACCCACTCGAGAAATATCCGAGCACAAAAAAGTAAAACTAGCCTGGGCAAGAAGGCCATTGTGACTGTGTGGAACGCGGTGAACTGTGGCAAATGAATAAAGCGAGGCAGAGAAGTCAGCTTTCACCGCGATGTACTGTTCATTCAGCTGAAAAGTTTGAGGACCAAAGTGTAAAATTGGAGAAACATTTGTAAAAACCCTTATAAACTTTAGAAACTCGCCCAACTAGGTCTAAGCTTTATTTTGAGATTACTTTGGCAAGAAGAACAAGGGTGAGAGATTACTCAAAAACATCATAGATTTATTCTTTTCTATTTTTCTTGCAATTTTTCCCATTATAAATAATTTATTAGTTTTATCTTCCATTGTTATGAGTAGCTAAATACTTTTATCTAAGATTTTGATGAAACCCATTAGGGATTACTTGGTTGTTATATTAATATAGTTGGAATTGGTTTGTTAATCTCTATTTGTTCATCTATGTTTTGATTATGGCTAGTTTAAAGGGCCCTCAATTGTCCGTTCCTATTTAGTATGTATCTGCTTGAGAGAAAGTGCATATTAGCTGATTGTATGAACAACATCACTCCCAGAGTATAGACGAGAGTCATAACCGAGGGATTAGAGGTTGGATTAGAGATAACGATACTTCGGGTGCAATCTAAGTGAACCATATTGTGAATCTAGCTAGCGTAGCCTGAGAAAGTTCGCCTAGTAAATTATCATAAATGCTTGAGAAAGATTTATGATAGATGGAGAATACATGATTGATAGAGACAAATGAACCATAGTTATAAGACATATACAACCAAGGAAATCACCAACGGGGGAAACCATTGTCTTATACCTTATTCCAAATGTTTATACATCAAGCGTAGTTAATTTTTAGATGTTAATAATTTTTAGTTTTTAGTTGTTAGAAATATCATCAATTGTGAATTACAAAGTTTGGGGAAATTTTTTTGTGAATTTAGTAAGTCTGAAAAAAGTAATTGATAGGTTAATTCTCTTTGGTTCGACTCTGGGCAGAATTACTCAGACTATATTTGCTACGTCCGTGTGTATCTTTTTAAAGGCATAGTTTGGCGTTATCAGCGAGCCTGGGGTTGCGATCGCATAGGAGGAATTTGGGATGCAGGAATGTTGTTCATCGCGTTCGCGGTCGGGCTTTCACGATCGCAATGAGTTGAAAGGTGAAGCTTCGCATTCGCATATGAGGATCTGGGAGCCGGTAGAATTGTTATTTGTGTTCACATCTTATAGTTTTCGTTTGCATAGGTTTGGAATGAAATACATCGCGTTCGCAGGGCCTCAGTCACGTTCGCATAGGGTATCTTGAGAGGCCAGAATTTTGTTCTTTGCAATTGCGATCCTTGTGCCGCAATCACATAGAGGAAATGTCTGTGATGGGAAGAAGCTTATAACTTTATTCCATCCACGATTTTGGGTCATTTTTCACCCATGGCTGCTCGTTTTGGAGATTTTAGGAGGAAATAAAAGAGTGATTCAAGAGGAATCGACTTGAGGTAAGTATCTTGGTCTTAAAACTTGATCATATTGTGAAATCCACCTAGAAATTCATAGTAACTCAGCTAAAAAGGGAAGAACTAGGGCTTGAGTTTTTGAAATATTAAATTGGAATTTGAAGGGCCATTTGAGCTCGAATTTGAGAGTTTTTTATATGTATGGACATGTGGGAAGATGAGGAACTCGTTGATGCAAAAATTTCTGAGTTTCAAGAAGTAGGCGCAGGGCTCGGATTTTGCCAATTTTGGGATTTTAGATATTTTTCGATTATTTTTGCTTGGGTTTTGTTCCATTAGCCTGTCGTGATGTATTCGTTCTGATTTTGGATAGATTCGACGCGCGTGGGTGCCGATTTGAGGGACAAAGGCATTGCAAGCTAGAGATTTTGCCGGTTTAAGGTGAGTAACGATTGTAAATGATTTTCTGAGGGTTTGAAACCCTGGATTGCACATCGTAGTGCTCTATTGAGTGAGACGCGCTAGACGACGAGCGCGGGGTTGTTTTCTACTAGGTATTGTGACTTCGTCTGTCCCAATAGATGATTTTACTGCATATTTGACTGAAATTTAATTGTTATCATCATGAATTGGGTTGATTGCCATATTTAGGCTTTATGCCAATTATTTGAACCCCTTCGGGGATAGTTGTTGATGTTTCCTCAATGTTTTGGTTTTATACTGGAACCCAGTCATGTATTTCGCTGTTTTCAAAACTCAGCCAAGGTCATTTTTCTTAAATACTTGAAATGATATTTCCAACAATATTTTTTGTCTAAGAAGCGTATTTTACTATTCCCCGAGGGGCTTATGTGATTTTTGACTGAGTAAGGCCGAGGTTCTGCGTTGTGAGGATATTTTTGGATCAGGCTGCACGTCGCAATAGTGTAATACTGATATGATACCGAGGTCCTAGACTTGATTCCACAAGATGGGTTGATATTGCACTTGAGCCGTAAGGGGGCCCTTCCGGAGTCTGCACACACCAAGTGAGCATTGTCGATGTTAAATAGATCGGACTGTACGCCGCAACGATATGTTGATCGGGATGCACGCCGCAAAGGTACCGGTACTCTCATGCCTTTTGAGGCTTATTTCACTTCTTTTTTTCTTTTTCTCTTATTGCTAATTGGAACTCTGGCTCCGGTAACCTCCTGAACCTTATCCATTACGTCATGTGTTTACTTTATTTCATTTGTCTGCCATTATCTGTTGTTTGTGATACTTCATGCAATATCTACCTGATTTCCTGGCATTACCTGATAACTGAGTGTTTTGCCCTAGGGGTGGATTTCCTTGCTTATCTGCACCATTTGTTTTGCATTCAATTGCGTAACTGTTAAAAGGCATTTTCAAAAGTGGTTTAAATTGAGCTAAGATAATTCTAAAGATTTCACTGCTTCATTGCTTTTCTCAAATGGTTTTACACTGCTTCTATACAGCATGATGATTTGTCTACGTGATTTCTTACTACTCGGTTATAATTTACCTTTATCACTCACTGAGTTGGAGCACTCACTTTACTCCCTACACCTCGTGTGCAGATGCAGGTATTTGTTCATCCTATAGTGGGTCTTGAGCTGATCAGAGGCTAAGTTAACAAAGTTTAGTGAGGTGACTGCCAGCGTGCGCAGCACCGCATGTTCTTCCTTTATTATCCATCCTATTTGTATATTTCAGACTTGTCGTGCTAGTTATATTCTAATAGTTGCTTGTGACTTGTGACACCCTGGTTTAGGCTATGTTTGGGTTGTACTTCCACTAAGTAATATTATTGAATCATCTATAAAAATTGTTTACTCATGTTTATCTAATTTTAAAAAGGCCTTGTCTTCACGAGAGGCGCCATCACAACCGGAGCGGGGTTTGGGTCGTGACAAGTTGGTATCAGAACCTAGGTTACATATGTCTCATGAGTCATAAGCAGGTTTAGTAGAGTCTCGTAGATCGGTACAGAGACGTCTATATTTATCCTCGAGAGGCTGCACAACCTTTAGGAAAAACTTCACATTCTTGAGTTCTATCGTGCGTCCTTGACTCGGCTTGAAAAGTAACTCTTAAAATTCCTTTCACGCTGTTGCATGCACGCATGAGCGCTCAATATTAGATGTGCCTTGATGGCTTGTGATTCCCTGATTGAGGGTCGAGATGTGATCTCTATGAGTTGATGTTGGGCCAGTGTGAAGGACTTGAGGCTGGATCTTTTCCTATGGCTTGAGCACCGAGGTGCTGATTGTGTGAGCAAGTGTTTTGAACTTATATGTTCAGTATTGTCCCTAATAGTAGGAATGAAGGTTGGGTAGCTACGTGATGAGTATGTTAGTACTGCGTGATGTTTCTATACGACTTGGAAGTGTCGAGAAAGATCGACCGGATGATAGGTGAACTATTAAGTGTATGACTTCCATTATGATTGGATGTGTAGCTCCGAGTTATGGGTGTGTGAAGAATATTTTCGACTCTCCTAGTTGGGAGCGAGGTAGATGCATGTTGTTGTATGGGTTTAGACTCAAGAATTCTAAGTGACTGGGTAATGTGCATGGTGGTGGAAGGCATAGAAAAATGTTATATTGAGGTGAAGTAGGTGGTTTATCTCCTGCGGAGTGTTCTGAAGTGGCTTTATCCTCATGTATGTGTTGAAGATATCATGTGTAATTGAAAAGTATGTGCTGAATTTAGAATTTCGGGTCGCTTAAGAAGTGGGGCTAACTGTTACGGTGATGAATACGAGATTTGTAGAAGATTTACAGTACTAGATGATTTGCGCTTCCACAAGCTTACAAACGATTTGAGTTTAATCTCCCTATAGTATTATGGCATCAATAGAATAAAAGTGTTATGAGTTATTGAGTGTATCTTGATCTATGGCTTCGAGCCAAGTGGGGGAGTTTGCTGTGAGCAATTGATTGCACGGTTAGGTATGTTAGTTCCAGTTTGGGGCGTGCGGGTGAATTAACTACGGCTAGAAAAAAGGAAAAGTTTGACAAAGGTTATATTATGTTTCATAGGGTATGAGAATCACGGAATGTCTAGAGTTATTATTGGTAAAGAATGATCGGTTCATGGAACAGGAAGTTTCTTGGTTGTATTGGGATGAGGATTTCATTTTGTGGTGCCGGAGTGCCAATAAGGCACGGGTGTTTCTATTCGTTGGGTCAGGTAAATTTCAGTTTGACTAAGAGTAAATGACTTGCGAGAATGGTTCCAATGTGTTCAAGAGTCTGTAAAGATTAATTGAGTGTTCTACAGTTGCATATATGGTTAGAAACCATTGTTTTTATTAGAAGAGGTCAAGACTTATGGTATTTCTATGGTAATTGTGGGATTCTATGTATCAGTGTTAGGAAAGTAAAGGTAACAGATTTGGATTCGGAGGAAGTTCTTCAGAGTAAGTATTCTGGAATGTGGTGCTTATAGGAATATTTGAGAGGGTATCCAGCGGCTTATGGGTCTTAATCAGTGTGTTTTTATGCTCGGATCTCGTGTGGTAAGCCTGGGTTGAGGAATTGTGGTACTACAGCAAGGGGAAATTTCAAATTAAAGATGAATCAGAAAGAAATTTAGATATATGAAGTAGCTTGATAGTAGACCGGAACGGTATGGAAAGGATATGATTAATTCTTTGTGTGTGTTCGAGGTAATGAGTTCGTACAGGTATTTTGTAGCAATGCTCTTAGATTTTGACAGCTTGCTTAGCTTGGTCTAAGTATAAGGATTCAATCTCGACAATTTAGTTTGTGCAAATAGAATTGGGAGAGTTCTTGCCAGGTTTTACCGTGGTTTGGAGATGTATATTTTCTATGGGCATGCGGAGCATTGGATGTATACTGATTTTTCTTCTAGATGGGGGCCAATGGAAAGTTCTTGACTAGTTGAGCGCGTAGATATATGTGGCTCGGAAGAGAGGTAAAGTTTCATGTCATCCTCGGATGGTATGGTGTATGTGGTATTATGTGGAGGAACGAGACTTGTGTGTGTTAGGTTACAATTTAGTTCTGAACGAGAGTTCATAAAACTCTTAGGTAGCGGGCAGCTTCATATAATTCGAGAAAATGAGCTTTAGATGATCAGGGAAAGGATCTTCAAATGATTAAGGAAATGGTATTGCTAGTTGGAGTGATTTGGTGAGGGTATATATTTCACAAAAGGCAATGTGATTAAGTTAATGGTACTTTGGTAGTATTGTGGCACTTTCTTATTAGATTGACTGCTGATGTTCCGGAGAATTTTGGCATATTTCAATACTAATTTCTTAGATTCTAGCTTGTTTTAATACAATTATAACCGGTACTTATGTAGATTTGTTGTTTTTGTACAATAGGAAGAGGAACCTAAGGACAAGAAAATGGAAGCAAAAGGACAAGAAAACAGCAACATATTGCACAGGCACTAGTCTGCGTCCACTATGCAATCGCAGATCAGACATGCGGACCGCAGAAGTGTGCCACAAATCGCATAATAAGGCATAGTCCTGAGCTAAAAATCAAGTCAAGAATGCAGTACACTATGCAACCGCAAAACCAACATTCGGACCACATAATGCACCACAAACCAAACATGAAGACAACTGAAGGTCAAAACTGTAATGCAATCTGCGGTCGCAGAACTCAAATGCGGACCGCAGAACTGGAATGCGAAGATGACCTGAAGACTAGGGTTTTACTCTGCGGTAGCGATGCTCAGAATACGGACCGCATTCTTGCTATGCGACAAGAATGCGGTCGAAGACGTGACCAGAAAGGGCAATTTTGTCCATTTTCTGTCCCGATTTTCACCCCACTATAAAGAGTTTTATGATTCCCTTGTGGGCTCATCTTGTCTAACTTTAGAGCTACATTCCAAGACATAAATATTTCTTCTTTTTGAAAGCTTTTGGGTGAAGATTCTCTTCTTTGTAAGCATTTATGACATTAAATATTGGTTGGTTTTTGTATTTTACCATGTTTAGCTAACTCTAAATACTAAGTTTGCGGACCCAAAATGGGTGTTTAACATTGAATATATGTATAATGATTGGTTGATATGTATTTACTTCTCATTCTTTGTTTATTGTTGGTGGTTGCAAACATTAACAAAAGCCATTACATTCTAGATTTGCTTGGGAAAGTGGGCTAGAACTTGGTAGAAGTAAATATCAATGACTCAAGGCTTTAAACCTTGTTTAATAAAATCGCTTTGGGATAAGTAGGTTTTAATTGGAATTTATTGATAATTCTTAATTGCAACTCTTTTACATTTGAAACAATTATAAAGGGGAAATGCTACTCATTTACTGGGAAATAACGGGTAGTAACTTAAAAATCATTTGCATATAATAAGAACCTTAAATTAGAAATATATCATATTAACACCTCTAAACATTACATTTCGTATAAGGGGACACAACCTTGGTTGCTTTAATCCAATTTTTCACTTGTTAAATTCTACGATTAGTTGTTACTTCAAAACAAACACTTTACATACTCTTGTCACTATGATTCATTTCATGTTACTCTTAATTGAATAGAGAAAGAACTTTAATCGAGCGACACTCTGAACAAGTAAACTTTTCACACCTATTCCCTGTGGGATTCGACCCCAACCTTTGGGTTATTATATTTGACACCGACCGCCTTACACTTGTTATTAAATTGTAATTTGAGCATATCAAATTTTGGCACCGTTTCCGGGGGAATATGGTTCTTGAAATTACTATTTAGTGTGTACTTTACTTAAGTTTATTTTTGTTCCATCACACTTTGCTTGCTTTGCTTGGTGTTGATAGGAAACATTTCAGACTATGGTGATGATGTGGAGGGAGAAATGGTAGAAATCATTTTGCAAACATCGAAAAATACTTTGAGGACACCAACGCCATTGCGCCTCTGGCCGTTGGAGCAGCTACATTTAAGGTGGAACATGGTTTAATCCTGATGCTTAAGGCAAAAGGATTCTTCAAAAATTCCACCGATTATAATCCAACGCAACACCTCCGAAATTTCTTGGGTTTGTTCTCAATGCACAAGCAGAACAATGTATCCGACGATGCCCTGAGGCTTAGGTGCTTCAAGTATTCTTTAGCTGGGGATGCAAGGAGATGGCTCAAGAATCTACCTCCTAACTCTATCCATTCATGGCCTGAGCTTGTTCGGGCGTTTCTATCCAAGTGGTTCCCACAAAACAAAAAGTCTAAATTGCGGGACAAGATTTTCTTCTTCAAGCAAATGCATAGGGAACAGTTGCATGAGGCATAGGATCGCTTCGACTTATACTTGGTGAGGTATCCAAACCATGGTTTCCCAGATTCCATGTTGTTGGAAAAATTTTACATGGGTTTGGATCCTATGAACCAAGCCATCGCCAAGAATGCAACTGGCGGATCTTTCATGGACAAATCATTTGCTAGAGTGACTCAAATTCTGGACAAGATGGCAAAGCACAACCAAGCATGGCATTCAGAGGATACTACTAGAGGAATTTAATATGGGTTCCCTTCTTTGACCAATTTGATCAAGGAAAATCAGGAGAAGGATCAAGTGATTGTTGGGCTTGCTACAAATGTTAATGTGCTAACAAAGATATTTACCGAGAATCAAACAAAGAAAGTAAATGTAGTGAAGGATGTTCAACTCAACAAGGAGGAAAATTGTGAGGAGGCAAATTATATCAAAGTCCCTCAAGGAGGGTATCAAAGGCAACCCTACCATGGTCAAGGGAAACAAAACCAGTGGAGGCCAAACCCGTAAGGGCAAGGCAACCAACAATGGAGAAATGATCAAGGTAACTTGCACCAAGGAAATTGGAACAACAACAACAATTTTGCAAACCGGAGCTCCAACCCCCATGTTCCACCAAAGGGTCAATATGCAAATCAAGGATCGTCAAGTAAGTCAAAGTTATAAAGCATGCTTGGACGAGTGTTGCAAAACCAAGAGAAGTCTGACGCATCCATGAGAAACATGACCGAAGTTGTTAGCTCTCACACGGCTTCTATCCCAAATCTATAGATGCAAATGAGAGACCTTTCAAGAGATCAAAACCCAAAGCAAAAAGGTCAACTTCCTAGTGATACCATTGCGAATCCGAAGAGTGGTGGAGGTGGCTCAACTTCTCACGTCATAGCAATAACTACTAGAAATGGAAAGGTCTTGCAAGGTGACAATGAACATGGGGTGGTTGGGGAAGAAGCCAGAGAGCAAAAGGTTATTGAAGTTGAAAGGGTGCCGGAAAAAGAAAAGGTGCAAGAAGTGATCCAAGAAAAGATGACGGAAAAAGAGAAGGGGACATCAAAAGATCCACCTCCTATTCCTAGACCTCCTCCTCCTTTTCCTCAAAGACTTATTAGAATGGTTGATGATAGCAAGCTTGAGAAATTCTATAATATTTTAAAGTAATTGTCGGTGAACATTCCATTCTTGGAAGCCTTTCAAGAAATGCCAGGGTTTGCCAAATACTTGTAGGATTTGATCACCAAAAAGAGGACCACAAAGAATGAGGTAGTGAACATGACTCTACGAGTGAGATCCATCATAGACACAAGCCCCGTCCAAAAGAAGGAGGACCCAAGAGCATTTACTATCCCATGCACTATCAGAGAGCGTGATTTTGTAAGAGCTCTTTGTAACAATGGGTCAAGCATTAACTTGATGCCACTTTCCATATACAAGCAAGCGGGACTAGGGATGCCAAGGCCAACAAGCATGAGGTTACAAATGGCCGCTCGATCTATTAAGCGACCGGTATGATGATGTGATTGTGAAAGTTGGAAAATTCCATTTGCCCGTCGACTTTGTGATTCTTGATTGTGCTGTCGATAAATAAATCCCTATCAATTTGGGGAGACCATTCCTAGCCATGGGAAGACACTCATGGACTCGAAGTGAAATGAAATTAAGTTCCTGGTGAATGATGAAGAATTCACCTTTCAAGCGAGCAAGGGCATGAAGTTACCCCATGAATATGAGAGCATTTATGTGATAGATGTGGTTGATAAAGTTGAAGATGAAGTCGAGTTAAAAATGGAAGAACAATGCCTTGGTGAGGCATTGGCGGCTATCTTGGTGAATTTTGATGGTGAAGACATGGAAGGATACATGGAGTCGGTAAATGCGTTGGAGGGTCTTGGATCCTACACCTATACTCCGGCAAAGCTTTCTCTTGACTTGGAGAATAGGACCACACCTCCCGCCAAGACATCAATCATTGAGCCACCACAACTAAAGCTCAAGCCTCTCCCTCCACATATAAGGTATAAATTTCTTGGCTCTAATGATACTTCACCCATAATCATTTCGTTGTTTTTAGATGATGTGCAGGTAAACCAATTGTTGGAGGTCTTGAAAGAACATAGGCAAGCTATTGGATGGACTATTGCAGACATCCATGGGATCCCCGCAGGAATCTGTGAACATAAAATCCATTTGGAGAGCGAGACAATGCCAAGTGTAGAGCATCAAAGGCGGTTAAATCCGTCAATGCAAGAGGTCATGAAAAAGGATATTATCAAGTGGTTGGATGCCGGGGTAGTTTACCCCATTGCGGATAGTTCATGGGTGAGCCCAATACAATGTGTGCCAAAAAAGGGTGGCATGACCATGATCGAAAATGAGAAGAATGAACTCATCCCAACACAAGCCGTCACCAGATGGAGAGTTTGTATGGAGTATCGGAAACTTAACAATGCAACTTGCAAGGACCATCTCCCTATGCCTTTTATTGATCAAATGCTTGATCGGCTAGCGGGGAGGTCATTCTATTATTTTCTCGATCGGCTAGCGGGGAGGTCAAATGCTTCATCACTTCATGGTTGATGAAGGTATCATGCTTGGGCACAAATTTTCAAAGCATGGCCTTGAAGTTGACAGGGCAAATATTGAAATCATTTCAAAGCTTCCTCCACCGACTTCTGTGAAAGGTAATAGAAGTTTTCTAGGGCATTCTTGGTTTTATAGGAGCTTCATCAAGGACTTCTCCAAAATTGCTAACCCATGTGCAAACTCCTCGAAAAAAATGTCAAGTCCATGTTCGATGAGAAATGCCTTAAAGAATTTAAGGAGTTAAAAGAAAGGCTCACCACGGCACCCATTATTGTTACACCCTATTGGTCATTTCCTTTCGAGCTTATGTTTGACGCCAGTCGTATAGCCATTGGGGCAATGCTTGGCCAACGCCACAACAAAATTCTTCACCCGGTGTACTATGCAAGTAAAACTCTCAATGGGGCACAAATGAACTACACAGTGACTGAGAAAGAACTTCTTTCTATTGTATATGCCTTTGAGAAGTTTCGGGCGTATTTGTTGGGCTCCTAGGTGATAGTTTACATGATCATGTAGCTCTTCGTTATATCATGGCAAAGAAAGAAAGCCTCGATTGATTTGTTGGGTCTTGTTGTTGCAAGAATTTGACTTTGAAGTCATGGATCGCAAGGGAACACAAAATCAAGTGGCGGATCATTTGTCAAGGCTAGAAGAAGCAGGGAGACCAAAGGGGATCTTAATATCAATGATGCATTCCCGTATGAGCACATATTGGCATTGTCTAGCACCTTTGCTCCTAGGTATGCCGATATTGCTAATTATTTGGTGAGTGACCTTATCCCTGACTGATTGGAATCATATCAAAGGAAGAAATTCTTAAGAGACTATCAGCAATACTATTGGGAGGAACCATACTTGTTCTGTGTCTGTAACTGACAATATTATCAGAAGGTGTGTTCCCGAAAAAAGAGGTTATGCCAATTCTCAAGGCATGCCATGACTCACCGGTTGGGGATCATCATGGAGGAAATCGGACGGAGGATAAATTTCTTGATTGTGTATATTATTGGCCTTCCATCTACCATGATTCCAATCAAATGGTCAAAGCGTGTGACCAATGTCAACGACAAGGCTCAATCTCCAAGAGGCATGAAATGCCAATGCACTTTGTGATGGAGATAGAGTTCTTCGACGTGTGGGGAATCCACTTCATGGGTCTGTTAGTGAGTTCTTGTGGGATGAAGTACATCTTAGTGGATATTCACTCGGTTTGGAACTCCTAGAGCCATTCTTAGTGGTGGTGGATCTCATTTCTGTAACAAAGCTTTTGCGGGGATACTCGAGAAGAATGGGGTCAAGCACAAGGTAGCCACACTTTATCATCCGCATTCAAGTGGTCACGTTGAGGTTTCTAACTTGGAGATAAAAAATATCCTAGAAAAAACAATGAACGCAAATAGGAACGATTGGTCAAGGAAGCTAGATGATGCATTGTGGGCCTACCAATCGGCCTACAAAACCCCTATTGTTACTTCTCCTGATCGGCTCATATTTGGTAAAGCATGTCATCTACCCGTGGAATTGGAACACAATGCCATGTGGGCATTGAAAAAGTTGAACCTAGATTGGGCTGGAGCTGCAAATTTGAGGTTGACGCAACTCAATGAACTGGAGGAATTCTGGTTCCATGCTTATGAAAGTGTTGCATTGTACAAAGAGCGGATGAAGTTTGTCCATGACAAGAAGATCTTGAAAAGAGAGTTTAAGGCGGGTAATTTTGTCTTGCTCTTTAATTTGAGGCTCAAATTGTTTCTGGGCAAGCTTAAATCAAAACGGTCCAGTCCCGTCAAGGTGTTAGTCTCTCTGTATGGAGCAGTGGAATTAGAGTCAACAGATGCGTCCCATACATTCAAGGTAAATGGTCAACGCATCAACCATTATCTGGGTACTGATGGTGAAAAACATTTGGTGAAGCAGTTGACTCTCACAAATGGTCCATGCCCGACCACTAAGTGAAGTCGAAGGAACATTAATCCCGTCATGCCGCGACGTTAAATCAAGCGCTTCATGGGAGGCAACCATGGGTAGTAACACCCTTCCTTTTTGTTCTTTGCACTTTTCATATTTTGTGCTTAAAGTGTTTGTTGGAGTGTAGGGGGTACAAAAGATCTCAACACTTGGTGAAAATGCATGAAAACTGAAGAAGTGGCACCAGGTGAAATATGAAATGGAAATGCGGTCACGCTAAAGCTAAGCGGACCGCATTTTGACCGTAGACACACACCGAGAGGAGCCGAAAAGGGCAAGTGAAAATGCAGCAAAATGGTGAATTCTGAGGTCCACATTTTGTTTATACAAACGCAGAATGCACATCCTCAAAACTCATTCATGCACCACACCGCATAACACATATACGGTCGCATAGTGTGCAATGCGGTGAATAGTACACCGTAAAGTGTATCGCGGATCTCATAGGTAAATCCTCATCTAATATTCACTGAAATAAAATTAAAAAAATAAAAATGGACAAAACAAAAAACGAAAAAAAAAGGGGGGGTACTTTTGAAGAGGAATGATTCGATCGAACCTGGGGAAAAGCAACAACCAAGCTAACCGACATTTTCTAGTGTGAAGTCATGTCCCCCATTCTGGTATGCAACTACTTCTCTCTCTCATCTTTTATGCATAAATCGTGTGCAAATATTTGGTCTTAAAAGTTTAAGTAGTTGTTTCGTTCTAAATATGGTCAACTTGAGGTTAAGAATGATGTGGGTAATGGGATTGAGCAAAAATAGGGTAGCCACTATTAGACCTTAAGGCTTCTGTGGAAAACGATGAAGTCCGCGGTCCGCATGTCTGAAATGCATACCGCATTTTGGTCGCAGACCTAACCTTAGGTCACTTGAGGAAGATAATGAGGTCATGATGCGACTGAATACTTGATATGCGGTCCGCAGAGTGACCGCATAATTGACCTCATGATTGTCTGTAGAAAGTAGTGAAAATGCGATGGAATATGTGGTCGCAGAACTGATCTGCGGTCCGCAGATCCATAGCAGAGTTGAGAAAAAACCCCTATAAATGAACTTTGAAAATGTTCATTCTGCAATGATTATGCGGTCAGCATAATGGTTATGCAACCGCATAGTCCGTCGCTTAATGAACACCTTGTGGGGCAAGTACTTTGCGGTGACTCTGCGGTCCGCATTGTGGTTTTGCGACCACAGAGTTGACCGCATTTTGATATTTTCCTCTTGATTTTTTTTGTGTGTTCTCTCTCGATGCATAGACGTTATTAGTCACATCTAACCCTTGTATAGATATGGCTCCTCGACAAAAATGAACCCTACCAAGGCCACCAAAGGCAAAGCGCCAAAAGGTAGAACATGAACAGCAACATCCCTCCCAGTCTGAAGATTAAAAGCCTCTACCTGAGATTTATCTAAGGGCTGAGGCACGACACAAACACGGGGCTGAGTTCCACCTTTGTCGGGGAGGAGAGGGGGCCAGGTAAAGATATAGAGAGGGGCTTGAAAAGAGAAAGTTCCTACCGAAGAAGCAGTTGAGTTTACATGGACTGAAGGAACAACATCCACACATCTTGGAAAACGTCAAGCGTAGGAAATGGTTGTTCTTTACTAAGCAGCCGGTTAAATAAAATGAGTCACCAGTTAGTGAGTTCTACGCATCATACGGGGCCTCGAGAACCAAGCACCATAAATGCAACTGGATTTTCTTGGACCAAGTGCTAGTTCGAGGGTACTCTCTGTTTTGTAGCGACAATGCAATGAATGAATTATATGTCCTTGATTGAAGTGAGGGCACAGCAGAGTACAATGATTAGTTCGCGAACAGGGAGAGTGAACTGGATGGATTTCCTTGATCATTGCTAAAGGAACCCCCGCTTGGATAAACCCTAGACAAAAGATTTTCAAAGAGAGTCATTCACGAGAAGGTCATTTTTGGCTTGCGTTCGTCACCTCTAGATTGATACTGACGCAGAACGAGATAGAGGCACTTCTCATTGCCAGCATCATGAAAGGTGTCAAGATAGACATGGGGGCCATTATACATCAAGAGATAGGGATCAGGGCCACACAGCATGCCACTTCTCTGCCTTTCCCTTCCTTGATCATAGCACTCTGTAAGGCTCTGAATGTCCCTATTGATGAGCGGAAAGATAAAAATGGAAAGAAGCCAGGGGTGATTGATATAACACGTCTTGGTGATACTATGTTTCCTCCAGTAATGCAAGTTTAGCAACAAGATACTGTGGACCGTTCACAATCCCAGCCTTCTATGAATCCTTCAGTTGATGCTGCAGAATCTTCCACTCCTCAGCATGTGCCTCAAACTACCCCTGCTCAGCCTACCCCTGCTAAGCCCACTCCTGCTACTCCTACTGTCTTGAAGCTTGGTCTATTGGCCCAACATGCCAATGCTAAGGTAGACCAACTTCTGAAGACACTGCCTGATCAAGCAAGCCCTAACTCCCATACAAGTAGCAGTGAATGATATTCAAAAGCAACAACCAGGTCATGTGGAGCGTTTGGAGAAATTGGAGTTGCGAGTGGAGAAAATAGAGAGGGGTGAGGTGAGTGGGATACCGAAGCTCAAAAAGGAGGTTGAATCTATGAGGGTCGAATTCCAAAAGATGCAAATCTTGGAATTCAATCTCTCATCCTTCCTTCCAAGGGATGGTGATCAGGGTGCTGATAAGCTCCTCCAGATTTAGGACTTGATTTCTCGACATTGATGTCAGACCCAGTACTTCCTACTCCCGGAGCTTCCAAACCTAAAGCGCCATAAGCTCATATTAAGATTACTTCTGAAGAGAAGGCTAGAGGTACGGGTAAATCAGAGGATGAGGAAGATGATGATGAGGATGATGAAGAGAGTGGGATTTACGAGTGATAAATCCCCTTTGGAAAAAGGAAAACAGATTGCAGAAGCATCTACTGAAGATGCTACTCAGGAGGAGGCTACTCGTGATGAGATGGAGCAGGCAAATTTGCAAGAGGCCATCCAAAGATCTTTGATAGATAGAGCAGTTTCAGCAGCTCCTGTAGCACCTCCATCATCCGTTGGTGCATCTAGCAGCTCCCAGGCTCCATCAGTTCCCGATATAGCACCAGCTCCAGCTCCAGCTCCAGTTTCCTCTCCTACCCTAGAGCAGCCTGAGGGTAGTATGCCATGTAATCCCTCCGGCACTTAGCCGGATGTCGACTCCCATAACACTTAGCGTGCCTCAGGGAGCTACCCTCAAACTTTTCTCTTTACTTATATGCATTGGGGACAATGCATCATTTTCAGTTGGTGGTGGAGGGTAGCATTGTATATCTTTTTGTGTATGTATCTTTACACTTATGTACTTATGCATATCATGTATCTGTGTACATTGGTATAATTTCAGCGCATGAGTGGTGTGGTGTTATTTTTTTATATATACAGTGTTACTTTGTGTTCATTATAGTGTTGTTAATATTATAGCGTTGTTAATATTACTATTTGATGTCATCCCTATATAAAAAATAAAAAAACAAAACAACAACAAAAACAAGTAGATAGTGATTAGGAATCAATTCCCCTTGGTTTTTCTTTCTCTGGTTCTTTCCAAGGGTGTAATAGTAGAACCAGGATCGTAGGATGAATCATCTTGACTGGGTTGGTGTAATTGATAGTATCAAGCTTGTGTCTGTGCAGAACATATACCCTTCCATATATATATATATATATATATATATGTCATCTTTGTCGACTTTTCCCAATGATAGATGGATTGACAACTTTCTTATGGGAATTAGTCTTTGTGATCAACTTTGTGAACCTGAGGTTCACGCTGTGACTCTATGGCGACCCAGAGTTATACATGTATTTATGATGAAAGCCTTGAGTCGCTGAGCATTTACACGAAAGCGTTAAATTATGTGAATGAAACAATTCGTATTCCATTTGTGTGTGAGTTCTTTGTTTATATATAAATCTCCTCTTTACTTCTATCATCTAGAACTTGCCCGGTTAGTTTTTCAATGCTAATGATAGTATGTTTGGTTGGAGGAGTGATCTTAGACAATCTTTGTTTTTATTTACAAAACCTCGTTAGCCTTTCGAGCCTACCTGTGCATAAATAATATCACTAGAACCCAATTTGAGCCTTTAAACCTTTTCTTTGGCCAACTCATTATAAACCTTTCCCCTTCTAGAAAAATTCCCTCTCTTGAACTCGTCCCTCTTGAACATTGAGAATGAGGCTAAAAGCCTAAATTGGGGTGGTGCCAAAGTGGAGGTTGGTAAGGTTGTATGGTGAGATTAGGACCACATGCCTCAAAAGTGTTTGTGTACAGTATTCAAGCTCCAAAAGAGATGAAAAAGAGGTGTATGTGGTATATATATATATATATATATATATATATATATATAATGGTTGAAATATGTGTATGTATATAGATTATGGAGTCTTGAATAAATATTAGAAAAGGTAGATGAGGTGGTTCTATGTTGGGAAAAAAATGAAAGTAAGGCTATGGGGGTATGAAAAGGAGATAAGTTCAAAAGAACGGAAAATTGTGAGTAGTGTTAAAAGAGGGTGAAGTCACTTGTACTCAAATATTTACCCAACCCTTCCCTAAACCTACGTTACAAGCTAAAAAGTCCTTATGAGACCTCCAACCGAACACTCTTGAATAAGCGGTGAATTAAAATAAGGGCAAGACACTTGAAATTCTTTCTGAGAGTGAGTGTGTTTGTAAATGGTCCCTTTTTGTCTTCCTTGTAAATATTGTAATTTTGGGACCTTCCTTCTAGTGAGGGTACATGAACTGTGGAATTGAACAGAAGTTGAGTTTTCGAGTCAAATGAAATTGCACTCGGGTGAGGGTAACGTCTTGTCGCATTTTCTTAATCTCAAGGTTCACAGGTTAATTGATTTTCCTTGTATATACTATAAGTTCAAGAAGGGTAAAACAATTGCAACCACATTCTTGAGGAACTAGCAATGAACACCACCTTTAGTCATTATTAAATCGTGTCTTGCAAGTAGATGTTATATTACGCTAAGTATGTATTAGTTGCTTGAGGACAAGCAATAGTTTAAGTTGGGGGCCTTGATGTGCCGGAGAATTTCGGCACATTTCAATACTAATTGCTTAGATTTTAGCTTGTTGTAATGCAATTATAACTGGTACTTATGTAGATTTGTTGTTTTTATAGTACAATAGGAAGGGGAGCCTAAGGACACGAAAATGGAAGCAAAAGGACAAGAAAAGAGTTAAATATTGCACAGGCACTGGTCTCCGGTCCACTATGCGATCGCAGATCAGACATGCAGACCGCAGAAGTGTGCCACAAATCACATAATGAGGCAGATTCCTGAGCTAAAAATCAAATAAAGAATGTGGTACACTATGAGACTGCAAAACCAACATGCGGACTGCATAATGCACCGCAAACCAAACATGAAGACAACAGAAGGTCAAAAATGCGATGCAATCTGCGGTCGCAGAACTCAAATGCGCGGACAACAGAATCGGAATGCGAAGATGACCTGAAGACTAGGGTTTCACTCAGCGATAGCAATGCTCAGAATACGGATTGCATGCTTGCTCTGCGACAAGAATGCGGTCGCAGACGTGACCTAAAAGGGCAATATCATCCATTTTCTGTCTCGATTTTCTCCCCACTATAAATAGTTTTATGATGCCCTTGTGGGCTCATCTTGTCTTAACTTTAGAGGTACATTCCAAGACATAAATATTCCTTCTTTTTGGAAGCTTTTGGGTGAATATTCTATTCTTTGTATGCATTTATGACATTAAATATTGGTTGGTTTTTGTATTTTACCATGTGTAGCTAACTCTAAATACTAAGGTTGTGGACCTTAAATGGGTGTTATGTTAATGGGTTTTAAACATTAAATATATGTATAATGTTTGGTTGATATGTATTTACTTCTCATTGTACATTTATTTTTGGTGGTGCAAACATTAACAAAAGCCATTATATTCTAGCTTTGCTTGGGAAAGTGGGTTAGAACTTAGTAGAAGTAAATATCAATGACTCAAGGCTTTAAACCTTGTTTAATAAAATCGCTTAGGGATAAGTGGGTTTTAATTGGCATTTATTGATGATTCTTTATTGCAACTCTTTTAATTTGGGAAAATTATAGAGGGGAAATACTACTCGTTTATTAGGAAATAATGGGTAGTAACTTAGACATCATTTGCATATCATAAGAACCATCCATTTGAAATATATCATATTAACACCTCTAAACATTACATTTCGTTTAAGGGGACACAACCTTTGTTGCTTTAATCCAATTTATAACTCATTAAATTCTACGATTAGTTGTTACTTCAAAACAAACACTTTACATACTCTTGTCACTATGAATCATTTCCTATTACTCTTAATTGAACAGAGATAGAACTTTATCAGATCAACACAATGAACAAGTAACCTTTTCATACCTATCCCCTATGGGATTCGACCCCAACCTTGTTGGTAATTATTTTTGACACCGACCGATTTACACTCGTTATTAAAGTGTAATTTTAGTGTATCAACTGCTGATAGTCGAGTCTACTTGGTGGCACAGAAGAATTTAGAGTATCTCTAGTGGAATGATTAAGTATTGGAGGCATGGCATGTATTCGAACGGTGAAATTCGGATCGGATATGGCAATTCATGTGCCATATATATTTGGGGACGGGAAGTTCTTATAATCATGCTATGTTGTGTTTGTAGATTGTTTGTATCAGCATTGTTTAGTGACTATCGGGGTTTGGACGAGTGGATCTTTTGTTGATGGGTATGTTAGATTTTTTGATGTAATATCGGTTCTAGACTGGTTGTCTCAGCGTTGTGTCATTCTGGCGATTGCGATAAGGCGGCGATATTATCTATGACGGGAATGCCATGGATTGAGTGGCGAGATTCGACAGATTTCATGTTCTAGTAGGATGGTTTTATATTTTAAGGACTCAGCAGATGGATGGAAAGAATTGTCTTCCTTATTTGGGCTCTTTTGATAGATGTCAGTGATGACTCCCCACATATTGATTCAGTTCTAGTGATAAGGAACTTTTTCGGATGTGCTTTCTAATGCTAGGCATGCCGCCGGGCAAAGCTATTGATTTTGGCATTGATTTGGTGCTAGGAACCATATTGTATGGCAGTGAGAGAGTTAAAGGAGTTGAAGGAGCACCTACATGGTTTTCTTGGTAAGAAGTTCCTTGGCAGGTCAATGTGGAAGTGTGTTTGAGTCGGCTTGGTTGGCCTGAACTATATTGTTGAGGAATATGTTGATTCGATAGTCATTGAGCTTATTAGTTATCGGGGAGGTCAATGAGTTGTCTTTGTGTTGTGAGGCGTTACAATCTATTGGTTATAGGCACCTATGGTGCTATTCTTTCAGAGTTTCATAATGGAAGTTGAGCAGGAAGAGTAATTGGGATTTTCTCGGTGAATGGCATATCGGATATGTTCTATCGGGTTGCGTGGTGTATGTTACTTATTTCTCCGTGGGTGTAATGATTTTCTTTGGTTTCAAACATCAAATTTGTGCATGGTTGTCAATTTTGAGCATAGTGACTTGTGGTGTCTCAAGTGGAACAGTGTTTGGATAGATTCGCGCATCGCATCGAAGCAATGCAGAGATATGACCTTGCGGTTAGATTCATGTGTTATATTCTATGATGTGAGAAGAGTTCAGAGCCTTGTGTGGCAGTGGTACTAGTGAGCTTGAGATACAGCTCTTTCATTTGAGTCATTTTCATGATTGGGTATGTTCGGAATATTGCTTATTTGTGTTTTGCTAGTTGTGTCTTAAGCCTTTATGGATGTGTCATGTAACCAGAGTGGTGTGTTAGACTACAGGAGATTGTTGGGATCATTAATGAAGTTCGGCTCGAAAATTGCTATGGTAATTGCCAGAGAAGAAGTGCATTTATGGATGGTTGATCTGAGAAATAGATATGGTTTACTGCATGATTCATTATCATTAGCAGAATATGAAGGTGTTGAAATGAGACTTTAGCTAATAAGAGGTTTTCTATCAGTATTTATGTTGTTGTGGGCAACTATTGTGAATGGAAGCTATCGTTGCATACGTTTGAGCTATGTGGTATATCATATAATTGCACCTGAAATTGCGGGAATGGGCTGCTACAGCAGATTCGGGCCTATTCAGAGTAGATGTGAGATTTTGATCTTGTGGATGATTTCGGTAGTAGAAATGTGGTTGTATGATTAATAGGCCAGATTGAGTTGTGTAATTTCGGTTTCTGTGTGTTATCCGACCTATTGAGATAGGGTGACGTGGGATCATCCCTGGGTATAAGATTGGTAACGTTATTCAGTTATTGATTGGCTTCTAGAACAACTCTAGGAATGTTCGAGGACGAGCATGCGTTTAAGTGGGGGAGGATGTAACGACCTGACCTGTCATTTTGAGCTTTTGCACTCTGATCGCTAGTTCTTGGGCATGACTTGACCCGTGTTATGTATTATGACTGATGTAGATTGTGGGTTTTGATTTTTGGAAAAATCATAAGGAAGTTAAAAGAATAGTCTCATTTGAAAGCTTTGAATTTGAAAAGTTTGACCAAGAGTTGACTTATGTGCATATGAGCTCAGATCGGAATTTTTATGATTTTTCTAGATCCAGATGATTTATGACTTAGGAACGCGATCGGAATTGATTTTGGAGATCTGGTGGAATTTGGCTTGAATTGGCGAAAGTAGTATTTTGGTAATTTCTGGTTGATAGGTGAGATTTTGATCCGAGATTCAGAATCGAATTCCAAGAGTTGTTGTAGCTTTTTTATGTGATTTGGGATGTGTGTTCAAAATTTTAGGTCATTTGGACGTCGTTTGGTGGGGTTTTGGATCAAAAGCGTGTTTCGGAAGTTTTAGAAGAACTAGCTTGAATTTGATGTAATTTCATGGTTTTGATGTTGTTTGAGGTGTTTTGATGATTGGGACAATTTTTCATGATGTATTAGGAGGTGTTGGTGCTTTTTGGTTGAGGTCCGATGAGCCTCGGGGTGAATTCGGATGGCTAATCAGGATGTTTCGGACTTTGAGAATTGCAGAAATTGCATCAGTTGTTACATGGGCATTTTGGCCTTCGCGATCGCAAGCCTGGGGCTGCGATCGCATAGGAGGAATTTGGAGGCAGTAGTTTTGTTCATCGTACTCGCAGCCGGGCTCTCACAGTCAGAGTAAGTTGGATGGTGAAGCTCCGCGTTCGCATGGGAGAATCCGCGTTCGCATAAGAGGATCTCGGGGCCCGGTAGAATTGTTCTTCGCGTTCGCATCATATGGTTTGCGTTCATGTAGGTTTGGAATAAAATGCATTGAGTTTGTAGGGCCACAGTCGCGTTCGCATAGGGAATTTGGGAGGCCGGAATTTCATTATTCGCGATAGCGAGCCTTGGATCGCGATCACATAGAGGAAAGGTCAGTGATGGGCAAGAGGTTATAACTTCATTTCATCCGCGATTTTGGGTCATTTTTCACCCATGGCTGCTCGTTTTTGGAAACCTTTTGAGGAAATGAAATAGTAATTCAAGAGAAATCGACTTGAGATAAGAATCTTGGTCTTAAAACTTGATTACATTGTGAAATCCACCAAGAAATTCATGAAAAATTAGCTAAAAGGAAAGAATTAGGGCTTGAGTTTTTGAAATTTTAAATTGGAATTTAAAGGGCCATTTGAGGTCTGATTTGAGAATTTTTGATATGTATGGACATGTGGGAAGATGAGGAACTCGTTGGTGCAAAAATTTCTTAGTTTCAAGAAGTGGGCCCAGGGCTCGAATTTTGCCAATTTTGGGATTTTTGATATTTTTCGATTATTTTTGCTTGGGTTTTGTTCCATTAGCCTGTCGTGATGTATTCATTCTGATTTTGGATAGATTCGACCCGCATGGGTGCCGATTTCAGGGGCAAAGGCATTGAGAGCTAGAGATTTTGTAAATGATATTCTGAGGGTTTGAAAACCCGGATTGCACATCGTGGTGCTATATTGAGTGAGACGCGCTAGACGACGAGCGCGGGGTTGTTTCATACTAGGTATTGTGACTTAGTCTGTCCCAATAGATGATTTTACCACATATTTGACTGAATTTAATGGTTATCATCATGACTTGGGTTGATTGCCATATTTAGGCTTTGTGCCAATTATTTGAACCCCTTCGAGGATGGTCGTTGACGTTTCCCTACTGTTTTGGTTCTATACTTGAACCCAGTCAAGTATTTCACTGTTTTCAAAACTCAGCCAAGGTCGTTTTGCTTAAATACTTGAAATGATATTTCCAACACTATTTTTGGGCTAAGCAGCATATTTTATTGTTGCCCGATGGGCTTACGTGATTTTTGACTGAGTAAGGCCGGGGGCCTATGTTGTGAGGATATTTTTGGATCAAGCTGCATGCCGCAGCAGTATTATACTAATACTGATATGAGGCCGAGGGCCTAGATATGATACTACGAGATGGCTTGATATTGTGCTTGGGCCGTAAGGGGCCCCTCCCTGAGTCTGCACACCCCCAGTGAGTGTCGCCGATGTTAAATAGATCGTACTGCACACTGCACTGATATGTAGATCAGGCTGCACGCCGCAGCGGTACTGGTATTATTATATGTGTTTGCTTTATTTCATTTGTCTGCGATTCTCTGTTGTCTGTGACACTTCATCCAATATCTACCTGATTTCCTAGCATTACCTGATAACTAAGTGTTGTGCCCGAGGGGCAGATTTCTGTGCTTATCTGCACCATTTGTTTTGCATTCAATTGCGTAATTTTTGAAAAAGGCATTTTCAAAAGAGGTTTAAACTGAACTAAGATAATTCTAAAGATTTCACTACTTTTCTCAAAGAGTTCTACACTACTTCTATACAGCATGATGATTTTTCATACGTAATTTCTTACTACTCAGTTATTATTTGCCTTTATTACTCACTGAGTTAGAGTACTCACTTTATTCCCTGCACCTCGTGTGCAGATGCGGGTATTTGTTCATCCTATAGCGGGTCTTGAGCTGATTAGAGGCTAAGTTGACGAATTTTAGCGAGGTGACTGCCACCATTCGCAGCACCGCATGTTCTTCCTTTGTTATCCATCTTATTTTTATATTTCAGACTTGTAGTGGTAATTATATTATAATAGTTGTTCATGATTTGTGACACCCCGATTTGAGCTGTGTTTGGATTGTACTTCCGCTAAGTCATATTATTGAATCGTCTTTAAAAATTGTTTACTCATGCTAATCTAATTTTGCAAAAGGCAAATTGGGTTGGTTGGCTTGCCTTGTTTTCACAAGAGGCATCATCACGATCGGAGCGAAATTTGGTTCGTGACAATAATTCTGCTATATTTAGAATTACTTCTAAAATGAAACTCTGTGAAAATAATATCAGTGACTACGATATGCTTGAAAAAACGTTTACAATGTTTCATGCCTCCAATATGGTCTTCTAATAGCAGTACCGAGAGAAAGGTTTCACAAAGTACTCTCAATTGATTCTCTTCTACTTGTGGCTGAATGAAACAATGAATTACTTATGAGAAATCAACCATTGCCTAAAGAGGATGAGATGTATTCCCATTATACTAATCGTGAAAAAGTTCGTGGCCATATTCGTGGTCATGGTCGTGGTCGTGGCCATATCCAAGGAAGAAATTTTTCTTGTATTAATCATTCTCCACCGAAAAATAATTTCCAAAAATGGAAAGGGAAAGATGAGAAGCAAAACGCAGAAGGTTCAAAAACTAAATGTTATCGTTGCTGTGGAAAAGGGCATTGGGCAAAAATTTATCGCATACCAAAACATTTGGTTGAGCTTTATCAAGCATCTCTGATGAATAAAGACCCAGAAGAATGAAGCCCCTGAAATCAATCTTGTCTATGACAATAAATTTGACATAACCAACTTGGATGTGGCAGATTTTTTGAGGACCCTGAGGAAAAAAATAAATCACTTGATCGGTGATGGATCTGTGGTTAGAGATATTCGTAGTATGTAATGAATAAATTTCTCATAATTTTTATTGCATTGTATAATTATTCTTATGTAGTTCTTAAGAATATTTGTATTTCCGAAATTTTATAAATTTCACAAACAAGGAGTAATATCCTATTAACTAGTATTCCAGTCTCAATGATCTTTTAACGATTTTAACTTTCATTTACGTTGCTTTAATTCTCATTAAGAAAAGGTTTACAAGCACCCTGGAATAACTTTTGTTACTTCACCTTCAATATTTTTTATTAGTGTGTTCTTTTCTTACACTAATCAAATGTGTAGAAAATACAAATAATTTACATATGTAAATAAATTTGTTGTAGTTGTATTAGTCATATGTGAACTTGTATTATTTTTTATGTAATTATTTATATAATAATTAGAATTTGTCAAAAAATGCATTAAAGGCTGGTATTGAATTATTGGTTTAACTTTATTTCTTTTCCATTTTTTTCTAAAAATACTAATATTTATTCATATACTTCTTTTGTATGTCAAACTACGGGAGAAAAATATTGATATCTTTCAAAGCAAACTTGGATCAAAGTTCAATTGTAAAAATATTTTCTTAATTATACGACACATACAATATTAAAAGAGAAGAAATATTTCTCTTATTTAAATATGTGTAAGGCAGATATTACTACAATTTTTGGTAGTAGTAATCTAATTGAAGGCTCTGGAAGAGCTACTATAACTCTGCCTATGGGAACAATAATTATCATAGAGAATGCAATATTCTCCTCCAAGTCCAAGAGGAACTTCTTGAGTTTTGAAGATATCCGCGGAAATGGATTTCATATTTAAACAATAGATGAGAATAATATGGAATATCTCATCGTTACTAAGAATGTCTCTGGACAGAAAAGAGTTATTGAGAAGTTCCTACCTTTATCTTGTGGCATGTATTGGACACAAATTAGTGCAATTGAGGCACATTCTACCTTAAACCAAAAGGTTACTGCTTCCAGCACTTTTGTACTTTGGCATAATCAATTGAGCCATCCTGGATCAATTATGATGAGACGAATCATAGAAAACTCAAATGGGCATCCATTAAAGAATTTGAAAATTCTTTTAAATAATAAATTTTCTTGTACTTCTTGCTATCAAGTCAAGTTAATTATAAGACATCACCAACAAAGGTTGGGATTGAGTTCCCTGCATTTTTAAAATGTATACAAGAGGACATTTGTAGACATATTCACCCACCTAGTGGGTCGTTTAGATATTTTATGATCGTAATAGATGCATCTTCTAGATGGTCTCATGTATGCCTATTGTCATCTCGCAACCTCGTGTTTGCAAAATTAATGGTACAAATAATTCGATTACAGACACAATTTCTCGATAATCCAATTAACTCTATTAGACTTGATGATGCTGTTGAGTTTTCATCCCAAGAATTTAATGATTATTACTTATCAATTGGGATAAAAGTGGAACAACTAGTAGCTCATGTTCACACTCAAAATGGCCTTGAAGGGTCTTTAATTAGATGTCTGCAATTGATAGCAAGATCGTTACCCATGAAAACGAAGTTGCTCACTTCTGTTTGGGGTCACGCCATTTTGCATGCAGCAATACTAATTCGTCTCAAACCAACAAACTATCACAAATATTTTCCGTTGCAATTAGTTTTGGGTCATGAACCTAATATATCTCATCTAAGAATTTTTGGATGCGTTGTATATGTGCCTGTAGCACCCCCCATATCGCACCAATATGGGTCCCCAAAGAAGGTTAGGGATATATGTTGGGTTTGAATCTCCTTCCATTATTCGTTACCTTGAAACATTAACAGGAGATTTGTTCATTGCTCATTTTGCAGATTGTCGATTCTATGAGGAACTTTTCCCAAAATTAGGGGGAGAAATTAGTGAAACCAAACGTGAAATTTTGTGGAAAAATACATCATTGTCTCATCTTGATCCACATGCCTCTATTTGTGACTCAGAGGTGCAAAAGATTATCCATTTGCAGAAAATGGAAATCAAATGCCAGATGCATTTACGGATCTGAAAAGGATAACAAAATCACATATCCATGCAGAGAATGTTCTAATCCTTATTGATGCCCCTATTGGACAATCTTCTAGTATCATAGCTAATGAGTCAAAAGCACGCCTAAAACGTAGCAGACCATTAGGTTCTAAGGATCTAAATCCTAGAAAAAAAATGATCAAGATGACACTACGAAAGACTCTCATAAAGAAATTCACGATTTGCCCAATCCTGAGATTCATGAGGAAATCAATAAGCCTGAGACTCAAGAAAATAAGGAACTATCAATAAATCCAATCAATATTGAGACAAATTTGAATCGAATGGATATATAGGTGGATTAAATCTTAGCATATAATGTTGCATCTAGCATTATGCAAGAAAGTGAGGATCTTGAACCTCAATCTTTTGGAGAATATCGACAAAGACGTGATTGGCCAAAATGGCAAGAAGCAATCCAATTAGAGTTAAGTTCACTTGCAAAACGTGAAATTTTTGGGCCTGTAGTCCAAACACGTAATGGTGTTAATCCTGTTGGCTATAAATGGGTCTTTGTACGCAAAAGGAATGAGAAAAATGAGGTACAAAGATATAACGCACGCCTTGTTGCATAAGGATTTTCACAAAGGTCTGGTGTCGATAATAAAGAGACATATTCTCCTGTTATGAATGCTATAACATTTTGTTAGCTCATTAGTTTTGTTGTCCATGAAAAGCTTGACACGCAATTAATGGATGTAGTTACAACCTACCGTTACGGCTCACTTGATAATGAGATATACATGAAAATTCTGTTATCTCATTAGTTTTGTTGTCCATGAAAAGCTTGACACGCATTTAGTGGTTGTAGTTACAGCCTACCTTTACGGCTCACTTGATAATGAGATATACAAGAAAATTTCCAACGGATTTAAAATGCATAACGCACAGAATTCAAAATTCCGAGAAATATTTTCAATCAAGTTGCAAAGATCTTTTATGATCTAAAGCAATCAGGAAGAATGTGGTATAACCGTCTTAGTGAGTATTTATTAAAGGAGGGTTATATAAATGATGTTGTTCTCCATGTGTTTGTTTTACTTGCTGTATATGTCGATGACATAAACCTTATTGGAACTCCTGCAGAACTCCAAAAGGCAGTTGATTATTTAAAGAAGGAATTCGAGATGAAAGTTCTCGGAAAGACAAAACTGCAAATTGAACATTTGATAAGTGGGATTTTTGTTCATCAATCTACCTACATTAAAACGGTATTGAAACGGTTTTACATGAATGGAGCAACCCATTAAGTACTCCGATGATTGTTCGATCACTTATGTGAATAAGGACCTGTTTCGACCTCAAGAAAAGAATGAAGAGCTTCTTGGTCCTGAAGTACCATATCTTAGGCAATTGGTGCGCTAATGTATTTTGCTAACACTACGAGGTCTGACATAACTTTTTTGGTTAATGTCTTAGCAAGATATAGCTCTTCTCCTACAAGGAAACACTGGAATGGAATCAAACACATATTGCGATCTAAAAGGGACTACCGATATGGGCTTATTCTATGGCAATGATTGCAATCCTGATCTTGTTAGTTATGCCGATGCTGGGTATTTATCTGACCCGCATAAGGCTCGATCTCAAATAGGTTATGTACTTACATATGGCGGCATAGCCATATCATGGCGATCGACTAAGCAATCAATCGTGGCTACTTCTTCTAATCATGTTGAGATAATTGTTATTCATAAAGTAAGTCTTGAATGTATTTGGTTGAGGTCTATAATACATCTTATCCGAGACAAATGTGGTTTGAAGTGTGAAAAACTACCTACAATTTTGTATGAAGACCATGCAACATGCATCGCCCAATTGAAGGGAGGATTCATAAAAGGAGATAGGACAAAGCACATTTTACCAAAGTTATTTTTTACACATGATCCTCAAAAGAATGGTGATATCAATGTGCAACATATTCATTCGAGTGATAATATGGCTGATTTGTTCACCAAATCTTTAGCAACATCAACCTTCAAGAAACGGGTGTACAAAATTGGGATGTGAAGGCTCAAGGATGTGAATCGATGATATTCCGCTACTATTTGAAAGCGGCTATACAATATTATTTTCCCTAATCTATACCATTTCCTTTACCCTAAGTCTTTTACCATATTATTTCCTCTACCACATTTAAGGAATGGTCATATTTAAAGATCAAGGGAACGAAGTTCAAATTAATGGAAAACAAAATTAGCCGTGATGATGTGTTTTGTTTTGTATTGTTTTTTTATACTGTTGGCGTTGCAGTGTTGGTGGCATACGTTTGATTCCTTACTTTAGTTTTATTGCATGTGCTTGTTTACACAATTTTTGTATTATAAATGGTGTTCGTCTTATTTTAGCTTCTTTTTGTCCATATTAATTAGGCGCGTTTATAGCGATGTATTTTCCGTGGTAGAAACCCGCAAATTTTCTTATTGGTGTAATCGGTAAACGAATCGATAAGCCCCCAAAATCGATAAATTGAAATCGAAAAAAATCAAACCTTATTGAAACGATGACGATAAGCATATGTACAAATCGATAATCGATAAGGGTCAAAATCGAATCGATAAATCGAATGCACACCCCTACTCGAACTCACAACCCCTTGATTAAAAGTGAATATCGCTTAACCCCTTGATTAGAAGTGGATATTGCTTACCACCAGAGCAACTAAATAGCTTGCATTTGCCTTTAATACAATCAAATGATCTATTCATTGATTGGTACTGGATGGAGAAGAAACAGAAACCCGAGTGTCATAAATTAATAGTTACCCACATTTTCATGGATTAACAAAATGGATCATTTACCCCAACCTATAGTTTTTTCCCACTTCACCTTGAACTACATAAAACTGTGGTTGGGAGGTGGAGGCCCCATGTAAAGGTACTGGACATATACCAGAAAAAATCTGTATAACGATCCATCTCAAATAAAATGGATAAACGTCAATGCAATCACATAAATCCATGTTCTAAACAAGTGCTTCAAATGCATCGAGAATACTCAACAAGCTGCAAATAACTTGTTCCAAAATCCAAATTATTCTAAACTAATGACGATCTTACATCAAACTAAAGGCAGTATCACCACTCAGACTGTCAGCCTATCTTTATGGCAGGTCTTTCATCTGTCAATACCTCCTAGGGAAACGGTCCATAAACCTTCCGGAGGGGCACTCGAATGCTTGGTGTCCTCTTCCCCCGCAGTTGTGACAAATCATCAGGGCCATGCAATCACGTCTCATATGGCCTACCTGCTGACAAGTTCGACAAACAATGTCCCGGAATCCACCACCACCACTAAACCAACGACCACCAAACCCACGAGATGGATGTCCTCTTCCACCACCTCTCTCTTCAATAACACTGGCCTTGGGGCAATCTCTGGCCATATGACCAGATATGTTACACAAATTGCACACAGGATCATTTTGACAATCACGTGCCAGGTGACCAGTCTTTCTACAATTTTTGGATGCCTTCTCATTTGTGCAGTCAGTCGCAAGATGCCCTTGCTTGAAGCAATTATTGCACAGCTTCAGGTCCCCAGGTGGAAGTGGAGGAGCAGTGCAGTCTCGCGCACGGTGTCCTGCCTTCCCACAGGTGTGGCAAATTCCTTCATTTGGACATTTTCCGGCCGTGTGGCCTGGTTCTCGGCAATTCCAACAAAGAGATTTTGTGGAGCACTCGGACGCGATATGCCTATTGAAATATTCAAAGCAAACAAGAATACAAGTTAATAAATACTAGTGGTTTATCCAAACTAATTAACCCAACTTCCACAAACACGCATGGCAAGAAAGATGCACCTAAGAAGTATGCAAAAGAAGGAACAAAAACCCCAAGAAAAGGGAAGCAAAAGTATATTCCATCGAGTGACTTTTCAAAGCTAGTACCTTTTGACAAGGTAAAGCAGTGATTTATTAACTAGTATTATACTGCATGTAGATACTTATACTGCATGTAGACAAGAGGGGTTGCTCTGATGGTAAGCAATCCCCACTTCCAACCGAGAGGTTGTGAGTTCGAGTCTCCCCAAGAGCAAGGTGGGAAGTTCTTGGAGGGAAGGATGCCGGGTGTCTATTTGGAAACAGTCTCTCTACCCAAGGGTAGGGGTAAGGTATGCGTACATACTGGGTTGTTGTTGTTGTTGTTGTAGATACTTCATTCAGACTTTCATGTTGTGTGTTTATGCCCCCTGATATGTAGCTCTTGTTGATTTTTGAAGTTAACATTTTAGCATTGAGGTTCAAGTGTTTGAGCAATAAGACTTAAAACATAAAAGTGTTTGAGCAGTAAGACAAAATTTTAAGTAGTACACAGTAAGATTACACGTTAACGACACTTCTAACAATCATTTGGGTACGCATATAAGCTAAGGTACTAAAATTGATGTATTTAATCTCATTGAAAGTGTAATGACTTAACCTTGCTTTTTTCGGTTTTGCTAGTATCTGTTTCAAGGATCCAAGTGTCGAGTTCTTAACTGTTGTGTAAGGGTTTTTTTTGGGGGGTGGGTCTAAAGAAAATAACAAGGCTACGGGAGTGACATTGGCAGCTTCTACACTAAATATATAAGCCAACAGTTTAACAAAGAATATACTTGTAATCAAGTTAAGAGCAATGCTGAGATTTCCAAAGTTGGGGGAGGAGGGAAGGGAACTAGCTAGTAGCAGATAGTTTATCTGCAAATTTTCTAGATGCTTACCCAGGAAGACCACAATTGTGACATATCGCAACATTAGGGCACTCCCTAGCAAAATGACCAGGTCGTTTGCAGTTCTTACAGAGACCGTCTGGGCTGTAAAGAAAAAATAATTGATTATTGTTGGAAAGATAGAAAAAAAGAAGGTAAAGCCCACGTCAATCTTCCTCCAGAAGAGCAAAAGAATGAAAAACAGTACATCCTAGAAAGAGTTAAAGATTTCTTGACATATCTAGCATGCACATAAAATCATAAACCATAAACAGCACTATTATCAGTCTAAGAGAGAGTGGATGTGAAAACTTCACAACTGTGCATTTCAATCTAATGCAGATGAATATTAGGGTGGTAAATCTGCTTCAAATAGTCATGTTCAGCTTAGTCCATTAGTTAGTCTTAAATTGTGAAACAGCTTTTTACTTTAGAAGGTGCAAAAAAGATAGACCTTGAAACCAACTAGTAGGTACAATTCAACCTATCCACACATTCATGTTAAAGCAACTGTAAAAGCAAGATACCAAACATCCTCTATTTCCATGTCTAACAGACAGAACTCCCTTAGTTCCAGCCAACATTTGCTCGGGAGTGAGAATAGTTAAGCAACATACAAATGATTGAAAACCAGATAACCTGAAGCCCCGACGTGACTCCCGTCTATATGGTGCATCACGGTAGGAATACCGTTCCGTGCGGATTTTATGATCTCTTGGGCTCCTGCTTCTGCTCCTGCTTCGGCTTCTGCTGTCAGATCTCATTTTGAAAACTACCACGAGTAAACCACCACTAACAAAACCACCTGAAAAATATCACCATACCACCACCAGCAGCTGCCTCCTGTCCACCACAACCACACATCCAAGACCATATCACAAATCCATAAAAAACCTCTACTCCCATGATTTATACACCAAACCCCCAACACCACTAAGGAAACACTACAGAATAGCACGATCACTTAGACATCAAGGTTATAAACACTAAAAAGCTGTTGACATAGGAAACTTTGTCTCCAGCCACATCCTACATACTGTGCACATCTCGTGGCAAATAGATAGATACCCACACATTATCATTAACATTCTAGTCACCACAGACGATCTCATAATGACTTCCAACTTCATAAAAATATAGAGATAGCTTCAGTAACCAGCAGAAAAGTGAAATACGTGTTGGTAAAAGGTAAAGATTTGCAAACAACGGCTACTACTTCGAAATATAAACTACTTAAAACAGAGAATACAACATATATATCAGGTGGTAAGAGATCAGGTTATATTTCTCAGTCCAATGTTACTTTCCCTCTTTTCAAACTGTAATCAACCGAAGAAGTGACATATTGATTGTAAACTTAAGTGTAATGTGTGGGTACTCACAGAAAGAACAGAAGCTTAAGTGTAAACTTCCTCGCCATTGTTATTGATTGTTCACTCTTTTGTTAGGTGGAGATGAATGTACATCACTGTGTGGTAGCTTCTACTAGGAGTAGATGCCCAATGAAGAAACTGCTCAAGAGCAAGGAGTTATGAATATCATTCCAGAGTGTGTGCACTTCATGTCTCTTGAAGATGCACAATCTCTTTAGTAGGGAAGGACCACAGTTCTTTATTAAAGATTAATTACATTAAGCACAAGGTCCCTTATTTCCTTTTTAAATATCATTGACCATGCCCCTGTACCATTTCTGCATTTCTATCCATAAATATAATCCTAACCCATAACATCTTGCCAAGTATGAATCCTCAAGCCCCCACCAGTCCCACCAAAGTCCCAAGTAACACAACCCATTGATAAGAGCAAGTATCACAAAAGGAGCGAAAATTTGCTAGATAGCATTATAAAAACTAGCTACTACAACCACCCCATAATAGCAGCAAGGGACTACCTTATGCCCTTTTCTCCCCTGTTATCACCTCAGCTATGCTGCATGTCGCCAATGTTATCAAAGGCGTGCTTAAAGCGCGCTTAAGCCTTGATGCAACGCTCAACATGAGCATCTCACTTCCCCTCGCTTAGGAGGCACTTCAGTATTGTCGTCAAGGCTCTAAGACATACTTTTCCAAGAGGCAACATTAAACAATTGATATTTCTTCAATTTCTTTGTCTATATATTTGGTACTTATGGCTCTTTTTGCCTTTGATAACACTGAATGGCTCTACAACCCTAGAAGATCTCCATTACACCCACCCCTCCCCTTTTATAAAATGACTTACCAAATCCGAAGCCTTAATTGCAGCACAAGTGCTAACTGCTAAATGACGTTCCTATCTTGGAATGGGGATGTACTATGTTCACCTACCGAGCTATTCGTGCCACACCATAGCTCTTGGCAACTTCATCTTAACTTGAAACTTGAAAGTTTGAATGGACCCATTGCATCAATTTATACACCAGTCCATTCACTTCCTTTTCTAGTTTTTGCAAGTATAAGTTTCTTGTTCTTAGTCTTCATCTTCTTTTGAAAAAAGAAAAGGTAAAACTACTCCCTTACCCCAATTCCATAAGTACTATCTGAATTCCCAAAGGTCAACTTGCCTAATTTCAAAGTATAGAAATTCACATTTTTGAAAAGAAAAAATTAAAATTTGCCAAAATTACTCTTCACAAAAGAAGGGTACAAAAATTACCCTACAATTTATTACCAACTACAAGATGTTTTAAGCCCTTATTTAAGTTAATCCATTTGACTCTAGGAAAGCAAAAGGTGAAACTACTTGGTAAAAAAGAAGATAAAGAGGAGAGGATACTCCACAATACAAGCCCAGGCCAACTACCAATCTACAAGCAGTAGAAAATCGAAGAAAGAATGGTGAATACACTAGATCACTGATAGTTTATAGAATCACTTTCACCTAGTAGAAATCCAATAACTTCCTAGTGCAGCCCATTCCCATGTTATCCATCCCTGCATAATTTAATCATAGCAATAGATTTCCTCCTCACTATAATATGTTGTATCATAAAACTAAATGAGCAAATGACCTCAATATGCACAATCACATGATTCACTAGTAAGGTACTGTGCTCCAACACATGTTGAATTGAAAATTATAATTTGTCCAAAAGTATACTTCCGATTCAGTGGAGATTTAGTGCTCGAACAAAAACTTGTATTTGGACCAAATCAATTTGTTAGAAATGAAGAAACATAATTATAATCCAGCATCGCATTCACTTTGTCTGTAACACAATAAATTAGCTGAACAAGCGAACTACACAATTATATTGCTTCACAGCCTCAACCCCACAACCCCACCACAAGAAAAAAAAAACAATAAACAAAGAAGAACAGCTAACTACCATTTATGGATGAAGTCAGCCTTTTTATTTATTTGAGATAGCACACGCAACCCGCCAACCCATTACCAACAAGTCCTTATTGACCCTTTTCTCCCCAATGACTTGAGCCAATAACCTCAAAGTTGGAGACTGAGGATCCTTTAGATTTGTCTTTTACATATGTCGTCAGTATTAAGCTTTCCACCAAAGATAAGATATAGTGGATTTCAGATTTTGGTGTCATCCTTCAATGACTAGTAACTAAAAATGTTCTCATCTCCGTCGAATAGAATTTCAGTTGTAATCTGTATGTAGAAGAGCAACATAGCTTACATCTACCCATGAACCAGGCAACCTTTCACATCCGGAATATCAGACAAAAAAATCCTCCTCAACTTTCCCTTAGGTCACTTCCAGCCACAAACCAGGAAACCTTTTTACATCCATAATGTCAAACATGAAATTCTCCTCAACTTCCATTCCATCAACCAATTTCTACCTAAAATCAAGGCAAACGGAGTACAGCAAGCTGCATGCTCACAGCTTAAGCTAGCAGGCGAATTTGCCACCTCGTCTCAGACATTTAGTGATTTCCCACGTCTGCTCTCTCCATTAAGTATTGGTAGATAATAAAACCACACACGATAAAAACCTTAAAAGAGCATAGAACATTAGACGATGGGCAAATAAAATTTGCAAAAAATACAAAGCAATAAAATTAATTGCACATATAAGTTAAGCTACATTCCTAATTGCTACGAAAATCGGATGCTTTATTAATATAAGTGCCAATAAGCCCGAAACCCTAGTTAATGTTTTACTATGCAAATCCAGGTAAAAATTAAGATGATAAAAAAGAACCCTAAGAACCGCGGTTCAAATCCCACCAGAGGCAAACAAAACCCAAAGCGGAGAAGACACAGCACAAGTTTGTACATTGAAGAGTACAACGTAACCCTATAACTATTCCAAGGAATCGGAGACAGAAGTAATTACTTGCTATTAGATAAAATAAATAGCCGAATAAATAGAGAGAAGAGAGATAAAAGTACCTGCAAGCTTACGAAAATGGAGAATCCGGAGCGAATGGATATGGAGAAAACTGCGACCAAGTAACTGCCCGGGGGAATAGGTGCCAAAGGGCAAGGACAGCAAATCCCTTAAATAGCCTTCGAAATGCTACTTTCTTTTTTCGAATTTCCGACCTCGTGTCCGCTTGCCTGCATTGCGACCCAATTAATCGTGAATTTGTGACATAAGGTCCATTAAATGGACAAGCATTTCCTATAGAATTTTTCTCCATTAAATGGACAAGCATTTCCTATAGAATTTTTCTAATATCTATTCCATCACAATATTTGTTGATGCCTTTGAAATGCTTCGACCATCAAAAAATTTAGGAAACAACCTGTTATGAAATTAGTGTAATTACTAGGATAGTAATTATAGAGAGGTATGTAATTACGACCTGTTTGTTAATTCTAAATTATAGTGTTGTAATTTTATGGGCCGAAATCTGACTAGAAAAATTCAGTACGAAGAGAAACTATAGTGAGAGGGCTCAGCTAAGTATGACCCGGGCAAACTTTCGAAGAGTCCGTCCTGGACAAGGTCGAGGACAAACAGAACAAGTCATGCTCAAGAGTTGACTGGTCTGAAGTCATGTTTCCTCACCCTCTCTCTCTCTCTCGCTGGGAAGTATGACAAGGCATGGCGAGCTAGATCGATAAACCTAGTCTCATACTGAGTGACTGTCATGGAACCTGCTGGAGGTGCTCAAATTGCCTCTGTAAGGCCTCTCTCTGGGTCACGGGGAAAAACTTCTCCAGAAATAACAATGAAAACTGCTCCCATGTCAAAGATGGTGACCCGGCTGGCCTAGCTAAGCAATAATTCCTCCACCAAGTCTTGGCAGATCCAGATAGGCGAAATGCGACAAAATCAACTCCATTGTTCTTAATAGTGCCCATGTTTCTAAGAACCTCGTCGCAGCTACATAAGAAATTCTGGGGATCCTCAGAAGAAGCACCGCTGAACTTAGATGTGAAGAGCTTGGCGAACCTATCCAGCCTCCACAAAGTATCTACAGACATAGCCGCTCCATCGCCGGTTTGAGCCACTACACTCGGCTTAACTGTCATAGTTGGCTGAACCGCTGGAACCTGAACATGGGGAGCTACCTGCTCCGGAGTGCGCATAGCAAGAGTCTGAGCCCATCCTCCAGCCTGAGAAGTGACTGGTGCTACTGGAAGCAAACCTACTCAGGTGACACTCTCCATGAGGCCTACCAGTCTGACTAGAGCGTCCTGAAGAACTGGGTGGCAATGAACCCCTCTGGGACCTGAGCTGGGCCCATCGAAACTGCTGGGCTGGAACCTCTTCAAAATTAACCTGAGGCTCTTCCACTGGTGCTGCTGCTCGGGGCTGAGCTCTGCCCCTATCACGGCCTCTAGCACGGCCTCGCCCTCTTCCCCTAGTAGGGGCTGATGTTGGGGGCTCGGACTGTTGAGCAATAGATAAGGAAGTGCTTGTTCTTGCCATCTGCGAAAGAGTAGAGTAAAAATCCAATTAGCATTGAGAAACAAATATGCACTACATGAAAGAACAAACGTGAGATTTTTCCTAACTCTGTAGCCTCTGGGGATAAGTACATACGTCTCCGTACCGATCCCTCAGACTCCACTAAGCTTGTCCGTGAGTTGTAAGACCTATGTAACCTAGAGCTCTGATAACAACTTGTCAATACCTCCAATTTCCACCATTAGGAGTCGTGATTGCACCCACTCGTAGAAGCTAGGAAAGCCGAGAACATTTGAAATTCAATAATATTTCTCATTTTATACATGTCTAAACAATTAAATTACTGATGGATAAGCAATTATAAACAACGAAAAATAACTTTTAGCGGAAGTCTTAGATAATGGGAAAAATCCAAAATGCATAATATTCAATACATGTCTCTACCCAACACCTGGTGTCACAACATGCACGGACCATCTAAGAATGCTAAATACAAGAGTCTGAAACAATATAATAAAACTATGTCTCGGTACAAGGGAAACCGTGTAGAAAAGATATAGAAGAGATACCGGGCATGCGGACGCCTGCAGGGCTACCTCGTGATCTCGTGGATTGAAGGACGGCTCCCTTGCTACTGCTGCGCATCGTTAGCTGCTCCGACACCTGGATCTGTGCAAAAGAGCACAGAGTGTAGCATCAGCACAACCGACCCCATGTGTTGGTAAGTGTCTAGCCTAACCCCGACGAGGTAGTGACGAGGCTAGGACCAGACTCCAGATAAACCTGTGCAAATATAAATATATACAACTAAAACGGAGAAACAACAGAAATAAACAATCAAAGCTAGGGAAGGAAACATGCTTTAGGGGCAAAAGATAGAAATAAAATATCAGGGGTAATAGAGTAAACATCTACAGTTTAGCTTCTAACACAAAATAAAAAAATAAGACACCTTTCATATTCAGCTCATCTCGTTGCAGGCATGCAACCCGGTCCCAGTTCTCATATCTCGTGGTAGGCGTATCACCCGCTCCCATTTCATAATATCATGTGGTAGGCGTACCACCCGCTCCTATTTCTTGATATCTTGTGGTAAGCGTACCACCCGCTCTCATTTCATCAATAACTTGTGGTAGGCGTACCACTCACTCCCATTTCATGATATCTTGTGGTAGGCGTACCACTCGCTCCTTTTTCATCAATAACTTGTGGTAGACGTAGGCAAGGGAACAAGAATATCAAATTAAATGTCCCGGCAAGGGAGATTCAGCTATAACCAATCTTATTCAACTTCTACTTATTACAATTTATACTAAAACTCAGTCATAACTAAAATGCACGGAAATAAACGAAATCCTTACTCAGTATCGAGAATCAGTAGTCAAGGCTATCATAGAAACATTTGAGAATACAACAGCTAGCAATTTAGGACTCACGGTCATGCTTGACACCAACGTATAGATACTCGTCACCATGCCAATGCATCGTACTCGACATAAAACAAATAGCAAATATGACTCAACTCCTAATCCCGCAAGCTAAGACCGAACACTTACCCCAAACTTCCACGGCCAAGTCAATCCTCAATCACTGCTTTCCCTCTCGAATTCGGCTCCTAATCAATCAAATCTATACAATAATGACTTCCATACATCAATAAATGCTAAACAAATCGAATCTGACGCCTAATTATAGCTCTCCAAACATTCTTACCAAAATTCCAAAAATTGACGCCGGGCTCGCTTAGTCAAAAGATGAGGTTCGAAATAAAATTCAATCACACATTCACCCACGAGCCAGAATATATAATTTGTTTTTAAATTCGACCCCAAAACGAGATCTAAATCAAGAAAAATCAAAAAGCTCTATACCTAAATCACCAATTTCTACCCTTAATTACATGTTTTAGGCCTAGAATTTCAATAGATATTGATGAAAAATGAAGGAAACGATCTAAAGATTACTAACCCACGAGGTTTTGGTAAAGGATTGCTTCAATGGTCGCCCAAGATCTTGGAGAAGAAGAGTTTTGTGAAAATTTGGTGGAATCCCGTAATAACACTACTTTGGAAATTAAAGTATAACTAGGCGAAAAATGCTCTATGAGATCGCAAAGAGAGTCATGCGATCTCATAGGGACAAGGGAAGTTGACCACTGCGATCGCAGGAAGGGTGTTGCGAACGCGTAGAAGAAAACGAGCTTCATTCCCAGGTTAGGCTTAATGAAATGCGATCGCATTGAAGGAATTGGGCTAAGCTACGGATGAATCTTTGCGATCACATACAACAAAACGGGGCACCTGCAGACTTACACTATGCGATCGCGATACTGCCTATGCGATCGCATAGAACTGCATACCAGAACACCAGAACTGAGACTTTCTACAACTTTTTCTAAGTTTAAACCATCCCGAAACACATCTGAATCACACCTAAGCCCTCGTGGCTCCCAACCAAACACATGAACTAACTCAACAAAATTATACAAACTTATCCGAGCGATCAAATCGCCAAAATAATATCAAAACAACGAATCAAACCTCAAAAATCAAGAATTTTCCCAAAACTTCATTAAGTTTCAAATTTACAATTTCAAGTCCGAAACACGTCAAACGACGTCCGATTTTAACCAAACTTCACCGGAAGGACTTAAACTATATATAAAGACCTGTACCGGGAGTCAGAAGCAAAATACGGGCCCGATACCAACATGTTCTGATCAAATTTCATTTCAATTTCCTTAATAATTTCAGAAAAACAATTTCCTTTAAAAATTTATTTCTCGAGCTCAGGACCTCAAATTTTGATTCCGGGCATACGCCGAGTCCCATATTTTCCTATGACCCTCCGGGACTATCAAATCACGGGTCCGGGTCCGTTTGCCCAAATATTAACCAAAGTCAAACTTATTCATTTTAACACAAAAAATTAGCATTTTTCGCAGAATTTCATATTTAAGCTTTCCGGCTACGCGTCCGGATTGTCCACACAAATCGAGGCAACCATAAATAAAGGTTTTAAGGTCTGGAAAGCACGGAGTGGATAAGAAAACAGGTGATGACCCTTTGGGTCGTCACAATAACAAATAGGGGCATGACTAATGCATAGGTTCAAAAAGTGTATCAAACAAAGTATTATTAATACTATAAGCACGTAATTTTTGACCCGCATAATTTATAAGTTAGTTTTAGTATTTTAAATATTTACTTGAGTTATTATAGATTTTTAATCCATTTTTATTACCACTTTATTAGTTTAATTTATTTGAGAATTTGCATTTTGTTCAGTAGTTTACGGGCATAAGCAACTCCGTATGATGTATTATGACTTGTGTAAATCGTCGATTTTGGTTTTCCGGTTATTCAAAATTGATTTGGAAGAATGGTTCTCAACTAGGAAGCTTTAAATTAGAAGAGTTGACCTAGTTTGACTTTTTAGCATTTGATCTCGAATTAAAAAAATTTTATGGTTTCGTTAGGTCCGGATAGTGATTTTGGACTCGGGCGTATGCCTGAATTTGCATTAGGATATTTCTAAAAGGTTTTGACACAAATTGGCGATAATTGAATTTTTTTCGGAAAGTTAATAAGTTTGACTGAGAGTTGACTTTGTGGACATTAGATTCGGATTGTGGTTTTGAAAATTTGAATAACTTTGTTATGTCATTTAGGACTTGTGTACAAATTTTGGGTTCATTCCGGATTGGTTTGCTATGTTTCGGCACGAGTTATGGGAATTGAAAAGTTCAAAGTTCTTCATGTTTGAATTGAGGTGCGATTCATCATTTTGATGTTGTTATGTGTGATTTGAGGCCTCGAGTAGGTCCCTAGTATGTTATGGGATATTTGGACATTGATCCCAAGGGACTCGGGCGTGTTTCGGATTGGTTTCGTACCATTTCCAAATAACATTTAAATCAAAATATAACAATAGCAATAACTCAGTAGAATTCCAACAACGAAATACAATTACAAGATGCAACTATCAATGAAATAAAATGCAAGATAACTCTCCAAAAACGACAATAAAAGAGTTTTTAGGTCTATATCTTATAAAATAGTGAGTAGTGCGGAAGTGCCAAAATGTTGGATCGGACTCTAATAAGTATAAAATGTTTGGGAAGTTACACAATACATCATATTTTCTTGGAATTACAGTTTAATAGTAGGCTGTCAATTTCGACTTATTCTAATAAGAAGCATATGACTAAAATTCAAAATTGTCTCTTCTCTCAATTATTCACATCACATGATCCTAAGTTGTCACGAGTTTGATAGAAGAGGGTGTTCCAATTCAGGGGGAGCCGTATTGCAGTATGAAAAACACTTTTGATTAATAATTTATATTTGTCCAAACTTTATAAAAAATACTTTTAAGTATCAAATTACGAATAAGAACATGAAAAGATTTACTTAATAGTTAATATTAAAAAGAATCTCAAAATTTTTTATTACAAACAATAATTAAATCTTTTCATTTTACTAAAACATACTTTAATTATTTTAATATTATTCAAATATATTTAAAATCATTCAAAAAATATGAAAACATTCACTCCTAAAGTCATTATATATTAAAAAAATTATCCTAAAAATAAGAAGAAATATTTATATATTATTATCCTAAATATTATATTTAACGATTATTTTGGTATATACTATATTTTATTAAGGGTGTTTTTGGTGAGAAGAAAAGTCAAAACTGCTTCTGCTTTGCTTTTTGGAAGAACCTATTTTTTTCCGCTACTTCCCAAAAGTATTTTTTTTCTCAAAAAAGAGCTTGACCAAACACCTTAATTTAGGGGAAAAAAGTATTTTCGGAAAGAAAAAAAGCACTTTTGCCCTTTGAAAAAACTTGGCCAAACGTGCGGCCAAACGTGCTATTAGTTGGAACTAAAAGGCTATACAGCTTTTTAAAAAACGGTATTACAAAACTAAATGCTACGCCTTTGCTTGAGGATTAAAATAATTTTTCTTTTCAAATTTTCAAATGATATACGAAGATACTAAAATTATATGTGTTCATCAAAATATACTCTTTTCATTCTCGAGAAACAAATGTATCAACAAGTTTAAGATAAAAATATCATATGCTATCTTCTCTTAAAGTTTAGAAAGGAAAATATTTTGCACTGATTATTTTTCTGTTTTGATATCCTTATTTCTTGATAACTTTTTTTATTTCTAAATTTATCACTCAAAATTGCTTATTCGATCTTTCATCTGTATTCCTAGATTTTAATATACTGTTTATTAGGAAGAATAAAAACTAATCTAGCTATAAAATTATACAAAACATAGATAGAGAATATATAATTGCATAACTAGAATATTTAATTTGACATGATAAGTAATTGATTCGGTCGCATTTATCCTAACTTAAACAAAGAAAAAAGTCACCATTCACTGTAATGAGATTTACAATTAAGTGGCATATGAATATGTGAATTAACGCTGTAATAGCAAGTTAAAGAAAGATTAGGAAAGAAGACAAAGAATGTTTCAATTGCAATTCTATCTTCAATTAAATTTATTATCATGATTAATAATTCACTTTCAGGATATTCCTAAGTTAAAAGTAGACCAAATATTCCATAACCATTAAGCTATATACCTCCAAATCTTTCCACATATTTTGAAACATAGTACAACATTTAATTTGGGATATGATCCAAACCAAATATACCACAATATTTTAATTTAAAAATACAATTTAAACTAAACATACTATAATTTTCTAATTTGAAATACAATATTCAAACCAAATATATTATAATATTCTAATTTGAAAAATAATATCCAAACAATAAATAATATAATTATCTAATTTGAATACAATATTCAAACTAAATATTTGATAATTTTCATTTTACAATATTCAAATCAAACATATTATAGTATTCCACTCTGGAATACATAATATTTTATTTTGCAATAATATAAGTATACATGGTCAAATAAATTTATAAAATAGATATACATAGTAAATATATTTATAAGTAGGTATACATGTTGAAATTAATATTTTAACAGATAATTTATTCTTTTGTTTTCACATTTGAAGTTAATACGTATAGACAAAATTGCAGACTACTTCACCAATTTACTGAAATAGATGGCCAACATATTGCAAATAGCTTAAATTTATCACCATATTCAGAGCTAGCATGGCGGATTCAATTGCAAGTGTGTAACATGTGAAACTCCTTCCAGTTCACTTAAGAACCCGTTTGGACATAGGAATTTTTTTCTTTTTAAAATTTTTTTTTTCTTTTTTTTGAAATCGACTTTTGTTCATGGAATTTTCAATTTTCATTTGAAGATCCATTTTGAATTTTTTTGAAAAACTCCTAAAAGTTGTTTTTAAAAATTTTCACTCATAAAATTTCAAAAACAACCCAAAATTATATTCATGTCCAAACACAACTCTAAATTTTAAATACAATTTTCACTTGAAATTTTTTTCACCCCTTTTTTGGAAGTTTACAATTCTAATGTCCACACGCCTATTAAGTATTTTTTTTGGCTCTTTTACGCATATATTAAGGAATTCTCCTTTTAGTATTAATTAACAATTAAATAGACCATATTAACATTAATGGGCTCGTTGGAAATATAAAAAAACTACTTCTAGACTCTTTATCCTAATTTATAAGGGTAACTTTAGAAAGAAGTAGTTCATATTTTTTTAATATCTCGAAATATCAAATATTGTTGGGCCGGGGCTTAGCCCGGGCAAACCTTCACTAGTTACATATAGAATACAGATGCATCTGGTCACTTGAATACAAACACCTTTTTAAGACGACTAAGAAAAATAGCATTTGAACCAAAGTATAACAATAACCACCCAGTAGAATCCCATTAGTGGATCGCTTGAATGCTAACATTCTTTTTAAGACGATTAAGAAAAATAGCATTTGAAACCAAAGTACAACAACAACCATAAAATAGAATCTTACTAGTGGGGTCTGAGGAGAATAGAATGTATGTAGACCTTACCCCAACCCCAAATGGATAGAGAGGATGTTTTCGGGAGACCCTCGACTCAAAGACAATAGATCCTAACAACAACAGAAATCGGAAAAATAGTATCAGCATCGTAAAATAAAACAAATAAATAAAAAATGCCAAAATGCGAAAGACATGAAAAAATGTGAAACACAACAAAAATCGCTTGAGTCCTAGACAAAACACTATCAGACTAGCCGACGCAGTGAGGGGAAATGCTCGACTAGCCTCTAACCTATAACCCTAATGTTTGACCTCCACACCTTCCTATCAAGGATCATGTTCTCGGGAATGTGAGATCGCGCCATTTGAACCAAAGTACCCGATAAATAAAAAGAAGCCATTTTAACCAAAGTATAAAATGGCACGTGGATAACATAGCAATTCTATTACAGGTGATTTTCTATTTTTCTTTTTTTGGTAATGGACGATTTTTATTAATACAACAAACTAAGAGCTATTACTACGGGAGCTCAGTCTAGATAACATGGTACCTAGACTATCTCTTTCTAAGGTGATTTTCTACTTGAATATGAAATTCTATGACAAATTTCTGCAAAGAAAAATTTTCAAAATAAAAATTCTCTGTGTATGAATTCTGAATTCTTTTCCCCCCAAATTTCCTACAAGCCAAATAGCACCAGACCAAAACAACGAGTACAAAAAGGAGGGGGGGGGGGGGGGGGAGGCAAGATTTTTAAGATTGAAATTTAACCTATGTATAAATCAAGCTCAACTGTAAAGATAAATAAAAGAGCAAAACAGGTAAAACTATTAATTATTACTACACAGTAGTTACTTTAACTAGCAGCAGTAATTACTTAAAAATTGCAGTTGTACGTGATTTGCACAAAAGTGCATCAATAGTAACCCAAACTAGGAATTAGAGAGAACCTTTCAGTCTTTACCACTTGAACAATTCTCTGCTAAAAGCAAACTTTTGCTAAAATTAACAAAATCACAGAGATAATCTTGCCATACTTCAAATAATACTGTTACATCAAAATTTGAAAGGAAATCATGCCTTTGAACTCCATCCTACACTAACAAAAATATCTGTAGCTCATAATGGCAACAGTATTAAACAAACAAACTATGCATCATGGTAGTGATGCAATTTGTACAGTAACACTTTCCCTTCAGCATTTCCCATAGCCATGAATCCTCCATGAGGACTAAAATCCAAACAGCGCGGATAGTGCACGGCTCGATTTGGAGAAGGCCAGTTTGAAAAAACTGTAAATGATGGAATGTGAATTAGCTTTGAGCTGTTTTTCTTCATGCTAGAACTGATGGCTAATATTTGAGCATCATGATTAAATTTCATAAAATCCACTTTCGTTGTGAGATTCTCAATCACCTTGATTGGTTTTCTCTTTCCGCCCAAAAACTCTTCTCTGTTATAAATATTTACTATCCCGCTGTCTGAACCAGCAGCAAACAAACTACCATTTGGTGAAGTGCAAAGAGCCGTACCATTTATGGACCCTTCATCAACACCTTTATGAATGCAGGTTCTTGTTCTCAAATCCCAATGGTAAATCTGGCCGTCACCACCAGAGCTCAATAATTGTTGTCCGTCATTGGTGAAAGCCAATGAGCGAACAGTTCCATTCATTTTCAGTGTCCCAATTAGCTCCTTTGTTTTGGAGGAAACTAGCAAAATGTATCCTGCATTACCAAGAAAAGCAATTGTATCTGAATCAGGAGAAACCTCAAAACTTTCCAGGCTCTTTTCTTCCCTGCCGACTAGAGGACCTATTTTATCTACGCTTGCTTTGACCAAGTCTAAGACATGAAAGAACTTTCTTCTTCCTGATATAATAACTTGAGACCCATTGGGTAAGAAAGATGCCTTTTTAATTGGATAATCCTCAAGAAAGATGCTCTGTATCTTTGTATTTCGTTTCCCGTCAATCTGAAAAAATTTGAGTTTTTTATCTAACCCACCAACAAGGAGCAACTGAGAATTCCTGTGGAACTGAACAGAATTTATTGGTGCATTTGAAGGATCAGGTGCATTTGCATCAACCAGTCTCGAATATTCAAGAAGCCCAGGTAACAATTTTGTGCGACTTTTGACAACAAGATCTTCGTTTGATTGAAGAATATCACCGACCAACTTGACATTCTTTGAACCGTAGCCCTCAGTATGTTTACTTTCCTCGTCAGAATCTTCGTCATCAGAACTGTAGCTTCTGCCTTGAGAATCAATTTGGGCCCATTCAGTGCCTGGATTAAGTTTAGCGTGTTGAGCCCTTAGTCTCGCCACGTACACGGAACCAGATATGACATCCTCACCCTCTTCTTTCCTCAGCTTCCTCAATCTGTTCACACTTGCTATTTTGATACTAGTCTTATCTTCTTCGTCATCTACCCACACCGGTTTCCGCTCCTCCTTTCCCACAATGTGGATACCTTGTGGAACCAACTGTGCATCCCCCTCATAAATGGACAACGCACTATCCGCAAACCGGTCCACAAAGATCATAGCAGAATCGCTTTCGCCATCATTTCTCTTTTCTTCTTCATCGTCCTTCCCGAACCCAACAGGGTTGTACAAGGAGCCAAACAATAAGTTCTCAAGCTTCTTCATTTCCTTCTCCTGCTCGACTTCTAATTCATCATTCTCTTCATTTTGCTCTTTCTTTCTCTTCCTATTACTTTCTTTCTCACTTACTTCCTTCTTAGCCTTCCTTTTAGACTTTTCAACCCCGATGGTATGAGAAGCATTCTGCGATATCAAGCTCGCCATTTCCCAAGATTGATATCACTGCACATATAGATAGACTCCAAATTATTACCGTCAATTTTTAAAAATCATTAAACATCACAAAAGTCCAAACCCCACTTGTGGGATTTCACTGAGTTGTTGTGGCGGTTGTATTAAACATCACAAAAGCAATGCATTCGAACCCACAATAATAAATTTAACTTAAATGCATTGAAAGTGCAATGAATTTTTACACCATCAGTTGAACTGATACAGTAAAAATTCTTTACGCAATTAGCATACAAATTAAATTAGTTGCAATTACATTTTAAGTGACCTGATTGTGTAAATATTTCTAGTGGTGCTCATCACCCACTACTTATTCAGATTTTCAGTCAATTACTTAAATATTCCTTATTTCTTGCTTATGGAGCTGTTATTGTAAGTAATTTTCCTACGTTATGTGGCCCAATAAAATTAGGGTCATAATTAATATTTAATTAATGAGCAAATCTCATCCGTCCGATTGGTATGGACGTACCAGATTAAGTGAGAACCTCTATAAATTGGTCCTCTCTCCACGCATTAGGGTTACTGCTTTCCTCTCTTCCATCCTAAAAGTCGGCGGTAACGAAAGCTAGGGCAAGGGGCGAGAAACCAATTACTGATTAACGCTTCCGCTTAAAGATGATGGCTCACGATTCAGGTATGTTTTCTATACGATTACATGTAAGATTATCATGTTCAAGATCCTGATAAAATTACAGTTTATGCTTACATGTGGTATCATGAGCCTGGATATTTGAACTGATAATCTTCGTAAAAGAAAGATTATATTATTGTGTTTGATGCGTAACCGTTTTAATAGGATTTGCAATTCTTTTCGAATCTGATTCAGTTCCTTCAATTTGACGATATCGATTCACCATGAAATTTCTGTTTCAAAATAACGCTTCTGTTTGGCCAATGTTTCTCTTTGAATGCCCTAAAGATAATATGTTCCAACATATTAAGACTATTATGAACGTACTTTTTTTTAACTTGCCGTAATTTGATTAAAATTAGACAAGTTACCGTTTCACTTAGGTGTAAACAAGTGCTTGTATGTATCTTTACTGCACATATCTCTAATTATGTGTTATAGGTCTTCAACGAGATGATATTATTGAAAAATGACTTGTGTTTATTTGGTTTGGATGAATCTGCTTATTGATTGGGTTAGGGTTTATGTTTATTGGATCTTAATTTGTTGAAAAAGTTGCAACCTTTACCCGGTACCTGTGGTGGGTAGTAATACCCCATAGAATTAGTTGGACTATTAGTTGATAAAACTATTTATTAATTAGCTTATGTATGTGATTAATGTTACATAGTTTGTTAGTCACCAAAGTGATCAAACTAGATTGTTTAAAGTATTCACATGCATAAAATCTTATGATCTCTATTTTGTATGTGCACTTATGTTATATAAGTTTGTTAGTCACCAAAGTAGCCAAACTAGTTTGTTTATGAAAAATATGCATAAATAAAATATAGTTTATCCATGAAATTAATGAAATGCCTATAATTTAAAAATAGTGGATAAATTAATTTTCACTATTACTAGAACTTAAGGATTTACCCAAAGGTGAATCAATTATTCTATGAATAGTGAATATGATGAGATAAAATTAATATTCTTAGTCAAATATATATTGTTTGTCAAAAGATGGCATATATATTTGGTTAAAAATATTTAATTACCTATTAAAGACTAAATGGCATTTAAATTATGATAGTGTGTCGTAGTATTTTACCCAAAGGAGAATTGCGATATGCTTTAACTGTTTTATTGAATCCATATTGATTTGTGAGCATGTATTATCTATTTTGCAGCTATTCCCTTTCATTCGCTTGCTTCGTCTGTTTCTGTGTTCAATGGATTGAACTTTTCTGAATGGCGTGAGCAAGTCCAGTTCCACTTAGGTGTAATGGATCTTGACTTGGCTCTACTGAATGATAAGCCTGCTGCCATTACTGATTCGAGCAGTGCGGATGAGAAGTCTTTCCATAAAGCACGGGAATACTCTAACAGGCTAAGCCTTATGTTTATGCGAATGAATATTGCCAACAACATTAAGAGTACTATTCCACAAATAGAAAGTGCCAGGGAATACCTGAAGTTTGTGGAAGAACGTTTTCGTTCTGCAGATAAGTCTCTCGCTGATACGCTAATGGCTGAACTCACGACCATGAAGTTTGATGGATCGCGCAGTATGCAAAATCATATCATCGAGATGACTAACATTGCAGCAAGACTTCAGAGCTTGGGGATGAAAGTGGATGACCCCTTCTTGGTTCAGTTTATTCTGAACTCGTTACCTCTTGAGTATGGACCTTTTCAAATTAACTATAACACTATTAAGGATAAGCGGAATGTTAGTGAATTGTCCAGTATGCTTACTCAGGAGGAGTCAAGACTTAAGAAACAAGGAAGTCATTTAATTAACCTCATGGATCAAGGAGCTGGTAAAGGACTTAAAAGTGAAGGCCAACAAGTTCAAGAACAAGAAAGCACCTGCTAAAGCTCAACAGGATGCTAACAAGGAACATAAGGCAGATACGTGTCGTTTCTGTAACAAGGAAGGACACTATCAGAAAGATTGCCTGAAACGTAAAGCTTGGTTCGAAAAGAAAGGTACAATTAGTGCTTTTGTATGTTTCGAATCAAATTAGTAGAAGTTCTTAATAATACTCGGTAGCTTGATTCTGGTGCAACTGCTCATGTATCTACTACATTGCAGGGATTCCTTACGATCCAAACTACAAATCCAAATAAGGATTTCTTGTTCATGGGAAATCGTATGAAAGCTCCAATTGAAGGCATATGGACTTATCATTTGATCATGGAGACTGGACGTCACCTTGATCTATTACAGACTCTTTATGTACCTTCAGTTTTTACGAATTTGATTTCTCTTTCAAGACTTGTGTTTCTGGATTTGATTTTAAGTTTGGAAATGGATGTTTCAATTTATATAAGAATGTTATTTTTTATGGTTCTGGTTTTCTTAGTGATGGTTTATATAAATTGAAACTCGATATTGGCTTTTCTGAATCCCTTCTTAATGTTCAACGTAATGTTGGAATTAAACGTAGTTCACTAGATGAAAGTTCTGCTTACTTGTGGCATAGACATTTGGGTCATATATCCAAAGAAAGGTTAGAGAGATTAGTAAAGAATGAGATTATTCCGAATCTAAATATTACTGATCTTACTATATGTTTGGATTGCATTAAGGGAAAGCAAACCAAGCATAGTAAGAAAGGAGCCACAAGAAGCACCCAACTTCTTGAAATTATACACACCCTTTGATGTTCCATCTTTTGGTGAAGAGAAATATTTTATCACTTTTATCCATGATTTTTCACGTTATGGGTACATCTATTTGTTGAAAGAAAAATCTCAAGTAGCAGATGCCCTCAAGGTGTTTGTTACTGAGGTTGAAAGGCAATTAGATAAAAAGGCGAAAATCATTAGGTCAGATAGAGGTGGTGAATATTATGGAAAATATAATAAGTCAGGACAATGTCCAGGTCCATTTGCAAAGTTCCTCGAGGAACGTGGCATATGTGCACAGTATACTATGACAGGAACACCTCTACAAAATGGTGTTGCAGAAAGGCGTAATCTAACACTTGTGGACATGGTTAGGAGCATGATAAGTAACTCATCATTACCCAAATCATTGTGGATGTATGCTCTTAAAACTGCTGTATATTTATTAAACAGGGTTCCTAGTAAGGCAGTTCTAAAGACCCCTTTTGAACTGTAGACAGGAAGGAAACCTAGTTTAAGGCACCTGCATGTTTGGAGTTACCCAGTGGAAACTAGAGTTTATAATCCACAAGAAAAGAAATTAGATTCTCGAACAGTATGTGGTTACTTTATTGGTTACCCAGAGAAATCTAAAGGGTATGTGTTCTGTCCAAACCATAGTTCCAGGATTGCTGAAACCAGTAATGCAAGATTTATTGAGAATGGTGAGGTTGGTGGGAGTGTTGAAAAGCAAAGTGTGAAAATTAAAGAGGTGAGGGTCAATATTCTATTACCCATAAATGTGCCTACTTCCACACAAATACCAAATATTGCTCCAGTTGTTGAAGAACACTTTGACAACACCGAGCAATATTTGGATGAAACACTTCATGAAGAAACTAACTCACAAATATCTGACACAAATGAACCACAAGAAATGCCATTAAGAAAATCTCAAAGAGTTAGAAAATCGGCTATTTCGGATGATTACGTGGTTTATTTGCAAGAGTCAGGTTTTGACATTGGTCTTAATAAGGATTCGGTTTCATTTTCACAAGCCATAGAAAGTAATGAGTCTGAAAAATGGATTGATGCCATGAAGGAAGAGTTAAAATCCATTTAATACAATAAAGTCTGGGATCTCGTTGAATTGCCAGAAAGTTCTAAAAGAATCGGGTGTAGACGGGTCTTTAAGACCAAACGCGATTCAAATGGCAATATTGAGAGATACAAAGCCATACTTGTTGTCAAGGGTTATACTCAGAAAGGAGGTATTGATTATAAAGAGACCTTTTCACCGGTCTCAAAGAAAGACTCGTTAAGAATTATTAGGACTTTGGTGGCTCATTATGATTTAGAGTTACACCAAATGGATGTCAAAACTGCCTTTCTTAATGGAGATCTCGAGGAGGAAGTGTATATGGACCAACCAGAGGGTTTCGAAACTAAAGGAAAATGTCAAATGGTGTGTAAACTGAAGAAGTCAATATATGGACTTAAACAAGCCTCACGACAATGATATATAAAGTTTAATGATACCATAACATCTTTTGGATTTGTGGAAAACACCGGTGATCGGTGCATATACCAAAAGATCAGTGGGAGCAAGTTCATATTTTTAGTTCTATATGTTGATGATATTCTACTTGCTGCTAATGACTTAGGTATATTGCGTAAAACTAAAGATTTTCTCTCTAAGAATTTTGAAATGAAAGATATGGGTGAGGCATCCTATGTGATAGAATAGAAATATTCCGTGATAGATCACAAGGATTATTGGGATTGTCTCAGAAAGGCTACATCGAAAGAGTTCTAGAGAGATTTAACATGAACAATTGTTCAGCAGGAATTGTTCCAATTTAAAAAGGGGACAAATTTAGTCTCATGCAATGCCCTAAGAATGATGTAGAGCGAAAAGAAATGGAATCAATTCCTTACTCCTCTATTGTTGGCAGTCTGATGTATGCTCAGACTTGCACAAGACCGGATATTAGTTTTGCGGTCGGAATGCTAGGAAGATATCAGAGTAACCCAGGAATTGATCACTGGAAAGCTGCAAAGAAAGTTTTGAGGTACCTGAAAGGAACGAAGGATTACATGCTCATGTATAGGAGGTCCAAGCATTTGGACGTTCTCGGATTCAAATTTCGCTGGATGTATTGACACTAGGAAATCCACGTTTGGTTATTTGTTCCAATAAGCTGAAGGAGCAATATCGTGGAAGTGTGCCAAACAGTCTGTCATTGCTACATCCACGATGGAAGCAGAATTTGTGGCATGTTTTGAGGTCACAATTCATGCATTATGGCTGCGAAACTTTATTTCAGGACTTGGGGTTGTCGACACCATTACCAAGCCGCTGAAAATTTACTGTGATAATTCTGCAGCAGTATTCTTCTCCAAGAACGATAAGTACTCCAAAGGTGCCAAACATATGGAATTAAAGTACTTTACTGTCAATGAGGAAGTTCAGAAACAAAGAGTGTCACTTAAGCATATTAGAACTGATCTCATGATTGCAGATCCGTTAACGAAAGGTTTACGGCCAAAGATATTTAAAGAACATGTACATAGAATGGGTCTTGGCTGTATTTATGACTGATGTATGTATGATGTTTTGACACTCTGAGCTCATTTATATGTTTATGATATACATTAATGATTCCTGCTTCTCGTAATGGTGTACATATTATTGTTTTGAGATATTACAGGATAAGTCTCAAGGAGACATTATTGTGGACCATTATATTTTATAGCTTATGAACCTGATATGATAAATTAATAATGTTGTAGTATATGGTAGGGGTGTTCATCGGGCGGATTGGACGGCTTTTACTCTTAACGGTTTGGCTTAACGGTTATCGGCTTTTAAATGTATTCATCCGTTAGCCACCCGATAAGATATCGAGCGGATTGGTATCGGGTTAGCTCTTATCGGGCGGTTTATCGGTTTAATACCTATGGGGGTTATCGAAAAGTTTATACCGAATTACAATACTTGTACAATACTAAAAGTCTAAAAAGCAGAATACAATTGCAAATTGTACACATTTTCTGTCCGCACACTACATTGCCCAATGTCCAGTTCCATTTCTACTTCTTTTCCTATTTCAATTACATGAAAAACACTGAAAGAAATACAGTCCCATACTGTGAGAAAGAGTAGGAGATGATTTATTTCAGTTTACCTTGTAAAGGTTAAGAAATCACTATTTGTTGTCGACCTTGTCAACATAAAATTAACTGAATAGCTCTAACAATCAGATGCTCATTATGCTACAACTAACAGTTTGGATGTGGAAAAAAAATCCTAACGGTCTGAAAGAATATTTTTGAGTAAGAGCATGACTACTTAACTAACTTCTTCTACAACATGGATAGAAAAGAAAGCTATAACTAAGACAGTGTACTTTTAAAAAAAAATAGAATCACACTCAAACTTACTTGTGAAGATGGTCATTAGGCATCAAATTTTCAACTTAATTCAGTTACTAGAACGAGGCATCAAGTCATACAGCTCTACTCACGGTCTCACTCAGTCAGAACAAACGGTGAGGGTGGTTTGTTTTTGTAATTTCTTTTTGTTATACACTTATACTAATTCATTTTTAAGGTTATTAGTTATTATATTTAATATATATAATTATGTAAGTAAAAATAAATTTTATATATATATATATATATATATATATATATTTATATTCTTAACGGATTATCCGTTAAGAAAATTGAATAATCCGCCCACAAACCGATAAGCCGTTAATAAAAAAAATTCAATCTGTTCTCCGTCCGTTAAGCCGTTACCATTAAGCCATTAAGCTTCGGTTCGGTTCGGTTTTCGGTTTCGGATCGGTTTTGAACACCCTTAGTATATGGAAAAGAGTATGTAGACAAATTATGTATAACTCACATTTACTAGTTTATCGTATTGTGGTATTTATGATGGACATTATAGAAGAGATTTGTTTATGCGCAACTAATGTTCTTATATTAAATATTAATATTATGTTATTATTGGGCCAAGTGGGAGAATGTAAGTAATTTTCCTACGCTATGTGGCCCAATAAAATTAGGCCCATAATTAATATTTAATTAATGAGCAAATCTCATCCGTCCGATTGGTTACTTAATGGACGTACCACATTAAGTGAGAACCTCTATAAATTGGTCTTCTCCCACCCGTTAGGGTTACTGTTTTTCCTCTTCCATCCTAAAAGTCGGCGGTAACGAAAGGTAGGGCAAGGGGCGAGAAATCAATTATCGGTTAACGCTTCCGCTTAAAGATGATGGCTCGCGATTCATGTATATTTTCTAAACGACTACATGTAAGATTATCATGTTCAAGATCCTGATAAAATTACAATTTATGCTTACAATTATTACATGGCAAAGCAAATAAGGCCGAAGATTAAGGGATAAAAATCATAACGAATAACAAGAAAAACATAACCAAACACAATACTTTTTCGATTAACATGCACTACAATCTAATCTAACCAAAACCTCAGAAATAGAAGCAACCACAAATTTTTTTGTAACTAACCTAAAATTTGTTAATACAATTTAAAAAATAAAGGTAGAAACCTACATAGGCGGCGAGGAGCAATGTACAAGGAGAGGGTTTTGCCTTATTTTTTGTTAAAAAAAGAGACTTGACACGATCCCAAACTCCCTGTAAAAGAACAAACATAAGCCCTAATTCGAACAGCTCTTTTTTTAACAAAAAATAAGGCAAACCCCTCTCCTTGTACATTGCTCCTCGCCGCCTATGTAAGTTTCTAGATTTATGTTTTAAATTGTACGAATAAATTTTAGGTTAGTTACAAAAAGAATTGTGGTTGCTTCTATTTCTGAGGTTTTGGTTAGATTAGATTATAGTGCTTCTTAATCGAAAAGTATCGTGTTTGCTTATCTCTTCCTTTGTGATTTTTATCCCTCAATCTTTGGCCTTATTTGCTTTGCCATGTAATAACAGCTCCATAAGTAAGAAAGTAAGGAATATTTAAGTAATTGAATGAAAATCTTAATAAGCGGTTTTAGCACGGTTCCTCAACTATTAATAATTGGCCTAATTATTGATTATTACATATTTTAAAACCTTTTGTGCATTATCGCTTTTATACCGCTTTTAATTATTTTAAACAATTATGGAGTTTATTTTAATTATCGCCGTCATGTTCGTTTCGAGTTCAAAATCGGGTTTCATTACTCGCCTTTTAGCATTCGCCATCAATATCGGATCTCCACACTCTCATTAATCAAATTTCTCAACTCTCCTTTTCGGATTCGCTAAATCAATCCGGAACCGATTCGCTTTGCTCTATACAAATCGACGCTCCTTCTCACATTTGCTTTCGAATTTCACTTGTTTCGCCACATCATTACAGATTCTCCAATCAGTTTTTTTTCAGTATTTTTGTTTTTGAATTCTTGCTTTTCGCCGGCGATTTTTCCTGCAACCCCTGCTCTTTTCTTCCTATTCTCTCTTCTGCTTTTTGTGGGTGTGTGTGGGTGTGTTCTGTTTTCTTGGACAGGTGCCTTATTTTTCCGGCGAGGATTTCCGGCAAACTACAGTACTTCCGGCGACTCCCGTTCAGACTTTTGGCAGGAACCAACAAAACTACACGTTCCGATAAGCTTCAGGAAAACTTACCCCAGGTACCTGTCGCGGCGGTGAGGTCAGTTCGCGGCGTTTGGGAGTGAAGAGCTAAGCAACACCGGCCGGGACGTGCAAGAGTCGGTAGCAGTTGATCTTGGGCGTATCAAAGCCTACTTTCAGGTTTTTCCACAGGAAGTTGGTACCTCCCGCTCTCTTGTTTACTTTGTACACCTTTTACGTATTTTACCTAGCATTCCGTGTGAAGTTTACTCTGGTGCTATCTAGTTTGCATCTTTTTGCGTATTCCGCTATAGTGCGGGTGTGCGTCATTATTCTCCATAGTCGGTTGGAGGGATAGTGGCCGCGACTGGGGATGATAGTGTAAGGTCATGTCCTCGGGGGTGGGGGCGGTGGCGGGGGCGAGTAGGGGGCAGGGAGTGGTCCTGTGGGTAGGGCGGGAGTGGGAAGAGGGTAGCGGATGCTCATAGATTAAGGATTAGGTCGTGGAACATAGACACTCTGACGGGTAAGTCCATTGAGTTGGCGAAGGTTCTTCAGAAAAGGAGGGTTAACATAGCATGTGTCCAGGAGACTAGGTGGAAAGGGTCGAAGGCGAGGAATGTAGACGGGTTTAAGCTGTGGTATTCTGGGGTCGTGAGAGGTAAGAATGGAGTGGGCATCTTGGTGGATAAGGATCTAAGGGAGTCTGTGGTCGAGGTTAGGCGAGTGAATGATAGGTTAATGTCTATTAAGATGGTTATTGCGGGTTGCGTCCTCAACGTCATCAGCGCTTACGCGCCGCAAGAGGGCTTAGACGAGGAGGCTAAGAGACGCTTTTGGGAGGGCTTGGATGATCTGGTGAGTAGTATTCCCCAATCTGAGAAGTTAGTTATTGGAGGGGACTTTAATGGTCATATTGGGGCTGATGTTGGTGGTAATAGTGAGGCGCACGGTGGCATTGGCTTTGGGGTTAGGAACGGAGGAGGCACGTCACTGCTTGATTTCGCCAGGGCTTCCGACCTTCTGATTGCGAACTCGACATTTCAGAAGAGGGAGGAGCATTTGGTCACCTTCAAGAGTTCGGCAGCGAGAACTCAGATTGATTACCTCCTCCTCAGAAGGAGCGATAGGAGTATGTGCAAAGACTGCAAGGTTGTTCCGGGAGAGTCCCTTTCGACTCTTCATAGACTCTTAGTAATGGATGTCGGTCTCTGGGTGAAGAGGAAGAGGAGGGGTGCTCGGGGACAACCGCGGATTAGATGGGGTGTTTTGACTAAGGAGAAAGCACATGAGTTGGAGAGGAGGTTAGCTGAGGGCGGAGCTTGGAGAAGTTCTGGGGAAGCGGACGCTATATGGTCAGAGACGGCGAACTTGGTTAGGGAGGAAGCACGTGACGTGCTCGGGGTAGCCAAGGGCTATTCAGGCAGACATCAGGGTGACTGGTGGTGGAACGATGTAGTCGAAGGAAAAGTGGAGGTGAAGAAGGCGGCGTTTGCTAAGTTGGCAGGGAGCACAAGGGAGGAAGAACGCAGAGCGAACAGAGAGATCTACAAGCTGGCGAGGAAAGAAGCAAAGCTGGCGGTTACGGAAGCTAAAAATGCGGCGTTTGGTCGCATGTACAAGGAACTAGGGGAGAGAGGCGGGGACAGGAAGTTATTCCGGCTAGCTAAAGCAAGGGAAAGGAAGGCGTGTGACCTTGACCAAGTTAGGTGCATCAAGGGCGAGGATGGTAGAGTTCTGATGGGGGAGTCTCAAGTCAAGCAGAGGTGGCAGGCGTACTTTCGAGACTTACTTAACGAAAAGGGGGATCGTAACATAGAGCTAGTGGAGTTGGGACATTCAGAGCGATAGAGAGACCTTTGGTACTGCAGGCGCATTAGGGCGGAGGAGGTCATGGGGGCTTTGCATAAGATGAGTAGGGGTCGAGCGACCGGGCCTGACGAGATCCCGGTGGAGTTCTGGAAGTGCATGGGTAGGTCAGGAGTGGAGTGGCTCTCCAGGTTGTTCAATGCGATCTTCATGACCAAAAGGATGCCGGATGAGTGGAGGTGGAGTACAGTGATGCCCTTGTACAAGAACAAAGGGGACATCCAGTGCTGCAACAACTATAGGGGTATCAAATTAATAAGTCACACCATGAAGGTCTGGGAGCGGGTGATCGAGGCGAGGGTGAGGGAGATGACATCTATATCTGCGAACCAGTTCGGTTTCATGCCGGGGCGCTCCACTACAGAAGCTACCCACCTTGTCAGGAGGCTGGTGGAGCAGTTCAGGGATAAGAAGAAGGACCTGCACATGGTGCTTATCGACTTGGAGAAGGCGTATGACAAGGCTCCAAGGGAGGTGCTATGGAGGTGCTTGGAGGCGAAGAGCGTGCTTGGAGGCGAAGAGCGTGCCGGAAGCCTACATCAGAGTAATCAAGGACATGTACGATGGAGCTAAGACTAGGGTTAGGACGGTGGGTGGCGACTCAGACCATTTTCCAGTGGATATGGGGCTCCATCAAGGATCGGCGCTTAGCCCTCTCTTGTTTGTCTTGGTGATGGATGCTCTAACCCGACATATTCAAGGGAATGTGCATTGGTGTATGCTATTTGCTAATGATATAGTCTTGATAGACGATACGAGGGTCGGTGTTATTGAAAGGTTAGAGGTATGGAGACAGACTCTCGAGTATAAGGGTTTCAAAATAAGCAGATCTAAGACAAAATACCTGGAGTGCAAGTTTAGCACTCAGCCGAACGAAGTAGGCAGGGACGTGATGATTGGATCTCAGGTCATCGCCAAGAGGGACAGTGTCAGATATCTTAGGCCGGTGATTCAGGGGGACGGAGAGATTGACGGGGACGTCACTCATCGTATAGGAGCGGGGTGGTCAAAGTGGAGGCTTGCATCAGGAGTCCTGTGCGACAAGAAAGTTCCACAGAAACTCAAGGGGAAATTTATAAAGTTGTGGTTAGACCTGCAATGTTGTATGGGACGGAGTGCTAGCCAGTTAAAAACTCTCATGTTCAGAGAATGAAGGTTGCGGAGATGAGGATGCTCAGGTGGATATGCGGGCTCGCCAGGTTAGATAAGATTAAGAATGAAGTTATTCGAGAGAAGGTGGGGGTGGCCCCGGTGGATGAGAAGATGCAAGAAGCGAGGCTGAGGTGGTTCGGCCATGTGCGGAGGCGGAGTCCTGATGCCCCGGTGAGGAGTTGTGAACGGCTGGCGATGATCGGCGTCCGGCGAGGCAGAGGGAGGTCTAAGAGGTATTGGGGAGAGGTGATTAGGCATGACATGGCTAGAATGCGGGTTTCCGAGGACATGGCCCTTGATAGGAAAGTCTGGAGGTCAAGTATCAGGGTTGTAGGATAGGGGCCCCTAGAGTTTTTTGTACTACTCACCCGGGGTTGGGTGAGGCTTGGCAGGGCTATCCATAGATGATTTGTTTTGGATTGTGTCTCCCTTGTGGTAGTTACTGTATGATATTATTGCATGCTATTTTATTTACGGTTCTTATGTTTAGATTACGCTATTTCTGCTGGACTTACTAATGCTCTTTTGTTTTTGTTTATGTTTTTCCTTTCCTTCACTGAGCCGAGGGTCGATTGAAAACAGCATCTCTGCCCTTTCCGGTAGGGGTAAGGCTCGTCTACATATTAACCTCCCCAGACCCCACTTTGTGGGACTATACTGGGTAGTTATAGTTGTTGTTATGGAGTTTATTTAAACAGGTACGGTATTTTAAACAATTATGGAGTTTATTTAAACAAGTAGCGGTGCCGCGCACTTGTTATTTTTGTACACATCGCAGATAACGCCACGTGAAACGCACGAGTGCGTTACAACATGTTAATTTTATTATTGTTTGAAGTAATGGTCGGGTCACATGAAATGTGTACCCGAATTGGGGATTATGTATCACGATAATGCCGCGAGAACCGTACCCATAGTCGTGATGATTTAATTACGCGTCTAAAGCAAACTACGGTGTTTGAAATTATTCATTCTCATGTTTGAAACTGACCAAAGGTCTTGAGTTATGGAAAGAGTTGTTGAAAAGTATGAGGTATTAATTGATTCTAATTCTCTGGGCCTTTGCCGCATTGGAGTTCATTTTGGAAGTCAGATTTAACACAATTAACACTTTGATTCATACGTTCCACTATTAAAATTGCATTCTTATAACACCAACAACTACTAAATCAATTAAAACACCATAGTTTCAAGTTTAACATCACATAATGAACCAATAACAATTGGGCAGGAGGAGTCTATCACTTTGAACCCAGACGAGTACATTGGTGAAACTACGAAATACAACACAAGAGGTACACATTGTGCTTTTCCTAATCGTGTGGCAGCAGAATCGCACATCCACCTCATTGAGCTGATTTCTTCATTATACATATATTTAATCCACTGGTATTCAAATTCATATATCCAAATGGATATGAAGTCATTAACTACTGCGCAAAGATTGGCTAACACAATAATCAGTAATTGATGTTGCATAACAGAAATTAACTCATATATTACTGAGTATTTCACTCATTTTAAAAGAACAAATAACAACGCATATGGTCAAATTAGAACCACTCAGTAAGCAAGTAAATAGGCTGGAATAATGACACGGTATCAAGACAGCTGATCTTCATTCATCAATTCAATTAGATGGCTTAAAATGTGAAACATACCTAGAGATGAATCCACCAAGAAGGAATAACCAAATAAAGCTAGAAGCAGAAGATGAAGCTCAGTTAACAATCCCCAGCAACAATTGGGAGAGAAAGAAAATACTTCCAACAGCCCAAAAGACTCTTTAACTTTCCAGAAATACCAAATGAAGGAGCAAGGCTTCGAAACAGCTTTCTTTTCCAGATAACCTTGTTTTAATGAAGGAGGTCTATGATGGAGCGGCTACGGTGTGGTGTATTTTTATTTTGAGAAGGGGAGTCTGTTTGGAGATGATGGAGGAATAAGGGGCGGCTGCTTTGGTTTTTGTTTTTTTTTCCAGAAATTGGGGGATTTTCTTTTTTTTAGGGTTAAGGGGGGGAAGGGACTTTTAATGAGGGGGGCGGAGGGAGAATGGGCCAGGCGGGTCGAGGGTGAATTGGGCGGATATGGGAATTCGTTTGGGCTCTTTGAACTAAGCGTGAAATTTAAAAATGGCTAGTTTTTCCCCTGGTCAATGAAATATAGCCACAGAATCATTGGTCAACGATATTTAGCCCCTAAATTGTGCGGTAACATTTTGTTGACTAAAATACTCCTACTCTTTTTATTAATTTACGCGACTTCACCTTAAATTCTTCTGTTAGAAAAACTTAATAAAATCTTCCGACATTAATCTTCAAATCGAATTTTTAGCAAAATCTTCCGGCGTTAATCTTCAAATTGAATTTTTAACAAAATCTCCCGCTGTTAATCTACAAATTAAAATATTAGCAAAATCTTTTGGTGTTAATCTGCAAATTAAAGTATTAGCAAAATCTTCCGGCATTAATCTGCAAATCGAAGTGTTAGCAAAATCTTCTGGCGTTAATATGCAAATTCAAGTGTTAGCAAAATCGTTCGGCGTCAATCTGCAAATCGAAGTTTTAGCAAAATTTTCGCCGTCAATCTATAAATTGAAGTAAGTTCTATATATTATCTGTTAGTAAAAAGTTTTAATTTTTTGAATTTTCTGATTTGTTTTTAATGCTTTTATTGTGTTATTGTCTAATATTCTCAATGTAGAACATAGCGTCAATATAATTTGCTAGACATTTCTAAATTAATATCTAAAGCGAAGATATTTCATCTTATTATACTGGAAATCTCATAAAAAATTCATCGAAGTATGTTTCTCTAATGTAGATATTCTGGTTATAGACTAGAATATAATTGAGTTTTATTTAAAACCAGTATTAATTACAGAATATCACCTGTATGCTAGCTTATTCTCCAGTATGTTATACTGGATAAGTGCTAAGACTAGTATATAATTTATTTTCATTTGGATTCAGTATATCTTATGGATGACTATGGAATTTTCAAAGCCATTGTTAATATACCCAAATAATGCACCTAACCAATTTAATAGCAATAATGCTTTAAAGATTGTTACCTATTTTTTGTCAAAGAAATTAAATGTAAGAACATAAGTAGTTGGCAAAAGAAGTAAGTGGTAAAAAAATATGCAATATTCTATTCCAATAGTAATTACAGGATGTAATGGTTTGTTATTAAACAACTCCAGTAACATATACGGGAAACGAAATATTAAATTATTTAATTCTAGTAAATTGTTCTAACTACTAAATTTCCTCTATTTAATAGCAATAAATCCTGAAAAGATTGTTAACTATTTTTTGAATGAGAAATTGAATGTAAGAACACAAGTAGTTGGCAAAAGAAGTAAGTGGTAAAAAAATCTTCATTATTTAATTCCAGTAGAAATTACAGAAATATGTAAAACCAGATGCTATATAAAAAATACATTAATATGTAATAAAAATATAAATAATTTTTATTCTGTAAATGATTATATTCCATTATATTATGCTGGATAGTTATTATAATAGAGTTTAGTTTTGTTTGACTCCAGCAAAGTTTATGGGATGTCTGCCATGTCTAAGCCTATTGTCTAGCTAATTATACTGGACAACATAATTTACATGTTCATGTTATCCAGTATAATTTATAGGTACGTAGTCTAGTGTGTGTTGTCGTCATGTATGCTATGCTACGTGAGTTTTCATTCCTTCTAATTCATGTCATCCAGTATAATATACAGGTACGTAGTCTAGTATGTGTCCTATATGTTATACAGGAAACTAAATACTAGATTATTTAATCTGCAATACAATACAAATACATATATAAGTATATTACATGGTAAACATTATACAGAGCATGAATAAATAAAATAAAAATTTTCCACTATTTAATTCTTGATTATATTTCTTCATTAGTACAGATTCCAGCATGTACTATATAATGTAATAAAAATTGAATTAATATAGAATAAAAAAATCTGCATTATTCAATTCCAATTGTAATTACAGGATATAGTGGTTTTGCAATATAATGTTCAAGTAACATATACAGGAAACTAAATATTAAATTATTTAATTCCAGTAAATTTGTTTTAATTACCAAGTTTCCACAATTTCCAACTTCTCCATTATAATATACTGGATTATATTCTTCATGAGTAAAGATTTGAGCATATACTATAGGAGGTAACAAAAATTAGATGAATATAAGATAAAAAAATCTGTATTATTCATTTCCCGTAGTAATTAAAGGATATATTGGTTTATCAATATAAAATTCCAGTAAATTATACAACAAACTAAATATTAAATTATATTAATTCCAGGAAATTGTTCTAATTCCAAAAAATTTAACTATTTTCCACTTCAACCATAATATACACCATAATATTCTGCATATCAATCAAAAATATGTATTAAATTACAGGAAAGAAAAAAATATTATTTCTTGCTCTTAATCTTGCGTCTTTCAAAAGTATAAGGTTTATTTAGTCTTCCTGTCGAAACATCTTCACTAACAAGAGATTCCAGCTGCTTCTTTTTATCATAAATGTATAGTAATGCTGCATACCTTAATCGAAGACGTGTAGGATCAAACATGTTCTTGTCACATAGTATCTTCTTGCCTTCAATGAAATACTCCATAGATGCAGAACAATATATACCACGGTCACTATAATAAAACATATATTAAGAAAAAATAAATTAAAACAATAAAGTATAAATAGTTGAAGTAATATAAATTAGTATAAAGATATGAAAATACTTACGCTATTTCCTGTTGAGGCAAGTTATCCACTGAAATAACAGCAAATGGTTTACTTAGATCATCTTTTTTCAAATAATGTGGTTTATCCATTGTAATGTCACTTCTTTGCTGATAAAATATAGTAATTTTGAGCAACAATGGTATCATTATAGCAAAATGAGTTCAAACTTGTATGAACTACAACATCATGTCTTGAGGATATTATTGAGTCATATATGTATATGCACCCATCATGCAAAGATAGAACACCCAATGCCATGCCTCTTTTACATTGATTGGCATAAGAACATAATCCACAGAAATCCAGGGGTGTTAGCAAGAATGTAAAACCCAAGAACATACTCTTTTAACTTCTTTGTCAAATAAAAATTCTCATTTTGTACCTTTATGTCATGTATATTTGATTTACTGTACACTTCTTGAATGATATTACTTAAATAGTACTCTGTAGTTGTCATTCTTATGTTTTCATATTTTGCTTTCTTCCGGAGGTAATAGAATATAACATCAATATGATTCAAAAAGAAAACAGATATAAGTCAAATATATAGAAACATATTTATTCTAAAACAAAACAAAAAAAAATAATGTATGTTCACTGGTTGTTTGATTGATTCCTATACCAGTATAATGAAGTTCAAACAACCATGTCTTATTAGCTATAAATTCAACTCCAAGATCAAACTCTTCCTCCAATATATCATCCTTCTCTTCATACCCCTTCTTCCTAAAAAGTTTAATAATTATATAAATAGAATAGTCCAAACTATCATTCTAAAGAAACTTCAATTAAAATATATGTGAAGTATATGTAAATTTACCTCTTAGTTAGGATCAACTTTGTCTCAACAAACTTACTGAATTCATCTCTAATTGATAGAGGAATTTCTTCAGTAATTGATATTTTAAAAGGGCTATCACCTTTCACAATAACACGATATACAAGAGGTTTTTTCATTTTGTTGCATTTTCTTCAGGAGAGTTGTCCAAAATCACATAAGCTTCGACACCTTCAAAACTTGAATGAATGGGCAAGAAAGAAGTGGTAGCATCTGCGTGTCTAGAACCTTTTGGAATAGTTGTTTTTATAGGAAGAACACATATGGACTCATTAGCAAACTCATAAGTTATTTTATGTATTTGACAATCAACTTGAGTGTCAGTCATCTCAATTTCATGATGTGGAATCATCATAGATAATAATTTTTTAACAACATTTGAAGCTGGAACATCTTCATTGAAGGACTCTTTAGTCATTTTAGCAGCTGGAATATGTTCATTTCTTCATTGCTTACAAAGCTCAGCTGTTAATTTATGAGTCTCTAAATCATGTGTTTCCAACCATTTTTTATCATCTAGAGTTCCAACATCAACAAAACCAGATGCTGCATAAAAAACACATTAATATGTAAAAAAATATATAAATAAATTTTTATTTTGTAAATGATTGTATTCCAGTATGTTATGCTAGAAAGTTATTATAATAGAGTTGAGTTTTGTTTGACTCGAGTAAATTTTACGTGATGTCTGCCATGTCTAAGCCTTTTCTCCAGTTAACTATACTGGACATAATTTACAGGTTCATGTCATCCAGTATAATTTTCAGGTACGTAGTCTTGTGTGTTTTACCTTGTCGTCCTGCATGTTATATTGGGTCAGTTTTCATTCCTTCTGATTCATGTCATCCAGTATAATTTACAGATACGTAGTCTAGTGTGTGTTACCTTGCTGTCCTATATGTTAATTGGGTGAGTTTTCATTCTTTCCGATTCATGTCATCCAGTATAATTTACAGGTTTTATAGTGTGTATTATTTTGTTGTCATGTATGTTATATTGGGCGAGTTTTAATTCCTTCTAGTTCATGTCATCCAGTATAATATACAGGTAGTCTAGAATGTCTTACCTTCTTCTCCTATATGTAAAACTGTGTGTGCTTTAATTCCTTTTAGGTCATGTCATCCAGTATAATTTACAGGTAATATAGTTTACAAGTCTAAAACTAAGTAATGACAATGCATCCAAAATAACATAATGCAAACTCGCTCGCGCGATTAGAAGTCTAAAATACCATCTACAACGACAAGTTGGATTTAAAGAAATTAAAGCAGTAAAAACAATATATTTTACATTATAACTTGTTTGATTTCATTTACTGCATCCTACTTCCCTTCAGTATCACCTTCTACATCTTTTTTCACATTTCCAATGTAGTGATTCTGCATAAAAAAAATTAAAATAAAATGATATTAGATGTAAAACAACCAAAAGAAAAAAGAAAAAAAACAATAAGTACTAGTATACCTCTAACATGTTCTTCTTCATTGAATTAATTGCATTGAACAGCTCAATAAATTTCCCATCAAGTTAATTTTTTAAAACCACAAGTTCTTCCTTGTATTCCTTCTTCAATGATGATACTTCTTTTTTCAATTCATCTTGGCCATCTTGCAAAATCTTAAATTGAGTATACCACTCACTAGGTTTCGTTGACGGGTCAACACAGGCTTCACCTATACCTTGATTTTGGTTATGAATATTCTCCACCACCTTCCCACTCTTTTTATTTTCTGTCGTAACATAAATACTATTAGAGATATTGTCCATCATTTGCTTCTCCAAATTATTAGCACAAACACTTTTCATTTTTGATGTTTCATTAACATCTTTCCTCTGTTTCTTCAAATTATTACCATCTTTTACCTTCTTCTCCAGAATATTGGAAGGTCTCCCTTTCCTTTTAGCATTCTCATTAATCATCATTTTGCACTGACTTTTTAAAGTCTCAGGTGGACGATCAACAAAATCATCATCTGAAGTAACATGTATCTGATCAACATTATCCTCAATCTCATTGTCAAGACACATAATCCTTAAATTCAACTACATACATACAATTTACTAAATTATAGTAAAATAATTATTTATAGAAAAAGTAAGTCTTAATACATGACAAACACAAAAAAGAAATTATATTACCTTCTCATATGGTAAGCCATATAGCTTATTGTTTGTGACGACCCAAAGGGTCATCACCGTAATTATTCCTTCTATTGCACTTCAGAGGCATTGAAACCTCTTATTTGGTCACCTCGATTTGCATGCATAGTTCGGGCGCGAAGACGGAAGATCTTTATGTGAAAATATTTGAACTCTGTGTTAAAAACTATGAATTTTGATACTAATATTGTTATGGTTGACTTTGGTCAACATTTTAGGTAAACAGACCCGAACCCATTATGTGACGGTCCCAGAGGGTCCGTAATGAAATTTGGGACCCGGGCGTATTCCCGGAATCAAAATCCGAGGTCCCAGGCCCGAGTACGGAGCTTTTCTATGAAATTGCCTTTAGGGAAATTGGAAATGAAAATTTGATCAAAAATAGTGGTATCGGGCTCGTATTCTGGTTCCGACACCCGGTACAAGTCTTAAATGGGCGTTAAGCGCTTTCTGTAAAGTTTGGTTTAAAACGGATGTCATTTGATGTGTTTCAGACTAAAAGTGGAAAGTTTGAAAATTTTGAACTTAGAAATGAAAATCATGAGTTTTTGGGGTTGATTCTTTTATTATGATGTTATTTTGGCGATTTGATCACTCGAGCAAGTTCATAGGATGATATTGAGTTAGTGTGTGCGTTTTGTTGGGAGCCCCGAGGGCTCGGGGGTGATTTTGGGGTGTCTCGGAGTGTTTTCAAACATAAGAAAAATAGCAGATTTTCCAACAGCTGTTGCAGAGCCTTTTCTTCTTCGCAAACGCGGCACTTGGCTCGCATTTGCGTAGCCCAAATTTTCTTATCCTTCGCGATTCCCATTCCACGCGTTCGCGTAGCTTAGCCCCATCCTTCATTGCGTTCGCAAGTTTGTTTACGTGTTCGCGTAGAGCTACCCAGGACCCCTCCTATTTTCTCGCGAACGCGATGCTTTAGCAAATTTCCTCATCGCGGACGTGGCCCTGGTGTCGCATTCGCGAAGCACAAAATGCTCCAGTGATTTTAAATAATTCAAAACACTGTGCACGGGAGTATTCACAATTTTCATTCGAACTTCTTCTTCTCCAAGGCTCTCAAGCGTCCATTGAAGCCCTATTTCACGTAGACTTCGTGGGTTGGTAAGTTCTAACTAATTCCTTCCATTTTCCATCAATAATTATTGAAATCCTAGTTCTAAAACATGAAATCAAAGTAGGACTTAGGGGTTTTTGGGTTTAGCTAGGGTTTATGGGATTTTGGGTATTTCAACCTCAATTCGAGGTCGAATTTAAAATTTAATCATATATTTGAACTTGTGGGGTTTTGGGGGGATTGGATTTTGGTCCGAGCCTCGAGTTTGGACCATGTGGTCCCGGTGTCGGATTTTAGTATTTTTGAAAGTAAGCTAGGAAATGCATTTCTAGGCTATGTGATAGTGTTTTTTGGATTCTTATTGATAATATTAAATCAAATTATGTTAGATATTATTGGTTCGGGATCGAATTTTAGAGGAAAGGCTATTGTTGAGCTTTGAGTTGCTAATTTTGGCTTCGAGGTAAGTGTTCGATCTAACTTTGGCTTGAGGAAATAGGATTAGGTTGTTAATTGCTATGTGCTATGTGGAGTCGGTATATAGTTATGGTGACGGTTGCCTATGCGCCCGAGTCAAGAATGACCGTGTTGTCATTTTTGTTATAAAAATTGCGAAAGAAGTGAACAATTGGGATAAATTCTTGTCATAAGATCTATGAAGTGAAAGATGAGAAGTAAATGAACTAAAGATGAGTTGTTGGTACTTTTCCCTTGTCGGGACTTGTCGTTAAATTGTTTCCCTTGCTGGGACTTGTTGTTAAATTGTTTCCCTTGCCGGGACTTGCTGTTGCATTGTTCTCCCTTGCCGAGATGGTTAATCTTGTTGTTTACTCCTTTCTCGTTAATTGTGATCATTGTTTGGGTGAGTAGGAGCGATAAAGCACGATGGGTGATCCCGTGTAGTTATTGATTTCCTCCACAAGATGGAGTGGTATATATTGATTTCCTCCGCAAGATGGAGTTTTACTTATTGATTTCCTCCACAAGATGGAGTGGTATATATTGATTTCCTCCACAAGGCACAAGATGGAGTGATATTTATTGATTTCCTCCACAAGATGGAGTGGTACTCGTGGATTTCCTCCACAAGGTGGAGTGGTGCTATTGATTGGGTGAGGACGAGAGTAAAAGCACGATGGGTGGTGCCGTGCAATGTGGTTTTACTAGCCTTATCTTATTGGTGTTCCTTGTACTGTTTTTCCTCATTTAGTTGCTGGTTCATTGGTTTCTCTTATTTAAATGCTATCTGTTCAGTCCCATTTCTTAAATGTAGAAGTTATAATTAAATTGCTATTTCCCCCAGCATGTCCCCTTCCCTTTATTTGCTTAAATTCTTGTTCTCTTCCCGTTATTACATATATCTGTACAGGTTGGTTGTGATAGGTCCGGTTTAGCCTCGTCACTACCTCACCGAGGTTAGGCGAGGCACTTACCAACAAATGGGGTCGGTTGTGCTGATAGTACTCTTCTTTGCCTTTTGGTCAGGACCCAGTCTACAGACCGCGGCTCTAGATCGGGAGTGATCCTTCAGTTCAGAGGCTCTGAGGTAGTTCGTGGGCCCCGAGCCTCCTCTATCTATTTCTTTCAGTTTGTTAAATTGTATCAAACAGACTGTATGTATTTCTTTCAGACTATCATTTTTAGTACTCCTTAGTTGTCCGTGAGCAGTGACACCAGATATTGATTAGAGATATGTTGTTAGATTTTCGCATCTTTATTTTTGCTATTATTGATAAAAGACTTCCGCATGTTTTAATTAAATATTTTAGTATTTCACTTGTTTTATATATAAGAATGGTATAAATAATTATAAAGGTTGGCTTGCCTAGCTTCGACAGTAGGCGCCATCACAATTCCCGATGGTAGGTAAATCCGGATCTTGACATTGTTTAACTCTTCAAATTTTAGCTGCCGCGTAACACTCCATCGAAGAATTGGCAGAGATATATTTTGACACCTATAAGCAACATAACTATCCAAAATACCTGACATTGTTCTCACTGTTTCCTCATATAAATCGATTCCCCATGGATAACTATTGTAATCACCCTTGTCAATCAAGTCCAAGTACTTATTATTGTTGGACAATACGCTTTACGCTAGAGGGGGGGGTGAATAGCGTTTTAAAAATATTAAGCGTTTTAGTGCGGAATTTAAAAACTTTGCAGAAATTAAAACAAGTGCAGTAGAATAAACTTACACAATGATGTATCCTGGTTGGCCACAAACGTGGTTAGTCCAGTCCCCGAGAGACTCTCTCGAGATTTCCACTAAACTTGTCAAGCTTACGGGTGCTTAACAAACCGTTACAGCTGAGGACACAAGCCTCACCTAGTTGCTCGGGGATCACAATCCCAAAGACTTCAATTGCTCGGGGATACCAATCCCAAAGACTTCAATTGCTCGGGGATAACAATCCCAAAGACTTCAACTGCTCGGGGATAACAATCTCAAAGACTTCAACTGCTCGGGGATAACAATCCCAAAGACTTCAACTGCTCGGGGATAACAATCCCAAAGACTTCAACTGCTCGGGGATAACAATCCCAAAGACTTCAACCGAGGAATCACAAGTTCCTCAACAAACGAGAATCGCAATTCTCTTACAAACACAAAACACACTCACTTTACAAAGCACTCCTTAATGAGTAGATATGAGTAGAAATAGTACGCTCAAGATCACAACAACTTAGCTCAATAGAATGGCTCTTCAAAAAGCTTTATGGATGAATGGAAAATGATGATCAATGTAAGAAAGCTTTTAGCAATGAAAATACTCAAAGTGTATATGTTGTTGTTGTGAAAACACTGAGTTGAAGCTGTATTTATAGGTGAAAAACTCAGTCTTACCGTTGTCTAATTGCCAATTAAGGATTGCTGAAATTACTCAGTGACAATCGATTGTCAAGACTAAACAATCGATTGTTTGCCTATCAGATTAAAAATTCAATCCCAGATTTTACGTCAACAATCGATTACTTCAAATCAATAATCGATTATTTATAACGTTAAGAAATCCTTTCCAATTTTTGGCATAAAACATCGATTGTCCGGAAATCAACAATCGATTATTTTAACAACGTTCAGAAAATCTTTTCCAGATTTTAAGCAAAACATCGATTGTTAAATATCAACAATCGATTACCTGAAGGTAATTGAAAATATATGACAACGGTCAGCTTCAACAATCGATTATCAAATGGAATAATCGATTATTAATTAATTTCAAAACTCTCTGTCTCATATATAATCGATTATCAAAAGCCACAATCGATTATCATTTTATTTAAAATCACTGGGAGACATTTTTCTCATTCTAATCGATTACCATTAGTTCATAATCGATTTTTATGAGTTTTGAAAACTTTGCCTCAGTTAACAATCGATTATCATAAGTACACAATCGATTGTTATGCAGTTTGCAAAAACCTGATGTTAACTGACTTACTCACAATCGATTATCATTAATTCACAATCGATTGTCATGCAGTCTTGGCTTAGAGATACTCGATTATCATAAGTACATAATCGATTATCTTAGCCCAGATTTTTGAGGCATGCTTGGAAAACATTTTAACAAATGTAAATATGCATAGTTTAAAATCATTTGACACTTAATTTAAATATGCATGATTTTGGAAAAATAATTTTAGTAGAGAAGCCATGTTATGAGCCAAGTTGAGGAATCAAGATCACAATTAATATTGACTCAATTATAACATTTCTAAACTTTGTCTTGAGCTTCTTGTAATGCATCCATTTTGTGCTTGTCCTTGAGTACTGCTATATATCGCTTTTTGCTTTGTTTGACATTCATCAAAACCTACAAAAGAACACACGTTTAGTATATTGCATTTGAAACGTGTTTCCAACAATTTCCCCCTTTTTGATAATGGCAAACATAAGCGGGATATATGCAATAATTATTTTGATAATCCAAGACAAGTGTAAAGTATGCAATTTGATGTTCCCCCTCAATTCATGTTCCCCCTCACTTTAAGCATGAATGAAGTTGAGAGTGATATAGCATACTTCTTGATATCCCGTTTCTTCCCCCTTTTGCCATTAGCAAAAATATATACAAGGGAAGAATATGCAAAAAAACATATGAAATAAACAAAAGTTTATTTATTGGAAAATAACATTACATGGGTGGAGCCAAACACAATAAAACGAACAACAACTAACCAACCAAGGAAAAACAAATCAAAAACAACAATTTCACATCATCAAAAACAACAATTTCATCATTCATCACCCCATCCCCTTCATCATCATTGGGAGGCGCTTGATATGGCACCACCTGAGCATAGGCATAATGCACGTGATCAAAGTAACCATGGACCTCACGGGTTAATTGAGTAATTTGGTCAGAGATAGTCCGGAGGGTAGGCTCCTGAGGAGGATGAGCACGACGGGCTTGTCGATTTTGAGGAGGAGCGGGAGCATGATCACCATCATGATGAAAGGAAGACTCCGAAATTTCCCAGATTTTGGTGCTCTTTTTGAGAGGACCATTAGCAATTTGACCCCGGAAGCTTCAAGAAATTTCATTATTAAGAGGGCATAGGGGAGAGGTATGTCATCTCTGGTGGCATTGAACATATGAGATTGAATAAGCTTGCACCAATTGATTTTAACACCGGTGATAATGGCATGAAGAAATTTGGCATCCTCTTGGGAAATGGTGGTGTGATTGAGTTTACGGGGTTTGAGAACACGAGTGATGAAATAGAGAATGAAACGATAATTCGGGTCCATACCCTTTATGGTGGGACGACGGGAAGAAGACTCATCATAGGCGACTCCGGCTTGGCGGAAGAGATTAGCTTCATCAATCATGTCCCCGGCATCATTTATGTACTGGTAGATGTCTTCACCATCATGCGGAATGCCGGCAATGAGGTGGAGGTTATCTTCAGAAATTAGAATGGAAATGCCGTTAACATTGGTAACGAGTTCACCCTCATCATCTTTGTGAAGGTTGGAGTAAAAAGCTTCAACCAAAGTAATGTTGTAGTAGGGGTGAGTAAGGAGTAGGAAATTGAAAAGTTGGCACTCTCTTAGCATATTCGCGGCTGGAATGAATGGTGCAACAAGAGCGTTTGTTGAAAAGCGAGGAGGGAGAATAAGGCGTTTCTCAAATTTGGTTAAGAAACGGGTGAGCTCTTCATCGGATTCAAAGAATAGAACCGATCCATCTTGATATGGATGGCGAGAAGAAGAAGCACCTTGTTTGGAACGAGCACGTTTGGAGTTGCGGCTTGACATTTTTGAAAAAGATGTGCTAGGATTTTTCAAAGATAACAAGATAATTTGATGCTTGGGAGGCTTGAGTGAGTATACAAGAGCATATGTGCAGCCTATATATAGAGAAGGAATGAATCTTACACTTATTTGAAAAGATTTGAAGAGATTTGAAGAGCTTTGAAGTCTGAAACGGTAAAAATAAATTCACTGACCGTTCAATAATCGATCGTTTGAATAGAATAATCGATTGTCATTAATGAAAATGATCTGACACGTCGATTACACGGCAGAACGGTAAAAAAATCTGAAAAAGATAGTCGATTGTCAAACTTGGTAATCGATTGTTTTTCATATTTATGACCTGACAGGAATCGATTGTAGAGCCAAAACGGTAACATAAGTTTAAAACAGATAATCGATTGTCAATATATAGTAATCGATTATTTCACTCACAGAGAGTTTGGATTTTGGCAAATAATCGATTGGCAGAACAAATAATCGATTGTTTGGAAGGGGGATGCTAAAATGATGAGACTTAATTCTATCAAGCAATGTAAACATTCAACAAGATTTCATGACAAAAAAAATTGAATCAACAAATAATCGATTATTGATACTGATAATCGATTGTAAGCATAAATAATCGATTATGATCGATTTTTCTTGTATCAAGACAATTTATACTTTCCTCTTACCTTTTGGGGGATACCTGCAAAATAGAATTAAATATCTCCGACGCTCAAGTCAGTAATCTATAAATGAAATAATAACTTTGAAACTAGTGTAGTCGGGTGAAAAACGTGAACTCTTAAGAATTTTGTCCTATGATGTTCTTAAGAGGGTTTAGGGTACTTACCTTCCCTTCGACTTTGCCAATTACCTGATTTTGAACATCCTCCGTTCATTTTGGTCTTTTGGCTCATTCTTCAATTTAAGAAGCTTCTTCCACAATTTTGCCTTTGTCTTCCTTGTATTTTGTCTTTTAAATTTTTCGAAAATACTTCCGATTTTGAAAAAAAATGCCTAAATCGACTTTTCCGTCTCTTCCTCCTTCTTTGTGCTTTAATTTAAGGAATTTTGAATTCGTCTCCCGTCAAGTGTTTGGAGTATCCACTACACTTGATTCCTTCAAGCACACCTGCAAAACAAATCAATGCTCTTTTGGTACCCATGCCATTTTGGGTCCTTGAGGGTTATGCATACTATAATGATATGTTTGAGTAGCATGTCTATGTCTAGTAAAGCATGCGGGAGCAATATGACCAATTCGTCTACAATAATGACATGTCACATTTGGATTTTGCATGCGTCTAGGCTCATAGTAGCTAGAATAATGCACATTGTTTACTCTATTTTCATTTCTCCTAATTTGAGCACCATAATCATTTCTAGGTTGAACATTTCGGGATCTTCTAGCATGATCACTGTTGTGCCTAAAATATGCATCATGTCTATGGTGACGATTGCTAGGCGGAAGGTCATGTCTAGGTCTCCTAATATTTTGTCTAGCATGCATGTTTGTTTTAGGAAAGGCATTTTTGTTATTAATCCTAGATTGAGCTCTAGGTGGTTGGGTTTTTGCATCAACCTCTTCTTCATTTATGAAGCCTATTCCATGCTTGGTTGATTTCAAGTTATCAAGCACCACATTCAAGTTTTTATGAGAGGAGTTGAATTTATCTAGTGTGCCTTTTAATCTACCTACTTCATTCTTAAGGTCTACACAAGAAGCACAATTTTTTGTAGAACTCTCGGGCTTGTCAGAACTTCTTTTCCCATGAAACTTGTTTTGTTCTAGTAGCTTCTCATTTTCCAAAACCAATTTTTCTAATTCTTTTTCTTTTAATGAAAACTGTTTTTGAAAATCTTGTTCTTTTAGAGAAGCACTTTCTCTTAAACTAGTGACGGTTTTTGTAACTTTGAGAAATTCAGCATACAATTCATCAAAGGCATTTCTCATGTCATCAAGAGTGTAAAAATTTTGAGAAGAGATTTGACTACCTCACTTTGATTTTCTTCCTGTGCCATGAGGCAGAGATTTGCCGCTTCTTCATTTTCTTCTTCACTGGATTCGTCTCCGGAATCTCCTCCCCAAGATATGTATGCTCGTTGCTTCTTGAAGGGTTTCTTCTCCTTTTTAAGATTTGGGCAGTTTGTTTTGATATGCCCTGTTTCACCACATTCATAACATTTAACTTGCTCACCTTGCTTTTTCCCTTTGCGGTCATATTCTTTTCGCATGAATTTTTGGATTTTTTTGATGATGAGTCCGAATTCGCTATCTCCATCCTCTTCAATTGGTGATTGACTTGTGCTCGCCTTTAGAGCAATCTTTTGCCTTCTTTGTTCATCAATAACAGGGTTAAGAATAGTGGATTCATAAGTCTTAAGATTACCTCTAAGAGCGTCTATGGTGACGTTCGTGATTCCAATTGACTCTTGAATCGCATCGGCCTTTGATCGCCATGCCGGTGTTAGACTCCTAAGGATTTTTCGAACTAGTTCTTTGTCTGTGAACGTCTTCTTGAGCGCGTGGAGATCATTCACTATTGATGAGAACCGCTCAAACATCTCGTCTACCTTTTCGCCTTCCTTCATATGGAACAATTCGTAAGCATGAGTTAAAAAGTCAATTTTAGCTTCTCTTACCTGGTCAGTCCCTTCGTAAGTGACCTCAAGCTTGTCCCACATTTCTTTCGCTGTTTTGCAGTAGGAGATTTTCCTGTAATCATTAGCATTAACAGCACAAAGTAATAAATTAATAGCTTTAAAATTATTTTGGACCATTCGATTATCCTCGGCGTTGAATTCCTCTTCTGATTTTGGCACCCATTCTCCTTCCACCTTTTTGACAGGAACCTCATTTCCTTTGGTGTACACCTTCCACAAGTAAGGGCTGTTTGATCTGACGAATATCTGCATCCTTTCTTTCCAATATGAATAATTAGTCCCGTTAAACAAAGGAGGTCTTGTGGGGCACTGTCCTTCATCAATACCTGCAAAAGAGTCTAGAGTAGAAGCCATGGAAAGATTCTCTCAAACGGTTAAGTCTTTCAGAGAGTATGGCTCTGATACCAATTGTTGGACAATACGCTTTACGCTAGAGGGGGGGGTGAATAGCGTTTTAAAAATATTAAGCGTTTTAGTGCGGAATTTAAAAACTTTGCAGAAATTAAAACAAGTGCAGTAGAATAAACTTACACAATGATGTATCCTGGTTGGCCACAAACGTGGTTAGTCCAGTCCCCGAGAGACTCTCTCGAGATTTCCACTAAACTTGTCAAGCTTACGGGTGCTTAACAAACCGTTACAGCTGAGGACACAAGCCTCACCTAGTTGCTCGGGGATCACAATCCCAAAGACTTCAATTGCTCGGGGATACCAATCCCAAAGACTTCAATTGCTCGGGGATAACAATCCCAAAGACTTCAACTGCTCGGGGATAACAATCCCAAAGACTTCAACTGCTCGGGGATAACAATCCCAAAGACTTCAACTGCTCGGGGATAACAATCCCAAAGACTTCAACTGCTCGGGGATAACAATCCCAAAGACTTCAACCGAGGAATCACAAGTTCCTCAACAAACGAGAATCGCAATTCTCTTACAAACACAAAACACACTCACTTTACAAAGCACTCCTTAATGAGTAGATATGAGTAGAAATAGTACGCTCAAGATCACAACAACTTAGCTCAATAGAATGGCTCTTCAAAAAGCTTTATGGATGAATGGAAAATGATGATCAATGTAAGAAAGCTTTTAGCAATGAAAATACTCAAAGTGTATATGTTGTTGTTGTGAAAACACTGAGTTGAAGCTGTATTTATAGGTGAAAAACTCAGTCTTACCGTTGTCTAATTGCCAATTAAGGATTGCTGAAATTACTCAGTGACAATCGATTGTCAAGACTAAACAATCGATTGTTTGCCTATCAGATTAAAAATTCAATCCCAGATTTTACGTCAACAATCGATTACTTCAAATCAATAATCGATTATTTATAACGTTAAGAAATCCTTTCCAATTTTTGGCATAAAACATCGATTGTCCGGAAATCAACAATCGATTATTTTAACAACGTTCAGAAAATCTTTTCCAGATTTTAAGCAAAACATCGATTGTTAAATATCAACAATCGATTACCTGAAGGTAATTGAAAATATATGACAACGGTCAGCTTCAACAATCGATTATCAAATGGAATAATCGATTATTAATTAATTTCAAAACTCTCTGTCTCATATATAATCGATTATCAAAAGCCACAATCGATTATCATTTTATTTAAAATCACTGGGAGACATTTTTCTCATTCTAATCGATTACCATTAGTTCATAATCGATTTTTATGAGTTTTGAAAACTTTGCCTCAGTTAACAATCGATTATCATAAGTACACAATCGATTGTTATGCAGTTTGCAAAAACCTGATGTTAACTGACTTACTCACAATCGATTATCATTAATTCACAATCGATTGTCATGCAGTCTTGGCTTAGAGATACTCGATTATCATAAGTACATAATCGATTATCTTAGCCCAGATTTTTGAGGCATGCTTGGAAAACATTTTAACAAATGTAAATATGCATAGTTTAAAATCATTTGACACTTAATTTAAATATGCATGATTTTGGAAAAATAATTTTAGTAGAGAAGCCATGTTATGAGCCAAGTTGAGGAATCAAGATCACAATTAATATTGACTCAATTATAACATTTCTAAACTTTGTCTTGAGCTTCTTGTAATGCATCCATTTTGTGCTTGTCCTTGAGTACTGCTATATATCGCTTTTTGCTTTGTTTGACATTCATCAAAACCTACAAAAGAACACACGTTTAGTATATTGCATTTGAAACGTGTTTCCAACAATTATCAATATATTTGGTGCTCTTAATAGAAAAAAAGGAATGAATAGAAAAAAAATAGCACTGCTATCTTAATAACATCTTCATCAGAGTCAAATGTTTTTTGTAAAAAAACAATCCAGAAGGGTATGTCTAGAAACAAAAGGGTAATCCTTAAAATACTTTGCAATTGAAGTATTATTGTTTTGCCTAACTTCACTACAAAGTTGTACATCACGGGTACATTTAAATCCAGTTACAAAAGCAAATTCTACCATTCCAAAATGTAGCTTTACTCCATTAATAAAAAAACACCATTTGATTCGCTTTCCCTTTTTCTACCTCCTTGGTTAACAAATAATATATTAACTACGTTTGCAATTTTATACTAGGCAAATTCAATAAATATCCGACACAAGTTGACTTAAAAAGTTCAAGTTGCTTTGCTGACAATTTTGTTTTCAAATTGCTAACAATCTCAGAATTGAAGTTATTGCCAAGTATTGGTCTATCACTTGCATTAATCTGCAATAGAACACAAATACATATATAAGTATATTACATGGTAAACATTATACAGAGCATGAATAAATAAATAATTTCTAATATATTTTACCTTCATATTTGATTTGGAATTTCTTCTCGTATGAGTACTTGATTCAGAATCATTCTTCTTTTTTGTATGCTTTATATTATTTTGAGAAACATCAACTTCTGATTCCTTGATACTTTTGGAACCACTAATTTCACATTCTTTAGTATTTTGAGAACGCGTTATTCTGATACTAGCTGACCCAGAGGTATTCGAAGTTAATCTAGAGGTATTTCATGTTTTTGCCATTTGTGAACGAGTCCCTTATAAACTAACAACTTTTATTCCACTTGTTGATGATGATACAACAACTGCATGTGCACTTGGAGCATCTGCCATATAAGATTCTGCCATTGTAATAAAATAATTTTCGTTCTCCCTAACAAAATCAGAAAAATCTGATGACACTGATATTGGATGAATAGGTTTTTTACGGTTGAGAGAGTTCTTTCTACCCATAAAACGTCAATTGTTCGAAATTAAGCTTGACATTTCAAAAATTAAATCTCGAGAGCAAGCGACTAAACCCTAAATATGGTCATCTGGAAATTGGAGGGACGCTTTAGGCGTAAAATAGGTTTTTTGGAAATTGAAATAATCATATTAATGAAAATATAATTATTTTTGTGACACATCTCCCAATGTATTTGTGGTATAAAACGTATATATAACTGCACAAAAAATTTTATTATAAAATATTACGGCACTTGTATGTAACGTAGTTAAAATAGATATTCCATAATAATATAAATCGATGTGCATAATAGAATAAAAATAGTAAATTACTTAATATAATTTTTTATAGCATGATTGGGCACTTCCAGTACAAAATATGGGATAATATACTATTAGATGGTATATATATACATTAGAATATATAAGAGAATTTCGAGGTACGCTTTACTGAATGACTCGACGTTAAAAAGCAATATAAAATCTATTATAATAGATTTCTAAAAAGCTGTTGAAATCCAAACTACTATCCATAAAATATAAAGAATCCTATGAAATGACAGAAAATGTAATTATTACTCTGACGCAACTCCCAACGTATAATATAATTTGAATTCAAAAATGCATAAAATAGTGCACCCAATGCATAAAATTATTTAATTGAACCAATATAGAGTTAAAATTTTTTGATTATTTCAGTCCAGTAATAACTACAGGACATAGTGGTTTTGCAATATAGATCTCCAGCGTAATATACATGAATCTAAATATTAATTTATTTAATTCAGGTAAATTGTCCTAATTACCGAGTTTCCACTATTTTCCAATTATCCATAATAATATACTGGCTTATATCACTTCATCATTGGTATTTCACCATATTTTATAGGGAGTAATATTGGACGAATTTAGTGTGAAATAATTAGGATTATTCACGTCTAGTATTAAATACAGGACATAATGGTTTAAACATATACACCTCCAGTATAGTCTACAGGAAATAAAATATGAAATTATTCAACTGTACCAATATAGGGTTAAAATTTTTGGATTATTCAAGTCCAGTAATATCTACAGGACATAGTGGTTTTGCAACATAGATCTCCAGATCTCCAGTGTAATATACAGGAAACTAAATATTAAATTATTTAATTCAGGTAAATTGTCCTAATTACCGAGTTTCCGCTATTTTCTAATTATCCATTATAATATACTGGCTTATATCACTTCATCAGTTGTATTCCACCATATTTTATATAGGGAATAATTAAAATTGGACGAATTTAGTGTTAAATAATTAGGATTATTCACGTCCAGTATTAAATACATGACATAATGGTTTATTTAAACATATACGCCTCCAGTATAATGTACAGGTAATAAAATATAAAATTATTTAATTTCTCTCAATTGTTCTAGATATTATTTTCAACTTCTCAATTATAATATACTGACTTATATGCCTTCATAAATAGTATTTCCAGTAAAATTTACTGGAGATTATGCTTTCACAAGAAATATCTCCAACATGTTTTACAGGAAGCAACCAAAATAAGAACTCCAATTCTATAAACTTTACTGGATGATATGCTTTCACATATTAGATTCTGCAACATAATATACAGGAAACAGAACATTTTAAAATTCAAACTACAAAATCTGCATATATATCAACAAATTAATAATATTTAACATATAATTCAGAAATTATATTTATCAAGTTATTTACAATTCAAAACTGCCATAATTTAACGGATATTTACAAAAGTTATTTCCTTCATTTCCATAATCATCACCAACCATCTCTGGAGGACTTTCATACCCTGATTTGTGTTTCCATTCTACTTGCTCCCACAGACTAAAACCAAGATACTGACGATAGTATTTGATTATATTGGGCACAATTGACATAACATCTTTGCCCTGCATCAACATTTCAACAAACATAACAAATGCACCACAAGTTGTGTTTCCAATCTGTTTAGGTGATTCTTTCCACTGAAGAACAAATGGTTTATACTCATGACCAAATGTAGGATGCAAGTCACCAAATTTACAATACTCCAAAACTATAGGAATAAATTCTTGATATTGACGAAGCCGCTTCCTTTATGACTTCATACTCATATCCATTGTACACAGAATCATACACATCAATGGTCTTCTCATTCAATTCCAACACTCTCAAGTAATAATGAGTGCAACAGTTCAAGGAAACTTTACAATCTACAATTGGTGCAGGAATTCGAATCAGAAAGAAATCTTTATCAAATGATGACCATGGAATCCCACACCTACGATTCTCACCCAATACATACTGAATAAGACCAAATCCCATTCCTTGATTCCAAAATCCAAATTCAGAAAAAAATTTCTGGACGTTTATGCCAGTCACTATATGCAAATTCTAAACAATCACTAAAGTCCACATATGTTGTTGTTGAAGGAAATGGATACTCATTGATGTGATATATATGCTTCTTCCTCAACAAATGCATTGACACATCTATGTGCTGAATATAAAACAAAAAAATAATATATCAAAGTAATATTAAAGACAATCAAAAGTTCACAACATAAAAGATATATACATACCGCATCCGTTAATGTATAGGTATCATCAACAATCTCTTTAAAGAACATTCTTGATCTCACTTTCTCATTATAAAGTTGATATGGCTTTCCTTCCAGTACAAGATCTTCTTTGTAATTATCGGTTACATTCCTAATAAAACAAGGACAAATCAAATATGAAAAACAAAAAAGAGTGAAATTTTAATAACATATATATCAAATAAAAATTCAATGAACTAAATATCAAAACTCACTTTGGTAGACGACCTCTTCTCTTGTTCTCCTTTAAATATGCTTCAAAATTATTCCCAGCATATTTGATTGTTTTTCGATAATGCCAGCAACATCTTCGAACATATTTTGGATTCCAATTCAGACCTTTACAAGTTCTCTTATATGGAGATTTTAAATGCCAACTGCCATTACGAAATCTTTTTCCTCTACCAAGCAATTCTTGTTCTGCATTCACACTTTGTGCAATCTGTGGTACTTCTGCTCCTGCCATTTCTTTTCCTTTACAGGAAGTAAAATTTTCTTTTTCATTTTTACATTGTTCCTTCTTATCATTCAGTTGAGAAACAGATTTAGCAACTTTAAGAAGAGAATCATAAAATCCATCATCCACATTTGAATATAAAATAATATTTTTATCACAATCATTTTTTGTATATCAACAGAAACAGGTTGTTCAGCAGGGGTGCGATCAACATTAGGTTTAGGATCATTTGATATACTTGATTGAGACAAAATATTAAAATTGGGGCGCGAATCTACAGAATTCCTCTTTCGTTTCCTAGTGTATAATTTTCCCTGTTTCAAAAAAAGCAAAAAAGAAATGGAAAGATTATTAGAACTAAAAAATATATTGAAATGAAATAAATTATACAAATCTAGTATAATATACTATACAAAACAGTCTGCAGATGCTATTTTCCCAGTATAATATACTGGACAACAGCTTAAACTCATTTCCAATAAATTATACATGAATAATAGAAAACTCATACATAATATAATTATCCTCCAGTATAACATACTGGAAAGCAAACAAAATTAAATATTTTTTCAAGGTTCTAATAAAAAAAACAAAGAAATTAGAACTCAAAAAAGGAATTGAAAAATAAAATAAAATTCTACTATAAAAAGAACTAATCAAGTATAACATACTATAGAAAAAACTTAGACACAGGAATAAACAAAACTGTGCAAACTAACCTGCTGGATCTTTTCAATAATTTCATGAACATCAAGAGGTGGTTTTTCTTTCAACTCTCTTTCAACTCTTTCAACATTATCTTTATTTTGTTTGATGCACATTTAAGAAAGATTTGCCAGACCAGTCTCAGCTTCTCTTTTCTTTGCTCCAGATGCTGCATTCATATTTACTAAAGGAATAACCTGTTCCACTTCAGGTGAATCCAAAATTATATTTCCTTTTTCAATATCACGAAATGGCTTGAACATCTGTACCTCCTGTTACAACATCTGTTGCACTTTCCTGAGAGACTCAAATTATATTATTTTGCATAATATTTTGACAACACTGGGGCGACCATCTTTCTGTCGGATCATTTATTTTTCTAATTAAAGAATCAATATCGCTACTAGCTATAAGATCAGTCTCATCTGCACCATAATTTGATATTTCTTCGTTACAAATAGAACCTTTCATTACATATGCACCACTTGGTCCACCTTGATCATTGCATTTATTACTTTTTTGCATCTTGGAGCGATTCAATATCCATTCCTGGTATCTTTGATGACACATCTCCACAATTGTTCTTATTATCTTGACTGCAGTGTGGTGTTGATATTTGATATGTCCTATCAACTATTTTTTGCCAGATAACATCAACATCAGTACCAGTTGACTGAACTTGACCAGGGGCACTACATTTTACTCTTACTTCATCAGAAGGAATTTTCTCTGAATTTGCATCATTTGCTGCTAGTTCATTAATAGCTTCATGTGGGACTGATTCAATATCTATGGATGATAGAATTAATGATACAGCTGTGGTATTTTCCAAAATCTTTTCAGTGGAATGTGGTGTAAAAAACTCTTGCTTCCCATCAATTATTTTAACAACCAAAATTTCTGTTCCTGCTGTCAGAACTAGTTCATTTGCATAACATTCTGGCCTCAATTCATCACAAGGATCTTGCAATAAATTCCAGTACCTCGTACAACTTCTTTATTAACTTTTGCTGCATCAACTGAATAAATATCCATAGGGAGTGGAATTGAATCAACATGTGCTTGACCTTCATTGTCACTATCCTTATTGCACAGTTGATCGTGTTCCAATAACTCACCATATCCCTCTTTCTCATTTTGTTCGTCTCCCGACATATTAGAAAAATCTCTATCAAAACAATTATCTCCATCAGAACAATTTCTTTGGTCATCCTTCTTTTCAATACTTTCATGCTTTTCCTTGCTTTCCTCATTCTCTTCAGCACTTTCATCTACCTCATGCTTTTCATCGCCTTTCACACTGCTTTCCTCATTATCTTCTTTGCTTTCACATGATTTTTTAAGTCTTTAATAAACTTTGGAACAACATCAAACTTGTCATTCATTTTCTGCATTAATAAGTACAATATAATTATTTTAGAAAAAAATCAATACTAAAATAAATTGTCAAACTAGTTAATTACATTAACAGAGCTCTTAACATACGTCTTCAAATTTTTCTGATTATCATTAATTTTTGTTTTCATCTCTATTTTTAGTTTATAATTATCTGCACGTACAATCTCTTCAACTTTTTCAGATACCCTCTGAAAAGAAAAGAAAAATGGCAAGAGTTAGAGAATCATAACATATAAACATTCTTATCGGGTGTAAAAACGATTCAATAAACAGTAGAATATAATTTTGTAGAGTAATACTAAACAATTCAATCCTAATTATCTTGTATACGATTGTAGAAATTAATGAAAGCAAGACTAAGTAATTTCAAATAAACTACTACTTACATTGACAATTTCGCTAACATTAACTTTTGCTGAAGATTGGTGAAAATATAATTGATTCACCTTGAAATGCTTAAAATCCTATTAATTAAATATAATTGTAAATAGTTAGATAAAAATAAAATATACAAGCATAAGTATATATTAAAAATTCACATATTATTAACTTACAGATGTTTTGTTAAAGAAATCATCGTAAAGAGTGGTATATTTTGGAAATCCAATGCTGGAGTAAGACAACATCCTTATTGGCCCCCAATCCTTATATTTTGAATATTGACGGAAATCATTAAAGACTTCCATTGTCCATACATTAAACAAAAATGAGAATCCCAATGACGTATAAGATGAGATCCTACCAAGAGTTCTCTTTTTCACTGACTCGGTTCTTAAAAGATGAGACAAAGTGTCGATTAGTTCTTCAAAGCAAAGAGTGCCCCATGGAAAAGAAGCACAAAGTACTAGGTCATCTATAATTTTCATAATACGTTCACATATATTTCTGCTAATGTCTTTTCCCAAAAGAACAGTTTCTAATATATAAAGCTGAGCAAGCTTTATAGCATCTTCATCGCAGACTTTAACATCATCATGTATATCATCTGCTGCACTATCACGGAACCGAGAACGCTCTTTGATAAACTGATACAAATGATCTACTTTCAACCTTTTTTTCCCCACCTTAGAGAAATATTGTTCCTTCAAACGATTATCTCTATCATCAAATGAACTAATCTGTTGCGTCAATCTTTAGTCCAGTAATGGAATGGAAATCTTCTTCTGTAAATGCTACTTCATTATCAAAAACTCTAAAAACCATTTTGCTTTTCTCCTTGTAAAAAACTTGGGAAAGTAACATGAAATGAGTCAACTTCCCAGAGTGACCCACATCCTCCAACTCTAAAAATTTCCCAAATACACCATTATTTAATTGGTCCATTTGAGTTCTACACAAAAATTCAGAAACCGTTCTCTTAAATTTTCTATCACCTTTCCAATAACAATCAGCAACAAACCATTTTTCAAGATCATAAAATCGGTCACCCTCCTAAAATAAAAATATAACACAGATAAGAAACTCGTATAATTTTAAGATAAAAACTTCTATATTTTAGAAATACGTACCTTCAATATCCTAATTGATGATGTCATTTCTATAAAATCATCGACACAAACATATTAAAATCATATAAATAAACAGAATCAAATTGTCAGTGTATATATAAGAAATAAATTCCAGGTGATGTCCTGTAATATAAAGTGAAGTCCAGTAAAATTAACTGAATTCAAACAAAACTTAATTATAATCTTGTCTTAAAAGATATCCAGTATTATATAATAGAGAAAAAGTTTACATACAAGTGATGTCCCATCAAATTCACTGAATTCAAACAAAAACTCAATTATATTCTTCTCTTAGAATCAAATACAGTATAATATTTTGAAGAAAAAGCTTACAGACATGTGATGTCCAGTAGAATTCACCGAATTCAAACAAAAAAATTATATTCTTGTCTTAAAACTTATCCAGTATAATATACTGGAGAAAAAGGTTACACCCAAGTGATGTCCAGTAAAATTCACTGAATTCAAACAAAATTATATTCTTCTTAGAACTAATCCAGTATAATATACTGGAGAAAAAGCTTACAGACAGGTGATGTCCAGTAAAATTTACTGTAGTCAAACAAAACAATTATATTCTTCTCTATCAACTTATCCAGTATAATATAGCGGAGAAAAAGCATACAAACATGTGATGTCCAGTAAAATACACTGAATTCAAACAAATCTTAATTAAATTCTTGTCTTAAAACATATCCAGTATAATATACTTGAGAAAAAGCCTACATACATGTGATGTCCAATAAAAACTCAATTATATTCTTGTCTTAGGACAAATCCATTATAATGTACTTGAGAAAAAGCTTACAGACAGGTGATGTCCAGTAGAATTCACTGAATTCAAACAAATCAATGATATTCTTGTATAAAAACTTATCCAGTATAATATACTGGAGAAAAAGGCTACACACAGGTGATGTCCAGTAAAATTCACTGAATTCAAACAAAATTATATTCTTCTTAGAACTAATACAGTATAATATACTGCAGAAAAAGCTTACAGACAGGTGTGTCCAGTAAAATTCACTGTATTCAAACAAATATTCTTCTCTAACAACTTATCCAGTACAATATACTGGAGAAAAAGGTTACAAACAGGTTATGTCCAGTAAAATTCACTAAATCCAAACAAAACAATTATATTCTTGTCTAAAAATTTATCTAGTTTAATATAGTGGAGAAAAAGCTTACAAACAAGTGGTGTCCAACAAAATACACTGAATTCAAATAAATCTTAATTAAATTCTTGTCTTAAAACATATCCAGTATAATATACTTGAGAAAAAGCTTACATACATGTGATGTCCAATAAAATTCACTGAATTTAAACAAAAACTCAATTATATTCTTGTCTTAGGAGAAATCCATTATAATATACTGGAGAAAAAGCTTACAGACAGGTGATGTCCAGTAAAATTCACTGAATTCAAACAAAAACTCAATTATATTATTGTCTTAGAACTAATATAGTATAATATACAGGAGAAAAAGCTTACATACAGGTGATGTCCAATAAAATTCACTGAATTCAAACAAAAACTCAATTATATTTTTATCTTAGAACAAATCCAGTATAATATACTGGAGAAAAAGGTTAAACACAAGTGATGTCCAGTAAAATTAATTGAATTCAAACAAAATTATATTCTTCTTAGAACAAATCCAGTATAATATACTGGAGAAAAAGCTTACATACAGGTGATGTCCAGTAAAATTCACTGAATTCAAATAAAACAATTATATTATTTCTAAAAACTTATCCAGTATAATATACTGGAGAAAAAAGTTACATACATGTGATGTCGAGTAAAATTCACTGAATTCAAACAAAAAATCAATTGTATTCTAATATATAACCAGAATATCTACATTAACGAAACATACTTCAATGAATTTTTTATGAAATTTCCAGTATAATAAGATGAAAATATACAGAACTTACTCCGATTTATAGATTGACGACGGAAATTTTGCCGAAACTTCGATTTGCAGATTGACACCAAACGATTTTGCTAACAATTTAATTTGCAGATTAAACTAACAAAACAACAAATCAAAATTAAACCTAACAAAAACAATAATAAGAACGGAAATCAAATACATTATTGTAAAAGCAACAGTAACCTAGAGAATTTTGAAGAAAATTAGAGCCAAAACGATAAAGGATTCGAAAAAGTGCTCTGACGAAATCTGCACGCACTGTTATGCAAACGATAAAAGCTACTAAAAATTATTGCAGAGTGTCTTAAATCGTTTTAGGGCAATAATGTCATTTTACAATCTATTTTAAGTTAAGTGGCTAGAAATCAATGACATGATGGACGGTGGCTAGTTTTCGATAGCCAACCGTAAAAGTGGCTATGCCACGCCATTTTGACCTAAAATACTTGTGCAATGCACCATTGAACATTTTTTTGGTATTTTCTATTATTTTAAGTTATTACATATGCAACTAAATGCAAAACCAAATAAAGAGAAACTTCTAAAATTCATAAAAAAAATAAAAATTATTTTTAGACTATTTTTAGGAGTAACTTTCATATGGGGCAGAAATTAGGTGATCACATAAATAATGCATAAGAAAACATATTATTAAATGCAATGGATTTTAATCATGCATTGTTAATACAATGGGGTCGTTTAATGCATGCAATGAGTTTTAACGCATGCGTTGTTAACATCCTATTTTTAGTGCACACATTTCTCCGTTAGATTAGATTATTGTTATCACATTGCATGCATTAAAACCTATTGCATTGTTAATACCGTGGTTGCCTATTCATTAGTTATGCATAGGATAATAACAAATAGATGCATAATTAATGCTCGCATAACTAATGTATATGCTCAAAAAGTGTATCAAACAAAGTCTTATTAATACTGTAAATATGTAATTTTTTACCCGCACAATTTTTAAGTTAGTTTTAGTATTTTAAGTATTTACTTGAGTTATTATAGATTTTTAATCCATTTTTATTACCACTTTATTAGTTTAATTTTATTTAAGCATTTGAGTATTTGCACTTCACTCAGTAGTTTACGGGTATGGGTAGCTCCGTGTTATGTATTATGACTTGTGTGAATCGCCGATTTTCATTTTTAGGTTATTCGGAATTGATTTGGAAGAATGATTCTCAACTGGGAAGCTTAAATTGGAAGAGTTGACCAAGTTTGACTTTTTAGCATTTGACCTCGGATTGAACTTTTTTATGGTTCCTAATGTTTTAGACTTTAATACCACACAAGAGGGGAGAGGGGTGATTTGTGTGGTACCCAATTTTCGCATAACTGAACTATAGAAAGGCCTGGTTCTTCTATGTGTTCCAACTGCTACTGTTTGCAGAATAATAAGTAAAGAAAATAAAGAACACAGAGATTTTTATGCGGAAAATACCTGGCTCAAAAGGTGAAAAAACACGACTTACTATTCAGTAGGATTTTTCCAAACTTCTACTAAAATCACTGATCCAAAACATCATTTATAAAACTCTTTATAAACCTTAGGATTAACTATAATCCCGTTATGGAATACAACCTCAACTGTTGCGACAACTTCAAGTTAACTCTAACTTGAATGATTAGGTACCTAATACAATTGCTCCTATAAAAGCTGAAAGGTACAATGTAAAATCACCTACTACAATTGAAGTAGAATAAAAGATAGACACTTGGAACTGGTTCTTCTATCTCGTTCAAGTAGCTTCAGGATTGCACACTCGAATCACACATAAATTGCTCGCAAAATTGCCTTGCTCTTTTGCTATCAATTTGAATTTAACTTCTGCTTATGTGCATTACCTGTAAAAGAGAACAATACTGATATTTAATGGATTAGTAATTAGAGATTGACTGGTTTTCAAATGCTGCTCTTATATCATAGAAGAGTTCAAGATTATCTCAAATGCTAACACTATATTCTTCCTAAACTGTGTTCTCTTCATGTAAGGAGTCTTTCTCTTCTTATCTAATATGCAACCTTTTCGATCGGATCAGGAGATATTGCTCCTTGATAAGTTAGATTTATCTCATTCACGTGCATCTCACATATACAAGTTGATCATGATTGTGCTTCACAAGATGGACCTGGTCCATATCCGAGTTTTTTTGTCAATCTTCAAAACTTCACATATTCTTGGGCCAACAAATTCTCCCCAAACTCTATGCTTTTTACTTACTTGGATCTTGTAAGAACTTAGCTTAACCATCAATACAAAGTTTAGAAAATTTACTTATCATCAAGGACCATGCTAATTAGGTTATAAATATCACTTGTTCAAAATGTGTAAAGCACAATATCTCTTTCCCCTTTTGGCATTATCGCAAAGTTGGTAAGCCAAGCTAGGCCTTCTTCTCATCTGAATACAACCCATGTTTGGGCAATGCTTTTTGGCACAGGCCGAGTTGAACAACATAGGGCCAAAGGCCTAGACGCGAAAAGCCCTAATGAGGCTAGGTGGTTTCAATTAAACAATTATCGTAATAAGGACACATATAGTGTGAGTCCCAGATTTTAATAAGTACTCATGGCCATTGGGCCAACTGCAAGTGCAATCATGGTTTAGTCATCAGTAATCAAGCAAACATATTTAAATTATCAAGGAAAGATTAACATTGAACCAGAGTAAAAACAATAGATATAATTGATAGAAGATATGTTGCTACCATAATCCACAACCAAAAGGCAAAGAAACATTTAAACCATGAACAAAAAGAAAGAAAAATACCTAATCTGGGTCACTGAAGGTACTAGACAGGTTCAAGAGACAAAGGCTAGAATTCCTAAGGCTTGGGGGAGCTAGAGGGCTGGTTTTGGGCTTGGAGAAGATTTAGAATATTGTGAAGAATTCCATCATTCTTCTTATTTTCCTTGGTAAGCTTAGTTCTTAGAGCATCCCTCTCAGATTCCACCTCTGCCACACAAACCTTGAGCCTAGCTATCTCATCATCCTTGGCTTCACTTTCCTGAACAAGAGCCCTGAATTTAATTTTTGATAGGAGTCTTCTTGGATGAACCAGGTTCATTTGGGATGGCATTGACTAAATAGTCAAAAGTAATCATAGTATTAATGCCAAAATGGTCCTTGCTTGAGGCCATATCCCATTTCTTCAGAGTCACATTGCACCTATTCAGAACCGTAGCCAGAATAAAGCCATATGGGGTAGCATGAGCCTTGGAGCCATTGATGACCTTATCCAGAAACTTGATGATGAATACACGCCAATGTTTGACGAGGAGCCGCATAAAAGGATTTTGGAGGCATTGTCGGGAAACGCAGATGCGTTAGTGTGACCCACCTGCGAAAACGCAGGTGCGAAGAGTTGACCGCAGATGAGGATTGGGCCTTTTAAGTGAAGAACCGTAGAAGTGGTAATTTGGCTGCATATGCGGAACAACAAAAGCGGGTATTGGACCGCATATGGGAAAAGTTTCGGGCAGAAAGTATAAGTTGTGGCATTCGTGATATTTGAGCTATTTCACCATTTTTATCTCGGCTTTGGAGCTTTTTGGACGATTTGAGAGAGAGATTTAAAGGGAACTTCATTGAGGTAAGGAATTTGGACCTAAAACTCGTTCCTATACTATTATTTCATGGACTAGAGCTAGAAATTATCGAAATTTAGGGTGAGAATTGAGGAAACTAGGGCTTGGGAACTTAGGCCTTTAATTGAGGATTTGAAGGACAATTTGAGGTCGGATTTATGAACTTTTGATATGTATGAACTCGTGGGGAGATAAGGAATCGATTGGTGTAAAAATTATCAAATTTCGAGACGTGGGTACAGGGATTTTGGTAATTTCGAAATTTGTGCCATTTATTGATTGTTTTCGCTTGGGCTTCGTTCCTTTAGCATATTTTGACCTCCTCGTTCTGATTTTTGATAGATTTGATGCTAGTGGAGGCCGATTCGAGGGCCAAAGGCATCGCAAGTTAGAGATTTGATCGGTTCGAGGTGACTAATGATTGTAAATAATGCTATGAGGTTTTAAAACCCCAGATTTGAACATCGTAGTGCTATATTAAGGTGGGACACACACAAGATGACGAGCGTGGGGTCGTGCATTATTGGGGATTGCGACTTGGTCCGTCTCGATGGATGATTTTACCGCGTATTTGACTAAAATGTAATTGCCATCACTATTATTTGGGCTGAATGCCATATTTGGGCTTCGTGCCAACTATTTGAACCCATCAGATATTTTTATTAAATTATCACACTATTTTAACTCTATACTTGAACTCAGCCATGTTAGTTTCCACTGTTTTCATACTCAGCCATGTTTATTATGTTTTAATACTTAAATGATATTTTAAATGATGTTTGCGCTGAGAAAAACTGTTTTACTATTGCCCAAGTGGCTTGTAAGAATTTTTGACTGTGTAAGGCCAAGGGCCTATATTGTGAGGATACACTTATATTGATTTGAGGTCGAGGGCTTGGGATATGTACGCTACGAGGTGGATTGATTGATATGAGGCCGAGGTCCTAGTGTTGATGCCGCGAGATGGCCTGTTATTCCGTTTGGGCCGTAAGGGGCACCTCCAAGAGTCTGCACACCCCTATTGAGCGCGGGTACCCACTGTGATGTGAGATTGAGCCCGAGGGGATGGTATTGTTCTGAGATGTTACCAGAGGGACGGTTTTATTGATACAATGCCCGATGGGTGAACTTTTACGTGTTTATTTCTCTTTAATTGTCTGTAAATTTTTTGCTTACTTGTTGAAAAAGGATTTTACCTATCTTTTAATTGGTTTTACTGTTTAAAATGGTTTTACTGCTTCATTATAGAATGCCTTCTGCCTTATGTGTTTTCTCGCTCTCAGTCTTTATTTATATTTGTTACTCACTAAGTTGGATGTAACGACTCGACCGGTTGTTTTGAGCTCCGGCGTGTCATTCAGCAGTTTGAGGCCATGAACAGCTTCATCTTAGGTATATTTACTTGTGTGTATGGTCAGAATTAAAATTTAGGAAGTTTGGAGTCAAATATAAATGGAAATTCTCATTTTGAAAGCTTAAAGTTGAAGAAATGAACTAGGATTGGAATTTTGAGTAAATGACCTCGGAATCGGGATCCGAAGGCTCCAACAGGTTCGTATGATTATTTCAAACTTGGTCATATGACCAGATCGGTTTTGGATAACTCGGGGGAGTTTTGGCGACTATTGTGGAAGATAGCATTTTAGAAGAAATTGCATTAGTTTGGCTTAAAATGCATTTAAGTGTTATTAATGTCCGTTTGGGATTCTGAGACTGGGAGTAGCTCCGTATGGTGATTCTAGATGTGGGAGTGCGATCGGAAGTGAATTCGGAGGTTCGTAGGTCATTTTGAAGTCATTTGGCTAAATATAGAAATTTGAAGGTTTTTGAGAAAATTCGACCGGAAGTGGAAATTTTGATATCGGGGTCGGAATGTGATTCCGAAAGTTGGGACAAGTCCATAATGTCGAATATGACTTGTGTACAAAATTTAAATTCACTCCGGAATGATTTTGGTAAGGTTTGAGGCACTTAGTCTCTTTTAAGGAAGCTTAAGTTGGAAAAGTCAATCGAATATTGACTTATGTGTTATAGGGCTCGAAATGAAAATATTATGGTTCGGATAGCTTCATTAGGTGAGTTGGGACTTAGGAGTGTGTCCGAAATATTTTTGTGATGACCGGTGTAGAATTAAGCTTGAATTGGCAAAGTTAGTATTTTGGCGAATTCCGGTTGATAGGTGAGATCTTAATCCGAGGGTCAGAATAGAATTCCGAGAGTTTCTTTTGCTTTGTTATATCATTTTGGACTTGTCTGTAAAATTTGAGGTCATTCAGACTAGGTTTGACGTGTTTCAGCATCGGATGTGAAATTTGAAAGAATTCTTGGATTTAAGGCTCAAATCATTGATTTTGATGTTATTTTGGCGATTTGATCGCTCGATCAAGTTTGTGGGATGTTTTAGAGTCAGTGTGCATATTTTATTTGGAGCCCCGAGGGCTCGGGAGTGTTTCGGAGGAATTTCAGACTTAGAAAAATATGCAAAAATTGCAGAAAAATTATGTTGTGAACAGTGTCGTGAACAGTACCCCCCGTGAACAGTACCCCATGATCAGTATCCGGGAACAGTGAAAGTGAATAGTGCCCGATGCGTGAATAATTCCCCAGAAATTTCTGGACAGAGTATTATTTTTCTGAAAATGGGAGTCATCCCATTTTCTATTTTTGGACCAAGGGAGCTCGGTAAGGCGATTTTTCGAGAGATTTTCAAGGAAAACATCAGGGTAAATGTTCTTGACTCAATTTTGGTGGTATAACTCGAATCTATTGAAAATTTTGGTGTTTAGTTTGAGAATTTTGTTAAAAAGGGTAGAAAACCATCTTGGATAGAAATGATGATTTGAGGGGCAAAATGAACTCCGGTTTTGGTAAATTTGATATGTACGGACTCGTGGTGAGACGAGAAATCCGATAATATAAGTTTTGTAATTTTTCAAGACGTGGGCCCGGGGCTCGGATTTTGCAAATTTCGTGATTTTCGATATTTTTCGAGTCGTTTCGATTGGGTTATATTCCCTTTAGCATATTGTGATGTATTTGCTCTAAATTTGGATAGATTCGACACGCGTGGAGGATGTTTTGAGGGGAAAAGGTAGCGGGCTAGAGATTTTACCGGTTCGAGGTGAGTAATACATGTAAATAATATCCTGAGGGTTTGAAACCCCGGATTTGCACATCATAGTTCTGTATTGAGGTGACTTGCACGCCGGATATGAGCGTGGGGTAGAGCACTGTTGGGGACTGTGACTTGGTCCGTCCCGGTTGTTGATTTTACTGCGAATTCGACTGAAATTATTTGTTATCATCATAATTTGGGCTGATTTCCATGTTTGGGATTCGTGCCAACTATGTGAATCCTTCGGGGATTGAGATTACCCTTTTTAGCATATGTTGCATATCATTTGATTCCAGTCTAAGATTTTAATATTGTTTTGTAAACTCAGCAATGCTTCTAAGTTTTGAAAACTCAAATGATATTTCGGGATGAGACTACTATTTTATAGTGCCCTATGGGCTTATGATATTTTCTGAAATATTATGGGTGGATCGGGCCGCGCGCTGCAGCAAGAACTTGAAACAGTGGTAACAATGGCACTATATGACGTGACTTGAAATATTATGAGTGGCTCGGGCTGTGCGCCACAGCAAGAACTTGAAATAGTGGTAACAATGGCACTGTGTGATTTGACTTGAAATATTATGGGTGACTCGGGCGGCGTGCCGCAACAGGAACTTGAAACAGTGGTAACAATGGCACTATATGATATAAATTGGTCAGGTAACATTGGCTGACCGGTCAGGTAATATTGACTGAGCAGTATATTGTGCTTGGGATGTAGGAGCCCCTCCGGAGTCTGTACACAACCCCAATGAGCGCCGTCGATGTTGAATGATTATGTGTGGCTCGGGCTGTGCGCCGCAGCAGGTACAGGAATGTACCATCATATGCATTGCATTGCATCCATACATTTGTTCCTATTTGTACGACTTGTCATGACATTCAGTACTCCCATTTCATTGGCATCCATGCTACTGCTTGTACTGTTTACTAGATACCCTGGTGTTATTTGTTTATGGAGTGTTGTGCCCGAGAGGCTGATGTTGTACTTTGAGAGTTGAGAGTGAGCCCATGGGGCTGATACTGTACGGAGAGGTTGATATTGAGCCAGAGGGGCAGATTTCTGATTATTCCCTACTTATTGAAGTTATTTTCGCAACTGTTGAAAAGGAATATTTTTAAAAGAGGTTTTTACTGAGCCCAGATGTTTTCCAAAGGATTTTCACAATTTTGTTGTTTCTCCTCAGAAAGGGTTGTAATATTCTATATAGCATGATGGAGTGTCTTACGTGATTTCTTACTTTAAGCTATTATTTACTCTTGTTACCGCTGAGTTGGAAGTACTCACTTTACTCCCTGCACCTTGCGTGCAGTTGCAGGTACTGTTCACCCGGTAGCGGGTTCTTAACAGACTGAGGGTATACTATCGTAGCTGAGCAAGGTGACCGTCAGCGTTCACGGCACCATAATTCTTCATTAATTCTAAATTCCATTCCGTATATTGCTGGTCTTGTAGTAGTATTTAGATTCTTTAGATGCGCGTGACTAGTGACACCCCGATTTGGGCTGTGTTGGGTTGTATTCCGCGTAATCATTTTATTTAATTATCTTGAAACTGTTTAATCCATGCATATATATATTGTTGAAAAGGTTGTTTAAATTGGTTGGATGGCCTTGTCTTCAACGAGAGGCGCCATCACTACCGGGTTTGGGATTTGGGTCGTGAAATTGGAGTACTTACTTTACTCCCTGCACCATATGTGCAGATTCAAGCGTAGCTGCTCCCACTCCCGACTGTTGATCCTTCCAACTTCAGGCGAACATTCGAAGTTCACGAGGTAGTTACCTGGCGTCCGCAGTCCCGTGTTCCTCCTCTTTTATCATTTCTACCCATTCTCAGACAGTTGTACTAGTTTATAGACTTAGCATATTTGTATTATGACATATAGAGGCTCATGAATAGTGACAGCCCAGTTAGGGCTGTGTTGGGTTGCACTTCCACATTTGTTACGATATTATCTGCGACTTAGTATTATTAAATCATGTTTTAGACCGTTTTCATGTTGTTTAACCGTTTATCATCGAATTGGGAATAGTTGTCTGGCCTTGTCTTCAAGAGATGCGCCAACACGACCGGGTTCGGGTTTAGGGTCGTGATATTTGACCCCTAGCCTTTATCAAACCCACACTTGTAACCTCAGCCTCGCTTCTGCGGGGCCGCACCTGCGGACCTCCCACTGCAGGTGCGAAAAAACTTGAACCAGCAACTCAACAATTCTCCTAAGTCCATTTTTAATCCATTAAGCACCCAAAACTCACCCAAGGCCCCAGGACCTTATCCAAACATACCAAGCAATCCTAAAAATCATATGAACTTGTTCGAGCCTTCAATCCACATCAAATAACATTAAAAACATACATTATACATGGATTCAAGCCTAATGACCTTTGAAATTTCCAAATTCTACCAACGACGTCGAAACATATCAAATATCGTTCGAATGACCTCAAATTTTACACACAAGTCACCAATGACACTACAAACCTACTCCAACTTTTAAAATTCTATTTCGAGCCTGATATCAACATTTCCACTGCCAATAAAATCACCAAAATTCCAACTTTCGTCAATTCAAGCCTAAATCTACTACGGACCTCCAAATCACATTCCGGAAGCACTCCTAAATCCAAATCACCTAACGAAGCTAACGAAACCATCAAAACTCAAATCCAAGGTTGTTTACATACAAGTCGACATCTTGTCAACTTTTCCAACTTTAACTTATAATTAAGAGACTAAGTGTCTCAATTCACTTCAAAAACCAAACGAACCCTACCGACAAAGCAAAATAGCAAAATTAGATATGAGGGAAGCAGTTAATAAGGGATCGGGGCTCTAACTCTCGAAATGGTCGATCGGGTCATTACACTTAAAAGAAAATTCACCATTTTTCGAATTTTACAATTCTTATCTACAAACGCCTACTTTATTTCCAAACAGGCACTTACTTGAGATCTTGGAAATAAGCTACCGTCACCTTGTATTTTCTTCTTTTCCATTTGATCGTGTCTCTATATATTTAGCAAATTAAATAGTATTGCACTTTGATATTTAATTGTGCCATTCTACGGGTAATGGGCTTGCACAAATTGGGTATGATACAAAGTGGTAAATTCTTAAAGAAAAATAAAGAAGAAAATGTAAGGAAAATGTGTTACAAAAATGAGCAATTTATGCTTTATACCTTCCTACTATAAATAATTACCTGTACCTATCTACTCCCAAACTAGTTACACTTCTATCCGACCAAAAGTATTTACCAGCATACTTCTACTACAACTGCCCTGCACTTATCCTCATCTTTTTCTTCTCCTTCTCTTTTTTCCTTTCTGGCTAAAGCTTATATTTGGTTCCAAACGTTTATGTCCCCTTTGTTATTTTACAAAAAAGTTTCAAAGTGGGCTTTCTCTGTAATTAGTAGCTATGCTGACTTTTTATTTTAATTTACCAGTGATAATTTAGAGTTTTAGAAAGGTCAAACGCATAGAAAACCCTCTAAATTTGTGCGAATATTTAATTTAGTCATCCAAATTAAATCTATAATCATTTGAACATTTATGTGTATTTGAATATCCACCACTGTTAGGCTTAAAACTCAATTTTGTTTTTGAAGATTTCTTATTTTTCAAAGTAGATGCTGTTAAATATTACTTATTGTACATTATGGAAGTTCATACTGAAATTTGCTAGCAATTGGAGCTAATTTGAGGTAATTGAGATCGGAATTTTCAGCTGAAAATCGAATAAGAGCACAACTATCCAATAATATACTATTATATACAATATGCTTTAGGAGTATATAGTTATACTGCAACAGTAAGCTATTAAAGTTTATAATATATTGCAACGATACATTATAATAATTAAAGAAGAACACAAATACCTAACAATATACCGCTACAATACACTAATATACTATAGGAGTATATAGTTATACTACAACAATATACTATTATAGTATGCAAATATATTGTTATGGTATGTTATAATAATATGCAAGATATTGTAACAATATATTTTAATAGTAGACAATATACTATAATAGTATACTTATTACCCGTAAATTCACTTGCCTTTTCTCTTTTAATTTATTTTAAGCTTTTACCTAGCGTGAGCGGCAAATTAAAAAATGTAATATATATATATATATATATATATATATATATATATATATATATATATATATATATATATATATATATATATATATATATATATATATATATATATATATATTATAATGTAACGGTATACTCTTACAATTAGATCCTTTTAGATTTTTTTAAAATTTTGACAACTGATATTAATTTAGTTTAATAATTGAATTAATTTTTTTTAGCTCTTTGTGTACAATTGTATACCCTGTTCGTATAACTATATGCTATAATGGTATCAAATGTTAGTTAATATTTTTTAGTTGTATTAGCTACATTTAATTGGTACACAATTTGATTTTTCTTTAGTAATAATATATATAACAGAATAATAAAAAATAGTGAGAATAGTAAATGAAATTAGATTATGAAGAGAAAAAGAATTTAAAAAAATTTAAATGAAATTGGAATAGGAAAAAAGAAAAAAATAATAAGAAGAAAACAAGAAAAAAGAAAAGGAGAAAAGAAAAAGAAAAGAAAAGAAGCATAGAAGTAAAAAAGAATTGGAGAATAAAGAGAAAATTCTCACAAAATCTACTATGAGTAGAAAATGTAATTAGTTTATGGGTAAGAAAATAAATAGGCAGACAAGGATAAATAGTTTTTTTGTTGTTATAGGTAACTGTATCAAAACCCCTAAAAAATGTGTGTACAAATGCGAAACTGAATACATTTTGTGCTTTATAATAAGTGGAGCCGTCAAGTAGGCTATTTGGTTAAACTTTGAACAGTTAAAAGTAGGTTAAGACGATCAATTGGTCATGGCCAAATTAATACAAAATTTAGTAGGCTCAAGAATCGTTAGGTCAAGTTGAAAATAGATTGGTCAAAAATTGGTTAAGAAATGTAACATAACACTAGTTGTCAACTTCAAAACTAACCTATCGCTGTTTTGTTTCTGAATCTCTAGGTGTACATAAGTTGACAAAAGGGGAAGAATTAATCCAAATAGTTGTCCACTTGATTTCTTAAACTAAAAAAAGCTGACTATAATTATTACGGTTCATTGTCCAAACAACAACAACAACTACCCAATATAGTCCCACAAGGTGGGGTCTGGGAAGGGTAATATATAGACGGGCCTTACCCTTACCCGAAAGGGCAGAGGCTGTTTCCAATCGACCCTCGGCTCAGTGAAGGCAAGAAAAAATAAAAACAAAAACAAAAACAAAAGAGCATTGGTAACTCCACCAGAAATAGCGTAAATAATTATTTAAACATAATTGGGAACATGCACTCCAGTTTAGTGTCATATGTCTTAAAAAGGAAATAAAATATGTGACATATTCCAGTGAGATGCTATATTATATTTTAAGAAGAGCCTTTGATAGCCAACAATGCAGCTCCATAGGCAGCTTCAGTTTGATCTGCTCTGCACACAGGCAAACCGAGTACTCTCTCTCGTATCTTTATCCATTTTTCATTCTTTGAGCCTCCTCCAGAAGTGATCACTTGTTCAACAGGAGTGGCCCCTAGGTCTTTCAGCAACTTATACCCCTTTGCCTAAATGTCAAAACATGATCAGTAATAATAATCCTATTTCATAGAGAGGAAGAGAAACAGGATGTTAGGGGCCACCAAACTTACCTCAATTCGAGCAATTGATTCAAGAATACCATGTAAATATTCAGCATCATTTTCTGGACGTGGATGTAACCTGCAGGTAAAATGCCAACGGATCCGATTGTGTGTAGACTATCATTAACTTTAATTCAGTTTAAAAAATGGCATTATCACTTTTTAGCTAGAAGAATAAACATAGCTAAATACCTTGGCTCCATATTTGAATCTGCCACAGGGAATCTTTCACCAACTGCTTGAAGGGGATAGTAATCAAGAGGAGAAGCTTCAAGGGGATTTATCTGCTCGCTTAGTTTCGCCAACTGCTCGTCTGTGAACAGTTGCCTAAGAACTGCTCCCCCTGTATTAGAAGCGCCGCCAACCAGCCATTTATCATCAAGACGGTGGCTATATACTCCAAATCGAGCATCTTCTACCCTTCTAGTGCTAAGTAGTTTTATGGCAACTGTTGAACCCAAAGATGTTACCTGAGCACAAGCACAAGAATGTGATTAAAATTATAATGAAGAATAGAGCTAATGAATTACTCTTACTTGTCAAAAGAACCGTTAGCATAATAAATATAGTAGACAACGATGTGATAGAGATTCCCTATACATATGGTCAGAAATAAGCACGCAAAACATACAGCTTTCCCGGGTTGAGTAGCGCGTGCTGCTAGAAATGCTGCTATACTGTCTGTGGTTCCGGTACAGATAACACAATCCTTTGGATAACCTGATAAAATGAAGGATTACATCAATATCAGTCTCTGATCTCCAAAGCCACTACGTTTGTGGACTTCCAAAATATAAGTTATCCAATTCAAACAAATAAGGGTAGAAAGTATTAGCAAAGTTCATTTCTCTCTTTTTTCTAATTTAAAACTAGAAAGACGATTCCCAATCCTACAGAAACTGCAAAGAACTTAATAACATATATAGAATGAAATATTTCCGAAATTAATAAAAGAAACTCCACAGAGTATGAATTAGCAAAGTGAGACAAAATAATGGACCAAATGTTCGCCCCGCAACACCTAGTAGGAGCATTAAGATTCAAGATCTATTTGGGGACAAGTCATATGCAAATACAACTTCGTCCATACTGCACTAATAGTTGTTTACTGAGAATGATACCATAGCCAAAAACTTGAAGTAAAAAACAAGAAGCATTTCAGTCAATGATAATGTAACTAGCTTTAATCTACTGCTGAACGGGGAGTTGAAGGAAATTAAACATACCAAATTGAGTTCTTATGTCCTCCTTTATACACCCAATTTTAGTACCAGGAGCTTGAACAGAAGGTAAAAGATGAGAATATGGCTGTGATAGAAGCCAAGATGGATAGGAATCCGTTTCAGGATCATATCCAACCTGTAATATACAAGTGGAAGCTGAGGTACATTGGTAAACACATGGAAATTAAAAAGGCATCATATATAAGAGAGAACGAAAACAGGTGTCTTTTCGTGTTTATAACAGCTACCTTCAAAGCATTATTATAGTCGGACACCCCCAGCTTGCCATGAAGTATCCAGAGTAACCAATCTGCTTGATGTAATAATACCGCAGATTCCTTGCCCGTATTATATGAGTTCCACCACGAGACAAGCTTGCAAAGAGTAGAAGATCCAGAGCAGACCGTATGTTTTGCAGGAGCAATAGACTTCACCAAGGGCAAAGCATCAGGACAGCTCTCATTGTACAGGAACGGTCTAGACAACGGCCTTCCGCTCGTACTGTAGGAAAAATATATACTATTGGTCAGGCTAGAAATGGTATTTAGAAGAAGACAATTAAGGAAAGTAGAAAAACTGCCTAGTACCGACCTGTCCATGATGATAGTTGTTGCAGAGGTCCCGTCAATTGCAATGGACGCAATAGCTGGGCGAAGACTGGCCGGAACATCATCAAGGAGCAAAAAGAGTGTGTCCTTCCATGATTGTATCCAATCCATTTTTTCCTCCCTCTTTCTAGTAAATAAAACAAGTATTGGAACTTCATTTCTTATGAAGGCATGATATAGACTTATGATATGAGATGAGTCCTCCAAAGGACCAAAGCAGTCATTCATTTACCAATTTTAATGGATTTTCTCTCTATAACTTCCGTGCAAAAAGCAGCAGATGAAAGTAAAGTAAATGAATGAACATTCTTAAAAAATTTACTACTCGTACAAGTATGTTTTATGCTAAACTTGCACCAGCGGCGGCCCTTTCATAAAGCAAGTAAAGCAACCGCTTTATGCCCCATATTTGTGAGGCTCCTTTTTTTTGCTATACCTAATAGACTCTGTATAAGTTTAAAAAAGAGTTCAGTAAAGTGAAAAAGTTTGATTTCTTTCTTTAACAAATATAGAGAAGAAGAATTTGCACATGCTATGATTTCTACTAAGAAAATTGCACTTGAAGTGAATATTGCACCCGAATTTTATAAGAAACGTGTGATATGAGAAGGAACAATTTGATACGAATGTTGATAATAAAATCTCAAAATCTTTCGAAGAGTCCTTTAGAGTTGTTTACTTTTATGAATATTAGACAAGACTATTTTTTCACTTCAAAATAGATTTGAGCAATTCGAAACATCTGAAAATATTTTTGGTTTTCTATTTGGCAGTAAAAACTAAGATCACTAGATGTTGGAAATTTGAAAAAATATTGCTCTAACTCTTGAATGTTCTTTAAAGCATAATAATCAATTCGATATTGATGGTTTAAATTTATTTTCTGAATTGAACGTATTAAGAAAAATAGTACAATTAGAAGATAGCAGTTTAAATGATAGACTTAATCAAATAATATATTTAATTCTTTTCCAAATTCCTAAATTACTTATGAAATAATGTTCATATCTCATGTTATCATTGCTTCAATGGAAAGAAGTTTTCAAAATTAAAATTGATAAAATTTTATCTAAGAACAATAATGTCACAAGGTTAAATAAATTAGTTATCTTGTCAATTGGCAAATACTTATGAGAAGTTATTGATTATAAGAAAATTATTAATAACTTTGTATCTAAGAAAAACTAAACAAACTAGACTTCAAATAAATAATAAGAAAAAATAAAAATTTAAGGCCCCTCCTAAAATTTAGCTTTAGCACAAAATTTATTGCGTCACCCTTGATTTGCACACATTTCCATAAACTGACTACCGAGTATTATGTCTGAAAATCCTAGATCCTCTCAATTCTTGTGAATAATTAAGGTTACCATATAGAGGGGGTAGTCTCTCTTCCCTTCAGCATGAATGCTCCCTTCATCGTCAATAAGAGCAAACCGAGCTCCAGATGTTCCAAAATCCATACCAAGATAAAGCTTCTTTCCACTTTCAAAATCATCAGCTTTATGTTTTGCAGAAATGAACCTTCTTCGTTTGCGAAAAACATCAGACTCCATCATTCTTGAACTTAATTTTCTCCGACTGTTAAAACGCACAAGGAATAATGATGAACATGATGTATTGAAAATGGTTGTTGCCATTCTTTGAGCAGTGTTAACGTTATCTCTTCACAGATAACATAGGAGGAAGAAAGGAAGATTTTCTGCCAACGATTCTTTGTGCTGAATACGACGGTTGACGACAAATGAACGACGTCGTCTTAAGGAATGTGCCGCCAAATTTTTGAACGTGCGCTTTGTCCGATAAAATTCATGTTTGGTTTACAAATTGGTCTTTATCATCGTGGTGGAATGACGGACAGGCCCCTATTTTTTGGCAGGCTTATGCATGATCAATAATAGCCTAAATGACACATATATTTGTCTCACTTTGTCACGCCGGTCCCTATATTTTACAAAACTTCATCCAAATACCTCCACTCGTTAACAATTCTGTTAAACCCTTCCGACCTCGCGTGCTCTTCAACGATCCAATGTGGATGACACATACATGTCCACATCAAATTTTTTATGCCACATCATTATTTTTTCAATTCATTTAAGAATTTTCTATTTTATTTTTTATTTTATTTTCACTTCACTTCACTCCTCCCCTCTACTGTCTATTTCTTGTTATTCTCACCTGTATGTTGCCACCCTCATCACCCCAAACAGTTCCCCCTCCATTAATTATCTTCACAACCCCAAAAATTCTCTAGCTCTACCCCAAATACATAGCCACCCTACAACAACAATAACAACAACTATCCAGTATAGTCTCACAAAGTGGGGTCTGGGGAGGGTAATATGTAGATGGGCCTTATCCCTGCCCGAAAGGGCAGAGAAGCTGTTTCCAATCAACCATCGGCTCAGTGACGGAAAGGAACAACAAAAATAAAAACAAAAACAAAAATAAAAGAGCATTAGTAACTTCAGCAGAAATAGCGTAAATAATTATCTAAACATAAGAACCATAAATAAAATAGCATGCAATAATATCAGACAGTAACTACCATAAATAACTACCATACGGGAGACACAATCTAATACATAAATCATCTATGGATATCCCTGCCAAGCCTCACCCAACCCCGGGTGAGGAGCACGAAAAACTCTAGGGGCCCTTATCCTACAATCCTGATACTAGACCTTTAGACTTTCCTATCAAGGGTCAAGGGTCATGTCCTCAGAAACCCGCATTCTAGCCATGTCATGCCTAATCACCTCTCCCCAAATACCTCTTAGGCCTCCCTCTGCCTCGCCATACGCCGACCATCGCCAGCCGCTCACAACTCCTCACCGGGCATCAGGACTTCTCCTCCGCACATGCCCGAACCACCTTAGCCTCGTTTCTCGCATCTTCTCATCCACCGGGGCCACCCCACCTTCTCTCGAATAACTTCATTCTTAATCTTATCTAACCTGGTAAGCCCGCACATCCACCTGAGCATCCTCATCTCCGCAACCTTCATTCTCTGAACATGAGAGTTCTTCACTGGCCAACACTCTGCCCCATACAACATGGTAGGTCTAACCACAGCTCTATAAAATTTCCCCTTGAGTTTCTGTGGAACTTTCTTGTCACACAGGACTCCTGATGCAAGCCTCCACTTTGACCACCCCACTCCTATACGATGAGTGACGTCCCCGTCAATCTCTTCGTCCCCCTGAATCACCGACCCAAGATATCTGACACAGTCCCTCTTGGCGATGACCTGAGATCCAATCATCACGTCTCCGCCTACTTCGCTCGGTTCGGCGCTAAACTTGCACTCCAGATATTCTGTCTTAGATCTGCTTATTTTGAAATTCTTAGACTCGAGAGTCTATCTCTATACCTCTAACCTCTCATTAACACCGACCCTCGTCTCGTTTATCAAAACTATGTCATCAGCAAATAGCATACACCAAGACATATTCCCTTGAATATGACGGGTTAGAGCATCCATCACCAAGTCAAACAAGAGAGGGCTAAGCACCGATCCTTGATGGAGCCCCATAACCACTAAAAAATGGTCTGAGCCGCCACCCACCGTCCTAACCCTAGTCTTAGAACCATCGTACATGTCCTTGATTACTCTGATGTAGGCTTCTGGCACGCTCTTCGCCTCCAAGCACCTCCATAGCACCTCCTCGGGACCTTGCCATACGCTTTCTCCAAGTCGATAAGCACCATGTGCAGGTCCTTCTTCTTACCCATGAACTGCTCCACTAGCCTCCTGACAGGGTGGATAGCTTCTGTAGTAGAGCGACCCGGCATAAAAACGAACTGGTTCACAGATATAGATGTCATCTCCCTCACCCTCGCCGCGATCACCCTCTCCCAAACCTTCATGGTGTGACTTATTAATTTGATACCCCTACAGTTATTGCAGCACTGGATGTCACCATTGTTCTTGTACAAGGGCACCACTGTACTCCACCTCCACTCATCCGACATCCTTTTGGTCCTGAAGATCGCATTGAACAGCCTGTAGAGCCACTCCATTCCTGGCCTACCCATGCATTTTCCAGAATTCCACCAGGATCTCGTCAGGCCCGGTCGCTCGACCCCTACTCATCCTACGCAAAGCCCCATGACCTCATCCGCCCTAATGCGCATGCAGTACCCAAGGTTTCTATGTTGCTCTGAATGCCTCAACTCCCCTAGCTCTATGTTACAATCCCCCTCCTCGTTAAGTAAGTCTCGAAAGTACGTCTGCCACCTCTGCTTGACTTGAGACTCCCCCATCAGAACTCTACCATCCTCGCCCTTGATGCACCTAACTTGGTCAAGATCACGCGCCTTCCTTTCCCTTGCTTTAGCTAACCAGAATAACTTCATGTCCCCGCCTTTCTCCCCTAATTCCTCATACATGCGACCAAACGCCGCATTTTTGGCTTCCGTAACTGCCATCTTTGCTTCTTTCTGCGGCGCCTTGTAGATCTCCCTGTTCGCTCTCCGTTCTTCCTCGCTCGTTCTCCCTGCCATCTTAGTAAACGCCGCCTTCTTCACCTCCACTTCTCCTTGGACTACATCGTTCCACCACCAGTCACTCTGATGTCTGCCTGAATATCCCTTGGCTACCCCGAGCACGTCCCGTGCTACCTCCCTAACCAAGTTCGCCGTCTCTAACCACATAACATCCGCTTCCCCAGAACTTCTCCAAGCTCCGCCCTCAGCTAACCTCCTCTCTAACTCCTGTGCTTTCTCCTTAGTCAAAACACCCCATCTAATCCGCGGTTGTCCCCGAGCACCCCTTCTCTTCCGCTTCACCCAGAGACCGACATCCATCACTAAGAGTCTATGGAGAGTCGAAAGGGACTCTCCTGGAATAACCTTTCAGTCCTTGCACATACCCCTATGGCTCCTTATGAGGAGGAGATAATCAATCTGAGTCCTCGCCGCCGAACTCTTGAAAGTGACCAAATGTTCATCCCTCTTCTGAAATGTCGAGTTCGCAATCAAAAGCTCGGAAGCCCTAGCAAAATCAAGCAATGACGTGCCTCCTCCGTTCCTAACCCCAAAGCCGAAGCCACCGTGCTCCTCACCATAACCACCAGCATCAGCCCCAATATGACCGTTAAAGTCCCCTCCAATAACTAACTTCTCAGATTGGGGAATACTACTCACCAGATCATCCAAGTCCTCCCAAAAGCGCCTCTTAACCTCCTCGTCTAAGCCCGCTTACGGCACGTAAGCGCTGATGACGTTGAGGATGCAACCCCCAATAACCAACTTAATATACATTAACCTATCATGCACTTGCCTAACCTCAACCATGGACTCCCTTAGATCGCTATCAACCAAGATGCCCACTCCATTCTTACCTCTCACGACCCCACAATACCACAGCTTATACCCGTCTAGATTCCTCGCCTTCGACCCTTTCCACCTATTCTCCTGGACACAGGCTATGTTAACCCTCCTCTTTTGAAGAACCTTCGCCAACTCAATGGACTTACGCGTCAGAGTGCCTACGTTCCACGACCCGATCCTTAATCTATGAGCGTGCGCTACCCTCTTCACACCCTTGCCTTCGGCCCTACCTGCAAAACCACTCCCAGCCCCCCTGCTCGCCCCTGCCCCTACCCCCTCCCCCCGAGGACATGACCTTACTCTACCATCCCCCGTCGCAACCACTATTCCTAACCGATTACGGAAAACAGTGATGCACCCACGTACTACAGCGAAATATGCAAATGGATGTAAGCTAGGAATCGACAAAGTAAACCACACGCAGGGTGCTTAGATAGAAAACGTAAAAGGGTGTACAGAGTATAAAAGGAGGTCGGGAGGTACCAACTCCCGATGGAAAAACCTGGAAGTATGCTTTGATTCGCCCGATATCAACTACCGCTAGCTTTTGCACACTTTGTTCGGTGTTTCTTTGCTCTTCGCGTCCAAATGCCGTAAGCTCTCCTTGTCTGCCGCGGCTTTTACCTTAAAATCACGCACAAAAAAAAGGGGAGGGGCTGCCTAGCTCGGGAAAGGGGGGGTTGCCTTACTGGGGGATCGCCGGAGAAGAGGGGGCGCCGGAGTTAGGGTTGGCAGGGGTAGGGGGGAGGGGCTGGGTAGTGAAGATAGAGGAGAGAGAGAGAAGAAAGAGAGAGGAGAGAGACAGAAGAGAGAGAACTTACCTTTTCAATATAGGACTTTATCAATGTAGGACTTTATTCGGCCGCACTGTCTCTTGTGGCTATGGTCCTAACAAAGTATAAAATTATTTATTTTAAAGTGGTTCAACTACATTCTGATTCAACCAAATACATAGCCACCCTATCCGAATAAAATACCAGAATCATGCTATTTCTATCTCATTAGAAACAAAGAATAAAAAAGAGAGGTTTGTGAATATCCGCTATAATTTTTTGAGAAATTAAAAATGGAAGAGGAACAATCGAAACTACAATCACTATAAAATTCAATAATTTTCACAAATCAAACAAGATTTGGGCGCTCATACGCCATTATATATCAGATTCGGATACCCCTTTTAGTATTTCTCGTCTGACTTGATTGAACTACTAGGGATATTTTATATTCTATTACGGATGAGTGATACATAACAAAAAATTATGGTGGTCATCGATGGTCTTCGCGCCGGTGATGGTTCGAACTTTTCCGGTTCGTTCCTCGCCATTAATGCTTCGAAGGTTTCATCCTAATTAACATGTAAACTCACATTTTTTTGGTGTTTAGAAGATCTATTGGTAAAATGATGCTCCTTTCATTCGTTTAACAACAATCTATTTCTTCACGGCCTTGACTTGGAGAAATACAGTTTGGGCTTACTGTTCGGATATGACAATGGAAGCAATAATCTATTTCTATTTTTCTTTTATTTCTTTTCTAATTTTAGTCATTTTATGCTGAATTATTGTATTCACGCTCTTTTTGCGCGTGTGTACCAATCATTTAGCCACCTCAGCATTATTTACGCCACATAAGCTTGGTCGACGGTCAAAGGGGTTTAAAGTAGCATGTTTTAATCACTATAAGTGCCTGGATGGAACTTTGTGAAGTATAGGGACCAACATGACAAAGTGGGACAAGTATATGTGCCATTTAGGCTATTCTTCCTTATCATTGAGGTGATATAACTTGTAATTTCCTGTCACGACCGCGGTTCGCCTTATGTGAACTATCGTGACAACACCTAGTCTTTACGACTAGGTAAGCTTAACAATTTGTGGAAAAAGGAAACAACAAATAAAAACTAATAAAAATTGTGGATAAACATAATAAAAACGTTTAAGATGCCGCTCGGCATACAAATACTCACTCTCAATTGAAAAGATCTCCAAAAACCCGGAATCACATGAAATCACGCTATGGCTACTGCATAGTGCTCTAATAAATGGAGAGGGAATCCTCGGCATGCGGATGCGGTAGATATACCTCGAACTCTCTGAAGAATCGCCTCGCCTCAAGGATGGTAGGGCTGAGCCGAAGAACCTGGATCTGCACATGAAAAACATGCGCATGAAGGACATGAGTATACCATAGCAGTACTCATTAAGTGCCAAGCCTAACATCGGTCAGGTAGTAACAAGAAAAGTCAGGGCCCTACTGATTATAGATGAAAAACAAGGTAAAGCAGAATAGAACATGACAATGTAATTAAAGTACTAAGAGTCTATAACGAATAAAAACACAGAAAGAATCTAACTTAGTGCACAGAAATAACAACAAGGGATCTGCCAGAATATCATTCAGTAATCCCAAATGTAAATACGGGAAACTCCCGGAATACCAAATCCGTAGTCCCAAAGTAAACCTTATATCCAATATAAGAAAATCTTTCGGGTGTTGTCCCGTAGTCTCAATCATAAACGTGTAGGGGGATCTACCGGAATACCGATCCATAGTCCCAATGTAAACAAGCATGGGGATTTTCCGGGATGCCATCTTGTAGTCCCAAATTAGATACACAACCATCTCAGAAAAATTATACAGTTCTATTAGGCCTAAGAACTTTTCCAAATTTTTCCCTATTCACTCACGAGTTGACTCGTACCAAAAATTACTCCAATCCGATACAAAAATATTGATCAAAATCCCAAAATTAGGCCTAAGAACTTTTCTAATTTTCCCCAATTTCTCACCCCAAATCCAAAATTAGATGATGAATTCATATTTAGATTAATGGGTTATAAAAAAAGGAGTTAAGAATCATTACCCACAAACTCCCTCCGAAAATCCTTCTGAAATTTGTCTCTTACCGAGCTACCAATTCAATTTTGTGATATGAACTCAAAACCCTCGACTTTAAACTTTATGTTCTGCCCAGATGCGACCTTAATCGCGATCGGGGAAGCTCTCACGCGATCGCTTTGCTGGCTCCCAGATTTACCCCACGCAAAAGTGATGCTTGCGCTGCTCAGCTTTACGCGATTGCGGTTGACCTCACACGATCCAAAAGAGAAAATCCCACTCCATAGCTTCCCTACTTCTCCTCTTCGCGGATGTGGCATAGCCCACGCATTCGTGATTCAACTTCTACCAATACTACGCGTTCGCGTTTCTTTTCCCGCAAACGCGTAAAATAAAATTCCGTCTGCCTCATTTAAGCCTTCCCGATCATGATCATCCTCACGCGATCGCAATAAAGGAAACTTTGCAACAGAAAACAAGAAAACTTTGATCCTTCTCGAAGTCCAAAAATGATCTGCTGAGCATTCGAACCACACCCGAGGCCCCCTCGAGAGTCGTGGTGGCACCTACTAATCTGAGCTAGGCAAGTCAATCCTTTAACTACTTACTTCATTATCCAATTATTTTATTTTTACAAATATAAGGCGATAATGTGTAAATAGCGGAACTTTAAATTTAAGCGGAAGAAATCAATTAAATATCTGAAATTTGTCTATTACAATTACTCAAGCCTTAATCACCCAAAACCTGATGTCACAGTTTCACAGACGATCTAAGATTTACTACATACAAGGTCTGAAGAGAATAACAACACACTATTTCTGAATATACAGAAAATGAAACAAGAAATAGGGATAGAGGGAGACGATAGGGCTTACGGACGCCTGCAGGTCTACCTTGGATCTCCGTGTGGACTGAAGGTAGCCTCACACTACAGTCCAAGAGCTGCTCCGGGATCTGCACATAGTGCAGATTGTAGTATCAGCACAACCGACCCTATATACTGGTAAGTGTCCAGCTTAACCTCGGCGAAGTAGTGACGAGGCTAGGACTAGACTACCAAATAAACCTATGCAGTTCAAATATATACGGTGGAAAATAAATACAGAAATAAGTAGTCAAGTATGGGAGGGGTGCATGCTGTGGGCGAGATGTTAATTCCGAACAGAAAGATAACCGGTAAATGGGAGAAGCAGTAAATCTCAGATATCAACCAAAAGAAACAGAAAGAAATAAATGCACGGTATCACCCTTCGTTCTTTTACTCTCGTCCTCACTAAGCAATCATATAATGAAAACTTGCAAGACATCACCCTTCGTGCTTTTACTCTCTTTCCTCACCATAAAATTAATATAATCGACACAGAACGTTACATCGTGCAACACGATATCACCCATCGTGATTTACACTCTTTTCTCACGAATCATATACGGCATCACCCTTCGTGCTTTAACACTCTTCCTCAGCCAAACAACAATCACACACAAGAGGGCAAGGGAAGGAATGAAATTACAATAATAATCTCGGAACAATAATTCAACAATTAAGTCCTGACAAGGGAACAACATCAATAACATCAACATCCCACAAGGGAGATAGCAAATAAAACAACAATAGCCCGGCAATGTGGTAACATAATAACTCTTCTCTTTCTCACTTTTACTTCACAAATCGAGCCAATGCTCTAGAGGTTCAATTATCACTTATACCTTCACAATTCATTTCACAACTCGAGCCAATGCTCTAACGGTTCAATTGTCACTTATACTTTCACAATTCATTATGCAATTTGAGCCAACACTGCGCAATGTTCATAGGTCACAATTCCTTCCACAACTTTACACAACAATTAAGAACCATCACCTAGGCATGAAAGATACAACGAAGTCATGATATTTACAATATAAAGACTCACGAACATGCTAGACACCAACGTATAGATACTCGTCATCATGCATATAGGTCATACTCAATAATTATCACATAGCAAATAGGACTCGACTCCTAATCTCTCAAGCTAAGGTTAGACGAAACACTTACCTCGATGCCTCGAACACAATTCACGTTTCAATAATAGCTTTACCTCTTGATTCCACCATAAATTCACTCGTATCTAGTCACAAGTTACTTAATTACATCAATAAACAGTAAATGAATCAATTTGAATTCCTGAAAATGAGTTTTCCAAAGTTTTACCCAAAGTCAAAAATCGCCCCGGACCCACATGGTCAAAACCCGAGGTTCGAACTAAAACCTGATTACCCATTCTCCCACGAACTCAAATATATAATTTGTTTTGAAATCGCACCTCAAATCGAGGTCCAAATCCCCAATTTTTGAAAAAACCTAGGTTCTACCCAAAACATCCAATTTTCCCCATGAAAATCATTGATTTTGAGTTGTCGTATTAAAAGATATTAATGATTGAAGTAAATGAGTAAAAATTAACTTACAATCCATTTGGAAGAAGAATTGTTCTTGAAAATAGCCCTAGGGAGTTTGTGATTTGAAAAGATGTGAAAAATGGATTGAAAATCATCTAAGTATAAAAGTTGCAGGTCTAAAATGTGGGAATTTCGAACAGGGGTTCGCAATTGTGAACCCCGACCTCTGCTAGGTTGGGAAATGCGAAGGGGGGATCACATTTGCGAAGTCGCATTTGCTAATGGGATCTTGCATTTGCGACTATATGGGATCTAAAACGGGTGTCGCATTTGCGACAAATACTTTGCATTTTGGAAGAAGGCTGCCCATGCCACCTCTAGCATTTGCGATACAAGCTTCGCATTTGCGAGCTCGCATTTGCGAGATAGGCTTCGCAAATGCGAAGCTTGCAGGTCTGAAACACACCAACATAAAACCTGCAATTTTCTAAGTAAAAAATGCACCCCGTGGCCTTTCCAAAACTTACTTGAGCCGGGGGGCTCCAAACAAAATATACACACAATATCAAAAATATCCTACGGACTTATTCGTGCAACCAAATCAGGAAAATAACATCTTTAATATCGAATTAAACCTCAAAACTAATGAAATTTCTCAAAACTTCTTTAAATATTAAATTTTGCATTTAAGGTCGGAATCACGTCAAATGGATCCCATTTCTTACCAAACTTCACAGAATTGTCTTAAATCACATACAAGACCTATACCGAGCATCTGAACTAAAATATGGGTCCGATACCAACAAGTTCTAATCAAAATTCATTTCCAAATCCTTTTAACAATTTCAAAAATTAATTTTCTTTAAAAATTTATTTCTTGGGCTTGGGATCTCGGAATTTGATTCCGGACATATGCCCAAGTCCCATATTTTCTACGGTCCTTCGGAACCATCAAATCACGGGTCCTGGTCCGTTTAATAAAATATTGACCGAAGTTAAATTAATTTATTTGTAGTCACAATTTATTATTTTTCACATATTTTCACATTTAGGCTTTTTAGCTACGCACCCGGACTATGCACACAAATCGAGGTGATGCTAAAGAGGTTTTTAGGCCTTGGAACGCAGAATTTATTTTAAAAACAAGTGATGACCTTTTGGGTCATCACACCTAGGACCTCAACCAAATACACCAACCAATCCTAAAACATCATACGAACTTAGTCCAAGTCCTAAATCACGTCAAACAATGCTAAAAGCACGAATAGCTCTCCAATCCAAGACTAAGGATTCCCAAAACTTTCAAATTCCTTTTACGATCAAAAGGTCTACCAAACCTCGTCCAAATGACCTGGAATTTTGCACACACGTCATATTCAATACTACAGAGTTACTCTAACTTTCAAAATTTCATTCCGACCCTCATATCAAAATCTAACTATCGAACCGAAAACTTCAAAAATTCAACTTTCGCCATTTCAAGCCTAAATGAACTACGGATCTCCAAAGCAGAATCCAAATACGCTCCTAGGCCCGAAATCACGCAACATAACTAATGGAACCGATAGAATTTCATTCCGAGGTCGCCATCATACTGCTCCAACTACGATCCAAATTCTAAAACTTAAATCTCTTTTAAGGACTAAGTGTCCCAAACACTTCGAAACTCAAAAAGAATCATCCTGGCAAATTAAAATGGCAAAAACAAATACGGAGAAAGCACTTAGTAGGGATCATGGCTTTAATTCTTAAAATGATCGGTCAGACCGTTACATTTTCTGAACTAAATCATAAATAACGGGGAAGTGCATATATACCCAAGAAAAAAGGTGCACATATGCTCGATTTAATGTCACCATTGAAATCGTGTCGGGAATATACATTTTTTTGCAAGTTTATCAACTTTAAAATAACTTCAAACAAACAGGTTAGATGTTGGAAAATATTATCTGAAGTTGGGAGACTGAACTTCAGGCACTTATGGCTGAACTTTTGCCCTTTTTGCTAGAAAAAGTGTAGATATACCCGATTTTTAGGTCACTATTAAAGTCATACCTTTATTGTACAAAAATTATAAAATTATGCAATCTAAAATACACTTTAAAATTTGAATCTGATCATTTTCGAATAAACATTTAAAGATACAGATTTAGGGTTTCAGCATCAGGTTTGAACTTATTCTATATCTCATCAATGTAACATTAGAATCACATTTGAAGTTCTTTTATCTCTTCAATGTGACTTTAGAATCAGGATCTAAAGTCTTCTATCTCTTCAATAAAACTTTAGAATTGGATCTGATGTTCTTCTATCTTTTCAATGATATTTCAGAATTAAATACGAAGGTCTTCTAATATTAGTTTTAAGATAAAGAAAAAGGTGAAGAAGCAATAGTGAAAAAGCAAAAAGCAGCAACAAAAAAGTAGTATCAGAGAAGAATGTGATATTTGTTGATACCTAAATATTGGGTGCCACTTAAACCCTTTTTTAAAAGTAGGTATGTGTTAATTGGGGACATCAAATAGGGGGACCCACAAATTTTTGATATTTTCTCGTGAAGTTTCAACTTTCAAAAATGAAAATATAGGATAGTGATTATTTTTCAATTACAAAATAAAAAAATTGCCCAATAGGTGCTATTTCTGGTGTGATTGACCCATAGCTAGGGGTATTCATAAACACCCGAAAAATCGAACCAAACCGAAAGCTAAACTAAACTGACCAAAAAAAATCGATACTTTTAGGTTTGGTTTGATTTTAGTTTTGAATTTTAAAAATCGATCAAATTTGGTTCAGTTTTAATAAAAAATAACCGAAACAATCGAACTAAACCAACCATAAAAATAGCTATATTAGTCATTTTATGGTACATATTAGCCATTCGTATTTTTAGTCTAGTTCTTTATTATTATAATAATCTAATTCTTTGTCTTTACATTCCAGTTTGATTGGTGGTTTTCTTTACTAAATACAAGAATTTATTTCATGTTAAAATAATCAATTTTTAATTGAGTACTTCAATTATCATCCCTATTTGATTCAATTATCATCAATATATCTTGGTAAATAATAGAATTCTTAGAAAACAGTTGATTTGGTTACGTCAAAAATGTAATCGTCGGGTAATGTATGTCTCGTATTTAAGGAAAAAAATTGATAAATAACCAAAAAATAAAATAAAAAACACAAATTCGAATCAATAAAAAACCAACTTAATTAATTTGGTTTTGGTTCCAATACTTAAAAAATAAACATATTTTATTTGATTTTTTTAAGAAAAAAGCCGACCCAAATCGAACCATCAATCCTCCTACCCATAGCTGCCCAATTCAGTTGGAGATGTATTTTGTCAAAAGATTGAATTGAACCAGTTGATGCATCTCAAACCAATCTATCAAGATCAACTTGGACTATCGTACTAACTCAAATCAATACAGAAGAGCCTCTTTATCGAAAATAAAGCCAAAAAGACAAACAATTTTAAATGTAGATAAAATTATAAATCAGTCCATATAAATTATTTGCTATTTCTAGCCATCTGCGTAAATTATATATTAATTATATATAAATATACATATATAATACATAAATTATGCATATATTATAGATTCATCAGTTTATATATATATATATATATATATATATATATATATATATATATATATATATATATATATATATATATGTATATGTATATATATATGTATATGTATATATATATGTATATGTATATATATATGTATATGTATTACATATATATTTATGTATATAAATTTTTTTAGTTTAAGAAATTAGTTGGACAACTATTTGGGTTAATTCTTCCCCTTTTGTCAACTTAATTGTACGCCTAGAGAGATTCAGACACAAAAAAGCGATCACACATTTTTGCAACACATCTTTCTTACATTTTCAATAACGTCGTACATTTTCTTCTTTCTTTTTCTTAAAAATTTACCACTTTGTATCATACTGAATTTGTGCAGTCCAAGTTCGGGGATATTAGTGTTTACCCATAAAATGACATAGTTAAATTTATAGCGTGGTTTATAGACAAGTAAGTTATTTTAATCCCAAAATAATAAATAAATTAAATAAAATGCAAGACTTAGCGATGAGATTGTGATAAAATAGATGGCAACTTGGCCGGGAGCAAGGCTTCCGAAGGCAGCAATAAGAATAATGTCAGATATAAAATAAAGTAGTATTAGCTTGGAACAATTTTTAGCATAAGTTTGTTAGAATTTTCATGTGTCACAATGGCTATTGAAGTCACTATTTATTGTTATACCTAGGGAACAAGGACCTAGGATAAAGTCCCTCTTATATGACAATAATGGGGGTCCTTGATGAATATGTAATAGCTGACTATGAATGCCAAAATCTTATGTAATAGATGTGTATTTAATACTGAGGTATATTTGACCCAGCCGACCGTCTTTGGAATTTATGCCCCGTTCCCCCATTATCTGCTTTCCTTAAGTTTATTTTTGCTATTGTGGTTTGCCGGGATGTACGGTAATAGAATTCGGAGTGTTTCGGGACACTTAGTCCCTAAATGAGAGCTTAAGTGTTGGAAAATGGTCCGTAACTATAACAGTGTCAAGATGACCTCGGAATGGAAAATCGATGGTTCCGTTAGCTCCGTTAGGTGATTTAGGGGTTGGGAGCGTGTTCGGAATGTATTTTGGATGTCCGTAGCTCATTTAGGCTATAAGTGCCGAAAGTTAGAATTTTGATGTTTCCGGTCCGATAGTGAATTTTTGATCCGAGGGTTGGAACGAGATTCTAGAAGTTTCTGTAGCACCTTCATGTCATTTGGGACGTGCGTGCAAAATTTATGGTCAATCGGACGTGTTTTAGTTAGGTTTTGAATCGAAAGCGAGTTTGGTTAAGTTTTGAAGTTTTTAAGTTCAAATCATTGATTAATTCGAGTTTTCGGCATTGTTTTAGGTGGTTTTAGGATTGGTACAAGTTCGTTAGAGGTTATGGGATATGTCCGTAGGTTTGGTTGAGGTCCAGGGGCCCTTCGGTGTGTTTCGGATGCTTAACGGAGCAATCAGAGTTGATTATTGCAACAGAAAATTGCAGGTCAGTGATTCCTTCTTCGTGTTCGCAAAGAAGGCCCTGTGTTCGCGAAGCTTTACTTTTCCCTTCATCGCAATCGCGTCCCTCACCCAGTGATTGCGAAGCCCAGCCAGTGCCTCTTCCTGGTTCGTGTCCTGCCAACGCGTTCACATAGGCCATTTCTGGACCCATTGTTCTTCCTTCTACACGATCGCGTGAAACGCGTCGCGTTCACGTAGTGTCCGGTCCCATCTCTTTGCGTTCGCAGCCTACCCTTCGCGATCGCGAAGGCCATTTTCAGCCACTTGAATTTTACTCTCTGTGAACGCGTGACCACCCATGAGATCACGATGTACAAAAGTCCTGGGCAGATATTAATATTTCAAAAATGAACCCTTTGTCCATTTTTACGAAAGCTCAAGCTAGAGAGCTCGGTTTTGGGAGGTTTTTCGAGGGATTTTCAGAGGCAACCATTGGGTAACGATTCCTTGCTCCTTTATGATTATTGTCCGCTAATCTAATCTCGAATTCAAGCTTTAATTTTGGATTTTGAATAAAAATTAGAGTAAAGTTATTAGACCTAACTTTGATGATTTGAAGGGAAATTTGACCTTCGATTTGGGAGATTTTTATTTGTTAGACTTGTGAGAGTACAAGGTTTCTGAAAATGTAAAATTTATTCGATTCCGAGACGTTGTCCTGAGGGGCATTTTGGTTATTTCACCTATTTTCGTGTCTTAGCTTTTATTTTTAACAGTGTAATTAGTTACTTGCGATGTTATTTACGATATGTAATTGGTTTGAATAGATTTGGGCCACTCGGAGTCGGATACTCGTGGCAAGGCATTGTTTCTTAGCGGTTTTGTACCAATTCGAGGTAAGTGGCTTGTCTAACCTTGTGTGGAGGACCTCTCCCCTTACGATATCTTTGTCACTGTTTAAAAGCTTGGTGCACGAGGTGACAGGTGTGTACTTGTGCTAATTGTTGGAAATTTACCTCACTTAGCTTATTTAGACTGTGTTTTCTTCCATTTTTAACTGTTAAAAATGAAACTACGCTTGTTTTGATTTAGGGAAAAGCATGTTAGTAACCTATTTGCTCTCCTTGACTAAATTGAAATATCTATTTTTCCTTTGGAGAACATGCTAGGGACTTACTTGCTCTATTTGACTAAATGCCATATTTGTCTTTCTTTCGAATCATGTTAGATTCTCGACTTTACTTGTCGTTCGCATTTGGCTTCCTTTCCGTTAAATATTGAATTGTGTTGGTGTATTTTACTTTTGGGCATGCAGATTCAATTCCTGGAGATCCTCTGTTATAGGTGTAAAGGACTACGGGTTCAATTCCCGAGAGATCCTATGATATTGATATGACGGACTGCGGGTTCAATTCCCGGAGATCCTCTGTTATTGGTATAAAGGACTGCGGGTTCAATTCCCGAAGATCCTCTGCGGGTTCAATTCCCTGAGATCCTTTGTTATTGGTATAAAGGACTGCGGGTTCAATTCCTGGAGATCCTCTGTAATTGGTATGAAGGACTTCGAGTTCAATTCCCGGAGATCCTCTGTTAGAGATGTGATGGACTGCGGGTTCGATCCCCGGGAGATCCTCCGATATTGGTACAATGGACTGCGGGTTCAATTCCTAGAGCTCCATGTAGAGATCCTGACTTTTGAGTGATTTGCCTTGTGTTCGTAGTATGTACTTGTAGCCATTCTGTTTTAATTACTCTCTTGTTAGATATTCAGGATTTACTTCATTATTTACTATTTATTTGTTTTTACAGTATTTCTTATGTTCTTCTAAGTAGGGCCTCGACCTTCCTCGTCACTACTCCATCGAGGTTAGGCTTGGCATTTACTGATCAGGCGCACTATCAATGATTTGGAGCTATACTTGGAGATTTGATGTATGCATCTGCCGCATCCGCAGAGCCGAAGAGTCTCCTTTTATTCTCCCTCTAGCTAGTGGTTTCATTCATGTACTCACTTGTTGTAGATACTCCTGGATGTTAGAGCCGTATGTTATAACTTACTCTTAGCCTGTGTTGCCTGTGGGTTTCCGGGTCTTGGAGATTTTTACGTTATTTTGAGTCGACATGTAAGTGCCAAGCAGCACTCTATACATTATCTTATGCTATTTATGTTTTATTTATCATTTCTTCAAAGATTGTTGAATTTCCGCGATGTGTCAGGCTTACCTAGTCGCAAAAACTGGGTGCTGTCATGACAGGTTCACGATTGGTGAACTAGGGTCGTGACAATATTCTTCATCGAATGTCATCTGGTGTAAAATATTTGTTTGCCCTAGTTGATAATGTTCTCTTTAGAGTTTACTCGATGCCAACCGAAGTTGTTATCCTCGGTCATGGTTTTCACTCGCTTCGTCTTCAATCTTTCCCTTGTGTCTGTTAAGCCCATGATACTCGCACCATAGATTAGAATCCCTCTGACTGGGATCAGATCTCATTGGCCTCGGGAACCGTGCTTCCTTGATATTCCTCATCGCAACTCCACTATCCTGACTTTGAAATTGTACTCAGCCTGGGATAGATGAAATCCTGGGAGCCCGATACCTCTTTATCTTACAATGATCAATTATCTCGGCCGCAGTAAGTTATTCTATCGGGGTCGAACCTATCCGCTTATCAAAACACTCTACCGCATCCTTCGGACCTTTCATAGGGCAAATATTAGCCCTTAAAAGATCTTCAATCTGAATTAAAATCATCATTTGATTATCCATGTTCTTTTCTTGATCCTAACCCTTGGTTGTTGCCGAGAAACTGAGCTAATCACCTTCTATTCTTATCTTTGATTCGTAACGGTTATGGATATCTACCCATGTAGTTGCCTTGAACTAGAGCAGGCTTTCTTTCAGTTTGCGGGAGGCGTAAGAGTTTCTCAGGTTCAACCCTTTAGTAAACACCTTAACTTCCCATTCATCTCAAACGATCGGTAGCAACATTCTTTTTTCCCGAAACCTTGTCATGAACTTACACAACAACTCAGATTCTCCTTGCAAAATCCTAAATATGTCTGTCTTTTGGGCCAGGACCTTCTTGGCCCCATCATAATTCTTGATAATAGAATCCACAAGCATCTCAAAGGAATCTATTAAGTGTTCGGGTAAGAGTGCGTACCATGTCCGGGCCCCTTTCGTGAGGGTTTTTATGAACTTCTTAAGCACGACCGACTCAATCTTGTATGGAGCCAAGTTATTTACTTTCACCATTGTTTTATAGGTGTGATGTGTTCCTGAGGGTCCAAAGTCCCATCATGTTTTGGTACATCTGGAATTTTGAATTGCTTCAAATTTAACTCTGGTGCTAAGCTTGGTTTGAACGATAACCGGTATATTTTTTCAAGTACGGGCTCTTCAGCACTGGTGGTGCCCTCGGAATTTGGTCCATTCAAGCATTTATTTCCCTTATAAATTGCATGAGCTCGATTTTGAAGGGACCATCATTGTTGTTGTTACCGTATCTACTACCGATCCCCCTAGCCCCGTCAAAACGACCACATCCCTCAGGGTATTTTTATCAACGCTTTATGCTATCTGATTTGCGGGAGCACCGAGAGTAACTGGTTCTCTTCCATTCTTATCATTGGAAGCACCCGACAATGCTTGCCTTAGTTCCGTCATTGTTTGGTCTTGCTGTGAAAGATGGCCCATGATGGACTTTTGTTGTTCTCTCAAGATCCTCACCGTTTTCACAGTGTTCTCTTCATCAACATCATCAGGAGCCTGCTCCCGTACATGTCGGGGATATCACCCCGCATGAACCTGCATTCCTATGTCCTCCTCGTTCCGAGTGTCACTGATCAAATCCTTGTGTGGAGGCAATTTTTGTTGTGCCTCAACACTGTGTGCGATGTTGACATCGTTAGCTTCCTTTTCTTATGATACAAAAATCAATCAAATTAGTAATAGATGCAAGGATCATTTCAATTATGTAACCGTCTAAAATCCATGGTGGGCGCCAAACTATTTACCCGTAAAACCGTAAGGTTAAATATATAGCGTGGCTTATAGATAAAAGAATCGATTTGATCCCAAACACACATTTTTTGGGGTTAAGCTTCATGTTGTGATTCCTTAGATTCTAAAGGTGTCCTAAATGAGCTTCAAATGGTCGCTTGTGTTCAAAGACTGAACCAACATATCATTTATGTAAACTTCCATTGTTTTCCTTATTTGGTTTTCAAACATTTTGTTCATGAGCCTATAATAAGTGACTTTGACTTTCTTAATCCCGAATGGCATCACATTGTAGCAATATGTGCCAAAGTATGTTATGAATGAAGTTTTTTCTGATCCTCCGGGGTCATTTTAATTTGGTTAGATCCGGAATAGGCATCTAGGAAACTCATCGACTCGTGTCCGGTCGTTGCATCTGATCAATGTTTCGCAATAGAAATGGATCTTTTGGGAAACACCTTATTTAGATCCTTATAGTATACTATTATTCTTTTTTTGAACTACTACTATGTTAGCTAGCTAGTCGAGATATTTTATCTACCGGATTGAACCGATACCGAGCAATTGAGTTACATCTTCTTCAACAAACCTGTTTCTGACCTTGGCAATTGGGCGCTCCTTTTGCCTTACTAGCAAAATGCATGGGTAGAGGCTTAGCTTGTGCACGATTATATTTAGCAGGATACCTATTATATCCACGTGCGACCATGCAAAACTATCGGTGTTAGTTTTAAAAAATTCAATAAATCCTGTCCTGAGCTTGGGGTTTAGTCCTGTCCCCAAGTGGAGCTTCCTCTTTAGAAACTTTTTGAACAATGCTACTTGTTGAAGTTCCTCTGCCATGGACTTCGTCGCGTCTACTTCTCCCAGTATGAAAATACCTTGGCACCTGGTAAGATTCCAACGGCTCTTCTCCTATATCATTTTTATTTGGTTCGGACGTCGGTTCCTGTAATTTCTATACTGCATGTACCTTTCCTTTACTGTTGGAGATCGAGATTGCGTTCATATCTCTTCCACCGGCTAATCTTCTCTTATTTGTTTAATTCCCTCTAGAGTTGGATATTTTGGAAGCTGATGATATGTTGATGGTATGACCATTATCTTGTGTAGCCATAGTCTTCCAAGAATTATTTTGTAGCCCATATCGCCTTCTACTACTTCAAACAAGGTAGTATTCATGACCCCTTTGGCTTTTGTGGGCAGTTAGATCTCCCCTGAGGTTTTCACACTTGCAAAGTTGAACCCAGCAAGGAGTTTTGTTGCCGGAATGATGCTTTGGTTAACTTTCCTTGTTCAAGAAGTCTCCATTGAATGATGTAGGCCAAACTTCCTGGGTCCATCAAAACACGTTTGATTTTAAAATCGAGAATGTTAAGAGAAATCACCAGAGCATAGTTGTGCGACAGTAAAAGCCCATCAACATCCTCTTTTATAAATGTGATGTTGTCCTCGGTGACTTCTCGAAGCCTCTTGCTATGAGTCGCCTATAACCTTTTCTTTTCCGCTACCAAAAAGGTTACACTAGTATCTCATTCCCCTGACAAATCATGTTGATAGTTAGTCGAGGAGGGTCTTCTCCTATCTTTTTGGGCTTTGCGTTGTCTCGGTTGCGGCTATTATTGTTCTTGGCCTGGCTGCTTAAGAATTCCATGAGATGTTCATTCTTTAACAATGTCACCACCTTCTCGTGCAGATGGTGAAAATCCCCAGTCCAGTGTACGCTAGTCCCATGATACTCACACCATAGATTAGGATCCCTCTAACTGGGATCAGATCTCATTGGTTCCGAGAATCGTGATTCCTTGATGTTCCTCATCGCAACTACACTACCTGACATTGAAATTTTAATCGGATAGCCTGGGATTGATGGAATCCAGGGAGCCCGATACCTCTTTATCTTGCAAAGACCTATTATTCCATCAGAGATATTATTTGATCGGGCGTGAACCTATCTGCCAATTCGAACCCTCTATTGCATCCTTCAGGCATTTCACAGGGTAAAAATCTGCCGTTAGAAGATCGCTGATCTACATCAAATAATCCTTCAACTTATCCTTGTTCTTTTCTCGATCGCGACCCTTGGTTGTTGCCGTGAAACTAAGCTAATCATCTTCTATTCTTATATTTGATTCATAACAGTTATGGACATCTGCCCATGTAGTTGTCTAGAACTAAGAGCAGGCTTTCTTGTAATTTTTGGGAGGCATCAGAGTTTCTCGGGTTCAACCCGTTGTTTATACCTAATTTTTCCCTATGTATTCTTATATTCAAAATACTTTCAAAATAGCATGTATATGCATATATAAGCATCCCCAAAGGTTTTAGTGTTTTTTTTTTCTAATTTTTAAAGATTTTTAGAACTGATTTATTGTCTATTTTTAACAGTATAAAACCCCAATAATTATTCCAAAATTGTCACTTTTATAAACCATTTATTTTCCGCCATTATATTTACACCAAACATAATTAAGGTTATTTTTGCATATTTTTTATAAATTTATTTGATATTTTTAAGCTAAATTGTTCAGAATTGCAATTATAGCCTATGTTATAATTTATCGCGTTTTATAATTATTAAATTATTCTAGATATTTTTAGATTAATGTTTATATATTATTAACTAGTTCAGTGCTTTTAACTTGTTTTTAATTTTTTTTAACTATTTTAATTAATTAAAAAAAGGAGAAGGTTTTAAAAGCTAGTCCATTTCTATTTCAATTTTAGCCACATTTGACCCCAAATTAAACCCCAGTTCCACCCAATTAAAACGACCAATTACCCGACCCCTTGACCCAATACCAAATCTGCCCGGCCATCCTTTTAATCTAGGCCGTTGATCATTTTGATCAACGGCCATGATTCTCTCTTTCATTTTTAATTCACCAACCCACCCTAACCCTAATCATTTTTCCAAAACTGCCGCCCCTAGAATCCCTTTGTCTCTCAAATCTCTCTGACCCCCTCTGAAACCCTAGCCCTACTCCGCCGGTTTCCACCTTGTTTTTCCGAAATCCATGGCGTCTGAAGCCCTGAGTGGCCTATACTCCCCCTCATATGTCCTCATACCCTTGTTACTTGAAGATTCAAAGTTCGAGCTTGAAGGCCTTCGCTTAGATCTTTGCTGATTCGAGTGTTACAGCCATCTCTGGCTCGACTCCGGCATATACTAGCCCTATGAGTTCATCTCTGACTCATTCGACAAGGAGCAGACCCTTTCCAGGCATTTCTCGCTTCTAGGGTTCTTCTGAAACCCTAGCCTTTCGAGGTTCTCCTAATTTCTCTAGATCTGCTCCATATCTGTGTTTAGTTTAAAGTTTTCAAACAATTCCTCTAAGTTTCTTTTTAAAATTTTGATTTCAAAACTGTTCATCTTCTCCGACTTAGGGTTTCTTTGATTTTACTTGTTCTACCGTGATTCCTATGTGTTACCCGTACTGTATTTGCCTTACTGTGACTCCTATGTGTTTCTACTATGATTATTGTGTGTTCTCTTCTACTATGCTATATTCTACCATCACTCTGTGAGTTCTTTTTTTCTTAGTATTTGTTCCCTTATCATGTTTTCCTGAAATGTTTAAGGTTCTAAGTTCCTTTGGGTTCTTTGACTTTCCTTTTGCCTGATTTGCATACTTTCGTCTTTACACCTATTTAATGGCGAAATCCTAGAATTTGGGGGCGGGGGGTTCAGACCACTTGTATGTGACTTGCTTATTTATCATCCCTGAACTAGTTTGATTTCAAAGACCTAATTTCCAAACTCAGCTTTGTTTCTCCATGTGATTCTGATTCTTGCTAAGCTTTGAAAGACCTTTTACCTGACTTTTTGCATCTATGTGATATTTCTACTCATTGATTTGGTTGCATGACACTTTTATTTATTTTGAATCTGGCCTCGCATATTCAAACTTATACACTCTTTATTTGTAGATTTTTCCTCTCAGAATAACCTCTAATTTTGGAGATTGATTTCAGACTGCCATTATGTGAACTTGATCGATTCTTTCCTTGTCAAACTTGAACCTTCTGATTCCCTTATTTTCTGACTTGGTTCATTATTGATTTTGAATCTTTGATTCCCTGATTTACTATGTACTAGTTGATTTACTTCTTGCCTTATTTACTTAACCGTTTGTTTCAAAACTTTCCCCTATGTATTTACCCCTTATTTGCATGTTGTGCACGATATGTTACTTGATTCCCTTTCTTTAAATAGCTTCTTCCCTTTTACCGTTCAAATTTGAACTCCTTAATCAAAGGAATTCCCTTCTACTGATTGATTTTAACCGATACTTGATTATTTTCTTGCATTGCCTACACGCCTGATTTCAAACTATAAAAACATGCTTTTCTTTTGACACAAAACAACAATTCGGCACAGACATCTCTGTCTTGAAATATCTTTTACTCTTTACTCTCTACTACTACTACTATCTATTTTCTGTACTACTACTGAGCACTCTGCTCCTTTATCTCCTGCTGTCTGAATCTCCTGGAGTTTCTCTGAACTCCTAAGTACTTGTTGAAGTTCCTTGAGTTTGTTCCTGTTGACGGCGTGACTGTTTGTTTATTGTTACTATTCTGCTGTCCTAAAACTTAAAACTGGTATGTTTTCCTAGTCAAATAGCACCCTCTTTATTATGTTTCACTCTTCCTCTTCTGGACTTCTTTCCCTGTGTGTTTACTTATTCTTTCCTGCATTATGTGATTACATTCAATCATGTTATGCCTCTTTATGTTTTCAATTTGTTATGCTTTTAATCCCTTCCCCTATTCGTTTTGTATGTGAGTATTATCCTGGACCACGACAACACTTTGAATTGCTGTCTATGATCCAGAACTAGACTCCCCTGAGTCTTCACTCAATTGCTTCCCCATTCCCTCTCCCCTTTATGTGCTGAGCTTTAATTTGGGTATGTTGGTATCCTAATCACCATTCAGGCTTAAGTTTGACTCTCTAAGAGTATGCTCTTATTTGTTTGAATCAGAGCAAGGGGTCAGGGGTGTGCCAGTCTATACCATGGTGGGTATGACCACCTCCTACTGTGGTTCCTCCCTCACTTTGCACTTACTCCTAGTTCTTAAGTTATACCCCCTTTGGTAAGCCATGCTTAGGGACCCTGGAGTTCCATCTGAACTTGGATGCCTAAGGGCTGGTAATTCCACATTTGCACTATTCTGTTATAATATTCACTCTTCAGAGTGTAAGCATTGCCTCGGCTCTTGAAGCTTCTTGTAACTTTGAAACACTCTGAAATAAGAGAAGGCCTTGGAATCTGGAATCCGTACTTGGTGAAACACATGTATTGGATATTAAGATTGCATTAGGCAGTTTGGATCTAGCTGTGGGCTATGATGTATTTTGTTTACTTTCTTCCTTCTGGTTCTGTAATAACTCCTTGTAAAGAAACTCGGGGGTATATTAAGGGTATGAGAGGGGTTATATTTGCTTGCATATGTTAAAGGGTAGATACAATGCCTATAGGTTTGATATTATTGTTTAGTTACTTAGATACCATGCCTATAGGTTTAATACTTTGAATCACCTAGATATCATGCCTACGTGATTTCAATGTTTGAATTCGACCACTTAGATATCATGCCTATAGGTTTAATACTTTATCACCTAGAGATCATGTCTATAGGCTTTGCATTCTTTTTCATTCAAGCATATAGAAATCATGCCTATAGAAATGCATAAAAGAAAGGCAAACAGTAGGATGATCCTATACTCGCCTTCCTTAAACGCTTAAAAATAGTAATGAGTCAATAAAACCAAAGTAGATATCCTGCCTATAGGATCTCAACTTCGCTTCAAGTTATATAAGTAGTAATCTGGCAATTATTTTCAACGTTTTCAACAAATTCGTCCAAACCTTTCTGCAACTTCTATACTTGCGTTTCTGTCTCTAAAATCATTTTCCAATTCTCTGTCTGAACTTTTATTGATGAAGTTAGTTTCAAACAGTTTTCAAACTCCCTCTTCCTTTTATAGCACTTTACTTATGAAAACTCTAATGTACATTTCCTTAAGGAGTTCTGTCGATTTTCGAAACCTTTATGAACTTCTACAATTTCCAAGCTTCTGCTTTTTCAAAAATTTTCTGCATTAGGCCTTTAATCAATAATTCGTTAAAATGCTCAATTCCTAACAAGTGGATCCAAGTTTCCTAATGTAGACCTTTTATCTAATTTTATGTGTTAAACTGGTCCGTCCGTCGCTTAAGTTTTAATTTAAGACCAACTAGTAGGTGTAAGGCATGCTAAACTAAGTGTTATCTGACTTACGAGGTTTTATGTGAGCCTTGCATGGTTGTTTGTCAATCCCCTTACTTGTTATTTGTTTTGGTTGTCGAAACTAGTATTTTGTCCTTTTAAACCCCCATATATGCCTCTACCCCTTTCTTTCCATTTAGGATTAGAAGTCCAAGTACCCCAGGACTAATAGGTTGGGATGGGTACTAGCATGCAATAAGTAAAACGCGACTAATCACGTTTAAATACCTTAACGGGTTCGGAAGGGTAGAATATGGATATGATGACTGGTGCGCTAATATCTCGTGTGAGTATGATTGCTGGGTATTACACCAAAGTTATCCATATTATATTTAAACCTAGGACCCTTTTCTCCTTCTTTATTTATCGGTGTTTTTCTTAAATTAATGTTTTCTTCTACGAAGCTTTCTCTTTTCAAAATCACTTGTGTCTTTCTTCTAATATAAAGTTTAACTTGTTTATACTTCTTATATTCAAACTTTGCTTGTTTATTCCTACTCTTCTTAAAGGCACAATTAAGCACGGCCGGGAATTACACTAGTGGATCTTGAGCGGTGCCTAACACCTTCCGCTCGATATAATCTCAAGACCTTACTCGAACTCTGGTCTTCTTCCAAAATCTTCTTCTTTTCTTTAAGTGTCCTAATACACTATAATCATTAGGTTGCGACTATTCAAAATTCATAACCCGATTTCTCAAAAGGGAATAAGAGTTGTTTTGTCCATAATGTCGTAAACCCGATTTCTCTCCTTTTGGGGGGGGGGGGGGGGCGTTGACACCCATTAGTAAACATCTTAGCTTTCCCATGCATCTCGCACGATCGGTAGAAACATCCATTTTTCTTAATCCTGGTCATGAACTTACGCAACAACTCAGGTTCTTCTTGAAAAATCCTAAATATGTCTCCCTTCCGGGCCTGGACCTTGCTGGTCCCGGCATGGTCCTTGATGAATGAATTCACGAGCATCTCAAAGGAATCTATTGAGTGTTTGGGTAAGAGTGAGTACCATGTCAGGGCCTCTTCCGTGAGGGTTTCTACGAACTTCTTCAACATGAGAGACTCAATCTCCTATGGAGCTAAGTCAGTTTGTTTCACCGCCATTTTATACGTGGTGATGTGTTCCTAAGGGTCCAAAGTCACATAATATTTTTATACATCTAAAATTTTGAAAAACTTTAGAATTAACTATAGTGCTACGCTCGGTTTGAACGATAACTAAGTGTATTTCTTCGAGTCGGGGCTCTTCAGCACTAGTGGTGCAGTCGAAATTTGGTCCATTCGAGCATTTATTTAACTTATAAATTGCATAATCTCGGTTTTGAAGGGACCATCATTGTTTTTGTTATCGGATCTGCTGCAGATCCTCCTAGCCCCATCAAAACGACCTCACCCATCGGGGTATTTTTATCAACCCTTTACACGTCTGATTTGCGGGAGCACCGAGAGTAACTGGTCCTCTTCCATTCGCATTTTTGGAAGCACCTGACAAAGATTGCCTTAATTCCGTCATTGCTTAGTCTTTCTGTGAAAGATGGCCCATGATGGATTTTTGTTGTTCTCTCAAGATCCTCACCGTTTTCACTGCGTGCTCGTCCTCAGTATCATCAGGAGCCTGCTCTCGTACATGTCGAGGATATCACCCTCCATTAACCTGTGTTGCTATGTCATCCTCGTTATGAGTGTCACTGGCCAAATACTTGTGTGGAGGCAGTTTCTATTGTGCCTCAACGTTGTGTGCGATGTTGACATCATTAGCTTCATTTTCTTAAGAAACAAAAAATCAAACAAATTAGTAATAGATGCAAGGATCAACTCAATTAAGTAACTGTCTAATCCCTATGGTGGGTGCCAAAATATTTACCCGTAGAACGGTAAGGTTGAATTTGTAGTGTGGTTTATAGACAAGAGAATCGATTTGATCCCAAACACACATTTTTCAGGGTTAAGCTTCATGTTTTGCTTCCTTAGGATGCTAAAGGTTACCTAAAGGAGCTTCAAATGGTCACTTGTGTTCAAGACTTAACCGACATATCATTTATGTAAACTTTCATTGTTTTCCCTATTTGGTTTTCGAACATTTTGTTCACGAGCCTATGATAAGTGAATCCGACATTCTTAAGCCCGAATGGCATCACATTGTAGCAATATGTGCCAAAGTTTGTTATGAATGAAGTTTTTTTCTGATCCTCCAGGTTCTTTTTAATTTGGTTATACCCGGAATAGACATCTAGGAAACTCATCAACTTGTGTCCGGTCATTGCATCTGATCAATGTTTCGCAATAGAAATGAATCTTTTGGGAACACCTTATTCAGATCCTTATAGTATACTATTATTCTTTTTTTGAACTACTACTACGTTAGCTAGTTAGTCGGGATACTTTATCTCCCAGATTGAACCGATACCGAGAAATCGAGTTACATCTTCTTTCACAAACATGTTTTTGACCTCGGCAATATGGAGCTTCTTTTGCCTTACTAGCAAGATGATTGGGTTCAAACATGGCTTGTGCACGAACATCTCTAGCGTGATACCTATCATATCCATGTGCGACCATGCAAAACAATTGACGTTAGTTTTAAAAAATTTAATAAATCCTATCCTGAGCTTGCGGTTTAGTCCTGTCCCCAAGTAAAACTTCCTCTTTAGAAACTTTTTGAAAAATGCTACTTGTTCAAGTTCCTCTGCTATGGACTTCGTCACGTCTGTGTCTTCCGGTATGGAAATACCTCGGCACCTGGTGAGATTCCAACGGCTCTTCCCCATTATCATTTTTATTTGGATCGGACGTCGGTTCATGTAATTTCTATGTTGCATGTTCCTTCGCTTTACTGCCGGAGATCGAGATTGTGTTCATCTCTCTTGCCGCCGGCTGATCTTCTCTTATTTGTTTAATTCATTCTAGAGTTGGGAATTTTGAAAGATGATGATATGTTGATGGTATGACCTTCATCTTGTGTAGCCATGGTCTGCCAAGAATTATGTTGTAGCCCATATATCCATCTACTACTTCAAACAAGGTAGTCTTCATAACCCCTTTGGCGTTTGTGGGCAACAAACTCAGGTTTTCACACTTTCTAAGTTGAACCCGGCGAGGAGTTTTGTTGCCGTAATGATGCTTCTGGTTAACTTGCCTTTTCAAGCATTCTCCATTGAATGATGTGGGCCGAACTTCCTGGATCCATCTAAACACATTTGATTTTAAAATCTAGAATGCTAAGAGAAATCACCACAGCATTGTTGTGAGACAGTAAACGGCCATAAGCATCCTCTTATGTTAAGGTGATGTTGTCCTTGGTGACTTCTCGAAGCCTCTTGCTAGAGTCACCGATAACCTTTTCTCTTCCGCTACCAATAAAGTTACACTAGTAATCTCATTCCCCTAACAAATCATCTTGATAGTTAGTCGAGGAGGGGCTTCTTCTATCTTCTTGGGCTTTGCGTTGTCTCGGCTGCGGCTATAATTGTTCTTGGCCTGGTTGCTTAAGGATTCCCTGAGATGTTCATTCTTTAACAATTTCGCCACCTCCTCGTGTAGATGCCGATGATCCCCAGTCCAGTGTCCGCTAGTCCCATGATACTCACACCATAGATTAGGATCCCTCTGACTGGGATCAGATCTCATTGGCCCCGAGAACCGTGATTCCTTGATGTTCCTCATGGCAACTCCACTACATGTCATTGAAATTGTACTCGGATAGCCTGGGATAGTGGAATCCAGGGAGCCCGATACCTCTTTATCTTGAAAAAACCTATTATTCCATCCAAGGTATTATTTTATCGGACGCGAAACTATTTGCCGATTAGAACCCCCTGTCGTATCCTTCAAGCATTTCGCAGGGCAAAATAGGCCCATAATTGTTCGATGATCTGCATATCCTTGTTCTTTTCTCGATCGCGACAATTGGTTGTTTCCGAGAAACTGAGCTGATCATCTTCTATTCTTATCTTTGATTCGCAACGGTTATGGACATCTGCCCATGTAGTTGTCTGGAACTAAGAGAAGGCTTTCTTGTAGTTTTTAGGAGGCGACAGATTTCCTCAAGTTCTGCCCTTTAGCAGATGGATTAACTTTCCCATTCATCTCACACAACCTATAGCAACATCCTTTTTTCTGAAGCCTGGTCACGAACTTACTCAGCAACTCGGATTCTCCTTGAAAAATTTTAAATGTCTGCATTCGGGGCCTGGACCTTCCTGGTCCCGGCATGGTCCTTTATGAATGAATTCACGAGCATATCAAAGGAATCTATTGAGTGTTCGGGTAAGATTGAGTACCATCTCCGGGCCTCTTTCGTGAGTGTTTCTCCGAACTTCTTCAACATGACTGACTTAATCTCGTATGGAGCCAAGTCATTTCCTTTCACCGCTGTTTTATACGTGGTGATGTGTTCCTGAGGATCCAAAGTCATATCATATTTTGGTACATCAGGAATTTCGAACCACTTCAGAATTAACTTTGGTGCTACGCTCGGTTTGAACAACAACTAGGTGTATTTCTTTGAGTCGGGGCTCTTCAGCACTTGTGGTGCACTCCAAATTTGGTCCATTCGAGCATTTATTTCCCTCATGAACTGCATGAGCTCGATTTTGAAAGGATCATTATTATTTTTTGTATCAGATCCGTTGCTGACCCCCTCGGCCCCATCAAAGGCGACCTCACCCCTCGGGGTGTTGTTATTAACCCTTTGTGATGTCTAATTTTTGGGAGCACCAAGAGTAACTAGGCCTTTTCCATTCACATTTTTCATAGCACCCAACAACACTTGCCTCAGTTCCGTCATGGCTTGGTCTTGCAGTGAAAGATGGCCATGATGGACTTTTGTTGTTTTCTCAAGATCCTCACCGTTTTTGCAATGTGCTCATCCTCAGCATCATTAGGAGTCTGCTCCCGTACACGTCGGGGATATCACCCGCCATGAGCCGACATCGCTATATCCTTCTCGTTCTGAGTGTCACTGATCGAATTCTTGTGTGGAGGCAGGTTCTCTTGTACGTCAACGTTGTGTGCAATGTTGACATCGTTAGCTTCCTTTTTTAAGAAAGAAAAACCAAACAATTTGGTAATAAATGCAAGGATCAACTCAATTACGTAACTGTCTAAGCCCCATGGTGGGCACCAAACTATTTACCCATAAAACAGTACAATTGAATTTATAGCATGATTTATAGACAAACAAATTGATTTGATCCCAAAATGATAAATAAATTGAATGAAATGCAAGAGTTAGCGTTGAAATTGAGATACAATAACAGACAACTTGGTTCCGGGACCAAGGCTTCCGAAGGCAGCAATATGATTAATGTTAGAGAGAGAATAAGTAGTATTTAACTTGGAACAATGTGTAGTATAAGTTTGTCAGGATTTTCGTGTGTCACGATGGCTTTTGAAGTCACTATTTATAGCTATACCTAGGGAACAAGGTCCTTAGATCAAGCCTCTCTTAAATGACAATAACGGGGGCCATTGATGAATATGTAAAGGCAGACTATGAATGACAAAATTCTCTGTAATAGATGTGTATTTAATATTGAAGAATATTATTCATTGAATGTCATCTGGTGGCAAATATTTATTTTCCCTTGTTGATAATATTCCCTTCGGGTTCTACTCGATGCCAACCGAAGTTGTTGTCTTGGGTTTTGGTTTCCACTCGCTTCGTCTACCGCCTCTTCCTGATTCCACATGTCACTTTGTCATTCAAATATTTAATATGAACCTATTTTATCCTATACAAATAGTGGAATAAGAATTCTCATTAAGCGATATCAAATTTTTAAGAAATAAACAAATAAATTTAGGGAATTAATGCATAAGAATATAATTTATTACCTATCTAAAACAATATTTTCCCCCAAAAAGGTATTAATTGACATTCTTTAGCGCTATGTGGGTCTGCCACTATCCGAGGAGATAATAAGTAACTCCATTATGGCATATTGCACCGTTATTCTTTTGTCTAACCAATAAGGAATAGATAACAGTTCATAATCTTTTGTTTTATGGTTAACTTATAGCATTTGTCCTTGCACTTATAACATTACCATAAAATCCAATAAAAGGATAGTCTGTAAGATCAGACACACAAATTAATATAGCATGTGATACTTGCATAGAGTACCAAATGGTAAGTGCCATCGCCTTGACGCTTGAACTGTCCGCCCACTCACAATCTATATATATAGCAACAAAGTTATCATATATATATATATATATATATATATATATATATATATATATATATATATATATATATATATATATAGATATTGAACTAAAAGGTACTTTTGAATTTATAGATAAAAATCTAAAATTCGAATTTAAATTAAAAATAAAATTTATCTTTTTTTATCATGTTATCATACTTAATTCGGTTAATGATCACATGCAATTATGTTAGGAACTTTTGTTTTTTTAATAATTATTTAAATACTATTTCACCTCTAGCCAAAAACAAAAAAAAAAAAACAAAAATACTACTCCATATAACTATAAAACTCTTTCACATTTTATAAGTATAGTTCTATGAAATACTGTAGCTAGATTTGAATAAAATAAAATTCTTTTAAAATAAATGCAATATATAGGGTACATGTATATGTTTATCTAAATAACAAAAAAGAGTTTACAAAATCAAATAAAAAAGTTACTTACATATATAATGAAGTAAATATACATGCGAGAAAAAGAAACATCACAAAATCAGTCTATATTAAAAAAAGTTGTTTCTTTTTTCTTTTTGAAGAATATTTGTTTGAAGAGTCAGTTTGCATTATAACAAAATAACAAATTTTCGCAATACAATTGCTATCATTAATTTCAATTTAGCACATTCAAGAAATTGATGGGTACAAGCTGAAACCCCTTCATTTAGCTGTAGTCAACCCAATATTGCAAGGGTATACTATTTTTTTGTTGAAGAATAATAGTCTTGAATCATTAGATTATGTGAAAGGTTTTTTTTCAAACTCAACAGTAAATGGGCTTACAATTGATAGTTTCTATAGCGACTTTTAAGTGTAACAAAGAGTATATATATAAAAAGAATTGATATGACGTGATTTTTTTAAAATGTAAATAAATTATTTCGAAAAATCTCTTTGCCTTTTTTTTTAAAATTCAAAGATAATAAAAATATAAGATATTGTGGAACATTAGTAGAGAGTTTTAAAACTATTACGATAGAAGTTATATCATGGATAAAATAAAAAAATAAAAATCTAATGAAATATTTACATAATATTCGGTCATATTTATTGTTTACTTTTTATAGCTAATATAAATTGATGATATGCCAAAAATGCACGATTATACACATATTACATATAGATTATATATAAATTACACATCATTCAATTTTTTAATTTAAGTCGTCGGGTGAGCACTTATTTAGGATGATTATATAAAGCCAAAATAAAAATAGAAAATACTTTCAATCGAAGACTAAAAATATAATTAAAGTTCATATAAAGACAATTTTTATTAAAGCTTATCCTTTTATAGTGAAATTAATTAATTTTTTATAACAAGAGAAATAATGACAATAAAATTAAGACAATAGAAAATAAATATTGAAAAAAATATTAGAAAAATATAAAAACAAGAAATAAAAGATGACAAAAAATTTCTTCTTATATTTCCATTTTGTTGAGTATAAAAAATTTAAAAGTTAATCTCATCAATTTCAAGTTTTTTTTTTCAACTCAATTACATAGATTATAAGATAAGGATATCTTCGAATATTTTTTAATTTATACTATGTGTCATTTTTAAAAAATCACATCACTATTACTAACAAACTAAAATGATATTCGAATTTAAATTGGAATACAATTTGAGTAGTTTGCATTGAGATTAATTCAATTATGGCGCCGAAAAATAAACTACTTGACAATTGTAAGACAATATATGCAATGTTTTATAATAATAATCAACTATTTAACATTTAATAATTCAAAGAACAAATTTTTTGTATATACTGGGTATTAAAAATTCAAATTCTGGGGCTGGAGATATCAATAAACTTAAAGTGGAGTCATACTGAAATAAATCCGGCCAAAAAATCATTTAAATTTTTAGATATCGGATTAAAGTGAATTTTAAATTAAGGATAATATCTTCACTTGTATCATTATAAAGATAATATATATATATATATATATATATATATATATATATATATATATATATATATATATATATATATATATATATATATATATATATATATATATATATATATATATATATATATATATATATATATATATATATATATATATATACGTTTTAGAAATTAAAATTTCAAAATAGAAATACTTTTTGAAAGAAAAGACCCATACCAAATAAGAGTTCAAGTCGTAGTATAAGAGTTACATCATAATCAAAGAATTTTATATCGTATCAACCTTTGTACTTTGTCACAAATATGAGTTTTTATTTCACTTTATGGCTATTTTAGGTTCCAATGACACCTATGAGAGTAATGCAAAAACAAAATTATCACTATGAGAATTGAGAAAATGTTAATCTTTTTGCATGTTGTATTTCTTAATTAATATATGACGATAATCTATAAGTATTTAGAAAGTTTAAATGTTAAGGTTATTTACATATTGTCACGACCCAAAATTCACTACGGGTGGTGGTGGCGCCGGACACCACTGTCAGGCCAGCCAACTAAAATATTTAATTAAATTTCTATTTTAATAATTTCAAAAATACTTCTTTATTATGATTAAAGCAATACTCAGTATGTTCCTCCAATTAAATAAGGAAATATTAAATCAACTTTCAAAATTTCTGAATAAATCCAAATACATCCCCAGAACCCGGAGTCACAAGTACATGAGAAATTTTCTAAAGGAAACCAAATAGGTACAACAACTGTCCGGAATACAATTGGACAGAAAATAAATAAAAATCTGAAAGAGACCATACTAGCTGCAGAATCGCCTCGAAGAAATACAGCTCACCTAGTCTCTACGCCCGTCATGCCGCTAAGCCACAGCAACACGATAAACATGTACAACAAAATGCACAGCAAGTGTAGTATGAGTATAAAAACAACGCGTACCCAATGAGTGTCCCGAAGGGGTAGAGACGAGATGGTCAACTTTGACACTCACTAGTAATTCAATAACTATTTATCCGTAATAAATATATTAAATGGTGAATTTGTTTTATAAATGTGGTTCTAATCCAGGTAGAGGAAACAAATAAAAATATAAATCTTTCACGGAAAATTTTCTTAGATTTCTTGTTATTATTAACAATATGATCTCGAGCTATAGTGAGGCATGAAACAACTTAAATAAGTTCAAGACAATAATACAAACATGCGTAAGTCATGCCGAGGTCAACGGCCCGCTCCAACAGAAATGTAAAGTGTGCACTGCCGAGGGTCGAGCGGCTCGTACCATAGATGCATCTATTTAACTTGCTGAGGCGTTCGGCCCGTTCCAGAAATAAATACATACCCTACTCGAAAATCATGCATGCGAGGTACACATAAAAACACATGCTCAATCAGTCAAATAAGAGCTTATCGGGGAATATTTATTCAAATAAAACTAATTCTCCTTTAAAAATTTTAAGAAATGAAGCTTAATCCCTTTGAAATTCATTTACTAATTTAATGTGATTTAGGAAATCAAGCCATCAATGGGTTCACAAATAATTCAAGTGTAACAAGTTTTTGGGTCCTAGACTACCCGGACAATAGCATAGTAGTAGCTACGCACGGACACTCGTCACCTCGTGCGTACGTAGCCCCCACAAATAGGAGCACATAACCAATTTAACTCACCTACGGGGTAAATTCCCCCTCACAAGATTAGAAAGGAGACTCACCTCGCTCTGAAGGCTCATAACCGGCACTCCACATTCTTTCGAAGGCTCGAACCAATGAATAATGCTCCAAAACTATCCACTGGTCATACAAATCCATTAATATAAGCTCAATTAAACTTTACAACCCAATTTGTAACAATTCCTAACTGTAACGACCCGATCGATCGTTTTGAGCTTCGGCACATCATTCTGCAGTCTGAGGCCATGAGCAGCTTCATTTCAGGTATATTGAATTGTGCGTATGGCCAGAATTGGTATTCAAGAAGTTCAGAGTTAAATTTAAATGGAAATTCTCATTTTGAAAGCTTAAAGTTTAAAAAAAGAACTAGGATTGGAATTTATAGTAAATGACTTCGGAATCGGGATCTGAAGGTATTAGCAGGTTATTATGATGATTTTGGACTTGGGCGTATGCCCGGATTGGGTTTTGGATGACCGGGAGTATTTTGGAGCCCATTGTGGAAGTTAACATTTTAGAAGAAATTGCATCAGTTTGGCTTAAAGTGTATTTCAGTGTTATTGATGTCCGTTTGAGATTCTGAGATGGGAAGTAGCTCCGTATGATGATTCTGGAGTTTGGTCGATCGGAAGTGAATTTGGAGGTCCGTAGGTCACTTTGAAGCCATTTGACTAATGATAGAAATTTGAAGATTTTTGAGAAGTTTGACCTGAAGTGGAATTTTTGGTATCGGGGTCGGAATCCGATTTTGGAAGTTGGAGTAGGTCCGTGATGTCAGATATGACTTGTGTGCAAAATTTGAAGTCAATCGGACGTGATTTGATAGGTTTCAACATCAAAAGTTGAAGTTGGAAAATTCAAAGTTCATAAAGCTTGAATCGAGGTGTAATTCGTAATTTTTAGCATTGTTTGATGTGATTTGAGACCTCGAGAAAGTCCGTAATGTGTTTTGGGACTAGTTGGTATGATTGGTTGGGGTTCGGGAAGGGGGGGGGGGCTCGGGTGAATTTCGGGTGGTTAACGGATCAAAAGTTGGATTTCTAGAAAAATGGGGTAGCTGTATCTAGTATTTCCATTTCTGCAGAAATGGGACCATAGAACTGGACCCGCATAGGAGAAAACATGGACCGCAGAAGCGGTTTTGACCAACAGTGAAGAGGACCGCAGATGTGGTCGAGAAGCCACATACTCAGAACCGCACCTGTGGTTGGCGAGTCACAGAAGCGGAAGAGAGGGACCTCTTTGGAACCATAGAAGCGGCCTGTGTGTCCGCATAAGCGGGACCGTAAGAGCGGTCCCTGGACCACAAAAGCAGAAAACGCTGAAGGGAGAGGGTTCTTTTAAGTTGGGGGTTGAGTTCATTTCAACCCCATTTTTGTTCCATTGGAGTCGGTGGGGAGCAGCTTGGAGGTGCTATTTTCGTCACTTGTCATGAGGTAAGTAATTTATGCTAGCTTTGAGTTAAATACAAGGTTTATTCATGGATTTGGGCAAGAGAATTATATAAATTTGGGGTTTTGGGGAAAACCTAGGAATTTGTATTTCTTCGAATTTGACCACGAATTTGAGCATGGAACTAGGAGTAAATTATATATTTGAGTTCCTTAGGTCATGGGCCTGAGGGCATTTTGGTCATTTCACAAACGGAGTTGGGAAATCGTATAATTTGAATTGTTAGCAAGTAATTGAGTATATTCTTATTAGTTTGCCGTTATTTGACTAGTTTTGGAAGTCTGTGCATTGGTTCGAGATTTCGGAAGGATGAAGAAGATCGATTATGAATCTTTGGCCGAGGTGAGTCTCCTTTCTAATTCTGTGAGGGGAACATTTCCTCATAGGTGAGTAAAATTGATTATGTGCTCCTAATTGTGGGGGCTGCGTGCGCACGAGATGACGAGAGTCCATACGTAGCTACTATTATGCTATTGTCCAGGTAGTTTAGGACCCAAAAGCATGCTTTACTTAGAATGTTTGAAGTCATATTGACATTGGAATTGCTTAAAATAAATTGAACTAGTAAATGAATTTCAAAAAGAATTAAACTCCATTCCTAAAACTGTTAAGGAGAATTGATTTTATTTGAATAAATATCCCCCGGTAAGTCCTTATTTGACTGATTGAGCATGTATTCTTATGTGTACCTGAGTCGCATGCATGATTCGTGAGCAGGGTATGTGTTTATTTTTGGAACGGGTCGATCGCCTTGGTGAAATAGATGCATCTATGGTACGGGCCCCTCGACCCTCGGCAGTGCACAAATTTACATTTCTATTGGAGCGGGCCGTCGCCTCGGCATGATTTGCGCATGTTTGTGCTGTTGTCTTGAACTCATTTGAGTTGTTTTATGCCACACTACGACTCGAGATAATTTTATTAATTATAACAAGAAATCTAAGGAAATTTCCATGAAAGAATTATATGACTACTTGTTTCTCCATATCTAGATTAGAATCGTGTTTATGAAACAAATCCACTCTTTAATATATTTATTTAAGGATAAATAGACATTGAAATACTAGTGAGTATCAAAGTTTACCATCTCGTCTCTACCCCTTTGGGATTAGGCTGGATACTCAGCGGGTACACATTATTTTTGTACTCATACTACGCTTGCTGTACATTTTGTTGCACAGGTATATGTGATTCCAGTAGTCCACTGTGCATAGCAGTGCGGATGATTCTGGGACTAGGTGAGCTGTATCATTCAAGACGACTGCAACTAGGGTAGTCCCTTTCCAGTACTGTATTTATTTTCCATCCACTGTATTCCGGACGAATGATGTATTATTATTTCTCTTATCAATAGATACTCATGCACTTGTTACTCCGGGTTCTGGGATAGTTTAAAATATTGTATTACTAGCCTAACTTTAAATTTGATTTGAAAATATATATTCTTTAAAAGTTTCTAAATATGGAAGAAAAATCCTGTATTTCAAATGTGTTAAAATGAGATTTAATAATGTAATTTGGTTGGCTTGCCTGACAGTAGTGTCCGGGGCCACCACGACCCGTAGTGAGTTTTGGGTTGTGACACTAACCCCGAATGAAAAGATAAAGAAAATGCCTTCAGGTCCACGTGCCCGGAATCCGAAATGTTTTAAAGATAAATATTACCCATAGCCTCGAACTCAAATATATAATTTTCTCTAAATTCCATACCCAAAATCGTGATCATATTCCAATAATACTAATTTTTTAGGGTTTCCCTCAAACCTTAAGTTTCTACAATTATTCATGTCTAAATCTATATACTAACCTTGTATATACTCAAAACTGGTAGAAATCACTTACCTCATGCTTGGTGATGAAAATGACACTCCAAAGTTACTCCAACATCGGCTTCCATGGAAGAAATGAAGTGAAAATGAGCCCAACAATTTTCGATTCCTCGGTCCCGCTTTTGTGGAAGTTTTCTGCTTCCGCGGAACATTTTCGCTTCTGCGGTTATGATAGCAACCAGCACTTTCACGAAACGGAAATGAGCATTACTCCCTTATAAGATCTCCAAATTCGAAGATTCTTTTTGTCACGATACAGATCTAATGGTTCAATAAGAACTCAATTTGGAGCTCATTTGCTTAATATGGTACCCCTTTTACGTCCAAATAAATGATGACGTTAAAGCATCAAACAAGAGCGCGATGCAACCCGAAACACAGCCGAGGACCCCGGACCCCGACCAATCTCACCAACCTGTCTTAAAACACATTACGGACTTGCTCGAGGCCTTAAATCATATCAAACAACGCTATTATCAAGAATCAACCTCCAATCCAAGGTTTATGAACTTTAGAACTCCCAACTTCTACTTCCGATGCTTAAACCTATGAAATCACGTCCGACTGACCTCAAATTTTGCACACAAGTCATATTCAAAATTACGGACCTACTCCAACTTTGGGAATCGGATTCCGACCCCGATATCAAAAGGTCCATTTCCAGTCACACTTCTCAAAAACCTTCAAATTTCTATCTTTAGCCAAATGGCTTCAAAATAACCCACGGACCTCTGAATTCACTTCCGATCGTGCTCCCAACTCCAGAATCACCGTACGAAGCTATTTCTAGTCTCGGAATTCTAAACGGAAATCGATAACACTGAAATGCACTTCAAGCCAAACTTAAGAAATTTATTCCAAAATGCTAACTTCCACAATAGGCGCCAAACACTCCCGGGTTATCCAAAACCTGAATCGAGCATACGCCCAAGTCTGATATCATCATACAAACCTGCTGGAACCTTCAGATCCCTATTCAGAGGCTGTTTTCTCAAAATCCAATCCTAGTTCATTTTTTCAACTTTAAGCTTCTGAAATTAGAATTTTCATTTAAATTTAACTCCGATTTTTCTGAATTCCAATTCCGACGTTGCGAACAAGTCACAATACCTGAAATGAAGCTGCTCATGGCCTCTAACTGCTGAACGACATGCTAGGGTCCAAAACGACCAGTCGGGTCGTTACATTCTCTCCCACTTAAACATACGTTCGTCCTCGAATGTGCTGAGAACAATATAGACGTAGTCTTAAATTACTATTTAGCACCTCATACACCTTCCCGTGCTACCACAACTTAGTTGAGCATATCAGATCAATAAATTTTGAAGATATTCCCTTTTATTCAAACAAATAATCCTTATAGCTCGATTCTAACATCCGGAATTCTATGCCAGGCCTGTTTCCAACATAAGATCACCATAACCCTCACTACACACTGTAATAAAACATGACTGCATAACTTTGCGGGATTCTTACTTTGCAACACTTAATCCACAAGACCACAATAATATTTTCTGATCAACTTAACCAAAATTCAACGAATCAGATGCTCCTAATGCATCTCATGACACATGTAAGTCTTACTCTATCTCTTAAAATACCGCCACGACGGATGAGATGTGCCGAAATTCATAATCAACTACCGAGTCAACCAATCTTTGAGTCTATACTTCTGACAAGAAACACTACCACATTCTGAACTAAATAGTGGTCTTTGCTCCTTAATATACTCCGTATAATCAGATTGCACCGATCCTAAATCCCACAATCTCGTCTCACCCAGTACGAACTGCTCAAACAATAAGCCCTCAGAATGCGATCCAAAAGTATGACGCCACAATATGCCAATAGGCCACCAATCCGATCACAAAATAAAAAGGAATTCGAACTCTGGAAGGATTTACCTAACCCCTCAACTAACTCTCCTTAGAAGATAGGAAGCGAAACACACAAAAATAGCATATAGAAAAACCAGACTCGACATCACATTATTGCGGCGCGCAACCCGATCCAAATAACATACCCATGGCAGTGTGCCACCCGATACACACATAGATTTGACATAAGGAGATTGAACTTCGAGCTAAATCTGCTCACACAAAAAAATATCGAATTTCTATCGCAAACACACTAGGTGCATAATACCTCCCCTGAGAAAACACATAGCGCCATAGGCTACAAAACTCAAGAACAACTGAGGTGCGATACAAGATCTGAATCTCGAGAGCCATTTTGCTCACATAACATCATCTCCACGCGGAACCTCAACACATGAGAGCCGTTTCACAACTCATACGGTGCAATACATCATTACCTGAAATAGCGGATGACAAAATAACACCCCGACTGTTCCTCCATAGGGAACACTCGCTGAAACGAACAAAACTGGCCTGATATAAAGCCATGTTCACAAATAAATTAATCCATTGTTCTCAAGATGATTTCTGAATGTGGCAACTTAACTAATGATCTTCCAAAGGTCCATAATAACTCCCCTTTGCCTTATAGCACGTAAGAACAACCATCATAACCGGAGCAACCTCCTCAGTTCGTAACCCAATAAACAAAGTGCCCTCCAGGCATAAATTCTCAAACTAATGATATTACCACAATCCTTATATTTGGTTAAATCTCTAGTCAATCAAGTGACTACATGCCACATTTATACAATCTTCCCGTGGGTCACGCTCCCACTACCTTTCAAAATACATAACGGGTCTGCACATCTAACCCACCATACGCACTGACGCTGAAAAGCGATTAAGAATCCTTAACAAGGATGCAAAGCATACTTCACAACACACCGATCTCAGGTGACACAAAAGACAACACCAATTTACCTCAATCATTCAACCCTTTCCTTGCTCATCTGAGTCCATGACATCCTTACCAGCACCAAACTGCAACCTTGATCCTCACTCCGAATTTCCATGCTACTCACTGCACCCAACGTGCAAATATACAATAGAACTGGATTTTTATCATAACTCTAAAATCATTAATATTTTAATACTTTATCATATAAGAACTTGCACTTTACTCACTTTAGGAGAATCATAGCAACACACGGGTAAATTCTCATCTTTCATATTCTGAATCATCATCCACATTGGCACGACCAATCTCTTTGTTGAACAACCAATATAACTCTTTGCAGAAGCTTCGCCAACCACGCGACCGCTAACATGCTCACGGGGAATAACCCACCTAGGGGAATCACCTCCCGACATCTTTCCACGCCGCAGCACGGGGGTACATTCACTTTGACACCAATAGCCCATTCTGAGACCGAGATCACCTTCCAGCTGCACAAGTCCATTCGCCCCTCGACATTAATTAAATATACAACAACATCCTTCCATTCTAGAGTTATGCCCTACCCTCCTCTATTTCAAGCAGCTCCTTTCTTCCATATCAATCTTTTGCCGCATAATAGCCCATACTTCAAATCATACCTGCAGACTTCCATCACCAATTATTAAAGTCCCCTATTCGATCCAAACTCTCCTTAAGGCGCGTAGTCATCCTACTACCAATCCCATATGCAATACCCACCACTCTCCCACTTTGGCGGAACTCATCTTTTTAATTAACCACTCGACCTTGCTCCTCATACTTGACCTTCTAGAAGTTTCAAACACTGCCTGACACTTCCCATATGCCTTTATCATACTTTGCTTTTCAATTTTTTCCTTAAACAAAATCTATCTTCGCGACACTTGAATCCGCCATTGCTGCTAACTTTAAAACCTTTCCAAAGGTCATCTTTATCGAGCCGTCAACATTAAAAATTCTGATTCGATCTTAAACCACCGCACCATGCGATATATGACAGTTGTATCTCCAATACCATTTTACAATATCATGCCTCAAAGGCGGATTGTAGCAGATTATAACATCGACAACTTAGTACGTTCCATTAGGGCCACAACACCCATCATAGAAGAAAGCTCCACCATGCTTGCAATTACCAGGTCCCATTACTTCCACCAGCCCACATCAGACCATCCTTAGTCCGACTGCCTTTCTCCCGCCGGGAATAAAATCCCTTGATTACACACTTAGTAAACCTCCCTTCAATTCATCCACTTCCCTGACATGTGGGCAAACATCCTACCATCACAACAACACTGCGGAAAATCGCTCATGAGCATCATGGCAACCTGTGCCTTGCCTCAAGGCTCTTAGAAGTCCTGTTACTTAGCTGATCAATAGAATACCCTTCCATAAAGCGACTATAATAATCCAATCAACTATACCGGGAAAATCATCCCGCACCACATTTGTAGTGTCATTTCAATTCTTCAAATTCTCGATTTCTAGAAAACGCTCGCGTCGCGTAATATTGAGACGAATCAAAGTCATAGGCCTCAAAGGAATCGAATCACACGATAAGGAAATCAAGAAGGGAAGTACTCCTACCAGCCATGTAGCCTCTCGAGGATAATTATAGACGTCTCAGGACCGATCCGCGAGAGTCTACTAGACTTGTTCATGACCCGTGAGACTGACGAGAACTTAGTGCTTTGATACCATATTGTCACGATTGAAAATCCACTAAGGATCATGGTGGCGCCGGACACCGCTGTCAGGCCAACCAACTATAATACTTAATGAAATTCTAATTTTAATAATTTCGTAAACATGTTTATTATGATTAAAATAATACTCTGTATTTTTCTCCAATTAAATAAGGAAATATAAAATGAACTTTCAATTTTTTTGAATAAATCCAAATACATCCCTGGAACCCGAAGTCACAAGTACATGAGCAATTTTCTAAAGGAAACCAAATAGGTAAAACAACTACCCGGAATACAATTGGACAGAAAGTAAATAAAATTCTGAAAGAGACCATACTAGTTTTGGAATCACCTCGAAGAAATACAACTCATATATTCTCTGCGCCCGTCATGCCGCTAAGCCACGAGCCACACGATAAACCTGTGCAACAAAATGCACAACAAGTGTAGTATGAGTACAAAAATAACGCGTACCCACTGCGTATCTCGCCTAATCCCGAAGGGTAGAGACGAGATGGTCAACTTTGACACTCACTAGCAGTTCAATGACTATTTATCCGTAATAAATATATTAAACAGTGGATTTGTTTTATAAACGTGGTTCTAATCCAGATAGAGGAAACAAGTAAACATATAATTCTTTCATGAAAAATTTCCTTATATTTATTGTTATTATTAATAATATTATCTCGACCCATATTCAGGCATGAAACAACTCAAATAAGTTCAAGACAACAGCACAAACATGCGCAAGTCATACCGAGGTCGACGACCGACTCCAACAGAAATGTAAAGTGTGCACTGCCGAGGATCGAGCGGCCCGTACCATAGATGCATATATTTAGTATGCCGAGGCGTTCGGCCCGTTCCAGAAATAAACACATACCCTGCTCGCGAATCATGCATGTGACGCAGGTACACATAAGAATATATGCTCAATCAGTCAAATAAGAGCTTATCGGGGAATATTTATTCAAATAAAACTAATTCTCCTTTAACAATTTTAAGAAATGAAGCTTCATCCCTTTGAAATTCATTTACTAATTTAATATGATTTAGGCATATCAAGCCATCAATGGGTTCACAAATAATTCAAGTGTAACATGCTTTTGGGTCCTACACTACCACGACAATAGCAGAATAGTAGCTATGCATGGACTCTCGTCACCTCGTGTATACGTAGCCCCCACAAATAGGAGCACATATATGGGGTAAATTCCCCCTCACAAGATTAGAAAGGAGACTCAACTCGCTCCGAAGACTCATAAACGACACTTCATATTCTTCCGAAGGCTCAACCAACACACAATGCTCCAAAACTAGTCAATGGTCATATAAATCCATTAATATAAGCTCAATTGAACTTTACAGCCAATTTGTAACAATTCCTGACCCCGAACGAAAAGTTAAAGCAAATGCCCTCGGGCCCACGTGCCCGAAATCAGAAATTTTTCGAAGATACAAATTACCCATAGCCTCACGAACTCAAATATTTAATTTTCTCTAAATTCTATATCCAAAATCGTGGTCAAATTTCAAGAATATGAATTTTCTAGGTTTTCCCTAAAACCCTAAGTTTCTACAAATTTTCATATCTAAATCCATATATAAACCTTGTATATACTCAAAACAAGTAGAAATCACTTACCTCATGCTTGGTGATGTAAATGGCACTCCAAAGTTGCTCCAACACCGGCTCCCATAGAAGAAATGAAGTGAAAATCAGCCAAACTTTGATTTTTAAAGAAATCTCTCTGTCTCCAGCAATTTTCGCTTCCGCGGTCCTGCTTCTGCGGAAGACAGCTTCCAACACTTTCTCGATACGGAAATGAGTATAACTCCCTCATACGATCTCCGAATTCGACGATTCTTTTTGCTATAGCTCCGAAATTATGATACATCTAATGGTTCAATAAAAACTTAATTTGGAGCTCATTTGCTTAATATAGTACATTAGTACCCCTTTTATGTCCAAATAAACGGCATTAAGCATCAAACAAGACCACGATGCAACCCGAAACACACACGAGGCCCCCGGGACCCTGACCAATCTTACCATCCTGTCCCAACATACATTACGGACTTGCTTGAGACCTCCAATCACATATAACAATGCTAAAACTAAGAATCAACCTCAAATCCAATCTTTACGAACTTTAAAACTTTCAACTTCTACTTCCGATGCTTAAACCTATAAAATCACATCCGAATGACCTCAAATTTTGCACACAAGTCGTATTTCAAATTACGGACCTACTTCAACCTTCGGAATCAGATTCCGGCCCCGATATCAAAAAGTCCACTTCCGATCAAATTTCTTAAAAACCTTCAAATTTCTATCTTTAGCCAAATGGCTTCAATATAACCCACGAACCTCGGATTCACTTCCGATCGCGCTCCCAACTCCAAAATCACCGTACGGAGCTACTCCCAGTCTCGGAATTCCAAACGGACATTGTTAACGCTGAAATGCACTTCAAGCCAAACTTAAAAAATTTCTTCCAAAATGCTAACTTCCACAATAAGCGCCAAAATTCTCCCGGGTTATCCATAACCTGAACCAGGCATACACCCAAGTCTGATATCATCATACAAATCTGCTGGAACCTTCTGATACCAATTCCGAGGTTGTTTACTCAAAAATCCAATCCTAGTTCTTTCTTTCAACTTTAAGCTTCTGAAATGAGAATTTTCATTTAAATTTAACTCCAATTTTTCTGAATTCCAATTCCGACCATGTGAACAAGTCACAATACCAGAAATGAAGCTACTCATGGCCTCAGATTACTGAACGACGCGCTAGGACTCAAAACGACCGGTCGATTCATTACACATATAATTCAAATATCTCAGATATTTAACATGGTTAATGTCAAATATCAAAATGGAGTAAAATTATTTCGCTAGTTAAAGAATTTTTTATATTTTAAATAAGGTCAATGATGGAAACTCAGCATATCAATTCTTGGACTCTACTCATTCACTTACTCCTTAAGATGGGTTTTAACTTTTAAGAAACGTCCCTTCTTTCTTATCCCCATCAATCGTTGGGTCCAAGTCTACAGCTTTAGTATGGTTTCCTTTTTTTTTAATACGAAAATAAAAGTATATTTGTATGGGCAATAACATCTACGACAACACGAATTTGCCGAGTTCATGATATTACAATTGGAATTGCTGTTTGTTTGACCGTTGGACCGTAATAGTGATGGCAAATTAAAAAATAGTTATTCATTCTTATTATTTAGTAAAATAGGTTAGACAATAAATATTTTAAAAATGTATCGAATATAGATAAAAGTCATATTATGCACTTAAAAATTAAATAACCAATGAATAATCAATTGGTTTAACTTTTATATTTGCAAAGACTCAATTTGGGTTCCTCAAATTTGAGAGAATATGATTTCTCCCGAAAGTGATCATATTCAAGAAGATATGGATAATATGAATATTCATATTATTCGTCGATTAACCTATTTTCTATTCGTATTAAATATGAAACGGGTCGAATATTGATAATAGGTGAATTGAACTATAATTAGGCCTAAAAGAACCACTTTCTTATGTAGTTTTTATGATAAAAGTGATAGCAAAATGCTCTGATTAGCGCTTTTCATGATTTGCAGGTTACATACGATGAAAGAAAGCTATGCGGTACTTTTAGGATCAATTATTTAGAAAAAGAGGTCAATCGTACAATATCCGCCAAGTGCACCTTGCGAAGGCAGCTCAAACTAGAACAGAAGATGGACTGCCGTGGTCCCGGCATAACCACGGTCAGACCGCGGCAGAAGGCATTTGCAGATTCTGAGAGGGTGTTTGGCCGCGATTCTGGCGTGGCCGCGGTAGGACCGCGGTAGGCCGCGTAAAATTGAAGGACAGAAGTGCAAAACACGAAATTTTCAGCCCAAAACCTTATTTTAAAAAATAAAACTCGCCCAAGGGAGGCACGTAATATTTTAGGGAGTGCTTTGGCAAGAAAAACAAGTGTGAGAGATCACCCAAAATATCATATCTTCTTCTTCTTCTTCTTCTTCTTCTTCTTCTTCTTCTTCTTTTCTTCTTCTTGCAATTATGACTATGAATATCATTATAGTTTATTTAGCCAATGTTATGAGTAACTAAATCTTTTGTCTAGGTTTGAAGGAACCTATTGAAGGGTGAACTTCTTGTTTATGTGAATATAGTTTTCCACTTTTAATTTCTATTTGTTCAACTACGTGTTTGTTGTAGTTAATTGACATGATACTCAATTAGTTGTGCCTATTTAGTATGCATAACTCGGGAGATAGTGCATATTTAGGTAATTGTTGAAAACCACCACTCCCAAAGTATAAGATGGATCTATAACTGCGGGTATAAATGCGGAATTAGGGATAACGAAGCCTTGGGTGCAATCTAAAGTGAACTGTGACAAACAAAGCTAGCTAGTATAACTCAGGATAGTGCGTCTAGTAAATTATCGTGATTACTCGGGAGAGATTTACGGTAAGAAGAGTGTTCATGATTGATAAAGATGTGTTGGTGAATTTATATGAAACATAAACAGAAGAAATTCCATCAATAGGAAAAATCATTACCTTAGCACTTTTTTATTATTGTTTACAACTTCAGCATCTTTAGTTTACAGTTGTTTATTATTTTCAATCTTAGTTATTAAATACACCTTCAACTGTTATTCACAACATTTGGGAAAGTTGATTCTAAAGATTTTAGTATGTCTAACGAAAGTAATTGATAGGTTAATTCTCTGTGAATTCGATTTTGGGCATAATACTCAGGTTATATTTACAACGTCCGCATTGTCCTTTTATAAGGCATAGTTGGGCGTGATCAAATTTTGGCGCCGCTACCAGGGAGTTAATGGAATTATCAATTACAATTGAAAGAAATACAAAAAAATTTAGTGAAGTCAGTTTTCTCTATACCCAAGTTTACATTGAAATCTTAACGGTTGTTGAATTGGTCACAGGTGCATGCCTAGAAACTCATCGAGGTCTGGTAAAATATATGAAACATTATAAGATCCCGAGAAAGTTTTCAAGGCCTTGAATCAGGCCAACCGGAAGAACAACCAGCAACCACACATCGAGAAATTTGAAACAGACATGGGAGATCTCGAGGAACAACCAGCTATACCAATAGTGCCAGAAGCCGCTCTCTACGACTGGGCACAACCTACAGTTGAGAATTTATCCACAGCAATTTTAGTCCCACAAATACAAGTTGAGTCATTCTAGATCATGAATAACATGCTGCACTTGTTGCAAAATAAGGGACTCTTTTCTGGGACACAAGTCGAAGATCCTCAGCAGTACTTGAAGAATTTCCTATCTATCTGCAACACCACAGGCAGCCCAACGTAACTCCGGAAGAAATTAAGCTGTTATTATTTCCATTCTTAGTGACAGGAGCTACCCAGATCTGGCTAAACTCGCTCCCCATAAACTCTATATCAACTTGGGATGAGTTAGTCAAGATATTCCATAACAAGTTCCACCCACCCAACAAAATTGCTCAACAAATTGACGAAATTAGGAGCTTCAAACAGAAACCAATGGAGGCACTGCATGAGATATGGGGGCGGTTTAAAGGAATGTTGGTTATATGTCCACACCATGGTATTCCTGATCAGATAATGGGATAACGGTTTTACATGGGATTGTTAGATAGCATGAAGAACATTGTGGATGCCTCAGTTGGTGGGGCATTCTTAAGCAAAACATGGAGAGAAGGTCAAAGTTTGCTTTACAAGATGGCACAGAATTCGGAATGGACAACCAGGAATGCACCTATCACTCCAGTGGTGCACTCAATGCCTCTTGATCCATCAATTTCCATGGCAGAAAATATGACGACCTTATTGACACAAATTAGTATACTCACCAAAAAGGTGGAGGAATCAGGGCAGAAGCAGCAAGTGCATATTGTAGATACTACCAATGGGGGCTTGTGCACATCTTGCATTAGTCAACCAATTGGTAACCCTTGGAATGTGGAACATGATCATCTCATCATCACCCTGAAGATATGAACTATGTGTCGAACTATAGAGGCTAGAGACAGGGTAGTTAGAATTGGGGTCAACAGAATCAGTATCAATACAGACCACCTCAGCCACAGTTTAACACTGGGAACATGGGAGGTATAAGAACTCCCAACAATATGGCACCTTAACCAAGGCCGCAGCGATATAATAACCATAATCAGCATCAAGGGTATCACCCTCCTCAGCAGCACCATGGTGGAAGGCAGGAAGATGGGTTTGCAAGACTTGAAGCAATGATGCAATAGGTTATTGGGTCCAATGCAAAACTCAATGAGAGAGTAGATGCATATGATGCAGCAATCAAAAATATTGAAATGCAAGTGGGCCAAATTTGGATGTCTCTGAACAATCATCATGAGGGAAATTACGTGCAGACACCCAGATAAATCTAAAAGACAGGGTCCTAAGTAGATGATGGCGGTGAGTCTACGTAATGGCAGAGATCTAGATGTAGAGCAAGAGAGGGCTCGAGAAACTAGACAAGCTGAGATACTCATACCATCTCCCATTGAGTTGTATGAGTTAACAAAACTAACAGAGGTGATAGTCTGTCCTGCTTAGGAAGAAAAGAGCGTTCAGGAGGGGACCAAGAAAGTAACTGAGCCAGCTCAGGAGCCAATAGTTGAGATAGTAGCTGATAAAGATCAGTCCCAAGTGATTGGGAAGAAGAGACGTCCTGCACCCTTTCCGCAGAGGCTATCCAAGCACCAAAAGGAGGAGCAATACAATAAGTTCTTTTAAATTCTTAAACAAATCCAAGTAAATATACCGTTGATTGAAGCTTTAAAATAGATGCATGAGTATGCAAAAATGATGAAGGACTTGATGTCCCGAAAGTTGGATTTTTAATACTTGGCCGCAGTTACTCTTACTCAAACTTGTAATGCAGTGGTGACTAGACCAATTGCGAAAAAGCTGTCTGACCCAGGGAGCTTTATAATTCCATGCACTATTGGTAACTTTGTCTTTGCTAAGGCACTTTGTGATTTAGGGGCTAATATCAATCTTACTCCCCTGGCACTTTATAAGAGGCTGGGCATTGGGAGAGCTAGACCCACCTCGATGTTGTTGTAACTGGTTGACAAGACGTTGAAATGACCATCTAGGATCTTAGATGATGTGCTGATTTAGGTAGGGAAATTTGTGTTCCCTGCAGACTTTGTGATCCTGGATTGAAAAGTATATGAAGAGATTCCTATAATTTTAGGAAGACCATTCTTAGCAACGGGGAGAGCTCTAATTGATTGTGAGACTGGGGAGCTTAAGATGAGATTTAACGATGAAGAAATAACATTTAGTGTGCAGAAATCTATGAGGCGACCAAGTGACACGCATTAATCTCTTATTGATGTCGTGGATGTAATTGTAGAAACTGATGATGAGGTGCTGACTATTGAGGACCCATTCTCTGCATGTTTAATGAATTTAGATGATATGAATGGAGAGGAACTGGCGAAATATATGTTGGCGTTAGAAAGTAGAAGGTTCTAGGATAGAAATCTAGAATTTGAACCCTTGCATTTGGAAAAGAGAGAAACTCCTCCATCTAAGCCATCCATCGAAGAACCACCAATGCTGGAGTTAAAGCCGTTGCACGCCCACCTCAGGTATAAATTTCTAGGACCTGACTCCACATTACCTTATTATCTCATCTAGTTTGCTAGATGTTCATGCTCAATAACTCTTGCAGGTACTAAAGGAGTGCAAAACTGCCATTGGGTGGACCATGGCAGACATCAAGGGGATCAGCTCGCCTACTGTATGCCCAAAATTCTACTGAAAGAGGTAATGAAGTGGTTAGATGAAGGGATTATTTTCCCAATCTCTCACAACAGCTGGGTGAGTCTAGTTCAACATGTTCCTAAAAAGGGTGGCATGACGGTTGTGAAGAATGATAACAATGAATTAATCTCTACAAGAACCGTCACAGGCTGAAGAATTTGCATGGACTATCGGAAGATAAATCTAGCCACCTAGAAAGACCGCTTCCCACTTCCCTTCATTGATCAGATGTTGGACAGATTGGTAGGGAGGTCACACTTCTGTTTTCTATATGGGTACTCAGGATACAATCAGATCTCCATTGCACCGGAAGACCGAGAGAAGACCTCTTTCACCTGGCCGTATGGCATTTATGCCTTTAGAAGGATGACCTTTTGCCTATGCAATACACCCGTCACATTCTAACGGTGCATGATGGCCGTATTCACTGACATGGTAGAATACATAATGGAGGTGTTCTGGGATGACTTCCCGGTGGTGGGAAATTCATTTGATGAGTGCCTGATAAATCTGACGCGTGTGCTGAAACAGTGTATCGAGACTATCTTGGTTCTGAACTGGGAGAAATGCCATTTCATGGTAGAAGAAGGCATAGTATTGGGGCACCGGGTTCCAAGCAAAGGAGTTGGGGCGGATCGTGCTAAAGTGGATGTAATAGCAAATTCACCTCCCCCAACTTCAGTCAAAACAATTAGAAGCTTCCTTGGGCATGCCAGTTTCTACCGTAGATTCATCAAAAACTTCTCCAATATTGCCAACCCTCTCTGTAAGTTGTTAGAAAAAGATCACCCGTTCTTGTTTTCTGATGATTGCAGGGTAGCATTCGAGGAGCTGAAAAATAGACTAGTCACATCACCTATCATTGTTGCCCCCAACTGGGAGCAACCATTTAAACTCATGTGTAATCCTAGTGACTACGCTGTGGGGGCAGTGCTGGGACAACGGAAAGACAAGCTGATGTACCGAATCTACTATGCTAGTAGAACAGTAGGTGGAGCCTAGTTGAACTACACTATGATTGAGAAAGAAATGTTGGCTGTGGTGGTTGCTCTTGACAAGTTCGGATCCTACCTGATTGGGTCTAAGGTAATTGTATATGCTGACCATGCAGCTCTCAGGTACCTAATCGAAAAGAAGGAGTCTAAGCCACGCCTAATTTATTGTGTGTTGCTAGCAAGAATTGGACCTTGGAATTCGTGACCGTACGAGCACAGAGAATCAAGTGACTGATCATCTATCACGACTTGAAGGAGCTAAAAATGCGATTGAGGTTGAGGAAATTCAGGAAAGTTTTCCAGACGAGCAGCTGCTCGCCACCACTCTTCAGGAAGCGCCATGGTATGTAGACTTTGCTAATTACTTGGCCTGTGGTATAGTTCCTCACGGCCCTTCATCGGTCCAAAGGAAAAAATTTTATCGTGAAAGCCACATGTATTACTAGGATGAGCCTTACCGGTTTAAAATATGCATTGATAATATGATGTGGAGATGTGTCCCCGAGATAGAACAATCTTCTATTTTGCAGGCTTGTCACGCATCGGCGTATGGAGGACATTTTGGAGGGGTCGGGATAGCTTCTAATGTGCTAGAGGCTGGATTCTTTTGGCCAATAATGTTTAAAGACGTGCACCTATGGGTGAAGGGATGCAATGAATGTCAGCGCACCGGGAGAATTTCCCATCGCCATGAGATGCCTATGAACACAATTCAAGAGGTGGGAGTGTTTGATGTCTGGGGGATCGACTTCATGGGTCCCTTCGTCAGCTCCTATGGCAATAAGTACATTCTTGTTGCTGTGGATTATGTGTCCAAATGGGTAGAAGTACGATATTGCCCATCAATGATGCAAAAGTGGTGGTGGGATTTTTGAAGAAGATCATATTCACCCGCTTCAGGACACCAAGAGCGATTATCAGTGACGGAAGCACTCACTTCTATAATAGAGCCTTTGAAAAGCTGCTTGCTAAGTATGGGTGTGTGCCACAAGGTGGCTACTCCTTACCACCCGCAGACTAGTGGGCAGGTTGAAGTGTCTAACACAGAAATCAAGAGCGTGTTAACCAAAACTATTAATGCCACAAGAACTGATTGGGCGAGGAAGCTAGACGATGCACTATGGGCTTACAGAACTGCTTTGAAAACATCAATTACTATGTCACCATACAAGTTGGTGTTTGGAAAGGCCTTTCACTTGCTAGTGGAACTTGAACATAAAGCATGGTGGGCGTTGAAACAGCCAAACTTAGATATGGAAGCTGCAGGCATAACAAGAATCACTGAATTGCATGAGCTCAACGAGTTCAGATACAAGGAGAGAACAGAGTTGTACAAGGAGAGAATGAAGAGGCTGCACAACTAGAACGTTGTTGAGCAGAGTTTCAAAATTGAGGACACGGTATTACTCTACAACTCAAGACTATGATTGTTCCCAGGTAAACTTAAGTCATGATGGTCTTGACCGTTTCGAGAAGGTCTCGCTTCAGGAACTATCAAGATTTCCACAGAGAAAGACTCTCGTACATTTAGAGTCAATGGGAAGAGATTGAAACTATATGTGGGCATGAGAGAACCAATGGAAGTGTTTGAGCTACACCTGACTGAACCACAGAGGTCGAGCAAGCCTTAAATGAGCTTATCTGCGTCGTGCCGTGACATTAAATCAGGCACTGCATGGGTGGCAACCCACAAAATTATTGTATGTGTAATGCATAACTTGTAAAAATAAGAAGAATTAGAAACACACCCATATGGTGCTCCTAGCATAACCGCGGCAGGACCGCGGTCAGATACCCCTTCTGAAAGCAGACTACAGCGGTATCAGTGTAACCGCGACCGGATATCGGTAAGAGACCCTCTGTGAAAGTGGTCTACCGCGGTGCTAGCATAACCGCAGTAGGATCGTGGTAAGGGACCCTCTCGGAAAGGGGTCTACCGCGGTCCTAGCATAACCGCAGTGGGACCGCGACTGACCAGGTCAGCCCAGGTACGCGCATAATTTTTCAAGTTTTTTTATTTTTTTTACCCCATTTTTAATTAACCTAAAAATCCACCTACCCCCAAACCCTTCCATTCCCATCAGACCCAAGGCAACCCCCCCCAACCCTCTCCTCTCATATCTCTTTCAAACACCCCTTCTCCTTCAAGACCTCCATTATTGACTTCTCCACCTCTCCCTCTCCACTACCCACCCCTTCCATTCTTCATTAAGGAAAGTGGGGGTAGCTTATGAAACAAGTGTGGAAGAATGACTGGCCTGAATATGGGAATCGAAATAAAGGAACGAATGTATTAACAGTTCTTAGGGAGGTTAGTCAGTATATCTAAATATATCCTACCCGTCCCTTAGCCTACATTACAACCAAATAAAGACCTCTTGATCTTAAACTAAAACAACTCGATTAGTAGAGTATTACACTACAGGCAAGCTTATGGTGTATCTGTGTGGCATATGAATGTTCTTTGTTGAGAGTGAGTGAATTCTTTCGATCTATAGTTCCTTGTGCTTGATTTTATATGTGTGGAACTTCTTTCAAAAAATGTGAGGGCATGTGGCTTGAGAAGAAAAAGCAAGTTTTCACCTTTGTTTAGAGTAACTAGAGTAAGCACGAGTGTGGCATGTCATTAGAGTTCTCATCTGAGGTGTGGCTATTGCATTGCTTATGTTATTCGTTCATAATGGGGGTTGTGACATAAAACCGGGTAATGCATCGAATGGTTAGGCCTAGAAGTGTGTTTCAACTTGCTCGAGGACGAGCAAAGATTTAAGTGTGGGGTGTTGATAATAAGTGAAAATAACTATAATTAGGCCCTAAACAACCGCTTTCTTGTGTAGTTTTTATGATAAAAGTGATAACAAAATGCCATGATTAGCATTTTTCATGATTTGCAGGTTATGTACGATGAAAGAAAGCTATGGAGTAATTTTGGGATCAATTATATAGAAAACACGGACAATCGTACAATATCCGCGAAGTGCACCATGCGAAGGCAACTCAAACTAGGATTGAACATGGACTGCCCAGTCCTGGCATAACTGTAGTAGAAGGTAGTTGCAGATTTTGAAAGGGTGTTTGGCCGCGGTTCTGGCGTGGCCTTGGTAGCTCTACATCAGCCGGTGTAAAGTTGAGGGACTGAAGTACAGAACACGAGATTTTTAGCCCAAAGGAGGCATGTAATAATTTAGAGAGTACTTTGGCAAGAAAAAACAAGTGTGAGAGAGCACCCAAAACATCATATCATCATCTTCTTCTTCTTCTTCTTTATTTTTCTTGTAATTATGAGTAGCCAAAAAGGCTTTAGGCACAGCTTGAGGTTCGACCCCGAGGGTTCCCTATGCTTAATTTCGAGGCAGCATAAATCGATGGCTATCACGGACAAGTGGGAAATTCCCAAGGCACGTGGTCAAAGCTGACAACGCATGCCAAAATAGTATTAGTCCATACCAGACCATTAAGTAGTTATACCAGCTACGTTTCTTTATAATAATTATACATCTACCATGTTTGGATTCCCCCTCTTATATAAAGGGGTCCCTTGTTATTTCTTGCACATATGATATTCAATACAAGAACAAGAACATTCTCTAGTCTCTAACTTAAACATTCTCCATTGTCTTTCCTTTGATTTATCGATTACATTTATTGTGTTTCATTGATTGTTCTTAAGTTATTACTCATCGTTGATTATAAAGGTCCATCATCAAGGCCCCTAGGACTGTTAGTCCTTCATGGATCATCCGCAGTCAAGCTTATTAGCTCAATCTCAAGATCTGTCTTAGCCAGTCCGAGACCCCGATTTGCAGCAGTTCGGTTTGGATAACAACACTGCCTCTCACTCTTACTTTACTTTACTAGCTCACACTTAACATCTATCGCTTAACGACCAGTATTAAAATAAATCACGTATTTTTAGAACTACAAAATCAAATCTAATTGTAATTACCATTTTCAAGGTAAATAGTTTACCACCCACCGTGGGGCTAAAATTAATAGTGATCGTTTTGGTACCGTTTTATTGAAAACACAAGTTATTATTCACATTTTTCTTGTCTAAGAATCTTTTATTTCAGGTCAATATGTCTAACTTAGTGAATGCACCTTAAAACTACGGTCCTGAGGACCATAGAGAAATTGGTGTAGCTGTTTCAGGCGTCGGTGCACCACTGCGAATCCCTGAGGATGCATCAGAGCCAATCCATGTGGGTGTGGGCTCACGTAATGACCAACACATTGGTATAAGCTCCCATACTAACAAGAGTATACGTAACAAAACCAACATGAAGCTTGGAAAATCCAAACCGGAGGAAAGATAAGCAGACGGGAGGATGGAATGGAAAAACGTTAGCACATTGTTCATATGTTCATTTGGGGAGCGACGTTCCTCAAGGACCCGTGATCAAGTGTACAAAAGTTTCTGCTACAACAGAAGGACAAATTCGAGGCCACATGCCCGAGGACATCCTTGCATTCAGTGAAGAGGACTTCGAGACCTTGTCTCATCCACATAACGACACTGGTAATTTCATTTTTCTTGAGTAACATTCAAATTAAAAGTTTCACATCTACCTCCCGAGTCCTCATCTAGCTCGTCCAACGTAATCAGGTCGAAGATGGTAGAACGACTCGGACTGCTCGAGTCATATCTACCTCCCGAGTCCTCAACCACTTCAACATGGCCGGTAAAGCAACGAAGGAAGAGATCACCCTACCGGTCAACATGTCTGATATAGTTCGAAATACCAAATTTCATGTTATCAAACGTGACATGATGGCCATGTATACACAATATGGGGGAAATACCATCAACTCTTCATTTGATGATGAAGCTTACAATTAAATATGGTATAAAAATGTGTATGGAGAAAAACATACGGCGAAGGAGATGTTCGCGATTCATAGGGAGACACCAACTTCTATACCCTCCACTTCGGAGGAGTCAGAGGACAAACAGGCCCCTGAGGACGATGAAGAAGACTTCTTCACTCCTCGAACCTCCATTTCTCCTGAAGAATCGGATGCAACAAAGTAAATAATTGATGAAATAGAGCAAGCTGTTTTGATCGAGGAAATGGGATTAACCCCTAAACTGAGGAAAAAACTCATTCAATTTCTTATTAATAACATCGATTGATTTTCTTGGTCCCATTTAGACATGACGAGGCTCCCGCAGGAAATAACCACCCATCGACTAAGAGTTGACCCCAAGTTCAAACCTGTAAAGCATAAAATTAGAACTCAGTCCGAGGTAAAACACGCGTTCATCAAGGACGAGGTAACCAAAATCCTCAAAATAGGGTCTATTAGGAAGGTAAAATATCCGAATGGTTGGCGATATGGTAAGAGTGAATTCAAGACCTGCGTCTTCCGTAAAGAGCCTCATCATCAATATTATCTGCCAAAATGACAGGTGAATCAGCGTCAAGGTAACCTGGTACTTTCGATAAAAGTTGAGCACAACCCTATCAATGCGGCCTAGTGAAAAGGGGTACATGTTCACGTTCATAAATCCCTCGACATGGTCCATGATGCCCTCCTCCTGGGAAGGTTCCCTCAATGCTACCTTTCTACCCATCTATAGTCATTCCTCGCCATTTCAATGTGCTATTCACCTATGAATGAAATAAACTTCGAGGCATTAAATCGATAACCTCGAGAGTTGGGAGTCTTTTCTGATGAGAGGTTCCCTCCAGAAACAAAGTGCCCAGAGGTGGAGCTCCATTCTCCTTGCCAAGCGAACTCTGATGTAGCATCCATTGCTATGATAAAATGAAGAAAGTAGAAATAAAGACTTGGGCGAAATCTTTGAGTTAAAGGAAAATTGGCACAAGAAAGGAGAACTCTATGAAAGAGGATTACTACTCAGAATAGCTGAATCTCCAATATATGGGAAAAGCGGCGACCACCTGCCCTCCTCAAAGGGCGATTAAAAATATTGCCTAAAGCTTTCATCTCTTTGGAAAGATACTCCGGCGGAATTACCTCGGTCACTTCATAACCGTATCATACACTCGACACCGCCATATGACATTTCGGGGTTAAAGAACCTGCATCAACCAAGTCCCGAGATGGTACCCAATCTTGAGGACCTTCATCAAAAAGCAAATAGGATACAGGAATCCATTAGCTTCATTGCAAGTCCCGAGATGGTACCCAATCTCATGGACCTCCAGCAAAAAGAAGATAGGCTCCATAAAGCCATTGGCCTCATCACGAGTCCCGAGATGGTACCCGATCTCAAGGAACTCCACCAAAAAGAAGATAGGCTCCGGGAAGCTATCGGCATCACTGAAAGTCCCAAGATGGTACCCAATCTCGAGGGCTTCTCACAAGGAGAAAACAAATACGATAGCTCTACTTGTATGGGCTTGGCCTCAAGGTACCATCTAAACTCGGGTAAACCTTTGTCCGAGATCTATCCGCAATGCCTTAAGACTATCTACTCTGAGTTCAAAACAAGTCTCCACATAGCCCAAGCTTGGGCAAAACCCCACTCGGGTACATCTCCCGTGAGCCTAAATACTACCTTTATTCTTGGACATCTGAGAAAATGCCCCCGTCAAAGGCTATCGCGGGATCTAATAGGCTAAGTCTCGTACCAAAATTTTGAAACCCTACCCCCATTCAACTCAAAGTCAGGGATCCCGATGACCCATTTATCAACCAATTTGCGCTCAGTCTAAGGTATGGAAAAGGGTTTTACGAGGAATCGAGCTAATCAATGAAGAGCTAGAGGAAATGCTCGCACCCGGGCTAAATACTCGCACAAATTGGTGAAGTCATGCATTCAAATTCTCCACAAACATAGATAAAAAAGAAATATACATTCAGAGGTAAATTGAAGAAAAATATTTGTATTCAAAAGCACATGATTACAAAAGCCCACGAATAGTTCTTATATATGATTACAAAAGCCCACGAGGGGTCCTTACAAAAAAGCAAAGAAGCAAAAAGGTACATATATAAGAAAACCCAAGAGCCTAATTTATTCTCAGGGGGTACATCCTCGGTGGTAGTATCTTTGATCACCACCTCCTTGGGGGTCTCATGTCATTCCTCTCGAATGATATCTACGAGGGTGAAGGTGAAGAATAAGAATGTGATGGAGAAGAGGAAAGTGATACAGAAGAAGCAGAAAGGGATGAAAAAGTGGTTAGGTGAAACTTTTGGGTAGTATGGATTTCGCCAGCACTACAATTGTGAAGCCACTTCTTGAGACGTCAGATCAGAGCGGGATGCAACAGTTAGTAGCTAGTACCACCTCACTCCACAGAAAGCAAAAAGAGTGAGGCACCGCATCGGGTAGATGGGAAAGGTGAGCAGCGGTGTACAGTCTGAATTGAGTAGCGGTGTAGAGTCCAGACATTTTCCTGAGTCAAAAAAAATTGGCCCCCCTATCTCCTCGTCTCGAGCCAACGAAGATATTAGTAACAACAACAACAACAACAACAAGAAGTTGGTGTAATCTTGCTCGGTACGGAAGAGCCTCGGAAAAAGGCCATGGCGTAACTGATGAGAACGTCGTTGTGCAACTTCGAGGCCACGGTCCTCAGACATGGGAAATGATAATGGACGAGGATGGAGAGAAGAAAGGGGTGAAAGGCTGATTGAAGAGCATTTAAATGAAGAATTGATTCCAGAAGGCTCCCATTTATAGAAAGAGTGGAAGCGTAACCAACGACGTCAGCAATGTCTTTGAAAGGCCTACCTGTAGATGTAATTAATGCATTTTCTGGAAAGATGAAATGATGGGATGTCTTTCTTATCATGAAGCCTTGCATCATCAGTATGACATCATCACGGGAAATTTAAAAAGATGGTTGTCAAAGTCGTTTCTTATCGCTCTACTCTAAGATACGCGGGGACTATCTGCATATTGTAAAATTGGAGGGTCCAATTTTCCATCGTTACGACTCCTTGTAGGCACGTCTCAAAGGCTTGAAACCACGGTTGAGTTTTATTCCTCAGGGGTCATTGATGATCAACCTCGGAGTTGCATGGACCGATAATACGGAGAGAAAGTGGGGAGCTCCCAAGGCATGTAGCTAGAGCCGACAAAAACTGTCAAGCAAGTCTAAGCCCTCATCATGGCATTAACTAGCTACCCCATCTCTATATCTTTGTAATTAATGTATTTGTACTATGTTGGGATTTCCCCTCATATATAAAGAGGATTCATTACAAGAACATTGTCTCTCCTCTCTAACATATTCTCTTGATATTATTGCTTCCATTTATTGCCTATATTTATTGTGTTTCTTTTATTGTTCTTCATTTATTGAATATTATGATCCGTAAAGATGCATCATTAATTTTATTAATACTGTTAATCACCCATCAATTGCCCTCGATAGTTCCCAGCCGAGCTTCAGACTCGACCGCGAGGCCCTCGAATAGGCAAGCTTGAGGCCCCGATTATTAATCATTCGATTTGGTTATCACTTTTCTCTCAAGATATTATTTCATTTCTAATTCTTTCACATAGCATAAAATGCTTAACAACTAGTATAAAAATAGATCACGTGTTTTTAGAACCATTCAATCAAATTTAATAATTATTACCATTTTCACGGTAAACAGATGTTGTTTTGAGGCTTATTCTACTTTATTATTTATATTATGACTTTGTTAGTGACTTAGTAATTTGCTTTTCAGATTATTATTGAGTGTTGACTTGTCTAGCAAGCAGGTTGGAGTCATCATGATATTTGACAGGATTTTGGTCGTGACAAGTTAGTATCAGGGCTCTAGGTTCTACGGGTTTCACAAGTCACAAACATGCTAGTAATGTCTTGTACATCGATACAGAGATGTTAGTATCTATTTGTGATGGACTATAGGGCTTTGGGAACTTTCACTTTCTTGATTCCTTATCATGTGTTGATTATTGTCTAAGTTTAAATCCTTCTTTTATACTCTCTCACAGATGATGAGAATGTGCGCATCAGTAGCAACAACAGGTGAGGAGGGGGAGGAGGAGGTAGTATCACTTATCAGATCCAGAAGGGGTAGGATCTAGCACAAGGCAAAGGCTCTCAGTAGGGTTTGTACTGATGTACCAAGAACCCATCGGAGCCCATGGGTGCACATGTGTAGTTCTAGCGGACCCATCAGTAGATAAAGTGGAGGATAAAATTGTTGATGATCATGTTGAGTCTCCAGTACCTACTCAACATTGAGGATTTCTTTTTTGCTACACCAGTATTTCATGAGGCTATGACCAAGATTGTTAGTTTTATTGAAGCATTAACTCAGGCTGGAGTAGTTCTGGTGGCCCCTAACCATAACTCAAGTTGGAGGGGGAGATTAGATCCTTACCACTCATACTCCAAGGTAGGTAGAAATGACATTTTAGATGCTAGAAGTATTTCCACCTGGCAGTGAGCAACCTATTGTAGCAGCTACACCCATGGTTATACCTGTCATATCTGCCGAGGAGTAGAATGGGATGGATAGGTTTCATAGGCTACATCCTCCCACTTTGATGGTAGTGCTTCAGAGGATGCACATGATTTTCTAGACAGATGCCATCAAAATCTTTGCAACTCAGGTTTGGTAGAGTCCAATAGGGTGTATTTCATCACATTTCAGCTGAGAGTGGCTGCCTGGAGACGATAGCAGACCTATGAGCTAAACAGAACAGTAGGTTTATCTCATCTTTCTTGGATTCAGTTCTCGCACTTGTTTCATGAGCGGTACTAATGAGATTAATATTGCTTGATATTTTGGACCCTTTTGTCTTTAATCGAGTCAAGTTGATAAGGACTTTTCTTGAATTATGGTCTAATATGGTACCTTTTGGTGGAGGTATAGATGAGATGATCAATGGACAAAAAATGAAGAAAATGGAAGAAAAAAGAGCTGAAGAAGGGACGAAAGAGTTGTGCGGCCGCGCACATGAAGGCTAGAACGTGCACATGAGCATGCACAGAATGCAGGTGGCCTAGAGGAATGCGCGCCCACATGTGCGCCCAAGCACCTAGGTGCGCAGCGGTGCACGTCTACCCACAGGAAACGTAAGTCAGGCCTATTTTTGTAATTTTTTGGAATTCTCCTTGACCTATGTTTATCCTAAAATCCGAGTAATAATTAAACATATATTGTGATTTTAAGGATATGTGATTTAATCTAATACCAATTGATAAATAAGGAATTAAATATAAAAATAAAAAAATAAAATAAGTCAAACCAGTGGGCAAGCCAAATCTCGACCTCGAGCTATGACAATCTTGAGGTGGGATAGTGGGAATAGATAAGTACAAAGCAACTCTTATGAGCAGTCAATAAAAAATAGCTGGAGAATAAAGTGCATGTATTTTCTTATCAGTCAAAATGCGTCCAAATGAATGAGCTCCCTTTTATACAATAGGGGAGTCATAAATAAGGTACACTTCTAAATACTGTAGGAAATCATATTTGACAGCCGCCTAACCACCAATGATCAATCCATTCCACAATTTATGTCATGATCTTCGGGACTTTGCGGGTATATCTCGCTCTTTCTATTACTGAATCATTACAGTATTATCTTGAGGTATGCCATATTTCGCCCTCGGTAAATGATTTTGACCTTGACCTCGATATTATAAAGGAGCCTCAACCCTGAGCTCGGCATCCTGGCCTATCGATGTGGCATCACTTTTTCCATAGGAGAATGAAATCGGGTATCCCTGATTTCTGCCGCATACAAATAGTTCCATTGTTCTTTAGAACTTTAGAATATTTTGAAATTTCACGAAGTACATCAACCAATGTAATGTTTAAATAACCTGGGTCAACATAAATAGAAATTTGTAAAACATACGATCATTATTCTTCTTCTACAACCTTTGGGGGAAAGGCGGTGGTGGCCTTGCGGCACCCACTGGCTCTGAACTTGTATTATCTTTCTTTAACTCATGTATTTCTTTGGGATTCAACTCCCTCTCAGGTACATGCCTATAATTTATATTCTTTGACACTTCTTCTAATTCCCTTCCGTTTTTGAGTGTGACTGCATTAACTTGAGGATTCTTCTGTGTATCATTAGGAAGCGCACATGCATGCGTAGTATTTTAATTTGCCTCCAATTTCCCAACATGTCTCTCAAGATTTCTAGAATCGATCCTGAATTGATGATTGTCAAGAAATAACTTCTTCAACAAGTCATTTGAATCCTACTCTATTTGTTGGGGTGGCTTCTAAGGTTGTTTGTAATTTCCTTGGGTTCTATACTAATTCTGAGTCATCTGATTTCCACCCAGAAGAATTTAGGGTGATTCTTCCAATTTGGGTTGTATGTGTTCCCATATTGTGCCTGCTTATTTTGCGGACCTCTGCTTTGTTTCCTCGCATAATAGATGGATTCAAGATTTGCGGGACATATGTCAACCCGTGTGACCTTCACCTCATAACTTGAAGCAAAAAGACATCTGTTGTACATGTTGCATATGATGTGTGTCACGAATTAATTTCTCCCTCCGTGAACGGTCATGACGGCACCTAATCTCTACCACTATGTAAGCCTAACACATTGCAGAAATGAATCAAAAGCATGAAAATTAACTACTAACAATAACAATTATCTAATAAGCAATAAAATTCCACTCGGCATATACAATTATCACTTCAAAAATATACCTAACTCAAAATTCGGAAACTTGCAATTCACAGTCTACTAAGAAGTTTTAATTATTCTATACATCATCACTACGGAAAGAAAGATAAATGAACATAGGGTGACTCCGAGGATCTGCGGGCACGGGCAGATGTACCTTGAAGTCTAAAAAAAGCAGCATCGACTGCAACTAGTGATGATATTGGTACAATGAATCAGGATCTACTCACAAAAGATAAGTAGGAAAGGGCATGCGTACACCACAACGGTACCCAGTAAGTGCCAAGCCCAACCTCGGTCGAGTAGTGACGAGATTAGGTCAGGGCCCTAGTGGTAGAAATATAATGAAATAAGATAGAATGAAGTATCAAAATAAAAGTAAATAAAAAAATCTAACAGGAATATAATCAATGAAAGACAATAGCTCAGAACACGTAATAACAATAGAGAATCTCCCAGGATATCTTCTCGTAGTCCCAAACGTAGGGGGATCTCCCAGAATATCGTTCCGTAGTCCCAAAGTAAATATGCTGTACTAGGAGATCTCCCGGAATACCATTCCGTAGCACCAAAGTAAATATGCACTATAGCGAGGATCTCCCGGAATACCGTTCCGTAGTCCCAAAATAAATATGCAGCTCCACCAATATAAACATCAATCATTGCAACAAAACCTACATATTAGACTAAGGTTAAATCAAAGAAAGCAGGTAATTTCACAAAACATGTTGTGCAGAGTTCAAATAGGCCATTTAAATACGTAGGCGTGCTTTTCTAATCTAAACAGGATAGTATATATGCTAGTGTAGTTCAAACAAGGAAAAACATGTTATAAATTAGTGAAAACAAAGTTTTACAACAAATAGCCCGTGAACATACTTGTCACCGCACGTAGCTGGTCTGCTTGCAATGAGATACAATAGTGACCCTATGATTCCTCTATACATGGTCTAGTTTACATGGGAAATGGATTTATCTATGTGTAACGAGTAGCTATTGCAATGGGCGTGTTGATAACTTTTGAGGCTTCCATATCAAACCTTTTCAACATCTCTTTTATGTACTTTTGCTGACTTATCAATGTTCCCTTCTTAGATTGCTTCACTTGAAGTCCTAGGAAGAAATTCAGTTCTCCCATCATACTTATCTCAAATTCACTCCCCATGAGTTTAGCAAATTCTTTGCGTAGAGAGTCAGTTGTGGCTCTAAAGATGATATCATTGACATACACCTGAACAATGAGTAGGTTCCTCCCTCGTCTCTGTAGGTAAAAAGTGTAGTCAATCTTCCCTCTTGCAAAGCCATTTTCCAGAAGGAATTTTGACAGTCTTTCATACCAAGCCCTTGGAGCCTAATTTAACCCATACATGCCTTATCTAGTTTAAACACATGATTAGGATGTTCGTTACATTATAACGAGGAGGCTGCTTAACATAGATTTCTTCTTTTAGATAGCCATTTAAAAATGCACTTTTGGCATCCATTTGGAATAGAGTGAAGTCTATATGAGATGCAAATGCAATCATAACTCTAATGGCTTCCATTCGAGCTACATGACTGAATGTTTCATTGTTTACCATGAAAACGGGACCAACAATTAAATTTGTAAACGGGATTTTAAAAATGCTTGATCTATTCTCGAGCTAGGTTTTGGGCCGTCGATGATAAAAATGCTAAGTGTAAAGATATGATACATGCTAAGACATAGAAGTAAGTAAATTGAAGGGGCCTGTTCCCCGAGAACGGAGAAGATCGATGGAGGCCTGGGGGCCGAGGCTTGAGTTGAGATCGGGATATCGGAGGCAGTTGGGGAAGTGATGACAAGAAGAAATATGATCAAGTGAGGCTCTTTATAGCCAATCTATAGCTAGACGGGGAAGAACAAATAAGAAAACAATAAATGCAAAATGGCCTCGGGCCAATGAGAACAAATGACTTAGAAGAAACGAGGGAGGGAGGGAGAGAGAGATATTATTGCATTTACAGAGAAATGGAGTAAAAACAACCCTTTACAAGGTGGATCCAACCTTTTTATATTGGGGGGAGACTTGGCTACAAGTATGTGGGGGTTAACTGTAAAGTAAGGTGATGGGATGGCTTGACATGATGCTTCAGCGTATGCTCCAAGTAGTCCACGTTTGTCAGGCATAGCCATATGCGAAGAGGGCTTCTTCCTCTATCTTGGCTCTGTCATTTGTTTCCTCCGAGTTGGGCTTCGATGAGCACCGAGGTTGATAACAAAGTCACGACATCCTACCCTCAAAATCCCGAGGCATGCTTCGGGAATGTCCCGATAATGGTAAATTAAGTCCTCTAATTTCACCGTGCATATATAGTCTCAGCGTTTCCTATATCGAAAAGATGGAAAATGATTTTAACACTTGACTCCTCGAGCTACTTTTGTCAACGTTATACCAATTATGTGACCCCTGTCTCATGATTTTGACCTTATTCATTGATTCTCTGATTTTTGCTTCTCAAGGTGTAAGTACAGCCGTCGGTTTAGTTTTTGTAGGTTCATTAACTGCGCTCGTTGGTCAGTCTTTCAAAGTATGGATGACCGTGCCACAATCCACTATAAATGCGGATGTCTTGGCCTTGTTTTTCACCATCTCAAAGTTTCCATTGCCTTGCTTGCCTTTTCTTTTCTTGTCACCTTCTTTCCCCTTGATCATCATGTCTATGGCTTTTGATCATAAAGCCGTTTGGAGGAGCTTCCTTGGACTGTCTTGTGGCCTTCTGCCGGATCATCCTTTCGTCGAACACAGACGTACCATCCCGCTATCATCGCAATTGTTGATATGATGGCCCTTGTCGTTATTACAGCTGGGCCGAGATGATGGTAGATTGAGAGTCGGTTCGTCCCTTATGTAGATAGTTGCTCGGACTATGCACCACTGCTCACCTTAATACCCCGGCTCGACATGGTGCTCTGCTTTGAGTTGGGAGCTTGCATGGCTGGACGTACCAAGAAGTGGATCCAAAGTAGCCGTGCAAGCGGGACCGAGGACTGTTAGGTGCACTGTCTCTCCGGGGCTTGATTGACCAAAAAAGGTCCTCGGGCTTCGGAGAGCTGTGAAATTTTTCATCCTTTCCTTGCACTTCCATTTAGGGATATCAATGTGGAAGGTTGGGATGAAGCTTCCAAGGACGCATGCTTGCAGGGGCCTGCTGTGGACTTTCGGATGAGGATCAGTCTCCGAGTCTTCACATTGCACGTGCATCCCTTTGCCTCCTCCTTTAGGCGTATATATCCTATGTAGGCCTTTGTAATTATATGTAATGACCCCTTGAGGGATTCTCATACACAAACTTTTATAAATAAGAAATGAACTTCATTGATTTCTGCTTTCGAATTAGCTTTGTTTCTGTATGCTTTCATTCCCTTCGAGGCTCTTTGACTATTTCCTTTTGTATTTTTGATCACTGATATCTAGCTTGGGAGTAAGTATTTGTTCTGATCTTTTGCCGATTGACATGGGTTATTTTTTATCCCATCGTTTTAATTCGAAATAACTCTGGATCGATTGGGGCTATCGAAGTCCCCCTAGTGGTTTGGAGATCATACGTTGAGTTTCTGGGCCTCTAGGGGCTCTGCTCCGGATGTGGGTCATCTTAGGGTACCCGGGGACCCCTATCAGTATTGATGTAGATGGCCCTTTTAGGCTGTATAAGGTAGACTTATCTTGAGTAGCTTGCATGTATTTTGGTGCCTCCTCGGACCTATGCGTAGCTTTCACAATCAGAGCTTCCTGTGTTTACTCCTCATTTTTAAAAAGAGTAAGTTGTGAGATCAGTTGATTGCCTTGTATTTAGTGCCACCGTTGACAGCTCATTGGGGCTCGACTCCTTTGGGCTGGTGTTTCATGACATAGAATGATGCCTCAAGCATGGAGATACTACAAACGATTCTTTGAGTTATGATTACTCGTTGGAGGATGCTTGCGGGATCTAACATCTACCCATCGATCTATATCAAGGATGTTGGCTTCCCGGGGCTTACCACGAGTAGTTGAATCGTTGCTGTTTCTCGCATATATATGGAGCGGCTTCGGCTTCTTCGCAAGTCTTTACTACATTCAAATAGCTACCTTCCCGTTCTTGTATAAGGTACTACATCTTTCTAGGAGCAAAAGTATTGGTGCACACCTTTGCATTGGCCTGTCAGTTTTGCCTTAGCCATGGAAACCGCTTCTGGGACGATCCGACAAGGGGCTGGGGGTGTTGCTCTTGATTATTAGGAATATATGGAGCCTTATTTGGAGACAACGTCATTGCAAAGGAGAGAACATATAGAGATGGCGAGAAGATGCTGTGGGTGGAGCAAAGGATAATCCTGCAGATGCTTTCCCCCGACAAAGGTATTGCGGGCTCTACTCGCGGATTCCTGAACGTGTATTTATATCCTTTCGCAATTGGACCTCCTGATAGGATTGTGCTCAAATTTAGCTTTAAGTATTGGGTCACTCTGGTGCAGATACGTCCGTCATTCTGGCGAATGGTGCTAATGATGAGATTCCTCGTAGAGAAGGACGGGCTTAAATTCATGCTTGACCACCTTGTCAGGCTATATCGGCCCTTCCATCATCAAGGCCTGCTAACTCTGAGATGCCGCTCCTCCACGTCCTTTGTTGTTGATGATGCGAAAGGCGGGAATCGAGAGTGGGCTAGTTGGTTTGTCCGAGTTTGGACGACTGACATATTCCCTATGGGGTTCTGGCCATTTCCTGAAGGGTGGAATTATGCACGTGAGTGAGGCGTTTGGTGCTTTTTTAGATCTTGTCTACAACAAACATTAGCTGAGTGATAATATTGTTTATTCTATTTTAGCAACTTCATGGGCGCCGGGCGAAATTCATGATCTTCCCTGCTATGTCCGGAAGCTGGTGACCCATCCCTCCTGTGATGAACGCAGGTGGTGGGCTATGCTTTATACCGGATAGGGAATGCAATATCGAGGTATGTGTACGTTGCCTTTGATTTGCTTTTGTATACCTGCGAGAATGCTTTCCCCTTCCATGTCTTTTGGATTCGTCGTTTGTAGATATAGGCAGTTCCTTGGGACGAGGCAATGTTTTTCTGAAAAAGGGAAGAGCCATTGGCCTCAGGTCCGGGGGACGATCGAAATGAGAGGGGTCAGAATTTGTGGTGTGATGGAGCTTTCAGTGGTGATGGCTGGGTTCACATTTTTAAAGAGGGGGGGCTACCTAAGTCTGCTGCTCCCGGGGCGCCCGATTCCCGGTCGACGATTCCTTTGAGTAAGCATGCCATGCTTGAGGTTGGCTCTTCTAATATCGCAGGGAAAAAATCAATAGGAGTGTGTTTTAACTTCAAGTAATTCCATCAGATTCATGTTGTGGTGATTTTATTCATAGTTCACATGTATCTCGTGTCCTCCTCCCACTATTGATCATTTCTTGTGCATGCCTGTGATAGGCTTAGGTTTGAGCTGCTCCATCAATGGGTAAGCTTCAGAAAATTCGGGATCAGGGTGAGTCCCATAGGCTTCTTAACGAGGAGAAGGAAGTCGAGTTGCAGCGTTGGCGATATAAGGCACACCAGAGCTCAAATTATGAGAGATATTTGGCGGAACTGATAACTTCCCATAGTGTGTGCTTGCTCCTTTCTAACCTTGAGGCTGATTCCTTTTTGCTATAACAGTTGCTGAAAAAGTCAGAGGCATTGGAGTACCTCAAGGGCGACGTTAAATGCATCAGAATTGCTTGCAAGGAGCTGAGGACTCAAGTGCAAGCTCGAGCTTTGGAGGAGATGAGTGCCTCTGCCAAGGTTTCTGCCCTCGAGGTCCAACTCTGTTAGGTCTAGCAAAATGCGAAAGTTCAAGTGGATATGATTGGGAAACTTGAATCTGATCTCTCGAAGGTCAGAGTCGAGATAATTGACATAGAGTCAAGGCCGATTGTGAGATGGTGGTTTGTGTGAAGGATGCTGCTAACGCCTAAGCTGAGCTGAAGAAAACCCTTGACCGGGAGCGGAGGATCGAGGAATATGTTTGCTGCAAATCCCGAAGAGAGGTGTTCGAAGAGATCAGTTCAAGGGGCTTCGTTCTCACAGGGGAATTCACTCGAGCACATGAGGATGAACGCAATGCCCAGTCGCTTCTCGTCGATGTTGCGGAGGGCAATTTTGACAAGCTGTAGTTCTTCTTAGTTTGAATTTCATCATTTTGTTGCTTTGGTCCGGATATATGTAGGGCATGCCTGTAGATTATAGAATATGTTTTTTCTTGCGCATATGATATACAAGGAGAAGTTTTATTTATTTTGTACCTTTTATTGTTGTTTCTTTCGATCAAGCAGGCTGGCTTTGGCATTTGGCGAGGTACTTCTTGGTCCAGAGTTGATCACACGATCCGAGGACTCTTAAGTGTTGTCTGTGGTGTGAGCATGTGCTGGGGCCTCGATGCTCGGTCTGGCTGTTTACGCTTAGTTTTCGAGTCGGGCTCCGACTCTAGCCTTCCTGCCTTTGGATTTTTTGTGCCCGTACGGGCATATGGTAGTTGTTTTTATCTTATGCCCTTGGGCGTTTGCTGTTCCAACTGCTTTGGATCCAATCTTCAGGTCACACTATGGCTCGTGCTTCAATTAACCTTTAGGTTTTTTCCTGCCTGTATGGGTGGACAGTGACAACCCTTTGTGATTTGAAGTAAAATTACGGGCGCATGGCCTAGAGATTTTAATCGGCTGATGAAGGTATCATCTGACCATTCCCCTATGTGTATTGCAATTTTCGGGTCCAATCTCCAAGTCGCGTCACTATTCGAGCTGTAATTTACCCTTGAGTTTTCCTGATTACATGGTCGGTGATAGTGGCATTTATGTCGTGCCCTTAGGCATATTGCAATTTTTGGGCCCAGTATTCGGGTCGCGTTGTGGTTCGAGCTGTAATTAACCCTTGAATTACCTTAAATTTTTGGTTAGAAATAGTGTCTTCTCATTTCCCGCCCTTTTGCATTTTGCAATTTTCGGGCCTAGTCTCCGGGTCACGTTGCGATCCGAGTTGCACTCGACCCTTAATTTTTGTCGAGTCCCCGAACGGCGAAAATGGCACGTATGACGTGCCCTTAGGCATGCTACATTTTTCTGGTCTAGTCTCCGAGTCGTGTTGAGATTCAAGCTGCAATTGACCCTTAAAATTGAGTTTTTTGGCAATTGTGGCACTTATGCCGTTTGGTCATAGAGACCATTTAGTATGTGGCCCGTAGGGTTGCATAGTAAACTATTTTGGATCCGGTCTCCGTACTGGATTATAATTCGAGTTCATTTTAATCATCTAGGTGTCAAGAGGTTTTAGCTGGCGACATTGGCTCTTGCGCTGCTTTGTCATAGAGACCTTTCAATATGTGGCACGTAGGCTTGCATAGCTGGCGACAATGGCTCTTACGTTTTTGTGCCAATGGACTTTGTGTAGGATTTGCATCGGCTCATTAAGGTCTTTTTGTAGTATTTTTTCCTGACCTCGTCGGTTCTAGAGGAACCTCAATTTTAAGTCGTTGTCGGCGGTGTTTCGAGCATCTCGGAAGGGTTATAGCTTGTAGACCGAGTAGATCGACGCTCTTGCATTTTGGAGCCGACACTGTCGAAGCTCATTTTTGCCTGTGGAGGGAAGCCTGTTTTAACCCGTTCTTTTCGAAGTATATCTGAGTAATGGCCTGCAATTTTTTAGTAACAGTCGAGTGTCCCCGAGTTGCATTATTTGGGATGCATCAATCGTTTCGACTGCAGTCATATGCATTTGGCAGTAGCCATTTTTTATCTCTAATGATAGTTTAGGCATCTATGGCGAGGGTATGCCATTTAAGGATTCTTACAAATGCGATGCATAGCCTAAAATATCAAGATTTTCATGCATGTTGAGGTCTTACAGTTTGTCATGCATGTTGTTGTCTTACAGTTTGTCATGCTTGTTGAGGTCTTACAGTTTCTAGAATATATCTAGTTATGTTGAGACTGCCCATTAGGATCTTACAATTTTAGACTTTTCCAGTTGTATGGCGATTGATAGGAGTCTCAGAATCATCGAGTTTGTTTAAGCTTGAACACAGCTTCTCATGAGCTCGAAGTTGCCTTCTAGGGGCTCGATAAGCCCGGAGTTCCGACCCCGGGGTCATGCTAGTTGCCGAATTGCTGATGTTGAGTCCCGAGTATATATCGAGATAAATTCGATGTAGAAATATTTGCTGCGAGCGTGTTTGAAAGCACCTTTCTCGAAATAAGAAATGCCGAAAGGGTATCTTTTATTGCTTGGCGTAAATATATGTTGTAAATACATATTGACCCATTATCGCGAGCTCAAATCGCATGGGTGCAGCTCCTCTGATTGTATGATCCATTTATGCGGTTCCATATTTGGAACTTATCCTACCAATTGTTGGCTTTTCCAAGAGGACGGTGCCCATTAAGAGAAACCCGTTGTACGTCGCCTGACTATAGATGGAAGGCCAGTGATCTCATAACGTCCTCTTTCAGAGGGTATGCTGCTCTGCTAATAAACTTGCTGGCAGGACCCTCATTCGAGCTGGAAATCCAATCAAGGATAGAGAGTTTGTATGGTCCCGTAGAGCCTCGGATCTCCGGGTGGAATTTAGAATTTCTGAATGCCTTGGTTGGCGGCCTGCATGTAGGTTAGTAAAAAGGGAAAGGAATAATAAAGGAATGAAGTAATCCTCCCCTATTGTGGGGCGAATAGGCAATGCTTTTGAGTCTTGGTCCTTTCCCGCCTTTCCGGGGTGCGAGCACTGATGCAAAATTTTGCCGCGTTCAACTAGGCTTAGTCGAATATGCGGCTTTGCTTGCTCTTGGGTCCCTTAGAGGGCGGAGGAGTTGACGCATGTGGCTGGTTATATGGTGAGGGACTTCCTCATGTCGCCTGTGGCTTTTTGTCAAATGCCTTAGTTCTACCTTTGTCGGGGAATCCCATCCTTTTGCCGGAGTGTGGTTGCAGTTGCCCTTGGGTGGTGTTGCCGCTTCCATTTGAATAAAACATCTGCACTTCGCGAGCTCAACGCTGTAGTCCGAGCACAGGCAAGCTATATAGAGGGAAGCTGCATTTTTGATTGTTGTGGTGACCACCGTCTGGGGTCCATCAAAGGTTTGAAGTGTAGGAGTGATTTGGCCCATTGATCTGAACTGCCCTATTGGCTTTGGCCCGACGTCATCAGTGTGATTGGTTGAACCATCTGCACTTACGGTCATGCTTCATTTTTAATAAGATATGAGAAAAAGAAAGGTTACTAGTGCGTTAATATCAGGCTGAGGTGAAGTTTCGGCGTCCCTTCCTTTGAATGTAGGGGTATTCTTCGGGTATATTCCCCGGATCCACCTTTCCCTGGCAGTGGATACTTTCTTTTTGCATTTTTCAGAACATTGATGGGTGTCGTCGCCCTCTTATTATCGTGTCAATAGGTTGTGGATTGTCGGCTTTATCTTTTCTGGTCTCCTTCCTTCCTGACCGCTCGATAATACTTGGTGGCTATCTTCTTTGAATAGCAGAATCGTCGTTCTTTGGAGCTGGATACTTCGTGCGCCCTACGGTTCCTGCACTGAGCCATATTTCTTTTGCAAGGGTCGTGGTCGAACGGGTCTGGGCCGCCCGGCATTCCCGGCTTCGGTTATGGTGATCACGATGTTTGGTGTAGGGATGCCGGAATCGCGCTTGGCTGGGCAGGGTTTCCTTATCAGTTGTGCCATTTTGAATCAAGTTCCATTGGAGGTTCCTCGAGGATGCTGCCCTTGAGCCATCTCCCTATTGTTGCAAGGTAGGATGCACTTCAAGTCGTTCCTTTTATTTGTTGCGCATGGGTGATACCTGTCTGCTTCTTATCAGCTTCTTTGTTGGGAGTCTGCTTGGATATACCAAGCTCAAGGAGGTTTCCGGATGGTTCCCATGGCTATAATTTGTGGCTGACATCAGGTGCGGCCATCCAACTAGTCCTCGGCTAGCTATCTGATGTGTGTTTGTTAACAATGTCATGGAATCGTCGGGCATGCTTTATTTAGGCTTTGGGCAAAGGTTTGTGATGTTCAACCACTCGAAACTAGGAGTGATCTCGTTCATCCTCTCCGGTAATGGGGCGTGGGTTTTTGCGGCATCTCAATTTTTCTTGGTTCGGCCTTAGGTGTATTCAGGCCCTTTCGGCACTGCTTTGACGGCATAGGCGCATACTTTTGCGGAAGAACATGCTGGCATAGCGAGTGACTCAGTGAAGCATGGTGCCAAGTGGTAGCTCTATGTCATGGTTTCTTATAGGATAGTGTCTTCGAGGTTCCTCGAAGATACGGGCTTGAACTCATCATTCCGGGGGTTGCTTCCTTCAAATAAAAAAGCGTGTATAGTGGTGTGCCCATAGGGATCCAAGGTCCTATTGCACCTAGGGAGTTCTGGCGTTCCGGGTTTCTGCGGAGCAAGTTTCGGGGTTGTTCCCCCGGGAGTTGGTTGTTGTGGGAACTCCCACGATCTTGATTTGAAATTTTTTAGGAGATTCCCCGGCATCTTCGCTAAGCCACGGTCCATCGCCGACTCGTCGTTACTTGAGCTCTCATATATTGGCTCATCTTAAGAAGGTGTCCATGTTGCTATTGTGTCGGGGTCTTCGAACGATTTTGCTGCTCAGCGATGGCAATTTGTTGTGCCTGTAAATCTCAAAGATAATATGAAGATTTACTTCTCGTTCTAGTCGGGCCGGGTTTTTTTGAGCTTTTTATTAGTCAGCGAGCTGTATGCTATCATCGGTGCACGGGGCTTCGTCAGCTTGTTGCGCACCTCGCAAGCCTCCGTCCACTTAAAATGACCCAGATACATTATCAGGGTCATGTGGTTCTCGGGTTAGTCATTCTCGATTTTGCTTACCGAGCCAGATATTAACATGAAATCAGAAAGATCTTGGACAAGAGAAGTGTGAAAGATAACGTGCGTCCGGGTGACGAAACCAGCAAGAAAATTATAACTATTATTTTTAGCCCATGGTGGGCGCCACACTATTACCATGAAAATGGTAACAACAATTAAATTTGTAAATGAAATTCTAAAAATACGTGATCTATTCCCGAGCTAGTTCTTAGGGCAGTCGATGCTAAAAATGCTAAGTGTAAAGATAAGATACGGGCTAAGACGTAGTAGTAAGCAAACCAAATAGGCCTATTGCCCGAGCACAGAGCAGATCGATGGAGGTTTTGGGGCAGAGGCTTGAGTCGAGATCGGGCTATAGGGGTATTCGGGGAAGTGATAACAAGCAAATATACGATCAAGTGAGGCACTTTATGGCCAATGTATAGCTAGACGGGGAAGAAAAAAATAAGAAAACAATAAATACGAAATTGCCGCGAGCCAATGTGAAGAAATGACTTAGAAGAAAAGAGAGAGAGAGAGAGAGAGAGAGAGAGAGAGAGAGAGAGAGAGAGAGAGAGATAGAGAGAGATTATTGCATTTGTGGAAAAATGTAGCAACAAAAGCCCTTTAAGGTGGAGCGAGACCTCTTTTTATAAAGCGGGATGCTCGTCTACAAGTATGTGTGGATTAGCTATAAAGTACGCCGATGGGATGGCTTGACGTAATGCTTTAGCATAGGCTCCGGGTAGGCCGCATTTGTTAGGCGTAGCCATATGCCTAGAGGGCTTCTTCCTCTATCCTGGCTCCATCCTTTGTTTCCTTCGAATTGGGCTTCGATGAACCTCGAGGTCGAGAACGAGGCTGCGACATCCAACCCTCAAAATCTTGAGGCATGCTTCTTGAATGTCCCGATAGCAGGAAATTAAGTCTTCTGATTTCACCGTGTACATTCATCATAATCAACCCTTAAAACACAACCGAATGCCCCATTCAATACTGCAAGATAAAGCAATAGAGGTCTCCCTAGCTCGGGTGGAACCAATACTGGTGGCGTCGACAGATATTTCTTGATTCTGTCGAAGGCCCTTTGACAATCATCAGTCTATTTAGTGGCAGCATCCTTCTTTAGCATCTTGAAGATGGGTTCACAAATGACAGTGGACTGAGCTATGAATCGGCTGATATAGTTGAGTCTTCCTAGAAAACTCATTACATCTTTCTTGTTCTTTGGCGGTGACAACTCTTGAATGGATTTGACCTTTGACGGGTCCAATTCTATTCCCCGTCGACTAACAATGAAACCCAATAATATTCCGGCTGGGATCCCAAATGCATACTTGGAGGGATTCGGTTTCAAGTTGTATCTCCTCAGTTTGTTGAAGATTTTTCTCAAATCTTCCATGTGATCTGCAGCTTTCTTGGATTTAATGATGACGTCGTCCACATACACCTCGATCTCTATATGATCGTATCGTGAAAGATGGTGGTCATGGCTTTCATGTAGGTAGCACCAGCATTCTTCAAACTGAACGGTATCATTCTGTAACAGTACATTCCCCACAGCATGATGAATGCTGTTTTCTCTGCATCCTCTTTGTCCATCCATATCTGATGGTATCCAACAAAACAATCGACGAACGACTACAGCTTATCTTTGGCGCAGTTATCAATGAATATGTGTATATTTGGTAAAGGGGAGTCGTCCTTAGGAATGGCCCGATTGAGATCCTAGTAGTCGAAACAGACTCTAACCTTCCCATCCTTCTTTGGTACCGGCGCAATGTTGGCTAACCATGTTGGATACTCTACCACTTTGAGAAACCTGGCTTTGACTTGCTTGGTAACCTCTTCTTTGATTTTCAAACTCATGTCTGGCTTGAAATTTCTGAGTTTCTGTTTTACCGGTGGGCATGCCGGATCTGTCGATAACTTGAGGGATACAATGGATATGCTGAGACCGGTCATATCATCATATGACCAGGCAAAAATATCCTCATATTCTTTTAAGAACTCTGTGTAGTTTTTTCTTTTCTAGTGGTGACAAGTGTACGCTGATACGTGTTCCCTTGACATTTTATGAGTCTCTCAAATTAACAACCTCAGTTTCGTCCAAGTTGAACTTAGGCCTATTCTAAAAATTCTTGACTTCTCTGACAACTTCTTTTGGTATTTCATCCTCTTCTGTATCTATGTCCATTTGTCGCATTGCCTTGTTGCAAGTTACAGTCGTTGGTTCATCATCAAGATATGTAATAGTAATGATGTGTAAAATAAAGTAAATGGTAGAGAAAATAAATGAGAGCGAGATATAAAGATAAACTTGGAAAATGCTTTTGATTAAATTCTAACTGTTTGAAACATCAGAGCTCTTTTCAAAAGTAAAGACAATATGGAAAAGTAAAATTTGATGCATATGCGTCGTTTAGCCTTGCTACCCCGAGGCTTTTCAGGCTCCGATGGTCCTGACTGACCAATTGGTGAGGTGTTCCCCACGGTTCACAGCTTGAATGGAAGGGCATTCCTCCACTTCCTCCTTGAAGATAACACAACAATCCATATTATCCTCCAGAAATAGGTTCTTCATTGCTGCAAGTGCCTAGTCTTCCTTTGATCCATATATAACGTCCGCCAGCTGAAAGGTCTGCTCTATCTGAGGTATGTGGTGTTCCAATGGGTAGTAGGGACGGCGCCACGGTGGTGACCAATGATTGAACTCCTCCCAAGTGTACTCATACCCCAAGGCAAAAGTGGTACCATGCTTCTTCAACTTGATAGGCTTGGTGATGCCCTGAAGGTTTTTGCCAAGTCCTTTTCCGGCCTCATACCCACTTTAATTTAGAATGTTCTCAATTTGGTTATCCCACCACTTGTCTTTGTCTATGGCGTTGACTCGCTTGATATGATTGTATGTTTCTCCACCTATTCTTCTTCTTCCTCTGATCATTGGGATAACCTGGCGACTGTATATAGGGTAGCTACCGTTGCCATGAATGATTACTTCCTGATGATTCCATTCAAATTTTACAGATTGATGCAAAGTTGATGCCACAGCCCCAGCAACGTGGATCCAGGGTCATCCCAGCAATAGATTGTAGGATGTTGGCACGTCAATGACTTGGAACTCAACATCGAACCAGGTGGGTCCCATCTGTAGGCATAGGCTAATTTCTCCAAGGGTGGACCTCTGAAATCCATCAAAAGCTATGACACTGATAGCCCCGTATTTGATCTAGTACAATACTTTACCCAATGTCCTGAGAGTTATCAATGGACAAATGTTGAGGCTGGATCCCCAAGTCGACTAGAATCCAAGTGATAAAATGACCCTCGCATTACATATTGATGTGTAATGCTTTATTGTAACCGAGCCCTTCCGCTGGTAACTCATCCTCGTGGAAGGTGATCTTGTGACTTTCCAGTACCTTCCACACCATATTGGCCACTTCGCCTCTTGTTATGTTGCTGGGAAAATAAGCTTCACTCGTTATTTTCATTAAGGTGTTTTTATGTGCCTCAGAGCTTTGCAGAAGAGCCAAAATAAAAATATGTGCTGGCGTTTTGTTCAATTGCTCGGCGACTGAGTACTCTTTGGCCTGTACCTTCCTCCAAAGATCATCGGGTCCAGTTTCAACAGACCGCCCGAAGGATTATTTGCTGGACTCGGCCAAATGTTTTGGGGTGTATACCCTGCCTGTCCTAGTCATGCCCTGTGTGGCAATTGATTCCCCAGTATATGTCTTTCCTTTCCTTCTAGCCTCAGCGGTGTAATTCCAAGGTATAACATTTGTCTTGAACGGGGTCACGTCTGGCATGGAGACCGGAATTGGTACCTTGGGAGGAAACACAGTAACTTCAAAACGGTGTAGGCACCTTTGGAACCCTGAACTCAACGACAATTGGTTTTGGCGCCTTCACAGAAGGTGCTTTAAACTCGAGCGGCAAAGACACATTTACCACATCGCCCTCAGAGGGATGAATCTGAACAACAATGGGATTGAGAGTAACTGCAGGCTTCTTAGGCTCGTCTCCTTCAACTATTAGACCGATTGACCCTTTGGGGTCCCAATTATCTTCAACCTTGATCATATGGATGCCTCCACCCTTATGGTTAGGAAGAGGGTTGTTGCGGACATTAGGAGCGGGATTCTTTGCTATAATGATCTTGTTGTCAATCAGGATCCGAATCTTGTCTTTCAACGAGCGACACTCGTTGATGGTATGGCCTTTCATCCCGGAATGGTATTCGCAAGTCTTACTTGGGTTGATCCATTGAGAACGGATTTTCGAAGTTACGGCCGGGATACGGGTAATGTAACTAGCTGCTTTGAGCTTTTCATATAATTGGTCAAATTGCTCGGCTATGGCGGTATATTATCTAGGAGGTTTACGGTCGAAGTTTAGTCTAGATCGAGGAAAGTTTTGGTGGGTAGGAGGTGATGGGTAGTGAGAAGGTTGGGAGTTGTATGATTGGTATACGAGTGCGGGTTGGGAATATCTGGGTGAAGTGGGTTGATACGTAGGTGGTGGTGTAATTTGGTAAGTGGGTGATGGTTCTTTGTAGTTTAGGGTAAGTTAATATGTGAGTGGGGCTGAGGGATAGGTTCGGTACTTCATAGGGGAATTGTTCCTTTGCGCAGCCATTACGGAATTTACATCCTTTTTCTTTGACGAGCCACCAGACTGTAAAGCCTTGTTGGTAGCTTGCAATGCCTCTAGGTTAGTGACCGTACCATTTTTTATGCCTTCTTCAATCCTTTCTCCCAACTTGATGATGTTGGAGAACTTTTGGCCCTATATTAGCATCAACCTCTCATGGTATTGCAGATCCTGAGTATGGACGAAGAACATGTTCATTTGTTCATCCTCCAAGGCTGGTCTGACCTTATCAGCTTCTGACCTCCAACGAGTAGCATACTCGCGAAAGGTCTCTGTGGGCTTCTTCTTGAGATTCTATATATAGAACACACATGGTGCATTCTCAGTGTTGAACCTAAACCGGTTCAAAAAGTCAAACGCCATGTTCACCCAGCTAGTCCATTTCTTCGCATCCTGGCTAATATACCATGATAAAGCATCACCCTTCAAACTCCTCATGAACAGCTTCACGCGGATTTTCTCATCCCTTCCGACTCCTACCAACTTGTCATAATACATTCTCAAGTGGACCCTAGGATCACCTGTACCATCGAACATCTTAAACGTGGGAGGTTTATACCCCTCCGGGAGCTCAACATCTGGCTGAACATAGAGATCTTCGTAATTCAACCCTTTGACACCTTTGTTACCATCGAAACCTTGAACCCGGCTAGTCAACTTCTTGATCTCAGCGGCCAAATTCCGAATGAGGGAACTCTTGTAATCTGACTCGGCTGCACTTGTGATTTGCTGACTGTAGTGCGGCATAATGTCCACAAATATAGGAGTTTTATGGTCTTTTGTGCTGTTTTGTGGTTCATGAATGAGCAGTGGAGTGTAATGAGTGGGTTGCATTGGAGATTGTGGGATTTTTTGTGGAGGTGCGGGGTTCTGGGTGTTAATATCAGGAGCGGCAAGAGTGATTGACAGGCTTGCAATGTTTCTAACTTGGTCCAATTCCTCTCGGAATCTTAGCAAAGTTTGCTCCAGATGAGTAGCAGTCTCCTTGGTGATAGCAGCATTCTGAGAAGTTTCCTCAAGTTCCTTTCTAGCGCTTATATCTCCCATTTTGCCTTTGTTCCTGTTTCTGGTAGGACTTGGGGGAAGAAGAGTTGGAGGACCCTTGGATCTTCTTGAGTATGACGATGGTTCCAGAATGCACGAACTAACCTTTGGGGAGGGGAATAAAAATAAAAGAGAAACAAAAGGTTACAAGTTAGTGCGATTTTTTATAAATAATATTGCGATATTTAAACACATCGTGTAGGATTATAAATCGCTTCCTAATTTGGGTGCCTCGATGTCCCCGAGGTAGGCCTACCGACAAACTAATTTTGGAGAACTTATAATGCTAAATGCCTTATTTTATTGATAAAAACAAGACGAGTCTTAGAACAACTGAATGATAAAAATGTCACTAATGGCCAGTGGCTTTATTAGATTAAGGAAAAAATAAAATCCTAGCTACTTGGTCCCAGAAGGACCTTTCCAAGATTCGGTACTCTTGCCTCCCTCGTATAGCTGCATCAACTCGCGCATTCCTAATAGCAAATAGGCTCGAGCCAGATGCCCGCTTGCACTTTCTTCAGCATTCTGACAGTCTTCAATTCTTTTCAAGAACTTCCCTTCCAATTCCACTATACATTGATCCAAATATCCCAAGTGGTTGTTGGCGTTGACGGCCATGTCGTTCCACTCATTGATAAACTTTTTGTGGGCTTCCTATTTTTCCCGATGTTCATTCTCACATTCACGCATTATCTTGCATAGTTGATTGTATTTGACTTGCGCTTCAGTTTTCTCATCAATAATCATATGACCACGGACAAATCCTGGACGACCCAAACCAATGTGATCATCTTCCAACCAACTTGTATAGTACGGCACACATCTGGAATGATACATGTCTGGTTAAATAGACTCTCTCCCTAAGACTAGCTTGCAGTGCCACATATGCTGAGCGTGACACCTGCGGACTATCATCCTCTTGAAAGTCAGCCTGAAATGACTCATTTTCTCTATCCTGGGTATGATTTGTCTTCTTCCAGCTTGCCTCATGGCCTGGAGGGGGACATAAGGATGAGTTCCCCTGAGACCAATAAGTATAAGGAATGGTGCATCTCAAAAACGAACAATGAACTCCCCTGTTAGGAACCACTTGAACATCCACTGAACTTGCTCTTCTTTTATATTCTCGAACAACTTTACCCATCCACTAGTGTCCTCTGGATGAGCGAACATGTTAGGCATGAAGTTCATTTGCTTTGGCTGATGAAAAGTGATATGGTCATCCCAATACCTGCGTATGATTTCCTATCTGTAGTCGCCTTTTTGAAGGTGCTCTATGAGCAAAAGTTGAAGTAGAAGATTACAACCCTCGAAATGTGGAGCCTTTTGGTGACACTTTTCCAAGGCTTGATATATTTCAGCAATGATCATAGGAACTACGCTGAAAGACTACCCGTCGATTCCTTCCATTAAGGTCTTGGTCACCATGGCTAGTCTGGTGTGGATCCTAACCTTCTTCATTGGCAAAATTATCATGCCCAAGAAGCAAAACATGAAAAAAAAAACACCCTTCTATGTATATGTCCAGTGAGAGCGAATTCGTCCATATAGGTGCGATAGGACTTGTTGTGGACATATCTCTCGTACAAGAAGTCAAATGGTATGTAGGAGTCCTTCAAGCAAGAGAGGTAGGGACTTTTTTTGAGTCCATCATCTTAAGAAATCCTCTACTTTTGCAGTTCTCCAGCATAATCAAACCCGGAGTCTCCCAAGGGATACCAGCTAGGCCCCCTATCTCTTCTGGAAAAGGGGTCATTTCTAAGTCTCCGAAGAGGAACACTGATCGATCACTATCCCAAAACAAAGTAGCAGCCTCAATGATCTTGTTGTTGGGTTGGATTTCCAGAAGTGAGGGCAACTTCCCTAAGTACTTGCGGACGAGAGTTTGATCACTGCCATGAAGATATTCCCACCAGCTTAGCCACCTTGGGTGAACGTTGGATACCATACCGAATCTGGGGACCTCATGCCTCATTTCCTGCAAAACAGAGTGTTAGGCCCTTAACCCTACCAAACTCAACTATTTAAATCAATAATTTCACTTAGTTCTCCAAATAAATGCACATAGCGTGGAGGCGTCCGTTTGGGTTTCGAGGAAACCCGGTAGACTTTAGTTTAGGCTATCTTAAGGAGTCATTATGTGGACAAAATAACTGACTCAGCTAAGGCTGACCATGATGCATGAACAGTCTCTAGGGACTAAAGTTTCTACTTTTGAAGTGCTAGACAAGGTACCCTTGAGCGGACAACTCAAGAGGGAAAGGTGTGGAACCGTCGACTACACCATTGATCGACTGGTTTTACTGCAAATATACCTTTGCCACATTTAGGGGGTTATAATATTGGAAAGGCGTAACCACTCATTAAGCGTTGCTACAGGATTTGTTTTGGCACGAGTAAAATATGATGTTGAGGAATGCAGTTACAATAATGAAACAAATTACATGTATTTTCACGTTCATAAGATAAATGGTTACAATGATTGCTCGAAATTACAACAGTATTGAAATAATAAAGAAGTAAAGAAACAGTTAAAGGAAATAAAAGACATGAAGAGCCAAGTTAGTAATTATGATGAAATAACCAAGGACAAGAAATAAATGCGATTAAGTAAGAGATAAAGTCACCAAAGCAAGTAATGGTAAAAGCCTTAAAAATCCCCAGCAGAATCGCCATGCTGTCGACGCCCCATTTTTCCAAGGAGAAATCAGGTTTACGATATTATGGGTGGAATGACTCTTTTATCCCCTTTTCGGGGAATTTGGGTTATGGATTTTTAAGAGTCTCCACCTAATGATTATAGTGCATTAGGATAATTTTTTAGAAAAGAAGAAGGATTTGAAAGAAAACCAGAGTTCGGGTAATGGCTTGAGATTATCTTGAGGGAAAGGTGTTAGGCACCCCTCAAGATCCATTAGTGTGGTTCCCGGCCTTGCTTAGTTGTGACTTTAAGAGGAGTAGGAGTAGTTTGCACATAAGAAATATAAACAAATTGACAATTTTGAAAGAATAAAGGCACAAGTGAAAAGAGAGCTTAGTTTGAAGAAAATATTAAATTAAATAATGGAAAAAGCAAAGAAAAAGGGTCCTAGGTTTAACTATAATATGGATCATTCGATGCAATGCCCAGCAATCATTCTCACACGAGATATTAGTGCACCGTCATCATCTCCATATTCTACCATTCCCGGCCCGTTAAGGTATTTAAACGCGATTGGTCTCGTTTACTTATTGCATGCTAATACCCATCCCGACCTATCAGTCCCGGGGTATTTGGACTTCTAAACCTAAAGGGGAGAAAGGGATGGAAGCATATATGGAGTTTAAAAGGATAAAATACTGAGACGTCAAGCAAAACAAATAGCAAATAAGTGGGGTACAAAGCAAACACTCAAAGCCTCATACAAAACCCTGTAGATCACAACAACAATTAGTTTAGCATGACTTGCACATACTGGTTTGGTCATTAATTAAAGAAATTAAGAGGCGAACAAATCAATTTAACTCATAAAGATGGATAAAAAGTTTGCATCGAGCCCCTCGGGTCTGGTTTGTTAGTTATTGAGGTCTTAATGCAGATGTTTTTAAAAGAAAGTAAAGACTGCAGTAAATTTATAAATGGATTTCAAATCAGCAGACTGTTTGAATAGGAAAAACGCGGAAGAGTTATGAAAGATTTTTAGAGGCGGGAAAAGAGTATATTACAGGACTATTTTTAAAAGACAATTTGAGGGACTGAGTTAAACGTTTAGGCAGAACGTTCAAAAGATCTCTTTACGAAAAGATGCAGACTTGAAACAATTAAAAGCATACTGGTTTTACAAGGAATTTGTTGAAAACATTACATATGGACATTAAGGGCCAGTTAACGGACTGTTATTGTTTAAAACGAATCAGACAAGTTGAGATTGAGTTTTATTGGATTTTTAAGCCTGTTAAAGAGTTGGTAAATGGATGAACGTTCAGTTACCCTATAGTTGCCTATCGCATATGCATTTCCTATGAACATGGTTTCTATATGCAAATGATTAGGCGAACGATAAAATTCTATAGGCGGGATCTCTAATGATTTGCAACATGATTAAACCTTAAACGCTATAAGCATGTTACCTAGGTGACTTGGAAGTATTAAACCTATAGGCATGGTAACTAGATGATGTTGAGCAACAGAACATCCTATAGGCATGATTTCTAGATAATTGAAAGCATTAAAGACCTATAGGCATGTTTATACCTTTTGACTTATGCAGGCAAAATAAACCCATCCCACACCTTTGCTAATATTTTCCCCGATTTTTTATTACATAGTTATTACAAAACTGGAAGAAAAAAATACTAAAATAAGTACATCAAAACTAAAGTCAGACCCGAGGAGGCTCAATTCAACCTTCAACATCCAACACATATGTTTCACTAAATTCGGCTTCCAGATTACAAAGCCTTCTCATAGAGTGTTTCAAAGTTCCAATGGTTTTTCAAAAGCCCAAGCAATGCTTACACTCTGAAAATTGAATATTGTAACAGAGTAGTGCAATGTGTGGAATTACCAACCCTTAGGCATCCAAGTTCAGATGGAACTCTAGAGTCCCAAAGGGGGGGGGGGGGGGACAGAACTTAAAGAGCTAAGAATAAGTGTAAAGTGAGGGGACTAGGGGAAACCAAATCAAAAGGTGGTCATACGCATCCATGGGTAAGACTGGTACACCCCTGACCCTCCACTTGGTTTAAATAGATAAAGAGCAGACTTTAGAAGTCAGAAAGGGGACTGGGTGGTGATTAGGACACTTCCAAACCCTAGTCAAGGCTCAAAAAATAAAGGGGAGAAGGGAATGGGACTGATTTGAGTAAAGGTCCAAGAGAACCTGTTCCCTGGTCATGGATAGCAATGGGATGCTACCTTAACCTAGAACAATACTCTTACATAAAGGGGTCAAAGGGAAGAGGTTCACATTGAAAATCATGTATAGAAAACATCAAGGAAAAGAAAGCATAACAGAAACTAAAGGTGCAGAAACATGAAGAAAGAACATAACAAACTCAAATACGATCACATAATGCAAGAAAGCTAAACAAATAGTGAGGGACATGTAAAAAGGAGAAGTAAACACATAGTTGTGGAGAATGTTAAACTTATAGAGACATACCAGTTGGAACTTTCAAAAAACAGAACAAACAAAGCAAGAAAACATCCATTGAATCTTCAGCAAACATTTGAGGAAAGCAAGAAAGAGTCCAAAATCTAGCCTTGGCTTTCAGCCGGCTAGCCAGATCAGTAGCACAAGTAACAGAAAAGAAAAGAGTGCTTTGAGTGTGTGTCTTTTTTTAACTCAATTTGTTTGGTCTTTTAAAGAAAAGGAGTGAGGTATTTATGGTTGAAAATAGGCAGGTAAACAAGGCAAGAAATAGTTCAGTATCAATCATAATCAATCAGGGGAAAGGAACTCCTTTAATTAAGGAGTTCGAATTTGAATAGGAGAGGGCATAGTTTTTTTATTTAAGGAAAGAAAATCAATAACACATTGTGCAGTAAAGGGTAAATACATAAGAGAAGTTTTTTGAAAATACACGGCTTAGATAAATATAGTAAGAATAAAATCAACTAACACATAGTAAATTAAGGAATTAAATATTCGAACTTAATAATGAATTAAGTCAGAAAATTGGTCTAAATTAGACAAGGAAAAATACGAATAGGATCACATAATGGTGGTCTGAAATCAATCCCCAAAAATTAGGGTTATTTTGAGAGCAAAAGGTCTGACTATAAAGGATGCATAAACCTAAACATGCAGAGGCTAGAATTAAACAGAGCAAAGTAGTCATGCAATCAAAAGTAGAAGAACACAGCTATGAGAGAAATCAGAAGCAAACACAATAAAGGAAATCACTAGAAACCCTAGAAGAAAAATACAACAAAGAAAATACACACAAACCATAGTAAAATATTTAGGAATTACAGTAAAGCAAAATAATGTAAGAAATCACAGAAGAACAAGTAAAAAAATCAAGGAAACCCTATGTTCGAGAAGACGAATAGTTTTGAAGGCAAAAACTTGAAATGATGTAGGAAATTCTTTGAAAACCTCAGAAATAGCACGGATCTAAAGCATATCTAGAGAGAAACAAGAAAATTGCAAAATCGCTTGGGGTTTCAGAGAAACCCTAGAAGATGAGAAAGGCCTGGACAGGGGTTGGTCCGAGTCGATACGGACTCAGAAGGCTAAGACACGCCGGAGATGAGCCAAAAATGGCCATAGAACCTGAATCGGAGGACCTTTGAGCCAGGGTCTTCAAGGTAGGACCTTGGAACTTTACGTAATAGGAGTATAAGGGCACGCTGGGGGTGAGTACAAGAAGCCACCCAGATGCCATGGTTTCCAGTGACATAATGTGGAAACGGGTGGGAAGGGGCTAGGGTATCGGAGAGGAGTTGAGAGAGTTTGAGAGAATGAAGGGATTCAAAGGCGGTTGTTTTGTGTGAATGATTAGGGTTAGGGGTCGATTGGGTTAAAAAAGAAAGGGCCAACGGGGGCCGTTGATTAAAATAATCAACGACCTTGATTTAAGATGGGATCCGGGCGGGTTTGTTTGATTGGGTCTGGGTCGGGTAAAATACAAAATTGGGTTGTTTAATTTGAGGATTGATTGGGATTAGAATTGAGGCTATAATTGAAAGCAAATGGGGATAAAATTGAAATAGCCATTTCCCTTTTTGAATTTATAAAAAAATAGAAAAAAGATTTTTAAAAATTAAACTAAAAGTGGTGGGTTAACAAATAATATGTAAGTATTAACAAAAAAATAATGGGATTGTTTTTGTGATTAAAACTGCTATTAAATCTAAAAGTGAGCTAAAATTATAATTTTATGCAATTTAATTTTAAAAATATGAAATAGACTCCTAAAATTACGCAAAAATCATGTAAATTATATTTTTTCGTAAATGTGAGAATAAAATAAATTATTTTCTAAAATGGCAAGTTTGGAAATAATTATTGGGTTTTATAGTTTAGAAATAGACAATAAATTGATTTTAGAAAACTTAAAAATTTGGGGAAAATACCAAAACCTTAGGGGATGATTATATATGCAAATACATGCTATTTGAAATTATTTTTAGTATAAAAATACACAGAAAGAAATTGGGTATCAGCACAAGGTTGGTGAAAAGTCTTCCCTAGAAGGTTGACAGCAACATTGTTCGGCACAGTAGCATGTGCAGGCACCAACTTTCCAGCTGGAAAGTTGACTTCGTGTAGTCTTCCCAGGAATTGGTAGGGACATGGTCCCTTAGCTGTTCCTTCCACTATCATGAGTTGAATCATATTCCACGCGAAGTTACAACCTGGAATCTTGTGAACTTGAGGTCTTGTAAATGTGTAACAGGTTCCTTATCTGGTATTGGATAGTAAGTTTGTTAAATTATCAAAACATAAAGTAAAGTAATTATAACCAAGGTACATTTAACCTATCAGTAGGCAATCCCCTACCCTCCTACATCAATACCGCGTCGAGGCCAACTCGTGACGCATTAAAATAAACTATATAAGACCCCGAATCGGAAGGCAATACCAATACTGGGGTTGTAGTCAAAGCTGTATTGAGCTTTTGAAAGCTCTCCTCGAACTCCTCTGTCCATCTGAACGGAGCATCCTTATGGGTCAACCTGGTCTTAGGCGCTGCAATAGACGATAACCCCTCAGCAAATCGACGATAATATCCTAACAAACCTAGAACGCTCCGGATCTCTGTGGTTGGGGGTGGTTTGGACCAACTCTATATTGCCTCCACCTTCTTCGGATCTACCTTAATCCCTTCACTCGATACCACGTGACACAAAAACGCCACGAATTCCAACCAGAACTCACATTTTAAGAACGTTGCTTATAACTTCTTTTGTTCCAAGATTTGAAGCATTATCCTCAGGTGTTTTTTATTATCTTCCCGACTCCAGAAGTACACCAGAATGTCTTCAACGAAGACAATGACGAATAAGTCAAGATAAGGCCGAAATACATTATGCATCAAATGCATAAATGTTGTTGGGGCATTCGTCAACTCAATGACATAACAAGGAACTCGTAATGACCTTGCCGAGTCCTGAAAGTACTCTTTGGGATATCTGACCACTAAATCTTCAACTGATGATAACATGAAGCAAATAAATCTTGGAAAACATGCGAGCACCTTGTAACTAAAAATAGGTCATTAATACGAGGCAAAGGATACTGGTTCTTCACTGTAACTTTGTTCAACTGGTGATAATCTATGCACATACATAGAACCATCATTTTTCTTCACAAACAAGACAGGAGCACCCCAAGCCAATACACCGGGCCAAATGAATCCCTTATCAAGCAATTATTGCATCTATTCCTTCAACTCCTCCAACTTAGGAGGGGCTATATGATAAGGAGGAATAGAGATGGGTTGAGTGTCTTGCAACAAGTAATACAAAAATCAATATCTATATTGGGCGGCATTCGCGGAAGATCAGCTGGAAACACACCAGGAAAATCCCTCACTACTAGAACTGAATCAACTGTAGGGGTATCAATACTGACATCTCTCACATAGGCTAGATACGTGCCATACCCTTTCTCAACCATTCTTTGAACTTTAAGAAATGAAATGACTCTTGTAGGAGTGTAATTTAATGTATCCCTCCACTCTAATCACAATAAACCTGGCAAAACCAGCATCACAGTTTTGGTGTGAAAATCGAGAATAACATAAAGGGGAAACAACCAGTCCATGCCTAAGATAACATCAAAATCTACCATGCCGGGCAATAATAAATTAGCTCTGGTTTCAAAACCACTAAGAGTGATCAAACACGAATGATACATATGATCCACAACAAGAGAATCTACCACATGATTAGACACATAAACAGGGGAATTCAAAGAATCCAAAGATATGCCCAAATTTGGGGAAAAATAAGAGGACGCATAGGAATAAGTGGAGTCTGGATCGAATAGAACTGATACATCTCTACGACAAACTATAACAATACATGTAATGACAGAATCAGAAGCAACAACCTTTATACGAGCAAGAATGGCATAGTATCTGGCCTAGCCTCCCCTTCTAGGGTGACCTCTACCTCCCCAACCTCCACCTCGAGCTAACTGAGCAGGTGGGGTGGAAGTTGGTGCTGTAATTATAGCCTGAGGACCTGGTGGAGTACGTTGTGGTTGAGAAGTCCGTGGAAGTGCACCCCTCCTAACTCTGGGGAAATCCCTTACCATATGACGAGTGCCGCCATATACAAAACAAGCTCTGGGAGGATTTGGCAGCTCTGACTGGCTCGAGCCAGGTCTGCTGGATTGACCACTGGTATTACCTCGTGTAGGAAGCATACTAGATATTTGAGGTGCATAGTAGGGCTCCTGAGGTCTGGAGGAGCTAAAATACCATCGACGGCTAGAAGAGCTAAATGAATGGGGCAACTCACATACCCCTAACCATGAAACAGGACAGCTGAGGCACGGGCAACCGAATAATGGCCCACCTCTCGAGACCTCTTGGCCTCTCTCTCCTCCCTATCGTAAGTAAGCATGCCCTCTACTCTCCTAGCAATACTCACCACCTACTGATACTCAATGTCCATCTCTAACTCCCACGCCATGCTAGTCCTTATGGAGGGAATGAGCCCCTCAATAAACTAAAGGACCCTCTCTCGATTTGTAGAAACCAAGGTCAGTACATGTCTGGCCAAGTCACTGAAATGTACTACATATTCTGAAATAGTCATAGTACCCTAGCATAACTGCTCAAATTTCGCGCACCATGAGTCCCTAAGGCTCTGAGAGACATACTCCCTTAAAAATATTTCTGAGAACTGAGTCCTTGCAAGGGAAGCTGCCTTAGCCACACTGTCCAAGTCATAAGTATGCCACTACTACCCTTCAAAGTTAGAAGGCAGTAAAAGAAACCCCACTCGATTCCGCTATGCCCATAGTGCAGAGAATACAGTGGCACTCCTCAAGAAATCCCTGAGCATCCTCTGATGCTAGACCACTAAATATAAGAGGGCCATACTTCTTATGCCTCTCAAGCCTACGTTGCTGCTCCTCCGAAGCTGGTGCCCAACCTTCGGGATGAATTGGGGCTACACGTGGTAGTAGTAGTAGCAGTGGTGGTAGTGGTAGTAGTAGTGGTGGTAGTGGTAGTAGTAGTGGTAGTCGTAGTGGTAGTAGTAGTGGTAGTAGTAGTGGTGGTAGTAGTGGTAGTAGTAGTGGTAGTAGTAGTGGTAGTAGTAGTGGTAGTAGTAGTAGTGGTGGTAGTAGTGGTGGTAGTAGTGGTGGTAGTAGTGGTGGTGGTGGTGGTGGTGGTAGTGGTGGTGGTGGTAGTGGTAGTAGTAGTAGTGGTGGTGGTAGTGGTAGTAGGCGTATCAGGTGCATGTGCTTCAAATGGAGCTACTGGTAACTCCTCTATAGTAGCTCGCGTAGGTGCTCTGGATGTACCAAGTGTGCGTCCTTGGCCTCTACCCTGACCCCGACCTCTGGCGGCTCTAGTATGGGGCGTGGGTACCTGGTCATCTCTAGTAGAATGTGTCCTCACCATCTATGAGAGGATAGAAGACATAGTTTAGAATTTCGAAGTCAATATTTATCACTTCGGAAATGTAAAATTATCACTTCGAAAATGTACCGAACAATACCCGAAACCTAGGAACTCACAAGTCATAAGCTACTAGAAATATTAATTGTTCTATACATCATCTCTACAGAAACAAAGAGAAATGAACATAGGGGGATAGAGGGGTACTCCGAGGATTTAGGGTAGGCAGATATACCTTGAAGTCTCCAACAAGCAGAAGCAACTACTACTAATGATGAGACTGGTACGATGAACCTGGATCTACACATGAAAAAAATGTGCAGGAAAGGGCATGTGTACACCACACCGGTATCAGTAAGTCCCAAGCCTAACCTCGATAGAGTAGTAACGAGATCAAGTCAGGCCCCATTGGAATAAATATAATGAAATAAGACAGAATGAAGTATCACAGTAAAAGTAATATGGAAATCTATCAGGAATATAATCAATGAAAGACAACAGCTCAGAACACGGTGATAACAACATGGGATCTCCCGGGATACCATTCCGTAGTCCCAAATGTAAATGGACAGGGTGATATCCTGGAATACCATTCCGAAGTCCCAAAGTAAATATGTAGTACGGGGGAATCTCCCAAAATACCATTTCATAATCCCAAAGTAAATATGCAATACATGGGGATCTCCCGGAATACCGTTCTGTAGTCCCAAAGTAAATATGCATCTCAACCATTATAAACAATAATCACAGCAAGAAAACCTACAGTTTAGACTAAGTTTAAATCAAAGAAAGCAGGTAATTTCATCAAACGTGTTGCACAGAGTTCAAATAGGCAGATAAAATACGTAGGCATACATTTCTAATCTAATCAGGATAGTACAAATGCTAGTGTAGTTCAAACAAGGAGACAACATGTTATGAATTAGTGAAAAATAGAGTTCTACAATAAATAGGCCGTGTAAGTACTCGTAACCTCACGTACACGACGCTTATATATCAAACAGTACCAAATCCAAAGGGGAGTCGCCCCCCCCCCCCACAAGGTTAGGCAAGCCACTTACCTCGAACCAAGCTCAATAAATCTGAAACAATGCTCTTTCTAAAAATATCCGACTCTGAATGGATCAAATCTAGCCAAAACTAATTACATAACGTAAATATAGCTACGAGAAACTAATTAAGCTAGTGAAGTCGAAGCTAAGGCAAGAATTAGAAAATCGCCCAAAAAGCCTCCTTGGGCCCACGTCTCGGAATCAGGTAAAAGTCATAAATTATAAACACTCATTCACTCATGAGTTCATTCGTACCAAAATTATCCGAGTCCGATGAAAAAATCCCAACCAAAACTCGAAATATTGGTAGAAGAACGTTTTTCCATTTTTTCCAAATTTTCACCCCAAATCCGAAATTAAATAATACAATTAATGATAGATTAGTGGGATATAACCAAAACCAAGTTAAGAATCATTACCCAACTGACATCTCTAAAAATCCCACAAAATCTCGTCCAAATTGGAGCTCTCAAACTCAAGTTTTGATAAAAATGGCCAACCCCTCATTTTTGAAATGTTTAATACTGCCCATATGTTTGTACATCGCGATCGTGTAAAATGAGATGTGATCGCGAAGAGGAAAATCTGATGGCTCATGAACTGGGCTATACGAACGCGTGATGAAGCACGCGAATGCAGAAGAGGGAAAGGTAGGGTTCCGCGTTCGCGAACAAGACAATGTGAATGCATAGAGGAAATGGTCACAGTATCACCGCTTCTTGTTCTACTACGCGAACATGAATAGGGGATTCTAACACGAAGGAGGAGGGAGCATATTTCTTATCGCGAGCAGAAATATGTGAATGTAAAGAAAAATTAAATCATCCTCTGAAATTACACTATGTAACAAAAGGCACGAACGCGATTAAGGAAACTAGGCACCAACAGTTCTACAATTTCAACAAGTCCGAAAATGATTCGTGAACCACCCAAAACTCATATGAGGACCCCAGGATCTCAACCAAAAAAACCAACCAATCCTAAAATACCATACGAACTTATTTGAGCCCTCAAGTCACATCAAATAATGCTAAAAATACAATTCACCGTTCAACCCAAACTTAATGAACTAGAAACTTCCAAATTCAACAACCGATGTCGAAACCAACCAAAACATATCCAATTGACCCTAGATTTTACACACAAGTCATATTCAATACTACGGACCTGCTCCAACTTACAAAATCAGAATCCGACCCCGATATCAAAAATTCCACTACTGGTCCAAAACTCCCAAAAATTGACTTTCACCATTTCAAGACTAAATGAGCTACAGACCTCCAAAACACAATTCAGACACGCTCAGATTTGACAGAACTTCATTCTGAGTCATCTTCACATTGTTCCAACTACAATCCAAATTCTAATACTTAAGCTTCTACTTAAGGACTAAGTGTCCCAAAACACTTCAAAAACAGAAACAAAACCTCCCAACAAGTCACAATAGCAGAAAAGATATGGGGAAAGTAGTTGATAGGGGATCGGGGTTCTAACTCTTAAAACGACTGGCTGGGTCATTACATTGTACTTGGTATATATTAATTTTATTCATTTGATTTGCTAACCTTATTATATCTGCCCTCATGGTTGAGAAATCATCGAACTCCATTACACCTGTTGCTTTTTATTTAAGTGCTCTTATTAGTTTCCTATCTCCTTGCCAGTTATTATTGTTAGTAGTGAAATTGTGTAGCAGGATCTGGATTTTATTATTTGATCTTGCCATGAAACTAACCCAACCTCGCATGCTGAGACAAGATTCATCTTTGATGTCTCGTCCAACCCATAAACAAAAGTGTGACCCAACACCTTATTAGTCTGGCAATGATGTGGGCAGTCTCTGAGTAGCTTCTTTTATCTTTACCAAGCTTGATGAAGAGTTTCGCCATATTGTTGTTGAAATCCAAGAATCTGGCTCCTCGGCAACTTTGTCTTCTTAGTGGGAAAAAACTTGATTAAGAATTTTCGTGCTAGATCATCCCTAGCGTGGATCGAGTTTGCGGGCTCCTTCTGCAACCATTCTTTGGCTTCCCTACCAGTAAAAAGGAAAACATTATCAGTTTGATGTAGTCCTTGGAAACATTCGGATAATTATAAGTATCCGTAATTTCCAGAAAGTTATGAATGTGGCACTGCAGATCCTCATGAGATAGACCTTCATACTGCCCAGTGGACTGAATCACTTGTACCATATACTGTTTGAGCTCAAAGTGAACCGTCATATGAGGCTTCACTATAGACTAAGTCATATTAGCAAGATTAGGCCTTGCGGCCTCTATCACTGTCACTCTTCATTACCTGCCATCTCTAGTGATTGAGGTTGAACTACAATGTCCAATTTTCCTTTTGTTCTACTTCTAGCTTCGACTTCCATTATTAACCAATGAAGTGTTTGTTCTATTTCAGGACAAGAGGTAGGAGGTTGTTTGCACTTCTACTCCTCCACATTCAAGAGAAGAGCATGCCTTAACATAAATAAAGCAAACTAAAAATTAAAACTTGACAAAAATAAGAATAAAATCTTAACTAAGATAAATAATCAATAACTAAGTCCCTGGAAACAGCGCCAGGATATTATTGGTTCCCCAAGTACACACAAGTACATGTGGTCGTCAAGTAATATAATGACTTAAAAGTCGAAAGTCGGACCCACATAGAATTAGATTAATCGTTAACTAAGCTAAATAAAGGCAATTAATTATCTAAGATAATCAAAAATACTATTTTTCTACAAAACTACTTTTACAGAAATTGAACAAGTAATTAGCTAATTTATCAAGGATGCGAACATGTGTTTTTTTGGATTTTACTCAAAGGAGATGAAGATTCCAGGGTTGTGGCCAGTTTATAAATCCTATTAAGTTCAATAACCATACTTGTTAATCTAGATTATCTATGATTGCTAATTGACCAGATCATTTTTATAAATAGTATGTTCCCACAATACTATTCGCATATCCACAATATATCAATCATATACTCCAATCTTATTGAATCTATCATGAACGAATACAATACAATATTCAACTAAGCAAGACTATTAGGTATATTCCTATCCTAACAGCGAAATCGTTCCCTGAACCACGAGTTCAAAAACAAGCTCCTTTAATTCTACTCTAATCTAAGCATGGCTTTCCCAAGCACAACATGACAGTATGGTGAATTGTTAGCTACAACATTTTACGAGTTAAAACTAGAATGAAAGAAATAAGCACAAAACGATAATCTAAATTAGCGAAGATATAATTAGTAAATGTTAATAATCATATCAACCATAACCCTAGAAACGAGAGTACTTAGACACTCATGTTCTTATTAACAATTTTCCAAGTATTTTGCATAAATAAATTACAAAGAAAAGATGAAGAATTGAAAAACTCCATGACTTTCTCATCCAAAAGGTTCCACATGATGTCCTCGCCTCCAAATAATGTCCAACCCCTCAAAAATAGATTTAGAACCCATTTTATACATTTTGGGGACGTCTACGGTTGAAATCCCCAAGTTCCAGCTGAATTAGGACAAAATCTGCCCACGGGCATCACGCATTCGGCCTAGCGTCAACCTGTACATTGAACTTTTTAGCCTGCTGTCAACGGTATTTTGGTTGGTGCCTAGCGTGAACCTGGACATTAATTTTTTTTCACTTTTGTGCTTTGCTGCCCTTGGTGTTTTGGTTGGTCCTAGAGTGAACCTGGGCACCAAACTTATACTTCCTCTAAATTCTTCCGTTTTTTACTTTAGTTTGCATGCAACTTTCCAAATCACTTCTTATTGGCTCCTATACATATAAATACCATTATTTAAATTGAGTCACAAATATTCACTCTAAAGTTAACAAGATCGAGGCATAACTCAAAGCAAATTACATGCAAAAATATAGATGTTTAGCCAAACATCTTTGTTTTGAACGAGTTTTGAATTGGATTGCAAGGTTATTTGTGATTTTACTTTAGTTGGAAGAGAAGTGTTGTTGCAAATTTCATTGTATATCTTACCTGGGTAAATTTTATGACTCTTATAGGTAATCAAAAGAGCTTGTAGAGTTGTCAGTTGACCCAATATAGAGAAATAATCGATAGATGTTCTTTGTGTGCGGTGAAAACCGGGGAACCGATCCCCCCCCCCCCCCAACCGAAGTGATACTTCGGAGAATGACCTCGGAAGCACGGGATCTGGGGCCGGTCGCCTCCCTCAAAACCTGCCGATGCCTTGCCGAGAATGAACATCTACTAAAGGCCCGACGAATGCAAGAATCTCTCGAGGAATGCATCTGGGGTCAACCAAATCTATTCAAACGGTTCGACGTCAGCCCTCACACAACGTAAAGCTAACGAACTGTCACATCTCATCCCATTTGCCATGTCAAAAGATTTTGTACTAAGTTTGGGCATCCCTATGAAAAGGGGGTCACAAACACCTTGTAAGGTAGAGCTCCACTTCTCTATTAAAGCAATAATATCTTCTCTCTCTCTAGTTTGCTCATTCTCCTTGGTTCAAAGTAATTTATATTCGATCGTTCTTTTTATCATTTGGTATTGGCTCAAGGCCACCCTTATACTCATTGTCCCTTAACCCACTCTCATTGCACAGCTCAATATAGGCCGTAAAGAGTCTTACTTAATCGTATTTCTGCTCTTTATCCCCTTTCCGACTATTCCTGATAACTCGATCTCGACCCAATCCTTGGCCCCGAGGCCTCTATCGATCTGCTCCACGCTTGGGCAACATGCCTCCTTGTTTTGCTTATTTTTTCATCTTAGATCGTATTTATCATTACACTTAGTATTTTTAGCATCAATTGATTTAACAACTAGCTCGAGAATAGATTACGTATTTTTAAAATTCCATTTACAAATTTAATTGTTGTTGCTATTTTCATGGTAAACATTCTTCATAAGATCATTCATGCAATGATTCTTGCATATATTCATAGCACTTGTCATTATGTTATTTAACGAAACTCTCATTCATTCGAAAGAAGAATTTCAATCCTGAAGATAATCTAAGTAACTATTGAAATCAAAAGAGTTAATAGAACTTAAGAGTTGAACTTAGAACAGAGTCATATCTTGAATAATAGTCGAGCACATGTCTTGTCAATACCCTTATTTCTCTAATTGATATTCAATTATTGCTACCCAACGACCCAATTTCCAACAATCATTCGTAGTTGATAGTCTTAGTTTTACTTTTACTTTATTGATAACTCAAAGCAAAGGTTTATTTTCCTGAATAGATCTAAGCTAAAGATTTATTTGAATATTATTTAAACCAACCCCTGTGGAGATAGTTTAATAACTATAATATCTTTGACTATCGATCCTAAGTTTTATATACTGATTTTTGTGCTCGTTGATTTTCGGTGTCGTTGCCGGGGATTGGCGATCAATAGTGTTCACAATTATTTTTGGTGCTAATTCATGAACCTATTTTATTTTATTTTTCACATTCTCTCATTTGTGTTCATGCAATAGGTTAAGTTCGGTGGTGTATGAATCGATCCTCTTCCAAGGAATTGGTGCCATATAACCTAGAATTAGAGAAGCACATGCGACAATTGAGAAAGGAGAAAGAATCAAATGGATCCTTCTTGGGTCAGACTTTGAGTCAAGATAAAATGGCACACCACAAAGAAGATGGGGTGGACTTAGCTTTAAGAGAAAAAATCACAACAAAGAGAGTAGTTGCAAGCACAGGAGCTGAAGCAGCTCTCAGAGCTGCTGATGAGATTGTCGAAGGGGATGCCAGTTGAAGATTCAATCTAAATAGCTCATTGGTTGAAGATGAGTTTGAAAATGCGGCCCCGAGGCTTGGGAGATCCTGGGTAATTATGCCAGACCACTCTACAACCAATAATAGTCCAATGTGAGACCTCCACCCACTGATGCTAACACTTTTCAATTCAAGCAAGAAGTCATCCAAACCATTCTGAATAATTGTATCTTCAAAGGCAAACCCAACGAAGATCCTAACAGTCATCTGATGGGCTTTGATGAAATCGTGAACACCTTCCACTATAATGGAGCATAGCATAATGCCATATACCTCAGAGCATTTACATTATCACTGAAGGATGATGCAAAGCAGTGGCTACACACCCTACCTACTGGTCTATCCGTACATGGGAAGAGATGACTATCAAATTTCTAGACAAGTACTTCTCTGTTGCTAAGACTAGAAAGATCAGAAAGGAGATTCACAATTTCAGTCATGGTGAAGGAGATATTGTGTTCTAGGCACGGGAACGGTTTAAGGAGCTCTTACTAAGATGCCCATATAATGGAATGGAGCAATGGATGCAACTCCAGAACTTCTGGGATGACTTAACTCCTGCATCAATAAAGGTACAAAGTAGTGCAGTGGGAGACCCACTTATGAAGAAAACTCTAAAAGAGATTGTCACTCTTCTAAATGAACTATATAAAGATGCGGATCAATGGCCTACTGACCAAGGTGAACGAAGAATGTCAGTAGGTGTGCAACAAGTAGAATCATCTCTAACATATTTGGCTAAAGACATCAAGAAGTTGACACTGGCCCAGGTGCAAAGTCAAGCATAGGCAGGATGCGATATTTGCGGGATGAATGAGGTGGTTTAGAAGGCGCTTTCCGATCAACGCTCTCTTAGAGCGAATGGTTAGGCAGGTAGTATGGGCATCTAGGGTTAAAGCACGGTTTCGGTGCGGGCCGCGAGAGCGGTACCAAATTGAGGCAAACTCTGAATATTAGATATGGCCTCAAAATAAGAGGGGGGCAAGGTCGGCTAGTGAGACGATGGGAGATAAGCTTCATCATCGAGAGGGAAAAGCCCGGATCACCAGCTAAGGCCCCGACCACCGAATTTGGAGTATCCTACTTTCACGCAATTCACAGGGTTCAACAAGCAATCGATATTTCATGATCAGAAGTGTAGGACTTTCAGTTCGTTCAAAGGCACTAGGGACGAGCCATTACAGACAGTCTGATGCTTCTGGAGTTCGCTCATATCGAATTGTCAAAAAGCTCATCAACCTTGAGTCATCAAAGCCTTTCTGACTCGGCCTGGACCGGTCGCCCTACGTGACTGGCGCTTCAAAGGCAAGTTGCAGCCTAAAATCCGAACTATGGACGGGTTTTTTGGAGTTAGCCTACCCTAACAGCGGAATTGAATCAGAAAGGACACCTAACACATGAGTGTCAAACCTCCATTGTAGAGGAAGAAGTGACTGGAGTGAGAAATTTCAGCAGAGGTTTGGCAATTAGGATTTGAGTTGGATCATTTGTTGGCCCGTAACCGCTTTTATAATCCAAGGCCCAAGGAAAAATTTATGGCTTTATTATTTTTATACTTAATATATAAATATAGTTTTTACATGTAAATTTATTCGATATTGTTCGATATTTCTATCCTAATTATCGGTATAATTATAGATTTATATAAAAGCTCACGATTTTATTAAAAGAAACCTAAAAACTGGTTCGATAAGGTACGATTCAATCATTTCATTGGTAGGAATGAGGCCAGGCACCTCCCGCCCTTCTTGGGTATTTTGGAGAACAAATGCTTTTGAAAAAGAAATAGAAGCAATATAGGTGGGGGATGAATTTTTTTCGGTTTAGTCGGTTTTTAAATATTCATTGACACTCCTAATTATATTAGGATTGGGATGTGAGAAATCAAATAGAGATAGAATCTGGAGACAAAAGTATTAGCTTATGACTTATATTCCATCTTGGACGTGAATTCTCTACAACTAGCCTAGATAAGCAGAATAAAAAAAAATGTTAAGGGTATAGTTTGACATAACACTTGAGTTACGTTGACATGTTGTTTAAGAATGAAATTTTTTCGAGTCGAACATTTGCTTTGCACAAATTACAACAACAACAACAACAACTACCCAGTATATTCCCACCAGGTGGGGTCTGGGGAGGGTAATATGTAGACGAGCCTTACCCCTGCCCGAAAGGGCAGAGAGGCTGTTTCCAATCGACCCTCGGCGTATAGGATAAAAAAGGAAAAGCTGCATTAAGAAAACAAAGGTAAAATTAGAGACACAAGCAAGACAAAACAAAATAATAAAGCATAAGTGCTCCCGCAAAAATAACGTAAATAATTATGAAAGCATAAGCAACATAAATACAGTAGCATGCAATAATAACAAGCAGTAACTACCATACTAAAACACTAATCACCTATGAGCCCCTAGCCTACAATCTTGATTCTAGACCTCCAGACTCCCCTCTCAAGGGTCATGTCCTCGGTAACCTGCATTCTAGTCATGTCCTACCTAATCACCTCTCCCCAATGCTTCTTAGGCCCCCCTCTCCCTCGCCGACCACCAACAATCTCCAGCCGCTCGCAGCACCTCACCGGGGCATCGGGGCCCCTCCTCCGAACATGCCCGAACTACCTCAGTCTCGCTTCCCGCATCTTCTCGTCCACCGGGGCCACCCCTACCTTCTGACGAATAACTTCATTCTTGATCTTATCCAGCCTGGTGTGCCCACACATCCACCTAAGCATCCTCATCTCCGCAACCTTCATTCGCTGAACATGCGAGTTCTTCACGGGCCAGCACTCCGCCCCATACAACGTCGCAGGTCTAACCACGGCTCTGTAGAATTTCCCCTTGAGTTTGTGTGGAATTTTCTTGTCACACAGGACCCCTGAAGCGAGCCTCCACTTAGACCACCCCGCTCCTATCCGATGGGTGACGTCCCCGTCAATCTCTCCGTCCCCCTGGATCACAGACCCAAGATATCTCACACTGTCCCTCTTGGCGATGGCCTGAGAACCAAGCATCAGTTCCCTGCCTACCCCACTCGGCTCGTCGCCAAACTTGCACTCCAGATATTCTGTCTTAGATCTGCTTATTTTGAAACCCTTAGACTCAAGGGTCTGTCTCCATATCTCTAACCTTCCACTAACACCGGCCCTCGTCTCGTCTATCAATATTATATCATCAGCAAAGAGCATACACCAAGGCACATCCCCTTGGATATGTCGGGTTAGAGCATCCATCACTAAGGCGAACAACAGGGGGCTCAGCGCCGATCCTTGATGTAGCCCCATTACCACAGGAAAATGGTCTGATTCGCCCTCCACCGTCCTAACCCTAGTCTTAGCTCCATTGTACATGTCCTTGATTACTCTGATAAAGGCTTCTGGCACACTCTTCGCCTCCAAGCACCTCCATAGCACCGCCGTCGGAACCTTCATACGCCTTCTCCAAGTCGATAAGCACCATATGAAATTGGTAATCTTTCGTAAGTTTACCTTAAGATGGTTATACAAAGGGGTGTCAAAAAAAATTACTATTATGGGGTATGAAACTCGCAATCTTGTGTAATTTTTGCCATCCTTAACCATTGCACTCAGAGTTTGACTTGTGTCAATCTGAGTTTGACTTGTGTTAAGAGTTGTTAACCCCTTGTAAATATTCCATTGCTAAGAAAAAATACCTAAAATACCTATCTACATAGTATTATTTTCCAGCGAAGGGGTGTCGACACCCCTCGGGCAAGGATGGCTCCGCCACTACATGGAGATATTATTCGAGAAGTTTTCTAGAATTTAAAAATTAATCGAAGATCAGCTTGTCTTCCCTTTTTTTTCTTCATTGAAATGTTCTGATATCATTGTTATAAAACATATTAGTGATTACCCGTAAAACGGTATAGTTGAATTTGTAACACAACTTATAAATACGTGATTTAACTTGTTCCGAAAATATGAAATAAATAAGAATAATCAAGAATGTAAAAATAACTTAAAGAAATGCAAGCCTGATTGGATGATAAGCCTTCCCAGAAGCAGTGACATGAACAAAATTAAGAAGAAAGCGAATAAATTTATAATATGAGAGGAAATTATAGCCTTTGTGTCCAGATATTTTTCCGTCCCTACAATTGATATTAATTCTCTTATTTATATCTCTATCGAGGGAGACAATCTTTAAATCAAGCTCTTCTTGAATGCAAAAAATAAAAAATAAAAATCACCACTGATGACTGCATAACGATAATGGTTGGCTATTGATGCAAAGATTCTTTGTAACAATTGCTCACTGAATGATGCCCGATGTCATCGCTTCAATTCTTCATTATCGGTTCCCATGCCTTCAGAATTCACACAATACCAATCACATGTTTGTGTTCGGTCCCAACTATTTGCTGACTCACATATTACCTGTCTTAAATTCCACGTGTCATCTAGTCATCTGTTCAAATGTAGCTAATCAATTTTATCCATACAACTAGTAGTATTTGTTAACTTTTATAATCAGATTCGTAATTTAGACGTACGTGAATTTTAATGCGAGAGAATAGATTTTGAAATATACATTTAAATTTATTTATATTTTTATGCACAAACATAAAAAGTTGATCCTAAAATAGTGAGTTCAATCAAATTCGTGAACCCGTGTGATTGAATCCTCCGCTGTTCAGAATAAGCACCGTTGCCAATTTCTTGAGAGTTGAGATAGACCATTTAACAATGACCATTCACTTATTCTCCAGCCAAATTCATAAGAGGCCACGGAGGCTAATTTATTGTCGGTCCAACGGTTGAGCACTGTCAATGTGATGTTTGTAGTTTTCTATGTTTAGGTAAGAGAGCAGACCTAAATTAGAAAGTGCCATTGGAGTGATTAAAGAGATAATGATAATCTAATAAATTAGATATCCTTGAAATGGAACATATTTTACCATTGTCTTAATTTGTCAGAGGCGGTTATTCCCGCTCATATTTTATGTCAAGTTTTCAAATAAAAATTACCTCGACGAGAGCGAGGCCCCGGCCACTTCTTGTCTCCATGTCACTACAACCAACGCCTTCAAATTTTCTCAATAAATGATTCAAGCGCACACACACATAATATTATAGTTTAGGGGATATATTTTGAACCAGTTGTATAAAATCAGACTTTTAATTCCTCCATACCAATTTAATTGATACGAGTCAATTGAATTTTTAATTAATAATTTTTTCTATACCTTTTAAATATTTTAAATTATATTTATTATGACTTATAACATGTTTCATATATATATATATATATATATATATATATATATATATGCACACACACACATTTTATTTAAAAAATTATAAATTTTATTTTAAATTTTTTTGTCAAAATTAAGAAGTTTGATTCTCGAAATATGAATTGAATCAATCAAATATGAATCAACTCTATTTACAAAAGTAATATAAAACAATAATATGTACAAATATATAACAAAAGTAGAACAATTGAGATATACATAAATTTACGTAGAAAAATGTACATCCCATCATTGTAAAACTAGTTGTAGGACTTGACAAATATAAATTTAATAAGTAGTTGCAATAAGTTGCTTTTACTCTATCATTTTCTTTTTTCTTTTTTTTTTCAAAATATCAACTTAAACCCCAAAAATTATTCCTTTTAAGTTCAAAAAAACACAGTAGCTAAAACGTACTGCCCTCCATGAATTGTCCAAATATGAATTGGTACTACTACTAGTTCTCCTCCCACTCTCACATGTTAATAACAGGTCTCCTGCACCTCTCAGTTCTTCTTTGTCGTAAAGGTGAAGTTATGAGGTTTTAGCTATTGATATTAGCTCCACAATCCACAGTAAAGCTTCTCTCTCAGCTCACTAGGCATTTTGCTCAAAAAGCCTGAAAAGGGAATTAAAAAAAAACAATGCAATTCCCTTTTCCATTCACACCATGTGACCTCTGACAAATTCTTCTTCAATCTACATATACCTGAAAAACTCACTTACACGCACACATTTATTGTTCTTGCCTTGACATTTTCTTCGATACTAAGTCAAGAGGATTTGGTTTTAGTATTATTTTACTTTTCATAAGTAGTGGAGCGGTCAATGGCTGCTTCCTCGTCTCGAGGACGAAGTAGCTCGCCGTTTCACTATCGTAAGCCATCGACTCCATTTTCATCTTCATCGTCTTCAAATTCCTTCATGAATGGTCGGCTCATGCCTCGATCGAGCTCCTCTTCAACGACGTCCTTCTTTGGCTCCGGCTCCAGATCCATGACCCCGAGTCGCAACCGAACCGATTTGGCTAATTCGCGAGGTTACGGGAACCGTTCGCCGGTTAATTATCCGTCGGTTGAGGATTTAATTGGTGAACCGGTGGATATGTCCAGATCAGGAGAGAGTATTTCGGTCACTGTTCGGTTTCGGCCGTTGAGGTAAAAATGCTAGATCTAGTTTATTTAATTTGGATCTTTGTGCTGGTTTATTGAAAGAGTTTGAGGTTTTTTAGGGTTTCAAATTGAGTTTTTTGACAATGCGGTGAGAATTTGGTGTTATTGTATGGTGGCAGTGAAAGAGAATATCAGAAAGGCGATGAAATCGCGTGGTATGCTGATGGTGACAAAATTGTACGGAATGAGTATAATCCGGCGACAGCCTATGCCTTTGGTACGATTCTATGCACCTTCGAGTCATTTCGTGATTCTGATTCTGCTGGTTGTGAAAACTTTAGTGCATTATTTTGGGAATAATATGGAGTTAAATGGTGCACTTGATAATTGCTTAGAAATTAGAATTGCATTTTATTCGAAGTTTAAATTGTTATGTTGGTCATTTTATTTTGATGATGGTAGATAGAGTATTTGGACCTGATACGGGTACCCAGGAGGTTTACGGAGTAGCTGCTCGACCTGTGGTCAAGGCTGCAATGGAAGGCATAAACGGTATGATTTGATACTTGACATGCAAGATCTGCTAACACTTTGATTTTTTTTGCTAAATGGAACATGCACATGAGTTACTTAGTTTCAGATAATTCAGTTCAAGGGCATGCCCGAAAGAAATCTAATCTCTGCCTAGTGATCCGTCCATCATTGGCAAAAGTCGAGATATCTGCCTAATATACTGACTAGAACAAAACGAGTGTCTCAGCTCCAAGGGCTATGTTCTTGGGATTGCGTATTGGGTTGCGTTTTCCAATTCAGATTCACTGACACAAGACCTGCTTATTATGCAGGCACAGTTTTTGCTTATGGTGTTACAAGTAGTGGCAAGACACATACTATGCATGTAAGTCTATTCTGTTGGGATATCCCCAGTCGTCCGTGAATTTGAGAGAAACTTCCGACTTCTGCTACATCTCAAACAAACAGTTTAGCATTATTTAATTGATAACTACTGACAAAGTTTGTTTAAGAATGCTGTTTTATTTTTATTTATATAGCGCTGTCGAAATTTGACGATTAAAAAAGTATTTGCTTCATTTTCATCTTTTGTTTGCCAAGTCCACACCCCCCTCCTCCCCAAACCAATTAAAAGTTTTTGTCATCACATTGTTAATTTTAAGATATTGGTTTCTGCAGGGTGATCATAGTTCTCCAGGTATAATTCCGTTGGCGATAAAGGATGTATTTAGCATCATTCAAGATGTAAGTCAGCTTACAAATCTATGTTATTTTAAAATTTTGATGGCACGCTTCAAGCATGGCTTTAAAGTGTTATGACATCAATGATTCTTGTATAGCAATTCTATTCTATTGTCTGTATGAATGTGTGACTTACTCTTGCTTATCCAAAAGAGAAAGTGCGACTAACTCTTAAATTTTGTCTTTCAGACTCCTGGACGCGAGTTCTTACTCCGTGTATCATATCTTGAAATCTATAATGAGGTTAGTATGGTGCACATCAGCCAGCTACTTCCACATATGATGAAATTGGTACTGAACTGGAGAGATTAAAAATTAATTATGCGTTGCTGCATGGATCATATCTGAAGAGCATCCTTTGTTGCAATCTTTAGATTGCTAGTATAATTTATGATTACCTTATAACTGCAACATTACGTAACAGCTGCTATACAGAGTGAAATACTGAAATGATTTCTGAAGTAGATTATCATCTCTCTTTATGCTCTTGTCTGCACTAGACCCTTTTTAGTTTCTCATTCCAGATATTAACTAGAGTTGGTGTCCATGCTCACCATGTTTATGGTGCCAGGTTATCAACGACTTGCTGGATCCAACTGGCCAGAATCTGCGTGTCAGGGAAGATAATCAGGTGTTTGTTGCTAATAAAACTAGTTGTTGCTGTTCCTGGGAATTGTAGTAGGGTTGTTGGACAAGAGTTTTTAATTTGTTCCAAAGACCTATTTATCTCGAAGTTATGTTTCTGAGTGTTTGATTTTCTTATTTGTTTATATGTATGTCTTGGAAGATGAGAATATTGTTTCGACTTCAGGAACAGAAAATGGCCTATTATTCGACGAATGATAAACTTGTCTCCCAGCACGTCCTCCACATGTTTAAGACTTATATATGATATTTACTACTCCCTCCCTTTCAATTTAAGTGTTGTTTTCCTTTTAGTATGTTTCAAGAAGTGCAATGCTTCAATCATATCTAATTTTTAATGCATGTCTTAGTGCTGTTATACCATTTATAAAATATTATTACTTATAAAAAAGTATGTTTCAAAAAGAATATCCTACATTACATATTTAAGGCCACAAGATTCAAATGGCATTTTGGAACATTATACACATCTTTAGTTTAAGATCACATAATTCAAAAGTCTTCCTTATTTTCTTAAACATCGTGGTCAAAATAAGGCACTTAAATTGAAACGGAGGGAGTAAATATTAATGTCCTCTTTATTTCTCAAAAGTAATTAATAAGAAGCAGAAGTTAGCTGATTAAGTTTGAAGAACTTAAGGTTTGAGATCATTAAATCCCTTTAGAGACAAAAAAAAAAAACACTAGGTGATTTCTTTGAATCTGCCTAAGCCCCGTTGGGAAAGGTTACCCGGTACCTCTGCTGATGGGAGGTAGCAGGTATCCAATGGAATGGTCGAGGTGCATGCAAGTTGGCCTCGCCACCACTATCATGAAAGAAGGTGGAGATCATTCATTTACTCACATGTTGTTTCCAAAATCTACAAGTCTACATCTAATTGCCATAGAACAAATCCTGATGTTTCCAATGAAGTTCTTCTATCTACGTAGGAGATATTTATGCTTCTTCCCAAAGTCCTTGTTTTCAGATGTTGCTCTGTAGTTCTTGAGTCTTTGTACATGCAATGGATGTGCAGGGTACTTATGTTGAAGGTATAAAGGAGGAAGTTGTTTTATCACCTGGGCATGCACTTTCTTTCATTGCTGCAGGGGAAGGTAATTAGTTTAGCTATTCAGGTCTGTCTTTGTTGATAGCCAGTGTTCTTGTTATCCTATATTCGTATTGATTACCATTTTCCTTTTCCAGAGCATCGTCACGTTGGTTCAAACAATTTCAATTTATTTAGTAGCCGTAGTCACACAATATTTACCCTGGTAAGTTTGAATATGATGGCTCATTGTGATATATTGCTTATTGCAACTAGAAATTTCTTTATCATGCACTTACTTTTCAAACCAATGAAAGCTGCTGTCTCCACTGAACTTTATCATGTTACTAATATGTACCTTTCGGCCTAGTTGCACTTCCCTTTAAGGCATACATGAATTTTTGTTTTTTCTTAAGGTCCCTTCTCACCAATTCAATGCAGTAATTATGGATAACTTATCGGTAAGATGGGAGCATTTGACATACTGTGGCATTGGGCCACTCTTCCTAGTAAACTTGGGGTTTCTTTTACTCATTTGTGAAATATTTAGACTTAATAATACCAAAATTGTCCTTATCAAAAAAAAAAAAAAACCAAAATTGCTAACCATGTAAATGTGAATTCCCCATTTCATGGATTTTGAATAATAGACCTAAAAACTGTTAGAACTTAGTTAAAATGCTCTATTTTAGTTAAACTGAAATGCAGTATCTGAGCCTCAATAACCTTGTTGTTTTTGTTGCTGTTGCTTTGAGTCGACGGTCTATCGAAAACAGCCTCTCTGTCGCCACATGGTAGGTAAGGTGTGTGTACACACTACCTTCCCCAAACTCCACTTGTGGGTTTGTTGTTGTTGTTATTGGTATATTTGTGAAATTTTCCCACAAAAGAAGGCAAATCTCTGTGCCATTGATGCAACGCTGATAGCAGCAGTAGTAGTACTCCCTCTATTCCAATTTATGTGCCTTGAAACTATCCAAATTGCTATGGAAAAGTTTCTATCTTTCCAGAGAGGCAGTTTTGATATTTGCTAATCTGGGCTGAAATTTGGGGCATGGAAAAAAACAGACTTGTATCTTGGCGGGGCGAACCCGGATCAGGCAACTGGTTTTGCAGCCATGGCGTTGTCATCTTCTCTTTGCCCCCATTTTGTTTTTGGTTTTGTTTTCCTTTCCTTCACTGAGCCGAGGGTCGATTGGAAACAGCCTCTTTGCCCTTTCGGGTAGGGGTAAGGCCTGTCTACATATTACCCTCCCCATACCCCACTTTGTGGGAATTTACTGGGTAGTTGTTGTTGTTGTTGTTGTTTTAACTCTTATTCTATTTGGAAGGGAAGTATCCTCTTTTGTTTAGACTCTGGAGATTGGATAATGGAAGTTTGAACTAGGCAATGTTTTATTGCTTTTATTGATTTTGCTGGGTAACTAATCTGTCAAGTGCTTGCCCACATAATCTTCTTCCTTTGCATAATCACAAAATAAGTTCTCGAACTTCGTCATAATCAGTTAATTTGCCTGTTCTAGGAAAATTGCACGAGAAACTGTTGATGAATGGTTTTCTGGAGGCCCTCAACATCATCTGAAATATATGAAATTTTCTTATGTTTTATTTAGTCTTTGTTTACAACTTGAAATATATGTCTTATTTTGTCTTATATCAACTTGAATATTTGTAAAGCACTAATGAGATAACTTTTCTATAACATGAAATCTCTGTTCAGTGTTGGGAAGAAACTTCTGCTGAAATGCAATTATGGAATTCAACTGTGTTGCAGGCTCATTTACCCGCTAACACTCTTAGAAAATTGGATGACAAGCTGTTGGAGCTGTAGTTAAATGTTTTCTTTCCGTGAATTTTGAGTGGAAGAAACTGTCAATTATGCCTTATCATCTAGAAACTTTCAATTATGTTTGGTCCATCTATTGTGACATAAATGGTTTATGATAAGAATAGACCTTGGGCCTAACTCAACCCCAAAAGCTAGCTTATGAGGTGAGGATTGCCCAAGCCATATAAGGAGACCAAGGACCTCAAATCCCTCCGATGTGGGACAACTCAACACCCCCCTCACGCCCAGATCTCTGGAGCGTGGACAACATAAATGGGGGCCCAACATCGGTAACAATAATTGGGATGGGCCTGGCTCTGATACCATGATAAGAATGGACCTTGGGCCTAACTCAACCCCAAAAGCTAGCTTATGAGGTGAGGATTGCCCAAGCCATATAAGGAGACCAAGGACCTCAAATCCCTCCGATGTGGGACAACTCAACAGTTTATATCTTGATTCTTGATACACAAACTTCAATCCATTGTGACATTAAATGGTTTATATCTTGATTCTTGATACACAAACTTCAATCTGTAACTGCTTGATACAAAATAAAAATAAAAATACTCAATCTGTTACTGCTAGTGAATTTTGGGTCACATTGCTGAAATACTTTGGTTTATCTTCCTTAATAGCCTTAATTATTACTTTCAGTTTTGTACTCTTCTAGTTCAGATATTTTAGTGGTTATATTTGCTACTGGGTTTTGTTAGTCATGTCTCATTGTCCACTGTATACACATTGTGCAGATGATTGAAAGTAGTGCTCATGGGGATGAATATGATGGAGTGATCTTCTCTCAGCTTGTATGACTACTAGCACTATATGTTCAGTATTAAAAAACAACAATGCATCATAGCACCTTACATTTTTGTTTTTCCACTTAGAACTTGATTGATTTGGCTGGATCTGAGAGCTCTAAAACTGAAACAACGGGATTGCGGAGAAAGGAAGGATCATATATAAACAAAAGTCTTCTCACTCTTGGAACTGTAAGTACTAAGCCATCAGTGTTGATGGTTTCTATGTGGTTTGCTATAACAGTTGCATTTTAACAATATTGTGATATTTCAATTAAGACAAGAGTGGTTGCTCTGATGGTAAGCAACCCCACTTCCAACCGAGAGGTTGTGAGTTCGAGTCTCCCTAAGAGCAAGGTGGGAAGTTCTTGGAGCGAAGGATGCCGGGGGTCTATTTGGAAACAGCCTCTCTACCCCAGGGTAGGGGCAAGGTCTGCGTACACACTTTCCTCCCCAGACCCCACTAAGTGGGATTATACTGGGTTGTTGTTGTTGTTGTGATATTTCAATTATGTGAAAAATAGAGGAAAAAGGAGAGAAGATTACTTCTCGAGTTGGTTGTAGACAATACACAAGGGGGCAGCTCATAGAGGAGTTTAAGCTGCAAGAAGTAAGGGAAATTTAGCTTAAATGAAACAAGGAAAGCTATTAAATAAGGAAATTACCTAAATGTCTAGATTCCTAATTGTGACACAATTAGAAAGAATTTTGACCCTAACCTAAACACAAATTGAATAGGAAGTTCTAACAATGGCTAAATTTTTGCTCAACAAGTTATATACTTTTGCTCATGATCTACCAGTATTTGCATTTTTGGGGCTGAGGTGAGGAGTAGAGCAAATTTTTATATGTTTATTCATTTTCAATCTGATACCTTGATTGTGCTATCATTTATTAAGGTCATTGGAAAATTAAGTGAAGGGAAGGCATCTCATGTTCCTTATCGGGATTCTAAACTTACTCGGCTACTCCAGACTTCACTGAGTGGGCATGGACATGTGTCTGTGAGTATGATGAGTATATACTCTACATTTCCATTCTATTGATCTATCTTGTCTTTGTACTGCTGTTATGCCTTATTTGATGTTTATCTTTTCCTCCTAGATTCCTTTTCATCTGTTCTAACATGATTGTCCTGTTGCTTGATAAAGATTACAAATAGGTCTAATTCACCTCTTCTTTCTTGTTTTCTGCAGCTCATATGTACTGTTACTCCTGCATCAAGCAATATGGAGGAAACACACAATACGTTAAAGTTTGCAAGCAGGGCTAAACGTGTGGAGATTTATGCATCACGCAACAAGGTTTGCCCTGTTGCTGTTTCAGTATTGTTGAATTGGAATTGTGAAAGCTGAAGCTTAATATATGTCTCTTTCAGATTATTGATGAGAAATCCCTGATTAAGAAATATCAAAGGGAAATATCGTGTCTTAAAGAAGAGCTTGATCAACTAAGAAGGGGGATGCTTGTAGGTGTCAATCCTGTAGAACTTTTGACTTTGAAACAGCAGGTAACAACTCAATTAATTTTTTTTGGGTAAAGTCCATCTACAGCTAAAGGTCAAATTTGTCATGTTCAATTAACTACATGCTTAAAGACATCTGTGCTTTATCAGTTTTTTGGGATTAATCTGTAGTGAGATAACATTTCTCCTAATCAATACTTATTATGATAGTGAACATTCCACTTAAAACTAAAAAACGATTCTCCAGGGGTTCCTCTTTTTTCCCCCTTCTTTCATATTCATATTTATATCCTCTGCAACAATTGTCGGGATGGTCTTTCGTAGAAAAGCTATATATATCAGATTGGAAGCAGTGACTTCAGCCTCTTCTCCTTATATGGCATTTAAAGAGCATGACTCTTTAGTTTATTTAAGTTCAAATTAGTTGAAGTAAAAGGCCCCACTAGATTCAATTCATGAATTAGCCCACTATGAGTCGGTGTATGCTTGTAGGTGTCAATCCTGTATAACTTTTGACTTTGAAACTTCAACTTCTCAAGTTAAACTATTTGTTAAAGTCCGTCTAGAGCTAAAGGTCAAATATGTTATGTTCAGCTAACTACTTGCTTAAAGACATCTATGCTTTATTAGCTTTTGGGGATTAATATATGGCTGCAGTTGGTTTCTAGTGCTGTATAACTTGTTCATGTTTCTTTTTGCAGTTGGAAGAAGGGCAAGTGAAAATGCAATCAAGATTGGAAGAGGAGGAGGAAGCCAAGGCAGCTCTAATGAGCAGGATACAGAGGCTAACTAAACTGATCCTTGTTTCTTCAAAGAATTCAATCCCTGGGTATTTGGGTGATGTTGCCGGGCCTCAGAGGAGTCATTCTCCTTCTGAAGATGATGTAGGTTGCTCTATCTTTCATCATGAGTACAGTTCCTTTATGCCATTATTTGTTCCCTCCTGGACCTTGGTAGATAGCCTCTGAATCTTATCCTCTATTCGATCTTAAAGATACATCATGCTTTCTGATTTTCGCATGTCTTCCACCCAGCATTGCAGCTGGGTTTAGCTACTACATATATTTTCACTTAACATGTACTAATTTTCTTCTTTTATCTGTTATACCAGTTTATGATTCCCCATCTACTCCAGGAGACTAAACATACTCCTCTTCTTGCTATTTTTTTTTTCCGTTATTCTTTTTTCAATTTCAAAAGTATCTGTCAAAGAATATGTAGATTTCATATTATTCATTGCTTGTAGATTCTTGATTTGTCATTTAGGATAAAAATATTTTTTGTGCATTGATCTTCTTTTCTTTGATTGCCCCGCTCTTCCATCAGAAGATGGACAGTTCTATGCTTATAGATGGTGAGAATCAGAAAGACCCTTCAGCATATACTTCTGATCGCAAACACAGAAGATCTTCTAGCAAGTGGAATGATGATATATCTCAGGTTGGGAGCGCAATGACTGAATCGGCTCAGGTGGGTGAACTTATCATTGGTCTTGCATGTGGTTCAAAGCTGCCCATTGTATGTCTTTACCTCTATAAATTTCACATTCTTTAAACCCTTTATTGGAGGAGAGTACCGTAGTGGTTCTTAGTATTGTTAGATGTTAATACTCTAAGGGTCGTTTGGTGTGAGGTGTAAGAAGGTATAGGGGTGGTATAAAGATTTAATACCACCAGGGGCGGATCTATGTAGAAAATTTGGGTGCTTAAGCACCCATTAACCTTAACAATGGGTAGGTATAATTCCATAGAAAACTTAATGAAATGGATATATATTATCAAAAGCACCCAGATAACAAAACTACTGGTGGGTGCTTTGGTTAAGAAGGGGTGTTGGAAGCTTAGTAATGGTAAGGGCGGGAGTTCGATTTTCACTAACAACACTTTCTGTTTCTTTTTCTCATATTCAAGGTTCTTCCTCCTTCTTCGTTCTTTTTTTGTATGAGTTTTCTCATCAACATTTTTCACTGTTGTATTGAAATAGTTATGTACTGTAGTAATATTATAACCAAAAAAAAATTTGAGCACCCAGGAACCTATATCCTAGATACGCCACTGAATACCACCTTAATATTCTGTTTGGTTTGCAAACCAGGTATAAGTTATCTCGGTATTAATTTTAACACTAGGATATCTTATACCTTATAGAGGGTGGGTTAATTAGCACCGGTATAACTTTTAACTTCTTCTTAGAAATTAAGCAATTTTCATTCTTAATACAAGATACCAAACAGTGAATAAACAACAATCCCAGCATAACTTATACCAGCAGAAGGCGTATTCCAACCATATGACCCCCGAAGGACTTGAATATTTAAGCTTCATGTTGTTTAAGTTTACTCTATATGCTTTCAGAGGTCTTTTCTTTGCGCAGAATCTGATGTGTTTGCACATATTTTTTCTTTGTGAATTACGAAGTTACTATGCCGAAGTTACATTTCAACAAGCTCACCATTTTGTATAAGGAGCAAGAAGTTGTTTGGGATCCCATAAGCTATACTACATTTATTGCAAATCCACTCTTCCACTACATAGATTACAGAGCTTCTTGTACCTCTGATATTTAAACTCGCTTTAGATAGTAAAGCTTTTAGTCAATTATGTAGTGTGTTTAATAGCTCTCAAAAAGGTGCAATAATTTTGTCCTTTACTTATTTATCAGGTTTTGATTTCATTATCTTTTTCATTTTTATTGTCTTTTTATTCGAGTATAGGAAGGAATTTCAATGTCAGATCAGATGGACCTCCTTGTAGAGCAAGTCAAGATGCTTGCTGGAGAGATTGCATTCAGCACCAGTACATTGAAACGCTTAGTTGAACAGTCCGTGGATGATCCAGAGAGTTCAAAAACACAAGTACAGACTGTTTTATTTTTCTGGACTCAATGTTTTATAACAATGTGCTGGTCAAGTTATAATGATTCTATGTTATCTTTATGACTGCTTTCCTACTGGGACTTAATTGATTGTGAGTCACTTATAGAATATCTTCTCACTAGGCTCTGCATTCTGTATCTCTTTTTTTCAATCTCTGTTGTTAAAACTTGAAAGAATTTGTGATTTAGTGCTTTCTAGGAAGTCTTCTGTATTACACTAGTGTCAGTTGTGGAGCATATTTAATTCTGAAATCATCACTAAAAACAACGGGGCATCTTTGATCTTCAAAGCTCTTAGGATTTTGAATGCTTGATGACTTACCACAAGATGTAAGAGCTTTTCCAATGCGACTGATTTGGTTCTTCCTTGTGCAATTGCTGCTGTCTGAAGCACATAGAAAAGAAATTTTCATTTGATCCTGTAAGTAATTGTGTCCCTTTTTAAGGTTCTGGACTTATTTGTTGTGCTAACTCTTATGACAGATTCAAAATTTAGAGCATGAAATTCAAGAAAAGAGAAAGCAAATGAGGATGTTGGAACAGCGTATTGTTGAAAGTGGTGAAGCATCAGTTGCCAATGCATCTTTAGTCGAAATGCAGCAGGTGATGTCACGTTAACCTTTTCTATTGTCATGGGCTTTTCTCCCCCTCTTATGCCGTTTTATACTTCGTCTCACATTTCTATCTTTGACAGACTTTGATGAAATTGATGACACAATGTAGTGAGAAGAGCTTTGAGCTTGAGGTTGGTTACCCTATAAAAGCTCAATCGAGAACACCCCCTTTTTTAGATCTAAAATAAAATATTCATTCTTGTTACAACTTTGTAAGCATCTTTCTTTTAGATGAAGTTGTTTACAGTTTGACCTTCTGATGCAGATCAAATCCGCAGATAATCGGATTCTCCAAGAACAGCTGCAAAACAAGGTAAAAAGAAGGCATTATTTATCTTGTTGCTAATGGAATGGCCTAGTTGCTAAATTAATAGTGACCTTTCCGATAGCTAATTTTCTTTCCTAGGCATAATCTCGCTGGTATTTTATGTTATTTTCAGAGCTTAGAAAACAAGGAACTACAAGAAAAGATTTGTCATCTTGAACGTCAGCTAGCTGTCAAGGCAGAACAATCGTTTCCCTCATCAGAAAAATGTCTATCTGATGAACATGTTGATGAGCTTAGAAGGAGAATTCAGTCCCAGGTAGATAGTAACTTTTGATGGTAGTTATTGATCTGATGTACAGGTAATTCTTTTGTTTTATGCAATTATTCTTTTGAAGGGGAGCCTTGGTGTAACTGGTAAATTCATGTGACCAGGAGGTCATGGGGTCGAGCTGTGGAAACAACCCAGAAATGCAGGGTAGGACTGCATACAATAGACCCTTGTGGTCCGGCCCTTCCACGGACCCCGTGCATAGTGGGAGCTTAGTGCATTGGGCTGTCCTTTTATTTTTCTGCCGTGGTCCTCCTCGGGGAGGAGGGTCTCTCAGGAGCAAGTGAAGCCTAATTATACACGAAATTTAAATCTCCGAAGCCTTGGTGTAACTGGTAAATTCATGTGACCAGGAGGTCACGGGGTCGAGCTGTGGAAACAACCCAGAAATGCAGGGTAGGACTGCATACAATAGACCCTTGTCGTCCGGCCCTTCCCCGGATCCCGTGCATAGTGGGAGCTTAGTGCACCAGGCTGTCCTTTTATTTTTCTGTCGTGGTCCTCCTCGGGGAGGAGGGTCTCTCCGGAGCAAGTGAAGCCTAATTATCTCCAAAGTTTAAATACACGACAGTGTTGTGAAGAGCGTGAAGCGAGGAAAAGTGACAACCCCCATTTTTTCTTAAAGCGAGAAGCGAAACGCTCACTTTTTTGAAATGAAGCGAAATTTAAAACAATACTCAATATAAATTTTTGGCAGTAATTAAATTAAACTAAGAATAAATGATATAAAAATTAGAGGAATGACAGTAATTCTCTGTCAAAAACTGGGCAGAGAAAGAAGAACCCAAGGATTGGTATCAATTCTGAGAAAGAACCGAAGGTTAAAAAAAATATTCGCCAGCATTTAGCTGCTATTTGGACGTTTAAACAGTGAAAGAAGAAGAAGAAGAAAAATCAGAACATACCTGTTGCTGTTGAAGACTTGAACTTGAAGAAGAACCCTAGTTGATGCTATCAGATGCTCTGCTTTAAAACCCTAGTCGCCGCTGTTGCTGTTCGTTTAGTGAAAGACACAACTGATTTCGTTTTTAATAAAATAGGACTGGGTCTGTTTTAAAACACAGAAGCGGTCGCTTCCTTCACATCGCATCGCCTGATCGCTTCTCGCTTTTTAGTGGAAAGGGGTCGCCTTTTATACCCGAGTCGCTTCACCCATATGAAGCGTGCACCTTCTCGCCTCGTAGCGCTTCTCACTTAAAGCGAGGAAGCGGGCACTTTTTTTTTGAATTGGTAACTATTGTATATATTAATAATGTCAGTACATAGGTTGCACTGAAAACCAAATTTACACGAAGAAGATAAGTAGATGTTCTGATTTGAGACCTAGCAAGTTCCTAGTATGTCTATGATTGTCAATGTATCTTCTGTGTAAATCTGTTTACACCAAAAACAAAAACGAAGAATACAATTGAGTTTGATCTTCTGTACTGGGTTGCTTTTATCTTCAAAACATGTAGCGTTCCTTTCCCTCCAAATTGTCCACCAGATACAAGCCGGGACAGTCCTCCATCTATCTCTACTAGTTGCTTCTGTTCCAGTTTCTTCCCAGCTGTAAAGAACATCTTTAAGCCTATATGGCATTGACCATGAAATACCCCTAAGACTACTAAAGATTTCCCATAGTTGGTCTGTAATCTTGCAATTATAAATAAATGGCTGATAGTTTCAACATTTTTCCCACACAGAAAACATCTTGAACACAGAGAAATTCCCCTTTTTATCACATTATTCTGGGTTAATACCGCCTTCTTTGCTAGTAGCCAAGTGAAGCATGCTATCTTGTATGGAATTTTTGTTCTCCATATATGTTTCGAAGGACATGCATCTACCTGTTGATTATTATGATTTAAAATATTATATGCATCCTTCACCTGATATACCCCTCTGTTGTGCCTCTGCCACTAAAATGAATCAAAACCCTTCCTGTAATCCTTTAAATGCTTCAGGTCTTTGCAAAGGTCAGCCAGTGTTTTGGAAAGCGTTAAGCGGAAAAAAGCGACAAGGCCTCGCTTCACAGAAGCAAGAAGCGCGAAGAGAAGCGCGCGCTTTTTTGCTGTGAAGCGCAATTTAACACAAAAAAATAAAAAAATAGGCATAGATAAATGGCTAAGAACTCATTAAATAACATATTAAGCAATTGTTTCATATCCAAATAACCAATTCACTTCCCTAAACAGAAAACAGAGCATAAAGTCATAAGAAAACAAAAAAACAGAGCATGATTATTGAAAGAAAGCAAAAAAACAAAGCACTACATTTTGGATAAAAGCATAAAGTCATAAGAAAGCAAAAAACAGAGAAGAAAACAGATCATGAAAGAAAAATAGAGCAGCAGTGGTCGTTCGTTGAACAGAGGGACAAAAAAAGTGAAAGAAAAACAGAAAAGAAGAAAAATAACATAAAAAAGCAAAAAACAGAGCATGAAGAAGAAGAACGGAAGAACTGAAGAAGAAGACTAGAAGAAGAAGACTATAGAAGAAAAAGAAGAAGAAGAACAGAAGGACGCTGGGGTGGAGAAGAACAAGAAGAAGAACAGAAGAACAGAAGAAGAAACTTACCAGCAGTGGTCGTTCGCTGGGCGGGAGAAAAAGATGATGTTCTTCGCTGAGCAGCAGCAGTCGTAAGGAATATGTTTTGGTAACACTAGCTTCGTAAGTTTGGTAACAGAGCAGCAGTGGTCGTAAGTTTATTTTGCCCAAAATTTTTAAAAAACCCTAGCTTTAGCCTTTCGTCGCTTAAGCGAGCTTTTTACCGCTGTTGTTGCTTCGTCGCTTCTCGCTTAACTGACAAAAGCGAGCGCTTAAATCATGTGAGTCGCTTTATTCAGAGAAAAGCGCAACCCTATCGCCTCGCCTCGCTTTGTTGCTTAAAGGGAGAAGCGAGTGCCTTTTAACAATACTGAGGTCAGCTAAAACTGTCTTGTGAGAGCGATTTCCCATCCTTGATGACTCCTCATATCTGCTACTGTCCTATGCTGGTTTTGTGCTAAACCAAACATATCGGGGTATCTTTCCTTTAAGCTTCCGTGTCCCAACCGGTTATCATTCCAGAATCATTTCCTTCCGTTGTTCACTCTTATGAAGGAGTGATTCTTCATTGTAGGCCAAGGTTCTCTAATGGATTTCCACACACTTATAGCATATGGTGTTCTGACTTTTTTTGACACCCAGTTATTTTCCTCACCGTACTTAGCTTTGATCACATTGCCCCATAAAGATTGAGATTCTTGAGAGTACTTCCATAACCATTTCATTCTATGAGCCTTGCTTTGATTCTTCAAATTCCTTATTCCTAAACCACCTTGTTTTTTAGCCAGTGTGAGTGTCTTCCATTTAACTAAATGGAAGACCCTTTTCTCCTTATTGCCTTGCCAAAGGAATGATCTTCGCAGTTTGTCCAATCTCTGTAAAATGCCGGCAAGAATTGGGAACAAAGACATCATATAAGTAGGAAGTGAGTCTAATACTGAGTTGATTAAAACTAGCCAGCCCCCCAATGATAGGTATTGCGATTTCCATCTTGACAACTTCTTCTCACACATTTCTATGACTGAATTCCAGATCTCTTTTGATTTGGATCTTGCACCAAGAGGCATCCCAAGGTAAACAGTTCGTAAGGACCCAACTTCTCCTCTCAATATCTGTGTCAGTTGCTCTATGTTGTTAACTTCATTAATGGGGAAAATATTGCTCTTTCTCCAGTTGATGTGTAATACGGAGACTCCCTCAACTAAAACCAAAATGATTCTTAGCAATCTAAGTTGTTCCTTTTCAGCGTCACATAAGACTAAAGTATCATCAGCATATTGGAGATGTGTGATCTCTAGATTGTTTGCCCCACTCCTATTTACCTCAAAACCTTTCACCCATCCACTGACTTTAACTGTTTTGATCATGTTGTTCAATCCTTCTATGGCTATAATGAATAGAAAGGGAGATAAAGGATCACCTTGTCTTAGACCTATGTGCGAATGGAAAAAACCTTTAGGAGATCCATTTATGAGGATAGAGAATGTTACTCTAGATTTGCGAAATTTCATCCATCTAATCCATTTCTGCCAAAAACCCATTTGTTCTAACATTTGGAGTAGGAAGCTCCAATTTACATGATCATATGCCTTCTCAATATCTAACTTGCATAAGATTCCAGGTTCTTTCTTTTTGATTCTTGAATCCACAGCTTCATTGGCAATCAACATTGCATCTATTATTCGTCTTCCTTTGATGAAAGCCATTTGTTGAGCATCTACAATTTTCCCTGCCACCCTCTTAAGTCTTTCCGTCAAGACTTTTGAGAGCAGTTTGTAGAGGCTCCCTATCAAACTGATCGGTCTGAAATCTCTCAATTCTTTCGCACCTGTCTTCTTTGGAATCAAAGCTATATATGTTGCATTTAAGCTTTTCTCAAACATCTCCTGAGAATGAAAGTTGTTGAAGGTCTCCACGATGTCTTCCTTCAAAATGTCCCAACACTTTATGAAAAAACCCATTGTGTATCCATTCGGACCCGGGGCTTTGTCACTTGCACACATCTTCAGACAACTCAAAACTTCTTGTTCCTCAAAGTTACTCTGTAAAGACTCCCTCTCTGCTTCAGAAATTCTTGGGCTATTTTCGAAATTGGCCGTTGGTCTCCACTCTTCAGGTTCTGCATATAACCCCTTGTAGAATTCAATAATCTCGTTCTCTATTCTGTCTGGATCCTCGACTACTTCATCTAGAATAAATAGTTGTTCAATGTTGTTTCTCTTGTGTGCATTGGCAGTGCGATGGAAAAATTTTGTATTCCTGCCCCCTTCATTGAGCCACAGAGCTCTTGATTTCTATCTCCATGCACTTTCTTCGTTCTTGAGTTGTTCCTCAATCTCCATTAGAGTAGTTGCTTTCCTCACTGATTCCTCCTCCGTCAGCGCTCTTAGTTGTTGTGTTGCCTCAAAACCTGCTAGTTGACTCAGTAATTTTGTTTTTTGCAATCCCAAATTACCTTCACAACTTCTGCTCCACTCTTTTAGCTTGCCCTTGAGGGCTTTTAACTTGCAAGCTAAAATATAATCGGGTCTTCCTGAGAAGTCAAAAGATGTCCACCTGTCTCTAATTCTGTCAACAAAACCTTCCACATTCAGCCACCAATTTTCAAACTTAATGTATGACTTAGCTTGTTCCCAAGCACCACAGTATAGAGCCACAGGTGAATGGTCAGAAAATCAGCCTTTGTTGGATAGATTGCTTGATGTATCTGAAACTTTCATCCCATTCTTCTGAAATGAGAAATCTATCAATTCTTGATGTTGTATGATTGTCCCCTTTGAACCAAGTATAGTAGCCTCCTTCAAGTAGAAGGTCTATCAACTCCATATTATCTATAAAATCTGAGAATTCCACCATCGCTCTGGACCTCCTTGAACATTCACTGATACACGGTGCAGAATGCATCTAGCATTGCATCTAAGTAAAGACAAGGAAACTCAAGAACTATAGGAAGATAAGAAAACTTACTTCATATAAGTTTGATTGAAACAGAAGAAAGAGGAAACTGCACTATCCAAGTTGATGCATTTGAGTATTGATAGGAACCTGATGTGGTATGTTTCAGAATAATTATTAGTTTAAGATTTCTTTAACTGAGGAATTTGAATGATCTCATTAGTTTGATCTGAAGAGGTGTGCCTATTTTCTCCCTTCGTTTTACCCTCAGTTAATGTTACAAGCTTCACCTTTATCTCTCTGACATAGTTAACTGTTCTGGACTCAAAACTTTTGCTTCAGAAAAATCCACTTCATGTTGTGTGAACTCATTTTTTGTAATTGACTTTCTGTTCTCTTCTTTTTCTTGATGAAATTTGTGCAGTTTTATGTTGTCTGTATTTTATGAAAATAAAAGTTCCCATGAATTTGTGTATTAAACCTTCGATCTTCTATTACTTGGATTATCCCCTATTATCAGACTAAATCTCGAGACTTTTTTTGTGATGTTACACAAATATGACCTTCATGATTGTACAGGTGAATTAATGTTGTTGACACATGCTTTGTATGGATTCATCATGGTTCTAATATGTTGGTTTGCAATTTGAGCAGGATATTGAGAATGACAAACTAAAGCTGGAACATATTCAGATTGCAGAGGAGAACAGTGGTTTGCGTGTGCAGAACCAGAAATTGTCAGAGGAAGCTTCATATGCAAAAGAATTAGCATCTGCTGCTGCTGTTGAACTGAAAAATTTAGCTGCTGAAGTTACAAAGCTCTCGTTACAGAATGCAAAACTAGAAAAAGAAATGTTAGCTGCTCAACAGATGTCGAATTCTAGGAGTTCCATTGCGCAAACTGGTAATCTTAGTAACAGAAAGCATGGTGAAAACATTAGACCAGGGCGTAAAAGCCGGGTCTCTGGCCGAGGAAGTGAATTTTCAGGAGCGATTCATGATGACTTTGACACGTGGGACCTAGATTCTGAAGATCTAAAGATGGAGTTGCAAGCAAGAAAACAACGCGAGACACTTCTTGAGGCTGCGCTGGCTGAGAAGGAAATTGTGGAAGATGAGTACAGGAAAAAGGTTGAGGAGGGAAAGAGGAGGGAGGCCTCTTTAGAAAATGATTTGGCAAATATGTGGGTGCTTGTTGCTCAGCTAAAGAAAGAAAATACTGCTAGGCAAGACTCAAAGCTGGCAGCTAACTGGCAGAATGGTGGAGAAGACAATTTGATTAATCCAGAAATTAATGATGGTGACCACAAGGACCCCATCCCTGATGTTAGCCAAGACGGGGATCATACAAATGCAGCTGCTGAGGTTATGAAGGAAGAACCTCTTGTTGCTCGCTTGAAGGTACTTCAGCTTGTCCTTCTCTGATTCGTTTTCTGCATCTTTGTCTGGAAGATGTAGGTGTTTTGACATTTCCTTCTCATTCATCTGAATCTTCTGGTGATATTTATCTAGTAGGCCACATTTTCCCATTTGACGTCATGCTTCAAAAACCAACTTATCTGCATAAACACTAGTAGACTCGTAAAGACTGTAAGATAGCAATTTTTGCTGTTTTCTTTACTTTGTGGTATGGCACTCTCTCTATAGTTCTATGCTATTCCTTGCACCAAATTTGAAGCATTTGTCTGAGGTTTGTAAATTTTTTACTTGTTTATTCCAATGGTAGTTGTGGAAGAAGATATGAAAGTGGTAGATGTAAGTATTTTCGGGAAAATATTATTGGACAGCTAAAACATTTGAACAGTCATTTGATTCTTGACATATGTGAAAGTTACATAGAATAATACTTTCTGTATAACTTACACCTTCTATTAAAAATATACTTTGGTGAACATGTCAAATGGATGTTCCAGTAGTAAAGTTTTGTCAAATGTAAATTAGGATGGAGAGTCAGGTAATACATCTTACTGTTCTGGTTTAGTACACGTGCTGCTAACTATTGTTATTTCTTTTTTGTCATAAATCCAACAAATATGTAAATTTTTTTCGATGAGTTTTTACATTTGCATATCCAGGTTCGAATGCAAGAAATGAAGGAGAAGGAACACAGGTACTTGGGTAATGGTGATGCAAATTCACATATATGTAAAGTGTGTTTTGAGTCGCCTACTGCTGCAATGCTTCTTCCTTGCCGACATTTTTGCTGTAAGTTACTTTTTAATTTTGTGCTTTCTTTATTTGTGCTCTCATGTCATAGTATGTTCTTATGTGGTGTTAATATTGCAGTGTGCAAGTCTTGTTCCCTTGCCTGCATTGAGTGTCCAATCTGTCGGACAAAAATTGCAGATAGGATTTTTGCTTTTACTTGATTTTGTGCTTCGCCTGCTTGGAATGATGGTGCACAAAAGGTCTGAGTCCCATGGATCACATTTTGTTGTTACGTTTGTTCAAACGTATTGAAAAATATTGCTTACTCTCTTTTTTCTCTTTACTGCAGGGGCTCGTTTATTCTTGTCAACTTGCTATTTTCTATGATATTCTTTTATTAATTCAGCTGTATGTAAAGTTCCCGCAACTCGATTCAAATGCTATATCATTTTTTCCCTGTGTACTTAACCAAGGAACTGTAGAATAAGAAACAAAGCAACAGAGGAAAGAGAGAAAATGTTGGAAATTAGTAAATCTTTAAGTTCAGGGAGTTTCCATATGATCCCCTTGATCGTCAAATGTAATGTATAGATAGAACAAATGAGCAAATACAAGATGCCATGTTATTGTTGTATTGTCTGTAAATTTTTTAAACGTCTACCAGTTGCATGTAATTTGGACTTCTTTATTCACGTCCTTTCATTAGGGGTCGGTGTTTGGGCAATTCGGATTGCATATGAAATTTCGGTTTGGATTTTCAATTTTCGGATTAACAAAATGACTATCCAAATCCAATCCAAATAAGTTCGGATTGGATCGGATTTTTTAAGTTTGGTTTCGGATTAATCGGTTTGGATATTTTGAATTTTTAGTTTTGAGATTATAATTTGAGATGTTTCTTCTTTTTACAAAAATAAATATCCAAATAAAGTACTCATGTTAAACTGCCTCAAAAGTTCTTCATTTTCACCTCAATCATCCAAATGAAATATTAAAGTAATGAAATTATTCTATAAAAAATAAATAAAAAATACGATAGAGACGTTACTACGACAGATAAGAAAACAGAAATAGTATAACAATTTAATCCGAAACTGAACTTAAAAAATCCATTATTTATTTGTCAATACTTTATTTGACAAATAAAGTATAAGAATTTCGGATTTTCGGATATCCAATAATTCAAAGTAGCAAATCCGATATTCAATCCGGAATCTAAAAATTTTGAAAAAATTAAATTTAAAATCTAGTCCGTAATCCGAAAATCTAAACCAAAAATTCAAGAAATTCAAATTTCGGATTTGCCCAAAGTATGCCCACCCCTACCTTTCATTCAATTATGCATTTAATTATGTATTAATAATTGTTGTCTTTCCTCACCCGGCTCTACCGCTAGCTTTACAAGGAGAGTGGCTCATCCATAGCAAAAATGATATAGTATGCATCTGGTTTGATGCCGTATTCCAAGTTTGATTGGTTCGAACTAGTCGGCTTATAGAGAGTGATTGAGCTCACAAAGTAGATGAGGAATTTTTGTAATAATAGTTAAATATGTCCAAGTAACCAAACCTTCCATATCTCTAAAAAACGATCTTTGCTCTAAATTATTAACTAACGTATTCTAGATCAATGGATTTGATATTGACCGTCCAGTCTGTTTAACCAAATGATAATAATTATAAAAATAAACGCGATATGCGCTCAAACGCACTTGCATACACAAATTCTTGATAAGTAGTTAGTGTTTTTAATAAAAAATTTAATATACAGGAAAAACTACACTTGCAAAATTTGTTCAACAAAGGCGATGGATACCACACAATAATCGGGAGGGACAAGCTCGCATGAGTTGCTCCTTGATTTTAAATAGATATTGATCACGACGTATATTGCTAAGTGTTGAATTTATGAAAAATATAATGGGATAATCTTATGAACTAAACGAAATGTTACGATGCATTTTAAATACGTCGTGATTTGGTGCTATTATGCGACAAGGAAACTGATTTCGGCTAAAAGCCATGAAGTGTGAAATGCTTTTGTGTGATGCTTGTGTTTGGATTAACCGATCGGGAGGTAAGTCGGTCATCTCGGGTCCTCGATGGATACATGCCTAGCTGGTCGGGGAGGTACGCCAATCGTTGTGCATGAACCACCTGTTATGATCTAAAATCTATCGTGATGGACCTAGCCTAACCCAGTAGACGAATAACTAGTATAACCAACAATTCGAAATTCCAAGAGACATAAATAAGTCTAAAACATGGTGGTTGACAAGTAATAAACAATATAAGTAGAGTGTTGTTCTCACGAGAATTTGTGATCAATTATCAACTAATAATTAATTTGTTTAAGCGATTTTCTAAAGTCTAATAATTTAACTATATCTAATCTAAAGTTGTAAACTGAGAAATTAAAGAAAGTAAGTCAGCAAGGTTAACGGAGGTTTCAATGAGAGAAAACATTCTAGGATTATGGGTCAGCTAATAATCTCGTTAAGGTTTTCACTTTAAATACCTAATTAATTTATCTGATTTATTGGTTGATATGGTTAATATTACTCGTAGCATTCTCTCGAAGTACAACACGCCTATTCAAGCTAATCTAACGTTTATATTTCTATGGAATTAGAACTAACAAAAACACATTAATAATACACGTATAGTAACCAAACAAGGCGAGTCTCTATATTTCCTAACTAAAAATCCATTCTCCGAGGCCCATGTTCATATACTTGCTCTACTCAATCCTATATGCAATCTAACTACCATTTTCGAGTTAAATCATAGATTTGTAGATAGTATTCAATTAGTGATCAAACAGTCAAATAATTAAGTGCAGAATTCAATTAAATAAAATAATAAGAGCAATTCAAGCTTCAACTACAATATTCATGTAACACCTACAACTCTAAAACTAATAAACTATAAAATTAAAGAAAAGAGGAGAAGAAAAGTCGTATCGTCGAGCTCCAAGCACTGTTGCAACTCTGCTGCATTCCCAACAGGGCTCCAACGTGAATAACCCCTCCAAATTAGGCTAGAACCCTTTCGTACAGGTTAGGATCATATATAACCGAAAAACTTGTGTTATGACTTGTGTGCCTGACCGAGTTTAGTTATCGTATGATTCAAAGTTAATTTGGAGGAAGCATTCTGGTTTTTGAAGCTTAAGTAGTAAGAGTTGACTGGAATTTTAATTTTAAGTAAACGACTCCGGAATGTAATTTTTATGATTTCAAGAGCTTCGTATGGTGATTTTGTACTTAGGCGTGTCTCTGGAGGTCCATAGGGTAATTTGAAGATTTTGGCAATGTTAGAAAAGTTAAAGTTTCAGAAGGTTGAGAGGTTTGACAAGAGTTGACATTGGTGATATTAGGGTTGGAATGCAATTCCGAGAATTGGAACAACTCTATTATGTCATTTGGGACTTGCCTACAAAATTTGACATCGTTTCGATTTGATTTGATAGGTTTCAGAGCGAGTTTTAGAAGTTGGAAGAACTGAAAGTTCATGAGTTTGATTCATGGCGTGATTCATAGTTTTGACATTGTTTGATCTGATTTGAGGCCTCGAGCGAGTTCGTGTTAGGTTATGGAACTTGTTGGTGTGTTTAGACGGGGTCCCGAAGGCCTAAGGTGTGTTTCGGACGGGCTACATGCCATTTCATTCTATTTTTTGATTGCTGATCTGCTGGTGTCTTGTGTTCTTCATCATGTTCGCGATGAAGTAATAGCGTTCGCATGGTATATTTGGAGGCATGCAGCATTTTCCCTTCGGGTTCACGAAGAGGGGCTCGCGTTTGTGAAGGTATCAAGATCCTTATCTTTGCGTTTGCATCTATAGGTCTGCGATCGCATAAAGGTAAGGCAGATTAGGGGAATCATGCAATTTTCTCTTCGCGTTTGCGAATGCACAGACACATTCGTGTAGAGTCTGGGTTTCGTTCACTGCATTTGCGAGCATTTTATCGCGTTCGCAAGCACATTGTCGCATCGTGAGCACACAGTCACATTTGCATAGCACGATTTGGGCAGCCTTCATTTTTCTTTTTCGCGATCATGAGTGATGTTCCGCGGTCACGATGCAATAATCATTGGGAAGAATAAATAGTACTTTATTCCAAGGGTTATCCATTTTAAATATTTTTTGAGTTGTAGAGCTCGGTTTGGAGCAATTCTTCATGGGTTTTTCCAGCAAATTATTGGGGTAAGTATTCTTCACCTAGAATTTATTATATTTCATGATTCTATCTTTATTTTTATCATTAAATTAATATTTTGGGTTGAGGAAAAATGGGGATTTTTGAAGAAAACTTTCAAAGTTTAAAGTAATGATTTGAGCGACGAATTAGTATCGAAATTGATAGTTCTGGTATGGTTGAACTCGAATCGAATGGGTGTTCGGGTTTTATAAAATTTTTCGGGTTTCGAGGTGCCGGCTCGAAGGTCGACTTTTGGTTAATTTCTATTTTTTGATAATTATTGAAGCTTTATTATCCGAAATAGTTTTTTATGAGTTTTAAAATTTATGCTTTGAAGTTATTTTGGTTAGATTTGAGCCGTCCGAAGGTTATTTCACTCGAGAAATTAATTGTAGAGTAATGGTCTATCTTCTTTGAGGTTAGTATCATGCCTAACTTTGTATGGGGAAACTAACCCATAGGATTTATGTCTTCTATGCTAATTATATAATGTAAATTCCATGTACGTGAGGTGAGGATTACGCGATCAGGCTTATTTGTAGAAAGTTGACCTTTTAGGGCTCTTAGGCTATTATTTGAAGTTGTTTGTTATGTTAGATCCCCCCCATTTACTAGTTTCATCCCTATGTGTCTTAATTGGAATTAATTACTTCATGATCCACTCTTACTGTCTATTTGACTCTCGTATGCCTTAACGGAGGTTGTTGCCTCTTCAATTACCATGCTACTTTTTCCGTTGCTTATCCTTAATTAAGTTGCTGTATTGTTTTTGTAATTTTCTCAAACCTATACTTTATCATATTTGTTTTGTAATTTGCATAAAACCTAAAAGAAGTTAGTTATCCTTTATCATAGTTGCCTCACCCTTATTTGGAATTAAGGATTCATGTTGTCTCCATTATTGTCGACTTGTACTCTATGAAGTTATTGTTACATATTAATTCTCCCTTGTTGATCTATTCTTATTGTCACTAGTATTCTCTATTGTGTTTATTCTTTGTGAGCTCGTTCTACCATTTCTTTGCGTGCTAAAGCTCTTAAGTTGATTTACTTGTCGTATTCGCGTGTATTGTTGTTGTTGTCGTTGTTGTACTCAGTTGTTGAGCCGATGACTATGCACACTTATGGTATTGAAACTGTTAGAGGAATTGTTGTGGAATATGGGCACATGTTGTGAAGGCCATTCTATTGTGTTGTTGTATTGTTAGCACGTGATATTATTGGGAAAATTTATTCGGGTGTTTGCACGAGGTTTCTGTCGTGCTATTATTACTATTGATTACGTACATGCGGCGTGACAAGGAGGGCTATATCTATGTGTTGTGCATGTGGCGAGCCAAGGTAAGAACATTATTATGCGCTTGCGACGAGACAAGGTGGGCATTTACATTATTACTGGGCATGTGACGAGACAAGATAGGAACATTATTATGCAAGTGTGGCGAGTCAAGGCAGGCATTTACATTATTATTGCGAACGTGGCGAGACAAGGTGGGCTATGGTGGGGATTATTTGTGATAACTTGTGATGGCATGGGGGTATTATTATTGTTGATATTTGTTTAGTGGCGTACTTATCTTGCGTGTGTGCCTTTCATGGTGATCATTTCTTATGTGTCATTCATTGTTTCTATTCTTATTAGTTGATAGAACACTGGCACAAGCATACATGTAGTTAATCACCCGTAACGGTTTAAGAAGATGGATTCTGATATTATTGATCACTTCTAAACACCCTCCTAGTCCCGATAACACAACATAGCTGAAATTTCACAATCCATCTAGACCATAAATCGTAGAACCGCATTGCACTTTTTTGAAATCATATACAAGATCAGAACCTCATCTCTATACTCAGAATAAGCTCGAACCAGCTGTAATAATCTGTACCTGCAACCCTAGGTGAAATCACATGATATACCACATTACCCAAATACTCGAAACGGTAATTTCTATCCATAGCAGTTGCCACAACACCCGATTACCGGTAGGAAACCTCTTATTAGCTAAAATCTTAATCCAACACTTTCATGTACTGCCAACGATAAACTAAACAAGCAATAAACCGCAACCATTTCTCTGATCAATCATTCATGAATCCACTTACCTCTGGATAATATCACAACAGATTTCCGGCCAAACCTCGACATTATCCTTCTGACAAGCTGAGATCAAATCTGTTCATATTCATTGATGACTCCAACAATCACCTCGAATCCAACACACCACCCTAGTGATACAACACCTCAATACATGCCTAAACAACAATTTGCATAATACACGCACCAATAAGGAACTGTCTGAACTCACTCAAATCATGACAAATAACTCAAACGAAAGAGCTGTACCTCCAGCTCTTCAGTACCATTATAAGGCTAGGATCCCATCTCACATCATAGGAATAGGACACTTGAATATACCTCGAATGGTCATAACTCCACGTAACCTCACTACAACGCGCGATCCTATCCAAACATTGTTGCACATGAAGCACCTCAAGTCATTATGATCAATATCGATAGCCACACACATTTTTTTGATGTCTGAAACCCAGCAATCCCATACACCCATGGTGAGAGAAATAACACATGACATGTAACTAGATAGGCCATAACAAATACTTCAAACACCGAGCAACACTCAATTACTCTTCCCGCTCGACTTTCTCTCTAAATCCTCAATAGAACCGCACCATATTTGCCCATATCCAACAAATCATAATGCCTCACACCACCAAAAAGCAACTCACAGATCTTCTTAGTTAACTAACAAGCTCAATAACAATCGAATCTACCCGTCCCTCGACAATACAACTCGGGGCCAACCAAGCTAACTCAACCTAAATACATAGCCACCTACGCCTGCCAACAAACTCATTACCAAGAAACCTGAAGCCGCTTCTCCCACTACTATTACTCTTGCAAGATCTGTACGATACGATGCCCGGCACCAAATAAATACCGACATCCACAATCTCGACCGCTGACATGCTCGGCCATAAGAAACACATCCAAAAAACTCAATACCGGAACTGAATCAATGGTAGAAACCTCTGCACTGACATCCTCCACGAAGGCCCAATAAAGAAAAGCAATCTTTCCCAGCCATCCCTAGTTATTGAAACACAACCACTCTGCTAGAACATGATCCAATGGACTCCACCACGCAACCTGTGGTATTTTCTGACATAACCCATAGTACAATAGTCTAGAATAACCCAACACTGAGGCAACCGGTCCACACCCTTATATCATTTCTAAAATCTAATATACCAAGCAATGAATGATCCACTTGGCCTCCAAATCCCAATAGTCGCTAACGGTACCAATACACACGATCTACAACCACTACATGGCCTGAACATGAGAAAACCCGGTCTCTAACTCCATATAGTACACGAAGCACCACACCTCAAGTACCCAATCATTCCACGAAGATGTTCTTAAATTTTCCTGCCATTAAACGAACTCTCATATTAGCCGTCGATCCAACAAGAAAATGCCGAAACACTACCGATGTATCATTAGTCTGATCACATTAACCATCTTCCGAGACATTTACTCTCGTCAAATCACTTCCAATTAGCAGTACCATTTCCTTGATTACCTGAGGCTACCCGTTGCTTATGAATTTATTGAACTCCTTTTCAAAACTGAACTGAACTACAACACATCTAGCCAAGACCTTCCGTAAATCCCATCTAGAAGAAGAATCATTATACATTCCATGCTTTTCATGCCCCAAGAAAAAATATACATCTCCGAACCACGTTAAAACTTAATAAGAACAATCTCCAAATTCCATTTGCACAAGCTAAACTGCTAGGACTGAATCCAGCTATTCAAACCAAGTGAAGCAAGTTGTCAAAGCTCAAGAGCTTCGCTGCACAATACCTGTAAGGGCTCACAACCTTGCATGCATACAAAGAATTAATCATGTTCTTACCATATCGATACGGTCTACTATCAAGCTATTCCATTTATTTCATTTCCTTTTCGATTCATCATCAACTTGATATTCCCTCTTTCTGTAGCACCACAATGGCTCAACCTAGTCTTACAACACGAGACTCGAACATAAGACCACACTGTCTAAGACCCATAGGCCACTGAATACTCTCTCAAATGTTCCTAGAAATACCCCATTTCAGAATACTTTACTTTGAAGAATTTTTGCGAATCTGAATTCGTTACCATTACTTTCCAAATACCGATACTTAGGATCCCGTAATCACATAAAAAAATACCACAAGTCTCGTCTTTTTCCCACGAAAATGCAGTCTCTACCCTCCTACACAACCTTAAGACACTCGATTGTTACATGTAAAATCTTGAACACAATAAAACAATTATCGAGGGTCATTTACTTCGTATTTAAACTACAATTTACCTTATCAAATGGGCATATACATCCATGAATTATTAGCTCTTTGACACCGTAGGAAATGATGTTATTCTGATACAAGAAAACAACTTTCTTCTCCTCCTCAACTTGGCTCGAAGCCATATATCAGGACACTCTCAATGGACAGTAATACTATTACTCTAATGATGCAACAATATCATCGTGAGGTTAAACTCAAATCATCTACAAGTTTGAGAAAACACCGATCATCTAGTATTGTAATCCTCTGCAATTCTCGCGTTCATCCCCACATTAGTAGAGTCCACTATCATAAGCTACCCGAATTTTCAAATTTCAATATCAGTTACACATGAAATCTTCTAATATACACATAAGGATCATACAACTTAAAACACTCAGCAGGAAATATCCCACTTTCTTCGCCTCAATTTAGTATTTCAGCATGCCTTCCACCATCATATACAGTACACAGTCATTTAGTCTTCTTGGGTCTGAACTCACTCTGCCACATGTAATTCACTTCATTCCCCAACTAAGAGACACAAAAATATTCTTCACGCGCCCATAAATCGGGGCTACACAACATATCACAATAGGAATCAAGCACTTAACTATTCATTTATTATCCAGCAGATTTAATCACTACCGAGTCATTTAGATACACAGCGCAGTACTTAGATACTCATCACATGAATATCCAATCTTCCATTCCAGCTAATAAGGACAATACCAAACATACAAGTTCAAAACACTTGCTCACCTGATCCGTACCTCGGTGCTCAAGCCATAGGAATAGATATGGTTTCAAGTCCTCCAGACTGGCCCAACGTACTCACAAAGATCACATCTCGCCCCTTGATTGGTTAATCACAAGCCATCAAGACACATATAATACTGAGTGCTCACGTGCGCATATAGATGCGTGGAAGGAATTTCAAGAGTTATATCTCAAGCTAAATCAAGTACGCACGATAAGAATTCGAAGAAAGTGAAGTTTTCCTAAAGGTTCTGCAGCCTCTCTATGATAAATACAGTCGTCTCCGGACCGATCCGCGAGACTCTACTAAACTTGCCCATGACTCATGAGACCTAGTATGGCTCTGATACTAACTTTTCATGACCTAATTTCCTCCCAATCCTGATGGCGCACTTCGTAAAAACAAGTCCAGCCAACTAACCCCAAAAAATAAGTTCTTTAACAATTATTAAACATAAATGAACTGGGCGGAGTGTCATAAGTCACGAGCATCAAAGAAACCTGAACAGAATTACATGGCCAATAATATACCAAAAATAAATTTGGAATCAAATACGAAGTCCGGTGCCACGAACGCTGGCGATCACCTTGCCTTAGCTACAGTAATAATACCTTCAATCAGCTAATAACTCGCTACCGGGCGAACAATACCTACAACTCTATGTGAGGTGCAGGAAGTACAGTGAGTACTCCAACACAGTGAGTAATAAGAGTAAATAATAACTAAACGGTAAGAAAATACGTAAAGCACTCCATCATGCTGTATAGGGCAGTACTAATCTTTGAGAAAAACAGTAAAACTGTGAAACTCCTTTAGAAAATATATGGGTTCAACTAAAATCCTCTTAGAAAATATCCTTTCCAACAGTTAAGCAAATGAATGCATAATCAGATAGTGCAAGTAAGCACATTAGTCAGCCCCTCTGGCACAACACTTCACTAATAGTTAACACCAGGGCATCTAGCACACAGTGCAATAATTAGGATGGTTGCCAATGGAATGAGAGTGCTAATTAATGACCCGTATTACAAATAGGAACTAATGATTGAATGCAATGCAATGCATATGACCGTTGTGGCGTGCAGTCTGATCTAGGGGTGTTCATCGGGCGGATTGGGCGGCTTTTACTCTTAACGGTTTGGCTTAACGGTTATCGGCTTTTAAATGTATTAATCCGTTAGCCACCCGATAAGATATCGGGCGGATTGGTATTGGGTTAGCTCTTATAGGGCGGTTAATGGGCGGTTTATCGGCCTAACATACATGTTCACTAAATATCTCTTATTCTCCTCGTCTTAGAAATAATGAATTGCCATAAAAAATAATATTTTAGAGGCACTATGATGTAGCTAATGAAACAATCACCATCAGCATGTAGATTATAAAATAGATAAATTCACTACTAGTTCAGTATCGAGAAAAATAAAACAGAACTTATCTTCTGTTAGAGGCCACACTACATGTGTACTCATAAGCTTCGGATATAACCAAAAAAATCTGTCGCGCAAATTTCCATTCAGCTCCCACAATGAACTTTTAAAAACTGAAGTGCTCTGGTAAATTCTACTCTCTACACTCCTCTTCTATAAATAACTATCATTCTCCATTTTCCACAAGCAATCATCCAAAATGCACAAATTTATTTCATGGGGTGTCGTTCCTCTAGTCATAACCAACCTTTCAATTCTTCTTTTTTCATGACACACATAGAACCATATATGTATTAGACAACTCAATTCTATCACTAAAGTATATATATATATATATATATATATATATATATATATATATATATATATATATATATATATATATATATATATATATATATATATATATATATATATATATATATATATATATATATATATATATATATATATATTCTTAACGGGTTAACGGATTAGCCGTTAAGAAAATTGAATAATCCATCCCCAAACCGATAAGCCGTTAATAAAAAAAATTCAATCCGTTCCCCATCCATTAAGCCGTTAAGCCGTTACCAATAAGCCGTTAAGCTTCGGTTTGGATCGGTTTTCGGTTTCGGATCGGTTTTGAACACCCCTAGTCTGATCCATTTGGGTACCCGCACTCACTATGGGGGTTCAGACTCCCGGAGGGGCTCCTGCAGCCCAAGCGCAATATCAATATCACACCACTACGGCGTGCAGCCCGACCATGAATAGTCCAGAAATGCACATAAGCTACTTGGGCATTATTAAAATAACAGTTCTCAACTAAAAACGTCAGTAAAATATCATTTAAGTTTTCAATTCTTAGAAAGATGGTTGAGTTTGCAAAACAGTATTTAAAACCTTGGACCGAGATCAAATAATATGTAGAGTAATGCAAAAATAGTGATATCAATTCCTGAATTCAAATAATCGGCACGAAGACCAACACATGAAAATCAACCCAAATCATGATAATGTCAAGTAGTTTCTGTCAAATACGCGGCAAAATCAACAATTGGGATGGACCAATGTCACAATCTGTAATGGTGCTCTACCCCACGCCCCAATCCGACGTGCAAGTCACCTCAATACAATACTATGATGTTCAAATTCGAGGTTTCAAACCCTCAGGATATCATTTACAAGCATTACTCACCTCGAACCGGAGAAATCTCTAGCCCGCGATGCCTTTGCCCCTCAAATCGACCTCCACGCGTGTCGTATCTAACTAAATTAGAGCAAATAGAGCATAATATACTAAGGGAACAATACCCAATCAAAAACAATGGATAAATAGCAAAAATCTCGAAACTAGTAAAACCCGAGCCCTGGGCCCACTTCTCATAAAATTGCAATACTCATATTATCGAATTCCTCGTCTCGCCACGAGTTCAAATATACCAAGAACTCCCAAATTCGAGCTCAAATGACCTACTAAATCCCAATTTGGAATATAAAAAACCCAAGCCCTAGTTCTTCACCGGACCTCCAAAATGAATTCTGATTGTGCTCCTAACTCACCAATCACTTCCTGAAGCTAACTAAATCACCGAAAATCTCATCCTAGCCCTCTAACTCATAAGTCAATATCTGGTTGACTTTCCAACCAAGTCTTCCTTAAAGAGACTAAGTATCTCATTTCTTAAAGCCAATCCATGTAACATCCAACACACTACATACCGATAACGAAATATGAAGAAGCAATAAATGGGGGGGGGGGGGGGGAACGGAATGGTTACTCATGAAACGACGGGTTGGGTCACACAATGTTAAATCAATTATTATTTTGAGTATTGATGTACAGATAGAAGTGCCATATAATAAATATTTTAAAAAAATTAGAAAACAAGATTCAAAACAAGAAAGAAATTGGATATCAAAAGTTTTGTTAGAGGAAAGAATCTGTAATTTTTGGATTATAATAGTGGATGATTGAAAGAGAGAAATGAGATATGTAAAGCTTTAGAATAGGAGTTACTAAGCGATTTTTGGGTTAGAATATTTTTGGGTATCAGGGGGAGAATTTTTATGGTGGGTAAGTACAAATATGGGTAGTTGTAAAAGAACAAGACAAGAATCTTAAATGTAGGGGGATTATGTGTAAGTGATACGCTATATTTAAGGTATGTTTTATTTTCTCCTTTTATGATTTTTATTAAATCAATTAATATAGGTATATAAACTAATTAACATGGATCCTAAATAAATTTAGTAAAAAGGTTTCTATTATAGATATAAATTTAATAAAATTTTAATTTCCTACAATATTAGCTTTGAAAAAAAAAAGATGCCTTAAAGAAAAGAGAATTTCTAGTTCAAAGGCCTGCTTATATAATCTAAGTCTAGCAACATATATAGAGCATACTCAAGAGAAAATTGTGAATTGAAACGAAATTATGTTTACTTGCATTCGATATTTATATCAAATTAAGTAATTTAATCATACTGTCATATCTAGACCGATTTCGATAAATAATAATGATCGATGTATTAAGCCAACAAGATAAACATCACTTCTAAGAGTAGCTTTCTTTTCTTCTATTTTTATTATTTATAAAAATGCTTAACAACGGGTGACTCAAACTATAATTAAGCCCTAAAGAATCACCTTCTTGTTTGGTTTCTATGGTAAAAAGTGATAACAAAATGCTCTGATTAGTGCTTTTCATGCTTTGCATGCTATATCTAGTAAAATAAGTTTATGGAGTACATTTGGGATCAATTACGGAGAAAAAGTGGTCAATCTTACAATATCTATAAATTGCACCAAGCGAAGCCAAGAAAAAAACCAGAACTGAAGATAGCCTGCCGCGGTCCCGACGTAACTGTGGTCGGACCGCGGCAGAATGATGTTGCGGTTGTCTGACAGGAACTTTGACCACTGTCCTGGCGTAACCGTGGTAGGACCATGGCAGGACGCGTAAAATTCAGGGATAGAAGTACAAAATAGGAGATTTTTAGCCCAAAACCCTATATTAGATAAGAAAACTTGCCCAAGGGAGGCATGTTATGTTTTAGAGAGTACTTTGGCAAGAAAAACAAGTATGAGAGATCACACAAAATATCATTATTCTTATTCTCTTTTATTGTTCTTGCAATTTTCGATTATGAATCTTCTATTAGTTTATTCCTCCATTGTTATGAGTAGCTAAATACCTTAATCAAAGGTTTTGGTCAAACCCGTTGGGGATGAATTGGTCGTTTTATTAATATAGTTGGATTTTGTTGTTAATCTCTATTTGTTAATCTATGTTTTGATTGTGGTTATTTTAAAGGGACCTCAATTATTCGTTCCTATTTCTTATGTATCTACTTGAGAGAGAGTGCATATTTAGCTGATTATCAACGACGTCACTCCCGGAGTGTAGACAAGAGTCATAAACGAGGGTTTAGAAATTGGATTAGAGATAACGATACCTCGAGTGCAATCGAAGTGAACCATATTGTGAAACTAGCTAGCGTAGCTTGAGAGAGTGCGTCTAGTAACTTATCATAATTACTTGAGAAAGATTTATGATAGCTGGAGCGTTCATGGTTGATAGAGACAACTAAATCATAATCATAAGACATATACAACCAAGGAAATTACTAACGGGGGAAACCATTACCTTTAACTTTATTCCAAGTGTTTACACATCAAGCATAGTTACTTTCCAGCTGTTAATTACTTTCAGGCTTTAGTTGTTAGAAAAATTAACCATTGTGAATCAAAAAGTTTTGGGAAATAGATTGAGTAAATTTAGTAAATCTGACAATAGTAATTGATAGGTTAATTATCTGTGGTTCGACTCGGGGCATAAATACTCAGATTATATTTGCAACGCCCGCGTAGTCTTTTGCGAGACTCAGTTGAACATGATCAAATTTTGGTACCGTTGCCGAGAAATTAACGGTGTTATCAATTACAATTAAAAGAAGTACAAAAATATCTTGTGGAAAGTAGGTGTATGCCTAGAAATTCTTTGAGGAGTTGAGAACTACTAGAAGGACTGTCATACCCCGAGAAAAATTCACGGCATTGAACCTTGCCAAAAGAATTCAACAACCTCAACAAATACATCAACCCAAATTTGACATGGGTGACATAAATAACATCAACGGAAACATCAGGAATGAGCCAACTGACTTAAGTGTCAGAGGGGTGGCACCTTTTGTGCCCGAAGCGGCACTTTATGACTGGGCACAATATACATCTGAAAATCTGGCCACTGTCATAGGTATGCATGCAGTTCAAGTGGAGACATTCCAGATTACCAACAACATGCTACATCAGCTCCGGAATCAGGGACTAGTCTTTGGGTCATACATTGAAGACCCACAACAACACTTGAAAAAATTTCTGTCAATTTGTATGACCCAAAGGCAACCAAATGCAACTACGAAAGCTATCAAAATGCTACTGTTCACATTCTCAATAACCAGGAAAGCTTAGACTTGGCTAAACTTTTGCCCTATCAACTGTACTACCACGTGGGAGGAATTAGTGAATTAGTTCCTGAACAAGTTCTATCATGCCTAACAAGACAACACAACAGATCGATGGCATATTGCAGTATAGGTAGCATTCAACTGAGTCCTTGTAAGAAACTTGGGAAAGATTTAACAGGATGCTAGTGAAGTGTCCTCATCATGGCATTCCAGACCAGATGCCGGCTAGAGATTCTACATGGATCTAGCTGACAATTTTAAAGCAAATGTGGATGCTTCAGCTGGAGGTTCTTTCGTAAGCAAACATTCACCGATTGCAAAATTCTTCTCGATAAGATGTCACAAAATGCGGGGTGGATGACTAGAAGTACAACACTAGCACCCATAGTGCATTCAGTGGAGCTTGATCAAAATAATTCGCATGAAATGAACATGGCCACACTCCTAACTCAGATGAGCCTACTTACAAAGAAGATTGATGAGTTGGGTACTAAACAGGTGCACGTTGATACAACGCATGGAGGACTACGTACACCATATATTAATCAGTACTATGTGTGTTCGTGGAGCGAAGAAGGTTAAAATCAAGGGTCACAGGAAGATATGAGTTATTTCAACAACTGTGGGGGTTAGAGACACGGAGCACAATAGTGGAGACCGCAGAAAAATCAACAGTACAGACCTAATATGTAGCAGCCTTGGGGTATGCACCCTAAAAAACAATTAGTGCTAGTACCTTATCAGAAACCACAGGGTTATCCATAACAAAATCAGTAGCAATTAGCTTATCAACCACCCTTTCAGCAGCAAGATAACAACATGGTAGAAATTAGAGGTATGCTTCAGCAACTAATTAGGACAAATAATAAAGTGTAAGAATAATTGGCAGTGGATGATTCAACCATAAATAATATCGAAACGCAGCTGGGTCAGCTGTCCATGGCTTTGAACAACAGTCCTCCGGGAGCTTTACCTGCAGACACAAACATAAACCTCAAGGAGCAAAACCCAAATCAGCTGATGGCAGTAAGTCTCCTGAATGGTAGAGATTTAGATAAAGAGCAGGAAATTGCACAAGCCAGCAAGAATACTACACCAACTACTCCAGCTCCATTAGAGGTAGAAGAATCAACAGAACTTACTGAAGTGGTGGTTGAGCAGAGTAAGGAGGAAAAAGGCAAAGAAAAGGAGAACGAGCAAGTTGCAGAACAACTGGCACCTCTTGTGCCAGAAAATCAAAACAGAGAGAAGCCAATAAGCAATGCACAAAGGGTGATACCTACACCATTCCCTCTGAGACTTGTATAAGAAAAGAAGGTAGACCAGTACAAAATTTTCATGGAGATGCTGCATCAAATTCAGTTGAATATTCTTCTGATGGATGCCTTGAGGGAGATTCCCGGTTATGAAGAGATGATGAAAGATCTAATGTCATTTATTTTCAGGATCTATCCACCGTAACTCTGATACAGACCAGCAATGCAGTGGTGGAAAAACCGATGGCTCAAAAGATGTCCGATCCAGGTAGCTTCACTATTCCATGCACAATTAGAAGTTATGACTTTGCAAAGGTGTTATGTGATTTGGGAGCCAGCATAAATCTGATGCCGCTGGCAGTGTACACTAAATTGGGCATCGATAGAGCTAGATTGACTTCTATGCTTCTACAACTGGCTGATCGCACTGTGAAAAGACCAACTGGTATTGTTGATGATATGCTGGTGCAAGTGGGGAAGTTTGTGTTCCCTACAGACTTTGTGATTCTGGATTGTCAGGTGGAATGGGAGATACCCCTTATTTTAAGAAGACCATTTTTAGCCACTAAGGAAGCACTGATAGAATATAAGACTGGGGAACTTAAAATGAGATTGAATAATGAAGAAGTCATATTCAATGTTCAGAAATCAATTAGGAGACCCAGTAAATATTCTAATTGCTCTTTAGTAGAGGATTAGCTGAATGGATCATGGAACTGGAAGGATGAGGGTTTTGGTCAAGGGAACCTAAGTTTATGGTACAAGAAGGGATAATCCTAGGACATCGAGTGTCCAGAAAAGGAATTGAGGTTGACAATGCTAAGGTTAACATTAATGAGAAGCTACCACCGCCCACTTCAGTCAAGGAAGTGAGAAGTTTTCTTGGACATGCCGGGTTCTGCCAATGTTTCATAAAAGACTTTTCCAAAATTGCTAACCCATTATGCAAACCCCTTGAAAATGATCAGCCCTTTGTGTTTTATAATTAATGCAGGTTGGCATTTGAGGAACAGAAGAAGAAGTTGGTAACTGCACCCATCATTGTTGCACCCAACTGGGAGCAACCATTTGAGCTCATGTGCGATGCCAATGACTGTGCTATAGGAGCAGTATTGGGGCTGCGAAAAGATATGCTGATGCACTTGATTTACTACACAAGCAGAACGCTAAGCGGTGCACATCTCAACAACACTGTGACAGAGAAGGAGATATTGGCAGTTGTGTTTGCTTTTGACTTGTTCCGATCATATCTGACCATGCAACTCTCATGTACCTAATAAAGAAAAAGGAGTCTAAGCCGCGCCTAATTCGTTGGGTGCTACTGTTGTCAGAATTTGACCTCAAAATTCATGACCGTAAGGACACCAAAAATCAAGTTGCTAATCATCTATCACAACTTGAAGGAGCTAAAAAATTAATCGAGGTCGAAGAGATTCTGGAAACCTTTCCCGACGAGACACTGCTCGCAGCCAATCTTGAGGATGCGCCATGGTATGCAGATTTTACAAACTACCTGGCATGTGGTATTGTTCCCTATGACCTTTTATCTTTCCAAAGGAAAATGTTTTATCATGATTGCCGCATGTATTACTGGGACTATCCTTAATTGTTTAGAATCTGTATTGATAGCACGATCCGGAGATGTGTCTCTGAGATAGAACAATCTTCTATTTTGTAGGCTTGTCATGCATCAACATATGGAGGACATTTTGGAGGAGTCAGGACACCTGCGAAAGTGTTAGAGGTCAGGTTCTTTTGTCTAACAATGTTTAGAGATGCACACCTATGGGTGCAGGCTACAATGAATGGCAGCTAACTGGAAGCATTTCCGGTCACCATTAGATGCCCATGAAACCAATTCAAGGGTCGAGGTGATTGGTGTTTGGGGGATTGACTTCAACAGTCCCTTCGTCAGCTCATTTGGCAATAAGTATATACTTGTTGCTATGGATTATGTGACTAACTGGATGGAAGCTGCATCCTTGCCCACTAATGATGCAAGAGCGGTGGTCGGATTTCTAAAAAAGGAACATATTCATCTATTTTGGGACACCAAGAGCGATCATCAGTGACGGAGGCACTCACTTCTGCAATAGAGCCTTCGAGAAATTACTTGCTAAATATGATGTACGCCACAAGGTGGCTACCCCTTACCATCTGCAGACCAGTGGGTAGGTTGAAGTGGCCAACACGGAGATAAAGAGTGTACTAACAAAGATTGTGAATTCCACACGAATTGATTGGGAAAAGAAGCTTGATGATGCACTCTGGGACTATAGAGCTGTGTTCAAAACACCAATAGGTATGTCACCATACAAGTTGGTATTTGGGAAGGCCTGTCACCTGCCTATGGCGCTAGAACATCGAGCTTGGTGGGAACTGAAACAATTGAACATGGATCCTGAAGCAGCTGGACAAAATCGACTGGCAGAGTTGCAAGAGCAGGAAGAATTTAGATATCAAGCCTTTCAAATCACGAGGCTCTACAAGGAAAGAATGAAGAAGATGCACGACAAGCATAAGTGTACAGAGACTTTAAACCCAGTGACAAGGTATTATTTTATAATTCACGGTTGAGATTGTTTCCGGATAAGCTAAAGTCCCGATGGTCAGGGCATTTTAGAGTGGTGCAAATGTTTGCAAGTGGAGCTGTGGAGATCGAGTCAGAAGATGGGACAAACAAGTTCTTAGTAAGCGGGCAAAGGTTTAAACATTACCTTGGAATTACTAGTAAAAAAAGGATATAGTGGTGACAAATTTAAAAGAACCCCAGTATACGAATGAGGAGTAAGATATCAACTACTTGCGTCATATCGCGACGTTAAATCAGGCGCTACATGGGAGGAAACTCGTGAATGTATTGTAAGTGTAATGTATAATTTAAAAAAAAAAAGAAAAAAGAAAAGCTGGAACAGTCCCAGACCGCGGTCCCGACGTAGCTGCGGTAGGACCGCAGCAGAACAGATCGGGCCTGGGAAAGTGCATAATTTTTTTTAATTTTCTTTCCCCCCTTCTTAATTAACCTAACCACCCTTTTTTCTTTTCCCCCATATCAGTAACATAGACCCCCCATTCCCTTTTCTATCCTCTCTAACGCATCTCCTTCCCCAAATTCCACCATTCTCTTTTCTTCTCCAATTCACTTCCCCCACACACCCCATCCTATCCATTCATCATCAAGGTGCATTTCTCTACTCTTTTATCTCTTCTTCAAGTAACTTAGTGTAATGTGTAGTCTAATTTAGTTTCTTTCTTTTTCTCCATTATTTGCTTCTTTTGGCCATGATTAATGATTAAATTGTTAGATTTTCATTGTGCTTAAATGGTAGGAGATTTTTAGCTTGGCTTGATTCCTACACAAATTTTTAAGGGTGCATTTTGGTGGAGGGGCCTAACTGGCCTAAATTGGGGGGGGGGGGGTGTTTTGTGCAATTTCGGAGCACTTTGTGCCCTTCTTATATTGTGGTGGTGGTAGAATTTGAGATGACTCTCTTGTGGAAGATTGTGTAGGGTCTTATATGGTATAATTGCATAATTGATAATGGCGTGAGGACAATAATGGGGGTTGTCAACTTTGTGCACCTTACTAGTTAGGTATAATTGCCTTGATTGATAAAAGGAAATTTTTGGTGCCGGCGGGTGGCGAAGTCTGAGTACCAATCCGACAGGCACATGTTAGGATGCACCTGATTGTTATACTAAATTACTTGCAGGTACTATGGCCTCAAGGAAGTGTAGGAATTCGGTAAGCACTTACCAAGTGCCGACGTATGATGCCACTCGGTTCCACTCACATGAGGCGGAGGATGGGTTTCATGCTAAAGCTATCAAATGCTTTGTCCCTAATATTCATATTTACAGGGCTGCCCTCCTTATAGTAAAACTGGACATGTACAAGGAAATACGACGGAGGGAGATAGATTACTTGATTGAGGAACCTGAAACGGCCAATCCGGAATATCTATGCCATTCTGTGATTGTGCGGCGCAAAGTGGTAGATGTTTCAATAGAGAAGATTCGCCAGGTCTTGCAGCTGCCTCAGTTCACTGGCGACATTAATCATTACCACAACTCCCAAAGGTCGATTGGGAAACTGTGATTGAGACATTATGCTCAGGGGGATCAACAATCTAGATACAGAAGTCGTTCACACATGAGGCTAAGTGCTGCTTCACCATCATTTGTAGAAGGTTATTGCCCATGGGAAACATGACAGACGTGAACAATTTATGGGCTTTTTTTCTTTGGTGCTTTATAAAGAAGAAGGACTTTGATCTAGCGCAGCTCATTGGAGATAAAATGTTTCTCCAGTCGCCTCTGATGTCTAAGGAGTTTACTACCCCTCACTTGTGATGAGGTTTTTTCTACTGGCTAATTTCCCACCCAATCCTACAGATGGAACTTTGGCCCCAAAAGCACCATTCAGAGATGCAACAATCATAGTGGGCAGAGATGCACCCACACACATCGATCTTGACGATGAGGATGATGACCCAACACTCATAGCACCACACAGGAAATCTTATGATAGAGTCGGATCCTCTCGGTAACCCCAGACTGGAGCAGTGTTCTTTAGATCACAATTCAGCCGACCCCTGTTGCCTTCTTTGGAGGATGGGGTGGCAGATCTTTGCACCTTGGTAGATGACCTGCATGTACGTTTGGGTGACATATCTAGACGACATGCCATGTTTGAGAGTCGGATGATAGCTTGTTTCCGAGCTCTAGGGAGGGCGTGTTATGTGGACCCCAACACCGTCTCAGACTCCGAGTTATGATCAGGGAAGTCTTCTTACCCTTCTGCACTTCAATTGTGTTATGACATGTGGACATGACATATTCTTTTTGTGGGGGCTGGGAGACTTCATTTAGTCGTGTACATATACATTGAGTGTGTTGTAGTTCTATATATCTGTGTTGTGTATAATTGGTTGTACTTACCTTAGAATCAGCGACTTTACCCTAGGACGGACACTTGTCGACGGGTCTCTTGAGGGCTTAAATCGGATAAAAAAACTAGAAAATGTAGGGGACTCTTCCTGAGGACGGACCACTTGGACAGTACTATTGACGGAAGAAGTTCACTTGGATTTTTTAATTTTCTTTTTAGGTAGTGCAGTAATTACCCTTTGGTTTTCCTTTTGACCAAGGTTCTTTTCCAAGGGCTTTTCTTGAGCCGGCTGAGGTAGATTTTTCTTTGATATTTTTAGGACCCATAGGAATCTCTAGGATTAAGATGGGTGAGGTCGAGAATGCAACCTATAATGTACACACCTACAAATAACTAAAACGAACTTGAGGGTGCGACGTCTAGGCTCGTTTGACAATCACAATTTTATGCCTTAATTTTGCACACCTCGTCTTGATTGATCTTTTATGTGAGTATGTTGACAAACTAATTTGTATTGAATTACATGCCAAGTGTGCGTTAGGTAATACATGTATTCTATGCTTGCATGCGATATCTAGAACTTGCCCGATGTGTTTTCAAAAAGAAATAGAAGTTGTTTGGTCATAGAGACTATTTAGGCATTTCTTTGTGTAGCCTGTCTAATTATGAATCAACTGTACATATTACCATAGTTAATCCCTTTGAGCCTGAAGACTATTTCTTTGATAACCTTGCAATAACCTACATCTATTGTTGAATAGCTTGAATGTTTGAAGCTTTTCCTCCTAGAAGCACTTGAATTGTTAAAGATCATATAAAAGTCAAAGTGTGGGGTGGTAATGGAGTAAGAAAAGGAAAATCATGAAAATACTTGAATGGTGCGATGGTTGTTAATAAAATTAAATAATAGAAGAAGGACCATGTAAATAGGTGATCCTAAAATATTGTATGACAAGAAAAAGCCAGTTGCACCTAGGCAAGTGGGGGTTGCTTATGAAATAAGTGTGACTGGGCTGAACATGGAAATTGGAATAAAGTGAACGATTGTATTAAAACTGCTTAGGGAGGTTAGTCACTATATCCAAATATATCCTACCCACCCCTTAGCCTACATTATAACAAAATAAAAACCTCTTGATTTTGGGCTGAGCAACTTGATTAGTAGAGTATTACACTAAGGGCAAGCTTATGGTGTATCCGTGTGACATATGAATGTTCTTTCCTGAGAATGAGTGAATTCTTTCTATCTATAGTTCCTTGTTGTTTAATTTTATGTGTGTGGAACTTCTCTAAAAAATGTAATGTGAGGGCATGTGACTCAGAAAGAAAAAGCAAATTTTCACCTCTATTTAGAGTACATAGAGTAAGCACGAGTATGGCATGTCATTAGAATCTTCATCTGAGGTGTGACTATTGCACTGCTTAGGTTGTTCTTTCATAATGGCAGGTGTGACATAAATAGGGTAATGCATCAAAAGATTAGTCCTTGAAGTTTGGTTCAACTTTCTCGTGGACGAGCAAAGATTTAAATTTGGGGTGTTGAAAATAGGTGAATTAGACCATAACGAACTACCTTATTGTATAGTTTTTATGGTAAAAAGTGATAACAAAATACTCTGATTAATGCTTTTCATGCTTTGCTGGATATATCTACTAAAAGAAGTCTATGAAGTATTTTTTGGGATCAATTATGGAGAAAAAGAGACCAATCTTACAATATCCACAAAGTGCACCAACCGAAGGTAGGAATAAAACCAGAATTGAAGATAGCCTGCCGCGGTCCCGGCTTAACCGCGTTAGGACCACGGCAGAATGATGTTGCAGGTGTCTTAGAGGCACTTTGGCCGCGGTCCTGGCATAATCGCGGTAGAAATGTGGCAGGACGCGTAAAGTTCAGGGATTGAAGTGCAAAACACGAGATTTTTAGCCAAAAATCCTATATTATATAAGAAAACTCGCCCAACGGAGGCATGTTATGTTTTAGAGAGTATAATGGCAAGAAAAACAAGCGTGAGAGTTCATCCAAAGCATTATTATTCTTATTCTCTTTTATTTTTCTTGCAATTTTCGATTATGAATCTTCTAGTAGTTTATTCCTCCATTGTTATGAGTAGCTAAATACTTTAATCCAAGGTTTTAGTGAAACCCATTGGGGATGACTTGGTTGTTTTATTAATATAGTTGGATTTGGTTGTTAATCTCTATTTGTTCATCTATGTTTTGATTGTGGTTAGTTGAAAGAGACCTTAATTATCCGTTCCTATTTATTATGTATCTACTTGAGAGAGAGTGCATATTTAGGTGATTGTATGAACAACACTACTCCCGGAGTATAGACGAGAGTCATAACCGAGGGTTTAGAGGTTGGATTAGAGATAACGATACCTTGGGTGCAATCTAAGTGAACCTTATTATGAATCTAGCTAATGTAGCTTGAGAGAGTGTGTCTAGTAACTTATCATAATTGCTTGAGAAAGATTTATGATAGTTGGAGCGTTCATGATTGGTAGAGACATCTAAATCATAGTTTTAAGACATATACAACAAAGAAAATTACCAACGAGGGAAACCATTACCTTAGACTTTATTCCAACTGTTTACACATCAAGCATAGCTACTTTTCAACTGTTAATAACTTTTAACTTTTAGATGTTAGAAAAATCAACCATTGTGAATGAAAAAGTTTGGGGAAACAGATTGTGTGAATTTCGTAAATCTGACAATAGTAATTAATAGGTTAATTATCTGTAATTCGACTCTGAATATACATACTCAAATTATATTTATAATGTCCGCGTAGTCTTTTGCGAGACCCAATTGAGTGTGATCAATAACCTTGCTGATCATTGCGCCAAATGTTACAATTTAAGTTTGATATCACAGACAGCAGCCTGACCGAGAGAAAGATCAGCAAATTATTATAAGGTTTCCCATTAAATCAGTTATTTGCAGGAAATTATTAAATATATAGAAGCACTAGTATCATTAGAATATTAAAAGGAGGAGAGTGGTGTGCTTCTCTTTATCCTCCACCATCGCCACTTTCCTTTAAAAGTGGCATTTGGTGGGTAGTATTTGTCTTCTCGGATAATTAAAAGTACTACTCACCTCTGAATACTAATTAATTCTTACCTAATTCATCTTTTAAAAGACCAACTTAGCTAATCATGACCTTGTTAATCGAGCTTTATAACCTTTTTTTTTTAGCTTAGTAACTTCTTGTTGAGCTCTGAAGTTCGTTTTTTGTAGGAAATTTAAAGATCTAATTTCAAGGATGGTCACACAGGTTTTATGCGACAAAGTCATGAAACTATTTTCTTTAACAAAGTATTCACTTAACTTTATCTAAGTATCCCGTAAAGTCACTATTAAACTATTTTTGTAGCAAAAAATCAAACAACTTTGCCAGAATCTCACATAAAGTCGTATAAGCAATTCTTTTGTAAATAAAAAGCCTTTCAAATTTGTATAAGTAAATCATGTCCATTATGTTAATTCCCTGTTACTTTCTTAATTTCTTTTTAGCGTACTCCTGATGCTAAACTGATCAGTATCCATATGAATAATGTTTATGTGAATCTGAAGATGTAGAAAATATGACGTCGAGGAAGATTTTTTTGGATATGATCTTGAGGGGCAATTTTCAAGGAGATGTCGAAAATATGAAGATAAGCTTTCGTGATAAAAACAAAGGGCGCATAGTGAAACTTATTGTTAGGGATCATTTTTGTTAATTAAGTAGGTTGTATTAGTATATGAATCCACTATGATTAATTCTTTAGACTTGGCGACCCAACAAAAGAAAAGTAGCGTCTCTCACCTTTCCATGATTTAATTATATAAAACCATAAAGTATAAGGATTGAATTCTTTAGAGTAAAATATTAGTAATCATTTATCTCCAAGCTTGCCACTCTACTCTAAAGCAAATACACATAATTTGAATGTTCTCTGGTGCAATAGAGAGAGAGAGAGAGTTAGGAGCGAAGGTATCATTGCTTCTATGATCACTTCGAAGAAAGTGAAAGAGAGACATATTAATAATTTTCTGAATAAAACATAATGGATGGTCTCATGCTACTCAAGAAAATTGGTCTCTTCTTCCTTCTCATTTCTACTTCTCTCTTGTCAACTTCATTTGCAGGTAGGTTTTATTGAGTTAATTAAACGCGTCCAATATATATTGGACCCGGGATTATGCTTGAAGGTTCACTTGTAACATTTTTGGTTGTTATATATATATATATTCAGTCGAATGACTTCTTACTTATTCTTATCGAGAAAAATTAAACTTCCAGAAAAAAAAATACTCCCACTGTCCCAACATATCAACTTAATAATTTTGTTTCCATCAAGACCTTCGTGCTACATGGAGAACAACTCTTTCCAAAGAAATAACATACTCCCATTGTTCCATTTTGTGCGACGCATTCACTATTTGCAAAGTGTTTTTTTGCAACGACAAGCTAATATGTTTTAAATACTTTAAAGTGGAAGTTATATGAGTTATATATTTTTTATGTAGTTTGTAAATATGTAAACTTTATTTCTTAATTTACACCGGTCCATGTACTCTGAACGTATGCCACATAAAATGGAACCGAAAAAGCCAAAGAAACAGCACTGCATGCATAGAACTTTGATTCTGTAAATCATAGTTTTAAGAAATATTGGTTTTGTACTTAGGTCTATATATACCATCTCAAGTTGAAGGAACTAGGCTTAATTCTTTGGAATTGTCAGATTAATTTCGTCTTTAGTGAGTTAAATTAATTATTCTTTGGTATTTAGGTCATTTTCACAAGCTGTCTGACAATCAGCCTTTTTTCTTTTTAAATGATCTAAAGCAGGCAAAGTTAGTCTATCGCGCTTTATATACATGCTCTTGTTTTCAACTATGATGCAGGTCGACAGTCAAGGTTTGTAAGCAACTTTGAGAAAGAAGAGCTGGGTGGAACTCATAAGGTTTGCTTTTGCTGTTGGTTTACTTATTTTGGATTGTCAATTGATAAGTAAAGCAACAAAATCTGAGGAGTAATTAATAAGCAAGAAATGAAGTTTAATCTTTTTCAGTCCTTCATGATTTAACATAAATTGATTGTTCATTGATAATACAAGGCCACGGAAAAGAGAATGGCAGGTGACCATTCATAATAATTGGAATAAATTGCTCCCTCCGTCCCATTTTATGTTACGACTAGGTACGGAAGTTCGCAAAAGAAAGAAAGATTTTTTTTGTGAAACGTGTGCTCTAAATTAATCTATATACATTTGTGTAATTATAAATTATTTCGATAAGAAAAAAAAAAAGAAGTTTAAAGTTCAACAATTTCTAAACATAAAATAGGTGTCGCTCTTTTTTTTTAGATTGACTAAAAAGAAAAGTGTACTGCATAAATTGGGATAGATGGAATAGTAACATGATGAATAAGGCATACTGATTGAAATAGTCTAATCATTTTTATACTACCATTATATATAAGGGAAATACTATTGTGATATACGTATACCAATTCATGACAGGAAGTGTCAGTAGGAGAGCAATTACACGACGAGGAGATGAGTGAAATCCATGAAAGGCTTCTTAAGGCAAACACAAAGGATTATGGAAGATATGATCCAGCACCTGCCCTTTCTAAGCCTCGTTTCAAGCTCATACCCAACTGATTCCAAATGATTATATATATGACTGTCTCCAGACCATTTTAGGGTTTGTGTACCGCTATTACGAGTTAAATGATAAACCCTGGTGCTATGTTTCAATATATGTTTGCAGCTGTAATATACTATCCTTTTATGTTTATATCTTTTCTATGAACTGGATGTTTGTACGTCTGTAGTATTCTCTGTATGATTATATGAAAAAATAATACTTTTGTATGTTCTTGCTTTGTGCGCCAACTAAAATTAGTTTCATGAATACTCAGTATTCCATTTAGCCAGTTATTTCACATAAAGGAAAAAATACAGTAAGTTATAGCTAGGGCTGTTAAATTTGGCCCAAGCCCAAATGATCTGCCCAACCCGTTCAATGTTGGGTTGGTTATTGACCGATTCAATTATTGACTCAATCCATTTTGACCCGTTCAAAACTTAACCAACCCGCCCATTTGACGCCCCTAGTTATATTAATTTGCCAGCATCATTTTCTGGCAATTCATTGTAAAAATGACACCGTGCAGCCTCTGCAAGAATAATAGCCAAAACAATGCATAAATGTGATGATCTGAAAAGTAATCACTAGTTTTAAAAGTAAATTCTGCGTTCCGAGACCATAAAACCTCTTATCACCTCGATTTGCGTGTGCATTCCGGTCGCGTAGCTGGAAAGCTATTATGTGAAAATCTGTGAAAAATGATAAATTTTAACTATAAAATGAATTAAGTTGACTTCGGTTAATATTGGGGGTAAATTGACCCGGACCCATAATTTGATGGTCCTGGAGGGTCCGTCAAATATAGGACTTGGGCGTATGTCCGAAATCTAGTTCCGATATCCCAAGCCCGAGAAATAAATTTTTAAAGAAAATTGTTTTATGAAATTATTTATGAGATTTGGAAATGAATTTTGATTGAAACTGATTGTATCGGGTCCGTATTTTGGTTCCGCCGTCCAGTACGGGTCTAATATGTGATTTATGATAAGCCTATGAAGTTTAGTAAGAAACAGAGTTGAAACGACGTGAATTAGATATAAGAAGTCAAAAGATATGTAGGAATCCTTCAAGCAAGAGAGGTCGGGATTTTTCTTGAGTCCCATCATCTTAAGAAAACATCTACTTTTGCAGTTTTCCACCATAAGCAAACCCGGAGTCTCCTAAGGGATACCAGCTAGGCCTCCTATCTCTTCTAGCAAATGGATCATTTCCAAGTCTCCAAAGCGGAACACTGATCGATCGCTATCCCAAAACAAAGTGACAGCCTCTATGATCTTATTGTTAGGAAGAATTTCCAGAAGTGAGGGCAAGTTCCCTAAGTACTTGCGGACGAGGGTTTGATCGCTAGTGTAAAGATCTTCCTACCAATTTAGCAACGTTGGGTGAATGTTGGATACCATATCGAACCTGGGGTACTTCGTGCTCATTTTCAGCAAAACAAAATGTTAGACCCTTACCGACACTAGACTCGACTATTTAAAGCAATAATTAGCAGTAGGCATTTAGTTCTCCAAATAAATGCACATAACGTGGAGGCGTCCGTTTGGGTTTCGAGGAAACACGGTGGACTTTGGTTTAGGCTATCTTAAGGAGTCATTGTGTGGACAACATAACTGACTCAGCTAGGGTTGACCATGATGCATGAACAATTTCAAGGGAGTAAGGTTTCTACTTTTGAAGTGCTAGACAAGGTACCCTTGAGCGGACAACTCAAGACGAAAAGGCGCGGAATCGTTGACTACACCGTTTATCGACTTGTTTTACCGCAAATATGTCTTTGCCAGATTCAGTGGGTTATAATATTGGAAGGGCGCAACCACTCATTATAAGCGTTGCTATATGATTTTTTTTGGCACTAGTAGAATATGATGGTAAGAAATGCAGTAATAATAATGAAGCAAGTTGCATGTATTTTCACGTTCATAAAAATAAAGATTACAATAAATGCTCGAAATTACAACATAATTGAAATAATAAGGTAGTAAAAGTGGAAATTAAAAGGAAAGGAAATCATGAAGAGCCAAGTCATTTTCATCGAATAGGAAATAAAGATAGTATGTAAATGCAGTTAAAGAGATAATAAAGTCACAAGTAGCATGTAATAGTAAAAGCCTAAGAAAGTCCCCAGCAGAGTCGCCATGCTGTCGAAGTCCCTTTTTCCCCAAACTCCTAAGAGTGGGGAGATCGGATTTATGACATTATGGACAAAATAACTCTTTCCCCTTTTGAGAATGCGGGCTTGAAGAGCTTGAAGAGTCGCAACCTAATGATTATAGCGCATTAGGACACTTAAAGAAAATAAGAAGGATTTTTGAAAGAAATCCAAAATCGGGTAAAGGCTTGAGATTATCTCGAGGGGAAGGTATTAGGTACCCCTCAAGATCCACTAGTATGGTTCCGGCGATACGTAGTAGTGACATTAAAAGGGGTAGAAACAAATAAGTAAAAATTTTGCACATAGGAAACATGAACAAGTTGAGAATATTGTAAGAAAGAAGAAATAAGTTATTTTGAAAAAGAGAAAAGCTTGGTGGAAGAAAACGTTAATTTATGAAAAGAAATAAAAGAGACAAGGGGTCCTAGGGTTAAATATAATATGGATCACTTCGGTGCAATACTCAGCAATCATTCTCACACGAGATATTAGCACACTGGTCATCATATCCACATTCTACCCTTCCCACCTCGCAGAGGTTATTTTAATCGCGTGTATTGGTCATGAGTGCTTAGCGTGTGCTATTATATATCCCATCCTATAGGCCCTAGAGGGTGTTTAGGACCACTATTCCTACAAGGGGAGGTCTAGGTTGAACCTCTAAGTTTAAAGGAAAAAAAATTAAGGGACATACAAAAAGCAAGTAGGACTTCATATAAGGGATCACATAACAAAGCATGTAAGGCTCAAGTGCCCCTTCACGAATATACATACAAGTAGCACGCCTCAATCACATTTAAGGTCCGAGAATGAGAGAGTTTTTTAAAGAATCATAATGTAGATAGCTGAATATCTAGGAAGAATTAGGCTGGATAAGTTGGAAAAAGGTTAAGGTAAAGTAGTAAAAATATTCGTATCATTTAAGAGTAGGAAAAAAATATTTATTCTTCCAAACACAGTTACATCGATATACGTGTGCAATAGCCTACTATTAGAAACACTGGTTTAGTTCTGGACTAAAAATGTCGTATGGAGGAGGTGTGAAAGTTGTTTCAGAATTACAAAAAAGAACAAGGAGAGTATGGGCCTTGAAAATAATAGAGTTCGTTATAGCTTTTAGGAAATCAGTAGTCCATTCTTGAACTGGAAAAGTAACTTAGTTGAAAATTTATAGGTGAAATAATGAGACAGGAATTTAATAGTAAAAAACAGACAGATTTCAGGGAGGCAGATTAGTTTGGGCAACTCAAGGAGGTCGAATGTGGTTAATCAATTTTATCCGACCTAAGGCCTCCCTAGGCGTTATAACAGACATGCACCTTTTTGTTTAGTTTTAGAAACTAGTTTATGCTGTTGAATAACTAATAGGATGGTCAAAACATTGCAAGTAAGTTTTGTGCATGATATCTAATGCACGTGATGGCCCTAAGAACATGATATCTAAATGCACGCGATGGTCCTATAAATAGGGTATCTAAGTGCAGTGATAGAGTTTAAATTATTAACTGGTTATGTTCATGAAAACGTCAGATTGAAAGCAAAGGATCCTGGGAGCATGATTTCTATATGCAGAATACATGTATTATACAAGATTTCTATTGCATGAATATATAAATGAAATCCTATAGGCATGCTCTCTACCCATACAGTAATGAAGAATAAAACTAGAAGCCATTCTATAGGCAGCCTTCAGTCAGGCCCAGACCTCCAATCTCACTTCTTTCGAGCTTCATAGCCTTCACCAAGAGTTTGGGAGGGGCAAGGTTCCCTAGGAGTCTCTTGAGACCCCAGCCAATACCAAACACCCAAAACAAATCACCATTGATAAGTGCAACTGTGGAATTGCCACCTTGTGTATCAAAGTTTAGTGGGTACTCAGGGTACCCAAAGAAATTCTTACACAAGGGGGCAGAACCTAATTCTAAGAGTAGTGATTGTGATAAAATTTGAAGGTTTTGAGTTGAAAAGGTTTTACATGAAGGACAATTTTGAAAATAGTAGAAGAGTGAGAAAACTTAACTGAGTTTTAAAACAGTTACTTTGCCCTAGTTTTGAAAGCAACGGTCAAACGGACAAAGGTACAGGTAAAGGGAACAAACAAATCACAAACAAGACAATCAGACACACACATTAAAGGGGAGGGGGGTTCATGTTTTAAATAGGAGTCTAGTTCTTACAACACCAAACACCAAATCATCGTCAAAAAGGCTTCGGGCTATGGAGAAGCCAAGAGGATGCTAGTAGTATACAGAAACAAAGAGGAAACATGCACTGGGGAGAGGCAAGGGGGGTAATGAACATGCTAGGCTTACTAATTAGGTCTACTAGTTAACACATCTGCATACTAGTTGCAATAGGAGCAGCAGAACCACAAGTAGAAACACACAAGGAACAAAAGAAAGTGTAACATCAATAGAAGCATGTTGTTTTTGAGGCTATAACTTAAATATGATACATAGCAGTTGAAAATAATATAAACACAGAGCAGTAGTGGGCAATATTGTGAAGAGAACTGAGCAGTGGTGTGCAGAGAGAAGCGGAGAGCAGAGCAGCAGTATGCAATAAAAACTAGAAACATGACCATCTAATTAGGGAAATAGGTTAGGCAAATCAATCATCACATTTGTGTACATATATAGGGCAAAATACCACCGTAATTTCGGAAAAAAAAGTTTTCAAAATAATGACCGAGATGGAAAGCCCTGGAAATCAGTATTAACCGAGCAAAGTAGCCCACAAATTAAGGAAGAAATTCAAACTATGGAAAATATGCGGAATCACAATTTTAAAGCAAGTATCACAGTCTCAAAAAGCGCTCGAAGAATCAATATAAAATTACCATGCAAGCAATAAGAGAAACTTTTAGTGAAGAACACGTAATGGTAGGGGAATGAAACACTAACAACAAAATCAAAGGGAGAAGCATAAAATTCGGAGAAAAACCAGAAGAACACAAATCAAACAAATAATGCAAACACAAACATACAAAGTTATGGCTCCATCAGTCTTAAGAAAAATGTTTAGAAAATAGTATTGATAATCACAAATTACTACACAAATCAATAAATAAAGTGATTTCGAAAAGGGGGTCAGAAACCCTAATTTCAAATGGGAACAAAATCGTTTAAAAGTGGAGTAATCGTAAAGATCGAGTAGAAATTTGTGCAAAACAAAAAGGTACGAGTTAAAATCGTTGAAACAACCAGAGATTTGAGAGGTTTGGGTTAAGATTAGGGTTTCATAAGAAACCAGTGAGAGGGGTAAGAGAAACCTGGCCGTGAAAACCAAAGATAATGGAATTTTTAGAATCATCTAACCAAAATCCATCGGAGAAAGGCCGGAAACAGACCCCGGCGAAGCTTCATTGACCATATTCACGGTAGAAGCTTCTGAGGCTTCAAACTTTGTAGAGAAGTAGCGATATAGGATCACATGGTGGCTAGAGGCCGAGAGAAGTTAGAACGGAGCATGGCCGGAGAGGCGATGAAGCTTGTCGGAGAATAAGGAGGGAACCAGAAGGTTCCAGAGAGAAGGGAGAGCAATTGTTAGAGACAGAGAGAGTGAGATAGAGACCAGTCTCTAGCGAAATAAGGGGTCGGGGGTAGTAAATTATTATTTATTTTAGGTAATTTGATCTGAACCGTTGATCTTATTTGATCAATGGTTCAGGTTGAACCAATGCTGGGTTGGGCTAATTGGTTGGTCACAAACATGATATGGGTTGGCTTGAATTGGGTTTAAAATTGGGGGTGGATTGAGGCTACAGTTGAAATAAAAAATAGGCTAGTTCTAAAATAGCTACTTTTCCCCCTTTTAATTAATTAATAATAGTAAAAATAATTTAAAAACAAATTAGAAAATACTGAACTAGGTAATAATATATAAATAATAAGTGAAATATATTACGAACAATTATAAAATCCCAAAAAAACATTTAATTACAGAATAAGCTACAATTGCAATTATATACAATTTAGCTTTAGAAATGCCAAATAAATTCATAAAAATATGAAAAATCATATTAATTAAATTTTAATATAAATATGTGGATAAAATAAGTTATTCACCAAAAGATGATTTGTGGGAGTAATTTTGATGAATTTGTTGATATTAAAATCGACGGTAAATCGGTATAGAAATCATTAAAATACCAAAACTTATGGGTGTGATCATATATTCACATATACATTATTTGTGAAGTATTCTGGTATAAAAAATACATGGGAAAAAATTGGCTATCAACAGCTGCCCCTCTTTACTGAGGAGGATGAAAGAGTTGTCGGGTGAAGATAAGAAGGAAAATTTTGACTGAAAATGGTGATTGTAGAAGAATTATGACCTTCCTCTGGTTTTTGAGTTGTCTACATATTCATGGTTTTACAGGAACCAGGCCATTTGTGGTTTGGGATCCATTGACGGAATGTGTCGATGGAGGTTCGAAACGACGAACGCGATGGTTGAGCCTGAAAAGATGTTTGGATTTAGATAGGTTGAGGAGAAACCCGGAGCGGGATCGCTCCTACTAAGACAACTGTTTGCTAGCCAGGGTACCTCTAAATGAACAAATGCATATATTGTGTGTTGCTGATACCCAATTTTTCCCTATATATTTTTATACTAAAAATGCTTTCAAAATAGCATTTATATTCATATATAAGCATCCAAAAGGGCTTTGGTTTTTTTTTTTCAAATTTTTAAGAATTTTTTGAAATCAATTTATGACCTATTTTGCACTATAAAATCCAATAATTATTCCATAATTTGTCATTTTGGTGAATAATATATTTCATTCTCATATTTAAACAAAAATATAATTTACATGATTTTTACACAATTTTACAAGTCCATTTGATATTTTTAAACTAAAATTGTACGAAATTATAATTTTAGCCTATTTCTCGACTTAATAGCATTTATATCCACAAAATTATTTTTAATAAATTTTTTAATTAATACTTATGCATTTCATATTAACTCAGTATTTTTAATTTGATTTTTAAACATCATTTACTATTTCATAAAATTCAAATTGGCGAAATTAGCTATTTAAATAATAGCCACTTTTAATTTCAATTCTAGCCTAATTTCCTTCCTAATCCAACCCCCAATTGTATTACCTAATTTCCTAAATAACCCGACCCAAACCCATTGAATAAACCCGCCCAGGTGCCCGTTTTCAATCGTGGTCGTTGATCATTTAGATCAACAGTCCATGTCGCCCTTCCCTTAATTAAACCAAAGACTCCCCTAACCCCAATCACTTCTCACAGACCACCGCCTTGTATCCCGCTCATTCCCAAATGCTCTCAAACCCCTAAAACCCTAGCCTTTTTTCCAACCATTTTCCGACCTTGTTTCATCGGAAACCATGGCCTTCCAGGCTTCGTGCAACCTATACTCGCTCCCACTCCCTTCTATGACCCCCTTTGTTCAAAGATTGAAACCTTATCTTGAAGACCAGCGGCTCAGAGGTCCTCTGACTTGAGTTCTACAGCGATGTCCGGTCTCTCTTCGGAGAGTCTTAGCGTTGTGAGCCCATTTTCAACTCAAGACCAGTCCGTTCCAGGCTTTCTCGTTCTCTGGGGTGTTCTCTGAAACCCTAAGTCTCCAAGGTGTCCTTCTTTGTTTCCCTTTAAGATCTACTTCAGATCAACATTATTTTCCAAGTTTTCGAAGTGTTTTCCACATTTTTTTGCTGATTTTGTTTTAAAATTGTCCCTCTTCTTGAAACTTAGAGTTTCCTGATTCTCTGTTTTATTTTCCCTACTGTAATTTCCTTTACTTTTACTATAATTACTGAGTATTTTTTACTATGCTTCCTATGTATTTTCTTTACTATGTTATTTCTAGGGTTTTCAAGTATTTTCTTTACTATTTTCTTTGCTCTCATTACGCTTTTCATGAATGTTTATGTCCTCTCTGAATGCTTTCTTAGCTACATTAGAAATGTGATGACAACCCTAGATTTTGGGGGTCTTTCCGAGTTTTTGTGTGATTGTTTGCTGCCTGTTTAATTTCAAAACCCTGACTGTCTAAACTCATTTTGTGCTTCTGTTTTCTTGCTATGCTCTGCAAGAACTTCTAATTCCATTTTCATGCCTACGTTTTATACTCTCTTATTACATGACTATCTTGCTAGTTTTAGCCTCGCATGTTGAACTTGTACATCTTTTTATAGTCATACTTCCCCTTTTCAAAATAACCCTAATTTTGGGAGATTGATTTCCTATGAACCTATTTCGATTCCCCCTTTGACTGATTGGGATCTACGTTCTGACTAAATTCAATATCAATTCAAATCCCTGTTTCCTTAATATACTATATGATTGGAGATTCTATTCTTGTCTTATTTGCTTAAAATCGTGTATCTTTCAAAATTCTATATGTATTTACCCTCTATTTTGCAACTTATTCTTGATTATCTTTCCATAATTGGAACTGTGTTTATTTACCTCAAGTCCGACTCCTTAATTAAAGGGAGTCTTTTCTCCTAATTGATTATGATTTGATACTGAATTTATTTTCTTGCCTTATTTGTTGTCTACTTTCAAACTATAAAAACCCCCACCCCTTTTAATTCAAGTACGAACATTTTTTACAAGTTCACACCCCAATCATTTTTTCTTCTCTTCTCTGCTATTTGTTCTGCTGCTTGGGTTTAGCTGGCTGAAAGCCAAGGCTAAACTATAAGGTTCTATATTCCCTACCTGCTTTACTATTTGAGTTTGCAACTAGTAGGTCCATGATTTAAATACCATCTCCAAAACTATGTGTTTACCTATCTCTTCGTATGTTTCAGACGCATATATGTACTTTTCTTTCTTATATTATGCAATTAAAATTCAGCATGTACATCCCTATATTCCTATGTCTTTGATGTTATATGCTTGTATGAGTACTTTCCTGCACATTCCTTCCAAATATCCCCATATCTTAATTCTGTTTCTTACAAATGCTTTCATGTAATCCCCTTTCCCTAACCCCTTTGCGTGTGAGTATTGTTTTAGATTAGGGTGGCACTCTATTGCCACCCCTAGTTTTGAACCAGGTTGCTCTAAACCTATACTCAAATCAGTCCCATTCCCTTAACCCCTATTATGTGTTGAGCTTGACTCAGGTATGGTGATGTCCTAATCACCATACAGGCCTAAGTTTGACTTCCTTAAGTCTTCTTTTATTTGTTCAAGCCACGTAAAGAGTCAGGGGTGTGACAGTCCCATTCATGGCTGGGTATGACCACCCTTGGCTTTGGTCTCCCCTAATTACCTCATCCTAGTTCTTTAAGTCTTACCCCCTGTGGTAAGCCATGCATAGGGATCTTAGAGTTCCCTATGAACATGGATGCCTAAGGACTGGTAATTCCACACATTGCACTACTCTGATAATTTTTAGGGTGTAAGCATTGACTGGGCTTTCTGAAAGCCCTTGAAACTTTGAAACACTATAAGATAAAGCCTTGGGACCTAGAGCCCGGATTTGGTAAAATACATGTGTTGGACATTAAGGTTGCTTTGGGCTTCCACGGGTCTGTTTTAGCTTTGATGTATTTATTCTTTCAGTCTTTTCCTCCCACTTTTGTAACAAGCTTTGTAAAGGAACCTGGGGAATATAGTAAAAGGATGTGGGATGGGTTTATTTTGTTACATCAATCAATCAATGGGTAGAAGTTATGCCTATCGGATTTCAATATTATTAATCATCTAGAAATCATGCCTATAGCATTTCAATATTGCATCCCATTTAGAAACCATGCCTATAGGATTTCAACATTGCATCTAGAAATCATGCCTATAGGATTTTGTATTGAACGCATAATAGAAATCATGTCTGTAAGGACTGATAAAAATGCTAGGCAAACAGTAGATCCCGTAAACTTTCTAAAAGAATCAACACATCAATATGTAGATATCATGCCTATAGGGTTCAAACTCGCCTAATTTGCTAAAATCCTTCAATAAAACATGTCTAATTCTGTCTATTTTTGAAATTTGGTCAAGTATGTCTTTTGCACTATTTTGAATCAATAGAGTCTTTTGAAATTGCCAAACTTGCATTTTATTCTAGAACTAACGCTTTGGTCTTCTGCCTAAATTTGCACTTCAATGCTTCTTGACAAAAACTTCTTCCTGTATGATTTTACTCAAGGAGCACGGCTATTATGCAAGCCATTTCTGAATTTATGCAAATCTCAGTTTCCTGTTTCCAAAACTCCTCTTTATGAATCCTTGTCCAATATTAGTGTTTTCTAGAATTACTAGTTTTAAAATACCTAAGGTTCTAACAAACCGGAACCGAGGGGCTCAAAGTAGACTTATTATCCAACTTCATGTGTTAAACTAATCTATCCACTATCAGTTTTAAGCTTAAGACCCAAATCAGTAATTGCAAGTCATGCTAAACTAATTGTTGTATGGCTTTAGGGGTTTATGTGCAACCTTTGGTATGTTTGTTTACTCCCCTTATGTGCTATTTGTTTTGATTGACGCCTTAGCATTTTTATCTTCAAAATCCATATATTCCCTCATCCTCTTTTTCCCTTTTTAGGATTAGAAGCCCAAATACCTCGGGACTAATAGGTTGGGAGGGGTATTAGCATGCAATAAGTAAACGAGACTTAACGCGCTTAAATACCTTAACGGGGTGAGAAGGGTAGAATATGGAGATGATGATGATGCGCTAATATCATAAAGCTACCCCTCTTTGGGAAATTGTGCGGGATATTGCCTCGAATAATCCATATTATAGTTAAACCTAGGACCCTCCTTATTTTGGTTTTCTTTATTTAAATGTTTTCTTTAAAATTCCCTTTTACTTGTGCCACCCTTATTTCAAATTTGTCAACCTGTTTGTATTTATTATGTGCCAATTTTGTTTGTCTTCTCCCCTTAAAGTCATATCTAAGCAAGGCCTAGAACCACACTAGTGGATCATGATGGCTGCCTAACACCTTCCCCTCGAGATAATTTCAAGCCTTTACCCAAACTCTGATTTTCCTTCGAATCCTTCATCGTTTCTTAAAAAGTGTCCTAATGCACTATAACTATTAGGTGGCGACTCTTCAAACTCCATAGCCCAAATTCTCCCAAAAGGGGATAAAAGAGTCATTCCACCCATAATACCGCAAACCCGATTCATCTCCCTCGGTAGGGAAAAAGGGGGGCGTCGACAGCATGGCGAATCTGCTGGGGATTCTTTTAGGCTTTTACCATTACTTGCTTTTGTGACTTTATTGCTTACTTAATCACATTTATTTCTTTTCCTTGATTATTTCATCATAATTACTAATTTGACTCTTCATATCTTTTCTTTCCTTTAACTAGTTTCTTTACTTCTTTATTATTTCAATACTTTTGTAATCTCGAGCATTATTTGTAATTATTTATCTTATGAACATGAAAATACATGTAATTTGTTTCATTATTGTAATTGCAGATCTCAACATCATATTCCACTCGTGCCAAAACAAATCCTATAGCAACGCTTTAAATGAGTGGTTGCGCCCTTCCAGTATTATAAACTCCCTAAATGTGGCAAAGAAATATTTGCTGTAAAACCAGTCGATAACCGGTGTAGTTGACAGTTCCGCGCCTTTCCCTCTTCAGTTGTCCGCTCAAGGGTACCTTGTCTAGAACTTCAAAAAATAGAAACCTTATTGTATTAAACTGTTCATGCATCACGGGCAACCATAGCCGAGTCAGTTATATTGTCCGCATAATGACTCATTAAGACAGCCTAAGCCAAAGTCCATCGGGTTTCCTGAAACCCAAACGGACACCTTTGCTAATTATTGATTTAAATAAACGAGTCTGGTGGAGTTAAGGGCCTAACACTTTATTTTGCAGAAAATGAGGCACGAGGTCCCCAGATTCGGTATGGTATCCAACATCCACCCAAGGTTGCTAAGCTGGTGGGGAGCTGTTCATAGCAGTAACCAAACCCTCGTCCCCAAGTACTTAGGGAATTTGCCCTCAATTCTAGATATCCAACCCAACAACAAAATCATTGACGATGCCACTCTGTTTTGGGATGGTGATCGATCCGTGTTCCTTTTCAGGGATTTGAAAATGACCCCTTTGCTAGAAGAAATAGGGGGCTTAGCTGGCATCCTTTGGGAAACGCCGGGTTTGCTCATGCCAGAGAATTGCAAAAGTAGAGGTTTCCTTAAAATTATGGGACTCAAGAAAAATCCTGACCTTTCTTGCTTGAATGACTCCTACATACCATTCGACTTTTTATACAAGCGATATGGCCACACTAAGTCCTATCGCACCTACATGGACGGATTCGCCCTCACCTCTTTGGGACACGTACATAGAAGGGTGTTTGTGTTCATGTTTTGCTTCTTGGGCATGGTAATTTTCCCTATGAAGAAGGCTAGTACACACACCGGACTAGCCATGGTCACCAAGACAATAATGGAAGGGATCGACGGGCAGTCCTTCGGCATAGTACCCATGATCCTCGCTGAAATTTACCGAGACTTGGGAAATTGTCAACAAGGGGCTCCACATTTCGAGGGTTGTAATTTGCTACTTTAACTATGGCTCCTAGATCGCCTTCAGAAAGGCGATTACAGACAGGAAACCATACGCAAGGATTGGGATGACCATATCACTTTTCATCACCCAAAGCGAATGAACTCCATGCCCAACATGTTCACTCAGCCAGAAGACACCAGTGGATGGGTAGAGTTGTTCGAGAATATAAAAGAAGAGAAAATTTAGATGATGTTCGAGTTGTTCCCAACATGGGAGTTAATTATCCATTCTCGAGACGCACCATTCCTCATACTCATTGACCTGAGGGGAACTGAAAATCCTCTACTACTTGTTAAATGTGTTTACCTGTTTACCCGCTATATGAGTTAGAACTGCTATATAAATTAATGATTTCCTCATATTTTAGTATATTATTATTTGACAACTAGCAAGTGTTAAGTCGACCTCTCGTCTCTACTTCTTTGCGACTAGACGAGATACTTGTTGAGTATACATTATTTTTGTACCCATACTACATTTGCTGTGCATTTTGTTGCACAGGTTTACGTACCGCTAGTGGCTTAATGGCATAGCGGCACGGTTGACGCGGAGACGAGGCGAGATGTATTTCATCGAGGCGAACGTAGCTAGTATAGTTTCTCTTAGGATTCTATTTATTTTCTTTCTAATTGTATTCAGGACAGTTGTTGTATTGTATTCAATTTTTCTTTAAAATTTCTCATGTACTTGTGACACCGAGTTCTGGATGTGTTTGGGTTTATTCATAAATTTGAAAAGTTATTTAAATATTTTATTATTCATTCAGAAGAATATACTGAGTATTCTTTTAATTATATTAAAGAAGTATTTATAAAATGTTTAAAACAAGAGTTTAGTCAAGTATTTTAGTTGGCTTCCCTGACAGAAGTGTCTGGCGCCACCATGACGCTTGTAGATTTTGGGTAGTGACAACATGGTATTGGAGCACTAGGTTCCCGTAGGTCTCACGAGTCATGAGCAAGTCTAGTAGAGTCTCGCGAATTGATCCAGAGACCTCTGTACTTATCTTTGAGAGGCTACAGCGCTGTTAGGAGTACTTCCCTTCTTGATTCCTTATCGTGCGATTTGATTACTATAAGGCTTATGCCTTTGTTTCTTTCCTACTCAATCTTATACGACACGAACTGCTTGTTACAAATCGAGGTTGAAGAATTGTAATTGCATTATAAATGTTTTGTGGCTGCTTCTTCCTACAGGGTTATTGAGCTATTATCGTCGCCTAGTGGAAGGATATTCTGTTGTTTCGGCACAAAGCGGTACTTCTGAGGGCTCTAAGGTTAGGCACAAGTTTCCATGATGCTTATGAACGATTATTCTGCGGTATTCATATTATGGTAGGATGATCGCCTGTGTGTAAAGGTAGCAAATGAATTGAAGGGAGGTTTACTCAGTGCGTGATCTAGAGATTCAATATTTTATTCACTAAAAGGGGAAGGCAATCAGGCTGAAAATGTTCAGGTTTGGGTTGATAGGGTAACAAAACTCGGCATTTGCGATAACGGTGGGTTTTTCTTCTTTAATGAGGTGTCGTTGTCCTTATTCAATGCATTAAATTTGTTAGTGCGATGATCTTCTACTATTTCCCTTGGAGAAGGATATTGCGAGGCTGTATTGAAGGAGCGATGGTTAGAGATCGCGAGGTACGGTGGTTCAGGATGTAGTCGGTGTTTCTAATATTCGCGGCTCGAGGAAGACAATCTTCAGAAATGTTTAAAGTTAGTAGAAATGGTGGGTCCAAATGCTATGAAGATAGATTTTATTTAAGGCAACAACTGAGTAGCAAAGCATGAGTTCCGTCAAAGTAGGAGAGTGGCAGAATTACATATAGGAGAACTGTAGCAGGATGACTATTCACTTTAAGGAGAGTTTAGAATGACTTGGGGATTTTAATGGTTGGTGACTGGGGTCTATGGATTTTATTTGCGGTACATTATGCGGTAGGAGATTAGACATGGAGGGAAGGAGCTGCTTGTATGAAGAAGGATACCACATAACTTCGAATTAGAAGGTTGTTTCCACACAATTAAGTGATGTCCACGAGGGATGAATTGACTTGTGCACTAGAGCGTGAGATCAGACTCAGGTAGGGTTATTTATGTCATTGTGATTGTACCCGTGCAAGATGTCGGGAAGTGATTTCCACAGGTGGGTTATGCCTTGGGAGCAGGTTAGCTGTTGCGTGGCCGGTGAAGCTTTTGTGAAGGATTCATTTAGTTATGTAGCAAAAGGATCGATCGTGCGAATATGGTCGATGATTCAAAGTTAAAGGGGCGGTTACAGAAAAATTTCGAGCATTTTAGCAGTTGATTACGCAAGGGTATGTCAGTAAGAGATAATGAATCCTGGAAAATCCAGAGATTATATAATAGTGACTTCAAGCTAGGTAGGAGAGTCCCACTGCCTATGATTGGGTTGCATAGTTTACCACTTGCGGGGTTTTCTTGTTTTTAGCATATTTTGGGTTATTTCGACTATGGGAAAAGAACATAAGTGATGATTTTAGAAAAGGAATTATTCAATGGTTCTATGGTTGGCCTTATTAGCTCATGTTCAGACTTGGGGAAGGATTTAGGATTTACGCCTTGTATAGATGTTGTTTCAAGGGAAGTGATTGTGGCGTTCGTCAAGAGGGTATTCATGTGTTAGAAGATTTATGGAGTTGATTATATTCGGGTCAAGTTAGAGCGTGTGTCTCTCAGCAACGGTCCTAGGGGATCTAAATGGGTAATGTGTGGTGCCTAGTGATTTTGAGCCTATAAGTACAGGTAAGAATCAAGCTTTGTAGCAGCTTATGAGGAGGTGCCCAGAATGTTCTATGATATTTTGACTTGCATTGTAGCATTTGAGAGATATGAAATGATTTGTGGGATTTGAGACAACATGGTCTCGTTATTTAAGGTCACTAGGGATGAGTGTAGATGAATCGTGTTATGTATTGAACAGTGTTGTTACTATTTCTAAAGTTATCATGGTAAATCAAAAGAGGATAGATTGGTTAGCCGTAGTTGACTTGTCATATTGGCGGTAGAGATTAGTCCCTTCGGCGTGGTCAAGTTACGCATTATGGCGGTACACGTGAGGCTTGTTGGCCGCCGTAATTGATGTTATTTAGGAGTACTCTACTGCATTGCCCGTTATGTGTAAGCGAATCCCGACAGGTCTATGGTGGCATAGACCACTATTTGGATATTTGCATATTGTATGGTTTTGAGAATTTACCTCTACGTAGCTATGGTTCTCCTAAAGTGAGTCTAGGAGTTTTGATGCTTAAAGTAAGTTGGTATTGTCGTCAGTGTCACCTGATATTGGTGTCTTGTAAAAATGTCTTTGCATCCTGGTTAAGGATTCGTGATCACTTTTCAATGTTAGTACGATTTGTGGTTTGGACGTATAGACCTATTATCTATTACGGAAGGTTGTGGGAACGTGCCTCACGGGAAGCTTGTATTAGTGTGGCATGTAGCCACTTGATTGATTGAAGATTTAAAACAAATAGGAAGATTGTAGGGATGTCGTTAAATTGTGAGTTGATGCTTGGAGGGCACACAGTTTATTAGGTTGTGGACTGCGGAGGATTACTCCGGTTATGATTTTTATTCTTGTGTATTATGAGAAAAAGGGAATAATTATGCACCTTTGAAAGGTTATTGGCCTAGCTTGGTACGATCAGGATCGAGTTGAGGTCGATTGATGGATTTAAAAATGAAAATGGGCTCTATATCTTGCCAAATTCATTCATTTCAGCAATGCGCTTCTTATGTAAGAGTATTTGGGGTGTTATTAAGTTATCATCAGTTCCATGTGATGACGTATTGCGTCGTATGAGTTGTGAAATGGCTTGATAAGTTTCCTATGTATTGAGGATTCCGCGTAGAGATGATATTATATGAGTAGGATGGCTCTAGATATTCAGATTGTGTATCGCACCTCAATTATGCTCAAGTTTGCGACTTATAACGTTCTATGTCTCCTCAGCGATGGTATTATGCACTTAGCGTGCTTGTGACCAATTCTCGGTATTGTGTTGAAATGAGCAATTTAGCTCGAAGTACATCTCCTTATGCGATATTCATGTGTGGATCGGGTGGCATGCCGCCATGGGTATGTTATTTGGATAGGGTGGCAAGCCGCCGTGGGCATGTTATTTGGATTGGGTTGCACGCCGCCATGGTTATGTAGCTCAGATCGGTTTATTTTCCTTTTTGTATCGCATTCTAATTGGCATCCTCTGTGCACATTGTGGTAACGTACGGGCTTTTGGTCATGTCGGGGTGGCTTATTGCCTGAGCAGTTTCATGCTGGGTGAGAAGAGATTGTAGGATTTAGGATCAGTGCAATCTGATTACGTGAAGTATATTAAGGAGCAAAGATCATTATTTTGTTCAGAATGAGATAATGTTTGTTGTCAGAAGAATAGACTCAATGATTGGTTGACTCGACAGTTGATTAGGAATTTCTGCACATCTCTTCCGTTGTGGCGGCATTGTAAGAGTTAGACTAAGACTTGTGTATGTCACGGGGTGCAAAGGGAATATCACATTCGTGGAATTTTGACTAAGTTAATAAAAAAATGTTATTGTGGTCCGGTGAGGAAAGTGATGCTAGGTGTGAATTCACCAAAGTTATGCAGTCATGTTTGGGTACAACGTGCAGTGATTGATATGCTGATCTTATGTTGGAAACGTGTCGGGATAGAATTTCAGATGTTAGGCTCTAAGGCTTATTTTCTTGAATAAAAGGGAATATCTTCATAATTGATCAAGATGAAGTGCTCAACTGAGTTGTGGTAGCACGGGAAGGTGCATGAGAAGTTAAATAGTGATTTCAGACTACTTCAGTGCTGTTTTCAACAGATTCGAGGATGAATGTATGTTTAAGTAAGAGAGAATGTAATGATCCGACCGATCATTTTGAGTTCTAGAATGTCGTGCAGCAGTCTAAAGCCATGAACAACTTTATTTCAGGTATTATGACTTGTACGCATGGTCGGAATTGAATTTCGGGAGGCTCAGAGTTGACATGAAAAGAGAATTCTCATTTCGGAAGCATAAAGTTGGAAGAATTGACTAGGATTGGACTTTTGAGCAAACAACCTTGGAAATGGGATTTGAAGGTTTCACCAAGTAAGTATGATGATTTCGGACTTGGGCGTATGCCCGGTCAGGGTTTTGGATAAACCGGGAGCGTTTTCACGCCTATTGTGGAAGTTAACATTTTGAAGAAATTTTGTAAGTTGGCATGAAGTGCATTTTGGTGTTATCAATGTTTGTTCGGGATTCCCAGTATGGGAGTAGCTATGTATGGTGATTCTGGAGTTGGGAGCGCAATCGGAAGTAAATTCGGATGACTGTAGGTCATTTTTGAGTCATTTGGCTAAATATAAAAAATTGAAGGTTTTTGAAAAGTTTGACCAGAAGTGGACTTTTTTTATATCGGGATCGGAATCTGATTCTAGAAGTTGAACTAGGTCCATAATGTCAAATATGACTTGTGTGCAAAATTTGGGGTCAATCGGACAAGATTTGATAGGTTTCGGCATCAGAAGTAGAAGTTTGAAATCTTAAAGTTCATTAAGCTTGAATCATAGTGCGATTCATCGTTCAAGAATTTTTCGAGGTGATTTGAGGCTTTTAGCAAGTCCGTTTTATGTTCTGAGACTTGAATGAGTTTTTGGTTTGGAGCTCTGGGGGCTCGGGTGAGATTCGGGATAGCTTCAGAGTGATTTGCTAAGAATAGGAATTGTTGGTATGACCACAATTGCAATATATTGGTCGCAATTGCGACCTCGCATTTGCGAACCTGGGCTGCTCCATAGAGGATCGCATTTGCCAGGGTGGGGCTCGCATTTGCAAATGGGGGCTACTGAATGGGGAATCGCATTTTCTGGGGGGGGGGGGGGGCATCACATTTGCGATGTTGTGCTCTTCGCATTTGTGAGGAATCTATCGCAAATGTCAGCATGTTAGGGGAAGCCGGGCTTTGCATTTTTAGAACTTTTGTCACAAATGCAACTTTGCAATTGCGAGCCTACAATCGCAAATGTGACTTCTGCGCCTGGTTCATTGGCTTTTATTCCGAGACTTTGCCCATTTCCGACTTGGCCTTAGGCGATTTTTGAGAGCATTTGAAGACGGATTCCATCACCATCAAAATATTAACTAGTTTCAACACATATTAAATTAAATGCATAGATTAGGGGTCGATTAACATGTGAAAATTAGGGAAAATCATGGGGTTGAGATGAAAAACCTAGAAATTGATAAAATTAATATTTAACCGTGAAAATTGTTAGGGAATGGAGTAAAAATCATATATTCTTGATTCTCAGGTTATGGGTATCAATATTCTTCAAACATTGACGGAATCCGGGCACGTGTGCCTAGGGATGAATTTTAGAAATCTTGCATTTAGGATTGGGAAATTGGTTTTATAATTAGAATATGAACTTTTAAGCATGTATTGATTAGTTCTTACCATATTTGAATAGATTTGGATCATTCGGCTCCAAATTGGAGGCTTGAATGTGTTCTTGAATCGGAATATAGGCTTCGAAGCTGGGTGAGTCTTTTTTCTAACCTTGTAACAGGGAATTGTCCTCATAGGTGAGTTTATTAGTTATGTGCTCCTATTTGTGGGGTCTAAGTACGCACGAGGTGAAGAATTTCTAAACTCATTAAACTTCATTTTACTTGAATAGTTAAAAGAGGATTGGCCTTCTTTGGAGAAATTCTCCATGTGGACTTCTTGGTTCATTGTCTTTGCGTATTTATTTTTGGAGCGGGCCAAACGCCTTGGAAGATATAAATAGATGCACTATGGTTCGAGTCGTTCGACCCCGGTAGTGCATAATTTATATTTCTGTTGGAGCAGACCGTCGATCTCGGCATGATATGTGCATGCTTATATTGCTGGCCTGAAATATATAATGTTGATATTGCCTTTTTTGCCTAATATAAATTGCTCAAAATAAATGAAAAGAAATCTTGAAAATCCTCTAATACTAGTTAAATTTGTTTACCTGTTTACCTTCTTTGTGAGTTAGAACTGCTATATAAGTTCATGATTTAATCATATTTTAGTATATTATTATTTGACTACTAGCAAGTGTTAAGTCGACCTCTCGTCTCTAGTCCTTCGAGTTTAGACGAGATACTTGTTGAGTACAGGTTATTTTCGTACTCATACTATACATGATGTGTATTTTTATTGCACGTGTTTATATGTGGCTAGTGGCTTAGTGATAAAGTGGCATGGTTGACGCAGAGACTAGGCGAGCTGTATTTCCTCGAGGCGACCCGCAGCTAGTATAGTCTCTATTAGGATTCTATTTATTTTTTGTCCAATTATATTCCGGACAGTTGTTGTACTGTATTCGTTTTTTCATAAAAATTGCTCATGTACTTGTGACAACGAGTTCTGGGATGTATTTGCATTTATTCAAAAATTTTAAAACTTGTATAAATATTTCATTATTCATTCGGAGGAATATACCGAGTATTGCTTTAATTGTATAAAAGAAGTATTTTTAAAATTATTAAAACATGAATTTAGTCAAGCTTTTTAGTTATCTTTCTTGACAGCAGTGTCCGGCGCTACCACGACCCTAAATAGATTTTGGGTTATGATAGATCAGGAGGAGGAGCCCCAGGTTACAACTACTACCATTGTAGAGGTCGGGCCCAATGCAGAGCTAGAGGTATAGGCTTAACTAAGCATAGAGCCTGTACAACAGCACTTATTGCAGAGCCTCAGATTGAGCAGGATGAGAAAATCCATTTTTAGACCGTGCCAATTGGACCGACTAAAGAGGGGTTCATTGTTACACCCGTACTTCAGGACTCCCTTGTCCACCTCTTATGCTGGAGAGTGTGGCCCAGATCAGTGTGTTTCCTATGGCACCAACTGTCTCTCAGGTTAGGAGAGGATCCTAGACTCCTGCTACTCGCACTCAAGAGTAGATGTCTCACAGATATCAAACTCAAGCAGTTCCTCCAGTTGGAGCAGTTTAGCCAGTTATTGCTATATTTGTGTTGTCGTCCGAGGGGTTGAAAATGTTTGATATGTTCACCAAGTTATTTCCTCTTTGCTTTGGTAGTAAACCTTCTGAGGACACTCGAGATTGTTTGGATCATTTGTATGAGGTATTGTGCAACATGGCTATAGTGGAGGCCAATAGCGTTGACTTCGAAGCGCTTCAAATGTATATCTCCGCCAAGAGGTGGTGACGGGAGTATGTTCGAGGTAGACCAGGAGGTTCACCTGCTCTCACTTAGGCTCATTTCTCACAACTATTATTGGATAAGTTCATTCCCTTCGCTCAGAGAGAGGATCTACACAGTCAGTTTGAGCGGCTTTTGTAGGGTAGCATAACCGTTAACTAGTATGAGACCAATTTGTGGACTATCATGCTATGAATCTATCCTGACTCCTATTAAGGAGAGAGTGCCTAGATTTATAGATGGTGCTATTTATGATATCGAAGGTCAATTTTGACCCTACCTTTTTAAAATTAATTTACTTATACCTAATATTTTATAATAAATAGTTTTTAGTATTTTCTAGTGATAAATATCTATTTTTACAAATTAATTAAGCATTAGTTTTAAAAATAATTGCGTAGTATTAACATTTTATAATGACAAATATAAATAGTATTTTAAGATTATTAAAAATTCTCATGTTTACATTACATAGGTTTTATAATTAATTTAATGAATCACTCTTTAAATTCTAGTTAATTAGACTATTATGTTAGTATTTCGAATTAGTGCAATTTCGAAAATAAAGTATTTTTACGAATAATTAATTTTAAAAAATATGTAGTATATATAGTAGTTATAAATTTTACCACATTTACTAAAAATTGTTAAGTTTATTTAAATTAAATTCAAACGATATTAAAAACAAAAAGGGCTACCATGGCAATTCTCAAACAAATGTAAAACTGCTATTCTTCAAATTATTTTCATCCCAATTGCTAAAGCCCATAGGCAAATACCAAGTCCAAAGACCCAACTCCATTCCAACGCGAGAATCCTTGCCATCTATTTTGCACCAATCACCGCATGCCACGTCAACTCGATATGACACTCACACAGCAAACACGATGAATTTGAGTTGTTCGTTCCTCAGATCAATGACTCACAATTGGTCTATGTTTTCTCTTTAATTTATGAACCTAGAGATCTAATCTCAACCATCCGATCAAAGTAATACAATGGCCACCAATTTTTCCCACTTAAATCATTTTTAAATATACAATTAGTCAAAATAATCATAGCCGTTGATCAATAGATCTAACGGCTCTCGTTCCACCTCTCATCCATAAAGAGACCAACCTCCCATTACCCCAAAACCTTAATCATTTCTCACCCTACCCTGCCACCCTCATTTTCTTTTTCTCTCTATTTTCTCTCATCCTTTCAAACCCATCAGTCATGGAAACCTTGCACGAACCAGTGCAAGGTCACAAGACCTTCCCCAAATCGTCCTTCCCTGTTTCTCCATCATCAAATCCCGTTGATTTTCCACTTTTTCCTCTTCAAATATGAGGGATTAGACATGGCCAATAAAGTTGAAACACTATTTCTTTTCGTTCTTTCAGATAAAACTTACAGAATTGCCTCATTTGTTCCTAGGAGATTAAATCGGTGATTTTAGTTTTCATTTTCGTTGATTAAATTCAAAACCCCCAATTTGAAACCTTATACCTAAATGATAATACTTCGTTCTAATGATGGTTATTCTAGACCAGAGGTCAAATTCAATGACCTCTCAACCTCTGACCTTTACCCGATGGTTTTCATGACTTCTAATTTCTGTCGTACACTCAAGTAAAAGCTTCACTCATTTTTGCTTTGTCTCTTAGATTTTCTCTTGATTTTTCCATCATCATCAATCTTTCGTCACTTTCCACTCACAATTTGAATACGGTTAAAATCCTAGAGCCTTAATGGCACTATAAAAAGGGTCTTTAATGTTCTCATCTAGCACCACCTAACACTGAGAAAACAACATCTACCATTATCTACTACAACATAGAATCACCAACTAAAACAATTGTCTAAGAGCAATTCTAACATTAAATAACCTAGGGTTTCTGACTCTTTTACTTTTCTTTTGTTTTTAACGCTTTCGCTGCTTCAAGCTTGAAATCTTGGGCCATAAAAAATTAAGAAGGATTCTAGTTTGGTCTGCTTCCCTCAAGAAGATCAGTACATTCCTAACTTTTCTCTTTAATCATCTTATATAAACATTTTGAACATGCTAGTTCTTTTCTATGAATTGTAGTTGTTTATGATGTTTATAACTAGTGTGGAGATGTTTTTTTTAAGATAATATGTTTTATGCTTATGATCACTTGTCCTACCTCTTGAGTCTTGAATTAATGTTTGATCTATTTATTTGGTGACTCCTCATGACTTCCTTTTCTAAGTTCAAATAGTCAACACGTTTAAGTTGTAACGTGTTTTGAATAACTGCTCTTACTTGCCTAAACTTTATAGTCATTCATTGATGATCCTGTTGTGATATTTACCTTTACATATTATTTCTCAGTATTCTGTTTGTCTTGTGGTCTAGTTTATCATTCGATAATACTAATTAGGATGAACCTGAAAGTTCATAAGGACATATCATTTAACTAAGGCATGAAAATCTAAGTGTTTATAAACTTTCCTTCTCTACATCTATATCTTCTAACTCTGAGGGAAACTTCTGGACTATTACTATGACATTCTCATGTTCATATCTAGTTGTAAATTGTATCTATATAAGATAATATTGTTAAGTTGAACTTTCATGGATGCCAATAGATGTACTATACACGTATTTTGTTAAGATTAAGTTGTCATCTTTTTATGCAGCGAAATTAGATGACTTGATTTCTCACTGTCAAGTCACTTCGATAGAACGCCACGAGCCCCCGAGGACGAGAACCCATGACCGAGTTCCCGAACTTGGGGCTCGTCAAGGCCCAACTCATTGAAGATGGAGATCAAAGCCAGGACAGAGAAGTAAGCTCCCAAGGCACACGGCTAAGTCTGATTGGGTTGACATATCCAGATCCTATGCTGAGGCGTCACGTCAAGCCGTCCCATCTCAATGCTTTATTATTAATGCTCATGTACTAGTAGACGAATTCCCCTCATATATAAAAAGATCTCGCACTACCTTGTAGAGGAATTACGTTTCTCCATTTCTTCACAAGTGCAATAATATCTATCTCTCTCTCTCTTATTTCTAAACTCTCTCGTCCTCACTGGCCGGAGGCCACTTCAATATTTATAGCTTTCTTACTCGTTCTTCATTATATTTCTCGGTATCGGCCATAAAGATCCTTGTTTAATCATATCCTTAGTTGTTATCCCATCCCCGACTATCCCCGATAGCTTGAGCTCGGTCATGACATCAACCCCAGGGTCCCCCATCGACCAGTCCTACATACGGGCAACATGTTTCTCAGTTTGACTACTACCTCGTTTTAACTTGCATTTCATCATTAACTCCATATTCTTACCATCATCTGCTCTAACAACTAGAATGGTAATAGATCATGTATTTTTAGAATCCCATTCATAAATTTAATTGTCATACCATTTTCACGGTAAATAGTTTAGCACCCATCTTGGGCTTAAAAATAATAATGATTATTTTCTTATTGGTTCCACTGCACAAGCGCATGTTATCATTCACACTATTTCTTATCAAAGATCCTTTTATTTCAGGTCAACATTGTTGGCCCGGTAAACAGAATCCAGAACATTACCCCAAAAATCACGGCAAAAATGGTGTGGTTGTTCCAGTGGTTGGCGCGATGCCGCAGTACCCTGATAACGCATCTGTGCTAATTCGAGCAGATGCGGGTTCAGAAGGCGTGCAGCAGGTCGATGATGCCTCACACACCGTTGGGAGCGTAAAACACGTTGATCGACAGGATGCCCAATGGAAGAGATTGCCCCCGATTTTGGGCGACTGGGAATCACAAGCTTTCTCCCGAAGCTGAAACGAAGCATGCCCAACGACTCCAGGACATTTCAAATGAAGCTCGATCAGTTAGCCAATCGAGATCTGGTCGGGTTCCCGTACCTGGAACCAACCACAAAATCAGATTTGTGGATGACCATCCGGGAGCCTCCTTGGGCTCGTTATACCCAGTCAGGCTCTCGTCAAGGATTCTAGTGCCAAAAAGATGTAGGTACAATCCATGCACCATGGATAGGATGAATACCACTAGGTGCAACCTACCTCGCAATGATCATGTAATAGCTAGAGGGAAACACTCTCAGGGAGCCTTCAGCGGAGCTAGGTTCAACGAGGCATGGCTGGCAGGGGCACCCCGCCCAGTGGAGTAGGATTTTAGCATTACCATACCAAACATAATGATCACCATAACCAAAACTAGGGACGTCGATCGACTCAGGCCTATTCGGCCAGGACCCCTTCAAAAGAACGCAACCTGGCACAGGGATTGCAGGGCGTGCACGGCCACAGGGTCAAAAATGTCCACCAGCTGAGGATGACGAAAGCCGGGCTACTCAATAAAATTACCATCGGGTGTCATCGAGTGGTCAGGCTCGAAACTTCCTCCAAGGGAGGAAGGCAATCAGGAAGAATGAAACGAACAAGCCGTGACGTATTACAACGATAATGAAGGAGCAGTGACACCCTCCGAGGACTCATAAAATGTAAAGTAATAATGTTTGTTGCTAGGGAAAAATGGGTCCCGGGAACTATCACAAAAGGCACCCTTACATACAGAGAAAAGGATACCGATACTTCGCCTCGGCCTCATACTGATGCATTGGTAACCCTCACCGTCATTTGATCTATTTCAAGTAAAAAATGCATTTATGAATTTATGTGGTTTGATCAAGCATGTAAACGGTATCGAACCAAAGTTAGTGGGGCAATTCGGACTAACAAACCAAATCGCTTCCGCATCTCGAATCTTTGACAAACTCTAAAAGCATCGATCACTACAAAGACCATTCTCTCGATATAGGCCATCCAAAATCGAGCTGGAATGCTGAGCTCCGTACCATCAAAGAAGGCTTATGGCACGAACGTCTTATTTAGACAGCTACCATCTCACCACCCGTAGACAGCGTCGACCCTATTTAGCCAAGAGAATGATATCCCACACAAAGGGCAGAACTAAAATAAGTCAACAAGGAGCAATACATGACGAGAGGAAATTCTTCACCGTATGGCGCGTCGCCGGCATCAATGCCACACCCTCAGAAGGATCAAAAGGGTAAGCAAACCATATTTTCGGCCAAGTCTGATAAGACACAATATTGGGCTATATCAGGACGCACGCCTCGAAAGAGTAGGAATATACCAAATCTCAAAACATTGCCTACGCATCCCAAGGTGAGGAAGAACTGCTTCACTCCCTTGTTATTGTTTCACTAACCTGTATGCAGACAACTAGCAAGGACATTCAGAAGTTCTAACTCTACCCGGAGATCCCTAGTCATTAAAAGGGCCCATCGCACTCTTTCCCCTCAATAGGACTTCCGCCCAAAAGAGGGCCTCACAAGCAAGATTATAAGCCGAGCAACGTACCCCCAAAGGATTTCGACAAGATCACGGGCTTTCTTTTGCAGTTAACTACGAGTGATGATCTTATTATTAAGGGCACCGTCCCCTCAGAATGACCGAGAAATGTCAGGCTGCGTTTCAATACTGAATCATGTACGTGATCGAATAGTCTGAAGAGCCACGCCCGCGCGGGCCAAGATCATGGCAATGAGACAATATATGTTTATTCCAAGAAATAAAAGGAAATTTTTTAGCATCTTATTCCCCTAACAAAGAAACCGCAGTGTACCCCGGCAGGAACCTCTCCGCCTAATGCGTCCCGAGACACTAGAAGACTTAGCATCAACAAATCAGCACCTGCATGACCCCAGGATCGGAACTCCGGGAATATATAGCCTCAACAAGGTAGCTCCACGCCCACAAACAACAGCCTTCGAGCCCAAGAAAACTCAATAACTCAGAGACTGTCGCCAATCACCATGAACTAAATAAACCGAAACTGTAAGACCCCTAACGGGCAGACTCGGACTACCCATCCGTCTGAGGATAATATATTGTACTCGGCTCAATCTAAGTGCACAACCCTTGTTGAACTGCTCTTCAGAAACGCAAGATAAACTGCATATCTCAGTCTGAAATGATAGATAAGGGCACACCATAGACACGAACACTCCCAAATATAGATCTCAGCAAACCTCTTGGATAAATAGGAGACTGCCACAGGAATGTAATGTGCTGAATTGGTCGGCCTATCAACAATTACCCATACTGCGTCAAATTTCCTCCGACTTTGCTGGAGGCTAACAACGAAGTCCATAGTGATCCTCTCCCATTTCCACTCGTGAAGCTCAATCCTCTGAAACAATCCAACAGGCCTCTAATGCTCATAATTAACCTGCTGACAATTCAAACACTAAGCCACATGTGCAATCATATCCTTCTTCATTCTATGCCACAAATAGTGATGTTGTAAATCTTGATAAAACTTTGCGGCGCCCGGATAAATAAAGTACCAAGATCTATAGGCCTCCTCTAAATCAACTCTCTAAGCCCATCCACATTAGGCACACAAAATCGCCCCTACAATCTCAAAACTCCATCATCATCTTAGGTAACCTTCTTGGCACCTCAATGTGGCACCGTGTCTCTAAGGACATACAAATGGGGATTATCAAATTGCCAATCACGGATATGCTCCAATAAAGAAGAACAAGCGACCATGCAGGCTAATACTCGGCTAGGCTCAGAGACATCCAACCTCAAAAACTTAATGTCCAAAGCCTAACATCCAAATCAAGCAGCGTCTCACCGACCAGAATATAAGCAAGACTACACATACTGGTTGACTTCCTAGTCAAAGCATCTGCCACCACATTGGCCTTTCCCGTGTGATATATAATGGTGATATCATAATCTTTCAACAACTCTAACCACCTTCTCTGCCTTGAATTCAACTCCATTTGCTTCAACAAATACTGAAGACTCTTGTGATCCATGAAGACCTCACATGGCACGCTGTACAGATAATGCCTTCAAATCTTCAATGCGTGAACTATGGATGCCAACTCCAAATCATGGACCGGGTAGTTCTTCTCATGAATATTCAATTGTCGCGAAGCATAGGAAATAACCTTGCCATCCTGCATCAATACTGTGCCAAGCCCAATGCGAGAAGCATCACAATAAACTGTATAAGGCTTTGAACTTGTGAGAAAAACCAACACTGGTGCCGTAGTTAGAGTTGTATTGAGCTTCTACAAGCTCGACTCACACTCATCGACCTTCTGATATGGGCACCCTTTTGGGTCAACCTGGTCATCGAGGCTGCAATAGATGAAAACCCCTCCACGAACTACGATTGAAGCCTGCCAATCCGAAGAAACTCCAAATCTCTATAGATGATGCTCGTCTTGGAAAGTTCTTGACTTCCTCAATTTTCTTTGGATCAACCTAAATACCCTCTGTTGATACATTATGACCTATGGATGCAACTGAACTTGGCCAGAACTCACACTTCGAGATGCTGCTCCTGCTTCTCCTGGATATAGAAGTATATCAAAATAAAAAACATCAATGAAGACCATCACAAATGATTCCAAATAAAGCTTGAACACTCGGTTCATTAAGTCCATAAAAGTTGCTGGGTCATTTGTCAACCCAAATGACATAACCAAGAACTCATTATTCCGGTACCGAGTGGAGAAATCTTCCTTAGTGACATCAGATTCCCTAAACCTCATTTGATGGTAGCCAGATCTTATACCAATCTTTGAAAATACCTTGGCACCATGAAGCTGATCGAACAAATCATCAATCCGTGGCAGTAAATACTTATTCTTGATTGAAACCTTGTTCAACTGCCGGTAATCTATGCACATTCTCATTAAACCATGCTTTTTCTTAACGAACAACACCGGGAACCCCAAGGAAAAATGCTGGGTCTAATGAAACCCTTTTCAAACAAGTCTTTCAACTGCTCCTTCAACTCTTTCACTTCTAGCGGGGCAATACGATATGGTGGGATAGAAATGGCTGAGTGCCTGGAGCCAAATCAATACAGAAGTCAATATCCCTGTAGGGTGGAATCCCCGGCAGGTATTAAGGAAAAACCTCAGGAAACTCACTAACGACGGGCATAGAATCAATAGAGGTAACCTCAGCACTAGAGTCGTGAACATATGCCTAATAGGACAAACACCCCTTCTCGACCATAAGACGAGCCTTCACATACGAGATAGCGTTGCGGGTAGAATGAGCAGGATCCCCTCTCCAATCTAAACGAGGCATACCCGGTAAAACGAAGGTCATAAATTTGGCTTAGCAATCCATGATGGCGTGGTAAGGTGATAACCATTCCATCCCCAATATAACATCAAAGTCGACCATATCCAGAAGCAAAAATATCAACTCGAGTCTCGATACCCTCAATCACCACAATAAATGAATGATTGACTCATTAAACTACGATGGAATCACCATTGGTGTAGACACATAAACAAGGACACTTAGTAAATCACTAGGCATAACCAGATACATTGCAAAATAGGATGATACAAACGCATATGTAGACCCTGGATCATATATTACTGAAGCATCTCTATCACAAACCAGAACAGTACCTATGATTACAATATCTGAAACATCAACCTCGTGCCTGGCTAGAAGAGAATAACATAAGGGTTGGGCCCAACCACCCTGTACCATCTCTCTAGAACGGCCTGCAGCTGGCTGGCCTCCACCTTTGGTTGTTTGAGCTCCACCTCTAAATCATATAGCTCCACCTCTACCACCTCTGCTCCCGACTCTAGCTGGCTAGGCGATCTGTGGAACATCTGGTGCCTGAATGATAGCACGGAAACCCTACTACTATGAATGAGTGCCCACTAACCTTGTACAAGCCCTCGGGATACGACTATGCCCACCACACTCATAACATCTACCTGAGTGCTCCAGCTGAGGAAACTAAGACTGGCCTTGGCAACCTGAATGACCACCTCGAAAACATATGATTTGGTTGTGCACTGTATGGCTGCTGATTAGAATACTGTATGCGAGAACCACGACCACTTGGAGCACCATGAGAAACCTAAAGATCTGACTGAAAGGGCCTAGAAGGGTGGCCTCTACCATATGAATCTCTACCTCTAGACGAGGTACCACTGAATCTTCCTAAATGACGGGGCCTCTTATCTAACCCATGACCACCTCCCTGTGTCAAAACCATCTCAACTCTGCGAGCCACATTGGCCACCTCCTGAAAAGTGATCTCAATCCTAGCCTCTCTAGCCTTCTGAAGACGAATCGCTAGATAAGACCGGAAATCAACCTCCTAAACCTCTCTCTCTTGTTAGGAAGTATGACAAGAGAATGTGGAGCTATGTTGATGAACTTGGTCTCACAGTGGGTGACCGTAATGGAACCCTGCTGGAGGCGCTCAAACTTCCTCCGATAGGCCTTTCTCTGAGTAATGGGGAGAAACATTTCTAGAAACAACACAATAAACTGCTCCCAAGTCAAAGATGACGACCCGACTAGCCTAGCTAAGAAACAATCCCTCTACCAAATCTTGGCGGATCCAACCAAACAAAATGTGGCAAAATCGACCCTATTGGTCTAAACAATACCCATGTTCCTAAGAACATCGTGGAAACTATCTAGATAATCCTGAAGATCGTCAGTAGATGCACCGCAGAATGTAGAAGTGAAGAGCTTGGTGAACCTATCCAGCCTCTACAAAGCATCGCCAGACATGGCTGCTCCATTTCCGGTCTGAGCTACTACACCCAGTTGAACTGCTCAAACTAGCGAAACTGCTAGAGTCAGAATCTAGGAAGCTACCTGCTCTGGAGGGCGAGTATCCTGAGTTTGAGCCCATGCTCCAGCCTGAGAGACAACTGGTGCTAGGTAAACCTGCTCGGGTGACACTCTCTATGAGGCCCACTAATCGGACCAAAGCATCCTGAAGAACTGGGGTAGCAATAACCCCCTCCCCTCGGGGATCTTAGCTGGGCCCACCGGAATTGCTGGGGCCAGAACCTCCTCGCAAAAATCAATCTGAGGCTCCGCCACCGAGGCTGAGTTCTGCCCCTACCTTGACCTCTAGAATGGCCTCGGCCTCGCCCTCAACCCCTTGTTGGAGCTGCTACTGGGGGCTCGAGCTCCTAAGCGGTAGATGAGGAAGTACGTGATCACGGCATCTGCGAAAGAACATAGTAGCAAATTAAATTAGCATTCAAGAAACAAAACCACATGACAAGAAAGAACAAATATGAATTTTTCCTAACCCCGTAGCCTCTGGGGGATAAACACAGACATCTCTGTACCTATCCCTCAAACTCTACTAATCTTGTCCGTGAGTTGTGAGACCTATGTAACCTAGAGCTCTGATACCAACTAATCACGACCCAGATTTCATACACTTAGGGGTCGTGATGGCGCCTACTCGTAGAAGCTAGGCAAGCCATGAAATTAGAAATCATTAACTCTTTTTGTTTTAAATCTCTTTACCAAGTTTATTAACAAGAAATAAACATGTAAATAACAATCAAATATGAAATTTAGCGGAAGACTTAAGTAAATGTAGAACCAAAATATCTCAAAATCATCACATACTTCTAACCAGAACCTAGCTTCACAACATCCCTGGACTACTAAAAGTACTAAATACAACAGTTTGAAGAAAATATAACTCTATTTGTCTCGAATACATGAGATAATAGAACAAAATATAAGACTAAGGACACGCTGGGCCTTCAAACACCTACAAGACTACCTCGGTGTCTCGATTCATTGAAGGCTGGATCCCGAGCTACTATTGCTAACCAAAAGGGGCTTTGATTTCTTCCCATAAGTACAGAGTGTAGCAGCAGCAAAACCGACCCTATTTATTGGTAAGTGTTTGGCCTAACACTGACGAAGTAGTAACGAGGCTAGAACCAGACTCTAGATAATAACATGTGCAGCTATATAACATATTGCGGATAAATTAATTGGAAATAAAAGTTTAAAAGCGAGGGGGTACATGCTTCGTGTAAATGTATCCACCTAATAGAAACCAAACAAATATACGAAAGAACATTACAGTATCCACAACAATGTAAGAATACTATTGTTGTAGCGTGCAACCCGATCCTTTTGTCATTAAACAATGTTGTGGCGTGAAACCCGATCCAAATATATACATAGATAGATGTTGTGGAGTGCAACCCGATGAAATATAATAATTGTTGCTGCGTGCAACCCGATCCAATATAATATCAATTGCGGTGTGTAACCCGATCCATATATATATTTATATCAATAAAAATGTTGCGACGCGCAACTCATTCCAAATTTATAGCTTACACTGATTATAACACTCCTTGCAAGGGATCAATATAAACCGTACTATCCCAGCAAGGGAACTCACCAGTACAAGTATATACGTCCTGAAAAGGGAAAATCGGCTATAACCAATCTCAACTCAACTCCTAATCATATCAATTATCACTATTTATAAATCGGAGGTAACTTCCACAAAAATAAACTAAGCCTTTGCTCAATGCTACGGATTTACTCACATTGCAACCATAGAATCATTCAAGAATACAACAAGTATCAATTTAAGACTCACGGTCATACTCGACACTAACGTATAGATACTCGTCAACATGCCTATACGTTGTACTCAACAAGAAACAAGTAGCAAATATGACTCAACTCCCAATCCCTCAAGCAAAGGTTAGACCAAATATTTACCTCAAACTTCCACAGCCAAATCAATCCTCAATTACCATTTTTCTCTCGAATTGGGCTCCAAATCAATTGTATCTATACATAAATGACTTCATAACATCAATAAATGCTTAACAATTCAAATCCAATGCGTAATTGTAAATTTACAATCATTCTTCCAAAAACCACTAAAATTGATGCTTGGTCAAAATACAAGGTTCGGACCAAAATCAATTTACCCATTCACCCACGAGCCTAAATATATAATTATTTTAAGAATTCAACCGCAAAATAAGGTCTAAATCACAATTAATCAAAAAGTCCTAACTCTACCCAAATCCCTAATTTTCTACCCTTAATCACATATTTTAGGCCTATCAATCTAATAGATGTTGATGAAAATGCAAGAAAATAAGTTAAAGGTTACTTACCCAAGAGATTATGGTGAAGAAATACTTCACGTATCGCCTAAGAGCTTTGGAGAAGAAGAGGTTTTGTGAAATTTTGAGAAATTCCGTAAGTGTTCTGTTTTTGGTTTTAATAATTCACTAGGAAATTTTACTCTACGAGATCAGGACTGACCCCTCGCATTCACGTCCAACCGGTCCCGTTCGCGTAAGGTAACTACCCCTCCCCTGTGCATGTTGGCCTTCGCATTTGCATGGCCAGTAACGCGTTTGTGAAGGCATAGCCCCCCGCTGGCCCGTGTTCGCGAACTTGTCTACACGTTCAAGTATTAGGAAATTCCTTCTGGAACAAATTACACATCGCGTTCGCGAATGCCATCTCGCGAACACGAAGAAGGAAATACCATAACACCTGAACAACTTTTTCTGCAATTTTTCATAAGTTCCAAAACCTCCAGAAACACATCCAAAATACACCCGAGCCGTCGGGGCTCCTAACGAGACATATGTACTAACTCAAGAAGATCATACAAACTTATCTGTGTGATCAAATCGCCAAATAACTATTAAAACAATAAATCAAAACTCAAAATCAAGAATTTTTCTCAAACCTCTTCAAGTTTCAAATTTAGCAATTCTAGCCCGAATCACGTCAAACGGCGTTTGTTTTTAACCAAATTTACAGTAATGACGAAACCAAAATACGGGCCCGATACCATTGCTTTCTAATCAAAATTCATTTCAATTTTCCTAAAATAATTTCTGAAAACAACTTTTCTTAAAAATTCATTTCAAGGCTTGGGACCTCGAAATTCGATTATGAGCATAGCCCAAGTCCCATATTTTCCTACGGACCCTTCGAGACTATCGGATCACGGGTCCGGGTATGTTTTCACAAAATGTTAACCGAAGTAAAATTTACTCATTTTATAATCAAAACTTAGCATTTTTCACAGATTTTCATATTTAAGGTTTCCGATTATGTGCCTGGACTGTGCACGAAAATTGAGCTTATGAATAATGAGGTTTTCAAGGCCCCGGAGACATATAATTCAATTAATAGTGGGTGATGACCTTTTGGGTCGTCACAAAATTAAAGCTAGAGTGGCAACGCGACTCGAAAACTAGACCCCAAATAGTAATACTGCAATATAACCAAGGGCACGACATAAATGCCACTATTGCCATCCAAGTGAGCCTTCGGGCCACATACCTATTAGGTCACTATGACCCGAGGCAAAAAAGGACATCATCATCCGTCCATGCTGGAAAGAAAGAACATAAGGGTCAATTAAAGCTCGAGTCGCAACGTGACTCTTAGACTAGACCCGAAATATTTAAACTACAATATGCCAAAGGGCACGACATAAATTCCACTGTCGCCAACCGAGTGAGACTATGGGCCACGCGCCTATAAGTTCAGTACAACCCGAAGCACAAAAAGGCCATCATCGTCCACCCATGTGGGCAGGAAAGAACTTGAGGGTCGATTAAAGCTTGAATAGCAATGCGACTCGGTGGTTGGACCCAAAATAGTTGAAACGAAAAATGCCGAAAAATAAAAAATCAAAAAAATCACTATCTGCCCATAGGGAACAAAAGATTGAAGTTTGGGCAAGCTCGAGTCAAGGCCTAGCTAACTCGGAGACTAAGCCTAAATATCTAGGCAAAACATGGAGTCCCCAATGCCTACTCATGTCAAGGATCATACTTAAAAGTCTCCGAGCCTTCCTGATTAATTTCGGACTTACGAGGATACCTCCAAACACAAAAACTAGCCTGCCTAGTCAAAAGGAGTACATAAAGAGATGCTAAAGAAAAAAAGCTTCAAGTTTTCTCTTATCTTACATATGCAAAAAAATCACACTCTTCATCTACAAACATTCTCTCCAAGTATCAAGTATAAAATGGAAAATGGCGAAATCTACACTCCACTCCAAAGGGCTACAATTTACCAAATTCACCCTCCACCACATCATCAAGAAGTGATTGAGCATCACACTTATCTGCCCTTGCTCGAGCGAATTCCTTCGAGAGAACGAAGCCCTTTGCACCGATCTTATCGAGTACCTCTCTTCAGGTTCTGCAACGAACATATTCCTCGATCATGTTCTCCCGATCGAGTGCTCACTTCAGCTTGGCTTGGGCATCGGCAGTGTCATTCATATGAATCGCCATCTCCTAATAAGGCTTGGTTTGGCTTAGTACCACTTCAGCCCGGGCATCAATTATCTCAGCCCTAATATTTGAGAGATTAGATTCAAGTTTCCCAATCATATCAGCTTAAACTTTGGCATTGTTAGGATCTAAGAGGAGTTGGGCATCGAAGGCAGGGACCTTGGCGAGGCGCCTGTCTCCTCTAATGCATGAGTTTGCTCTTGAGCCCTTATCTCACCACAAGCAGTTCTGACAGGGTCGATGTTGCCGTTGAGGTACTCCAAGGCTCCGTCTTTGTTTGTAGCTAATATAACAAAAATGGGTTAACCTTAAGGTCCAAAGGGAGTGAAGCCCGAGCTATAAGAAGTTACCTAATCCAGTAAATAGCTCTCATAATCCAAGCTCCAGTGTGCCCCATATCTCCAATACACCAACTCAACCTCCTTCTCCTTGCCAAGGAGCCTAAGGGACTCTTCGTCGTCTAGAATTTTCCGAAGCCTGGCCCCTTGACAGAGTAGCTCAGTCATAAGGCTATCACGGACCTGGATAAGAAATAAAATTAGAAGGACGCGGAATAAAGGAAAACCGATCCTAACCATACCACGAAGTATAGCCGACGGACATCCTTGAAGTCAAAGCACAATCTTGTTGATCCTGCCTCTTCGGGCATAGGAGAACCCACCTCTGGCAAAGCATATTCACTCAGAGGAATCGGAGCTAGAGAATTAGATACTCCAGGAACAACGAACGACCTATGCCTACTCCGCGAAGAAGCAGGATCATTCGGCACCACTAAAATCTCCATCACACTATGGGTGCCAATCCCGTTTATTGCCATTGTCCCTCGGCTCGGAGGCCGGCGCCTCTTTCTTCCCTTCGAAAGAGCACTGTCTCATCCGAAAAACCGACTGATACCTGCAAATGGCAAAGCCAGTACAAAATAAAGGAGGGAAATTTTACCTCAAATATATGAAGTCCAAGGCAAAGGCAGCGTGCACGCATGCCTTGGTATTTCGCTCCCATCTGGCACGGAATACAGCTCGCCACCGACGCTCATCACACATAAAATGAGTTGCCAGCCTCCAAACCCATTCGGGCAGGTCAAGGACTTCGCCTGCCATCCATGAGTTGTTGCAACAAGGGACAAAACACTATTACTCAATTGATTTTCGCTATAGGCAAAATTTGAAAAATCATCAGATGCTCCGCTCACATGCATAATTCCACCCTTCAGGAAATAGCAAAAGCTCCACAGGGATAACGTCGACCGTCTGAACCCGAATAAACCAGCTGGCCCACTCTCGATCCTCGTCTTCTTCTTCATGGACAAAAAAGGGTATGGATGAATGGCACCGCAGGGTTAGCAGGCCTTAATGAAGAAAGAGCCGTTATAGCCTGACGAGGCGGCTAAGCATGAATTCAAGCGCATCCTTTTATGCAAAGAATCTCATCATCAGCACAAATTACCAAAACGACGAACATATCTGCACCAAAGTAATATGATACTTCAAGCAAAAATCAAGCACAACGCTATTAGGGGGGCCAAATGCAAGGATATACGTATACGCTCAAGAATCCATCAGTGGAGTCCGTAATACCCTCATCTGGGAGAGCTCCTACAGTGCTATCCCTTCGCTCCATCCATAGTGTCTCCTCACCATCTGCATATGTTCCTCTCTTATCAAAGACACGGTCTTCAGAGCGAAATCCCGTGGTTCCTGAGCGTCGAAAGCAGCAGTTCCCACTCCCTGTCAGGCTGACCCCGAAATGGTTGTCATGGCTATGGTAAAACTAGAAGATCAGAGAAAGGACGTACGCCAATACTTTTGCGCCTTAAGAAATCAACAACCCTATGCCAAAAAAGAAGGGAAACTATCTAAAATAGTGAGGTCTTGCGAAGAAGCCGAAGCCGGCCCACACATGTGCGAGAAGCAGCAACGACTTACCTACCCGGAGTGAACCCCCGGAAGCCCACAGCCTCAATATAAATCGATGGGGTGATACCCGATCCTGGAAGTATCCTTCGATAGGAAGCCATGGTTCAAGGAGTCAGTCGTATTATCTCTAATTTCCAGGCATCATTCTACCTTATGGATTCCCGCCAAAAAGTAATTGGGCTTCGGTAATCTTTCAACGCCATCACTCGACTCAAGACAATATTCAGTCTTATGATTTCTTTTTTCTTAAAAGAGAAATAAGCACGCGAAGCTCCGATCACAAGGGCTCTACGAAGGCCCGAGGCAGCGCCTGAACATAGCAACTCCTCTATCTTACACACATTAAAAATCTACTTGCATCGAGATCAAAATGGACCCCCAGGTACCCAAAGCTGACCTTGATTCAGGATAACATTCTCGAGAGCCCCGAAACTCGACAAATAATCTCCATGCAACTCGGACGGCCCGACAGTCCGAGCCTATTAGATCAACTTAGGTATAGACTAAGGTACAATGATGGGCTCGAATAAAAGACATGCCGATCAGCAGAGGATCAAAAAGAATGATCTCACCCGAGACAAAAATTAGTGGTCATTAATAAAGGAAGACATTTAAAAAACATGGAAAGGCATGAGAGCATACAAAAATAAGGCAAGGATTGAAAGTAGAAGTCATATAGAGTATATTCATATTCATAAAAATTCGTGTACAACAGCCCTCGTAGGGTTATTACATACAATTACAAAAGCCCGCAGAGGATCTCTACGCATAAAGGAAACAACAAAGGGATGCACATTCGAAGTAAAAGATAGAAGACTTGTCCACCTTCGAAGGTCCACAACAGGTGCATGCAGACGCATATCCTCAGAAGTTCCATCCCATCCTTCCACACTGATATCGCCAAGGGATAAGGCGAGTAGCAGGAAGGAATGAAAAAATGTCGTAGCTCTCGAAGCAAGAGGACCCTCGTTGGCCAAAAGAAATTCGGAGAGACAGCAGACCGAACAAGCTTCGGTCCCCCCTTGCACGGAAACTTAGAATCCACTTCTTAGAACGTCTAGCCGTTAAAGCCCCAAACTCAAGGTAGAGCACCACATCGAGCCGGGGTATGAAGGTGGGCGGCGGTGCACATTCCGAGCCCCTTTTTGAGCAGTGGCATGTAATTTGAAGAGCTTTCTGCGAACAAGGAAAGATGGCCTTCATATGTTATCATCTCGAGCCAACAGTGGCAGTCACGGTAAACATGTCAATGACCACAGCAGAAATGAGGCGGCACAATCATGCTCGACAAAGAAAAGCCCTGGCAAAAGGCCACAACACAATCTAAGGAAGTTTCGCCAAACGGTCTTGTGGCTCTGAGCCCCAAGCACGATCTGCAAGAGTAAAGGAAGATGATAATAAGAGATGGGCAAATGAACCAACGAAAGCATTGGGATATGAAAAAAAATGCCAAGGCATCCCCATTTATAGGGGGTAACGACACGGTCATCGCCTCGATGGAAGATTAACTGGCGGGCGTGGTTAATGCATACTTGAAAAACCAAACCGACGACAGTACCTTCAGCATGGAGAGCGAGAATCGGGAGTGCATTAAATGAAGTGAAAATACACAAGCCTGTGGACGCCTCGGTTACCACAAAACTCATTCCATGAGTCGCATTATTGGTATGACATATCCGTAAGAAGCTGGAGGAGTCAAGTGTCAGAATCATATCCCATCACTTCATTCTGGGAAATGCCGATACTATCTGTACGCAGCGAAATTAGAGGACTTGATTTCTCATAGTTATTTCAAAAGAACGCTTCGAGACAGCAAGGACGGAAGAAACGAATGAGTTCTCGACCTTGGGGCTCGTCAAGGCCTGACTCATAGAAGATGGAGATCAAAACAAGGACAGAAGGGGAAGCTCCCAAGGCACACAATTAAGTCTGACAGGGTCGGCCTATCCACAGCCTATGTTGAGGCATCGCTTCAAGTCGTCCCATCTTCATACTTTATAATTAATGCTCGTGTACTAGTAGTCGAGTTCCCCTCTTATATAAAGGGAACTCGAACTATCTTGTAGAGGACTAATGCTGCTCCATTTCTCCACAAGTGCAATAATATCTCTCTCTTCTTTCTAAGTTCTCTCGTCCTCATTGGCCTGAGGCCATTTTAATGTTTATTTTGTTGCTGCTAAGCTAAAATAGGTTTTCTCATGTCTAGATGTAACCAGCTGTATGTTTAAGTCAAAACCTATTTAGGTGTAGTGTTTACTAATTTTAATCTTTTTTGTGACATTGTTGACACTGTGAAGCTAATATCTAATTGTTAAGTTATCTTCCATATAGGAGGACCTAATCATTCTAGTTATAGGTTAGGTGATAATTTTTGAAAATTGAGTATGATTATTTCACATTTAGATTCTAATTAAGACTAACCGCCCTATCTGCCTTAGCTAAACTTGTTTTGGTATAATACCTTTGTCTAGTACTCCCTCCCCTCATGACATGACTAGATTAGTTCTATAACATGTATAGCCCCCTTCTCTGTATAATATTACAACCTCACTTAAGGTTTCTATATATAATTAACTAAATATTGCATATTTTCCTGTTTGGCTTCTGCATTCCATGCTCTTGTATTGAAGATATACCCAATTATCTCTTTTCTACTATTCTGAAATTGACTCTAATTTTCAAACCTATGAATAGTTTTCTATTACTGTTGATTGAACACAATTATTTATTTAAGGTTAATACTCCTATGAATGTGATGTTGTTAAGCACCTTAGGGATTCCATGTTCAAATGTAAGAACTTGTAGTTATGTTGAGAGTTTAATCATATTTCTAATATCTCTGATAACTTCTGTAAAAGTGGTTAGCTATAGCTGTTGTGTCTGATGCTTTATGGATGCCCATTAAAAGTTCCAAGTGGTGCTATTAATTCATGGATGTGCTAGTAGCAATCTAATCAATTTATAACTAGTCTGCCAGGGCATAAATGTATGTATTTCTTGTGCAGCTGCATATCTGAAATATTAAGTTTTTTTAATTTCTCTTCGAATGTGTTTTTCCCTAATGGTTAAGCCATTAATAGAATGTTATGATATTTTTGCTTTATGTCTGGCCTTTAGATTTACTTGATATGTATATTGTTCATTTGGTACCAAACATACACTATGTGCCCTTATGTTATTATGTTAGAATGAAAATTTTATTTTTGTGATAAGTGATACCATAGAATTTAGTTTATATTTAAAGGGTCTTATTGACACTTAAACCCATAGAAAAAAATAATTCGTTGGTGGTTGAGGGTATTTGGGAGTGAAGTTTGACTCTAGGTTGGGTTGCTCTGCTGGATACAAGTAAATAACATTAGTTTCAAGTTGGAAGATCTATAGCACTGATATACCTTCATGTTTTTATCACAGAGACCGATCTCGGCCCAATCGGCTAAGCCGTCTTATTAGAAACATCCAATCACAACAACACCATGTGCACGGCATGACATCCAATCTCAGCCAGATTAGCTAAGTCGTCTTACCATAATGTCGTGTGGGTCGACATCACATTCCGCTAGCAATAATCACATCCCAATTATGGGAATAATCTCATCACATCAATCTCATCCCAATTAAGGAGAATAATTTTATCACATCAGTATAGGATATACCCCTCAATCACACCTACATTGGCATATGTAGTTTTGGGGCTATGTAATTTCAACATACCCTTCCTCGGGGCTTATACTCCCGAAAATATGTTTGTTTTGCATATAAAGGAACAGAAATATAAATATATTCATCTCATAACTTTTCACACCATGTATAGCACTATTAGTACTTTCAACCACTCATAGCATCATCATTCATCAGCTCTCTTGGCCATACATATGATTATTCATTCATGGCACAGTGTTCGTACCTCATATTCCACACGTTCATTTATTTACTTTCCAGGTTCATTATCATAAATAACAACGTACATAATATTTTTGATATCATATATCTGAGTTCATTAGCAATGACGACTTTAAACACAATGGACTTCTTTCTATAGAAATGGAGAAAAAATGATAGGCAATCAAAGCACAAGTTAAAAATCATAAACGACTGACACGCAATTTATTCTTTTCATACTCTTCTCCAAGAGGGCAATACTAAATTTTGGCTTATGAATATGTAAGAACTCAAAACACATTGGAAGTATTTATAAAGCTTAGCATGGTGATTTATGATTGAAACAATGGTTCGAATCATAGATGTTACAAAACAACCACATTTGAACATGACTTTGGTGCATAAGCTTCTAGGAAAATCCATTTTCAGAGTCGTTTGGAACAGTTTAATTAAGACTCATTTCATAATCTTTCATACATTATTCCAATTCATTGGCACTATTGACCCCAAGCATAACTTTTATTCTTCGCACGATGGCCACATTCTAGATCTCATGTTCACTTCTTTCACTTTCAAGAGCCCTCATAGATTATCGACAACAAGAGCATTTGGGATCAAGACTTTGAATTTAGATATAAGCAATATGGTCTTAAACATATTGAATTTTCTTTCCATGTTAAGCACAATAGATTTTCATTTGAAACATGAATTGAAGTCATAACATTTTAATGCATAAAATACTTGAAAGACATTCTCAAAGAGGTCATAATAGGATAGGAACAATTAAAACACGTTTTGAGTATATACATCTTTTGACACAGTGCCTAACTGGGATATTCCACTCTACTAGGAATAACTCAGAATATGAAAATTCGGAATCTGGCCAACCATATTGAAACTTATAAGAACATAATGGAATTTGATTATAAAAGAGTCGTTTAGCCAACATATCTTGTTTGAGCTTTCCATTAAGTTACTACAATGTCCGAACACTTCTAGCAATATTATTCTATAGGAACATAGCGAAAATCGGATAATACTTAGAAGTATTCTCATGGTATAACTATCTTGGAAATTTTGTCAAACACATACTATGCAATATTGACTACCAAGATCTACACTCTCTTCCTCCCTCAACCAATTTCAACAAGAAAGTACCCAAAATAGTTCAATATTCCTAAATAATACCACCTATGTCACATGTAAGGCCTATCTCCAACACCATAACCTTCTAAAACCCATAACAATTACATGGTGGTTTTAGAACAAGGTCTTACCTGGATAGATGATAACCTAATGAGTGATTTCCTTGAATATTCAAGATTGGTCATGGATAGATGATTAGAATGACTAGGTCTTCTCCCTCTCTCGCTCTAACATATTATCACTTCTCTAAAACATCAGATAATTGCATCAAAATAAGCCCCAAAGGCTATTCATGAAATGGGATCGAGTTATATAAGTGGAAAATGAACTCTACGAACATAACTCTACGATCACATAGTGGACTGAAGAATAGATTTGCGGCCCTCAAAATGGACCACAAAAGTGATACCAAAAAGAGGATTGGCCTAGACCAGTCTGTGCTCCATAGACCAGTTCCTTGACCGTGAAATGGACCACGAAGTTACCCTCCAACTTTCTTTATGCTAACTTAGTGATGGAAGTGCAGACTACAAAATAGATATGCAGTCGCACAACGGACCTCTTAAACGATCTTTAAAATTCAATAAAATTTCTGCTCAATGCTGCAAAAATTTTATGCGATCACATAACTACGATCTTCGTACTGATTTGTCTACCTCGGCACCAGAAAATCTTAATTTCCTTGGTAATATTTTACAGGGCCTTATACTTGAGTCCCATGGGAACTTTGAAGTGGTGTGGGATTCAAAGGGGGCATCGACCTTGAGTAGAGATTCCTCCTTAGCCTTTTATTCATTGACACTTTTTGTTCTTTGGGGGATTTTGTATTTAATGATAACGAAAGGTTTTTAAATAAATTATTTGTCATGTACAAGTACCACATTGTTATAATTTCTCATGGTATTAGAATATTGCTATTTTCTTGTTTCAGTCATTTGTTTATATATTTTACAGATGGTTGGATATATTGAATACATGGAGCATGAGTCTAATGACTTTCTCTCTTTTGGACATGTACACCATTTGGGCTTACTGAGTTTCTAAGGAACTCAGGCACCTTTTGTTATCATGTGTATAACTCTTATATATTAGATTACATACATTTTCATGCTTTGATATCATATGAAACATAGGCAAGCCTTAAATAACATAAGATTTTAAAAAGTATTAGTTAGTAATTAATCCCCCATTTCGATAACTACGTTTGCATATATCGTACTATGTTCTTGCTCTTCTTTCATTCTTAACAGATTTTGGAGCCCAGAACTTAGTAAAAACAGCATATCCACCCTCCCCCCCTTTCGAAAATAATCAAATCGGAATCGCAAGCCTTTACTATCAAGAGACAAATCAAAATTTTCGCAAAAAAATGAAGAACTGTCGCCTTAAAGGATTTTCAACAAAATGATCTTTCTTTAAATATGGCTCACTTTTACAAACACCTCTTAGAATTACACGAAACCCCTAAACCAAGTAGTTTTACCACTTGACCTCTTTCTACAAGCCTTATAAATATAAGCCACTTACATACACATCTCAAAACTCTTTCAATTATATCCACCAACTTATCTTTAGACCCCTTTGTAAATTTACATCCTCTTTAAAAAGGGTCCCACGATCCTTTTGTTAATATCATGCTTCCTCTTAGATATACAGTTAGCCGTACTCTTTAATAGTAATTAAGTATAGTACAAATAATTGATCCCTATAATTAATCTAAGTCCTTTGAAGCTGCTTCGTGTAGATTTTAAGGGGGGACTAATACCTTTCCCTTAGAAGAACATGAATCTTTAACCATAATCTCACAAGTTAGCAGGACAATAAAAACTGTAACTTAGTAATTAAATAGGTAACCTAGTATACCATTAAATATTAGGTGACAACTCTCTTTTATCAACAACAGAGAAACTACAAGTTGAATCTTGTTTTGTCTAGTACAAAATATGGTGCAATATATGGTATAATACTACAAATTTCCAGAAAGATCAAGTATGGTATCTCTTTCGCTCGAGTGGTGGAGATTTCTTTACGAATCGAGATAATTCATTGTCAGGGTAGAGAGATGCCATTTGAAAAGAGTACTAAGCATTTCAGTAGTTTCAGTGGAACCTCATCTGGAGGCAGGGGTTCATTTGGTAGACGACATTCTATCAGGCCGATTCTGCCAGTGCTTCAGGTATCACATGATGCCTCAGGAAGCCGTGGTCCTTATGGGTCTCCTCCCGAAAAGCAACATACGATACACCTTTATCTCTGATCAGTGCACCTCGAATTCAGAGTTATCAAAGTTGTTATTCAGCTTGATAGGGTCAGTTCTAGGGTCTCCTGTCACTCATCAACCCGAGGACTTATACTTGTTATGATCCAAGGAAAGTCATGAGGTTTTTCCCGGGGTCACAAAGCACCATGAGATAGTAGGGTACTCGTGCCATGGTTGCAGTTATTCCACCACCCGCTCAGCCAACTAGAAGGGGTCAGGTAGATCGAGATGGAGCTTAGGCCATTAGAGGTGAAGGCTAGTCAAGGAGAGGGCGTCCGAGAGGTAGATGTCAGATTGGTGAGACTTAGCCCCATTTTTCTATGCATTTCTAGCAAAACACAAGGAAGACTCATCTAATTTCATCACCATAGGTATTTTTCCGGTGTGCCATAGAGATGGATCAAGTTTATTTCATCCGAGCTTTACTTATTCATATGTGTTATCCTATTTTTCTTCATATTTGAATATGTCTCATAATTCTTTGAATGCTCTTGTTTATGTATCTATGCCTATTGGGTATTCTACAATGGTAGACTGGGTCTACTGTGCTTGCTTGTTCAATATCGGGAGCTATGAGACAAAGGATGACCTTCTATAACTTAATATGATATATTTTGATGTGATTTGGACATGGATTGGTTGTCATCATATCACACTATCTTGGATTGTCATGCCAAGGCCATAAGTTGTCCATGCCAGGGTTTTCATGACAGGAGTGGAGAGGGACTCTTGGTCGCTCTACTATCATGGTCATTTCATATGAAACGACTAGGGTAATGGCCGAGAATGGGTGTTTGACGTATTTGGCTTATATATGCAATTCTAGCACCAAGGTGCCTTCAATGGAATCAGTTCCGATGGTGACAGATTTTCCAAAGGTGTTTCCTAATTATTTGTTAATTGTGTCGCCTGATAGGTATATCGACTTTTGTATTAACTTGGTTTTGGGAACTCAGCTTATTTCTATTCTATCATACTGTATATCCTGAGTTGATTTGATTTAATTGAAGGAGTGGTTGCAGGATTTTATTTTTTAGGGATTCATTGGACCCAGTGTCTCTCCTTGGATGTACCAATGTTGTTTGTGAAGAAAAATGATGGATCGATGAGAATTTGAAGGGATTATCAGCAATTGAACAAGGACACCATCCAGAACAAGCTTTTGTTGTTAATGATTGATGACTTATTTTATCAGCTTCAGGGTGCTAAGGTGTTTTCCAAGATTGACTTTAGATATTTCTATCATCAAGCGAAGGCTAGGGCATCAGATGTCCCAAAGATAGCTTTTCGAACTCAGTTTGCTAGCTATGAGTTCTTGGTGATGTCATTTGACTTAACTAATGCCCCATCAGCCTTTATGGATTCGATGAACCAAGAGTTCAAGCCTTATCTAGATTCCTTCGTGATTGCCTTTGTTAATGATTATTTGGTTTATTCCCGCAGTCTATAGGAGCAAGAGTAGCATCTCCGGACCGTTCATCAAACTTTGAAGGATTGTCAGTTATATGGCAAGTTTTCAAAGTATGAGTTCTTGTTGGACTCGGTCACCTTTTTGGGCAATGTTGTATCTTCCGAAGGCATTCATGTAGATCCTAAGAAGAACGAAAAAGTTCATAATTGGACGAGACCTACTACAGCTACTTAGATTAAAAGCTTCTTGAGATTGGCAAGTTAATATTGCCGGTTTGTGGAGGGGTTTTCATCTATATCACACCCATTGACCAAGTTGATCCATAAGAGTACTTTTTTCAGATGGTCCGATGAGTGTGAGGTGAGATTTCAAAAGCCCATGACAACCTTGACTAATATCCTTATGTTTGTGTTGCCTACAGTTTTGGGATCTTAAAATGTGTATTGTGATGCATCATATATTGATGTAGGATGGTAGGGCTTGGTGAGATATTTATGTAGGATTGTAGGGTGATTGCCTACGTGTCTCCACAGTTTAAGGTTCATGAGAAGACTTACCTTGTACATGATTTGGAGTTGGCAGCCATTATATGCGCACTGAAGATTTGGAGGCACTAGCTATACTGTGTTCCACGTTAGGTCTATATTAACCATCAGAGTCTCAAACACATGTTCAAGCAATAGGGCCGTAATTTGAGGTTATGGAGATGGTTAGAGTTGTTGAAGGACTATGATATCACCATATTATACCATCCATGGAAGGCCAATGTAATGGATGATGCATTGAGTAGGAAGGCTGAGAGCATGGGCATTTGGATATATTTACAGGTAGTGGAGAGACCATTATGATAAGGATTTCGCCAACCGGTTTGTGAGGATGAATGTTTCAGAGCCTAGATGGGTTCTTGCTTGTGTTGTGGCACATTCATCGTTGTTAGAGCGTATCAAGGCTCGCTAGTTTGATGATCCTCACTTGTTGTTGTTGGAAGACATGGTGTTGCTGGGTGGTTCTAACGGGGTTGTGACTAAAGATCATGGTTTATTTGGCTTTAGGGTCGGATTTATGTTCCAAATGTTGATTGGTTATGGGAGTTCATCCTTGAGGAGACTCATAGTTTGCACTATTCCATTCAGTCAGTCTACACGAAGATGTACCGTGACTCGAAACAACATTATTTGCGGTAGAGGATCAAGAAGGATATTGTCAGTCACACCTCTAGGTGTTTCAATTATCAATAGGTGAAGTATGGGCATCAGATACCAGGTGAGTTGACTCAAAGATTGGAGATACCGAAGTAAAAGTGGGGTGGAACAAATGGTCAGTTTTTCGATCTAGTCTGGGATTGTCTTTGTGGCTCAGTGTCGCTTTTGCGATATCGTACTAGGTAGACCAGCTTTGCATTAGCGAACAGGGTATATATATATATATGTATATATATATATATATATATATATATATATATATATATATATATATATATATATATATATATATATATATATATATATATATATATATATATATATATATATATATATATATATATATATATATATATATATATATATATATATATATATATATGATATATATATATATATGTATGTATATATATATATGTATGTATATATATATATGTATGTATATATATGGCATTGTCTTTGTGGCTCAGTGTCGCTTTTACGATATTGTACTAGGTAGAGCAGCTTTCAATTAGCGAAGAGGGTTTCCTTCGTTGTTATATATATATATAGACACACACACACACACACGTACACACACACACATAAATATTTTTAGTAGGTGTCTTGCCTTAGCCTCGTCACTACCTTGTCGGGATTAGTTTTGACATTTACTGAGTACATTAGATCGGTTGTATTCATACTATATTTCTTCACTTCTTGTGTAGAAGTGCCAAGAAGCACTTATCGTACAGGGCAACGATTCGAGGTAGAGCAATATCTCATTTGCAGGTCTTAGAGACACTTTCCTACTTCATTGTTTTGTTTCCATTTTATTTCGAAGTTTTGTATTTCTTTCAAAACATTGTATTTAGCTTGATTTGGACGCTTCTGTGCTCGTAACACCAAATCTTAGGGTGGTTTACATTATGTTATTGATTAGTTATCAGATATTTAGTGCTTTCCTTTCTTTATTATATTGTTGTGTTGGCTTGTTTAGCAAGCGGTATTAGGCGCCATTACGATCCCGATTGATTGGGATTTTGGGTACTAACGGATCAACTTTATATGTGTACGACTTAAGAGTTTCTCTTCCAACTCGTATTAGAATAATTACTGTGACAAAATCAAGAAGACAAGAAGGAAAAGTGTGTCCGAAAAAACGAAACAAAAGTTGCCTCCACGAGCCAGAAGTTTTACTATAATCAGCGACGGGTCATATAATCACTGAAGGGAAGTGAAGCCCACATAAGCTTTGAATCATGGATGACCTTTACTCTGAGTATAAATATAGTCAATATGAGCTTCCATTGTCTTCCTCTTCAAGCAATCCTCTTCCTCTACTCCTTCACATATTCCTTCATCATTTTCAACTTTATCATTTCTTGCATCCTACCCATATGACCACACAATATTAGGAAACGGAGAAATATCAAGAACTCGTAATTCTATAGTGATGAATTAAACTCCCTTTACAGTAAATTATGTGATATATATATATATATATATATCTATATATATATATATATATATATATATATATATATATATATATATATATATATATATATTTATTGGAAGTAAAATTGGATATTTTGGAAAACTATACGAAAATATCCTATAAAATACAATTATTCTCATATCGATATGATAAAAAATATATTTTAAAATGTTGGTCCAACATCACATAGTTTGAATCTCCAAAATTAAAATGGGTGATACAAATTAAATCAGATGAAGTAACGGGCTAATTTGATGTGTGTGACAGAAGTCTCGTAGTATCAATCATGATTTTAGGAAAAAGCAAAAAAGGTACAATAACTAATATATGGACTTACCTTGAATTGTGCTATCATCAAAGTGGAATCAGGGCGAGCTGCAGATTTGAGACTGAAGCACACAAGAATGGCCACAAGGAATAGTACGCTAAACTTTGACATGCTTTTTATTCCTGCTTACGAGAGAGAATTGTTTTCTCGGTTTGGTTCAATATTAAAGATGGTAGCAGAAATTTATAGGGAAATAAAGGTTCTTTGTCTTACTCATGTGTTAAGACTCTATTGGATTTGAAGAATTCTTGACCATTCGCTTTTGGCTATGTGGGTCTTGAGCATAGTGGAAAACTACTCTAAAAAAGTTAAGTTAATAAGTCAAATTGTACTTGTCAGAAATGGGAACTAATGCCAGATTGCATGCCCTTCTCTTTTCGGTTTACTACTCGGAGCGATTAATACATTTGACCTAATAAACTGGTTGAGCAATCAGTCGTAGCCATTGACCCCAGCTGCTATAACTCTAGCAATTCCAACTCACAGACAATGTTTTGTGGCAAAAGACCTAACTACGTACGTACAAGATATTTCATCATTTACTTCTTATACCTACTTACATGCTCATCCGACACTTTAATTTCTAATAACCAAAGTAAATGAGTTTCAGATAACGCATTCACCGAGTATATTTTGATCACAAACTTCTCTTTCGCATTCTGATCATTTAGATTTTTATGGCCATTTCGTAAATAAATGCTGAGGCTGTATTTGTTTGGAACAAATTTTCGTAGCACTAAAAATGAACTGCAACAAAAATAATATGAAAAAATAGATTTTATTGATAAATATTTGTGAGTACAATTCTATATATCTCTTGATTCTCCTATCTAAAATTCTCTGTCATTCGAGAGTTTGGGAAGCATCTTTCTTGAATGTAGGACGATGCAGACCCCCTTATGATATATTTAATCACTAAGAACGTCGAACAACATTTTATTATTAGGGGTTGATCTCCAAGAAGAACTCCGTTGATAACTCCTTTGTTGAATTAGAACAATACATTTGATGATTGATCTCTCTATTTTTGGATGCCTTCACCAATTGCAGAATTCTCTTCTCCAACTCTGAATGTCCCCGGAGAATAATGTAACCCCTCTATTTATAGTTGTAATAGAGCCTACGGTGCTTAGTGCATGAGCCAATCATGATTAAGCAGGAGAGTTCATATGTACTTTTACGAGGATGTGGCAGCAAAATCTTTAGTGGAATATGCTCGATTTTGTGATGTAAAGTTGTTCAACTTATACCATCGGAGACTTCCGTCCAGCATCCAAATTGGACAGGACTAGGTGTATTGCACTGCTATTCATCCTGATGAATTAAACTGTATGTCATAATCTTTCCCGCGTTGATTTGGAAGATTGTGTTGTCAGCCTCGATGTCTATCATACTGAATCGAAGTATTGTGCTACTGACATCATATTCGTAGAAGTAGAAACGCCCTACTATGGCACCCATATCCGTTAATCTAGGTTATCGTCATGCTACTGACACTGTATCCACAAAAAATGTCATGTTATTGGCACCGATGGATCCAAAATCTTTTCTTATTTTTGTAGGTTTTTAAGCGAGTACAACAACAACTTAGTACATCCCTTCTTGCGGCTCGATGAGAGACATTTAGAGTAGTCCTAAGCGAGCTTAATAGATGGGACATATCCCCACTTTGCAACCTATGAGTGAGAAAATGGTGCATCTCAGCCTTGCGGCTTGGCAAGAAAAAGGCTTGGAGTTGGAGCGAGCTTATTCATCCTTGGCTGGTAATTACTTGGCACACCTTTGAAATTTATTCATTCCTTGATGTAAGATCGATGAAATATCGAGCCGCTTGCTTTCAAAGAATCACAATTTGAAAGGCTGCATCCTATAAAATGAACGCAAGATCTCGGCAGCTTTATTATAACATTAAAGAAGTGGAACCCCCAAGCTCAAACATCTCGAACTCTGAAACTACCTTTCCTCCGGCACTGGAAGCAGAACTATCTGATCGAAGGGAATAATTCCTTGAGGATTGGCCGGACTCGACATTTGAAGCTGATATACATATCTCACATTTCAACTTTAAAGCAATGTGTGTTTCCATTAGAACATATATATCTCAAGCTAGGAACGTCCAAATCGCTAGCTGTCTGCTCCAATAGAAATAAGCCTCTAAGATAAGGAATTCCTAATACTATCATGGAAAGATTCCTAGCAGATTAGCCACAACAATTTCCTGAAACTAACCCATCTGTCTGTCGAACTTAGTTTTAGCTTTATGTGCTCTTGTGGAAAAATTGACATCTCTAGCTACAAGCATCAGAATCGTGGGCCATTTGTTCCATTGGAAAGTAAACTCTGAGAATTACAATATCTGTAAATACCATGGTAAAAATCCTTTCAAAAGGACCACCATAATATTTTGAAGTTGCTACGGACATCTGCCGCACTTGATTTTTAGATTTGCGCACTCTATATAAAGAAACTCATATCTTGGAGTAGGAATGTCAAAATCATGAGCCGTTATACCACTAGAAAGAAGAATCAAAGATAATAAAATTCTCAAATTTCAGAGAAGTGTTCCTTTCATATTGGCCACATTAATTTCTTGAACTTGATTTAGATGTCTGCCTTGCTGCTTTTGCGCACTTCAGTGGATAAATTCATATCTCGAGTTAGGAATCTTCGAATTGTGATTCATTTGTACTGTTAGAAATTAATGTCATAGTAGTGCATCATATAATATTTTTATGGCATAACTGCTTTTGGACTAGAAACAAAAAATTCTCAAAGTGCAACCTAATTGAATTAAACATTCAGATTCGTGTTGTTCTAGCAAAAAATAAAATGGTATATTAAGCGAGGAGCCTCCAATTCACAAACAGTTTGTGTTGTTGGAAATTAGACATTCTAATATACAACATAAAAAATGTTTGCGCAGAACATCTTCCCGATAGACCATAGTAATTTTCCAAAGTTGATCCCCTTGTTTATTGAGCTTGTTTTCCAGCTCTATCCTCTCTAAGCTGTCATACAAATGTTTTATGTTTCTTCTTGAAATTGAGTCTAAAGTCCAGCATGTAGTAACTTCAGCTATCATTCTTCAAAAATATTATATTTTCATTTATTTATTTTTTCTGACTCGCAAAGAAGCTCAAAGGGTCCAGATGTTAGATTGAGTTGTCATAAAAAATGTGGAGTCAACCATTCACTAACTGTTGTACTTGATTTGTTGATTGTATTGAAGTTCAATAATGGCGGCTCCCATAGTGATTAAAGTTCTTCAAGAGTGATGACTTCTCATATATGGGTCCTTCAACCAACACTTGCACAAGAGAAGCAAACTATCATGCTCGAGGACTAACAACAATATATATGGTCAAGAGATCATCATAACTACTGAATGTGAGAGACATACATCGAGAATGGAATTAAATGTGAAGACATCATACAGACTTGGAAAAGCATTTAAAATGTGTCAGCAACAAAGCATATTTTACGATTATCTTCATGATTTATATTTGTATAAAAAAATATCTAGTTCCTTTTGTCTCTACATTTTTAGATGTATCAATGTTTATACTATTGAAGCAATAATGCATCTTTTATACTTCAACACAAACTGTCTTCATTTCCTCATTGATATATGGCTCTACACTTGAATAATTTATGTGATGGTCCGATGACCTCAAACATTTATTTATAAAACTCATGTGACTAAACTTAGAATATTACTCTAAGTTGCCTACATTCATCGATGAAGAGGATCAAGTTATAAAGTAGTTCAAAGGAGTGAGTTCTTTTTTTCTTATGTCCTAATGTTTTTCATAGGCTGCCTCTCAAAGGGTTTTTAACCTAGTGGGCTTTTATTTTTTTTTGGCCATACATAGTTTAAACTCATGCGAGGCACGAATATAGCAATATGCACTTTAGGGCTCATGAATCAAGGAGCATACAAACATGCAATTTGGACTCGTGCATTAAGGAGCTTCATGAAATGTTCTTTAGGATCCTAAGTAAAGGAGCATAGGTGGCTTTCATGGGAGTACTGCTACAAAAATATGTTGTTGGTAGGACTAACTCTGAGACCATCCTTATCAACAATTTTGTATCCGCCACTTGAATTAGATTCCTTCATAACGTATGGACCATCCAATTTGAAGTAAACTTGTCGCTCATGCGTTTTTTGAGATTACGGGTCTTCGAACAACCAGTACCAAGTCTCCCACTTGGAATGATCGTGGCTACACTTTCTTATTGAAGGATCTAGCTAGGCGAGCTTGATAGCACTCCAATCTTTGTTGTGCATCCAATCTTTTCTCTTCCAATGACTCTAACTTTGCTAGGCGCAGTTGAGAATTATCTTTGGATGTGAGTGGTTCTTGGATTGCGATCCATAATGATGGAATTTATTGCTCCAGTGGAAAGATTGTTTCAATGCCATGCACCAACGAGTAAGGAGTTGTTTGTGTAGCGGTTCGTAAGGTTTTCCGGTATGCCCACAAAGCTTCACAAATTTTCTCATATGAGTCTCTCTTGTTATTTGCAACAACTTTCTTCAAAAGGTTACCAAGCATCTTGATAAAAGCTTCAGCAAGGCCATTGGCGGGTGCATTAAATGCTGAGGACTTATGTTGTTTGAAACCAAATTTCTTGCATAGAGCCCGCATGAGCTTGTTGTCAAATGGAGTTCTATTATTAGTGATTATGTATCTTGGTATGATGTACCTAAAGATAATGTTCGACGGGAAAACATGCAATAGTTTTCTTTTTTACTTCATTGGAATAGCTTCAGCCCATCTAGAGAAATAGTTGGTGGAAGGCAATATGTACATATGCCTCTTTGATAACTTTGGCAGTGGTCCAATAATATCAAGCTCCAATGCATCAAAAGTACATGAACTATAGCTGGATGAAGGGGCTCCGGTGGTTGGTGGATATAGTTGGCTTGGAATCGACACACGTGACATCTTTTGGCATGTTCTATAAAATCCGTTATCATTGTTGGCCAATAGTAACCCATCAGTTTGATGCGAAAATGGAGCTTACGAATAGATTGGTGTGATCCACATGAGCCATAATGTGCTTCCTCTATCGCTTGGTGGGCTTCTTCTTTGTCAAAACATCACAAGAAAAATCCTTCAAAACACCTGCGAAGTAATGTCCCCTTATAGAAGATGAATCATGGTGCCCTTCGCTTGATGTCTGTTCTTTGTCATGGATCCTCAGGTAACTGTCTGTGTTCAATATACTCTATCAATGGTTTCCTCAAATCCTCTTCTTTAATCAGTCAAACAGACGTATGATGAATTTTGGTTATTTGAAGAACAAGAAGTCTAGGAATGACCCATCGATGAGACATGTGTACCTTTGTTAACTTATTCTCTCCAAGTGTCATCGTCGTGGCCAAGTTAGCCAAAGCATCAACCACGAAATTTCTTCTCTTAGGATGTGGTGTAAGAACACTTGCTCGAATCTTTCGAGTAAACAAGAAGCATATTGGTGGTACGGTAAAAGATCTTCCTTCTTTACATTGTAAATCCCCGAAAGTTGGCTGATGATCCGCTTAGAGTTGGTGTATATCTCCAACTATAGAATCTTCATGTGTAATGCCAATTCAAGACCGATGACCAAATCTTGGTACTCTAAAGCATTGTTAGAGCATGTTTCATCTAAAATAAAGGAGAATGGCAAGACTTGTCTTTCGGGGGAGATCAACACAACACCCACACCCGCACTGATCCGATGTGTGAATCTATCAAAGAACATTATCAAGGTAGAAATTCATTAATGAACAAAAACGTCTTCATATGGAAACTCATTAGAAATCTCCCAATCCGCCAGAAGAGGGTGGTCAGCAAGAAAATGAGCGAGTGTTTGTCCTTTCACATCCTTTTGAGGTGTGTATATGATCTAATTTTGGTTAAATAATATGGACCATCTTGCTAGACGTCCAGAAAGAACAAGTCGAGTTATCACGAACTTCACATGGTCTGTTTGAAAAATTAGTTTGATGGTGTATGCTTCAAAAATAATGCCTCAATTTCTTTACAGCATAAAGTAATGCTAAGCATATTTTCTCAACATGTGTGTTCTTCAACTTAGCTCCTATCAGAGTTTGACTAAGGCATGTTACTTTCATTCAGCATTCTCTTGAGCAAGTAGTGCCCCGAGTGAGCGTTCTTGTGCCGCAATGTAGAGTATCAATTGCTTCCCAAGTATTGGTGCCCCTGACACAGGTAGATTCAACAAGTATCTTTTCGAGCTTTCAAAAGCATTTTGACATGACTGATCCCAATGAAAAGGGATATCCTTTCTCTATAGATAATTAAAGGGTTGACATCGTTCGGCCAGATTATATATGAACCTCTGAATGAATGCTAAGTTTCCTTGTAGACTTTGAGGCTCCCTCAAGTTCATTCGCTCGGGTATTTTCCGAATACCATCAACCTTTATAGGATCAAATTCAATTATACGATAATGCAAAATGAATCCAAAAACATTCCTGAGGTAACTCCAAATGCACACTTTAGTGGATTCATCTTTAGTTTGAATTTTCTTAACCTTTCAAAAACAATTCAAAGGTCTTCAAGGTGGTAATGCCTACTGTTTGTCTTTACCACCAAGTCATTGAAGTAGCATTCAACCCTCTTATGAAGCATGTCATCAAAGATGTTTTGCGTTGCGCGCTTGTAGGTGGCACCAACATTCTTCAGACCGAAGGGCATCACTTTGTATCAGTATATCTCTTTTAGATCTCGGAAAGTAGTAATCTTTTCATCTTTTTGAGACATTCTGATTTGATTGTATCTAGAGAAACCATCCATGAATGACATACCTTCATGCCCTATCGTAGAATCAACCATGAGTTCAATAAATGGTAGCGGAAAGTCATCTTTCGGACATACCTTGTTTAGGTCTTGAAAGTCAACACAAACACATATTTGACCATTCTTCTTCTTGACAAGTACAATATTTGATATCTATGATGGAACTTCACCTCTCAAATAAATCCCACCTTGATGAGCTTGTTGACTTCAAACCCAATTTGTGGTACTAGCTTAGGTGGAAGCATGATTTGTAACTACTTCACAGGGCATGCTCCACTTTTGATCCCTAAATGATGAACGACTACCATAGGACTAAGACCATGCATTTCTTTATATGAATAAGTGAAGAAATCTTTATATTCGGTCAATAACATAGAGTATTCCTCTTCCTCTTGAGGCGTAGGAAGCGCACTAATGAAGATGGGAGTGGATCTCCCGGATGGAGTATTTCTTTATATGAATAACGTGCATGCAGACCGCATTTCTGCCGCAAACCAAAATAGAATGTCCAGAGTTTTGATGCGCTTTTGCGGTCCATTATGCGAACTGCATTTCCACTCTTCAATCGCAAAGTGCGACCGCAAACCTTACTCCGGCTCCTATTTTTCCTATATTTTAAACCCGACCCCCTTTTTAATATAGCACCCCAATACCTCATATTAACATACTTTCAAAACAAAATAAGATATAGGGAAGAGAGGGTTCTTGAGAGAGAAAGTTCATCTTCACCAATTTGATTTTCAAAGTCACCCGGGCCTGGGAAACTTTAAGTAATTTTCTTCACTTCCGTTCTTGCAGGTAATATCCCCAACACTTTTTCATTGGTTTTCATATTTAAACAAAAAGGCGGATTCTCATGCATTGATTCTTGAAAACAAAAGTGGGAATGCACATGCATGTCCTTTAAAACCAAAAAGAATCTTGTAAAAAGAATTATGTAGGAGAAAAGAATTGTAAAAGAATGGTTGATAACCTAAATAAGTTTGGGTAGTAATTGTGAACTTCAATTCTAAGATATATGTGTTATCTCGTGAACTAGATTGACGCTGCTAGAATGTTTGGTGAATTGAAAGTAGAAGTTAAAAAGGGAATTCGGCTCCAGGTATGTATGGCTAACTTTAACCTTTGTGAAGTCACCTTGTTGGAATACGGGTATTATGTGTTACTTATGTGGATTATTTGCGAATTGTGATTAATATGCCTTGAACATTGTCGGTTAAGTTTTTCGCTTTAATGGTATGAGTAAATGGCAACAAACCAAGTGTGCGCGTGTGTGAATGTGTTTATGTGATAAGAGCTGTGTAACAAATGATGGAAAGAAACCATAATTGATGCACTTTAAACAACTATGGTAATTTCATATGTGGCTAGTTGTGGGCGATTGTCGTTTTGACTTAAATTGTATATGAGATGTTATCTATGATGGATTTGGTACTGATGTTTATGAACACTCCTTGTGAATTGTTGTTATTGTTGTTTGAAATATAATTGTCCGGCGGGATTGGGTTGCGAGCCGCAACACAAAGTAATAAGGGGTGGGTTGTTGTGATATGGGTGGTCGAGGTAATAAGGGTGGCCGACGTAACAAGGGTGAAAAAGTGATCGAAATCACTATTAAAATGAAAATATGTGAAAGTTGTGAAATCATTGATGTGATGAAATGATGTTGAAATGGGAAAAGGATAGATTGTGAAACTTGTTTGGCTTTGGTTGTTCCTTTCATGTGCAATTGAGTATTTGATTCTATTATTATTTGTTATCTGTGTATTTGTTGATTCTAATTTGGGTAAAGTTTGTTCATACATACCAGTAAAATTCAAGTGTACTGCCGTCTCTTTTTCCATAGGCGCTACATTCGTGTTATGATTGTAGGTGGTTATATAGCAGGTATTCCATTCCAACGGCAGTAGCACTCTTTCCCTTTCGGTCATCTATATTGGTGAGCCCCTTTACTCTCGGGGCCCTGAGTGGCTCATGCCACTTTCCTTATCGAAATCTTATTTTTTAATTTGTGAAAGGTATAGCCAGAGTCTTGTTACCGCCAAGTATTATAACACTCTTTTGTATCCTTAGAGTTTTCGTAGACAGGAAATGTGGGTTATGTACTTTTGTATTTTGGACAATATAACTTGTAAACCACGCTAAGCAACTATGTATGTTATGTAAACTGTTTAAGTTATGCATAAATATTTCACGTGGTTAATAGGCAATGAAAATGCAGGGTAACCGTGGGATAGGAAAGGCACCCAGGTCCGCTTGACTAGGGCTATCCGGTCGATCTGTGGTCATGTCCCACGAATTTGGGGCGTGACAACTTGGTATCAGACCCTAAGGTTTTAAAAGAGTCCTAGGATGTCTCAAAGTTTTGCCTAGTAGAGTCCTTCTTATCGGTGTGTTGTTGACCACATCTATAAGTACGGGCTACATGGGTATTTAGGAATTTACCCTCTTCTTTGTTATTCTATATCGTGCGGTAAAGTGAAAAATGGAGGTATTTACGTTTAACCCGTGCTCTGTTCTAAAATTTTTAGTGTGACGACCCAAAGGGTCATCACCGTGATTCTCCCTTTCCTTGCCCTTCTGAGGCCTTAAAACCTCTTATTGGACTATCTAGATTTGTGTGCGTAGCCCGGGCGTGAAGCCGGAAACTTTTTTTGTGAAACTATTTGAATTCTGTGTTAAAAAATATAAATTTTGATACTAATATTTCTATTGTTGACTTTGGTCAACTCTTTGGGTAAACGGACCCCGACCCGGACCCGTGATATGATGGTCCTGGAGGGTCCGTCTGGAAATTTGGGACCTGGGCGTATTCCTGGAATCAGAATCCAAGGTCCCAGGCCCGAGTACGGAGCTTTTCTCTGAAATTATTTTTGAAAATGCTCAAGGAAAAATGAAAATAAAAATTTGATCAAATGTAATGGTATCGGGCTCGTATTTTAGTTCCGATGCCAGGTACAAGTGTTAAAGGGGCGTTAAGTGCTATTGGTAAAGTTTGGTTGAAAACGGACGTCGTTTGACGTGTTTCGGACTAAAAATGGAAATTTTGAGAGTTTTGAACTTAGAAATGAAAATCATGTGTTTGGAGATTTGATCCTATGTAAATGATGTTATTTTAGCGATTTGATCGCACGAGTAAGTCTCTCGGACGTCCTCGAGTTAGTGTGCATTTTTTGTTGGGAACCCCGAGGGCTCGGGTGAGTTTGAGTGAGGTATGGGAGGTATTAGGCTTAAAGAAAATAGGTTCAGGTAATGCAGACACCAGGGCAGTCGCATGCCATTTCTGTGCGGTCCACGTTGGAGCCATGCGGCCGCGAGGCACTTCTGTGCGGTCCGCGTTGCTAAGTCATGCCAGAAGATTTTGGCATGACCAGTGTGGCCGCACACCAAATCAGTGTGGTCCGGGCTGGGAGAGTTCAGAGGGACCCACCCTTTCACCCACTCAGTGCGGCCGCAGCAGATTTTTGTGCGGCCCGCGCTAGGCCCTCAGAGAGGTGTATAAGTTCTAAACTTCAGCCATTTTTCCACTTTTCAAAAACTCCAAACCTAACGAACGTTTTTCCAAACAATTTTTCTTCTCCAAAATGATTGGTAAGTGATTTCCAACTTAATTTTCCTACTCCTTATCATCTTTTAACATGATTTTATCCTTGAATCAAAGCTTTTATGTTTAAAAATGGGGGATTTAGGGTAGAACCTAGGTTTTGATATGATTATGGGAATGTACTGGCTTTATTTGTGCTTTTTTAAGCTTGATGCCGAACAAGAGTCATGAGACTCGAGTTCCCCAATGAGCTGGTTATTGATTTGAAGGGAAATGGTGTGGTGCCGAAGGGTAGGTTTATTTATTACCTTAAGGCTTCGAAGATGATTAAGAAGGGGTGTATTTATCATTTGATTCGGGTGGCGGACACCACTTCAGAAGTGTCTATTCCCGAGTCTGTGCCAGTGTTGAATGAGTTTCTTGAAATGTTTTGGGATGAGCTTCCAGGGATTCCGCCAGATAGTGAGATTGATTTTTGGATTGATGTATTGCCAGATACGGAGCCAATACCTATTCCACCATACAGAATTGCGCCAGCAGTGTTAAGGGGGTTAAAGGAGCAGCTGAAGAATTTATTTGAAAATGGGTTCCTACGGCCGAGTATGTCACCGTGGGGTGCTCTAGTTGATATGATTATGGGAATGTACTGGCTTTATTTGTGCTTTTTTAAGCTTGATGCCGAACAAGAGTCATGAGACTCGAGTTCCCCAATGAGCTGGTTATTGATTTGAAGGGAAATGGTGTGGTGCCGAAGGGTAGGTTTATTTATTACCTTAAGGCTTCGAAGATGATTAAGAAGGGGTGTATCTATCATTTGATCCGGGTGGCGGACACCACTTCAGAAGTGTCTATTCCCGAGTCTGTGCCAGCGTTGAATGAGTTTCTTGAAATGTTTTGGGATGAGCTTCCAGGGATTTCGCCAGATAGTGAGATTGATTTTTGGATTGATGTATTGCCAGATACGGAGCCAATACCTATTCCACCATACAGAATTGCGCCAGCAGTGTTAAGGGGGTTAAAGGAGCAGCTGAAGAATTTATTTGAAAATGGGTTCCTACGGCCGAGTATGTCTCCGTGGGGTGCTCTAGTTATTTTTGTCAGAAAGAAGGATGGGTCGCTCCAGATGTGCATTGACTATCGGCAGCGTAACAAAGTCACCATCAAGAATAAATAGCCTTTGCTTCCGATAGATTTTTTGTTTTATCATTTGCAAGGTGCAAGGTTCTTCTCCAAAATTGATCTACGGTATGGGTATTACCAATTGAAGATCAGAGAGCACAATAATCCTAAGTCCGCTTTCAGAACTCGATATGGTCACTATGAATTTATGGTCATGTCTTTTGGACGAACCAACGCCCCCGCAGCTTTCATGGACCTTATTAATCGGGTCTTCAAACCATTTCTAGACTCCTTTGTGATTGTTTTCATTGACCACATCCTCATTTATTCGCGGAACCGGGAGGATCATGCCGATCATCTCAGGACAGTTCTTGAGAATCATCATCAACACCAGTTGTATGCTAAATTTCAAAATGTGAATTTTTGTTGGAGTTCGTTACTTTTCTGGGTCATATTGTTTCCAGTAAGGGGAATAAGGTGGATTCCCAAAAGAATGCAGCTGTGAAAGATTGGCCTAGACCCACGACTTCGACGGAGATCCGTAGCTTTTTGGGTTAAGTAGTGCATTATCGGAGGTTTGTGGAGGGATTCTCTACCCTCGCCTCCCCATTAACTAACTTGACGCAGAAAGTAGTTAGGTTCCAATGGTCCGACGCCTTTGAGAAAACTTTTCAGGAATTGAAGTCGAAGTTGACCTCGGCACCGATATTGACCTTCTAGAAGGCACGGAAGGATTTTTGTCTATTACGATGCCTCCAGGGTTGGATTAGGGTGTGTGTTGATGCAACATAGGAAGGTTATAGTGTATTTTTAAAGGAAACTCAAGAATCACGAGAAGAATCGACCGACGCATCATCTCGAGCTTTAGGCAGTTGTATTTGCCTTGAAAATATGGTGGCATTATCTTTGTAGAGTCCATGTGGATGTATTCTCGGACCAAAAGAGTCACCAATATTTGTTCAAGAAGAAGGAGTCAAATTTAAGGCAGCGACAATGGTTATAATTGCTCAAAGATTATGATATGAAAATTTTATTCCACATAGGAAAGGCGAATGTGGTGGCCGACGCCCTTAGTTAGAAGTCCACGGTTAGTTTGGCTCATCTAGGAGTAGATCGAAGGCCCTCGGCTTGGGAGGTTTATCAATTGGCCAGTCTAGGGGTTTGTATTTCAATCGCAGACGAGGGGAAAGTTATGTTGCGTAATAGAGAGGAATCGTCACTTGTAGCGAAGTTAAGGAAAAGTAGTTCATTGATCCAGCATTAGAACAGATGAAGGAGGTAGTTCTGAATAACAAGATTTCGGCATTTTCACTCGGTGGCAATGATGGTGTATTGCGATGTTAAGGTAGGCTATATGTTCCAGATGTGGATAATCTTCAGGAGAGGGTAATGGCGGAGGCTCATAATTACAGGTATTCTGTGCACCCAGGTTCAACGAAAATGTATCATGATCTCAAGGAAATATATTGGTCGAACGGTATGAAGAGAGGTGTGGCGGACTTTGAATCTAAATGTCTGAATGGTCAAAACCTAAAAGCTGAGCATCAGCGACCCCGTGGTTTAGCTCAGCTTATGGAAATACCAATGTGTAAATAGGATATGATTAACATGGATTCCGTGGTAGGGTTACCTCGCACTCAGTGCAAGTTCGACTCATTTTGTGTAACAGCGGATCCACTCACCAAATCAGCTTACTACTTGCCAATCAAGTCCACCGATACTGCAGAATAGTATGATCAGTTGTATATCAAGGATATGGTAAGGCTTCATGGCACTCAACATTCTATTATCTCAGATCGAGGGGCCCTGTTCACAACTAATTTTTCGAAGAAATTTCAGCAAAGTTTGGGTACCCAGGTGAATCTCAGCACGACTTTCCATCCTAAGACTGATGGTCAAGTGGAGCCGACTGTTCAGACGCTTGAAGATATATTGTGAGCTTTTGTCTTGGACTTCAAAGGTAATTGGTATGATCAGTTGCCCCTTGTAGAATTTGCTTACAATAACATCTTTCATGCTAGTATTCAGATGGCCCCATTTGAGGTATTATACGGGAGGAGATGTAGGTCTCTGATTGGATGGTTCAAAGTAGGTGAAGCATAATTTATAGGGCCAGATCTCGTGCACCAGGCTATGGAAAAAGTAAAAGTCATTCATGAGAGGATGAAGACTACTCAGAGTTGCCAGAAATCTTATGCGGACGTACGTGTAAGAGAATTGGAGTTCCAAGTAGATAATTGGCTGTTCTTGAGGATGTATCCTAGGAAGGGAGTCATGCGATTTGGGATAAAAGGGAAGCTGAGTCCTAGATATATTGGGCCTTATAGGATCTCTCAAAGGATAGGAGGAGTGGCTTATAGGCTGGAATTACCCCTTGAAATACCCTTAGTGCACCCGGTGTTCCATGTGTCTATGTTAAAGAAAGTGGTTGGAGATCCATTCATCATCTGCCAGATGAGAATATCAAGATTACTGAAGATTTATCGTATGAAGAAATTTCGGTTGCTATTCTTGAGAGGCAAGTCCGTAAATTGAGAAATAAGGAAATTTCTTCGGTTAAAGAATTATAAGGAAGTCAATGAGTTAAGGAAGCCACATGGAAAGCGGAAGATGAAATGAATGAAAAATATCTCCATCTGCTTGAACAAGTCTAGTAGTGGTCGTGCGAACTCTTATCTCTAAGCAACCTGATGTTGTGTTCCATTTGACGCAAATACACCCCATTTCTACCCTAAGTGATTTACTATTGTAAATCCTCAAGTTGTGCAAGAATTGTGTGTTGTGATTATTCAAGTCATGTGCAAACCCTTTTTGGTAAATTAAAGTTTTGTAAGAACCCCTGTAATACGTGAATGTTTAATGGTAGTATAGACTGGTAATGATTAATTTAAATGTGTATATTTTGTTGAAGTGGTTGAGTTTTATGGGACTCATTGAATTGATGAAACTATGTGCAAAAATGTGTCAAGTGATTGAATAGGTGCACTGGTAATGAATTGTATCCCTGTTATAGGGATAACAGGAATTGTATAATGATGCTTGGAAATATGTTTCGAGGGCTCTCTAACAGGTAGATATGTCTGAATTACAAAGGAAACTCTACAGAAATTTTCTAAAAATATGGGAGTTAGTGAAAAATTTGGGAGCTTGCATATCATGTTTTTCAAAACCAATTGATTTTCAAAATCCTCATTCGAGGTTTTTTGTATTTAAGGTAAACTAAATACTTAAAAGAGGGTGAATGGGAAATGGATGGAAATGAAATTTTGAATAGCCGCTCTGATGCAATAAATTTTTCAATGTACTGAGGAAGATCACGACTACAATGGAATTCAGAATGCATTAACACCATAAAAAAACTGAAAGCGTACCTATACTAGCTGCCACTACTCGTCAAGGCAGACCCGGGTGAATGCCTTTTAGTGTACCTAGCAGTCTCTGAAGTCGCGGTAAGTGCAGTTTTGGTCCGTGAAAACAAAGGTACGTAATCTCCAATTTATTATATCAGCAAAACCTTAATTGATGCCGAAACAAGGTACCTCCACCTTAAGAAACTAGCTCCAGCATTAGTCATAGCTTCACAAAAGCTTAGACCATATTTTGAATGTCACCCCATAAAGGCGGTGATAACCGTCCCCCTCAGCGGCATCCTACACAAACCCAAACTATTGGGTAGGTTGGCCAAGTGTGCCATAGAATTAATCGAGCACATAACATACAAATGGCAAACTGCTATAATGTCGTAAGTGCTTGCCTATTTCATCACCTATTTTAGCTCGGATGTATTGTATGAAGTAGAGCAGGAGGCGCTCTGCGCTTTCGTACATTCTGACCTCTTGGTCCTCTACAAAAACGGTGCATCTAATGCATCGGGATCGGGATTGAGACTCATCCTCGATGTCCCTAAAGGCGGAGTAATTCACTAGTCCATGTGGTACCCCGAGATGACTAACAACGAAGCCGAGCATGAAGCTGTGATTGCAGAATTGAAATTAAACCTCAAATATGGCACTTGACGACTCGTCCTCCATTGTGACTCTCAACTCGTGGTGAATCAAGTCACTTGGACTTTCCAAATCAAAGAACAGAGATTACAAAATTACAAGTCAGAAATTCACAAACTACTACCAGGATTCAATGAACGTCGTCTCGACAAGATACCTAGGACGCAAAATACCGAAGCGGACGATCTCGCCAAGCTAACAGCAGCAACAAAAAATATCAACAAGGAAAACGTGGTCACCCTTCTCCATTCCTCAATAGACAAGGTCGAGGTACATTCTATTAACCTAAATTGGGACTAGCGCAACCATATCGTAATATATTTCCAAGAAGGGACACTACCACAAGATAAGAAAGAAGCGAAAAAGATCCGAACATAGGCGGCCAGATACAGCCTCGTAAATTATGATCTTTACAAAGGACGTTTGGGGCCCGTTGGCCAAGTGTCTTGGGCTAATTCAAATAAGGCGGGTAATAGAATAAGTACAGGAGGGACACTTCGGTGCCCATACGAGAAATCGTTCCCTCCCCAGGTGCCTTATCCGCACAGGATACTACTGGTCTACAATGAAAAAGAAATTGCAGATTACGTTAAGAAATGTGAACAGTGCCAAAAATGCGCCCCAATCCTGCATTCCGCCACTTTTCCATGGCCATTCATAAAGTTGGGGATGGGTATCGTCGGAACCCCCCCCCCCCCCCCCCCCCCGCAGGACGAGGTAATTTATGCTTCTTTTTTTGTTTTAACTGACTACTTTTCTAAATGAGTTGAAGTAGGTGCATACACTCAAATACATGAGCAAGAAGTTATTATGTTCATATGGAAAAATATAATATGTTGCTTTGGCATTCCCAAAGAAATCAGTTGTGACAGCGGATCTTAGTTCATCGGAAAGAAAATAACCGAGTTGAAAAATGGTACATCAAGTGAATACTCTCCACACCATAACATCCCTACGGCAACGGCCAAGCCGAATCCTCCAATAAAATAATATTAAATATATTTAAAAAAACATGAAGACGCCAAAGGGCTATGGCCTGAACTGCTGCTAGAAGTACTATGGGCATACCGCACCACATCAAAAATCCGCACAGGCGAGATTCCATGCTCACTAATCTATGGGACTGACACAGTTATACCCGTCTAAGTCGGAGAACCTAGAGCTTGAGATATCCCGATGAAAGTGGGCTAAGTAACGACGACAGTAGGCTACAAGACCTGGATGAAGTCGAAGAACAAATAGCTATGGCTCATGTAAGAATGGTAGCCCGAAAGCAACAAGTAAAAATGTACTATAACAAGAATTCCAAAGTACGACCACTCAAGGTCGGGAACTACGTACTCAGAGCTAAAACACAAGCCGCGAAAGACCATAATGAGGGAAAACTGGGAACAAACTGAGACATGCCATACAAGATCACAGCGGCAACAAATAAATGAGCATTCCAGTTATAGACAATGGAAGGAAAACTACTCCAAAGCAATTGGAATGTCACCCATCTCAAATACTTCCACTTCTGAAAAAAGGTGCCGCATAAGTCGTACTCTTTTTCCCTTATTCGGGTTTTGTCCCAATATGATTTTCTCGTTGAGATTTTTAATGAGGCGGCAAGGGAGACGTCTCGAAGTCCGAAGTGTTGTTCATTTCCCTTCCCGTCGACATGATCTCCAGGCTGAGTAATGAAGGGACTAGGTATAGATAGCCAAATCTCTAGTATATGTACAAAGTCAATATGTATTTCCTACAGGATTATAATCAAACCTCTAATGTATGAATGAAACTCCCAGTGGCTAAGTTTATCAACAAAAGTAGGAGTTCAACCTCATTTGAACTACGATGGGATACTACTTCGATGCCAGCTCGAATTGTTGAGTTCAACCTCATTTGAACTACGATGGGATACTACTTCGATGCCAGCTCGAAAGTAACATCCCAATGGGCAAGGCCATCGACAAAAATATGAGTTCAACTTCACTTAAACTATAACGGGATACTACTTTGACGCCAGCTCAAAAGTAACATCCCAATGGCCAAGGCCATCAACAAAAATACAAGTTCGACCTCATTGAAACCATGACAGGATACTACTTCGATGACAGCTCGAAAGTAACATGGTAATGGCCACCATCAACATAAAAAATGAGTTTGACCTCATTCGAACAGTGACAGGATACTACCTCGACGCCAGTTCGAAGGTAACATCCCAATGTCCAAGGCCATAAAAAATTATGAGTTTTACCTCATTCGAACCATGACGGGATATTACTTTGATGCCAGCTCAAAAGTAACATCCCGATGGAAAAGGCCGTCGACAAAAATATGAGTTCGGCATCATTCGAACCACGACAAGATAGTACATTGACGCCAGCTCGAAAGTAACATCCCAATAGCTAAGGCCATCGACAAAGATACAAGTTTGACATCACTCAAACTACGATGGGATACTACATCGATATCGGCTCGAAGGTAATATCCCAAAGGCTAAGGCCGTATCCATGGAAAAGGGTCTGACATCACTCAAATCGACAAAAATATAACAAATATTTCCATCAAATCAATAACATACTTTTTTCATTACAGCATAATATTACCAGCACCTATTTTTATAATGGGCTCAAAGATGCCCTTATAAAAACCTAAATCAAAAGTAAGTATAATCTAAAAAAATTTCACATCATCCATGGTAGCGTACACATCTTCGTACCAAGATTCAGATGCAAGACGGTTCGCATCATCAGAGCTGATGTCATCTCCGTCAAGCATAAGCGGGTCATATCCGCATGCCTCACGAGCTGCCTGAGCATTAGCACGCATATCTTGAAATTCTAGTTCAGGTTCCCTCATTTTGGCATAAAGATCCTTTTACACATCAAGATGGGTCTCGGCATGAACCTACAACTCATATAAATGACGAGGCACGATGGGATGGCCGAAGCACAAGATGTAAAAGGTTGCGAGTGTTGATGCGCATCCTCCATTGGAAGTGAAGCCACTTGTCCATTCAATGTAGATAAGTCCACCTCCAACTCCTTAGCACGCCCCTTAAACCTCGCTACCTTAAGTGCATATGCCTCTTTCTCCTTGGTCAGCTCCCACCTCCAGACACAGAGATTATTTTCCAAGACTGCTGCTACAAAAATAGCAATCACCAGTCTATCAGCACTTACACTCAACTCACCCTTGAGCTCGTTAATCTCCACCATTTTTATACTCAATCCGGCCGTAAAACTGGCTATCTTTGCTTACAGGTCGGCATTCTTGACCATTACTCCTCTACTTAACTCAAGCTCGTCTTCCTTCACCTTAAGGGATGCCTTGATTTCAGTGTAGTAGGAGAAGGCCTTCATACAGTCCTCATCTCGTTCTCTCAACTCCTCGATCTTGTGCGCCAACTGATCCTCCCTCTATTTAAGACCTTCGCAAAAATGTTGGAAATCAAGGTCCTGATGGTAGACGTTGGCCATCACATGATGCTTCGTGCGATATTCTTGATATTTAGAAGATATCTTCCTCTAGATGTTCGACCTTTTCATTTCTCGAAGCTCGTGCTCGATCTCCACGATAAGGCTCTGGCACAACAAGAAAAAAGTTAAAACAAAAAGATAGATCGACAATAAAAATGCAAACCCAACGACAAAAAGGAAGAGAAAGAAATTTGCCCGCAAGGCCATGCGGAGATGTTCCGTGACAACTCCACATCGCTCATCGCTCTAAGCGCCTCGCTCTTGGGGGCGGCACATAAGGGGGCTAAATTAGACGCCACCTGATCAGAGGTCAACAACAAGTTGCAGTCCCAGGGACAACTATACGTTGATCATAACCCTCCACTCTAACCTCCACATGAGTATGGCATTCTAAAAACTCGCAAATATCCTCCGGTTCGACATCCGAACCCGAGCCTTCGCCCTCGAAGCGTAGGCCCCCTCCAATGTTAGACGATGTGCCACCCTCAGCGGAGCACACGCAGCAACCTTCTGGGTAAAGCCCTTCCTTTTAGGGAGACCTCCATGCCAAGATGGCGTCGTCCATAAACATCGGCATATGTGTCATTTGCGACGCACCAATCCTACTTCTACCCGTGTCCATGGCCACATCCTTCCCAAGCTCTACTCTACTCCTTTTCCTCAGTAACGACTCATCCCCATTAGAGGAATCATCTACGAAGTGAGGGTCGATAGGGAGTAGTCCTATTCCCTCACGACCATATGCCGAGAAGGATCTTCCTTTTTGTATCGGCTGAGCACATACCCCTCGGACATATTTATTCAAAGTAAACTGCATTCCTATAGCAGCGACAACCTGTCGAAATGCAGGGACTCGGGCCCTTTGCTTAGAAGCTCCTCGACATGTCATCGTGAAGAGCCACATCAATAGAAAATGGTATATAATCAACGAAGTAATACTGGGTAAGACACTTACCGGATGAAACTCTCGGTCTAAAACGTTTCACGAAAGCAGGCCAATCTCAGGTCTCCACTGCATGGGGCAACAAACGGGCTACCCAATCCCTTATACCTACAATAGGGTGGGGTGGACACCCCAAAGCTACAAACGATAAGCAAACAAACCCTATAATGAATAAAGAGGAAAAGAAAGAGTAAAACCAGTAGCAACACATATGATTCTCGTTCCACCGCTACGGGAATCTAGCGGGGTCAAACACAATTTGTTTGGTGTTGACAAAGAAGTACTTATGCCAAAATTTGTGACTTTCTTGATCATCGGTAACCACCAGCCCTTTTATCCCACGGTGCTGCAAATTTACCATGGTGCCCCTATGAAATCTGGGTGACACCAAGTGCAAAAGGTGGTAAACAATAACATCGAATCCCGCCAACTCCGCGTACTTTGTCAATAGCGGGAGTATATTAATAGTGTGTAGGGAAAGTTGCACAGGTCAAACCTGATAGAATCGATAGAACTCTTCCGTTAAGGGGGGAAGGGAGAAGGAATGACCGATTACCAATGGGTACTCATAAAAAGAACGGTAACCAGGCTTATGGGCTTCCACAAAGTCTCTTCCCGCTAAAATCATATCAACATGAGCAGGGATGCTATATTTTGTACGGAGAGCATCGATATGAACTTGTTGTGTTTCAGAGAGCACGAGGATAGGAGTAGGAGGAGGATCCTTGAGAAAGTCACTTCGAGACATGGGGTGTCTCGGCAACAACTTCTCCATGGTAGGAAAGTTGTCCCCCTCCTCCATCGTCATGTCCTCACCGCCAGAGGGGGAGCACCACGGACAACGGGGTGGCACCAGAAACCTCCTCATGACATCGATGTGTTCTAGGCATCTCTTCAAAGAAAGAAGTGTTAAAATAACAGAGAAAGCTATGAATAAAGAATGGGAGAAGAGGAAGTAGAATAAGCATTGGGAGGGATGAGAAAAGATAACCAAAAAATAAATGGCCAAGATTTTTTGAAAAAAAAACCCTCAACCAATTTATAGGATTGTTTGGTTCCAGAATCGAAGTGGAAGGCTGCACAATGGCACCGAAATTGAAGCAACAAGCCCTTAACCCTTGTCTCTAAAACATACATAATGATGTCACATGTGGTGATGATGTCATTTTCCGATAAAATATAATATCCGGTGTCTTGCTGAGCACACTAACATCCCATTGTTGGCCAAGCCACAGCGTTTCGTCAAACTAAATTTCTCCATAAGAGTGGGTGGTGTCCGCTTATCAAGGACGCACCAAGTTGTAACCTCGGCAACCGGAGAGACTAGTTGTATGGCTCCAAATTTGGATGATCACGACCATTGACTAATACGAAAAAATGACGAGATCTTCGTAGCTCGACGTCCCATGGAGGACGACAGACAGCCAACAGAGACTGCATGACTTTTATTGAAGTGTAGACCCAACACGGGGTATTAAGAATATTTTTTCGAATATTCCCTATGATATGTCTTTTAGGGTTCAGAAGGGGTTTGTCCCTTATATATATGGAAAACAACTTTCTATAGGGGGATATTACTTATTTAGCTAAGAACACTGACTGTAATACTTTTCTACATAAACGATTGGCATCCTTAATGTTCGGTGGCTCATCTTTGCAAGATCAGAAAATATTATCCACTATGTTCATCTCTTATACCTTTTGTTCTAGAGTTTATTATGCTTAGCTAAGATTTACCTCTTCATTTTCTTTAATTGATTTATTCAAAAAAGTTTTAATATCTTTTGTGTCAAACAATATTTAGACGTCATCAGTTTAGGGAATAAATCGGAGTAGGGTCTGAAGTATACTATGTAGTTCTTTCTTTTGCCAGATTCAACAACAACAACAAAACAACTAGAATTCATCCCATACAAGGCCCGACTGGTTATGAATCCTCGTTATCCATGCGGGATATCTTTGAACATTTATCTCTCTTATGCAGAGAAGTAGAGTTTTTGCTGCTAACATGCCTTGATAACAGATGAAATTGCAAATTTATAAGATTTACTTTCTCTGTTCCAGTTTATGTGAACCTACTTTCTTTTTAGTTCATTCCAAAAAGAATGACCCCTTTCTATATTTGAAAACAATGTAGCTTGTACTTTCAATACCGTTAATAAGAAGCATTTATAACCACGCAAATACTCTGGACCCTTTTTTGACCTATTTAGGACCACAAATTCTTTATTTTTTCTTAAACTCCGTGTCCAGTCAAATAAGCTTACATAAATTTAAACGGAGGGAGTAAGTTATATGCTTTGTTCAAATAATATTTATACCATTTATATATTCTTACTATATTTGTTTGCTGAGAAAGTTAATATTGCATTAAACATAAGTAGAGTTGTCGCGCCCCCTTTTTCTAAGGTCAATATTGGTCTTGTGACATTTGGAAGGACAACTCGTCCCCTTTTGGGAATTGGGTTTGAATTGAAGAATCGACACCTAATCATTAATTGCATTACGACACTAAGAGGGTTTTTAAAAATTATAAAAATATAATCTCTAAAGTTAACAGAATTACCAAATTGTAGGGATTAGTAACCACCGCAAATTAGAGATATTGGTGGGATTCACAAACCTCCACAACATAAAACGCCACAAAAAAAATTATTTTGGGGGAGTTAAAATAAATGTCACAAAACAAATTAATTCTGGAGTTTTTTAAAACCCTCACAAATAAACTGCCCCAAATTGAGCCTTTTTTTGTAGTGAATACACTTCCATTTAGTGTATAATTATCAATGTATCGGCCAATCAATCACTAACGTTACTTATATAAGGATACTACTAGTTCACTAATTGTTAACATTACTTCAGGACACCATGCATTATTACACGTCTACTTACAGTAATTATAAATTTATTATAAAATAAATCATCACTAATATTCCGTAGGAACGACTAATACACTTCTTCTTAGTGTGTAATTATTAATGTAGAGGTTAATATATATATATATATAGTTAAGGATACTACAAATTCACTTTTACTTTATGTGATTATAACTTACTAAGCTAATTGCCACTAATATATTTTTAAGTAGTATATTACCTTCACTTAGTATAAATTTTAACAAAGGCTAATCAACCACTAAGATAATTAAGTAAATACTTGTTGAGGGACTTACCAATAACCTCTTTTGATATTGTGTAATAAAAAATACAAAATAATTATCTATAAGATTATATATTTAATTTACCGACGGAAGTCCATCGGTACTGTAAGAATAAAATTCAAATTATTATGTAAATGCAGTAGGATTGACGACGTCGATAACTTTATTTTCTTTTTTATTTTTTATTTTTTTAAAATACCGAGGGACACCGTCGATACCTAAAAAAATAATTCAAAAATATGAATGCAAAATGTTCCGAGGGGGTCCGTCAGTAAATTACCGATGGAGTTTGTCGGTACAACCATTTAAATTTTGACCGGTCAAAATATTATTATTTACCGACGAAAGTCCGTCGGTTCTTTTTTAAAAAAATTAGAAATTAAAAAGTTTAAAAGTATCGAGAGACTCCGTCGGAAAGTCCTTCGGAATACCGCCGAAAAAGTCTGTCGGTGAACAGATGTTTTTTCGTAGTGTGTATGCGTTCTCCAATCCCAATCCATGAATAAAGCTTTAAGTTCTGCTTGGATGGTGTTGGCATTGTCCAAATTGCCTGCAAACCCTATAATCCAGTGTTCATTGGAGTCCTGTATGGCTCCCCCTATACCTGCTTTGTGAGTTAACGTTGAAGCTGTCCTGTCTGAGTTTAATTTATAGTAATTTAGTGTAGGGGGTAACTATTTAATACTTTGCATTATATAATTTTTTGTTATTGGCTTGTTGGCAGCGATGTAAATTTCCGTGTATTATTAGTAATTATGTTAATTGAAAGTCGTTGTTGTGTGTTATTCAAAATATTATTATTACCATTAATTCAAATATTCCAGAATGTGTATGAAATAAAAGGTTAAGCATTCATATGGTGTGGCATATTGTTGTGCTTTTTGCTAATGACTTTCATCAACCATTCTGATGGATGTGAGTGTTTAGGTGTAGTTTTGGTAAGGTGTGTCATTCCCAAGTAATGCCATATGTGTATTATGTTAGGACATTGTAGAAAGAGGTGATTGGTAGTTTCTGCATGTGTGTGACATATTTAACATTGGACATGTAATGTTATTCCTATGTGATTTAGGTATTTTGTTGTTGGTAATAACGACGACAACAACAACCCAATATAATCCTACTTAGTGGGGTCTGAGGAGGGTAATATGTACGTAGACCTTACCTCTATCCTTGGGTAGAGAGACTGTTTCCAAATAGACCCACGGCATCCTTCCCTTTAAGAACTTCCCACTTTGCTCTTGGGGAGACTCAAACTCACAACCTCTCGGTTGGAAGTGGGATTAATTTTGATAATCTATCACGCATTATAAGCCAAAGAAATGTTTTTATTTTTGGTGGTATTGGAATCTTCGAAATCCAATTGTAAGGGGTTGTGTGTTCCTGTAAGTTTAACTCCTCTTGTAGTAATTTTGAATACATAGATTTGACAGTGAATTTTCCATGATTCTATAGTCCCCAATTGATGGTGTCCTCTTTGTTTGTGTAGATAGATACATTGATCCAATTTAGTTTGTTTTTAAGAGAATTTGAAAGATGAAATGGTATTTCTGCCCATTTCCAATTGTTTTGATCTCTACAAGTTGCGACATTGCACCTAGTATGGTCTAAAGGTGTATGACCACGTAGTAAGGAGCGAAGTGTGGCGTTTGGAGGAATCTATGGCCCCGTCCCGAAGTTTAATCTTGAATTTGTACCTACTTTCTATTGTATTCCATATTGGCATTATAGCAAGTTTAGCAAGTTACTTGCCATTTGTTGTGTACGTTATCAATCAATGGTTATTAAATGAGTTATTTACATGAAAACTATTTTTTTAAGTGACATGATTATATTATTTAACCTACTATAGCAAGTTTAAATTCATTCTCCATGTAATCAAAGAAAAGGATGTACAAGATGGATTAAAAAGAAACAAAATATCTTTGACACACAAGAAGCAAGATGGAGACTATCTTAAACAACAAAAGAAGCTCTTTCTTTGCCAGGCAACAATTAGAACTAATGCAAACTGCTATTATCCTTATATACAGAAAACTAAGAACCAAAAATGCAAGCCACTGAATGTGTAATATACAGAGTATATTACTATTAGAGCTCACAAAGAAGTTGCTGGGGAATGTGAATCTCGCCGAAGAGGACTAGAACAAAGCCTCTATCAGATCATTTACAATAAGCGTGGCGTGTCATTCAAGCAGCATTTCTTGTTGTAGCTTCCGCGCTTAGAAACCAAAGAAGTTCTTCTTTTTCTTCTTCTTCTCAATGTAGGCTAAGAGCTCCTCTTGACGAGCAAGAGCTTTCTCGAGTGCCTGCCAATAAAAATATGAGAAGTGGATAAATTAATGTTATGTGAAACTACTGAATTGATTGATCAAGAGAAGAAGATAATACCATCTTGGTTGCACAAAGCTCTTGTTCCAATTTATCAACATGACTCATGACATTGTTGAGCATTTCCTCTTTCTCAGGTGGTAAGGCACCAGGCTTGTTGCTAAGAGTAATGACCTTCTCCTCGAGCTCTCCCATCCGTTTCATCATGCTGAAGTACTCATTATTGGAGATGGCAGGTCCATTCAACCGATATTCTTGAGCTTGTGGTTTAACCACGTCAACGGCCTTTAGTGAACCTGACAAGAGGGTCGAATCCGTAAGCTTTCTTGGCATATTGCGTGTCATTCGGACCATTGTCACGACCCCCATCACGAATGTCATCACTCCAGTGAAAAGGTGGTTGCTAAATCCTTCGGGTGACTTAGAAATATCGTGCATGGGTAAGAAATCTGAAGCTGAAAACAGGGCAAGTAAAAGCTAATACTACAAAATGAACCAGGATATTGAAACCAAAGCCATCTTGTCAATTGAACGTCTGATGTACAAACAATAAGAGAATAACTCTGTACCTTTTGCAATGGCATAGTTGTCGGCTTTTGTAGCTTTAGGCATAGTTGAATCAATTACTTTGTCCACCACAGGGATGTACTTATCAGAATCATATGCACTTGGGAGGTTTTTCTTTACTTCAACCTACAAATACATTTCCATTTTATTCTATTTGGGACATATTAATGGAACAAACTTCTTCGATGCAGATGTTAACGAAGCTTAAGATCATTTCAAGAAAAAATTGAACAATAAAATTTGGTGCATTCTAATATTTGATGGATGAAGAAGAAACTTACTTCCTCGTGGACGGTGGAGAGCTGCATATGAGATGCATGATCCCTTTGGACTTTGGAAGAGGCAGTTCTCAATTTAATGGAATTGCTCTTCTTTGCTTCCTGCAACATCTACGAAAGTTATTGCTGATACGATCTATTTAGTCGCTTCATTGCTTTATGAAGAATAACAAACAATGAGAGGCACCTTCGGATTGGCATTGCCGTCCTCGGAAATTGTTTTCTCATCAACTGTTGGACTGGAACTTTTCTTTGTGCATTTATGCATGCCACTGTGAACCATCTGGCATCAAATTAATCACATCTTAGGTATGTCTATGGAAAAAGGTAATTCACAAATATTACAAGGTTTAAAGGAATTGAACACTAAAACTTCGAAACTACAGATGAAATTACCTTCATTATTTCTGGATCATTCCACGGGCCTTTATCCGAAAGCATACATCCTCCTTTTTCGGCACAAGTACATGTACCACCTAAGAATTCTGGAAGTTCACTGAGACAAGGCAGTGACAAACAAGTCGTTTTAGGCTTTATTAAATAGATAATGTCGTTCTCTCGTATTATTTTTGGACTATAATCAAAGTCACATATCCGGACATTTAACCAGAGGTATGGTGAGGAAAGCGGAAGAGAATATTTAAATTCACCTGTATTTACCTGGCATCAATTATTTCAAGCAATTTGCTCTGGTACTTGTTACCAAGAACCTAAAACAAACGAGCCATGAATTTGTTATTCCAAATGAAAATGACTGAGGCAGTCCATTTAAGATGCGAAGATGAATGTGGGCTTACGTTGATCTTTGCAGTCGTCTTAGGGTCAAGGAATGACTTGACAGAGTTCCACAAAAGCCTGAATCCAGAACCAGCATTGATGATATACATACGACACAAGCTCTAAACAGTGAATAAAATATTCAAGTAAGCGCCAGGAACGTAAAATAATTTCTCATAATAAACAAATGGCCAGCAAGAAGCAAGTACCTCAGGATAATTGTTACCATCCACACCTTGGATGCATTGAAGGAGATCCCTTGCTGATTTGTTGAAATTCTTAAGTCCCTGAGGCATGATATACGTAAATTAACTGCCACTGGACTAAATACACATTTCTTTTTTCGCACTTTACTTCTGTAAAATCATTGGACTATATGTAAAATCATTGGAAACAAACAATATCAGCAATCACATTCTAAGGCAAAGCAGACAGATATTCTCACTTAATTTTATGAGCATTATAATCTCAACGCACCACTCCTTGTACATCCAAAATAGTTGTGCTTGTATCAATATGTTTTTTGGCTGCAATGGAGCAAGCCGGCAATTTGTCATTGAAAGTCCTCTCGAACTCTTGCACGTGGTACTTGAGATAACGGTCCATTGTTGTGACTTGCAAGAGCTTTGTAGAATCTACTTGACCAATTCTTTCGATATATACTGGCCTTCCATCTTTGTCAACTCCGTGATGCCCTTGAGGATAGTATTTGACAACCTCGTCCTTTTCCTTGAACTCAAAGTCCTACGGAAGATGTTACAAAAGGTGAATTAGACCTTAAATCTTTTGAGTTGTGGTTTTTTCCCTGTCAAACCCGATATGGCGTTTTAAAAAGTACCTCCATGATAGTGTCTGCACCAAATTCCTTCCTCCAATTAAGCATATCAGACCACATCTGCTTTGTTTTCTCTAAATCAAATTTTCTGGCCTTCAAAAACCTGTATCATCATTCAAAATATAGAAACACAAATACTTGTCATCAAGCATTGTACTAGGAAAAATCCATAAGCATCAAGAAATTGTAACCATGATTATAGCAAGAAAAGACTTTTGTTACCTTAGCATCATATGATAATCATCATGTTTAGCAGGAAGTAATTCCTCCTGGATAAGTGCTTGACGGAAGGCATCAACTGCCTTTGATTCCTCCGCGTCATGTTCATCCTCGAAGACAACAGACATGACTCTACTATTTCTCCGGCCAGTTTTTTTAAGAGACTGTCTGAATTTGTTGGAGGCATTAAGTGCCTTTTTCTTGAATGACCCAAGCCTTGGCTTCTTCTCCTCCTCAGTATTTTCAATATCAATATTTTCCATACCTATAAAATTAGAAAACGGATGTATAGGATGTAGATTTCATACATACAACGACAATACAGTATAATCTCACTGGTGGGGTCTGGGGAGAGCATGGGATAGAGAGGCTATTTTTGATAGATCCTCGGGCATCCCGACCTCCAAGAACTCCCTTCCTTGCTCTCGGGGTGATCGAACTCACAACCTCTTGGTTGGAAGCGAAGATTGCTTACAACTAGGGCAACCCTCTTTTGTCAAAATATGTTGTATTAAAGTTGATTTCACACATTCGAATGATAAAAAGGCACAGAAGCGATTGTGTTTTTCATAGGATTTTTTGTGACTCCTGTCTTCCCGCATTTAATATCACTTCCGGTAACAGCAAAAGCAGTTACAATGTTACTACTCGATCAATACTTTAATACAACATATTTCGAGCTCCCTGGAGGGGGGCTCATAGCAAATATGTTGGTGATTTGATATATTCTAACACCAAGATATAAATTTTCATCAATTCTAGAGTAAGTTTTAAACTATAGCTTCATGTAAGTGTTCTGGATCAACTACATTTAGAGATAATAAATTGGGAGATTTCAGTCTCTGATTCAAGTTTAATACGGGGGAAATAGAACTTACTTGGCCTGACTGGTCGTTCAAGAGGTCCTGACATTTTGCCACTCATGATTGCAGCTCAATAAAATTTGTGACAATTTATAGAATTTACTCTCTTGCTGAATGAATGCCTACACCTATTAAAACAAACAAAGAAGAATAAATTTCAAAGCACCAACACACACAAAACTTGATATTTGAAACAAAGATTTCATGCATATTCGACAATAGTTGAGATCCGTTGAAATGAGTAATCAAAAAAGTCAAACAAGATTGAAGCGAAAGAGCAATAAATGGGAAACATACACAATAAATTCAAGACAATGTGACCATATATCAAGAAACCTTACACCATGAAATGCTAGAAATGGCAAAATTCCATTGAAAAGATAAACACCAAAACTCCATTCAAGCCTATTTTATTTTAATATTGGAAAGTAATTTATACTTATAGGTATTTATTACTATAAAGATGCATCATAATATAACAACCTGCCGTAATTTTTCTCCTTTATCGAGACGTAGAACTAACTATAGGGAGCTCACATTAGTGAGTTCACATAGGTGGTGGAGTTTTGGGTAAGCAAGATGGAATTGATAGGGTGAAAAACAAAAGAAGAGTGTTGTAATTTACCAGTGACAATAAAAATGGCAGGGACAATAAGAAAATATGGAGAAGTTTTCTCTTAAATTACCTAATTAACTACTATGCTCGAATCAAACGGGGGTCCTTATAACTAAGTGAATGGACAAGCTGTAAAATTTGTTTAGGATTAATATCCACCATTAGTAATCGGATTTGGAGTGATAAGGAAATTACTGGCCCTCTGCTCTTTGGAAGCAACTACCAAACCGTGTCTCGTGCATATAACCAATATTTCTAGTACAATTATTGTTTTTTTTCCCAGTTATAAATAAAAATAAATGTCATTGCTTTATGTATTTGGATAGGGTAGAAATCGGAGCTACCTGATAGGCTCGAGGGCGAGGCCGAGTTCGAGCCCGATGGACCAGACTCATGCTCAAAGACAAAATGCGATGCCGGGAGATAGGAGTACAAGGAATATGGAAGCCGAGTATGCTCGATCCTGAAATAGTACCGTTACGAATTTATAACATAATAGGCTAGATTCACATCACGCCCCCTAGATCATGGCGTAAATCCTGGAATAGGATAGTATGACTCCGCACTAGGCAGTTAGACAGTTGTATCAAGAATATTCCGTACTGTAAATAAAAATATACCTTATTTAGAGTTCTCCTATTATATAAAGGAAACCCCAATTATTTGTAAGACCATCTAATCATTGAGGAAAGAATATATTCTCTATCTTTTCGCATATTGTTCATCAGCATAGTCATTTAGCTCTATTGCTCTTACTTTACTTTTCTTACTTAATTGTTCCTATTGCTCTAAGTCCATCTAGAGGTTACTAAACTCGAGGCCACTACTGTTGAGTAACATTGGTTTGATTCAGTTCTATCTTTCATTTCTACTTTATATTTCTTGATTATTAATTGGTATTGATCTAAATCACATATCTTTAAAGCTACAAATAAAATTTAATTGTTATGTGATATTCGAGGTAAACAGTTTGGCATCCACCGTGGTGATGAAGATAATAGTGATTATTTCAATACTGATTCAGAACACATTTTATTTTTACACTTTTTCTTGTCAGGGATTTTTTTTAGGTTAAAACTTATTAGACTCACAAAACGCTTTTGTGCACGGTGATGACGGTCTTGGATTTTATGGGAAAAAAATAATATTGGGGTCAGTGTACCTCCGATAAACCCTAGAGAAAGTGTATGCAGGGAAGTCAGATCTGGTGGCCAAGGAACACAAGGAATAGAAGATGGGTGAATTCGTATCCAAGTGATATTCGAGATGCTGGAAGCTCAACAGATTTCGATTTCCCAACTTCAGAGTCAGAAAAAAAAACTCCGAGTGTAGCTGAACCGGGGAACACTCGAGGTGCTGAACCAACACCAAAGAGATCAATTGGAGATATCTCGGGGACTGACCCCACAATTATGATGATGCTCGAGGAACTCACAAAGAGAATCGAGTCTGGGGAGAGAAAGATCGAGGATAATGACAAAAAAGTGGAGACTTATAACTCCCGTGTTGATCAAATACCGGGGCACCCCTGATTTTAGAATGACTAGACTCTAAAAGGTTCGTGCTAAGACCCTTTCTCCTAGTGCAACTCCGAAGCTAATTCCCACGAAGTTATACCCAAGATTTCCAAGAATAACGGGATAATCAATCCAAATGAAGACGTCACCTCGTATACGTGCGCCACCAAAGGAAACGACTTGGAAGATGACGCAATTGAATCTGTACTGCTCAAGAAGTTTAGGGAAACTCTATCCAAGGGTATCTTGATATGGTATCATAACTTACCCCCTAATTCTATTGATTCGTTTACTATGCTTGCAGATTCATTTGTAGAAGCACACGCTAGAGCCATTAAAATTGCAACGAGGAAGTCGGACCTTTTCAAGGTAAGGCAAAAAGAAAAGGAGATGCTCAGGGAATTCATATCTCAGTTCCAAGCTGAGAGAGTGTATTTGCCTCTAGTTATCGATGACTGGTCCATTCAAGCTTTCACTCAAGGTTCTCAATACTCATAGTTCAATATCATCACATCAATTGAAGTAAAGTTTGCTCAAGGACTCGGTTGTCACTTGTGCTGACGTATATAATCGGTACAAGTCAAAGATTAGAGTCGAAGATAATCAACTGGGACTCATTCGGGGTTCGTTTATCCTAGCAAGCCTGTGGGTAGGATCAAAGGGGACGTCGATCAAGAGCAGAGGTCGAATAGACATCGATATCAACCATACAATGGAAACCATAGAGGCATCGGGTCAGGATGAAGCTTCACACAAAATGAGAGGAGAAGTAGTCGAGATTAAAATTCACGAAGGCCTGATGCTGAGGAAGATCCCTTAAATATCAAAAGATTGAATAAAGGTACGACCCCATTCTGATTCTCTCTATTTTTTCGACTTACACTTAGAGTATATCGAGAAAGATCAGCACAAAGATTTGAATCTTAAAGCACACGTTGCACCTTTTTTTCCCTTGGACTGGTTTTTGTCCCATACGGGTTTTTCCGACAAGGTTTTTAATGAGACAACCATTGTTCGTGCTGGCTTAGGGTATTTTAAAGGTATCCGAGGTTATCTGAGATGAGCCTCGACATCAGGGAGGCATTACCCTCAAATGTCCACTTTGTTGAACGAAAATTACTCCATGACAATGGTGCCTCGATAGGAAACTGTTGTAAAAGTCAAAAGGTCAAATGAGTAGCGCCCATATAGGTTACTTGATCCCTAACGTCAAACATGTGTGCATGTATATTCGTCCATTGAGAGAAGTATTTTTCCTTACCGATATCTCATGCTTCTAGAAAACTATTCTATTTCATACTCTTGATTTATTGTGTAAACCGGCTTAAGAGCAGATTATAACGGAAGTTCAAACTACCAACATTTCGAGACCATAAGACCTTAAAGGCGATCCTCAATTTTACATCAAACTCAGGGGATGACTCTTTGGTCAAGCTCGAAGTGAAACGGAAGATAATCCCAAAGGTCAAGTTCGAACTCAAACGGCTACGACCAAGTTAGCAAAAATCGGGGGCGTCCGAAATCCGTAGTGAATACAAAAGCCCAAGGGCTATCTTAGCTCCTGTTCGAGCAAACTCTCATTCGAGGACTATCTGAAAAGCCTAAGAGCTAACTTTACTTCGATTTCGAGCAAATTCTCACTCGATCATAAAATCCCACAAGCTATCTTAACCAAAGTGCGAGCATACCTCAAACACTACTCGAGCTATCCAAGTTCGAAATCACAAGACTTTGAAGAGGAACCCTCCGATATACAGGCCAAGTCCATCATAATCAGAGACTAACCTTTTGAATAAGTTCGAGAGGCTATTAGGAAATAATTCCAAGAGACATACCCAAAGACTGCGGCCATATTAAAGACTACAATTATATAAAAGGCTACGGCCGAAATACTACGGCTTGGAGACGTCCAACTTCCACCAAAAATTAAAGACCTTCAAATACTTCGAAAAATCAGTATAAAGTTAGCCATCGAATAATTTAATGGCTTCGATAATATCGGCTTTGTAAAAAAAATCAAGAGGTATTCGATTATTATTACACACAAGTTATTAATTACGTTTCGATACGTCGAACCCTAAAAAAACCAACGGGTACAAAAAAACCCATGCTAAGGCGTATAAAAATTTACACTAAGTATTTTAGCCAAAAAAAGGGAAAACTTATAGCCAACATAAAGTGCCTAAGGGCCAATATATAAGAGCCTAAGGGCCAAACAAAAGAGCCTAAGGGCCAATATGAATAAGCCTAAGGGCTAACTTTACCTGAAGTTCGAGCAAGTACTTACTCGACTACTAAGCCGAAGGGCTACCTGAGTTCGAGAAAATTCTCACTCGGGAACTATCTATTAAGCCTAAGAGCTAACTCTATTTCAAGTTCAAGCAAGTCCCCACTGGATTGAAAAAGCCAAGTGCTATCTTTACCAGAATTCGAGCAAACCCTCGCTCGGGGACTATCCATAAGGCCTATGGGCTAATTTTATTTCGAGTTCGAGCAAATCCTCACTTGACTATAAAGCCTAAGGTCTATTTTCATTTCGAGTTTGAGCAAGTAGTTACTCGACTACTAATCCCAAGGGCTACACGAGTTCGAGAAAATTCTCACTCGGAGACTAACCATGAAGCCTAAGGGATAACTCTATTTCGAGTTTGAGCAAGTCCTCACTCGATCGTAAAATCCCAAGTGCTATTTGATGGATTTCCAATGTCTAAACTTTATGTATTGATTATCTAACAAACTTACTGTTAAGAACAAAATAGGGGACCTGACACACTTGATATACATTGCTAGTCACCGCACTCCAGCTAATTTGAGCTGTTGCAACTGCAGAAGATAGAGAACCAACACAGGGACCTGATCCCCTGTGTTTCACTGATAACAGTATGAAAGTCAACTATGTATAGTTGGAAAGTGACTACCACAAAAACAGTATACACATTGCAGCATAATTCTGCAGTCACTTGTCATTTGGCCAACCAAGTACTTACTTCATTCAAGTGATGTCCTCAAAGATGTATTAACAAGAGAATTACAATAAAACATCACTTGAACACTTGAGAATTAATTTCATGCATTCAAGCCTTCTCAGATTCGTGCATTCAATTCTCAAATGCATCAAGATCAAAGTTTAATGCTACTACGGACCAGTTCTTAAATCTAGTATTTTGTTGTTCTTAGTTGAGTTGTAACTTTGTAATTGTTCTTCATTGTAATTCCTAATTTGGTTAGCTAGAAGCACTACTTAGGAACCCCTTTGTAAAACCATAAATCTTTTGTGATTATGTCGTGACTATAGTTAGTCATGAGTTGGAGTCTTTGTAATAGGTGTATTACAAAGTGGCTTGTAATAGGTGTATTACGAGTTAGTGAGGGATTACGAGTTTAATTCCTAGATTGCATAGATTATAATATAAAAGTTTCTCATAGTGAAGTTGAAATCCTACCAATGTAGGTCGTGGTTTATTATCCGCTTAAGCAGTGATTTTTCCACGTAAAACTCCCTGTCTTATTTACTTACTGTTTCATTAACGTTCTCAAGGGAAACTTATAGAGGACTTAGTACTCTACATTTTGGTGGAGTCATATAGACTATCACTATCTTAATCTGATTTCGAGCAAACACTCACTCGGGACTATTTATAAAGCCTATAGGCTAACTTCATTTCGAGTTTGAGGCTTCGAGCAAACCCTCACTCGAATATAAAGCCTAAGGACTATCTCGAGTTCTAGCAAGTACTCACTCGACTACCAAGCCCAAAGGCTACCCGGTTTGATGAAATTCACACTTAAAGAGTACCCATAAAGCCTATAGGCTAACATTACTTCGAGTTCGAGCAAATCTTCACCAAGCCATAAGGGCCAAGGGCTATTTTTATTTCAAATTCGAGCATGCACTCGCTCAACTATAAAGCCAATGGGCTACCTTACCTCATCGAAGGTTGAGCCTAAGAGCTACTTAAGTTCAAGTTCGTAAGGTCACTCGAGGAGCATTGATAAGAAACGTTCGAGGGCAGAAATTATTATTGGCCATTACCGTCTCAAACTTTGGACATTTGAAGGCAGTTTTCTGCTAAGGCACTTTGACCCTCTCAAAATGATAACAGACTACGAAGCCATGGAAGGAAGGGGGGGGGGGGGGGTTAAGTCTGGTCGCTCAGGCCGTTGTACCTTTTGATTATGGTACGGTATTGTCAGATCTGAACATAGGGCTACTTTCTTTGTTTGCCAGTATAAACCTTTTTAGAAGAAGTTATAGGTCACAATCGAGAGTCACTCGCAAGGGCCGATCATCCTCAAAAGCAAAAAAAATTAATAAGAGCACTAAACCTAAGCACCAAGGTCCTTGTTGGCAGAAATGTCTTCGCCCTCAGAATCCCCCCCCCCCCCCCGCCAGGCTCACTAAAGGTTTTCGAAGTTTTCCTTAGGAAACGCTAGCTTCCAGGCTTTCATTTCCTCGGTCTCTTGTGTCACGATGATGATGTTGTGGCAAGTCTAGGTAAAAATCGAGGACTCAATTCATTTCTTGTCATTACACTCTAAGAATTGCAGGGACTATCTGTATACGGTAGAAATTGGGGCAACCTGATTTATTGGCTCGAGGGAAAGGTCGAGTTCGATGGACTAGACTCGAGCTCAAAGAGAGAATGTGATGCCAGAAGATAGGAGTACGAGGAATATCGAAGCCGAGTATGCTTGACCCCGAAATATTACCGTTGCTGATTTGTAACAGATGATCTAGATTCCCGCAACGTACCCAAGATCATGGCGCAAATCCTGAAATAGGATTGTACGACTCTATACTAGGCGGTTAAACAGTTGTATCTAGAATATTCCTTACTATATATAAAAATATACCTTATTTAGGGTTCCCCTATTATATAATGGAAACTCTAATCATTTGTAAGATCATCTAATCATTGAGCAAAGAATATACGCTCTACCTTTTCGCTTATTATTCATTAGCATTGTCTTTTAGCTCCATTTCTCTTGCTTTAATTTTCTTACTTAATTGTTCTTATTGCTCTAATCCCACCTCGCGGTCACTAAGCTCGAGGCCACTACTATTACGTAACACTGGATTGATTCATTTCTATCTTTTTTTTGCTTCATATTTTTTGATTATTAATTTGTATTGAACTATAGTACATATCTTTAAAACCACAAATCAAATTTAATTGTTACTCAATTTTTTTAGGTAAACAATAATGTTTACCCGTAAACGATACATGTGAATTTGCACGTAGTTTCTAGAATAAATTAATTTAATCTAAAAATAATAAAATAATTGAAGAATAATACTATATTTAGCCTTAAATGTACATAAAATAGCAGAAATAACAATTCCGGGAGCAAGACTTCCGGTTACCGCAGTTATGAGATCAAAAGCAAGAAGTAAATGATATTAAACATTGTATAGAATACAGTATAAATTTGCCAGAACATTCATGTCATATAATGGTAACTGAGCTCTCTGTTTATAGTTATATCTAAGGAAGGAGGTCCTAGGATCCTGCCCTTCTTTAAAGTCAATTATGAGGGTCATTGATGAAGGTGTAACGGAAAAAATAAATATCAAATTTCCTATAATGGGCTGTTATTCTTAATGCTGCAGAATAAATGTTACCGGACGTAAAACATTTAATATATTTTCATGAATATTCTCTTCCGGGGTCAAACGGAATTGATGTGTCCGGTGACTATATCCGTCTTGAATTACACGTGTTCTTCCTGTAGATGACATGTACATTTCAAACGCTAGCAATATTGTAAATAGAATTCACTACTAAATTATAAATTTTCCTGTAATTACGCTAATATTTTTAGCTTCGAAATTCTTTACATATGACTTGTCAAGCATTAAAATGTGCTTTTTGGCACACACGAAATAAGAATTGGCTCTCTCTGTTGGGGTTCAGAGTACGAGCGTGAAATTATTCCTTTTTTTTTTTGTTTTAATTCAGGCATCAGTTCTATTATTTTTAAAGGAAACTTACATTAAAAACTTTATAAAAACATCAAATATGTTAGATCATATATTATAAAGATCAAAATTTATCAACAATTGAGGGACCAAATGTTTCCTTAGACCTTAGCACTAATCATCATCATATCATATTATCATAGTATGCTAAAAGTGAAATATTCTCAAAATCGAAAGTTCATTTACCAATTCACCCGTCAAAAGCTAAGTGATGATTTTGTGTTTAAGGGATTCTGGGAACATATGTACTCTTTCTAGATATATACACGTGTAGAAATAATTTTGCCGAAGTTATTGGGGGAGGGAGGCGGTGACCCCCTCCCTTCAACGTGGGTCTACATTTAGTTCTTTGAGTAAAATTACTTTAGTTCCATTCCGTGTAATAATCGTTCTGCCTCACTATAATTTGGTTTTTTAAACTTTGTTTGTTCTAATTAATATGGACTTTTTACACTTTGGTTTCAACATTTTGCAAAGGGGGACCAAGAATTTGAAAGTGATTTTTAACATATAGTCATGACATGAAAATTATTAGTTATAAAGTTTGATATACAATTCTCTTAAGACTGTTGATGATTATGATTAGTTCTAAGATTCAATTTCTAGCGTGGAAAAAGAAATTGGGCTTCTTAAAGGAATTATAATCAAAAGAAAGGAAGTTTGGGGCAGAAACTCAAAAACGAAAAACTAAAAAACGACTGGAAACTAAAGAAAAATATAGCCAAAAGAAGAGAAATATAGGATAGTAGAAGCAAAATAAAGTGTTGGATCTTGGAATCAAACCCACCCAAGCAACACTAACCTGCATATGCGACCACTGTGCCAAAAAGGCTTTTAAACATCAGGGTGCCTAACAGAATATATAATCGTGTCTCACGTTATATACCCTTTATATACATATATATAAATATATGCTTTTTTCCAAGCTTAATAGGTACCGGTTGACCCCTCTACTTTCTACGTAGGTCTGCTCCTGACATTTTAAGGTTAATCACGTGAAATATTTTTTTTTTCTTAAGGATTTTACTTTATAATTCCATTTAGGTTTGTATTGATTCTCTCAGAAGAGCATTCTTTATTGATGTGTTATCTGAACTTCATAATTTTTTAAAAGTTACATCATGTAGTTATATATTTCAACTGATGAAGACCAAAAGTAGTCGATATACAAGAATATATTGCACTGCTGATGCACTTTTATGCTCTTTAAAGTTACATTATTAGTGTACAAAAATATAAATTAAAATAATAATAAATAATAAAAACATATTAACGGTATGTTACTCAGGCTTAACTTAGAATTTCTATGTTCATCTTCACTTCATGATTCAAGATGTATACAGTAAAATTGGGGAATCTAGTTTTCTGTCATTAGGATGCCTCGTCAGTACGTTTTACAAGGCTCAAGGCTATGGTCAAGATTCACCCCCAAGGGATATCGACGCTCGACCTTGGGACACTATAGATCAGCGATTATGGTGAAAAAATAGAAAGTTCCCAAGGCGCGTAGCTAGAGCCGACAAAGTCTCTCAGGCTAGTCTAAGCCCCTTCATGGCATTAACTAGCTGTCCCATCTCCATATCTTTGTAATAAATATATTTGTACAATGATGGGTTTCCCCTCATATATAAATTGAATCCTTGTCATTTTGTAAGGGACTTGATGCTCAATACTAAATATACAAGAACATTCTCTCTGCTCTCTAACATATTCTCTTGGTCTCATTACTTCCATTTATTGCTTGTATCAGTTGTGTTCTATTTATTGTTCATCATTTATTGCTTATCATTGATCATAAAGATATATTATCATAGCTCTCGTAAATGTTTATCCTCTCTCAGTTGCCCTAAGCAGGCCTCCGATCTCGACCCCGAGGCCTCATGCACAATAGCTCGAGGCCCCGATCTCCAGTCGTCTGGTTTGACAATCACATTATTTTTAAACTCTAATCTTGCCTTCTGGTCTTTTTACTTAGCATCTATATCCAAACAACTAGCATAAAAATAGATCATGTATTTTTAGAATCACAAAATCAAAATTAATTGTTGTTACCATTTTCACGGTAAACAGTTTGGCAGCCACCATGGGGCTAAAAATAATAGCGAGTATTTTATTGCTAGTTTAACTGCATAACGCAGGTTACCTTTCACGCTTTTTCTTGTCCAAGATCTTTGGTTTCAGGTCGAGATGCCTGAACCAGTAAATATACCTGAAAATAACAACCTCAAAAACTATGGAAAGGGAGGTATGGATACTCCAGGTATGGGTGTGCCACCGCAAAAACCTGAGAATACACCGGAACCGATTCCCAAGGGTACAACCTCATGCGACTCCCAACACGTTAACGTCGGTCCTTGCATTAACAAGGGAGCATGCCGAGAGATTCAGCGGGAAACTTGGAAAAATCAAGCATGGGGAAAAAAAGAGATTCCTCAGCATGGTGTTCATATGATCATTGGGGGAACCGACATTCCCTAAGGACCAATGATCAAACGGATAAAAATATCTGTTGCTATAGAAGCGCCGATCCAAGACCCCATGACCGAAGGCACCCTTGCATTCAGCGAGGAGGATCTCGAGACCTTGACACAACTATACAATGATGCACTGGTAATTTTATTTCTTTTATGTAACATTCAAATTAAATGTATGCTCGTGGATCCAAGCAGCTCGGCCAACGTAATCAGGTCAAAGGTAATACAACAGCTTGGGTTGCTCGATCAGATCGTACACGCTTCCGGGGTCCTCCACGGCTTCAACATGGCCAGCGAAGCAACAGAAAGAGATATCGCCCTCTTGGTTGACATGTCCGGTACAGTTCAGAACACCAAGTTCCACGTCATTGGCAGTGACATGAGTTACAACGCATTGCTTGGCAGGCCGTGAATACACAGCATAAGGGCAGTGCCGTCAACTCTACAACATATGATGAAGTTTCCAACAAAGGATGGTATAACAACCGTATATGGAGAACATCATGCGGAAAAATAAATGTTCGCGGTTTTCCAAGAGGCATCGAATCCTATAAATTCTACCTCTGATGAGTCTGGGAGCACACAGACCCCCAAGGATGATGAAGAAGATTTCCATGCTCCTCAAACTTTTGTTGCCCCCGAAGAGCCGAATGCAACGAAATCGACAATTAAAGAGCTGGAGGAAGCTGTTTTGATTTAGCATCTCCCATATCGGAAGGTATACCTGGGAACGAGATTAGCCCCCAAACTTAGGAAAAAACTCATTCAATTCCTTATTAATAACATCGACTGTTTCGCTTGGTTCCACTTAGATATGACAGCAATCCCGCCGGAAATAACCACCCATCGGTTAAATGTCGACCCTAGGTTTAAAACGATGAAGAAAAAAAGAAGACCCTAATCCGATGTTAAGCACGTATTCATCAAGAATGAGGTAACGAATCTCCTTAAAATAGGGACTATTATAGAGGTAAAGTACCCCGAATGGCTGGCCAACGTAGTGGTAGTGCCCAATAATGGAAATATTGTTTCTTTTCTTAAACTTGATCTTTGTTCGTCTTGTGCTTGAACCTCGTTATGTGTCAATTGCGCGCTTGTGCTTGGACCTCGTCATATGTCAATTGCGCGTCGTTTATCATTTATCAAAACCTCGTTATGTGTCAATTGCGCGCTTGTGCTTGGACCTCGTCATATGTCAATTGCGCATCGTTTGTCATTTATCAAAACCTAGAAATATGAACACACGTTTAGTTTAGTGCCTTGAGAACGTGTTTCAACACAATCTTCAAGAAGGATCAAGGAGCTTTCACCTATGGATTCAGGTACGCTTCCGCTTATGTTGTTGTTCCAAATAATTCGATATGAAGGCTAAAAGTGTTATAGTAGAATTTATAATTCAACAATTGGTATCAGAGCCTCCTTCATATTGGATCATTTGGAAGTTCATGAAATCCATGTTATAAAGCTTCATATTTAAATTAAGATAGAATTTTGATTATGAAATTCTAGTACCATGATATAGCATGTTTTCATGAATGATATGTTGATGATGAACTTAAGTATTTTGATACCTTATTATCACTAGATGAATTGAAATGTTGAAATTTGCATAATTTTTGGTTTTTGAACAACATGATTCCTTGTTTAAGTTTCTTGTTGAAAGCCATATTAAGTTGTTGGACAGATTGATAGAATAATCGATTATCCTATACAGATAATCGATTATCTTGATAAGTTCACTAAAGTTTTGCAAAATAGAAGCATCACATAATCGATTATTTTTTTGCAATAATCGATTATTGCATTTTGTTCATAAAAAATTTATGAAACAGAACCTGAGGATAATCATTTTTTTTAAAATAATCGATTATCTGGAATTTCCAAAAAAATTGGAAATTCCAGAGAGCCAAGATAATCAATTATCCTATTAGGATAATCGATTATCCTAGTTTTTCAGCAAAAATTTGAAATTCCAGAAGGCCCAGATAATCGATTATCAGGCTCAGATAATCGATTATCTGGCAATAAATTGCAGAAACGTTTTATTTTCTGGCAATTTATTGAGGACATAATGTACTATTAATTAAAGAAACGTTTTTCATTATTAAAAGAAACGTTTTTTTAAGTTTTCAGATTTTAATTATACATTAATAATATGTCAATTAATATTCAGTTTTTTTTAATTATTAATGTTTTGTACATTAATATTCAGTTTTAAGATTAATTGGTTTTTGTCCATCATGATTCAGATTTTGTTTTGTCCAAATTAAGATTAAGATTTTAATATTCAGATTTTACATGTCAAAACATGTAAGTTTTCAGTTAAGAATCAATATATGGCTTAAAGAACTAATTAGTTTTGCATCTAATATTTTAAATTGGTCATTTGAAACATTATGTTACCAAAGTAACCTCTTTTGTGTAGATTGATTGATTTTGAAGTATAAGATGACTGTGTATGTTAGTATTCCATGCGTTTAACACCGGCCCAAAGGAAGGTTGTTATTTGGCAGGAATTCGAACATGCTTGTGGTGATAAATATGTGACAATTATTAAGTTTTCCATGTGAATATTAAGTCGGCTCAAAGGAAGGCTTGATATTTGACAAGAGTTTATTGTCAATATTTGATTACTACACCAAGAGTACCACTTACAAGTTGATTTTCTGTCCAAAGACTAAAATCAATGTTGTGCTAGGTATCTTGTAATGGGATTTGCCTATTTTGAATCTGTATACTAAAGTTAAAATTCAAGTAATTGTAAGCATGTGTTAAGTTGTCCTTGTTCTATTTTCAGTGAATTCTTCAGCTGCTACAATATCTGCGAACATTAACAGTATCCCTGTGCTTAATGGCACAAAATTTAAGGAATGGAAAGAGAACATTATGATAGTTCTCAGTTGCATGGATCTAGACCTTGCACTTCGGATTGAGAAACCTGCTTCTCTTGAGGATATATCTTCTTCTGATGAAAAGAAGGAGATGGAGAAGTGGGAACGCTCAAATCGCATGAGTCTAATGATCATGAAACGTGCAATTCCAGAATCTTTTAGGGGCACTATGAATGAAAAAAATAATGCCAATGTTTTCCTTGAAAACCTTGAAAAGCGTTTTGCACAAAACGAAAAGGCGGAAACAAGTACTCTTTTGAGTAAACTTGTTTCCATGAGGTATAAAGGTAAGGGAAACATATGGGAGTACATTTTGGAAATGTCTCATCTTGCTTCAAAACTTAAGTCACTCAAGTTGGAATTACCTGAGGAACTGCTTGTGTACTTAGTTTTGATCTCTCTTCATGCACACTTTAATCAGTTTAAGGTCAGTTACAACTGCCTGAAGGAGAAATGGACTCTTAATGAGCTCATTTCACATTGTGTGCAAGAGGAAGAGAGAATAAAGCAAGATAAGACAGAAAGTGCTCATTTGGCATCCTCTTCTAAAGACAATAAGAAGAGGAAAAATAAGGAAGTTGCGGTTGCAAGGCCCCAGAAAAAACAACATAAGGAAACTAAGGTTGAAACTACAGAATCAGGTTGTTTTTTCTGTAAGGGGACTAATTACATGAAGAAAGATTGTACCAAATACCATGCTTGGTGTGTGAAAAAGGGTATATCTCTTTCTCTTGTTTGTTCTGAAGTTAATTTAATTTCGGTACCTAAGGATACTTGGTGGGTAGATTCTGCTGCTACTACTCACATAAGTATATCTATGCAGGGTTGCCTGAACTGCCAAAAACCAAATGATGGTGAAAGATACATCTATGTGGGTGACGGCAAAAGGGTTGAAGTTGAGGCTATTGGAAAATTTAGGCTATTGTTTAAGACTAGTTTTTATTTAGATTTGAATGAGACTTTTGTTGTACCGTCTTTTAGACGGAATTTAATTTCTGTTCCCAAATTAGACATATCCGGTTATTCATGTTCATTTGGTGACAATAAAGTTAGTCTCTTTCAAGGTTCAAATCTTATCGGTACTGGTCTTTTATCAGCATATGATAGCCCATATTTGGTTGACATAATAACCTCACATAATGAAACTTTGCATACAAGTTCAAGTGGTACCAAAAGAAAATTAACTAATGAGAATTCTTTATCACTCTGGCACAAATGTTTGGGTCACATATCCAAACAAAGAATTCAGAAACTCGTGTCAGATGGAACTTGATTCTCTTGATTTCTCAAATTCGGATATTTGTATTGAGTGTATCAAGGGTAAACAAACAAGACGAGATTAGGTGCTAAGAGAGCTTCGGATGTCTTAGAATTGATACATACGGATATTATTGGGCCATTCCCTACACCTTGTAGAAATAGTCAATAATACTTTATCACATTCATAGACGATTACTCTCGTTATGGGTACCTGTATCTCATTCATGAAAAGTCCCAATCTATAGACGTGTTCAAATCATATAAGGCCGAAGTTGAAAATCAACTAAGCAAAAGGATTAAAACCGTAAGATCTGACCGTGGTGGTGAATACTATGGTAGATATGATGGTTCAGATGAACAACGTCCAGGGCCATTTGCTAAATTCCTAGATGAGTGTGGGATCGTTCCTCAGTATACTATGCCAGGCAGTCTTACTATGAATGGTGTAGCTGAGAGACGAAATCGGACCCTTAAGGACATGGTAAGAAGTATGACTTGTCGTACTACTTTGCCAGACTCACTCTGGGGAGAAGCATTGAAAACCGCAGCTTATATTCTTAATAGAGTTCCAACTAAAGCTACAATCAAAACCCCATATGAACTTTGGACTGGAAATAAACCCAGTATTAAGCACTCACACATTTGGGGTTGTCCAGCTGAGGCAAGGCCTTATAGGCCAAATGAAAAGAAACTGGATGCTAAAATGGTTAGTAGCTATTTTGTTGGATACTCTGAAAGATCCAGGGGGTATAAGTTTTATGATCCCACTTCTAGAACTATTTTTGAGACGGGTAATGCTCGGTTCTTTGAGGATATTGAGTTTGGGGGGTGTTGATCTTGGTCAGGGTGTTCTCATTCCTGACACGGATCACACAACTCCAGTTCAAGACAATCTCGAAAATCTCCCTAATCAAGTTTCTGATATTACTAATGAAAATCAAACTCAACAACCTCAAGAAACTGAAGTGCCATTAAGGAGATCCACTAGAGAGAGGAGAAATGCAATTCCGGATGATTATGTTGTATTTCTCCAAGAACAAGAAAGTGACATTGGACTTGAGGAAGATGATCCAATCAACTTCCGTCAAGTCATTTAAGGTTCTAACTCTCAAAAGTGGATTGATGCCATGAATGATGAGATGAAGTCTATGAGCGATAACGGCGTTTGAGAGCTTGTTACATTGCCCGAAGGTATTAAACCAATTGGTTGTAAATGGATATTTAAAAGCAAGAGTGATTCAGGGGGCAATGTCATTAAGTATAAAGCTCGCCTTGTCGCAAAGGGATACACTCAAAAGGAAGGTATTGATTATAAAGAGACTTTCTCTCCAGTTTCATCGAAAGACTCTTTCAGGACTATAATGACACTAGTAGCACATTTTGATCTTGAACTTCATCAGATGGATGTTAAGACAGCGTTTCTCAATGGTGACATTGAGGAAACAATTTATATGGTGCAACCTGAAAACTTTGTTTCGGGAGATTCAAAGAAAAGAGTTTGCAAATTAAAGAAATCCATCTATGGGCTCAAGCAAGCTTCCCGTCAATGGTATTATAAGTTTCATGAAGTCATTACATCTTTTGGTTTTGAACCGAATATTGCTGATGACTGTATATACCATAAGTTCAGCGGGAGTAAATATATTTTTCTGGTTTTATATGTCGATGACACACTGCTTGCCTGTAACGATATAGCATTATTGCATGAAACTAAGAAATTTCTTTCAAAGAAATTTGAAATGAAAGATCTTGGTGATGCCTCTTTCGTATTAGGAATTCAGATACAACGAGATCGCTCCAAAGGTGTTCTCGGTCTGTCACAAAAGGGCTATATCCATAAGGTTCTTAAAAGATTTGGCATGCAGGATTGTAAACCAGGCAACACCCCTGTTGCTAAGGGAGACAAGTTTAGTCTCAAACAGTGCCCAAATACTAATTTTGAAACTACGAAATTGGAGAAGACACCTTATGCTTCGGCTGTAGGTAGTCTGATGTATGCTCAGGTATGCACACGACCTGGTATAGCATACATTGTTGGGATGCTGGGCAGATATCTAAGCAATCCGGGAATGGACCATTGGAAGGCAGCCAAAAGGTTCATGAGGTACTTACAAAGAACAAAGGATTACATGCTTACATATCGGAGATCGGACCAGCTTGAGATCATCGGGTACACCGACTTCGATTTTGCTGGATGTCAGGATAGTCTAAAGTCTACACCAGGCTATATTTACATGCTTGCTGGTGGTGCTATATCTTGGAGAAGCATCAAGCAAACTCTTACGGCCACTTCCACCATGGAAGCGGAATTCATGGCATGTTATGAGAGATTATGGCTGCGAAATTTTGTTAGTGGACTGCGGATAGTAGACAGTATTAAAAATCCACTTAGGCTATTATGCGACAACAGATCAGCAGTCCTTTATGCTAACAATAACTGTAGTTTTATGAAGGCAAAGCATATGGACGTCAAATTTCGGGTTGTTAAAGAAAGAGTACAGAATGGACAATTGTGCATAGAGCACATAAGTACAAACTCCATGATTGCGGATCCGCTTACTAAGGGATTGCCACCCAAAGTATTTCATGAGCATATTTCTTGCATGGGTGTCAAATCAGTTAAGGATTATGAATTTTAGTGGGAGTTTGTATTATACAATTATGTATTGTCCATTACATTCAGTAATTCAGTCTTTAAGGTTTTATCTGCAGATATTCAGTTTTAAAGTTTTATGTACTCTTATGGTTTATGATTGATCTCAATAAAGAGAACCAGTTGGAAATAGACATTCTATTTCAGACCACACTTTATGTTATTTCCATGCTACACACCTATACTTGATCCATGTCGTTGGTTATATTGATATACGTGATCTATGTTGGGTCTAGTTACGCAAGAGTAACTAAGATCTCTTAGATCCTATGTTGGTATGATTGATGGACCGGATTGTTCATGACAATTTTATTATGATAGCAATTCCGAGCTCATAAAGTTATAATGTAACATATAATGCTAAGGTTTGTACATATGCATGAGTATACAGTCCAAGTGGGAGATTGTTAGACAGTTGGACTTATACTACACACATATGGACAATATATAGATTAATTATATGTTATGTGCTATCTTTTGGTTTGGCCTAAATTAGTGGTCTTATGGACATTATTGTTAAGGGGGCCAATACATTGTCATATAAAGTGTAGGACTAATGTATAGATACCCATAAGAGTAACCTTAGTTAATGATGGGCTAACTAAGGATACATACATATAACCAAGGTTACATTCTTGTGACCTTTGAGTTTCTTAACTCACATGTTATAATAAGGGGGGTTATGGTTCCCACAAGAATGCAAGACACATTCTCTTATTCTTCTTCCCATTGAGAGAGAGAGCACAAACTTGGTCTTACATATCAAGTGAAAAGCCAAAACCTTGGACAATCTTCAAGAAGGATCAATGAGCTTTCACCTATGGATTCAGGTACGCTTCCGCTTATGTTGTTGTTCCAAATAATTCGAGATGAAGGCTAAAAGTGTTATAGTAGAATTTATAATTCAACATTGTTTTATTAGATACTATTCCCATTTTTTATTTATTTTCTGTAGTTTACGGTAAAACGTGTACATCGTTTGATCCATGCCAAAAAATAATGTTCTGACCAAATTAGCAAAATCTAGTTCTTGTTCTACAAGTTTGCATTAATTTTGACTACTTCCATGCCCTACTATGTAACTACAGAATTTTACCGGTTTCATCTTGGGAACTATATTTACTCTTACAATTACAAATACTTTCCTTTTCTGTCTGATCTTTAAGACTTCATTAACCTAGAATCCTGGAACACGTTTAATTTCTAGTGAAAATTGTTTGATTTCTAGTGAAAAGCTATTCTTTCTTGGCATTTTAAAAAATCTTTTTAGAGGGTTTATTCTTCTGAATCTAATGAAGTCAGAATATCTTTTCTTGTTCCTACTGTTAATCTCTCCCTATTGACAAGCTCAAGTCAACTCCTCCTTCAATGAGTTATAGCCTGTTTGGCTAGTTTTTTTTGGCCAAAAGTGTTTTTTCTTTTTTTTGCCAAAAGTATTTCTGGCCAAAATTTGAGGTGTTTGACCAAGCTTTTGGGAGGAAAAAAATATTTTTCAGGGAAAGCAGAAGCACTTTTGGAGAACCAGAAAAAGTAAACTTCTCTCCAAAAGTACTTTTTTGAGAAGCATTTTTGAGTAAAATACTCTTAGAAGTAGTTTTTTTAAAGCTTGGCCAAACACTAATTGGTGCTCAAAAGTGCTTTTCAACTAATTAGTCAAACACAGACTACTTCTAACCAAATGCACTTTTGAGAAAAACACTTTTGAAAAAAAAAATACTTCTTAAATTTAGCTGATTTTTGCAAATCGGCCAAACGGGCTATTATTAGTATTAAAATTAGTAGAAATACCATAAAACACAAAAGACAAACCAATGAAGTAGTTGGTGAGAGAGTACTCCTTTTCTCGGAAGAACGCTTTAAATGGACTAAATTTCCCACAAACTACGCGGGAAATGTCTATATAATGTCCAATACTTCCTAATACAAAGTTGAAAGTACAACACAAGTACTGAAGTAGGTGAACTCAAATCCAGGAGCAGTCCTACAGCTTCTCTGCAATCATGTCAAGTGTACTACAACAGCAGCAGAAAGGTACAAACATGGAGAAGACAAAGAAGGGAACATGGTCTCCAGAAGAAGACCAAAAATTGAAATCTTATATCATGAGATATGGCATTTGGAATTGGAGTCACATGCCCAAATTTGCAGGTTCCACACAAGTGTCTTTTCTCTTTTCTTAAATTTCTTAGTGTCAAATAAATTCACGTAAATTGAAATTGAAGTAGAAAGAATATATCATATGTTACGATAATTCATTATTTCTTGTCTAAGTTCACTAATTTATTGTGCTTAATTAGTCTCCTCAAATTGGGTTATACGACGTTACAGGTCTATCAAGAACGGGAAAAAGTTGCAGACTTAGATGGATAAATTATCTCAACCCTGATGTTAAGAAAGGACCCTTTACCATGGAAGAAAGAGAAACAGTTATCAAAATGTATCAAGAACTTGGAAATAGGTAAGAAGTCCTAGCTTTACTTAAATTTTTTGTGTCTATTAATTTAAAATACTTGATAGTAAATTATCTTATGTTTTAAAAAAAAAAATGAGGTGTATTACTTCTAATTAACGAATTTCCTTGTGTTAATATAGATGGTCAGCTATTGCTGCAAAATTGCCTGGAAGAACTGACAACGATGTTAAAAACTTCTTCTACACACATTTAAAGAAGCATATGGGTATGAAAAATGATGGCCAACTGAAGTCTAACGCAAGGAGGAAAAGGGTGGAGAAAACCAAAAAAGCTCAAGAAAGACCCGTATTATTCGTGGCTATTAATAATCTAACGACAGGAACATCCAGCAACAACAGTTTGATATCACCTGATGTTTCTTCATCCTGCAGCAGCAGCAGCAGCATTAATACGTTCGGGGAAAACATGGTTATCTTGGAGAGCAATCCTGAAAGTCATCAGTCTGATCACTGTTTGCACATTGAGTCATTGGATCAGTTCGATACGAGTTCATTCTGGTTTCATCTGCTTAATGATGCCCACCGTCTTATTTTCTGAAGGATGAACATAATTATTTTGAATCTACATGTGCGACGGCCTCTAGAGACGGATCCACAATTTGATCTTTATGAGTTAAGAGTTCACGACTCTATCACGGCCTATTGTTTTAGCGGATTCATAAGCTATTATATTTACTGAATTTATATAGCAGTGTTACTGGATTCAGATGAACTCATAAATATTAACACTATATCTGCCCTAGTTGTTTAGTAGTATATATGTTGTCGCCACCGCTAGAATTGCTATACATATAGATGATTTTTACAATGTTTTTGACATCTGTTAATGTGAATTACTACTTGTGTGTACTTTGACAACATGAGATGCTATTATTTCGATACGAAATGGCCTTGACAGCTGCAAAAGCATATGACAAGACTATATATTACTCCCTCCGGTCCAACAACGACAACTACCCAGTATAATCTTATTTAGTGGGGTTTGGGGAGGATAGTATATACGAAGACCTTACCCCTACCCTTGGCTAGAGAGACTTGTTTCAGATTAAATGATTTTTTTGGATGTTTTCACAGAGATTAAGAAATCCACCTTTTAGTATTAATTAGCAAAAGAATTGACTATATTCATCTTTATTATACACTCATAGCACATATTCCAACACTATTTACTCCAAGGACAATATAGGAAAAAAAATAATTAATTCATTCTTAAAATTTAAAAAAAAATTATTTATTTTGGATCACAGAAAAAATATTAAAAAAATACTTATTTTGGATCGAATGAAGTATGAGTTGTTATGGGTGTCTATCTATTGAAATGATTAAAATAATGAATGGACTATGTATTTTTAATAGATGTGTGGATTGATTCCCCATTCACTAGTTAGGATGGTATATACGTGACATTTCATCACCACTTGTAGGATGTACATACTATATATATATATATATAATTGACATCACTATTTAGACAAAATGATGCATACTAGTTAGGATGGTATATACGTGACATTTCATCACTACTTGTAGGATGTACATACTAGATATATATATATATATATATATATATATATATATATATATATATATATATATATATATATATATATATATATATATATATATATATATATATATATATATATATATATATATATATATATATATAAATTGACATCACTATTTAGACAAAATGATGCATACGTCACTGGTTAAGGTGATGCATAAAAACATGTTGAAGCAAGGTGAGTGGAGAGGAAAGTTGAAGTATGCTTGCTAATCAGATGGTCAAATAATCACATATTTAACCAAAAGTTACTCCATCATTTTCAATTTATGTGAATATGTTTAATTAGGTAGAGTTTAAAAACTAAAAATAATTAAAATTTATGGTTCTAAACAAGTCAAAACAGAGTACAGAATATTTGTATAATTATGAAAGCTTCCCATTAAGGGTAGAATTGAAATTTAAGTTATATTTGTTTTAAATTTAGAAAGAGATCCTTTTTTTCATAAACAGATTAAAAAAATAATAAATTCATATAAATTGAAACGGAAGAAGTTCTAATTAAAGGAAAATATAAAGAAAGAACAAATGAAGCAATTCAAAAGTCGAGCGTGCCATATTAAGAGAAATTAGTAATGTTAGTCTACGTATTTCTCTTAGTCAATGATTAGGAAGGCTTTAGCAAAATGTTTTGGTACATTTTTTCAACTCTGACGACAAACCACACAAAGGGGCCATTAATTTCTATTTTTTTCTTCTCCCTTCTTACCTAATATAACACGGTACAGGTATGATGAATTAAAATTTTAATCCCTTCCTACTAATATAAGTTCTTGTTTATTTCCAATAATTAGTTTTTCTTATTATATATATAAACCTATTTACATTTATTTAATAGTTTTATCTTTTTAATTAAAAGGGCACATGATTTATTTACCTTTTTAGTTTTTCAACAAAACAACTACTTTTGGTACATGAGATTATAAATTTGTTCATAGTCTAAGCGACTTTATGTTAGTTTATGAAACTTTAACATGATAAATAAGGGTATAGAGAAATTATTTACTAATTTGATAGACTTGAACTTAAACAACAACAACAACCCAGTATAATCCTATTTAGTGAAAATTAGGGAGGGCAGTGTGTACACAGACCTTACCCCTACCTTTGGGTAGAGAGGCTGTTTCCAAATAGACCCCCAATATCCTTCCTTCCAAGAACTTCTCACCTTGCTCTTGGAGCAACCCTTGTCTAGAGACTTGAACTTAATCTATGATAAAGTAAGCTTTGTTTACCCATGACTGTAAATCCCATATGCTTGGAAGTCTATGTAGACGCCCATTCGATAGTTTTTTTTGCTTTGTTTTTTGGTATAAAGAAAAATTATTATTAATCTCAAACAACCAAACATACAGTTTCTGTAATCTGTAGAGACTAGAAGCAGAAGTACTTATGGTCACAAGATCCCTATCTAGCCTCCTCTATGATATACTAGAAAATAACTCCTCTATCCATTTTCTTCCGCCATTCCCTTCTTCCCTAATATTTTGCGTATTCATTCGTATTTTGCATTCCTGCTGAATTTGTCGACATATCACTTGCGATTTGACAACTTTATTATTCCATATCGCATCATTTCTAACTTGTCATATTTTGTATACTAATACTGTCACTGCTGCACTTATAATTGAACTGCACATTTTGCCTCTTACTTTCCTCGTCAGTTTCCTCCATATACCAATAATATCAGGTTCTTTTATCTTTAATCCCAGTCATTGCAATAAGATTCCCAGACATTCCTTTGAAAATTGACACTCAAAGTACAAATGTTGTATTGTTTCTTTGCTTCCTCCATAGATTTCACATCTTGTTTCTAAGCATACACCTATTCTTTCCAGTCTTTCTCTTGTCAGTAGCCTTTTGTGAACTGCAAACCAACTGATAAAACTATGTTTTGGGACATTGACAGGTTCCATATCAATCTAGCCCATGGGGCCACTCATTCGGTAGTTGAAACTATGTTTTGGGACATTGACAGGGTTCCATATCCATCTAGCCCATTCGATAGTTAAAACTCTTTGAATATGAGATATGCCTAGGGCTAGTTTCTTAAGAAATATAAGGAAGGTATTAAGAAAAGAAATATGGTTTTTGATGATGCAGTCTTAGCTAGCAAGTATACAGAGTCAAATTTTGAGGAATCCCTAATGTGCCATGACGGAGGGCTAATTAATGAGGGCGTATCAATCAGGATTGACAGACTTCTAGGCCGAATACTACCTTTTGAATAAGAAGTGCATTGTCACGTTAGGCAAATCCCATACCCATATGGAAGAGGAAAATGAAGAATTTTAAGGAACAACACAAATTTCACCTGGTAGTCACGTTTTTGGGCTCGATAATAGCATAACCTAAGAGGCAAATACATGGCATCGATTGGGCAAAAATGGATAATACCTACGTGGACTTGGATCGTGACAATCTCAAACATTTTATTACTTTTTTGGTGTGTATTAACTCAATTTGGTGAATTCTCGCATTGTCTCTTTTTCTTATGCATTACAACTCGAAATAAAGTAAGAGAGTTGTGAAAATAAGAACCACCCACGAAGGGCAATAAGCCGTATTTATCAACACGATAACCTTCTTTTCTTTGTCATTTAAACACCAATGAGTTTACTAGATCATCTAGGGGTGCACATCAGTCGGTTCGGTTTTGAAAATTATAAGTTTTGCCTATCGGTTATCGGTTTACAAATAACTTCACCCCATAACCAATCCGATAAGATGTTGGTTATCGGTAATTGGTTTATCGGTTATTGATCATTATCGGTTGGGTTATAGGTAACTAAAATAAAAAGTTGATTGTTGTTGGACTGTTAAAATGAGAAGGATGCAATAATGTTATAGGAAACATGAATGAAATAATGTTACTGCTTCTGTACAACGCTCAACATTGTGCACATATATGCACACCCCTAAAGTATTCTTTATTACCGCTAAAGTTTTACGCATAAGTTACTCCTAAAAATAAAATCAATCAGTAACTTCGTCGTTGTCTTCCAACATTAACAAGCAAACTTTGACAGAATTTAATGACTACACATACACAATAACAAAAAGTACGTAATAAAGAATACATCTACACTTGTTAGTCAATCATCCATATATGTGTGTAACATATTACTAAAATTTTAATAAATATTGAACATATAATTGCAAAAATACAACAAACGTCACAGACATTGGATGAACGCAAATTGAAGAGAAAAAAGCTCATGGCATTTTCTTGGGCCAAGAATATACAGAGCATCAAATTTAGCATTGGTGTCAAACAAGAAAATAGGGGGAAAAGAATAGCATACAATTACGGGCTCAGTTGGGACGTGACTACATGAGTCGTGAGGCGATGGCGGACTGGCGATGGCAGAGTATGGTGAGGCCTGAGCCTCTGAGGGTGAGGACTGAGGACTGGCGTGAGGGTGAGGACTGGCGTGAGGATTTGAGGAGGCAGGCGTGGTACTCTTAGCTGAGAAACTTAAAATGAAACCCTAGTTCTAATATTATCAATTATGTTACAATGCATTAAGGGTAAACTAGTAAATTTATAAATTCTTATTGGGTTATCGGTTTACCCAATAACAGAATCGCTAAACCGATTCCGACCCGATAACCCAATAATTATTTTTTCTTTACCCATTAATAAACCATTAACCCGACAACCCAATACCGATAACCTAATAAGTAATTAACGGTTCGGATTATCGGTTTTACTCGATATATGTCCACCCCTAACTAGATGTTTATAATAATTCATATTAGATGTCTTTTTCGTTGTTCTTGGAAGCTACTCATGTACAGCAAGTTGAACTACGCTACCACGTTTGACTATAATGTCAAAAATAATGCCGCTAAAGGTAGGAATCTCTCTATCTATAATTATAACCTTATTGGTCAGTATACATACAATTGCATGTCTACTTTTTATGATCTTCATATACAAGATTTGTTCTTTCATACAAATTTTAATTTGCGTCTCTTTTGCCTTATATTATAAAACTCTTTATTATGTGATATTGATAGGAAGATTGCAATAACCAATGTGAATTACTACACTATGTGAAACTTTAAATAAGTAGTGTTCAGACTTAACTGCAATGAAATGAAAAAGTTAAAGAACAAAGAATGTTTGGAAACAGAGATTATGGAAATGAATTTCAAGATTTTGTAAGAAAAATAAATTAGAGAAATCTCCTAGTGTTTCTCCTTTTTAATAATTTACTGATCATTTTGAAATGGAGAGACCATCTACTCCCACTAACTTGAGAACTTTACAGAAATCAACAGTTTTTATGCAAACTGGATTCTGGTAATGTGAATTTCCATTCCATTTAATCACTGTGTTTAGCTTCTAACTTATTGTGTACTTTGGCTGTGTCACACTAATTAAAGTAATTATTTTTCTAAAAAGAAATTAAGAAGCAATTCTGTTGAATTAAGGGGCTATTCATCCTTAGAATTGGATAACAATTAAACTTATAAGTGGTTTTAAGGATATGTGATTTCATTTGGCACAAAATGATATATATATTAGAATTAATGCTAGATTAACAGTAAAATAAAGCAAACCAATATGATGAACAATTGTGGCCCTCGAGCTAAATCACCCTTGAACCAACTAAGTATGCTTAAGAGAGAAAACTGTAGTATATTTCTTGATTATACGTGAATGTATATGATGATTACAAAGTGATTAGGATCCTCTTTATGTAGTAGAGGAATCTAATTTATGGTATAATTCTAATTACGGAAGAAAATCTTATGATAGGCTATAATTATGTATTTTAATCGCTTATTACAGTCTAATTTACAGCCTTTAACTGAGTTTGAGGTTTAATCGCTAGTGTTTTGCACTAAATATGTGTTTTATACCTTGTAGGAGTGATTCCGATCTATGTAGGCATTATGGAATGAATTCAAGTGATTTGGAGCTTTGAAGTTTGAGTAAAAGCCAAATACATTAAGTCGGGATCGTGTTTGGAGGTCGTGTACCAAGTCCGGATATTAAAAGAGGACAAAATAAGTTTACTCTGAGAAAATTATACTGTTGCGCCGCATGGGACGCCGCAAGTTGCGGCGCAGCAGTGTAAAGTGCTGCCTGATGCAAAAAGTTGAGGTTGATGATAAACTCACGCAGTATAAAATTTACAGAGTCAGAGTCCTATTTCGCGCGGGAGAAGGTGTTTTCATCTGAGCCCAACCCTACTTGGTATAAATACATATAAAAATTTTATTTTGAGGACTTTGGATAGAGCTTAGACCTGCAGAGACGCACTTTGGAGCAAAAACACAAGAACATCTCAGTTTTCTTCATCTTTTCTAGTATTTTCAATTATTAAAAACTTTTGCAATTGTTTTATTACATCATGAGTGGCTAAACACCCATTATTCTGTGTTGTGATTTAGCCATGAATATTGTTATTTAACATTGACTTAACCTTAATTATAATTCACCAATATATGGTTATTCTTCAATTCTGTATTTAATTGATTAATTGTCTGGCCAGCAGTTAGGTTCTATTTACTATCTATGCTATGTTTGGGAAAATCGTATTTAGATTAGAGAAGCATTGAAGAGAGCATGATCTTAACTATTAGGGGGAGCGAATTTGTGATTAGGATAGGAATATACCTAGTCACCGTGCTTAATTAAATATCGTGATCTTAATACGTTCATGATAGATTGATTTTATAGGAACTAGTCTTAGGATACGCGCTTTGCGCGTGTTTCCTATATCAATAAATATACCTTAATAAAATATTAAAACAAGCAATATTAAACAAAGTGAGTGAAATACAAAATAAAAGATGAGTTCCTAAAATTGATAGAATGTTAATTCCACTTAAGCTAGTTCAACAAAAGAAGAAATTATGCATTATAAAGTTCTTAGAAATATGTGAAATATTTAATAAAAATTGCTATTATTTTTGTATCTAATATCGAAATAAAAAGGTAATACAAAAATACTTACCACAATTCATCAAAGATTTAGCAAAATAACACAAATTTCAAAATATAATCTGTTGGTTTTCTTTAGATTCGGGAATTACATGTTTGCCTTATGGCTCTAAAAAAATGGTACACGTGGCTAAAGTCTAAGAACGATTAATATTAAATTAATATTTTACAATGAATAACAAAAAATATTAAAAAGATATATGGAGTTCAATTTATAGAAATGTTTACAAACAAAACAGAGGAAAATGATTAATGACATCTCAAGAAACTAAGTTCAAAGTAACAATATAGAACAAGAAAAACAAGCTAAGAAATATAGAGAGAAAGATATATAGCAGAGATTCTTATTTCTTCTATGTATTTAAGTGAGTATAATGTGATGCCCTAAGCCTCTATTTATAGGATAATCTATAGGTAATACAAAGAAATACCATAAACATTATATTAACTATTAATTTTGGAAATATTGGAGTTACAACCATAATAATAAGAATTAATGGAAGATTAATGGAAAAGAGTAGTGGATGAAACTTCCTTAGGGTTATGGACTCACCTTAATCAAGTATTTCATAACATATGGAATATAATTTGTTTATACTGTTTCATGTTTATTTTTTCAAGCTTATATTTTACTATTGATTTGACTCTTAATATTACACAATAACTAATTTTACTCTATTTATTATTCTTTCACAGTTAATGCAGTTCTTATGGAATAAATATATGTATTCTATGAGCTTTTCCAAAATATTTTTACTTATATGATAATTTTTTTGGGGGTGGGGGGATGAATTGCATCCGTTTGTTACTTAGCTAATTCAATTATTTAATTATATATTTTAAACATTAAAAGAATATTTTTTCATTAATTTAAAGCTTAACATTAACTCATCCCAAATTTTAGCTATAATTACAATTTGGGATAATTTTGAAAACTTCCCTCCAAGATTTTCTTTATAACACAAATTTCTACTGCAGTTTGAGAATTACGCTTACCTCTCTAATTTTTATTTTTTATTACGAAAAAAAATTCACATGATAAAATCTAATATCATCTATTAGTGTTCCAAATTGCCATCAAAGAATATGAGTACTAAATTTAGTAACATAAAATTCTTTATATGAGTAAAAATAAAAATATTTGCACTTAAAAAATGGTTAAATTGGATTACAACTCTTTCATCTCATGCTCCAAATTTAACATGTTCCATGAAATCATGGTGCATATTTATATACCTCAGCTGATATTGATCTTTCGAAATGAGATAAATTAATCTTCTTTTTATTCGATTATTCATTCAATTTATTTATTAATATTATAAAATTATTACTGTATGATGAAAATTTAAACCCTCGATTTTACTCTGTAAATGTATATTAAAATTTGGATACCTAAAATATGTCATATTATAAAACATATTAGAACAAAAATAACCCAAAAAGTTCTAAAAAACTAAAGTGTTATGAAATAATATAAGAACAAGAACAATAGAGAGAAAAGTAGAAAGAGGAGTATTCTTATTGATACTTAGGGATGATTTACAATGGGGTAAGACCCCTCTATTTATAGGCATAGAAAAGACTTAGCCTCAAAGTAAAACTCTTCTATAAGATAGACATTCACTCTAATTAGAGTTCTATTTTATAACACTCCCCCTTGAATGTCTATTCAATAATGTGCCTCGTTAAAACCTTAACTAAAACAAAACCCAATGGGAAAAAATTAAAGAAAAGGAAAAAGAGTACACATGTTTGAATATGCGCCTATTGGTTGCCTCGTTAAAAACCTTGCAAGGAAAACCCAGTGGGACAAAACCTTGTAAGGGAAAAAGAGTGCAACGCGCATTAACTCCCCCTGAAAAGAGCATCAATTCATATCCTTGAGTTTTCGCATTCCGATCTTGTGAACCAGCTTCTTGAAAGTTGACGTTGGCAGAGATTTTGTGAACAAATCAGCTATATTATCGCTTGAACGAATCTGTTGCACATTGATATCACCATTCTTTTGAAGATCATGTGTGAAAAATAACTTTGGTGAAATATTCTTTGTTCTATCTCCTTTTATGAATCCTCCCTTCAATTGAGCTATACATGTTGCATTGTCTTCATACAAAGTCGTGGGTAGTTTGTTACACTTCAAACCACATTTGTCTTGAATATGATGTATTATAGACCTCAACCACACACACTCCCTACTTGCTTCATGAATAGCGATTATCTCGGCATGATTAGATGAAGTAGCCACAATTGATTGCTTAGTCGATCACCAAGATATGACGGTGCCTCCACAGGTAAACACATAACCTGTTTGAGAACGAGCCTTGTGTGGGTCGGATAAATATCCAGCATCAGCATAACCAACAAGATCAGGACTGCAATTATTGCCATAAAATAAGCCCATATCGGTAGTCCCTTTTAGGTACCTTAATATATGTTTGATCCCATTCCAATATCTCCTTGCGGGAGCCGAGCTATACCTTGCTAAGACATTAACTGAAAAGGTTATATCAGGCCTTGTAGTATTTGCAAGGTACATTAGTGCGCCAATTGCACTAAGATATGGTACTTCAGGACCAAGTAGCTCTTCATTCCTTTCTTGCGGTCGGAATGGATCTTTATTCACATCAAGTGATCGAACAACCATCGGAGTACTTAAAGGATGTGATCCATCCATGTAAAACCGTTTCAGTACCTTTTCTATATAGGTAGATTGATGAACAAAAATTCCGTTTGCCAAATATTCAATTTGCAAACCAAGACATAATTTTGTCTTTCCGAGATCTTTCATCTCGAATTCATTCTTTAGATAATCAATTGCCTTTTGGAGTTCTATGGGGGTTCCAATAAGGTTTATGTCATCGACATATACGACAAGTACAACAAATTCCGATGTTATTTTCTTTATAAAAACACACGGGCAAATGGCATCATTTATATAGCCTTCATTTAATAAATACTCACTAAGACGATTATACCACATTCGTCCTGATTGCTTTAGACCATACAAGGATCTTTGCAATTTGATTGAAAACATTTCCCGGGACTTTGAATTATGAGTGTTTGGCATTTTGAGTCCCTCGGGAATTTTCATGTATATCTCATTATCAAGTGAGCCATAAAGATAGGCAATAACCACATCCATTAAATGCATGTCAAGCTTTTCAAGGACAGCAAAACTAATGAGATAACGAAAAGTTATGGCATCCATTACAGGCGAATATGTCTCTTCATAATCGACACCAGGCCTTTGAGAAAATCCTTGTGCAACAAGGCGTGCCTTATATCATTGTACCTCGTTTCTCTCATTTCTCTTGCGTACAAAGACCCATTTATAGCCTACAGGCTTAACACCATTAGTTGTTTCAACTATAGGGCCAAAAACTTCACGTTTTGCCAGCGAATTCAATTATGATTGAATTGCTTCTTGCCATTTTGGCCAATCATGTCTTTTTCGACATTCTCCAACAGATTGAGGTTCAAGATCCTCATTTTCTTGCATAATGCTAGACACGACATTAAAAGCAAAGACATAGTCCACCACTATATCCACTCGATTAAAATTTGCCTCAATATCGATTGGATTTATGGATAGTTCCTTATTTTCCTGAGTCTCGGGCTCAAAGGATTCTTCATGAATCTCAGAGTTTATTAAATCATGAATTTCCTCATGAGATGCTTTCGTAGTGTCATTTTGATCGTTTGCTTTCCTCTTCTAGGATTTCGATCTTTGGAACCTAATGGCCTGCCACGCTTCAGGCGTGCATTCGACTCATTGGATATGACACTAGATGATTGTCCAACAGGGACATCAATACGGATTGGAACATTCTCCGCGGGGATGTGGGATTTTGTTATCCTTTTCAAGTCCGTAAATGCGTCAGGCATTTGATTTGCTATTCTTTGCAAATGGATAATCTTTCGCACCTCTTTTTCACAAATAGATGTACGTGGATCAAGATGAGATAATGATGCATTTTTCCACAAAATTTCCCGTTTGGTTTCACCAACTTCTCCCCCTAATTTTGGGAAAAGTGTCTCATCAAATTGACAGTCTGCAAATCGTGCAGTGAACAAATCCCCTGTCAATGTTTCGAGGTAGCGAATAATGGAGGCGATTCAAACCCAACATATATTCCTAACCTTCTTTGTGGACCCATTTTGGTGCAGTATGGCGGTGCTATAGGCACATATACTGCGCATCCAAAGATTCTTAACTGGGATATATTGGGTTCATGACCCAAAACCAATTGCAACGGGGAATATTTGTGATAATTCGTCGGTCTGAGACGAATTAGCATTGCTGCATGCAAAATGGCGTGACCCCATACCGAAGTGGGCAGCCTCGTTTTCATGAGTAATGGTCTTGCAATCAACTGCAGGCGTTTAATTAAAGATTCTGCAAGACCGTTTTGAGTGTGAACATGAGCTACAGAATGTTCTACTTTTATCCCAATTGATAAGCAATAATCATTAAATGCTTGGGATGAAAACTCAGCAGCATTATCCAGTCTAATAGACTTGATTAGATTATCAGGAAATTGTGCTCGTAGTCGAATTATTTGTGCCATTAGTTTTGCAAACGCAAGGTTGCGTGATGACAACAGGCACACATGAGACCTTCTACAGGATGCGTCTATTAGGACCATAAAATATCTAAAAGACCCACTAGGTGGGTGAATAGGTCCACAAATGTCCCCTTGTATACGTTCCAAAAACGTAGGTGACTCAGTCCCAACCTTTGTTGCTGATGGTCTTGTAATTAACTTGCCTTGATAACAAGAAGTGCAAGAAAATTCATTATTTAAAAGAATCTTGAAATTCTTTAACGGATGCCCATATGAGCTTTCTATAATCCGTCTCATCATGATTGATCTAGGGTGTCCCAATCGATCATGCCAAAGTACAAAAGTATTGGAATCAGTAACATTTTGGTTTACTGTTGAATGTGCCTCAATTGCACTAATATTTGTCCAATACAGGCCACAAGATAAAGACGGGAATTTCTCAATAACCCTCTTTTGGCCAGAGATATTCTTTGTAATGATGAGATATTCAAGATTATTCTCATCTATTGTCTCAACATGATAGCCATTCCGGCGTATATCTTTAAAACTCAACAAGTTTCTCTTAGACCTGGAGGAGAACATTGCATTCTCTATGATAAACATTGTTCCTCTAGGCAGAGTTATAGTTGCTCTTCCAGAGCCTTCAATCAATTTACTACTACCAGAGATTGTAGTAACATCTGCCTTACACATACTTAGTTGAGAGAAATATTTCTTTTCTTTGAGTATCGTATGTGTAGTACATGAATCAACTAAACAAATATTTGATCCAAGATTGCTTTGTGAGATATCCATATTCGCTTTCCCATGGTTTGACATACAAAAGAAAATACACGAACATGAGAATAAACAAATTCAATCCGTTTGTTTCACATTTAAACAATATTTTCAAAATCTGCTGAGGTTAGTTGTCTAACTAAATCAGATAGTCGATTATATGTTTTCCATAATCGATTACTTTGCAGTTTGAAAATTTCAGTTTAAGCACTGTCTCAATATAATCAATTGTTAAACATACATAATCGATTATTTGCTAATTTGAAAAATTTCAGATCAAACTGTCTTAATATAATCGATTGTTAAACATGCATAATCGATTATTTGCTAATTTGAAAAATTTCAGATCACACTGTCTTAATATAATCGATTTTTAAACATACATAATCGATTATTTGCTATTTTGAAAAACTTCAGATCACACTGTCTTAATATAATCGATTGTTAAACATACATAATCGATTATTTGCTATTTTGAAAAACTTCAGATCACACTGTCTTAATATAATCGATTGTTAAACATACATAATCGATTATTTGCTATTTTGAAAAACTTCAGATCACACTGTCTTAATATAATCGATTGTTAACAAGTATATAATCGATTGTTTTGCAGTATTAATGCGAAATATTAGATAATCGACTAACTGTTAGGTTAGTCGATTAACTCTACTGAAAAATAAAAAAATCTTTGAAATTTAAGCATATTGAAACATTCTAAAGAACTAATACTAACATTATATCATAAACTAACTAATACGAGCTGATACTAATGACTATTAGTTTATTCACTAACTAATACAAATAAAATCAAACAATTCCATCTTCCTTCATCACAGATCCATCACCGATTAAGTGTTCTGTTTTCCCCTCAGGGTGCTCAAAGAAGTCTGCCACATCCAGGTGGGTGATGTCAAAATTGTCGTCAGAGACAAAATTTGTTTCAGGGCCTTTATTCTTTAGAGATGCTTGATAAAGATCAACCAAATATCTTGGTACATGGCAAGCTTTTGACCAGTGCCCTTTTCCACCGCAACGATAGCATATAGTTTCTGAACTATTTGCCTTTGGATTCTCATAATCCCGTTTCTGCATTTGGTGGTTATATCTCTTTGGGGGGTGATGGACATTAGGGAAATTTCTTCCTTGTCTACGTCCACGGCTATGACCCCGATTACGACCACGACCATGACTAGATCCATGGCCTTTTCCATGCTTGGCATAATGAGAATACACCTTATCTGCTTCAGGCAAAGGTGTAGACCCAGTGGGTCGATTTTCGTATTTCTCATGAGCAGGTCATTGTTTCGCTCAGCCACAAGGAGAAGAGAAATCAGTTCAGAGTACTTTTTGAAACCTTTCTCTCTGTACTGTTGTTGCAGTACCATATTGGAGGCATAAAACGTTGTAAACGTTTTCTCAAGCATATCATAATCAGAGATATTATCTCCACAGAGTTTTAACTTAGAAGTAATTCTGAACATTGCAGAATTATATTCAGAAACAGACTTAAAGTCTTGGAGCCTCAGATGAGCCCAATTATATCGTGTTTGTGGCAGAGTGACCAACTTCAGGTTGTCATATCTCTCCTTTAAGCCGTTCCACAAGATGAGTGGATCTTTGACTGTGAGATATTCAATTTTCAAACCTTTATCAAGGTGATGGCGCAAGAAAATCAAGGCCTTAGCACAGTCTTGGGTGGATGCTTTATCTCTGTCTTTAATGGCGTCTCCAAGTCCCATAGCATCTAAGTGGATTTCAGCATCCAACACCCATGTCATATAGTTCTTGCCCGAAATTTCAAGGGCAACGAACTTTCTTTTCATAATATCAGACATAATCAAAACCAAATTCGGAAAAAGGGAAATACCTTAATTTTCTCAAGAGGATTCTTGAGACGGTAGAGTCTCGTGCTGATAACGTGTTATGAAATAATATAAGAACAAGAAAAATAGAGAGAAAAGTAGAGAGAGGAGTATTCTTATTGATACTTAGGGATGATTTACAATGGGGTAAGACCCCTCTATTTATAGGCATAGAAAAGACTTAGCCTCAAAGTAAAACTCTTCTATAAGATAGACATTCACTCTAATTAGAGTTCTATTTATAACATAAAGCAAATATTTCAAACTCAATCTTATAATTGAGTCCTACATTTACGTACTACATGTAGAAAAAATACTTAGACAAGCTTGTCAACTAATATAATTTAAAATTTCAGGAGAAAATTCTATTAGCAAAAAAAAAATACAATTATTGTTCTTTAATTTTTATTTATAATTCGATTTTTTATTATTTTTTTCAAATATAATGAGTAGTTTATTTTTTTATATATGGTTTATGTGGCCCTATTTTTAGTAGCTTCAAAGTAGTGCTTATTTGACGGCAAAAGGTAGTACAAATATGAATTCTTAATTACTAAGTTTTGAATGATTGAAAAATTATGCGTAATCTATATAAAATAAAAATTTAATTGCTTTTAGAATCCTAAGTATCAGGATTCTCTACACTATTTAAATTTGGTAAAATTTTAATGATCAGAATTATAATTGATTTTAATGTCCCATATATTAGGAAAATAATTAAATGATAATTCTTTCATATTAGGGAAATATTGAAATTACTATTTTGTCGAGTGTGAACTCTATTTTTAAAGGGTAAAAAAGGCGAACGGCATTTCGCTAAGGCTCTTCGTGCTTTTTAATATAGTATAGATATAGGCGTTAATCTACTGAGAATAGGTGAGTAGTACTTTGGGAGAAGGCTATGAGAGCATTTGTCGATTAATTAGCAACCATGAGTGAATTATATAAAAGGGAGAGTTAATTAGAACACAATAGAATTGGTGAATCGATCAACCCTGGAATACTTATCTTAACTAAATACACAATAATCAACTCGTTACTTGATAATTTAGTTATTACTTAAAATTGTAGCTTAGCATAATTAAACTCTTGAACTCGAATTTAGCTTCACGAAATAACAATACCGGTATGTTAGTGCGTAGTTGATATAATTCTTTGTGGGCTAGACACTCGACTTATCATTTTATTGCTTGTACGAACACGTATACTTGCGTGTGCGTTTGGGAGAAACAAGTTTTTGGCGCTGTTGCCAGGGACTTGAATATTAGCTACTTGCTAGTTTTTGCTTTAATTGTTTATGTCGTGTCTAACGTTACTTGATTGTTGCTCGGGTCATAGAAACTTTGATTGAATGCGTAGGGTCAGAAGCCAAGACCGACTTCAAGTCTTTGATCCTGAACCTGACAGAATATTTCACAGGGGGTTGAGGGAAGCAAGGGACACAAATAATATTGAGGCCCTTGTTCAATTTCATGTGTACATGGTAGAGGAGCAACCTATGGCTGTTCAGGAGGTGGCGATGCCCAGCATTGCTAATAGAAAATGTATGGGTCTTCCACATGAGGATCCACAGCAGCATATTCTGAACTTCTTGGAGATTAGTGTTACTTATATCACTAACGGGGTCACTCCAGATTATGTGAGGCTAACACTTATTCCATTCTTTCTGTTGGGAGAGGCTAAGCAATAGCTAAAGGCAGAACTAGCAAATTCTATTACAACATGGAATGATTTGGCGAGAAAATTTCTTGCAAGGTTCTTCCCTTCAGGCAAAACTGCAAAGATCATAAGTGAGATAGTTGCCTTCAAAAGAAAGCGGGAGAATCTTTATACTCAGCTTGGGAAAGGTTCAAGGGGATACTCAGAGACTATCCTCATCACAATTAGACGATTAAAGTGTTAGCTCACACTTTCATAGAAGGGCTACATTCTAAAATAAATATTTTGGTAGATGTTGCAGATGGAGGTCAAGTGTTGGACAAAAGCTTTGATGAGATATATGCATTATTGAACAAATTCTCCAAGAGCAATTCGGATTGGTAAGGATAGTTGGGTAGACACACGGTGTAAAAGTCTGCAGGGGCTCTTGAGTTAGATGTCGTCTCAGCATTATCAGTGCATATTTCTACACAGACCAATCAGGTCAATCAGATGAACTTGAGTAACAACAAGCAACAAGTACAACCGGTACAACTAGTTGAAGCTTTTTGTGAAATGTGGAGAGGAGCACACGAGCGACATATGCCCCGCAAACCCAAAGACTGTATGCTTTGTGGGTAATTCAAATAGGGTCCAAACAAACCAATATGGGAACACTTACAATCCCAACTGGATGAACCACCCAAACTTCTCTTGGGGTGGAAGCCAAGGTACTCAGAATCAATACAGGCCTCAAGAACCTCAACAGCAATATAGATCAACTCAAGTTGAAAAACAAGCGAGTCCTACACGTCACCTTGAAGACATGTTGAAAAACCTGATGGCTGAACATCAAGCCTTCGGCACAACAGTGAGAAATTTGGAGCGTCAAATGGGACAGCTTGCTAGTGCTCAAAACACTAGACCATCTGGAGCTCTTCCAACTGACACTGAAGCAAATCCTAGGGCGGCCCTTAATGTCGTGTCGTTGAGGAATGGGAGACAACTAGAAGAAGTTCAGTCTAAAATGAGGAATAGGTGAATTTTAATGAGAGGCCAACCACTATAGAATCAACATCAGAAAAAGCTAAGGAGCCAGAGAAGCCGGTTGGAGAGGCGGTGGCTGAGCAACCCCCATAGTTGTTGCAAGGCCACCACCTCCATTCCCTCAAAGATTGCAGAAATAAAGAGATAATGCCACCTATAAAAAAGTTTCTTGATATCTTGAAGTAGGTGCAAATTAATATTCTATCGGTTGACATCTTACAAGAAGTACCCAAATATTCAAAGTACATCAAGGACATTGTGTCAAATAAAATAAGGCTAACCGAGTTCGAGACTGTGGCACTCACTGAGGAGTGCAATACCAGAATTCAAGGCAAGTTACCTCAAAAATTGAAGGATCCAGGTAGTTTCACTATCCAAATCTTGATTGGTAAACATGCTGTTGGGCGAGCTTTATGTGATCTTTCGAGAGAGCATCAATTTGATGTCACTATCAGTTCAGACAGTTGGGGTTGGGTGAGCCATGCCCAACAACAGTTATCTTACAGTTAGTTGATCGCTCCCTTGCTCATCCTGAGGGAGTGATTGAAGATGTGCTAGTTCAAGTGAGTTCTTTCATATTCCCTGATGATTTCATTATCCTGTATTACGAGCTCGATCAAGAAGTCCCATTTATTTTGGGGCGTCCATTCTTCGACACGGACTGAGCTACTACTTATGTTTGCGAAAGAAAGGTGACGATGAGAGTAGGTGACCGAGTGGAGGTATTCAATGTTTATAAAGCACTCAGGTTGCCAGCCCACTATCAAGAGATATCCATAATCTCGGTGGTGGCGAGTGATGCCACGTCGTTAGTGCCCTATATTAGCCCTGTAGGTATTGTTGAACTCGTATTGATTAGGTATATAGAAAATAGTGAAGATGAAATTAAGGGAGAAATTAAGCAAGTACTGGATATGTCCTGCAATTATGTCCAAGGGTTTAAGAAAATTGAATAATTGGACAGGCCTGTCAGTATGACCCTTCCCGGACCATCTATTGAAGAAGCTCTGAAGCTAGAACTTAAGCCACATCCAGCGCATCTGCGCTATGCTTATTTTGGGATCTCTAAGACATTTCCCGTGTTTATTTCGTCTATCTTGACCAGAACTCAAGAAGAAAAATTGCTTAGAGTACTCCGTGAGAATAAAAAGGTCATTGGGTGGACTATAATTGACATCAAGGGTATTAGTCCATCGTTTTGCATGCATAATATCTTTTTACAGGATGTACACTGCCCTAATGTGGAGCAACAAAGAATATTAAATCCCATTATGAAAGAGGTGGTGAAAAAGGAAGTAATCAAATTGCTCGATGTAGGTATCATCTTTCCTATATATGACAGAAACTGGGTAAGCGCAGTTCAATGTGTGCCCAAAAATGGAGGAATGACTGCAGTTGAGAACGAGAAGAATGAGATAATCCCTACTCGCACTATTACGGGATGGAGAGTTTGCATTGATTATAGAAGGCTCAACAAAGCAATTCGCAAGGACCACTTCCCACTTCCATTCATCAACCAAATGCTAGACAGTTTATAAGGGCATTAATATTATTGCTTCCTTGATGGTTATTCGAGATATAATCATATTGTCATATGCCCATCGGATCAGGAGAAGACCACTTTTGCTTGTCCTTATGGCACTTTTGACTTCAAGCGAATACCGTTTGGTCTTTGTAATCCACCAGCCACTTTCCAGAGGTGCATAATGGCTATTTTCACTGACATGGTGGAAAAATTCGTGGAAGTATTTTTGGATGATTTTTTAGTTTTTGAGTCTTCTTATGATGATTGCTTGAGGAATTTGATCAAGGTTCTAGCCCATCGTGAAGAGACAAATCGGGTACTGAATTGGGAAATATCCATTTAATGGTAAAAGAAGGCATCATGTTGGGTCACAAAGTGGCTAGGAGTAGCATTGAAGTTGATAAAGCGAAGGTGGAGGTGGTTGAAAAATTAGCTCCACCTATTTCAGTGAAGGATGTCCGGAGTTTCTTGGGACACGCAGGCTTCTATCGGCGCTTTATTAAAGATTTTTCAAAAATTGCTACTTCTTTGTGCATGATGCTTGAAAAGGATGTATTTTTCAACTTTTATTATGTCTGCCTCAAGGAATTTGAAGAACTCAAAAAGAAGTTGGTGAGTGCTCCCACTATTGTGGCACCTAATTGGTCCTTACCATTTGAACTTATGTGTGATGCGAGTGACCTTGATATTGGGGCAGTGTTGGGCCAGAGGAAGGATAAGGTGTTTTATTCAATATACTATGCGAGTAAGACTTTTGAAGATGCACAACTGAATTACACCACCACTGAGAAGGAGTTGTTTGTTATTGTGTGGACCTTTGAGAAATTTTGGGCATACTTGGTGGAAACGAAAGTCATAGTCCATACTGATCATGCATCAATAAGGTATTATTTTACAAAAAGGAATCCAAGTCTAGATTGATGCGCTGGGTTTTTTTGTTATAGGAATTTGAAGTAGAAATAGGAGATCGAAAGGGGACATAACCAAGTAGTTGACCATCTATCAAGGCTGGAAAATCACGATCACGTGGAGGAGGGTGGCCAAATGAAAGAAATATTTTTTGATGATCAACTTTTTGCTATAACCTAAGACTCTCCTCCATGGTACAGAGACTACGTGTATTATATTGTGAGTGGGGTACTTCCTAATGAAATTGTATCTCAACCAAGAAAATTGTTTTTGTATGATGTGAACTTTTACTATTGGGATAAGCCATATTTGTACAAGCAATGTGCTGATAAATTTATGAGGAGATGCATTCCTAAAAAGGAGGTGGAATTAGTGTTGTATGATTGTAACGCATCACCTTATAGGGGCTATCATAGAGGAGATAGAACAGCTGCAAAGGTTCTACAATCCGGTCTCTTTTGGCCAACTTTATTCAAGGATGCCCATGCATTCGTTCAGAAGTGTGACCAATGTCGGAGAATGGGAACAATCACAAGGAGGAATGAGATGCATTTGAATAACATCCTAGCAGTTGAGCTTTTTTATGTGTGCGGGATAGATTTTATGGGGCCCATTCCACCGTTCAGAGGAAACAAATACATTTTGCTAGCAGTTGACTACATGTCAAAATGGGTTGAGCTGATTTCCTTACAAACAAATGATGTCATGGTGGTAGCTACATTACTGAAAAAGAATATATTTTCGAGATTGGGGACTCCACGTGCCTTAATTAGTGATGAGGGGACGCATTTTTTCAATCGGTTGCTGAATACCTTCTAGCTAAATATGTAGTTCGCCACAAAGTACCACAGCATATCATCCTCAAACCAGTGGGCAAGCTGAGGTGTCACACAGAGAAATAAAGCAAATATTAGAAAAGACGGTGAGTGCGAATAGGAAGGATTGGGCTGCAAAGTAAGATGATGCCTTATGAGCATATATGACTGCATATAAAACTTCAATTGGAGCGTCACCTTACAAGTTGGTTTATGGGAAGGCATGTCACTTTCCCGTTGAACTGCAACACAAGGCATACTGGGCCATTAAGAATTTGAATATGGACCTTGAAGCCGCAAGCGAGAAAAGACTTATGCAGTTGAATGAGTAAGATGAGTTTAGACTGCACTCTTATGAAAATGCTAAGCTATATAAAGAAAAGAAAAAAAGATGGGTTGACAAGCATATCAAGCAGCATCACTTTGTGCCAGGCCAACATGTATTATTATTCAATTCTAGGCTACGACTATTCCCTAGAAAACTAAAATCGAGATGGATAGGTCCATTTGAGGTGGTGAGAGTCAGACCTTATGGTGCAATCCAGCTACGAGCTATAAATGGTGAGAGGAAATTCTTGGTGAATGGTCATAAATTCAAGCATTGTTAGGTAGGAATGATTAATCATGAGAAGAGCAAGGTTGTACTCGCTGATGAGTAAGCAAGACTCTGCGTCATGCTGCAACGTTAAATCAGGCGCTTGTTGGGAGGAAACCCATCTTTAGTGTTTTATTTTATTTTTTTTCTTTTGTCCTTAACTGCTAGTGTTTTGCACTAAATATGTGTTTTACGCCTTGTAGGAGTGATTTCGATCTATATAGGCATCATGGAATGAATTCAAGTGATTTGGAGCTTTGAAATCTGAGTAAAAGTCTAATACATTAAGTCGGGATTTTGTTCGAAGGTCATGTACCAATTCTGGATGTTAAAAGAGGACGAAATAAGTTCACTCTGAGAAAATTACATTGTTGAGCCGCATGAGACACCGCAAGGAGCAACAGTGTAAAATGCTGCCTGATGCGAAAAGTTGAGGTCGCTGATAAACTCCATTAGCGCGTCGCATGGTGCGACACGACTGTTCAAAATTTATAGAGCCAGAGTCCTATTTCGCGTGGGAGAAGGTGTTTTCGTCTAGGCCCAACACTACTTGGTATAAATACATATTAAAACGTTATTTTGAGGAATTTGGATAGAGCTTACACTGGAGAGATGCACTTTAGAGCAAAAACACAAGAACATCTAACATTTCTCCATCTTTTCTAATATTTTCAATTATTCAAAACTTTTACAATTGTTTGATTACATCATGAGTGTCTAAAAACCCAATATTCTGGGGTTATGATTTAGCCATGAATATTGTTGTTTAGCATTGACTTATCCTTGATTATAATTCACCAATATATGGTTATTTCTTCAATTCTGTATTTAATATCTTAATTGTCTGGCCAGCAGTTAGGTTCTATTTACTATCTATGCTATTCTTGGGAAAACTGTATTTAGATTTGTGAAGAATTGAAGAGAGCGTGATCTTAGCACTTAGGGGGAGTGGATTTGTGGTTAGGATAGGAATATACCTAGTCACCGTGCTTAATTAAATATCGTGATCTTAATGCGTTCTTGAGAGATTCATTTCATAGGAATATAAGCGTTAATCTACTGAGAATAGGTGAGTAGTACTTTGGGAGAAGGCTATAAGAGCATTTTTGATTAATTAACAACCATGAGTGAATTATATGAAAGGGAGAGCTAATTAGAACACAATACAATTGGTGAATGTATCACAACCCTGGAATACTTGTCTTTACTAAATACACAACAATCAACTCGTTACTTGATAATTTAGTTATTACTTAGAATTGTAGCTTAGCATAATTAAACTCTTGAACTCGAATTTATCTTGACGGAATAACAATATTAGGATTTTAGTGAGTAGTTCATATAAATATATGTGTTTTCGACACTCAACTTATCATTTTCTTACTTGTACGACTACGTATACTTGTGTGTGCGTTTGGGAGAAACACGTTTTTGGCGTTGTTGCCAGGGACTTGAATATTAGCTACTTGCTAGTTTTTGCGTTAATTATTTATTTTGTCGAGTCTAATGTTACTTGATTGTTGGTCCGATCTCAAGAACTTTGATTGAATGCGTAGGGTCAGAAGCCAAGACCGACGTCAAGGCTTTGATTCTGAACCTGAGAGAACATTTCACATGAGGTTGAGGGAAGCAAGGGACACGAATAATATTCAGGCACTTGTTCAATTTCCTGTGGACATGGCAGAAGAGTAACCCATGGCTGTTCAGGAGGTGGTGATGCCCAGCATTGCTAATGTCACCTCCAGTATTGTAAAGCCCAGGATCACTGGGCATTTTGAGCTGAAATAGAGCACGATCCAACTGCTTCATGTAAACGGAAAATATATGTATCTTCCACATGAGGATCCACAGCAGTATATTCTGAATTTCTTGGAGATTAGTGATACTTATATTACTAACTGGGTCACTCCAGATTTTGTGAGGCTAACACTTTTTCCATTCTCTCTGTTGGGCGAAGCTAAGTGATGTCTAAAAGCGGAACCAACTAATTCCATTACAACATGGAATGATTTGGCGAGAAAATTTCTGGAAAGGTTCTTCCCTTCAATCTAAACTGCAAAGATCAGAAGTAAGATAGTTTCCTTCATACAGAAAGCGGGAGAATCTTTATACTCAGCTTAGGGAAGGATCAAGGGGATACTCAGAGACAGTCCTCATCATAATCAGACAAATGAAGTGTTAGCCCGCACTTTCATAGAAGAGCTACATTCTGAAATAAAGATTTTGGTAAATGTTGCAGCTGGAGGTCAAATGTTGGAGAAAAGATTTGACGAGATATATGCATTATTGGACAAATACTCCAAGAGCAATACGGATTGCTAAGGATACTTGGGCAGACACACAGTGCAAAAGACTGCAGGGGTTCTTGAGTTAGACGTCGTCTCAGGATTATCAGCACAGATTTCTACACTGACCAATAAAGTCAATCAGATCAACTTGAGTATCAACAAGTAACAAGTACAACCGGCACAACAGGTTCAAGCTTTTTGTGAAATATGTGGAGAGGGGAACACGAGCAACATATGCCCCGCAAACCCAAAGTCTGCATGCTTTTTGGACAATTCAAATAGGGGCCCAACAAACCAATATGGAAACACTTGCAATCCCAACTGGAGGAACCACCCAAACTTCTCTTGGGGTGGAAAACAAGGTAGTCAGAATAGATAGAGGCCTCAAGCACCTCAATAACAATATATACCAACTCAGGTTGAACAACAAACGAGTCTTACAAGTCACCTTGGAGACATGTTGAAAAAAGTGATGGCTGAACAGCAAGCCCTCGGCACAATAGTGAGAAATTTGGAGCGTCAAATGGGACATCTTGCCAGTGCTCAAAACACTAGACCAGCTGGAGCTCTTCCAAGTGACACTGATACAAATCCTAGGGCGACCCTTAATGTCGTGTCATTGAGGAATGGGAGACAACTAGAAGAAGTTCAGTCTAAAATAAGGAAATAGGTAACTTTAATTGAGAGGCCAACCACAATAGAATCAACATTAGAAAAAGCTAAGGAGCCAGAGAAGCCAGTTGGAGAGGCGATGGCAGAGCAACCCCCACAATTGGTTGCAAGGCCACCACCTCCATTCCTTCAAAGGTTGCAGAAATCAAGAGATAATGTTGCCTATAAAATGTTTCTTGATATCTTGAAGCAGGTGCAAATTAATATTCTATTAGTTAACATCTTACAAGAAGTACCCAAATATGCAAAGTACATCAAGGACATTGTGTCAAATAAAAGGAGGCTAACCGAGTTCGAGGCTGTGGCACTCACTGCGGAGTGCAGTTCCACAATTCAAGGCAAGTTACATCAGAAATTGAAGGATCCAGGTAGTTTCACTATCCAAATCTCGATTGGTAAACATGTTGTTGGGCGAGCTTTATGTGATCTTGGAGTGAGCATCAATTTGATGCCTCTATATGTGTTCAGACAGTTGGGGTTGGGTGATCCACGCACAACAACAGTTATCTTACAGTTAGTTGCCCCTTGCTCATCCTGATGGAGTGATTGAAGATGTGCTAGTTCAAGTGGGTTCTTTCATATTCCCTGTTGATTTCATTATCCTGTGATTTCATTATCCTGGATTACGAGCCCGATCAAAAAGTCCTATTGTTTCGGAGCGTTCATTCTTAGCCACCGGCCGAGCTACTATTTATGTTTGTGAACGAAAGAAGACAATGAGAGTAGGCGACCGAGTGGAGGTATTCAATGTTTATAATGCACTCAGGTTGCCAGCCCACTATGAAGAGTTATCCATGATCTCGGTGGTGAAAACTTATGCTACATCGTTAATGCCCTATATGAGCCTTGTAGATATTGTTGAACTCATATTGATTGGGGATGTAGAAAATAATGAAGATGCAATTATGGGAAAAATTAAGCAAGTACTGGATATGTCCTACAGTTATGTCCAAGGGAATAAAAAATTTGAAGAATTGGACAGGTCTGTCACTCTGACCCTTCCCAGGCCATCTAATGAAGAAGCTTCGAAGCTAGAACTTAAGCCAGTTCCAGCGCATCTGCGTTATGCTTATTTTGGGAACTCTAAGACATCGCCCATGATTATTTTGTCTAGATTGACCAGCACGCAAGAAGAAAAATTGCTTAGAGTACTGTGTGAGCAAAGAAAGGCCATTGGGTGGACTATAATTTACATCAAGGGTATTATTCCATCATTTTGCATGCATAAAATCTTTTTAGAGGATGTACACTGCCCCAATGTGCAGCAGCAAAGAAGATTAAATCCCATTATGAAAGAGGTGGTGAAAAGGAAGTAATCAAGTTGCTCAATCCAGGTATCATCTTTCCTATTTATGACCGCAACTAGGTAAGCGCAGTTCAATGTGTGCCCAAAAATGGAGGAATGACTGCAGTTGAAAACGAGAAGAATGAGCTAATCCTTACTCGCACTGCTACGAGATGGAGAGTCTGTATTGATTATAGAAGGGTCAACAAAGCAATTCGCAAGGACCACTTCGCACTTCCATTCATCAACCAAATGCTAGACACGTTATAAGGGCATTAATATTATTGTTTCCTTGGTAGTTATTCAGGATACAATCAGATTATCATATACCCATAGGTAGGAGAAGACCACTTTTACTTGCCCTTATGGCACTTTTGACTTCAAGCAAATGCGTTTGGTCTTTGTAATGCATCAGACACTTTCCAAAGGTGCATGATGGTTATTTTCTCCGACATGGTGGAAAAATTCGTGGAAGTGCTTTTGGATGATTTGTTAGTTTTTGGGTCTTCATATGATGATTGCTTGAGGAATTTGAGCAAGGTTCTAGCGCATTGTGAAAAAACAAATCTGGTATTGAATTGGGAAAATTGTCATTTTATGATACAAGAAGGCATCATGTTGAGTTACAAAGTACCTAAGGAGTAGCATTAAAGTTGATAAAGCGAAGGTGGAGGCGATTGAATAATTACCTCCACCTATTTCAGTGAAGGGTGTCCAGAGTTTCATGGGACACGCGGGCTTCTATCGGCCGCTTTATTAAAGATTTTTCAAAATTGCTACTTCTTTGTGCATGATGCTTGAAAAGGGTGTATTTTTCAACTTTGATGATGCCTTTCTCAAGGAATATGAAGAACTCAAAAAAAAGTTGGTGACTGCTCCCACTATTGTGGCACCTGATTGGTCCTTACCATTTGAACTTATGTGTGATGCGAGTGATCTTGCTATTGGGGGCGGTGTTGGGCCAAAAAAGGATAAGGTGTTTTATTCCATCTACAATGCGAGTAAGACTCTTGAATATACACAGCTGAATTACACCACCACTGAGAAGGAGTTGTTAGTTATTGTGTGGACCTTTGAGAAATTTCGGGCATAATTGGTTGGAACGAAAGTCATAGTCCATATCGATCATGCAGCAATCAGGTATTTTTTACAAAAAGGAATCCAAGGCTAGATTGATGTGTTGGGTTTTGTTGTTACAAGAATTTGAGGTATAAATACGAGATCGAAATGGGACAGAGAACCAAGTAGCTGACCATCAATCAAGGCTGGAAAATCACGATCACGTGGAGGAGGGTGTCCATATTAAAGAAGTATCTTTTGATGATCAACCTTTTGCTATAACCTAAGACCTTTCTCTATGGTACGTAGACTACGTGAATTATATTGTAAGTGGGGTACCTCCTCCTGAAATTGAATCTGAAACAAGAAAGAGGTTTTTACATGATGTGAACTTTTACTACTAGATAAGCCCTATTTGTACAATCAATGTGCTGATCAATTGATGAGGAGATGCATTATTAAATAGGAGGTGGAATTAGTGTTGTATGATTATCACGCATCACCTTATAGGCTCTGTCATAGAGGAGATATAACAACTGCAAAGGTGCTACAATCTAGTCTCTTTTAGCCGACTTTATTCAAGGATGCTCATGCATTCGTTCAGAAGTGTGACAAATGTCAAAGAACGGGAACAATCACAATGAGGCATGAGATGCCTTTGAATAACATCCTAGAAGTTGAGCTCTTCTATGTGTGGGAGATAGATTTTATGGGGTCCTTTCCATCGTCCAGAGGAAACAAATACATTTTGCTAGCAGTTGACTACATGTCAAAATGGGTGGCGGTAGGGGTGTAAATTCGAATTGGTTTATCGATAAATCAGATCGATTATTTGTTATTGAAATCGAAAAAATCAAAATCGAAAAAATTGAAACCTTATTGAAATGATAACGATAAGCATATGTACAAATCGATATTCGATAAGTAATTATCGATAAGGGTGAAAATCGAATCGATAAATCAAATGCACGACCCTAGACTGTAGACACTTGTAAAATGAGTAATTACCCTATTTGTGTATATTAATATAATATACAGAATGTATATATTCCACTACTATTTTGAAAGCGGCTATACAATATCATTGTCCCTAATATATACCCTTTCCTTTACCCTACGTCCCTTAATATATTATTTCCTCTACCACATTTAAGGAATGATCATATTTAATGATCAAGTAAATGAGGTTCAAATTAATAGAAAACAAAATTAGCCATGATGATGTATTTTGTTTTATTTTGTTTTTTTATACCGTTGATGTGTTGGTGGCATACATTTGATCCCTTACTTTAGTTTTGTTGCATGTGCTTGTTGATACAACTTTTATGTTATAAATGTTGTTCGTCTTATTTTAGCTTCTTTTTGTCCATATTAGTTAGGCATGTTTATAGCGATAAACTTTTCGTGGAATTCCGCAAATTTTCTTATTGGTGTAATCGATAACTAAATCGATAAGCCCCCAAAATCGATAAATCGAAATCGAAAAAATCAAAATCTTACTGAAACGATAAAGATAAGCATATGCACAAATCGAAAATTGATAAGTAATTGTCGATAAGGGTCTAAATCAAATCGATAAATCGAATGCACACCCCTAGGTGGAGGTGATTGCCTTACTAACAAATGATTCATGGTGGTAGCTGCATGTGTGAAAAGAATATATTTTCGAGATTTGGGACTCCATGTGCCTTAATTAGTGATGAGGGGACTCATTTTTGCAATCGGTTGCTAAATAACCTTCTAGCTAAACATGGGGTTCGCCGCAGAGTTACCACAGCATATCATCCTCAAACCAGTGGGCAAGCTGAGGTGTCAAACCGATAAATAAAGCAAATATTAGAAAAGACGGTGAGTGTGAATAGGAAGGATTGGGCTGCAAAGTTAGATGATGCGCTATGGGCGTATAGGATTGCATATTGTCACGAACCAAAATTTCTCACCATCGGGAGTCGTGATGGTGCCTACTTATAGGAGCTACGCAAGCCAACTCCATACATATATTTCCATTTTTAACAATACTTAGCTATTATTTACAATATTTAAATTTCAGCGGAATATTAAATTTAGCGGAAGACTTAGTAAATTTTACTAGATGCGATATTGAAATCCCGACATAAATACTACCCAAGAACTGGTGTCACAATGCTCACAAACTTCTATGAATACTAAATACAACTGTTTGAAAGAAATATAAAATTGTTTGTCTCGAATACATGGGATAGCAGACTGAGAATAAAGATAGAAGAGACACCAGGTCCTGTAGACACCTGCAAGGCTACCTCGGTGTCTCGATGATCAGAATGCTAACACCCGCACTACTGCTACTGCTGCTGCTCATAGCCTGTATCTACGCAAAAAGAGCGCAGAGTGTAGAATCAGCACAAGTGACCCCATGTGCTGCTAAGTGCCTGGCCTATATCGGGGAAGTAGTGAAAAGGCTAGAACCAGACACTCACATAAACCTTTACAGTTCAAAATATATATATAACAAAAATAGCATGAAGCAATATTAAGTATTTGGGAAGGGAACGTGCTTTGGGGTAGCGTCAAAATATAATGTCAGAAATAGAATAATGGAATTTAATTTACTTTCAAGTTCAACTCATCTTGTTGCAGGCGTTCAACCCGTTTTCATCACAATAAAATTTGTAGTAGACGTACCATTCTATATCATTTCAATATATATATAAGGGATTGACCCAATTTATAATGTATATAGTGGACGACGTGCCACACGATCGCATTTCAATATATAAGTGGTCGGCATGCCACACGATCTCATTTCAATACATAAGTGGTCGGCATGCCACGCGATCCCATTTGAAAACATAAGTGGATGACGTGCTACATGATCCCATGTCAATATATAAGTGGTCGGCGTGCCACATGATCCCATTTCAATGTATAAGTGGTTGGCATGTCACACGATCCCATTTCACTTTCAACATAGTTCACAGTATATATTATTGGCAAGAGAAAACAATAATTCGGTGCCAAGGCTCAACAATTAATTATTTATCTTTTATTCACTTCTTACTCAATTATCATGTCATTATTCAAGCCCACGCTCCAGGAATGCACAATTTATAATTTCTTTCTCAAACTTATCACATTATTTAGAAATAACCAATTATGTGTGGAAGAGTTACGGCAATATCAAATAATCACGAGTGAAGACTCACGGTCTACTAGACCCCCAACGTATAGATACTCGTCACCATGCCTATACACATAGCAATTACCAAATAGACTCAACTCCTATTCCTTCAAGCTATGATAGATCAAATACTTCCCTCGAAGGTTTACGGCCAACTCAATCCTTAAGCAATGCCTTTCCTTTCAAATTTGTCTCCAAATGCTTCAAATCTCAATATAGCCGGAAAATTGATTGTTTCACTGTTCCAAACCCAAAAATGCAACGAATAAACTACTTGAGAAGCAACCTTCACAGCCGCAGAGAAATTCCATGTCAACACCTTCCGTGCACCAAAAGGTGGATTCATCACCACCATCTCAACAACCTGACTTTTCCATTTTTAGTTTCTAATGTCACATTGAATAAAATCCATGTCTAAATCAAGTTCATCAGTGTTTGCATATGCAATCAGAATATTCCAATTTGGATTTGTGTGCATCCATGTTTATCATAGCTTTGGAACCTTTTAGAAAACCTTTGAATTAAATGAATTGAGTTGTAAATACAAGCTTAGTAAGCAACTGGACAATTTTGGATAGGAGATTCTGCCGGCGACAACGAACAGAACCGACAATCGGAAACCAACTCGAACTAGCACTGAGCTTCGAACAGATAGCGATGACCTCGACGGCTCGATGACTGGAAACCTCTCACGTTCTGTCACTATTTCGGCTATATTTCCGGCCACTCATGGTAGCAACAGATGTGAGAGGGTGGAACGGTAGTTGTGTGTGTGCGCGCTTTCAATGGCAGGTCATCAGAGTTACGAGATGAGGAAGAAGTAGCTTCTAGTCTGTTCAAGTTCGGTTGTCCTCTCTATTTTTCCTAGGGTTCGCCACTTGTTTCCATGAAGAAGAAGATGGTATATGCTTCTCTTACAAATAAAATAGTGGAAGAACAAAACGTATTCCATCTGACAATTTTCACCAAGTGGTCATTTTCCTTTCAATGAAATATTCTCACCTAATCACTAACCCATAAAATTGCTAATGGAATATGTCTTTAACATGACTTCCGCCTATATTGACTATATTAATAGTCACCACTTTTATAAAGGTGTCGGCCACATGGTGTATTATCCCAACTATATTTAATATTTACTGATTTACCCCGCGTAACTGTGAATTATCTCAAATTAATTCAAATAATACACATTCTTTCACAATCCTTTTTCTTTAACATAGTGATGCACTTTTAATCACTACCCCTAAACACGGTGTGTTTTCAACTAGACTCACTCAAGTGAGTGTCACATGATTGAAAATTTAATTATTATTCAAAGATTGTCCGACTCACAATTTCAAAATGCAATTTTTTCGTGATTTTCACATTATTCACACTTAAAACTTTCCGACTACACGCCTGGTCTGCGCACGCAAATCGATCGCAATTAAAAGTGAGGTTTTCAAGGCCTCGAAAGCTTGAAATGACCAAGAAAACAAGTAATGACCCTTTGGGCCGTCACATTCTCCACCTCTAAAACAACCGTTCGTCCTCAAACGGATAAAAGAAAGAAGAACCTGAATCAGGGAATAGATGAGGATAACGGCTCCGCATGTCAGGCTCGGACTCCCAGGTCGATGCCTCGGGAGGCTGACCTCTCCACTGAACACGCACAGAAGGAAAGATTTTTGATCTCAACTGTCGAACCTGTCGGTCTAAAATAGCTACCGGTTCCTCTTCATAAGATAGATTCTTGTCCAATTGGACATTGCTGAAATCTAACACGTGCGATGGATCGCCGTGATATTTCCGAAGCATGGATATGTGAAACAGTGGATACACAGCTGACAAATTACATGGCAAAGCAAGTTTATAAGCCACCTCTCCCACACGATCAAGAATCGCAAACGGGCTAATAAACCTAGGGCTAGGTTTGCCCTTCTTCCCAAATCATATAACGCCCTTCATAAGTGATACACGGAGCAATACCTGATCAATGACCGTAAATGCTAAATCCCTAACCTTGCGGTCTGCATAACTTCTGGACTGAGCTGCACGAAGCCTATACTGAATAATCTTGACCTTATCTAAGGCCTTTTGTACTAAATCTGTACCCAACAATCGAGTCTCTCCTGGTTCAAACCATCCAACCGGAGAACAACACCGCCTGCCATACAAGGCTTCATAAAGAGCCATCTGAGTGCTCGATTGATAGATATTATTATAAGCAAACTCCGCCAAAGGCAGGAAATGATCCCACGAACCTCTAAAATCAATAACACAGGCTTGGAGCATATCTTCTAAAATTTGAATAGTCCTCTCAGACTGACCGTCCGTCTGGGGATGAAAAGTTGTACTCAGTTGAACCTGGGTGCTCAACTCTTTCTAAAACGCCTTCCAAAAATACGAGGTAAACTGCAAACCTCGATCCAAAATGATAGATATAGGCACCCCATGAAGGCGAACAATCTCCACGATATAAATCCTTGCTAATCTCTCGGATGAATAGGTGGTGGCAACAGGAAAAAAATATGCTGACTTGGTCAGTCTATCCACAATAACCCAAACCGCATCAAACTTCTTCTGAGTCATCGGAAAGCCAGTAACAAAGTCCATACTGATCCGCTCTCACTTCCACTCGGGAAGCTCAATTTTCTGAAATAGCCCACTGGGCCTCTGATGCTCATATTTAACCTGTTAACGGTTCAAACACCGTGCTACATATGCCACAATATCCTTTTTCATTATACGCCACCAATAATATTGCCGCAAATCCTGATACATCTTTGTTGCGCCTGGATGAATAGAATACCGGGAACTGTGAGCTTCCTCTAAAATTAATTCTCGAAGCCCATCAACATTTAGCACACAAATTTGTCCATGTAATATCGAAAGTCCATGAGCATCTAAGGTGACCTTCTTGGAACCTCCTCGCTAAACCGTGTCTTTTAGAACACATAAATGGCGATCATCAACTGCCGGTCGCGGATATGCTCAAATAATGAAGAACGAGCGACCGTGCAAGCTAATACTCAACTAGGCTCAAAAATATTCAATCTCACAAATCGATTGTCTAAGGCCTGAACATCCATATCAAGCGGCCTCTAACCCCGACCAGAATATAAGCAAGACTGCCATACTGGCTGACTTCCTGCTCAAAGCATCGACATCACATTTATTTTCCCCTGGTGATATAAAAAGGTGATGTCATAATCCTTCAACAATTTCATCCATCTTTTCTGCCTCAAATTCAACTCCTTCTGTATAAACAGATATTGAAGGTTCTTATGATCAGTGAATACTTCACATGCCACACCATACAAATAATGCCTCCAAATCTTTAACGCGTGAACACTCGGCACCAACTACAGGTCTTTAACTGAATAGTTCTTTTCATGAATCTTCATTTGCCTCGAAGCATAGGCAATAACATTTCCATCCGGTATCAACAGTGCATCAAGCCCAATACGGGAAGCATCACACTAGATTGTATAAGGTCCCGACCTGTGGGCAAAAACCAACACCGGTGTTGTGGTCAAGGCTATCTTGAGCTTCTGAAAGCTCACCTCACACTCATCCAACCATTCGAACTGGATACCTTTCTGGTTCAATCTGGTCAACGGGGTGGCAATAGATGAAAACCCCTACACAAATCACCGATAATAACCTGCTAATCCCAAGAAACTCCGGATTTCTATGGCTGATATTGGTCTAGGACAGTTCTTGACTGCCTCAATCTTCCTTAGATCAACCTGAATATCTTCTGCCGTCACAACATGACCTAGGAATGCAACTGAACTTAACTAGATCTTACACTTTGGAATTTGCATATAGTTGACTATTTTCAGAGTCTAAAGAGCCACTCTAAGATGATGTGCATGCTCCTCCTGACTGCGGGACTATATCAATATATCATCAATGAAGACTATCACGAGCAAGTCTAAATAAGCCATGCACACTCGGTTCATCAAATCCATAAGAGCTGCTGGGGCATTTGTCAGCCCAAAAGACATGGCCAGGAACTCATAATGAAACTTATCTCTTTATTGGCGCATCTCAATTTTCCAAATTCTCCTAACTCCCACTTTATCAGAAATTTCGACAGAGTCTCCTCTATAATTGGGCCTATCCACCTGTCAGAGTGATACCCAAATCAACTCCTAGCAATATTTTCACAACCCGACAACATACCTTAAAGAATACATCAAAACATAAATGACTAAATATGATTAGAAGTTATTCAAGAATTATCAAATAATCCTAACGGGTATTACTCCCATTTAAAATATAATACAAGATTTTTATTTTATAAAAGAAAAATTTTTAACCCAAAAACTTTTCACCAGGACCTTGTCCTTATATAACATACACCGCAGCTTCTGGCTTGGTTCAAAATATTTTACATTATATAAAAATTTGAGAATCTCATCCTCAACTCTAAATCACAAGTATTTGCACATTATACTAACTGAAATCTTTCATTTCCGTTCTTTCTTCTTCTCAATAATTTTTGTCAAATAAAATCACAACATAAAATGAACCCTCATGCCGATAGGGCATATAATTGACAATTGAAATTAATTATCCAGAAGTTACATCAAAACCACTGTAGTAAGTAATATAAAGTCACTTTTGGCCTCATAGCTATTCTAACACATAATAATAGGGATAGCTATTTTCATATAATAGCCCAACGTAAGTATTCATATAAGTAGATTTGATGATTACGAAGTTCACTCATGAGTGGAGAATAATAAGAGGACTCGCCTCAATTTTTCAAAACCAAATCAAATTAAGGTGAATATCCTTTTATAACCATCGGAATTGTGCATGTGATGACACTATCTGGTGTAGTGACCTCAGTCATACCATAGAAATTATATCAATGGCTGAGTCTCCACCTCTAGGAGCCCCACCTCCATCTTTAACCTCCTGATCCGTACCTTTGGCTGGTCATGTAAGTTGAGTATTGACTGCAATGGGGCACGTAGCCTTAGCGCTTTCATAAATCATATTTCTCCAATCTACCACATTCACAACAATTCCTTTGAGGCTCAACTAACTTATTGTACCTGATGACATATTCGGACATTGTCATGGTGACCTGGCACAATCGTGCAGATCGCATATACTACATATTGCTAAAAATTCGGGAGATAAACTCCTTCAAGACATATCTTAAAATAGAGTTGAGTAGGTAGTGTCGCATTGTCCAGTCTGCCCTCCTCGTAGGCTTGTCACAAACACCGACGACCAATTTCCTCTTTTTCCATGCTGGCTTGACACTGATGAGCTACCCCTTTGTTCGTATACTCTTCATTATTCCTTGGGGGCGATCCTTACCCCCTGCAAGGTACCAAACCTTAAACATGTATAATTATTTGGGGAATATATATATATATATATATATATATATATATATATATATATATATATATATATATATATATATATATATATATATATATATATATATATTCCAAGCCAAAACTGACATTACACATGGCCATCTGGTCCATTCACTAATAGTGGAATTCCCACTTTTTGGCTCTAAGTCAAAGTTACAACATTCGGCAATCCACAATATTTTTCCTCCACAACTCAAATAAATTAACCATACATCAAGGTCCGTTGAACCCTTGTATGATTCATTAGGTGATTTCTTGATACATCTGCATCTTTCGTTGGAACCACAATTAGTCTGGTAAATACATTATCTTTCCACTATTTCTATTTGTCATCCGAAGCACAGTAAAATTAACCCCCTCGCTTTCGACTATTCCCACGTTCTGCAATACCTCATAGCAGCGGTCAAGAAACTCCCGTGGGTTCTTAAAAGATGCATCGCTGAAGGTGGTAGCGAAGAGTTTGGTAAAACATATCTGACCTCCGCAAAACCTCTGAAGGTGTCGTGGTTCTATCACCAGCACGTGCTATTGTTCGGCTGAAGAAGTGGTACGTGACTTCGCCATTCGTGGGAAGACAAGAGTAGAAATTCAATTAGCTTTTGAAGAACAATTTCGACAGGAAAGAATGAAGGTGAAATTTTCCTAATTCTGTAGCCTCTAGGGGATGAATACAGACGTCTCCTTACCGATACCTCAGACTCTACAAAGGTTGCTCGTGAGTTGTGAGACCTATGTAACCTAGTGCTCCGATGCCAACTGTCACGGCCCGAAATTTCCCACCATCGGGAGTCGTGTGCCTACTAATAGGAGCTAGGCAAGCCAACTCTTACTTGTATTTCGATTTTTAACAATACTTATTTAAAGCTATTATCAACAATATTAAAATTTCAGCGGAGTAATTAAATTTAGCGGAAGACTTAGTAAGTTTTACTAGATGCAATACTAAAATTCCAACATAAACACTACCCAAGAACTAGTGTCACAATGCTCACAAACTTCTATGAATACTAAACACAACCGTTTGAAAGAAATATAAAACTGGTTTTCTCGAATACATCAGATAACAGATTGATAATAAAGATAGAAGAGACATCGGGTCCTGAGGACGCCTGCAAGGCTACCTCGGTGTCTCGATGATCAGAATGCAAACAACCGTACTACTGCTACTATTGTTGCCAGTAACCTGTATCTGTGCAAAAAGAGCGCATATTATAGAATTAACACAACCGACGCCATGTGCTGGTAAGTGTCTGGCCTATCCCGGCGAAGTAGTGATAAGGCTATAACCAGACACTCACATAAACATATACAGTTCAAAATATATATACAACAAAAATACCAGGAAGAAACATTAAGTATTTGGGAAGGGAAACATGCTCTGGGGTAGTGGCAAAATATAATGTCAGAAATAGAATAATGGAATTTAATTCACTTTCAAGTTCAACTCATCTTGTTGCAGGCATGCAACCCGTTTTCATCACAATAAAATTTGTAGTAGACGTACCATTGGATATCATTTGAATATATTATATAAGGGATTGACCCAATTTATTATGTATATTGTGGACGGCGTTCCACACGATCCCATTTCAATATATAAGTGGTCGGCGTGCCACACGATCCTATTTCAATATATAAGTAGTCGGCTTGCAACACGATCCCATTTCAATAAATATGTGGTCGGCATGCCACACAATCCCATTTTAATATATAAGTGGTCGGCGTGCCACACAATCCCATTTCACTTTTAACATAGTTCCAAAAAATATATTATTGGCAAGAGAAAACAATAACTCGGTGCCAAGGCTCAAAAATGAATCTTTGTCTTTTATTCACTTCTTACTCAATTATCATGTCATTGTTCGTGCCCACGCTCGAGGAATTCACAATTTATAATTTGCTTTTCACACTTATCACATAATTTAGAAATCAACAATTAGGTGTGGATGAGTTACGCCAATATCAAATAATCACATGTAAAGACTCATGGTCATACTAGACCTCCAACGTATAGATACTCGTCACCATGCCTATACGTCGGACTGCACACATAGCAATCAACAAATAGACTTAACTCTTATTTCCTCAAGCTAGGATAGATCAAACACTTACCTCGAAGATTTATGGCTAACTCAATCCTTAAGCAATGCCTTTCCTATCAAATTTGTCTCCAAATACTTCAAATCTCAATATAGCCGGAAAATTGATTGTTTCTCTATTCTGAACTCAAAAATTCAACGAATATACTACTTGAGAAGCAACCTTCACAGCTGCAGAGAAATTCCATGTCAACACCTTCTTCCGTGCACCAAAAGGTGGATTCATCACAACCATCTCAAAAACTTGACTTTTCCATTTTTAGTTTCTAATTCACATTGAACAAAATCCATGTCTAAATCAAGTTCATCAGCGTTTGCATATGCAATCACAATATTCCAACTTGGATTTGTGTGCATCCATGTTTATCATAGCTTTGAAACCTTTTAGAAAACCTTTGAATTAAATGAATTGAGTTCTAAATACAAGCTTAATAAGCAACTGGACAATTTTGGATAAGAGATTCTGCCGGCGACAACAAACAGAACCGACGACCGAAAACCAACTCAAACTAGCACTGAGCTTCAAACAGATAGCGACGACCTCGATGGCTCGATGACTGGAAACATCTCAAGTTCTGTCACTATTTCTGCTATATTTCCGACCAATCATGGTAGCATAGCTGCTGTCTGTTCAAGTTCGGCTGTCCTTTCTATTTTTCCTAGGGTTCGCTACTTGTTTCCATGAAGAAGAAGATGGTCTATGCTTCTCTTTTAAACAGAATAGTGGAAGAAAAAAACGTATTCCATCTGATAATGTCCACCAAGTGATCATTTTCCTTTCTATGAAATTCTCACCTAATCATCAACTTATAAAATTGCTAGTGAAATGTGTCTTTAATATGGGTTCCACCTATATTGACTATATTAATAGTCACCACTTGTATAAAGGTGTTGGCCACATGGTGTATTATCCCAACTATATTTGACAATTATCGATTTTACCCGCGTAATTAAAAATTATCTCAAATTACTTAAAACAATACACATTCTTTAACAATCCTTTTTCTTTAACATAGTGATGCACTTTTAATCACTACCCCTAAACACGGTGTGTTTCAACTGGACTCACTCAAGCGAGTGTCACATGATTGAAAAATTAATTATTATTCAAAGATTGTACAACTCACAATTTCAAAAAGCAAATTTTTTTAATTTTTTCTTTTTTTATTTTATTTTCATGATTTTTCACATTATTCACATCTAAATTTTCCGGTTATGCGTCTGATATGCGCACACAAATCGATGCTATTAAAAATGAAGTTCTCAAGGCCTCGAAAGTTCGGAATCACTACGAAAATAAGTGATGACCCTTTGGGTCGTCATACATATAAAACGTCAATTGGAGTGTCACCTTACAAGTTGGTTTATGGAAGGCATGTCACTTGCCCGTTGAACTGGAACACAAGGCATACTAGGCCATTAAGAAGTTGAACATGGACCATGAGGCCGCAGGCGAGAAAAGACTTATGCAGTTGAATGAGTTAGATGAGTTCCGACTGCACTCTTATGAAAATGCTAAGCTATATAAAGAAAAGACAAAAAGATGGCCTGACAAGCATATCAAGCCGCATCACTTCGCGCCATGCCAACAGGATTTATTATTCTATTCTAGGCTACGACTATTCCCTAGGAAGCTAAAATCGAGATGGACAGATCCGTTTGAGGTGGTGAGAGTCATACCTAATGGTGCAATAGAGCTACGAGCTTTAAATGGTGAGAGGAAATTCTTGGTGAATGGTCATAGAGTCAAGCATTGTTTGGGAGGAATGATTAATCATGAGAAGACCAAGGTTTTACTCGCTGATGAGTAAGCGAGACTCTGCGTCATGCCTCAACGTTAAATCAGGCGCTTGTTGGGAGGAAACTCATCTTTACTATTTTCTTTTATTTTTATTCTTTTCCTGATGAGGAGATAGCTTTTCTATAATGATCATATGCAATCATGTTAGGAACTTTTATGATTTTTATAATTATTTAAATACTATTTCGCCTCTAGAAAAAAAAAAGAAACTACTCCAAATAACTATAAAACTCTTTCACATTTTAAACCCTATAAGTATAGTTCTTTGAAATATTGTAGCTAGATTTGAATTAAAATAATTTTTTTAAAATAAATGTAATATATAGGGTACATGTATATGTTTATCTAAATAACAAAAAAGAGTTTACAAAATCAAATATAAGTTTACTTACATATATAATAAAGTAAACATACATGCTGGAGAAAGAAGCATCACAAAATTAGTCAATATTAAAAAAAATTTCTTTTTTCTTCTTGAAGAATATTTATTTGAAGGTTCAATTTGCATAAATGGACATCAAACAAATAACAAAACTTTTCTTATACAATTACTATTATTATTTTCAATTTAGCGCATTCAAGGAATTGACGGGTATAAGCTGAAACCCCTTCATTTAGATGTAGTCAAGCCAATATTGCAAGGCTATAATATTTTTTTGTTGAAGAATATTAGTTTTAAATTATTAGATTATGTGAAAGATTTTGTTTTCAAACTCAACAAGGAATAAATTGATTCTAATTAATAGTTTCTATAGCGGCTTTTAAGCATAACGAAGAGTATATATATATATATATATAAAACAAAATTTGTATGACGTGAAATATCTTTTAAAAATATAAACAAATTATTTCAAAAAAACTCTTTACTTTTTTTGATTCAACGATAATAAAAAGATAAGATATTTTTGAACATTAGTAGAGAGTTTTTTTTTTTTGAGTTTAACGTTAGTTTCCATTGATATCAACAAATATACAAGGATGAGTTCTTTGTAGTAGTATAGACTAACTGCTACAATACAAAACTGTCTAAGCTAATACACTTCTAACACTAGCTAGGGATAGTGATTTAGTTGTCGCAACCCCTTTTGCTATTTCTTACATTTTCTTCCCCGAGCACGTATAAGTATTGCAATTTCTCGGCATACTTGATTTTTATCATAAGACTTCCCCTTGAATCTGATAGCATTTCTACTTCTCCAAATGAGTGACACTGTGGTGACAAAAGCAGTGGCCACCACAGCCTTCTTCCACACTTTACTCCTAGCAAGGCAACAAATCCAAAGGAGTTCATCATTCCAGCAGCCAATCGCTCTGTTGCACTCCAACCAGCAGCAAATTCTATACCATATCTTACTTGTAACTGGACAAGCAAAGAATAAATGGCCAAACTCTTCAACAGCTTGTTGACAGAATGCACATTTTTCCTCCACACTTATTCCAAACTTCAATAATTTGTCTACTGTAGGAAGTCGACCATGGGCAGCCAGCCATGTAGTAAATTTATGTCTAGGCAAGACATTAGTTGTTACCATTAAGTTCTTCCATTCCACCCTAGGGAAGACTGGAAGCAAAGAATGATAAAGTGTCTGTACTTGAAATTTACCAGCTTTACACACCTGCCAATCTGTGCAATAGACCCCCTTGTAAATTGTTAGCAGCCAAAATAGGAATCCTGCAATCTATAATTTTCCTGACTACCCAAGAAGCATTCTTGGGAGTAGCCATAGTCTCAATGTCACAACTCTTTATATAGTAATAATGGATCCACTTGATCCATATGCAATCCTTTTTCCTTGCCAAGTCCCACAATAGTTTAGTAATGGCAACCTTGTTCCATATCTGTATGTCAATAAAATTGAGTCCTCCAGCAGTAACTGGTCTGCAGATCTTGTCCCAGGCTACCAGTGATCTTCTAGACACTGTTGCATTGCCAGTCCAAAGAAAAGATCTACACACAGCTTCAATTACTTTCACTACCTTCTTAGGCAATATAAAAACCTGTGCCCAGTAGGTTTGGATCCCAAATAGCACTAATTTAATAAGTTGGCTCCTGCCTGCATAAGACAGAAGTTTGGCAGACCAGCAGGTAATGCTGTCAGTTATTCTCTCAACCAGTGGTAAGTAGTGATGAATATTCAGCTTCTTTGAATGGAGTGGAATGCCTAAGTACTTGAAGGAAAGTTGCCCTTCACTAAATCCCAGATCCTCAAGAATATCCTCCTTATCATTCTGAGAAATACCAGCAAAGTACACAGCACTTTTAGAGCTATTAGCAGATAGTCCAGAAGCTGCAGAAAATGTTAGGAATGCATCATGCAATAACTGGATAGATGTTATATCAGCTCTACAGAATAAGAGCAAGTCATCAGCAAAGAAGATATGGGAGCAAGTAAGCTTCCTGCACCTAGGATGGATTGTTGAAGTCACCATTTTTATGCACCTGTGCCAAAATTCTGTTAAGATACTCCATAGCAAGTACAAATAGGTAAGGAGACATAGGATCTCCTTGCCTAATTCCCCTCCTGGCATGAAAAGGTTTGGTGAGTCCACCATTAGTCACTAGAGAATAAGTCACAGAAGAGATACAAGCCATAGTCCATTCAACAAGTTTTGCAGGAAAGCCAAGATCAATAAGCATTTGTTTTAGGAACCTCCATTCAAGGGTATCATAAGCCTTCCTTAAATCTACCTTTAATACACACCTAGAGGATATACCTTTTCTGTTATATCCTTTGAATAGTTCATGACTGAGCAAGACATTATCGATAATGCTTCTACCCTCAATGAATGTTGACTGGGCTTTACCAACAATGTCATCAATAACAGTTTTCAACCTCCTGGTAATGACCTTAGATATGATCTTGTAGAGAGTGGTGCAGCATGCAATGGGTCTATAGTCCTTCGCTGTTTTAGGAACTTTAACCTAGGGAACAAGAGCAATGGCAGTAGTATTGATCATGAGTGACATCTGACAAGTAAAAAAGAACTCCTTAGTAGCAGCATATACATCACTCTTGACAACCTCCCAGTTTTTGGTGAAGAATTCCACAGGAAATCCATCAACACCTGGGGCTTTATCAGTAGGCATATCTTTAACAGCACCAGTAATTTCATCCATAGTAACCTCCCTAATAAGTGCTCTTTGCTGATCTAAAGTAAGAGATATTCCTTCCTTATCAGTAGCAGAGTTAAGACATGGTAACTCAGCAGAACTATCCCCCATCAGTGATTTAAATACCTCCATAAATTCCTGCTCTACAGCCACAGGATCAGTAAGCTTCAAACCTGTTTCAGTATAGATGGAAGTGATATTGTTCTGACTGGTTCTTATCCTCCACTGAGCATGAAAGTACTTGGTGTTGGCATCTCCACAATCAATCCAGTTAGCCTTTGATTTCTACCTCAAGATTTGTTCCTCTACATTGCTCCACTTTTCAATGTCATTAAGGGCTTCTTTCTCCTCTTTAAATAGTTGTGCTGAAAAAGGATTCATCAACAGTTGACTTTGAATAATATCCAGATGTTCCCTAGCATGAATCAGTTTCTGTTGATAAGAAGCCATGTGCCTATTTATCTCTTTTAGCTGCTGCTTCAAATTCTTCAACTTGTGCCATATCTTCTGTAAGGATGATCCTTCACTCTCTTGAGTCCATACCTGCTGCAAAATAGTAGAAAATTGAGGATCCTTCATAAGAGCATAATATAGTCTGAAAGGTTTAGGATGCAGTAGCCTTTGCCTCCCAAACTGAATGATAATAGGAGAGTGATCAGAGACTGAGGGATTCAAAGAATCTGCTTCCACATGACTAAACTGTTGAATCCACTGATAGTTGCCAAATGCCCAGTCAATCTTGCTATAAACCTGTTTATTTGTCCATGAATATTTTCAGCCTTTTGACCTGAGGGGAGTAAGTTGAAGATCAAATATAAGCTCCTTGAAGTCCTTGACCTCAGCATCTGTTACAGGTGAACCAATTCTGTCATCAGAATAAGACAGAATTGAAATCACCACTAATCAACCATACATCTTGACTAGGAATAGTTAGGCCTCTCAGATCATTCCACAGTTGTTTCCTCAGGGTGGATGTATTATAAGCATATATAATACTCAGCTGCAATCTGATTTTTGTAACTGCATCTTCTACCAGACAATGGATAAACTGTTCAGTGATGCAAGCAATATGAATTTGAATATGTGGTTTCCAGATTAGCCAAATTCTACCATTAATAACATTAAGATAGTTGTGTTGAGCCTTCCATCCTTTTGCAATATTATCAACAATTCCAGGAGCTTTATGTTCTTTGACCCTAGTTTCAAGACATCCAAGAATATCAATTTTATTCCTAAGCAAAAATTTTTTTAGTTCTTTCTGCTTTTGAGCTATAAGCCCTCTAATATTCCATGTAGCAATAATCATGAAATATTAGGTGGCAAACATAAAGAAGGTCCAGGATCCTGTTGCTGGCCTTTTCTTCCATCATCCATAAATCCAATAGTAGCATTGCCTCCTACTTGCTCCAACAGTGTCCCAGATAAACCACTATCTTCACTATCTTGATGACCATGCCCATCTACAGACCCAACACTAGCAACCATATCAGTTCTTATTTGAATCCTCTGCATCCTATCAACAGGCTGGTCAGTATTCACTGGTTTGCTATGCATTGCATTAGCAATTGCTTCACTAACCAACGAGTCTGAATTAATTAGCTCAGTATGTATTGGCAAGCTAGGTACTGCTTTGGTGCTCAAATCATCATTTGCCATAGTGCTTTTGTTGACAATAATAGCTTTAGGTATCCATTTCTGTCTTAGTTTCTTACCTCTAATCCTGTTTCTAACCTCTTTGCTGTGATCTGCCTGCTCCTGGTCCCCTTCATTATGACTATTATACCAACAGTCAAATGAGCTGTGCCCAAACTTTAGGCAGTGGTTGCAAAATTCAGGTTTCCAGTCATACTCAATGCATTGGATCTTCAAACCAAAAGGAGTCTTAATTTCAACTTCCTCAGGTAATGGAAATCCAGCATCCACTTCTACCAGAACTCTTGCAAATGAAATCTTCTCAAAGTGAGCTGTGATTTTGTCAGTATAAAGAGGCTTGCCAATAGTACTCGCTAATTTACTGAGAATTTCAGGGGACGAGTAACCCACTGGTAATCCAGTAAAACGTACCCAAATAGGAATAGTACTAAGAACACCATTTTGCAATGAGAAATCCACATCCCGTGGTTTCAATATTATAGGCTTATTCCTATAAGAGTAAGGACCATATTGTAGCACTTGATTCTTATCCTCAACAGTATTGAATCGAAATACACAATAACCATCACTGTGCATTAGAATATGTGGTTTAGGCTTCCAGTACTCCGGCTGGGTTTTTCAGATCATCACTACCGATTTTAACTATCTTCCTTCCATCCTTATCAATAGGTGGAACAAACGTTAAAACCTTACCCTTATTGTGCTTACCTCTGACAATCTCAGCCATAGTAGGAGGTGACTGCTCAGCTATGGCAATATCAGAGAATTGATGTTTCCTCATAGCTAAGTTATCCCCATCTTATTATAATATAAGTTATATCATGGAAACCCAAAATCTTCTGGAATATCTACATAATATCCGGTCATATTTATTGTTTACTTTTGATAGCTAATATAAATAGCTAATCTTATTGTTTACTTTTTATTGTTTAAATTACACATCAATAAATTTTTAAATTTAAGTAGTCGGGTGAGCACCTATTTAGACTGATTAGATAAAGCCAATGAAAAATATGAAATAATTACAACCAAATACTAAAAATATAATTAAAATTCATATGTACATAATTTTTCTTAATACTCGTCCTTTTATAGTGAACTAATTTAATTTTTTGTAATGAACAAATAATGACATAGAAAATAAGATAAAAGAAAATAAATATAGAAAATAATGTTAGAAATATCTAAAAATGAAAAATAAAAGATGATAACAAATTTCTTAATTTTTTCATCTTTGTTGAGTATAAAAAATTTTAAAGTTAATCTCATCTATTTCAATTTTTTTCCAACTCAAATACATAGCAAGATAAGGATACCATCGAATAGTTTTTTTTTTTAAAAAATTTACATTGTGTGTCTTTTTTAAAAAATCATTGCCACTAACAAACTGATATGATATCTGAATTTGAATTGGAATGCAATTTGAGTAGTTTGCATTAAGGTCAAGCCAAGTATGATGGTGAAAAATAAACTATTTGACAATTTTAGGATAATATACGTTTAAAATAATAATCTATTAATTTAACATTTAATGATTCAAAGAACAAATATTTGGTATATATAGGGCATTAAAAATTTAAATTCTTGGGCTAGAGATATCGATAAACTTAAAATGGAGTCATACTGAAATAAATCCGGCCAAAGAGTTATTTAAATATTTAGATAGCCGATTAAAGTGAATTTTAAATTAAGAATAATATCTTCACTTGCATCATTATAAAAATAATTATTATTATTATACGCATAAAGTTTTAGAAATTGAAATTTCAAAATAAAAATATTTTTTGAAAGATAAAATCATACCAAATAAAAGTTCAAGTCGTAGTATTAGAGTCACGTCCTACTGAAAAAATCGTTTATATCATGTCAACCTTTGTGCTTTGCCATAAATAAGAGTTATTATTTCACTTAGTGGCTACTTTTAGGTTCCAATGACATCTATGAGAATAGTGCAAAAATAAAATTATCCATACGAGAATTGGTAAAATGTTAGTCTTTTCATGTAGTGTTTCTTAATTAATATCCGACAATTATCTATAATTAACCTCGAAGTTACCCGATTAAGAGCATGTTGGGCCTCGTTGAACAAGCCAGCGGCTCCCATCGCATTCATCACGGCATGGTCTTCCTAGGTCACCAAGCATGTAAGATAGCTAGTAATCCCCATGGGCGGAGACAAGAACCAGGTATCCTCTGGTACAGAAAACATTATATTCCACCAACTGTCGGGGTTAATACTTGGGGTCATGAATCAGTCCACTAATTTTGGGCTCGACGAAGACCCAGTAGCGCCCAGTGACGGTGCTTTCTTCGGCACTGGGAAGTCACCAAGCCTGGTGACATCTTCCAAAGAATAATACTCAACCCCATCCAAGAAGTCGTGGATATAAACCACCACCTGAGGACCCTTGCAATGGCGACCTTCTAACATATTGGCCTCACGGATCGTGGTGTCAAAAATCTGAGGGACCTAGAAATATCGATCACACCGAGCTCGTCACTAGGAACATCTTTCTCAGGAATCCTCGCCCTCGGTATCTTTCTCGACCATCTCAGCTTGGGACGGAGTGGCCTCAACTCTTTCTGGCTTGGGAACCTCGGCCGAAGCTCCCTTGTTTCTTATTCTTCGTGTTCTTATTCTTCTTCTTCTTCTTACTCTTGTTTTTCTTCTTCGTCTTCTTTGGGCTCGTCCCTCAGCCGACGCACTGAGTTCAAGGATAGAGCGATGATGCTCCCCTTGTAATTACGAGTTTGCGTTTTCTTTGGTTTTCGCTTTATCAAGTTCGGGGAACTCGGAGTGCCTTTTCTCTTCTTCTCTTTAGCCTTCTTCAGAGAAGGTGATTGGGGAAGGACTTCGTCTTCATCAGGTGGGGGCCTCATTGCTACATCCTTCTTGAGACCTACAAAGGAAAAAAGATGAGCAATCTTGAGAAATAGCCTTAATGATAATCGTTCTAAGAAAGAAGCATACCATGATTGTGGGCCTTTCATCAAACCTCTGATAACTACATCCAAGCACCCTCGGAGTTTGGTCTCTGCGACACCAGGCCCTCAACCCATTGCTTGAGATCGGGGACTACCTCTGGCACTAGGGTCACAACTGCAACATCAAAAATATAGATGAGGAAAGAAGATAAGAGGAAAAATAGCAAAATTGAAAAGGCAAAGTACTACTCACGATTCATATTCCATTTCTCCGAAAATGGCATATCTTGAGCAGGGATCGGGTCTGAAGTCCTTATGGGGACAAATTGGTCCATCCAACCTCGGTTGCGGCCTCATCTATACTCGAAAATGGGAGTTTGATGGCCCGGCGAGCAAGCTTAATTAACCTTCCTCGATAGAGTCGGGACTGTAAAGTCGCATAAATTGGTCAATGGTGAAAGGAAATCCCTCGATTTTACTTACAAAGAATCGGAGAAGAATCACTATTCTTTAGAAAGAAGGATGTATCTAGTCGGGGGTCAGATCATACCTCCTATAGAAGGCGCGATGATGATTGGGTCTAAGAGACCCAACGTGAAAGGGTAAGTGTAAACACTTATAAAACCCTCCATATAGGTAGTGATGGATTCCTCGGGCGAAGTTACCACAACATGTTTATCGACCTAGTTGCACTCCTTTTTAACTTTGTCAAGGAGATATTGGCTATCATCCATATGTACCTCGAGACCGTTTCACATAGACCAGGTATTGAGGAAGTTTTTTTAAATCCTAAAACCGGCGACAGTAGGGCACCCCCCGAAACAAAATCCTCAAGGGGAGGTTTCGCTGCAGCTCCATCGCCGACGGGTCATGAAGAAGAGGCAGCCTTCTTTTGTGGTACAATTTTAGAAGTTTTTGCCATTGTAATGTAGAAGAGAAGGGAATTAGGATGATATGCAATCTTGTTAACATTCAAGAAATTTGGGAGCGGAAGTTGCAAAGCAAATTTTGTTTTTTAAGAGAAGCAACAATGAGGGAAATTTTGGGCGTAAAGTTTGAGTGGAAGAAGCTTGCAGTACTTATAGCTTGCTGGTGGCGGTTCAGAACCAGTGGTGGCTGACCAGCAACTAACAAGCATTTATGCTTCTATAACCGAAGCGACATGATGTTTCAGTATTCACTTGCCACTGACATCATAGTCGGGCTCGTCGCTTACGTCATGGCATATTGAGACGGGATTGGAAAAGTTCATATTATTTCTTGTCATTTTTTTCTCCGAGAAATAAAGGGACTATCTGTATACGATCAAAATCGAGCTTACCCTTTTTGTATGACTGATCGAGACTTGAACGCGATAAGCCAAGGTTTAGCCTTATATTATATCGAACCATGATGCAAAGTAAGGTAGCTAAACTCGTGTCCCTGAGATCGATCAAGATTGCGATGGACCAAGATAGAAATCAATGGAAGCTTATCGAGCCGAATAGCGAAAAGCTATAATATTCGCAATCGGGTGAGGATCACGGTCGCGAATCACGGCACGTATCAAGAAGAGGCCGATTAATTTGCCAATCATGGAATTTCTTACCTCATATAGAATTGTACCTATAGTAGGATTCCCTACTATATAAAGGGGGGTCTGGTCATTTATAAACAGATCGTATTCACGTAATATTAAGCAATATACTATCATTTTTAGCTTTCATTATCTTGTTATTCTGTTCATAAGTAAGTTGAAACATATTTGGTTCAAGGATTACTGAACTCGAGGGCTAAAGTTGTTCAATTCATGTGGTTTGTATTATTTATTTCATTGTCAATATCAATATTAATTTATTCTTCTTAATTTGTACCAAATTATATTACGTTTCCTTGAAATCACGTATAAATTAATTGTTGTCCGATTTTAGTGTAAACAAATATATCTAGTTGTGGTGGATGGGTACTCGAAGGAATCTCAAGCATTAAAAATTCTGTATTTATCTTGGTACATAAAAACAACCAATAGGAAGCTTGCCAAATAAAACAAAATAAAAGGAAAAGGCTAAATAAAAGGAAGGATCCAATTCAGCACGAGGAAAATGCACAGATTGTGAGGGTAACAAGAGCTTATGTCAGTTATCTGATGTATGGCTCGAAAAAATATAATCAAGGAATTGATTAAGTCAACAAATTGACAAAGAACGACCTACTTAAGAATTAAACAAGGAATGTATTATTTAGAGGTCCGTCCAACTAATATTCTTAAGAGAGAATATCATAAAGTTGCAATCAATCAACCCAGGTATTTGCAGTTTTTAATGTCTTATAGCACGAGCTATATTGAACACGGAAAAAAACTTCTCTCTAGAAAATTTCTCTGACTTCTCTCTAAGAGAAGAAGGGTAATCTACTTACTATTCATCGTGTGAATAGTGACTCCGTCACTATTTATCGGATAAAATTCTGGCGATAGATGCTGGCAATTGAAGTGTCATATTATTTCCATTTTCATTGGGATCATACCCATATCCTTTTCTTATCCAAATCAGTATCCATTTCTTCAAGATCTTAAATTAAATTAATTCACAGTTGAAGAATTTCAGAATTGTGACTCAATTCCATATTTTATATGTTGTTTTGAATAATGGATGATTGCTGGATTTAGCGATTAAGCTTTGACCGGGTTTTGACAACCATGCTGCGCAGATCTCTCCCCAGTTTTTGACTATGGGAGAGAGTGATAAAAATAAAGTTCCACCAGATTCAACACAAGGTTCAAAGCCATCATATGCTGCAATTATTCAAGATAAACAACCTGTTCAGTCAAAAATCGAGTTGTGCACAGTTAATTTCGACTATGAGGATCCAGTAATCCAATTCACTATGGAAGAAGGTAACAATTTCAACAGAGAGGAAGGTTTGCACCAAGCTGTTGTTTTAAAATTTTCTTATGGCAGACTAGATATGTCGGAAGTGCGAAGACTTTTTCCGTCGCAATTTGATGTTAAAGGTCATTGCAATGTCGGATTGCTGGAATCTAGGCATCTATTGGTCAGATTCGATCTTTTCAATTATTATGTTCATTTGCTTTCAAAGTTGACTGGATACCTTAAATCCAAAGGCGATGAATATTTTTTCAGAACATTTCCATGGTCTTTCGATTTCAGTCCGAAGGAGGAGACATCGAAGGCAGTTGTATGGATTTCTCTTCCAGGTTTACCACCAAATTTATTTGCTAAGAGGCCTTTAATGTCAATAGCTTCAGCTGTTGGAAAACCTCTTGCTGTTGACAAGGCGACACAGGACAGATCGAGACCTAGTACAACAAGAGTAAAGGTTATAGTAGATCTTTTGGATAAACACCCTAAAAAGATCATACTGCATATTTTAGATTCTGTTTCGGGAAAATCTGTTATATTACATCAACAAATTGTGTACGATAACCTTCCTAAATATTGTGCTTGTTGCAAACATCAATGATACGACGAGAAGATTTGCAGATTTAAAACTGAAAAATCTGGACTAGAGGAGGATGAGGTTGTCAAACTTCAAGGGGATGCTAGGGACTTTTTAAATGGTAAAAAAGTTGCCAAAGGAGTAATAGCGCACAATAATGCAGTCTTGATGGAGGGTGTTGGTCGAATTGATTCAGCTGCACATCATGCTTTGGTAAAAGATGGTTGGAGACAGAATAGGGACACTAAGGCCCCCCAATTTCATCAATGGAAGGAGGTTCGTGACAATAGGACTCTAAACAAAGGAAAACAAACCGAAGTCTCAGTTTCACAAAGCAAGGAAATTCTTGGTAACAATCTCAAGTTCAATAATCAAATCCATACTACCAACAATTTGAAATTGCTACAAAAGGAAAATGAAGAGGAAAATGTAAGAAAAAAACTGCAGTCATAGAGGAATACTCGGTTCAAACATCCGACAGCAACAAGGAGATTCAGCACACCGATGTGGAAAATGAGATAAAGGAGCAGGAAGTATCAACTTCCCAAGTAGCACAAAAGAATACATCTCCAAGTTCGTCCAAAAGACAGTCAGCCAACAATAAACAAAAAATCCAGTTGATATACAACAAGGGATGGGGAAACATCAGCATATCAACGATCTTTCAACTAAACAATGGGCTCAGGAAGTTTTTAAAAATAATGCAATTCAGGTCAATATCCCCAATAATGAGCAACAACTAGCAAACAAAAAAGAAAATGAAATGGTAGAAGATGAAGACTTTGACAAATTCGGGGCCATTGAAAAAGAAAAAAGGGAAACAAAACAGTTATGGCTCAACCAAACCGAGGAAGTCTTACAAGATGGTCAAATTCCAGATTTGATGCATAGTGAGGATGAAATAGCAGAAAAAAACTTGGAAAACAAGGATGAAAGAGCTAAAGGCATTGATAATGCAAATGGTAGTCAAATCGCAATTGAATGCACAAATTCAGAAACAAAAAAGTCATCAGAAGGAAATATCAATACCATACATCTAGGAGGAAGCTTGTATATTGATGAGATTCAACTATTTAGTGAAGCAGAAAATTCAGAAGCAAATCAAGAGCAAAGTATAGACGAAAACCAAAACAAATCAGTGCAAGTCAATGCAATAAGGGATGCAAATCTAACCACTATTAAGGAAGCAGCACTAGAAACTCATAACACCGCGACACACGCGGAAATAAGAGATGTAGATTTGGAGGAAGAATCCGCTGTTCAAATTTCCCTTAATGTTGCTAAGCATGGGGGTATGTCTCCAAGGCATATTGAACCTGTGAAATTTCCAGCAAAAGAAAAAATAAACAGTCAAAAGAGAACTCAAATGCAGAATCCAAGGGAGTAAAAACAAGGAGCAATCTGTCCAAACACAAAAACATCTAATGGATACCATTATCTAGAATGTGAGATCAGTAAATACAAAGCAAGCATTTCAAAGGCTGGTTACAATGCATCGGAAACATAAATTTCAATTCATTGGAATAATTGAACCTATGCAGCAGTCTAACAAAAAGGAGAGATATAGAGCAAGAATTGGTTTGGCTCAAGCTGTGGTGAATGTGTCAAACAAGATTTGGGCATTTAATGATGAAATTTTTGAAGTTAATATTTTGTATAATTTGACTCAATAGTTGACTTTAAAATTGGTGCACACTGAAACATATGCAGAGCTCATCCCCACGCTAGTATATGCTAAATGTTATCGCATTGAAAGAATTGAGTTATGGGATTCTCTATATTCAATGGCATCACACATTACTGTTCCATGGCTGGTCAGAGGAGACTTTAATGTGATTTGGGATGAGGAAGAGAAGTTTGGTGGCTTGCCAGTCTCGTTCCTCGAAGTAGATGACTTCAGACATTGCATAAACTCATGCTCTTTAAACGATTTGGGGTTCAAGGGAAGCATTTTCACATGGTGGAATGCAAGATCAGAAGAGGACTGTATATCCAAAAGACTAGATAGATGTCTAGGAAATGATGAACTGCAACAGACCTTTCCTAGATTGGAGGTAACTCATTTGTCCAAAATAGGCTCTGACCATTGCCCAATGCTGCTCAAATGTAATATAAATAATTCCCCAGTTAAGAAGTCTTTCATATTTCTTAATTTTTGGATAAAGCATGAATCTTTTAAAGATGTAGTGAAAGAGACATGGAATGGTGATATTAGTGCAAATCCTTTCAACAATTTCAACTACAAGTTAAAAAAGCTTATACATGCACTTTTTACTTGGAGCAGAGCTACATATGGGATATTTTCAAGAAGATTGCAAGTCTAGAGGAGGTGGTACTAAGTCATGAAAATCAATTTGAAATTAATCCTACTCAGAGAAATAGACAAAGATTACGACAGGTTCAAGCTTAATTGCTTAAATATTTTGCATTAGAAGAATTATTCTTGAAACAAAAAGCAGGCATGTTGTGGTTTAAAGATGGTGATAGAAACACAAAATATTTTCATGCCCAGGTTAATGGGAGAAGGAAAAGAGTAAAGTTATCAAGAATCCAAGATAGTGATGGTAATTGGATTGAAGAAGATCACAAAATAGCAAAGGAAGCTGTAAAATTTTACAAGGATTTATTTTCTGAGTGGTCTTTTCCCAATGATTTTGATATTTGAAAACATGTACCTCCAATGATAGATCCTGGGCAACATGAGAGATTGATGGCCTTACCTTCGAATGAGGAAGTGAAGAAAGAAGTAATGGGGCTGAATGGGGATTCAGCAGGCGGTCCAGACGGTTTCACTGGAGCTTTCTACCAATCATTCTGGGACATCATTGAAGAAGATGTGGTCGGCATGGTCAAGTATTTCTTCTGTGGTCACCAGCTCCCAAAGAATGTGACGCACACAAATCTGGTTTTATTGCCAAAGACAAAAGAAGTGATTAATTTCGCAGACTTGAGACCTATCAGTCTTAGTAACTTTGTTAACAAGCTTTTCTCAAGGGTCATTCATGAAAGGTTGGGGGAACTATTACCAAACATATTCTCAGAGGAGCAGGCAGGTTTCGTGAAGGGAAGAAATATCGTAGAGAATGTTCTGCTAACTCAAGAAATCATTAAGGATATGAGGGTGAGAACTAAAGCATGACCAAATGTGGTGGTAAAGCTAGATATGACAAAAGCATATGATAGATTATCATGGCTTTTCCTGACAAAAGTGCTAAGAAAGATGAGATTTCCAGAAGATTTTATCGGCTTGATATATGATTTGATTGGGAATAACTGGTACTCTATTCTAATAAATAGACAACCAAATGGATTTTTCAAAGCGTCTAGGGGAGTAAAGCAGGGAGACCCTCTGTCACCTACCTTATTCGTTCTAGCAGCAGAAGCATTTGTCTAGAGGTTTCAACTCACTGCATAATAACCGGTTTTCTGCGAATTTTAGACTTCCTAAATGGAGCCCAAATATAAACCACCTGGCTTATGCGGATGATACAATCATTTTCTGCTCATCAGACAAAAAGTCTCTAACACTTGTGATGGAGGTTCTGCAATCTTATGAAGCAGCATCTGGTCAACTGATCAATAAAGCCAAATATATCTGCATCATTCAACGAAAGATGAGGTGACTAACAAGGTGGAAAGGATTACTGGTATATGAAAACAATGTTTCCCAATGACATATCTTGGATGTCCTATTTTTTATGCAAGAAGAAGGAGTGATTACTACCAGGCATTAATTACAAAGGTTATGGACTGACTGCAGTCGTGGAAAGGAAAGCTCCTCTCGGTAGGCAGCAGGGCTATATTGATCGCAAATGTTTTGCAAAGTATGCCAATTCATATGTTATCAACAGTTAATCCTCCTAACTATGTCATTACCAAATTACATAGCATTTTTGCAAAATTCTTCTGGAGCAGTAATGTGGGAGGAAATTCAAGACATTGGTCATCCTGGACTAACCTATGTATGCCTTATGAGGAAGGGGGTATAGGTTTCAGATCACTTCATGATGTATCCAAGGCACTTTTTTGCAAATTGTGGTGGAATTTTAGAACAAAACCCAGTCTATGGAGTGCATTTATGTGTCAAAAGAATTGTAAGAAATTAAATCCAGTAATAGTACCTTGGAAGGGTGGATCCCACGTTTGGAAGAAAATGCTTCAATGCAAAGACTTGATTGAGCATCAAATCTTCTGGAAATTGAGAATGGGATTGTCTCAATTCTGGTTCGACAATTGGATAGAGATGGGAGCATTATATTTCCAAATGCCAAAAACATTCCCCATTGATGAAAACATACAAAATGTCAATGATTTGATTGATAATGTGATGTGGAATGTGGAAAAATTATTTCAAATTTTACCTGAAGAGTGGGCTAATCACATTGTGCAGAACATTACTCCACCAAAAGAATGTGCAGAGTTAGATATTCCGGTCTGGATGCTTGAACCAAAGGGACATTTCTCTGTAAAAACTACATGAGATTACCTGAGAAAAAGAGAAAATCCAAGGATAGCTTACAGGATGATATGGGTCAAAGGCCTACCTTTCAAGATATCTTTCTTTTTGTGGAAGGTGTGGAAAGCAAAACTGCCACTTGATGATTTCTTGCGTAGTATAGGATACTCAATTGCTTCTAAATGTTGGTGTTGTGCTGATTCTAAAGAGGAATCTCTAGTTCATCTATTCTTCACATCAAATGCAGCTTCGACTGTATGGAGGTACTTCCTAACGAGAGCAGGAATTCATTCAGAAGGTTTGTCTTTACATCAAGCAATTACAAAATGCTGGACGAAATCTGTTTTTCCAGTTGTACCTAGACTGAAATCTGTTTTTCAAGCTTTACCTGCATGCATTGTATGGGAGTTATGGAAGAGAAGAAATAGTTTGAAATACGGCGAATCAGTGTCAGTAAATAGAGTTATCTACCAAATTTCATCAACGCTACAATCACTAGTACAACTGATAAAACCAGGACTTCATGTACCTCACAAGTGGATTGATCTTCTAACTATGATGGACCAATATACACCCCGTCTGAAGGTCGATAAAGTGCTATGGGAATTTCCGCCAAGGGGATGGATAAAGGTGAACACTGATGGAGTATGTAGAGGGAATCCAGGGAGAAGTTCAATTGGGTTTTGTTTAAGAGATGACAGAGGTGACTTGATATATGCAGAAGGAAGAGAAATTAAGGAGGGCTCTAACAATGAATCTGAGGCAACAGCAACAGTAGAGGCAATGAGAATGTGCAAGTCAATGAATATGTCTAATGTTTGGCTCGAGATAAATTCACTGATGCTTCAAAAGATCATAGATGGACAATGGAAACCACCTTGGAACATTATGGATATGCTGGAGGAAATCAACTTTATCAAATCGGGGTGTAACTTCAAGGTATCTCACATTCTTAGAGAGGGTAACAGCCCAGCAGACCACCTGGCAAACCATGCTCTTGATTGTGGTAACTTCGAATGTTTTCATTTCTTGGATCTTGATGTATTGAGCAGGAGGATTGTAAATGATTATAAGCTACAATGTGCAAAACTGAGAATAAGAGTTGAAAGAGAGTAGAGAAAGAAATGGAAAGCACTAAGGGCATCGCTGAGAAATCTCTTTTCACTAACTGTTTTTTCTTTTTTGTAGTATTTTACAAACAATGGAAGCGACGAATGGGTCAAAAAAAAATTCAATTCGAAAAAAGGCTAAGGATGAAGCCTGAAGCAAGAGTTTGTTATTTCTGGAATTCAGGAACACTCGCGGATGCTACATTGGACAGTATAGTTATCGAGTGTTTTTGGCACGAGTTCAGGAGCTGTTTTTGGAACTCACAGACTTTAACGCAGCAGCGTGCTCGGATTATTTTACCAAATTGGGAGCTTTTTTTCTCGTAACATGATCCATCAGAATTGAATATTCACGCATGCTACTGTGGGAACCAACTGATCGAGTTTGTTTATTCAGGCTTGCTACTGCGGGAACAAGTTTCCATTCAAGTTAAAGTCTGCATATTTCTACTGGATTTTGCACGAGTTTAGGAGCTGTTTTGGTCTTCAATCTGCAGCATGCGTTAGGAGTTTTTTTCAAACTCAAGAACTTTAATATGCAGCATGCTTTATTGCGTATGTTTGAGGATTTTCAAGAAGCTATTTCCTCGTAACATGATCCATCTCAATTGTATAATCCACGCATGCTAGCGGGGGATACAGCTGATCGATATTGCTGTTTTTTCTGTCAACTTCATGTCTAAATAGTGTTCAGACAAGCTGCTCGGTAGTTGGAATTTCACGCTTGACCATGATTTTGGAATCTGTAGCTTGCTGTCTGCGTCAGAATCTCCAGCTTTTCGAGATGGGGAGTTGCTGAAAATGTGTTGAATCTCATTGCGTGAATTGAATAATCACGCATGCTACTGTGCTCGTTATTGTATATTCATGCATGCTACTGTGGGAACAAGCTTTGTCTGCAGCTGGTTGCTCAATTTCACGCAAACAGCTCGGTTTAGGAGCTATTTTAAATCTTAAATCTGCAGCATGCGTAGGAATCTCCACCTGGTTTCTCAATAACCCAAAAGCACGAGTTTAGGAGCTTTTTTCAAACTCAAGAACTTTAATCTGCAGCATTTTTTATTGCGTGGGAATCTACAGCTCTTCGAGACGTGGGAATATCAGATTTCCAGCAGCATTCTGGTCTGTTTCAGCAGCAGTTTGGGCTCGAACACAGTCTGTTGTTGGATTCTGTTTGGGCATGATTCTAAGAGATGCTCTTGGAACTCTCAAATTTGATTACAACTGCAGCATATTGTTCGAGACTTGCTCGTGTGGATCTTGATCGTATTAACTGGAATTTGAGCTTCTCCGAATTGAGGAGTTGGATCATGAAGCAGTGAGGATTTAGTAACAACCTCGAGCCAAGGAAACAAATTATTCAATTCAATCTCTCAGGTCGCAGCTGCGTTTTATTGCGATGACACTCATTATGACCTCTTTGGGTGGTATTAGCACTTGTGCTCATCCCCTTGAGGAAGGAAATGTGACATTGCAGGGGAAGGACGGCATCTTATGGACATAATGCCATTTAAGTGGATTTCCATCTCAGCTTTCAATCATAGTTTGCTTTTATTGATTCAAACATTAAGCATAGCTCTTAATAGTGCTAGTCCGTAAAAGCAGATGTCAAATTCTATTTTCTCTTTCGCATGTATTTTGGACCTTATAATTATTTTTGTATTCTCTTACTTTAATAATTAAATTCTAACCCTAGGCGCTTGCCTAGTGGATTGCCAAAAAAAAAATATTGAACACGGCCTTAGTGACTTCTCTTAGTATATGTTAATTTGGATTTGACCGCATTGTTACTAATCAATCATCAAATTGACTGCGCCATTTTCTTGAGATGTTTGATTATTCACTCTTAGTAATTTCATTATTAAAGAAATCCCAAGAGGGTAAAAAAATATATGATGGACCATAAAGAGGTTTGACATCTCTCTCGGACAAACAATTTATTTCTTATCTTGATTTTCCCTTTGGCTTATTGTAACAAACAAAATGATGGAATTCTTTTCATTTTCCAAGAAAAAGAAGAAGTTGTACCTTGTGTTGTTTGTCATGATCCAATTCACAGCGAGAAATATGCTTAGTATCATGGGCATCTTTCCAGCCATGCCACAGGATCCCCTTGACGCGCCCCATGACGACCTGGCAAGCCTCCCAACGCCTAGCACCATAGACGACCCTGTGGTATTGGTGTTGGCTTAAGTGTTTTTTGATGATTGACAAAAGAACTCATAAACCAAGTCCATACACATTGTAGACAGATAGGGACAGATTCAAGTACAAAGTATACACATGAAGGAAATAAGCTTAAGTGATTATATCTAATATCTCCTGAATGAAAATGTTGCATAAGTGATATGGAGAAGGACTCCTTACGCGAATAGAATTCTTTCCTAGATAAGGGAGGAGTTAGAAATTGAAGATAACTAGAACTCTTCCACCATGGAAGAGTATAGCATTAGAACTCTATTATTTTCTGTTCTGCTAACTCTTTATACCGCAGGATGTTCTCATTTTACGAGGACACACAAATGATGAAGTTAAGCGTGAGTTGAGAGCAAAATAGCAAGGAATTTTGCTAGAAATTGTTGTGTGATTCAAGTGTGCGAACCTGAAACTGCATGTACCGGATAGAAGAACCAATTCTATGTGCCTATCTTTTATTCTAGTTTCATTGTAGTAGGGTTTTTAAGTTGTATCTTTCAGCTTTATCTAGAAGCAACTATACAAGGTACTATGACTGTCGTATTCAAGTTAGAGTTAACTTGAAGTTATCGCAATAGCTAGAGGTTGGTTGCAACAAAAGTTTAGAGGTAATCCTTAGCCTTACAAAGAGATTTGTAAATGTTGTTTTTGGATCAATGATTTAGTAAAGTGTTGGAAAAATTCCTACCGGGTAGTAGGTCGTGGTTTTATCGCCTTTTGAGCTAGGTATTTTTCACGTAAAAATACTTGTGTTCTTTGCTTTATATATTTATTATTCTGTAACAGTAGCATAAGGAACTCATAGAAGAACCAGGTCCTTCTATAATCTCTGCACGTGAAAAATTAGACATCACACAAATCGTTCCCCCTCTTGTAAGGTATTGAAGTACAAAACATCACTTGACCGCGCCAAGTGACAAATGCGCATGTACCTATGTCGCCCCATTAATAGACCTCACCGGTGCCCTGCAACATGCAGATGCCAACAATGCCGCATGCCCAAACTCTTATTCTAAAGGCAAAGTTAATGCCAACGGACCTGCTTCTACTTTGTAGGAATATCTAAGTCCTTTCCATTGTAAATGTGGAGTAGGTTTGCATCCTATATTTCCATTATGTCTCTCCATCTTAGTTAGGTAAAGCACTGTGACTATGGTTTATTTCTTTTAACCATTATTAGGGGGATCAAGCAATCAAGCTTTCAAGCGACAATTCTCTATACTGGTGTCTCTCCCCCTCAACACCATATTACCTTTTTGTAATAGCTTTCAATAATGCAATCAAGCTTTCCTTATTTCATTCTCAATTCTCTTTTATGTTCTCTCAATTTCTCTTGATATTGATTTTCCAGCACGACACGGACAATCTCGTCTAGCATACAGAGGGGACCCCAGTTGATTGATAGTAACTACGAAGACATCGGTTCCTTAACCTTACATCGTCCTTCCAAGGAATCTCAGTAAGACGTCGCGTAACAGTTGGTATCAGATCCTAGGCTCGACATCTGACGAGGGAACACATTTTCATTACCATCATTTCCGACTGTGGTGAATCATAGGGACTGCATTGTAGCCCTTGAAGAGACGATTAATGTATTACAACCCATCATGAATACGGTGCATAATCTAAAAACCAGCCTAGTCATAAAGTTTGGACGAACTAGACCGCAGGACGCGGCAGGCTGAATATGACATCACGAACATCAATCGTGACTCTAAGGGAAACCGGCAAATGGCATCCACAGAGACTGCCAAAATTTTTGGTAAATTTGAGGGCCTACAACAAGAGAGGACCGAGGATTTAGCCTATATGTAGCAAGAGGCAGATAGAGTGACTGTCATGCAACAAAACATAGTCAACTTGACGGGCCAACTCAATTTTGTCAACTCTGTCTTACAAGGCATGCTTCGAGGAGGAAAAACAACACTGGAGATGCTGTAGACCTCGCTCCTGTGCCACAAAAGCTGAAGATTTCTAAGCCAAAACCCTACAATGGGGCTTAGAAATCCAAGAAAGTGGAGAACTTTTACAAGAAGAATAAAAGGTAGCAAATGTTGCCATGTATCTTCAGGTTTTGTTAAACTCTGGTGTCGAGTCAAATACAAAGCCATCAGGGCCGGTGAAGATACTCTAGAGACTTGGACATACCTAAAGGCAGCCATATGCCTACAGTTATTCCCCGAGAACATTGCATATAATGCAGGAAGAGAAATAGGGGAGCTCTTCCAGACTAAGTGAGTGCCGGATTTCATGCAAGAATTCTCCGCACTCAGAATGAACATATGAGATATGGGGACAAAGACAAACCCTTCACATTCCTAGAAGGTTTAAAAGCTTATGCCAATCTGGAGCTACAAAGACCAAGGGTAGACACTTTGCCCAAAACGATCCAATCAACAAAATACCTTGGGGTCTATCAAGAGAAAGCTCGAAAGAATAGGCATCAACCACCTGTTCGAGGAGGATACAAAGGGGTCTACCCTAACAGTGGTGTGCCTAGAAGAAATGGAAGGGATCGAAGTGAACCAAATCTAAGACTCCTTCCTCAGGCAGCAATAATGCTTCGTCTCACAACAATGTTCAGGGGAGGAAGCCCCTATCAATATGCCGTCACTGCAATGGGCCACATTGGAATAATGAATTCCTACAAGAAAAAATAATTGCCCATCAAACTTTTGATGATAGGACGGATGATGATGCAGATGGTGCTGACCATATATAACTAATAGGTGCCTTCAATGCACTGGTTTGTTCTATTTCTGAAGCCTTAGTAGGGACCATTATCGGTATCCTCAAGAAGAAGTACCTATGACCAACCATCAAGGAAAGGAAAAAGAAAGCGGACGAGGTCTCCTACTAAGAGAAGACGGTGATGTTCGTCAAAATGATAGTTAATGGAAAGTCCACTTGGATGGGGTTAACCTATTCTTTTTTTTTATGGCACGAAAGCTTTAATACCTGTCGAAGTTGGACATCCAAACATCAGATTCTGATACGTGACAAAGGAATCGAATGATGAGGCCATGAGTACGAGCATAGAATAAATGGATGAACAACGTGAAGCTGCTTTTGTTCAATTGGTCGCCCAGAAACAACGAATCGAGAGGTATTACACTCGAAGGGACAAACTTCAATACTTAATGCCGGGGACTTGGTACTAAGGAAGGTTACGCTAAACACCAAAAACCCAAATAAAGGAATATTAGGTCCGAACTTGGAAAGCCCATACCAGATTCTCGAAATCACAGGTCCTACAAGCTCGGAAGGATAAACAATGAATAATTACCAAACCATTAGAACGTATTTTAAAACTAACCCTTGCAGGTGTTCGATTAGAAACAACAATGGACTCCTCGACACAAATTCTTTAGGTCTGAAAGAACATGTTTACAATCAATCTCGAATATTGAGGGGGGAACTGCCCCCAAATGTTTATTTTATTGCGAAGAAATTACTTAATGGCATAGGGATCTCGATAGGAAAATTTGTAAGGGCCAAATGGTCAAACAAACAGTACCCACATAGTTTGCTCAAGCCCTAGCATATAACATGTACGCATGCATAATCAATTATAAAGAGAAGTATTTTTCCTTACTAATAAAGGTTCTTCTACTTTACAATTTCATACTCTTGATCTATTATGTAAACAGGCATAAAGGCCGATCATAACCAGAGTTCGGATAATTACCCCACAATAAGGGATTTCCATCCAAAAATAGACGAGATCGAATCGTTAAAGCTTCAAGATCATAAGACCTTTCAAGCAACTCTTAATTTTTATAAGCCACGGCCACAACCAGCCCACTCAAGGACTGACACTTTGGGCAAGCTTGAAGTGAAATGGGAAAATAAGCCCTAGAGAAAAATCCCAATCTAAAGAGGCTACGGCAAAATTAAAACAGACCGGAGACGTCTGAATTCCATTACAACATAGGCCTTCTAATTCTTTCATAAAGCGATTAAAGAGGCTATCCCCAACAAAATCATAAAATCCTTAGATAATATCAAGCCTCAAAAACTCTAAAGACTACAAAATTGTTCGAACCCTCGAACGGTTCCTTATTTCATGCTAAGACATTTCAACCTTTGTGAACATGAATGATAAACAAAGGAAAAACTTTAAATCCAAAAAGAGGAGAAAACCCTTATGTATATAATTAAACGATCGTTTTACAAAGGAGAGGTAATCCAAATACAAAATTTGCAAAGTCCTAAGGACTACTCTCACTTCGAGTTTGAGATATCACTCGTACTCAACTACTAAGCTTAAGGGCTACTTCAACTCGAGTTCGAATGAATTCTCACTCGGGGATTGTGTTTCGAGCCTAAGGGCCACCTAATTTTGAGTTTGAGATAACACTCACCCGGACATTAAACTCAAAGATTACCTTATTTCGAGTCCAAATAAATGATCTCACTCGACTCTGATTTATCTAAAACCGCTTCAGGCCGAGTTCGAATATCCGATCTAGGACCGTTGAATACAACTATATAACGTTATATTAAGGTACTTTGACACTTACATAAAATAACAAAAAAACAACGGATTCGAGAGCCATGGAAAGGAAAATGTTTTTACATATCAAAGTTTTGTACTAGGGTCACATGGACCAGTCAAAAAAGTTCTTTACAATGGAAAATTGGCCTTAAAGAAAAAGCAAAAATTACTAGGCCTAAGCAACACGGTCCTTATCAGAGGGAGCTTCTTCGCCTTTGAAATCTTCTCCACCAGATCCTCTAACATTCTCGGAATCCTCCTAGAGAAATGCTAGCTTCCGAGCCTTTGCTTCTTGAGCCTTGGCGATCTCGAGTTCAGCAGATATATTAAAATATTGAGCAAGGACCCCCTCGAGAGCCTCCCTTCGGGCTTTCCACTTCGAATGATACATCCTGCCCTTGGCCTTTGAGGGTGGCTTCGACATCGACCTTGTATTGGGTCGCAGTAGCCTGGGCCTTATTATTAGCCGCGAACACTTCAGATCTGGCAACCTCGAGTTCTTTGGCCAAATTATATAAATTGGACTCGAGCTCCTCGACCTTCTTTACCTGAACCAAGGAATTCTCCCTTGCGACTCGAAGTTGAGATTTGGCTAACTCCAGCTCATCTTGGATGACCTCCTTTTTCGAGGCTAAGATATCTATACAACCCTTGAACTTTTTTGCCTCGGCTCGTACTTCATCTATTTGCCTTTGAAGATCCTCGATTTGTTCGAGCCTCTGTCGAACCTATAGAACTGGATCGTTAGTTGTTATCTCCAATTCATCTTCACTATCATAAAAAACTCGGAATACCTACTCGGCCATCTCAATATGCTCATCTTGAGCCGCCACCAAGTCTACTTGAAGCTTCTCACTAAGAAGCTTGTAAGTATTGCATTTCGCTGTGAGGCCCTGGACCTCTGTATTGCATTCTTCGCGGATTCAAAGAAAGGCCTCATGATGCAACACCAAAGCCTACAAGAAACTAAGGAAATGTCAGAGGTACCTACAATTCAAAGTCATAAAGAAATAATGCAATGTCCCTTGAACTTACCCGATTCAGAGCATGCTGGGTATCGTTGAACAAACAACCAAATTCCATTGCATTCATCTTGGCATGGTCTTGTTCAATGACCATGCATCGTAGATAGCTAGCCATCCCTACAGAGGCAGAGTAAACATGAGCATACTCCCATATCGATATGATAAGTGTTTTCTTATGCTCGGGATCAACCCTGGGAGCCGAGAATTAGTTGGTCAGTTTAAAGCTTGAGGGAGCCTCACTCGAGCTTTTACTCGGTACGTCCAAATCATCTAGACCAGTGATGTAAAACAACGACGGAAGAAATCTTCCTCTCCACGGGATCCCTCCCTATGGAAAGTCTAAACATATTAAGCATCACGTATCATCGAGTCAGGAACTTGAAGGAACGGGTAGGAACAAGGAGGAACCCTCATTCTCTATTTCCCCAAGTGGATCTTTCGAGCATTGTCTTCATTTTGGGGAGCCTCGAGTCCGATTTCTAGGCCATCATCGATAGCATCTTCGGTAGCCTTCCCACTTCGAGGTGGGCCATCTTTTATTATTTCCGGCTCAAGCTCATCAGGTTAGGGCAAAGCAGTTGTGGCCCATGCCGGTCCAGTGGTTCTTTGAATATCGGTGTCAGCTCGCATACGACTAACCAATCCATAGTTTTCTTTTTATTCGTATTCATCTTTTGTCTCATCCAGTAGATTTTGGACGGACTCTAGAGTTACATGGATCTCCCCCTTAGGATTACGGGGCCTCCTAGCCGGCCTTTTCATTTTCAGTCCTGGAGAACTCGGAGCCTCCTTTATTTTCTTCTCTTTGCCTTGCTTCAAGGTAGATGAGGAAAAGAGTGCCTCTTCTTCAGCAGAGGGGGGCCACATTGGTACATCCTTCCTGAGGCCAACAAAATGGAAAAGATGAGTAAGTACAACAATGAAGCCCGAATAAAAACCTTTCTATGGAAAGAAGATTACTGTGGTTACGGGCCTCCCATTGGTCCTTTGATAACTCCATCAAGGCATGCTCGGAGTAAGATTTTTGTGATACTAATCCCTCAACCCATTGCCTCGGGTCGGGGATGACTTTCGGCACAAAGACTACAACTGCAATACAAAAACCTTGGATGAGGAGAAGACAAGAAGTAAAACGGAATAAATAAATATTCAAAGGCAAAGCAACACTTACGCTTCATGTTCTACTTTTCAGGGAAAGACATATCTTCGGCAGGGAATAGATCCAAAGTCTTTATTCAGACGAGGCTGCCCATCCAACCTCGATCTCGGGTCTCGTCTATGCTTGATAAAGGGGTTTTGGTGGCTCGGCGGTAAAGCTTGATCATGCCTTAATGATAAAGTCGGGGGCCGTAAAGGCGCATGAGGTGATCGAGGGTGAAAGGATGCCCCTTAATCTTGCTTGCACGGAATCAGAGGAGGATCATGATCCTCCAGAATGACGGATGGATTTGACCTAGGGTGACATTGTACCTCTTGTAAAAGGCAACGATGATAGGGTCCAAGGGACCTACCATGAAGGGGTAGGTATATATGCTCAGATACCCCTCCATGCGAGTTGTGATGGATTCCTCGGGGCTAGGCACTAATATATCCTTGCCTACCTAGTTGCACTCCTCTTTAACCTTATCAAGGAGATATTCTGTAATCGTACATATGAACATCGACATCAGTTCACAACGACCCAGCGTCAAGGGTACATTCTCCACATTAAAATCAGTAACAGTGGCACAGTTTTTAGGAACAAGTCCTCTAGGGGATGATCCGCCACCGGTTGCTCAGCGATCGGCCGAGACGAAAAAGTATTTTCTTTGTGCGGATTGCTTTAGATTTCTTGGCAATTTTGTAGAAAAGAAGATAAAGATTGAAATCTTGGTGATTTGCGATGGAACAAGTAAGGTAATTCAGAAATTTAAAAATATAGGGCTCTGAAGAAAGCGACGACTTTGGATATTAGAGGGAAGAAACTTTGTAAGAAATGTTTGAAAGATGAATAAAGATGCATTAATATGTTGAAGGTGACGGTTCAATGTCGGTAGTGGCCGCAACTGAAAATCATTAAATACCTAGAGAATTGTACCGACGAGATGTTTCAGTCACATCTTCTTCTTAACGATGCCTACATCATGATAAACCGAGGTGAAGTTCGAAGACTCAATTTGCTTCTTGTTATCGCACTCCAAAAAATAAGGGGACTATCTGTATACAGTTAAAATCGAGCTTGCATAACTTTGTATGGATAACCGAAATTAGGGTGACAAATTGAGGCTCGACGTTTGTTATATCGGACCATGGTATGAAGATGGATTGGTAAGCTCGTGGAACAATGGCAAATCAAGATCGAGAACAGGCGTTATCGAGATCGAAGCAAGAAAGAGATCGAGCAAGATTGAAGTAAGCTGCAAGGTCGAATAACAAAAAGCCGAGATATTCGTGATCGGGCAAGGATCGAGGTTGTAATCTCGGCACATATCGAGTCAATACCGGACATTTAGCCAATCATGGGATTTTTTTCTCCCAAGCGCACATGCAACTATACGTGATCATACAAGTAATAAAATGATAAGTTGAGTGTCGAACCCACATAGACTTATATCAACTACTCACTCACACACCAATATTGTTATTACGTCAAGATAAATTTGAGTTCAAGAGATTAACTATGCTAAACTACAATTCTAAGTAACAAAAAATTTATCAAGTAATGAGTTGATTGTTGTGTATTCAGTAAAGACAAGTATTCCAGAGCTGTGATCGATTAACCAATTGTATTTTGTTCTAATTAAATCTCCCTTTAATATAATTCATGTCACAACCCAATTTCCAAACCCGGTAGTGATGGCACCTCTCTTGAAGACAAGGCCAGCCAACTAACCCAAATTGATCTTTTCACAATTATTAAACATGAATGAACAGTCTTATTATAATTTAAAAAAACAACTGGTAGCGGAAATACAACCCAAACCGGGATGTCACCAGTCATAAGAATTCAGCAACAACGAAAGAAAATACGGTGCCTCGCACGCTGACGGTCACCTGGCACAGCTATGATAGCAAGATCTCCAATCGGCTTAAAACACGCTACCGGGTGAACAATCACCTGCACACGTAGTGCAGGGAGTAAAGTGAGTACTTCAACTCAATGAGTAATAAGAGTAAATAATAACTGAGCGGTAATAAACCACGTAAAGCAAATCAACATGCTATAGGTTACAGTGGGACCATTGAGAAAAACAGGGAAAACGTGAAAATCCTTTAGAAAATATCTTGACTCGGTTCAAAACCTCTTTTGAAAATATCATTTCCCAACAGTTAAGCAACTAAATGCAAAACAGGTAGTGCAAGCGGCAAAAATGTTAGTCCCTCGGGCACAAACAAGTATGCATAATTGAGTTCATATGCTCGCCCTACAGGCAATATTCTTGTTCCTGGTTAGCCATTGTTACCTGACCCGTTTACATCATACAGTGTCATTGTTACCACTGTCTAAAATTTATTCTCTTTAAAAAAAATCAGACAATATCAGAACAACAAATAAATATCTCAAGAAATAACACAAACAACGAAAGATACACAAAAGTATGAATGCAATGCACTGCATATGATGGAACACTCTAGTTACGGCTGCGGCGTGCAGCCTTCTCCACTTATTTAACATTGACGGTGCTCACTAGGGTGTATACAGACTTCGGAGGGGCTCCTACATCCCAAGCGTAATATCAGCCATGTATTGGAATCAAACAGGCTCTCGGCCTCAATATCAATATAACACCACTGCGGCGTGTAGCCCGAGCCATCCATAAATTCAGAAATCACTATAACACTCCTGCGGTACGCAGCCCAATCTATGCTCAGTCCAGATATGCACATATGCCCTTTGGGAAACATTAACATGAAAATCCTCAGCTGAAATCGTTAATAAAATATTGTTTAAGTTTAAATCTTCGAAAAATAATGGATGAGTTTGAAAAACAATATTAAAACCTTGGATCGAGATCAAATAATATGCAAATAATACAAAAATAGTGATATCAATACCCGAAGGGTGCACATAGTTGGCACAAAGCCCAAACATGGCAGTCAGCCCACATTATAATGATAAGAAATAATTTCAGTCAAATACGTGGTAAAAGTCAACAATCAGGACGGCCAAGTCACAATTCCAACGGTGCTCTACCCCACGCTCATATCCGGCGTGCAAGTTACCTTAATACAGCACTATGATGTGCAAATCCGGGGTTTCAAACCCTCAGGATATCATTTACAAGTATTACTTACCTTGAACCAGCGAAATCTCCAACTGCGACGCCTTGCCCCTCAAACTGGCCTCCACGCGCGTTGAATCTAACCAAAATCAGAGCGAATACATTACAACATTCCAAGGGAACAATACCTATTTGAATACAACCGAGAAATAGCAGAATTCTCGGAGCTTGCAAAACCCTAGCCCGGGCTCACTTCTTGAAAAATTATGAAACTCACCTTACTGGATTCCTCGTCTAGCCACGATTCCATACATACCAAGAACTCCCAAATTCGAACTCAAATGACCTATCAAAACCCAATTTAGAATATCAAAACTCAAGCCCTAGCTTCACCCTTTTTGAATGAATTTCAACCAATTTCCATGTTAAATCTAACATAATCTCGTGTTGTTAGGCCAAGGAACATACCTCTAATCATTCCCCCTTGAATCTCTCTACAAAATCGCCTCAAAGTTCGTTATAAATGGTGGAAAATAATGCCTAGATCATGGAGGAAATAAAACCTTTAAACCTATCTGCCAATAGTCCTTTTCGCTTCTGCGGTCCCGCTATCGCTTATGCGGTACCGCTTTTATGGCCAAAAATCCGCTTATGCGGTTCTTACTTAAAACCCAATGCTCGCTTCTGCGGTTTATAGTCCACTTCTGTGGACTTGCATTTGCAAAAAATGTTCTGCTTTTGCGGAACCACTCTTCCAGGCCAAGAACCGCTTATGCAATCCTCCACTCGCTCCTGCGGAACCGCTTCTGCGGTCCATATCCGCAGAAGCGGAAATACCAGCTGACAGAAAAGCTGAACTTGCAACAGACCTAGAAACTCTCGTTTAACCACCCGAATCCACCCCGAGGCCCCCGGGACCTCAATCAAAGGCACCAACATATCCAAAAACATCCTACAAACTTGTTCCTATCATTAAAACACATCAAATAACACTAAAACCTTTAAATCACGTTGGATTCAACCCTAAGTTTCTTAAAAGCTTCCAAAATATGCTTTTGATCAAAAGCCCGACCAACCGATATACGAATGAATTGAAAATTTGCACGCATATCCAAAATCACCCGACAAAGCTACAACAACTCTCGGAATTATATTCCAGCCCTCGGATTAAAATCTCACCCATCAACCGGAATTCGCCAAAATATTAACTTCGCCAATTCAAGCCTAATTCTACACCGGACCTCCAAAATTATTTCCGATCACACTCATATGTCCCAAATCACTTCCCGAAGCTTATAGAATCTCCGGAAATCACATCCTAACCTTCTAACTCATAGGTCAACATCCGGTTGATTTTTCCAAGACAGGCCTTTCTTAAGGAGACTAAGTGTCTCATTTCTTATAAAGACCATTCCAAATCAACTCTCACACACCACATACCAATAATAAAATATGAAGTAGCAAAAAATGGGAAAAATGGAGCAGTAAAACATTAGATGACGGGTCAGGTCGTCACATCTTCCCTAATCCAATGCTCGTCCTCGAGCGTACCCGGAGTTGTCCTAGAAGCCAACCAATAGCTGAATAACCTTACCAAGCATATACTTGGGGTGATCCTACGTCACCCTATCTCTCATAGGTCCGATAACACAACATAGTTGAAGTCTCACAACCCATCTAGACCATGACCCGTAGAACCACATTGCACTTTCCGAAATTATACGCAAGGCCAGAACATCACATCTATTCTCAGGAGAAGTCTGAACCAGCTGTAATAACCCATACCTGCAACCTCCGGTGAAATCATATGATATACCATATAATCCAAGCAACCGAAATGATAACTTCCATTCACGGCAGCTATCCACAACAACCATGTACCGATAGAAACTTCTTATTAGTTGGAGTCTTATTCCAACGCTGCAATATTCTGCCGATGATAATGAACACGCAGTAGACCATAACCATTTCTCAGATCAACCATTGACAAAGGCACTTCTCCCCTTTTGACTACTACCACAACAGATCTCTGAGCCAAAACTCGATATTAACCTTCCAACAAGTTGAAACCAATGCGTTCGTATTCCTTAATGAACCCCAACGATCACTTTGGGTCCAACACACCACTCTGGTGATATCACACCTCAACACCGGCCTAAGCCACAACTTGCATAATACACGCACTAATTAGTGACAGTCTGAACATACTCAAATTATGAAAAATGACTCAAACGAAACCATTCCAACACAAGGCTGGGACCCCATCCCACATCATAGAAATAGAATACCTAAATCTACCCTAAGGGTCTAATCTCCACGTAGCCTCGCTATAATACGCGATCTCATCCAAACACTATCATACATGAAAACCTCTAGTTGCTATACTCGAATTTGACAACCACGCACGAATGATGTCTAGAGCCAAAACAAATCATTATACCCATAGTGAAGCAAGGCATACGAATAGCATATGGAGCTATGCAGGTCGAAGACATGCCCAAAGAGGACCCAAAGCAACCAGCAACCATCAAGAGTTCGAGTAAAACTGATGGTACCCCAGAAGGTATCCCGCCTTGCAGCGAAAGCACTGTGGTGGCCACCGCCTCAAATCAGAAGGCAAAACTTGCTGCCATCGCAACAGTTCAATGCGACATTCGGGAGTCTATTAAGCAAGGTTTACTGCAGGATCCAGATGCGAAGAGGCTGATGGAACTAGCAACTGAAGGTAAGACTCGAAGCTTTTGGCTCAACATCATGCTGTTGCAACGTGAAACCCGATCCAGATAACATAGCCATGGCGGCGTGCCACCTGGTCCACATACTCATAGCAGTGTGCCATCTGATCCACACATACTCATGGCAGTGTACCATCCGATCCACACATACCCATGGTGGCGTGCCACTCGATCCACACATACCCATGGCGGCGTGCCACCCGATCCATATATATATCTCACATAAGGAGATGCACATCGAGCCAAATGTGCTTATTACAACAAAATGTCGAGTATCGGTTGTATGCATACAGAATGCATACAATATCTACATATAGCGTTTTAAGCTACAAAACTCACGCCCAACTGAGGTTTCCTTGTCAGCTTTCCACTATGAATCCTGATAGCACCGCACCAAATGTGCCCATAGTCCGTAAATCATAACGCCTCCCAACGCAGAAAATAATTCCTAGATCTCTCCAGATACTGATAAGATCGTGAATGGTCGAGTTAACCTATCCATCGGCAATACAACTTGGAGCCAACCAAGTTGACTCAAATTGGAACACGCATCCAAAAAGTCCCTTAACGCTAGAACTGGCTCAATAATAGAAACCCCTGAACTGACATCCACTGTGAAGGCTCTATTAGGAAAAACAATCCTTCCCAGCCGTCTGCTGGGTGTTTATAAGATAAATCGTTCCACAAGAACATAACCCAATGCACCTCACCACTCAAACTGTGGCGTTTCCAGCATAGCATATAACGCGATAGTCCAGAATTAATCTAACACAAAGACAACCAGTATGAACTTCAACATCACATATAAAATCGAACATACCAGCAATGAAAGATTCACTCGAGCCTCCAAATCCCAATAGTCGCCAAACGGTGACGATTCACACGATCCACCATCACAAATAGCCCGAATATGAGGACTTCTACCGCCAATTCCACATAGCATATGAATCATTATACTTGATCCCAATTTCGTCATTCGAACCCATGCCACAGCTAAATATCTAATAATCCCCATGTGCCGCCAAGCAAACCCAAATATCACCTGTCGATCTAACGAGGAAGTGTCGCAACACCACCGAAGTGCCATCACCTAATCATATTGCTCTTTCTCTAAAACATATACTCTCATCGGATCACTTTCAAACATCGATACAATTTCCTTGATTATCTGAGGCTACCTGCTGCCTAATCCTTTATGCATTTCCTTTCTAACCTGAAATAAACCTTATCTAATCATGAACTTCCATGGATCTCATCTAGAGGAATATTCTTACCATGCTGATCCGGTCCGATATCATTCTACTCCAGTTATCTAAATTCCTTCTGATTTGTCTTCAACTTATGTTCGCCTTGGATGTAGTACCACAATGCCTCAACCCAGGCTCACTACACGAGACCCAAGCACAAGACCACATTGTCTAAGACCCACAAGCCACTGAATACTCTCTCAAATATTCCCAGAAATACTATGTAATCGCTTGCCCTTCTTGAAGAACTTATTGCGAATATAACTCAGTTTCCTTTACTTTCCTGATGCAGATACATAGATTACCATAATCAACATAGAATACCACAAGTCTTGTCATATTCTAATGAAACTCAATTCCTAACCCCACTTGCAACCTTAGATTTCTCAAATGATGTACGCATACTCCTGAACCCATTAGAACTATTCTCGCAGGTCATTCACTCTTATTCAACTTCAATTTACATGATCAAACAGATATAACCACCCGTACCTCATTAGCACTCTGACCCCACAGGACATGATCTCATTTTGATACAACCAAATAGCTTCCTTCTCTTTACACTAAGCATTCTTTATCAACGACAGCTGAAGACATCCTATTATTTCCATACATCCACAAAGTACCATATAACCTTTGTCCAAATCTTGCTTCACTCGTGCAATCCTCGACTCAATTTCTGCAACCAGAACTGAACCTCCAGCATATCTCAAAATGGAACAAACATAGCACACGACCGTGGAATCAACTAATCAACAGCAACCTCCCCAACTTGGCTCGAAGCCATAGACCAAAATATTTAAATAGCTCATAACACTTTTACTCCATTGATTCCACAATAACATGGTGAGAATAACTCTAATCGGTTTTAAGTTGTGAAACACAGATCTTCTAACATGCACATAAGGACCATGCCATGCTAGAACACTCTGCAGGAGACAGCCCACCTGCTACGCCTCAACATAACATTTCCATATACCTTCCACCGTCATGCACCTTACATATCCGACTATATTCTCAGTCTGAACTCAAACCACAATATGATATTTACTTCACTCCCCACTAGAAGATTGGAAAAGATTCTTCACGCACCCATAACTCGGGGCAACACATCCAATCTCAATGGAAATCAAACACTTAAGGGTTTACCTATCATCCAGTAGACCTTCTTCGACACCTGCAAGTCATATAGAAATATCTTACAGTACCAACATACTCACCACATAGCTATTCATTCGTCATTCCCCCAAATAGGGGCAACACTAAACATATAAGTTCATAACACAAGCTCGTACAATCAGCACCTTGTCACACCTCCTATTTCCAGCACTCGCAGGGCGTAGAGGAGTTTTTCCAATTAAAAGACAATCAAAACGGGATTTATTTATTTAATTCAGAGTCGCCACTTGGGAGATTTATGGTGTCCCAAGTCACTGGTTGAATCCCAAATCGAGAAAAAGATTAACACTGTTTAACAGTCCACGAACCAGAAATCCGGACAAGGAATTCTGTTAACCCGGGAGAAGGTGTTAGGCATTCCCGACTTCCGTGGTTCTAGCACGGTCGCTCAACTGTTATATTCGTCTTATTCATCTGATTTTAAATTATGTTGTAACCTATGTGCAAATTCTAATTTTTATCCGCTTTTATCATTATTATAATTATTTTCCGGAGAATTGCAACGTCATGGAAATGCATCTCGAACCACGTTACAACCGGCGTACACGTGGTCGTCGGCACATTTTTGACTCCGTTGAGATTTGAATCTGGGTCACATAAATATGCACCCGAGATTAGGGAGATAATATTATGAAAGTACGCGCCTATAGAGTCTAGCGTGTTATTATTTTTGAGAATGTAGTGAAATTTTCTAAGACGGCATGTCCTGAGTCTATACAATTATTATATCCAATTATCGAGGGCCCCGCAGCTTGTATGTTTTATTAGGCGAGGCTTATCTCGTTTATTTTAAAAGGATAATCCTAAAGTAACTACATTTTTCCTAATAAATTCGTCTCTAAAATAAAAGAAAAAAAGCCCTAATTAATTACATGTTTATAAGTTGAAGCCTTTTATTAGTTATTAGATTAATGCGAATGAAAATTGCACTCGAGTTCGTAAAAATGGAGAATTGTTCTGAGCCTTATTCTACAAGGGAATATTACTACAGATGGTAACTATATTGTAATAGTTCATTATAATTATAACTTCAATTAATCCAAATCAAGCTGAATACAATCCAGCTATACAAAGTTGGCTGAAATCTACATAACAGTAGTATAAGAAATATTCTAAAATAAAATCATGTAAAGAAGAAAAGGTTAAATCAAAACTTCAAACTTCTATTTTTTATATGTATTCATGCTTCTGCATTTTTCAGCTTACAATAGCCAGTGTTATAGTCGTGTACCTGGTATTGGAAACAAGAGAAGAGGAAGGTGAGGAGAAACCAGTAAGGTAGTAATCAACACAGCAAAACATCAACAGCAGTAGCTAAACCCAACAACAGATTTTATCAATACCCAGCAAACCAACAGCAACAGATCAGAAACCCAGTAAAACCAAACCAGAAAGCACCAACAGAAACAGACTTTAAACCACAGCAATATCAACATGAACTCAAAGATACACTAGAGTTACTTAAAATCAGTCTTAGTGTATTTGAATCAAGAGAAATAAAATCAATGAAGCAAAAAGAGAGGTTTCAAATAAACAGTGGGGTTTTCAGCTCTCTAATTTTTTAACTCTCAATTCTCTTTCTTATTCTCTGGTTTTTCGTACTCTTAAGTTCTAAAATTTCTATCTCCAAATTCAATCCTCTTCTAAGTGTTAAATGAGTCATATTATATACCCAAAGCAAGACTCTTTCTTTTACCTTTTAACTATTAACTTTTATTTTTTATATTTATTATTACTAACCCTTTTACCTCTTTTTACTTTTCCACCCCAATATTCTTCCACTATGTATCTTTTAACCTTTTATTATTACCTATACTATTTCTTATTTTAACTAAGCAAAAAGTAGTCAACACGGGTCCCACAGTCCCCCCTTTTTCAATGGTCAAAGAAGTCCACAATATTACCCCCCCTCTTTACATAATTATATCTTGTCCCTCACTATATTATTTTAATAATAATTTAATCTAATAGACAAAGCACTTAAATTAAATAATTGTCAAATTTTAAATTCCACAAATACCCCCAAAATAATTGTAAATTACTATTCTACCCATATCAGCTATAACCAATTCATCTAAATCAATTAACCAAAATATAGCAACTATAACCAATTCTTAAGCAGATTCAATCATCAAATTCAAACTAAACGATGAGCAACAAAGAACCAACTGAAATTACTTTGAACAACATTCTTGACAAACATACTTTCAGATTCAACAACAATAACAAAATTAAACATAACAAATAAGTAGACTCCAATCTCCAAACTCAGATTCAAATTAAACTTAACATATCAAACAAACAAATTCAAATCTCTAACTCAGATCAAAATTTAGACTTAAAACAAGAACAAAACAGATTCAAATCACTAAACTCAATAATCAAATGAACTTCAAATTAAATCTAACAACATTACAATGAAGATAAGGGATTCACGTTATTAAACTAAAACATTCTATATTAAAACTAAACAAGAACAAATGAATCAAACAAACTGAATAAATAATCAAGAAGCGATAAACAAAGAACAAAAAATATATAGTAATATTAGATCTGCAAATATAAAACAAAATACGAAAAAAATAAAATTTAAACCAACTAACCGAATCAGAACAATGGCAAACTCGAACGGAAACAAATCTGCCCGGAAACATTGAAATCCAAAATACTCGAATCTGGCCAGAAAATTTTGTATATTTTCTGATTGATTTCAATCGATGAAACTGGACAACGAAGACGACCACGAACTGGACGACGTAAAGGAGACGACCATGAACTGGATGGGAACAAAAGAGGTTGTTGGGACGCTGGGCTGCTCCTTTGGTTTCGAACCTGGGGGGTCGTTTGGTGAGCTGTGACGACAATAGGTTCTTTTGGTCGTTGTTACCATGACTGGTTCAGTTGGGGAAGACGACTGGTGGGGTTTGTTTCGTGGTGGCATTGTTTGGACGAGTGGTTGCTGGACGAGAACGACGTGGAGCTGGTCAGAAATGGTTGTTTGAAGATGGGGATGGAGAGGTCGTGGGGGTGGCGTTTGACTGAAAAATGAGGGGTCGTTGGGTGGTTGCTGGTTCTAGTAGTGACGGAGAAACGACGGGCGACGGGGGTGAGGGTGGTGGCTACTGGGACATGAAGGAGAAGCAGAGGAGGGGGGCTGTTTGGTTGGGTTGTTTGAAGAAAAAGAGAAGAGGGGGGGGGGGTTCTTGAGTGTGGCGGTTGTAGGTGTGCGAAGCGATTAGGGTTTTTTTGTGTTAGGGTGTGCAAAGATGAGATGATAATTGGAAGGGGTGGTTTGGGCTATGGGGCGGCCGGCGGGTCAGGGGTTTTGGGTTGGGTATGGGGTTATTTTGTTTGGGCCTGTGATTTAAAATTCAAGAAGTGGCCCAATACGATTTTCTTTCTATTTTTTACTCTATTTTATTTTCCTTTCTAATTAATAAAACTAAAAAAGCTAAGATTAATTTATGAAAACCAAAAGTATCTTAAAATTCTAATTACTCCTAATAACAATTACCACCTAAAACTAAATAACAATTAAAACACAGTCACACAATTTAGACATTAAAGGCTAAAAATGCAAAAGATGCATATGTTTGAGATTTTCATTTTCTACAACACACTTAATTACTCCTAATTGTAGAATTAAATCCTAAAGGCAAATGCAACATATTTTTTGTATTTATTTTGGTAATTTAACAAATAAACATGTACAGATAAATGCAAATAATACAAGAAAAATAACACAAAATTCACAACAATTGCAAGCAAACTAAAAATTATTTTATTTTGAATTTTCTGGGAGTAATTCATATATAGAAAAAAAATCACGTGCTCACAGCTGCCCCTCTTTGTCCGAAAGCACGAAGAATTATCGTGCAAAGATAAAGTGAGCGGATACGAGCAATTTTTTCCCGTTTGAGTATTCCGTGTGAAGCGTTTGTTTGAAAGATTTAATAGAACCTTTGCTTCGAAGGTTTCCTACATATCCCTGGCTGAAAGGGAATCAGGTTAATGTAGTTTGGAAAGTTTTGGTAGCTGGGACTACCAGGGGACTATAATTTTGCCGTTATTGTTGCTGCATGTTGTTACTACTGCTTAACGATCTCTTTATTACACCGTGCTAAAAGAAAAACAAGAAGCTAGACTAAACTAATGATTACAATATCCTATCTATCTTTGACTTGCTCTTGTTGCCTTGCTTTTTTGTCGGCTTGTGTTTCCTCCGGTGGTTCTCTCTCTCGAAGACTGCTGGGGATGACACGAGCCTTTTTCTCTTCCTGAACAAGTTTTCACCTTCTTGTTTAGTCCGCTTGGGATATGGATTCCTTCATTAACTTTTTGGCGGTTCCTCTAGGAGACGACTTTCTTCATCAGATTTGTTATGTTGGGAATAACTAAGGTTCAAAGGCCGTTTCTCTCGAGATTTTGTCTTATCTTCCTTTTGACTTCATCAACATTTTTTTTTTGAAAAATAAAATCGCCATTCCTCTCTTCAGGCGGGCTCCTATATTCAATCAACTACTTTGAAAAAATAAAAACGTCATTCCTCTCTACAGGCGGGTTCCAGATTGCAATAAACAACTTTGAACAATAAAATCGTCATTCCTCTCTTTAGGCGGGCTCCTGACATCATCAATATTTTTTGATAAATAGAATCGTGTTTCCTCTCTTCAGGCGGGCTCTTGATTTCATCAATATTTTTTGAAAAATAAAATCGCCTTTACTCTCTTCACGCGGGCTCCTGACTTCATCAACATTTTTTTTTGAAAAATAAAATCGTCTTTCCTCTCTTTAGGCGGGCTCCTGATTTCAATCAACAACTTTAAAAAAATAAAATCGCCATTCCTCTCTTCAGGCGGGTTCCTGATTTCAATCAACGACTTTGAAAAAATAAAATCGCTATTCCTCTCTTCGGGCGGTCTCCTGATTTCAATAACATCTTCAAAAACTTGCCATTCCTCTCTTCAGGCGGGCTCCTGATTGCAAAAACATCTTTTTCTTAAAAATAAAATCACCATTCCTCTCTTTAAACGGGCTCCTCACTTCATCAATATTTTTTGAAAAATAGAATTGCCTTTCTTCTCTTCAGGCAGGCTCCTGATTTCATCAACTTTTTTTGAAAAATAAAATCGCCTTTCCTCTCTTCAGGCGGGCTCCTGATTTCAATAACATCTTTTAAAAATAAAATCGTCATTCCTCTCTTCATGCGGGTTCCTGATTTCAATCAATAACTTTGAAAAATAAAATCGTCATTCCTCTCTTTAGGCGGGCTCCTGATTTAATTAACATCATTAAAAAATCGACATTCCTCTCTTCAGGCGGGCTCCTAATTTCAATAACATCTTTTTAAAAAAATAAAATCTACATTCCTCTCTTCAGGCGGGCTCCTGACTTCGTCAATATTTTTTGAAAAATAGAATCGCCTTTCATCTCTCCAGGCGGGCTCCTGATTTTATCAACATTTTTTGATAAATTAAATAATCTTTCCTCTCTTCAGGCGGGCTCCTGATTTCAATAACATCTTTTAAAAATAAAATCGTCATTCCTCTCTTCAGGAGGGCTCCTTATTTCATCAACATTTTTTTTTTGAAAAATAAAATCGACAACTTATGAAAAATAATATCACCATTCCTCTCTTCAGGCGGGCTCCCGATTTCAATCAACAACTTTAAAAAAATAAAATCACCATTCGTCTCTTCAGGCAGGTTCCTCATTTCAATCAACAACTTTGTAAAAATAAAATCAACATTCCTCTCTTCAGGCGGGCTCCTGATTTTAATAATATCTTTTAAAAAATCGCCATTCCTCTCTTCAGGAGAGCTCCTGATTGCAATATCATCTTTTATTAAAAAAATAAAATCGCCATTTCTCAATTCAGGCGGGCTCCAGACTTCATCAATATTTTTTGAAAAATAGAATCGCCTTTCTTCTCTTTAGGCGGGCTCCTAATTTCATCAACATTTTTCTAAAATATAAAATTGTTATTCCTCTCTTTAGGTGGGCTCCTGATTTCAATAACATATTTTAAAAATAAAATTGTCATTCCTCTCTTCAGGCAGGCTCCTGATTGCATCAACATTTTTTGAAAAATAAAATCACATTTCCTCTCTTCAGGCAGGTTCCTGATTTCAATAACATTTTTTTTTTGAAAAATCAAATCGCCTTTTGAAACTATGATCGTCGTCATTTTTCTTTCCTTGCCTCCTCGCATTTTTTTTCCTTCAAACTTCTTACAAAATTTCCTTCCTTTATTACTTGCATTGATTTCCTCGTTCCTCCAAGAAAATATTCAACTATGGCAGAAAATTTTTTGCCCCAGTTTTAGTTATCATCTTTGTGGCATGTCTTTCCGCCATCAAGATATTTCTTTTCCCTGATTCCAATCAAAGAAAATTTCATTAGTTTAAAATGTGGTGAGTGGTAGTGCCACTCCTGCTGGGATGGATTTTCCCTTTTCCCTTTTCCCTGCTCTGCATTCCCAAAACTTGTTGGGAATAATGTTATTTGCTGGGGATGATGTTTCTGCAGGGGATGGTTTTTCATTCTTCCCTTCCTTGTTCCGTGTTTCATTGCTGGGGATAAATTTTCCTTTTCTTTATTCCCCATTCTGAGTTGTTCGACCATCTTCGAACTTTGTCGATAATATGTCGGGGTTGTTCCTTCATCTCGAAAATCTGCTGGGGATCCTTTTGGAATTTGATCCACAATTTTCTCAACTGTTTTTTTTCCTGTTTTTCTCCAACTTCCCTTGCAATTCTAGACCAGTTCATTGTTTCGTCTTGCAACTAACGTCTTTTCCATTTTATTGCCTTATCGTTTTGCCTGTCCTATTCCCATTTAGCTTTGCACCATCTTGGCAACTGGTAGTAAGCTCTGAGAAAACCTTTCCAGAGCAAACTAAATTGTATGACCGGTCCTAATGGTCATGTCGCGCTTTCCGGGTCTAACAAACCAGTATATTCATCAATCAATCTCTTTGAAGGCTCCCTTTAGCTGGGGATAAGATTGTCATCAGGTGGGGATAGCATTGTTGACGATAACACTGTTGGGGGTTTTTCATTCCTTCATAATTGGTGCTTCATTCCTCCAAAACAGTTGGGGATAATGTTGGCTTCTTGCTTTTTACTAAACACAAGTTTCATCCCTTCTGTTCTGTCTGATGGGGATACTATTTCCATCGTTAAGACTTATTATTCTGGGGATAACACTGGTTTAAATACTATTTTCCTTAAGTCTTGTCTTATCTTCCTTCTTCCCCAAGTAGATACCATATTTCCAAAAAATATCAAATTGAAAGGAAAATTTTATGCCCCAATTTGATCATCTTCCTTGTGGCACATATTTCCGCCATCAATTCCATTTTCTTTTACCTGCTTCAAATTAAAGAATTCCTGACTCATACCACGTGGATGTACTAGCCAGATTCATCTTGTATAATTGAAAAGCTTATGGAAGATTTTGAAGTCATTTCTCACTTGTTCTGACAAAACAGACTCTACTAGGGAATTTTTCTATGAAAGGATGAAGATAAAGGGGACAGAATAAAAGACAAATGGAAGAAATGACTCTCTAACAAGAGAAACTATAAATAAAAACCTATAAATATAGATACCGACTCTTATTTTCATGACATGCACATGTAGCCTATCATCTGCCGTCAATCGTCTTTCAAGATCCTCATTTGGTGATTCTCCATCAGATTCTCAATCTTATTCGACTTGTAGTGCGCGAAGGGTTTTCACTATCAAGCCTCTCTGATTTTTGGTTTTTCTCTCAGCTTTTATCGCCTTCCCATAAAGGTCTTTACTGACAAGACTCTCTCATTTGTATTACTTTCCAACTGGGGATTGGGGTGTTACCCATAAGACTCTCTTTTTATTTCTTTTCTGTTGGGGATCAGAGTCCTTTCTGTTGTGGATCAGAGTGTTATGTTCACCGATAAGACTCTCATTTTTCTGACTTGGCATCTTTTGAAGGTTGATCAGAAGGTCTTTCTTTGGACCGTAATGTTGGATTTTGGATAGGCTAGAAAGAAAAGGTATAAAAGGCTCAAAAACAAATCAATTTGGGGTTCAAAATTACAATCTTCGGAACCATATTTATTTACAACAAGTGCAACCCTTGCCCTAGTTTCTTGCTTGGGGATTTCTTGGTTTTTTTTTTGTTACACTATGACCGAGCTGTGAAGTGCCTATGTATCCTCTTTGAGCAATCACGTCAAATGTAGTTCCCAATTCCTTTGTTTTTTTCAAACCTTCTTTTGTATTTGTTATCATCATTTTTTTTTTGTTTTTTTTCTTTTCTCTTTTGTTGTTTTTCTTTCTTTTCCTTCGTTTTTACTTTTTCTTTTTCTTCTATGTTTGTGTTTTTATCCTTTGCTACTGATTCCGAAGGAAGGGTATGAAAGAAAATAAATAAGACTCAAAGGGCTAACGAAGGATAAAGTGTTTGGATAGCAGAACAAAATGCCTCTGTCATTCCAATCTTCAAAACATGTCAAGTGAAAACAACAAAATTAAACATTCGCAACATATTTCTATTGTGTCTGACTTGCTAAACATCCGCACATTCGCCTTTTCATTTGTCATTTTAAAGCATCACTAGGCAACACCCTCATTTCATTACCACAAATGACCCCCACGTCAATTTGGCTAGCTTGCCTTTACGATTTTTTTATGTTATACTTGCCCCAGTTTCACATGATTTGGGCTCCAAATAATCTCTAACTGTTATGATTAACTATTAAGACTAGGCCTAGACTGTCCGCACATGTCATGTCACTAAAATTGATGCTGAATAAAAGACAGAACGAAATGATAAAAGAACTAAACGAAAAAATGACTGAAACAATAAAAGACCGAATTTTGCATTAGAATAACAGTAAAATGGTTTGAATAACTAAACAAACAAACACAAACCAGAATACAATCCCGAAATAAACTTGGACAAAATTAAATTAACCGCAATGACAAAAATGGAAAGATAAGAGGGTTTGACAGAAGACAATATCAGGATTATAACCCTAAGAATAATCCAGACAATATAAATGACAAAAAAAATAAGCCATCAAAAGCTTCTCTCCTACTAACCCAAAATGGAGCGTATTTTCGATCAACAAGACTGATGCCTTAGTCATAGAGTTTCGCATCCATATTGCCAAGACCACAGGCTACTTCGATATCTGCAGCTTCATTCAATGATCCCCAAGAGAATTCGCGTGCTCCATGTCACTGTTATCAATCACAGTCCGCTCTTTTTACATCATTCTTTCTACTTCCCTATTCAAATTATGACAGCTCTCGATGCTACGCCCTATGACATTGGAGTGGTATGTGCATCGTGCAGCAGGATCAAAGCTTCTTGCACGTGGATCTGGAGTACATGCGGGGAGCAGCTCAATCAGGACAGCATGCCTTAGCCTTTCAAATAGACTTGCATAAGATACTCCGATAGGGGTGAGAGCCTTTTCTCGCTTCAGCTGGCTCTCCTTCCTAAATGCCTCATTTGGCTTGAAACCTGACCCAGGGGGTTTCTGATGTGGATAGGCTTTTTGTGGAGATGAGTACCTGGAAAGTGAGGTACGATTTTGGGGGTCCCGGGGAGAGTATTGGTGTTGGGGAGTGGAGTATCATTGGGAAATCGTAGTAGGAGGACGAGAAATGGAGCTACTCGAGTGGCTGGGAAAGATGTGATAGGCAGGTATATATGGAGAGTGTCGGGGATCATCTGGCATTGTGCTTGGTGCTCGGGCAAGGACAGAGTCCAAGAAGTTAGGTGGTGGGGGGTGGTGCTTTCCCAGCCATCCACGGCCGATACATGGCTCCCACATGTTGTCTCAGCATTTTCACTTCTTCTTCCAAACCGTGGTTTTGTTTAACCAATTGTTGTCGGTCATCAGTACCAACCCACTCGATTCTGAGGTTCTGTACCATTGTCCTCTGGGCTTTGCTTTTCAGGGAAGGGTTACCACAACCAACCACCATACTGATATGATTACAATAAAGTGAAGCTATCACGTTAACATTAGGGCATTTGACAGATAAGCAAACATATAACACGGATGCAATGCACCTAGCAGTTAAACCGGTCTATCATGCATTCACTTCAGTTACGTGCGTCATTCCGGCTTCTTGTAATTATGCCCCATTGAAAAATTCCCGAACTTTACTTTATTTCTTATTCTCTTTTTGTTTTTCTATTATTTCCTTTTTTTCTTCTTTTCTAGTGGTGGTCAAATCTTATGGAGATTGCCTACGTATCACGACCCTGCATAAATCAGATCTTGCGTAGTTCGGACTAATGCAAGGTAAAAAAACAATAAATCATATTTTGGAATTTTTAATTTTTCACAGTAAAACACACGTTGATAACAATGATTAAAGAAAAAACAGACAAACTCAGACCGAACTAACAAACTCTTGCGAAAGACGAGATACTGACTTGATCATTAAACAACCCACACACTCTAATCAAAAGAAACAGAAAAACAGACTAACAAGTTCCTTCCCCTATATGCCAATTTTAACAAAATGGCTATTTTTGTAAACATGCCCCTTCTCAATTTCACCTAAATTTTGAGGTCGGGAAGGATTATCTTACAAACTTTTGTCCGTTCTTTTACCAAAATAGCCTTTCGACAACTGAAAGATACTCTAAGGCTATCTCGGTAAGAACGGTTTAATACACTGTCGAAGTTGGCTCGGCTTATTTCGACCAAAAATCCATATGGTGTTGACTTCACCACTAACTCTTTTTCTTTTCTTTTCTTTTTTTTTTCAAATTAAAATAAAAAATTGGCTTTTGTGAACACGACCTTTCAGCACCTCGGGGACGAAGATTTTAAGGTTGCGTTAGCTAATCGCCCAAAATCCTAAAAGAATGATTAAAGGTGGCGTTTAATGTAAAGTCAGCCTTCCGGCGTCCCTTCCGGGAACATTCGGCTATTTCTGGCAAAAACAACATCACCAACTTATTTATGACTCTTTTTCTCTTTTTTTCTCAAAAATAGTAAAACCAAATATTTTCAAACATGGCCTTTCAGCTCGGGACGAAGATTCTAAGGATGTGTGGGTCAATCGGTCGAAACTCTAAAAAATGACCAAAGGTGGCCGTTTATGCAAAGTCAGTCTTCTGGCGTCCCTTTCGGGAACATTCGACTATATTTGACAAAAGCGGCATCACCCGACTTACTTATGACAAAAATCAAAATTTTCTTTTTTTGCTATTTTTGTATAATGGGAGGCTGGACAACAGTCGACTTATTTATGAAAAAATTTTTAATTTGACATTTTTTTTGGCTTTTAGCAAAAGGAGAGGTTGGACAACACCCGACATATTTATGATAAAATTTAAAATTTGACATGTTCTGTTATTGGTTATTTAGCAAAAGCGGAGGTTGGACCCGATTAGGGTTGCCTACGTATCTCACACCCTCTGAAAATCAACAGTTGTAGTTCGCCAATTAACCGAACTATTTAAAAAAAGGACTCATTTCATTTTTCTTTTTGACATTTCGTGTGTGTGTGTGTGTATATATATATATATATATAACTACTTTTAATACGAAACTTTTTTCTTTTTCTTTTCAACAAACAATAAAACGACCTATTTTTCCAAAAAATAAATGACTCTTTTCTTTTTCTCAACAAACAATAAACAACATATTTTCTTTTTCGTTGGAAAATAAACTATTTTGAAAACAAGAAAAACCAAAAACCAAAACTCTTCTTTTTTCTTTTCCGCGGCAAATAAACTATTTATTTTCATTTTGAACACAAGACAAACTAGAATTACAGACTCTTTTCTAATAAAGCAACTATTTGAAAACAAACATTTTTTTTATTTTCTCAAAATTTCGGCAGAGTTTCGACACTATTTGGGCATTGGCATTTCTAAAAAATGAGTAGTTATCTATTTACAGTGCTATTTCACAATTTTTTTTTTGAAACTTTGAATTTCCAAAGCTGATCAGCATGCACGTCTGAAGCAAATAAATTCATAAAACAAACAGGATGCAGCAGGATGGTCTTTTTCGTTTCAGGTTGCTTATCTTATACGAACCCAACCCATGTATTGAGTCCCCTAAGTCAAATGCAACATGATGCAAATAAACGTTCCCACTAGGGATTCGGCATGAAGTTTTGCTATACTAGGTTTCAAACCTAGGTTTTTGTTCTAGACTTGGCTTACCCAAGCGGAAAACTCGAGCCGAGGATGGGAACTGCGTGCCGGTACCCAAAAGATCCTCCGGTTTTGCAATTCCTCCGAATCCTCGTTCTATATTGGGATAATGACACTAACAGAAAGAAGTCAAGACCAGCGTGCACTCCTCGGGAGAGAGAAAAGAGGGGTTTCGGCACAATTCATATATACAATTCAAATAATATCAAAGCGGTATAAAGCACCATTTTGCATATCAAGCACAGATCATATCAATATCAGATAATAAATAAAGCCAAATACAAATATATTCTAAGCTCGAATTTCTAACCCTGAACAAGTGGTTTTGGGTCAAAAATTACCCAGCATAGTCGTCAGAGCTGTCACACCTCCTTTTTCCGGCATCTGCATGGCGTAGAGGGGTTTTTCCCATTAAAGTACAACCGAAACGGGATTTATTATTTAATTCAGAGTCGCCACTTGGGAGATTTATGGTGTCCCAAGTCACCAGTTGAATCCCGAATCGAGGAAAAGATTGACTCTGTTTAACAGTCCGCGAACCAGAAATCTGGATAAGGAATTCTGTTAACTCGGGAGAAGGTGTTAGGAATTCCCAAGTTCCGTGGGTCTAGCACAGTCGCTCAACTGTTATATTCGGCTTATTTATCTGATTTTAAATCATGTTGTAACTTATGTGCAAGTTATAATTTTTAATCGCTTTTATCATTATTATAATTATTTTACATAGAATTGCAACGTCATGGAAATGCATCTCAAACCACGTTATAATCAGTGTACACGTGGTCGTCGGCACATTTTCGACTCCGTTGAAATTTGGATTTGGATCACATAAATATGCACCCGAGATTAGGAAGATAATATTATTAAAGTACGCGCCTATAGAGTCTAGCGCGTTATTATTTTTGAGAATGCTGCGAAATTTTCTAAGACGACATGTCCCGAAGTCAATACAATTATTATATCCAATTATCGAGGGCCCCGCAGCTTGTATGTTTTATTAGGCGAGGCTCATCTCATTTATTTTAAAAGGATTACCCGAAAGTGACTACATATTTCCTAATAAATTCGTCTCTAAAATAAATGAGAAAAAGCCCTAAATAATTACATGTTTATAAGTTCAAGCCTTTTGTTAGTTATTAGATTAATGCGAAAGAATATTGCACTCGAGATTGTAAAAATGGAGAATTGTTCCGTGCCTTATTCTACAAGCGAATATTACTACAACCGGTAACTATATACTAATAGTTTATTATAATTATAACTTCAATTAATCCAAATGAAATTGAATACAGTCCAGCTATACAAGGCTGCAGAAATCTACATAACAATAGTATAAGAAATGTTCTAAAATAAAATCATGTAAAGAATAAAAAGTTAAATCAAAACTTCAAACTTCCATTTTTTATATGTATTCATGCTTCTACATTCTTCAGTTTACAATAGCAAGTGTTACAGTCGTGTACCTGGTATTGGAAACAAGAAAAGTGGAAGGTGCGAAATCAGCAAGGAAATAATCAACACAGCAAAATAGCAACAGCAGTAGCTAAACCCAGCAACAGATTTTAACACTACCCAGCAAACCAATAGCAACAGACCAAAAACCCAGTAAAATCAAACCAGAAAGCACCAGCAGAAACAAACTTTAAACCACAGCAATATCAACACCAGCCAAATAAACTCAAAGATACACTAGAGTTACTTAAGATCAATCTTAGTGTATTTGGATCAAGAAAAATAAAATTAATGAAGAAAAAAGAGAGGCTTCAAATAAACAGTGGGGTTTTCAACTGTCTAATTTTTTAACCCTCAATTCTCTTTCTTATTCTCTATTTTTTTCGTCCTCTTAAGTTCTTAAATTTCTATCTCCAAATTTCTTCTTGTAAGTGTTAAATGAATACTATTATATACCCATATCAAGATTATTTCTTTTACCTTTTAACTATTAGCTTTTTATTTGTTTAAATTATTATTACTAACCCTTTCACCCCTTTTTACTTTTCCACCCCAATATTCTTCCACTATGTATCTTAAGCAAACAGACCTATGATTCTTAAGTAATGGACGCCAGATTTTGACTTCACTGAGGACTTCCCTGTTGATATTCCACTATGGGTCAAATTCCCTAAACTTCCCATGTCTTGTTGGGGAATGAGATCCTTAAGTAGAATTGCCAGTGTGTTAGGAAAACCTATCTTCGCGGATGAATGTACAACCAAACAATCTAGAGTTTCCTATGCTCGAATGCTCATAGAGATGAATGTTACCAAAGAGCACCTAGGGAAATATTGCTATTAGATGCTAATGGGAGGAAATTTCTACATGAAGTGGTTTATGACTGGAAACCATCTTACTGTGGGAAATGTCTGATGGTTGGGCATAACTGTTTGCTGAATCAAAAACCACATCAGCCTTTACAAGTGAAGAAGACTAAAGTGATTCAGGAATGGAGAACCAAGGCTCCAATCCAAACTGTTAATAATCAGCAGGAGGTACCTTTGCAACAAACTAAGCAACATGAGACAAGGCTGAGCAGTGAATTTCATAAAGAGCCTAATGAACCCCCAACACTGGTGACAGGAAAGAATAAGTAGGAAGAGAAAGGGAAGCAAGTTCAAACCCCTGAATTCAACCTCAACAACTTCCCACCTTTATCCCCTATTGTGGTTAGTAATCGTTTGAAGCAATGTCCAATAGTAGAGTTGAGATTCCTCCAGATGATTGAGGAGGACCTAGCAACTGTCAATGAAGTGGTTAGTCTGGAATATTAGGGGTGAAAATAAAAGGTATAAACAAAAAGAAGTTAGGGAGTATATCAGAAGAAATAACATTAACCTTGTTGGTTTGGTAGAAACTAAGGTTAAAGAAAAGAATGCAGGAAAAATTGCTAAGCTGTTGGTTCCTTGCTAGGGTATACTAACAAATTATCAGGGTTCCATAAATGGTAGAGTATGGATTCTATGGGATACAAAGTTGATCATAGTCACTGGTATCCAGGAGGAGGCTCAACTGATTCACTGTAGAGTCAGAAACATTTCTGGAGATGCCATCTGCTATCTCACTTTGGTATATGGCTATAATGGGATGGACCAGAGAAGATCTCTATGGAAAAATCTGCAGGATTACTCTGTTGCTATTACTGAGGCTTGGTTAGTTGCTGGAGATTTCAATGCTGTCCTATATGCCACTGATAGACAGTCAAGTAATCGTGTCAAGCACTTAGAGATCCAAGAGTTTACTCAATGCATACAACAGGCTGGACTCTCGGAGCTACCTTGGAAATGGGAGTATTTCACCTGGACAAATAGGCAGACATGCAATGATAGAGTATGTAGCAGACTGGACAGAGTTTTTGGCAATTATGAGTGGATGACTAACTGGAGTCATGTGCAAACTGTATATGATCATCCTCTAATCTCTGATCATAATCCTATGATAATCATATTGGCAGAAGCTACTAGGAAAGGGAAGATTCCTTTCAGATTCTTCAACACATGGGCTAACCATGAAGACATTTATCAGCTGTTCAAAGACAACAGGCACAATAACAATCTGTTTTCTATGAAATCAGTGTGGACCAAACTCAAGTCATTGAAAAGCCAATTAAAATCATTAAACACTAAAGATTTCAAGAACATTAATCAGAGAGTTGATCATAGTAGACAAGAATTGAAGGACATCCAGAATCAGATGGCACTGGCATACAATGATGAGCTGCAACTTAAAGAAAAAGAAATAGTATTGAAGCTGGAAAGGTAGTCCTTGATTGAAGAAAGTATTTTACAACAGAAGGCCAGGGCAATATGGATTCAATTGGGAGACTCTAACAACAAGTATTTCTCTGTTGTACTGAAAGAAAGAAATCAATACAATCATATCACAGAGCTTATTACATCTAGGGGTCTCAAGGTTACTACTCCAGCTGACATTAAAAAGGAGATCATTGACTTCTATAAGTCATTAATGGGCACATCAGCTTCTTCTCTGCCAGCCATAAACCAAATGTATATGGCTAATGGTCCTAGCTTAACACATCAACAGAAGAAAGAGCTAAGTGCTGATATTACAGAACTTGATATTCTGGAGAGTTTAAAGGCAATTGGGTATGACAAAGCTCCAGGAATTGATGGATACAATGCAGTTTTTTTCAAGAAGACCTGGAACATCATTGGCAAGCAGATCATAGGTGCAATCAAGGACTTCTTCCAGACTACCAAGATGTATAAACCAGTAAATTGTGCCACTCTTACTTTAATCCCCAAAGTCCCTAACCCAACCATAGTAAAAGAATATAGACCAACATGCTGCTCAGTTTTATATAAAAAATTTCCAAGATCTTAGCCAACAGAATGCAGAAAGTCATGTCTAGTATCATTTGTGAAGCCCAAATAGGTTTCATCCCAAGTGGGAAGATTGCAGACAATGTCATCATGGCTCATGAGTTGATCAAAAACTACTCCAGATCCCATGTGACTCCTCGATGCATGATCAAAATTGACCTTCAGAAGGCCTATGATTCTGTTAAATGGATCTTCTTGCAACAGGTAATGGAGGAATTGAACGCGACCCAAAACTTCGCAAATGCAAACTCACATTTGCGAGCAAAACCTTGCAAATGCAAAGTTTACGGACCGGTTGCAATAATCGATATGTTTTCTAAGTTCAAAATGCTCTATAGCCTATCTGAAACTCACCCGAGTCCTCGAGGCTCCAAACCAAATATGGATAAAAATTCCTAAAATATTATACGAACTTGCTCGTGCGATCAAATCGCCAAAATAATGCCTAGAACTACGAATTGAACATCAAATCAAATGAAATTTTTTAGAAAAGTTTAAAACTTCTATTTTCACAATCGAACGTACGAATCACGTCAAACGAACTTCGTTTCTCACCAAATTTCACTGACAAGCCATAAATATAGTAATGTCAAAAATTCATATCTCAAGCTAGGGACTTCAGAATTCGATTCTGAGCATATGCCCATGTCCCAAATTACGATACGGATCCACCGAGACCTCCAAAATATAGATTTGGGTCTATTTACTCAAAACGTTAATCGAGATCAAATCAAATTAATTTGTAAGGTAAAAATTCTTATTTTTATCAGTTTCTAACATATAATCCTTTCGAAAAAAATACCCCAAACCATGCACGTAAATCGAGAAAGGCTAAAATGATATATTTAATGCTTTGGAACACAAAAGTTGGTTCTAAAATATGAGATTACCTATTGGGTCATCACACAATGTGAGTTGGAATTTGCTACCATCTCAAACTCCCTTAGAGCACTAAGACATCGTCCTCGGTTAGTGTAACTAACTCAACAGGTTGAGCATTCTGTTGATTTTATGAGGATCGTTGTCTTCTATGTAGAGAAGACCCCTCATCACTAGCTTCTCCGTCATAGTGAATAACCACATTATCTATGGCCGGCTTGGGCATGATATTCGACACCACAACATCAGAAGATGTTCCTGGCACGATACTCTATGCCCTCTTATTCTTTCCCATGGCCGCAGAGGAACACCTTCTTTTTGGTTGCATATTCTCCGGTCAGGGAATTCGAAAAGAAGCACTTGCACCAGAAGCAAGCTTGAAGATGCCTGTTTGTGAAAAAGCCTTCTGCAACAGCCTCGCTGCATCAGCAGGATCAGCCAAAACGTCCTCCCAGGGACGGCAACTGAGCCTTTGGTAGACCTTAATTCGGCAAAGAGAAAAAAGATTAATCAATTTCCTCACACAAAGAAAAGACGAGATGAGTCTAAATTACCATGATTTTTAGCCTTCCACCCATTTTTAAGGGCCAGTTCTTTCCACGCGTGGGTTTCGAGCATAGTGACATGCAAGATTTCTGGACCCACTGCCCCAAGCCTTCTACCCTAGGGTGGAACCCATCGAGTTGCTGAATAGGCGAAAAAAGGAGGGTCAACAAGGATATGAGAATATTTCTAATGAAAGAAATATTAAACAAGGAACTTACGAGTGTGATTCCATAATTCCAGAAAGGTTGAAGCCGTTTCCAAAATGATATCATTGATGGCAACTGCAACGAACTGCTCCATCAACCTATGGTCTTTGTCATCATCCATGCTAGGTAGTAGAGCATGGTAGCCGCGTTTGCTAAAGTTTACCATTCCCCCGTGAAAGTTTTTGGGAGAATAATGGTTCATAACATGTACTAAGGATAGCTCCTTATACCGTTTCTTGGCACAAGCACCGAAGACAAGAAATCATCCTCCACACGGAAGGATTTACTTAAGCCAAACACACTTGACAGTGGAGGTAGAACTCCGCAATGACGGAGGCAAGCTCTCAACTAAAAGAAAAAGCTCCCAAAGTAAAGGAATACATGTAAAAGTATGTAAAATCCTCCTTGGGTAGGGTTACCTGCTCTGCCAAATCAAGAGTGATAATGTCTAAATCCTGACAACGACAATCTTCCTATATAGGAGGAATACTAGAAGGACGGATTGAAGAAGGGTATCATCCAATGGCCCATGTACGAGGGTTATCAGAAGGAAACTTCTCTTCAAAATCTTTGGTGGTATATGTGGAGCGATATCATCAGCCTTGTCTTTGTTCTTTGAAGAACTAGGTTTTCTTGAAGAAGAGGCCATATCAGATGAAGGGTTTTTTCTCTCAAAGAAGGAAGCTAAAGAAAGGTTAAACTTGAAAGATGGGTTGAATAAAGAAAGCCTTAGAAAATATAAAGTGTTATGAAGTGTAAATAAATGGAGTTGATGTGTATAAGTAAATGTATAGGCGACTAAACTCGTAGCCATAATTACCTCGATAATCGGCAAAAGTTATGCTGAATAGTGAGATGATGCATGTTCGGGACATTAAATGCGGAGAGACGTGCGTTTAATCAACCGTCAGAATCTTTCAGATGGAATCAGTGAAATTCTCGCCGAAAAGAATATTTCTACCAACTTTCCGGTGATACAATGTTACGACACTGGAAAGAAGGGGGACTATTTGTATAGATTAAAATATGTTATGGTAAGTGATCGCATAAGGCAGCGACACATGGAGCCTAAGGCAAATGATAGCCAAAACTGAAGGCAACGACTCCCTCTGTTACCGGAGAGAATGATGCTCATAAAGATAAAATAAATGTCTGCCACCAGATAGCATTTAATAAAGAATATTCTACAACATTTAGTAAGCTACCCCTTATAAAAAATTTGGCATTCTTGCCCACCGTTACACATTCTTCAATGACCCTCATAATTGACATTACAGAATGGATTGATAGTAAGACCTTGTTTCCTAGGTGCAACTATAAATAATAAGCTCTATTATCATTGTAAAGAAGACAAATTTTCTTGCTAACTCACGCTACAATCTATTTCAAAGCTTAATACAATTCTTCATTCCCTTTGATTTCGTCGTTGTTGTGCCGGAGACCATGTTCCCGAAACTACTGTTTATGTCATTATTATCTCCATCCCAAGGCTAAGTATTGCATATTTATTTAATTCTTTTATTATTTCTAAGATCACATTCGTTCACTTGTCTAGAAACCATATATAAATTTAACTGCACCGTTTTACTAGTAAATAGCATGGTATATCTTTTATATAAGATTTATTACTTAACAGTTATTGAATAGCAGGAATTCTTTATCTATTTTGATCACTTAATCATAGTAGATTACCATGATTTGGTGCTTAAGCAGGATCAAATAAAATTTCCACGCTTGAAGTCTAAAGAGACCACATAAGACGTACCAGAGGTAAAGGAATCCACATTTTGTTTTCTTAACTGGATTTTTTTGTTGCTGTTTATTAATTCGATGAAGTGTGATGGCACGAACGTATCCCATGATCACCAATCAAGAATCAAAATAGTACCAACGTCACATAATCAGTATCAGTTCTCGATTGCTACTTGATTATGCATGTTAATTGTGTTAATTTTGTGGTTTAATAAGTAGACGGTTAAGACTACTAACCCTTCTGAAGCTTGACAGCTGTGAGTTAAGTTACGTTCTCTCAGTGGTAAAGGAAGGAGAAATGACAGAGTAATACTTGTCAATTAAGCATTATTATTAAACATTTTTTGTCTTCTGTTCCTAAAATAAAATGATATTAATATTTGCAATTAAAAAGAAGAATATATAGAAGAATGCGCACTTTAGGAGTTAAGGGCTAATTGGGGAAAAATTCAACTCTATTGGGGGCAAAATGCAATGCTTATTACTTCTACAGGAGTTTCCACTTTTGGAAGTAAGACAACAATGGGTTGGTGAAAAGATGAAAGACTCCGAGAAAGAAAAGGAAATAGATATCTGAAAGCGTGCAACCTATGAACATATGATTGTTAGGTCGAATAAAACAATACGTATGCGATAGTGGAATGCTTTTAAAAGGTTATGAAAATTTAACTAAAACAGTAATAGTTAGGTGAAATTAGAAGCAACCACGATTTTTAATTTCTTAATAATATGGTTAATTATGAATGGGACACCCTTAGCATGCAGCAATAGCTTCCAACTTTTTGATACACCACCACCTTTTGTCCACCAACACTTCCATGCAAACAAAGAAGGGGCAGTAAGGAAATTTGTCAATTCTTTAAGTATTGATCCTATGGATCCTAGTAGTAATGTAGCTAATAGTTCAAGTGTTGATCCACCTATGGATCATTGGTCACTAGTAACTACTCATGTACCATCAGCCAGCACAAGTGCCATGAGCACCTTGCCCTCTGTAACTCTTTAATGGTAGTAATAAAGTAATCTTTTATGACAAAAAAAAGCGCCGATGTAGATAGGATCAAATACATATTGCTAATTCGTAACAGATATGAACATGCGTTCTTATTTTTCGATTTTTCCTGAAATAGATATTCATCATCTTGGTCCCGACCTTATTTACAGAGGTGGAGCTAAAAGTCATTGTATTGGTTCAGTTGAACTCAATATTTTTAGTTCAAATCGTGTAGTTATATTAACGAATTTGTTAAATAAGTAAAAATATTAAATTCTGAACCAATTTACTAATACCGAATGGTGCTATCGTAGAATTTAGTACTCATAAAAATTAAATGCCAATTCCGCCTTTACTTATTGACCCCTACTCGATCGAAGGTTCATTTAAACGTCAATAGCTATTTGTTTATGATCTAGCCTAACCCATCCGACAATGACCTTCAGGAAAGAAACTATGCTTGAGAAAACTCTAGATCATGTGCCTTAGCTAGGAATAAAAGTAGGTAGAGACGATTTACTGAAAAATCAATATAGCTAGGAGCAACAAAAGGTAGAGTTGTTGTAACAATCCAATCGGTTATTTTGAATATTTGTATTTCGTTTAGCTGTTTGAAGTCTTGATTAATTTCATATGATGTATTATATCTTGTGTAAATAGTCGGTTTTGGTTTTTAGGTAATTTCAGGATTTGGAAGAATGATTCTCAACTAGGAAGCTTTAAGTTGGAAGAGTTGACCAAGTTTAACTTTTGTGTATTTGACCCTGAGTCGGAGTTTCAATGATTTCGTTAGGTCCGGATGATGATTTTAGACTAGGGTGTATATCCGGATTTGCATTGGGATGTTTCTTGAAGGATTTAGTATTAATTGGCGAAAATTGACAATTTGAAGGTTTGAGAAGTTCATAGGTTTGACCATGATTTGACTTTGATGATATTAGATTCGAATTGTGGTTTCGGGAATTAAAATACCTTCGTTATGTCATTTGAAACTTGTGTGCAAAATTTGAGGTTATTCCGAGTTGATTTGATATGGTTCGATACGAGTTTTTAGAAGTTGAAAGTTCAAAAATTCATAAAGTTTGATTTTAGGTATGATTCATGATTTTTATTTTATTATTTGAGATTTGAGGTTTCGAATATGTCCGCATTATATTTTGGAACTTGTTGACATGTTTGGACGGAGTCTCGAAGGGCTCAGGTGAGTTTCAGATCATTTCACATGGATTTTGCATTACTGATTGCTGGTGTCTCTGCAGATCATCGCGATTGCAGAGCTAGGCTCACGATCGCGTAAAGAATATTTCGAGGGTTGTTTTATCTTTTCGTATTCACTAGTATTAAATCGCGTTCGTGGAGGATGTGGAACTTGAGCTTTGCGTTCGCATTGGTGAGGTCACGTTTGTGCTGGTATGATGGGAGCTCGTGAATCCTTCTTCGCATCTGCGAGACGCGTTCGCGTAGTGTAACGTTTGTGGGCATCGCTTTCGCGTGGGAATTGTCGCGAATGCGTAAAGCATATTATGGTAGTGCATTTTCTTGTTCATCACGAACGCAATGGTTCTTTTGCGTTTGCTAAGAGTATACCTGGAGCAATGTATTATGTACTCTATTTCAAAGACGTTGCTCATTTTATCACATTTTGAGTTGGGAAGCTCGGATTTGGGCTATTTTGGAAGTAATTTTCATGACATGGATTGGGATAAGTATTTTCTACTCGAGTTTAATTATATTTTATGAATCTATATTTGATTTTGGCATTTGGATTATTAATTTTAAAGATAAATTGGGGATTTTTGTCTAAACTTTTTATAAGTAAATTTTTGAGTTTGAAAATGGATTGAGAGTCGGATTTGAGTGAAATTAGTATAGTTGGACTCATAATTGAATGAGTTATCAGATTTTGTGAGTTTGTGGTGTTTCGTGGTGCGGGTCTAGGTTTGTGTTCTTGGTTGACTTTAAGTAAATGAGTAAAGATTCGACTTTTATCATTTGAAATTATTTCCTTAAATATTATTTGATGTTCTTGAGTTGCTTTTGGCTTGTTTCAAACCGTTCAGATATTGGTATGCGCGAGATGTCCTTTCTAGAGTGTTATTTAGCTTGCTCGGTATTTGTTTTGGCTTGCTTGAGATAAGTATTTTATCTAAACTCGATTGAGGCACTAGTTGCCTAAATTATTTGTGAAAGCTACGTGCCATGGGTGCGCATATATGTGGGGATTGAGACCATGTTCAAGCGCATGGTGCGCTATAATATGCTTTGAATTGACTGTTAAGCATTAAGCTATAATATTTTTTATATTTGTAATATTGTTGTAAACTATTTTAGCCATGTTTGAGCTGTGATATCATACTTTGTACATGCCTACACTTTAGCATGTCATTATACTAGTTCAGGAGCATGAAATCTGATATTCATTCATCATATACATGTATTCATGAATATTTATTCTGTGTGATATGATTTGGATTGGATGCCTGCGAATTGTGTTGTTGTGCATGTGACCACGCCAGGCGGATTGTGTTGTTATGCTTGTGACCATACCGAGCGAATTGTGTTGTTATGCCAGTGACCACGTGGGGCAAATTGTGTTGTTATGCCTATGACCACGTTAGGCGGATTGTGATATTGAGCCTGTGGCCACACTAGACGGATTGTGATTATTAGCACGTGAGTTACCCATGGGGTTGATGTTGAGCATATGACCACGCCGAACATATTATAATATGGAGCATGTGACCACACCGGGATGATAGCGCAGTTGAATTGGCCGTGCTTTTATGTGGATACAGATCCATCCCCTTAGGGTCACTCTATCATGTTTCTCTGTTGATGGTGTACCCATGGATTGTGAGAAACTGATGTGTTTCTGATTAATGTGAGCTTTGGAGAGCTGATTATTGTTATTAGGATCGTGCCGCGCGCAGCAACAGACTGATATTTGATAATTGCAGTTTATTTTTACTTGCAATATTTTTGGTTGTTTACCTAATTTATTTACATACCTTATATGCTAGACTGTTGACTGAGTAGAACACTTTAGAACAAATAATTGTGAGCACCAAGGTTGACTTACTTGTGCTTTTTCCTGATTTGATCATATATCTATTCTATACCCGTTGGATTTAAGAACTTGCACAACTGACGGGTGAGTATCATTCATAATTCTTGCTGCTATTACCTCGTCGAGTTTATTTACGATACTTACTAAGTATGTGTGATCGGTTGTATTCATACTACACTTTTGCACCTTGCGTTAGAGATCTTGAAGTTGATGCTGCTGTGTATGGCGAAAACTGGCATTGGAGATGTACCCGCACTTTAGTTATGGCTACCACTTGTCCTTGGTAACTTTAGATTCGAATTATGTTCAAGTACATTCCAAACACATGTTGTAGTTATTTCATTTTAGTTTGTGAATCTAAGTCTTAATGGCTCATGACTTGTACTACCGGTCCTTGGGTTATTGTATAAAAGTTCGGTGTTTCATTATTATCTCTCATTAATCTCATTTAAATTGTGTTGATTGTTACTAATTGACTTATTTGGAAATTGAAGGAAAGACAAAGGCGGGCAATGGCACGTCAATTTCTACATCTGCTTTTACCCATGCTTCTTTATGCTTTCTTATACATCTATGATATTCAATACTCATATTACTAGTTTACTACCAAAAGAGTAGCATGATTTAAAATCAGATTTTATAGTATATACCTATATTCCACAACTATATTTCCTTTGGTTATTTTATCTTAAAATAATGACAAAAAAAAATAAGAATAATATCAATAGTAAAAAGGTTATGGAACTTTTTTTGGGTCCCAAAAGGTCATGGAACTATGCTATAGCTAATGGCTAATAAATAATAATACAGGTGTGAATGGCCATCATCAACTTATGCACTTTGCTTCTATTGCCACACGTGATATGTCTAATCTTCCTTGAAATAGAATTATTCTTTTGAGAATATTAAAACCAGAATGACTCATCATGAGATTTTAATACTTTTTGGATTGAGTTACTTAGCTTCCTACGTATTATGCATATAAAATGTGATACAAATCTTTTATGTATTATCGTAGTCAAGATATTGTAGGTAAAATATAAGATATGATTAGATCTTCTGAAAATGTAACGGAGCAGAAATCAAGTAAGGGTCATCGTAGCTTCCATGCAGATAGCTCAACAACAGCAACAACCCAGTATAATTCTACTTAATGGGGTCCGGGGAGGGTAATATGTACGCAAACCTTACCTCTACTATTGGTAGAGAGGGTGTTTCCGAACAGACCCCCGACATCCTTCCCTCCAAGAACTTCCCACCTTGCTCTTGGGGAGACTCGAACTTACAACCTCTCGGTTGGAAGTGAGGGTTGCTTACCATCAGAGCAACCCCTCTTGTCAAGCTCAATGCAAAGAAATTATAATTCAAGTATAGTATTATGAGTTTACAATTTTAGCCACTTTGATTTTTCTGTTTCTTGTTAGTCATGAAAGAAAATAATCTGAGTTAAGGAAGTTGGAGATTGATATTTAAATAAAATTATGCTAACTTAGCTTTGGTTAAATAATTACATGAGATGACAGATGCGTATATTAACCACAATTAAATATATATTTTTAAAATAGCGAGCACAAATATCATGTATTTATTAATTTATTGTAAATATAAAATATTCTCATTTGGGAGAGAAGGATCATACTTCAAGGTTCTCTTGCCTTGCCTTAAGAACAAGAAGAAGGAAAAGAAAAAAGATGATTGTTGTACGTTTCTCATTAACCTAAGAAAATAAAATTCCAAGAGAAAATAGAACAAAAACTAGTTTATGAAATTAGAAACTAGGTTTCACTAGAAACATCAGCTGAAAACTCTTCTTCTTCCCTCAATAATCTCTGTTGTCTTGCTATGAAATCCTCCACTGTTCGTCTGAAATCTTCACTACTCATCTCATCATCCACATTTCTCCGGCAGACCACCGTCGCCGATCGCCTCAGTTCTCTTCTAGTCTGCTCATGCTGATGCACACACAGCAAATTTTCTGAACGGCTCTTTCGAATTTTCCTTCCTACTTCTTTCTCTCCAAGAATGCACTGTTTCCCCTGTTTCAGACTCTGTTCCCTGTAATTATTTATGCTCTGTTTCCCCTGTTTAGGACTCTGTTCTCTGCAATTGCTTATGCTCTGTTGCATGCTATGTTCACTGTAATTGGTTATGTGCTTTGCACATTCTTTCATATATTCATCATGGAAATCGGTTATTTTGCTGGTTGATGAATTATCTTTAGCATATGACTCTCTAGATTTCAAGAACAAAACGATGACAATCACATTTCCAAGCACGAAGATGAACCGGGGACTAATGAGGGCGAGTGGGAGTTCCCTGAAATACTCACTAAAAATCTTGGAAACAAATGTCAACTGAGTGGAAAATCTTAAGATTATGACAAAAAATATGCAAATCTCCATGGCACGGAATAGGGTTGTGATCTTTTGAAGCCTTTTGTACCTAAGACTTGCGTTTGCTTTCTCTGCTTTGATGTTCTTGAAATTGAAAGACTCCATTTTTTTCCAACTTTTTGATGAGAATTGGTTGGTTCAAGGCTAAGTGAAAGATGACAAGGATTGTGACTAACGATTGAATTGGAGTAATAAGCAAATTCAACCTTAGCCAAGTCCGTTAAAAATTACATAAAAGAAAGCATTTCACACAAAGGGAAGAAGTGATTTTGGAGCAAAACCATAGTTCTGAAAATGGCAGAATTATTTATGACAATGTTCATCTTCAAGAGGGAAGCAAATTAGAAGGAAATGAATATGAAGAAAATAGAGTAATAAAAAAAAGAGAGCTTTTGATTAGTGAGTTTCTTGGTTGTTCTATGAACTTGGAATGGCAGGACCAGAAATGTAGTGGTATATATAGGCTATATATAAATAGACTTTTCTTTTTTCTTTTTTAGTTTTATTTTTCTTTTAATTTTTGAAGTACATTCTTCTTCTTTTTTTACTTTATCACTCTGTAACATTTCGGTTATGTCTAAAATAAAGCTGGTTCTTTTTGCAAAGTCCTTTATTTGTACATAAACTCCTACATAAAATAATTACATGTCAACAACAACAACCCAATAAAATCTCACAAGTATAATTTAGAGAGCATAAAATATATGTAGACCTTACCCTTACCGCAGAAGAGTAGAGAGGCTATTTCTGAGGAACCTTCAGCTCAAGAATACAAAAATAAATAATAGTAATCGTGATAACAACAAAAATTAGAGCAATAATATTAGCATCGTAAGAAATGAAAAATATATGAAAAATCAACAACAACAATCACTAATAGTGCCACAGTACTATAAAGAAACAAAAAAATAGTGTGGACACAAATACACCGCTAGCAGTCCAAGACAAAATCCTAACAGACTAACCCCACCCCTGGCACAAAAAAGAAAAGCTCGATTCCCTTCTAACCTTCAATCCTAATGCTCGACCTCTACACCTTCCTATCAAGAGTCATGTCCTCAAAAATCTAAAGTCGCGTCATGTCCTGCTTGATCATCTCACCCTAATACTTCTTAGGCCGCCATCTACCTCTTATCATACTCACCAAAACCAACCGCTCACATCTCCTAACTGGGGGATCTTGTCTTCTCCTCCCCACGTGCCCGAACCATCTAAATCTCACTTCCCGTGTTTTATCGTCAATGGGACCCGCGCACACCTTGTCCTGAATATCTTTATTCCTAATCTTATCTGTCCTAGTGTGCCTGCAGATCCATCTTACCATCCTCATCTCTGCTACTTTTATCTTCTGGATATGAAAATTCTTGGCTGACCAACACTCATCCCCATATAACATGGTTAGTCTAACCGCTGCTCTATATAACTTGCCCTTAAGTTTCGGTGGCACATTCTTGTCACGCTGGACTTCAGACACTAACCTCCATTTAATCCACACCACCCCTATATGGTACGTTACATCCTCGTATATCTTCCCATCCCGCTGGATAATTAACCAAAGGTACTTAAACTTCCTCTCTTGGGTATGACTTATGAGTCAAGCCTCAGGTCCAAGTCTGCTTCATCCCCTCAAGTCGCTGAACTTGCACTCCAGTTATTCTATCTTAGTCCTACTCAACCTGAAACCATTAGATTCAAGGGACTGTCTTCAAACCTCTAGCATCTCGTTAATGCTGACTCGCGTCAATCAGAACTATGTCATCAACGAACAACATATACTATGGCATCTCCCTTGAATGTGGTATGTGAGTGCATCCATCACAAGGGCAAATAAGAATGGGCTGAGCACAGATCCTTGGTGCAATCCCATAACAACCAAAAAATACTCTAAGTCACCATCCACAGTCCTAACCAGAGTCTTAACTCCATCATACATGTCATTTATCACACTGATGTAAGCTACAGGCACACCTTTCACCTCTAGGAATTTCCGAAAAACCTCCATAGGAACCTTATCATACGCTTTCTCAATATCAATAAATACCATGTGCAAATCCTTCTTTATATTCTTGTACTGTTCCACCAACCTCTTGGATGGATCGAACGACCCCACATGAACCTGAATTGATTGTCTGATATAGACATCGCCTTCCACATCCTTTCTTCCACCGACTTAATAACTTGATACCGTATAGCTGTTAAATTCTGGATACCATTTTTGTTCTTGTACAACGGTATCATCATTCTCCATTCCATTCATCTAGTATCCTCTTCATCCTGAAAATAATATTAAACGATACAGTTAGTTGTCCCAAACTTGCTTTACCCACACACCTCCATAATTCTACCGGAATCTCATCTGGCCTGGTAGCTCTGCCCCTACTCATATTGCGTATATCACCCACAACATTCTCAACCTTAATAAACCTACAACACCTAAAGTCTTGGTGACTCTCGAAGTGCCCTAATTCCCCTAGAAGTATGTCTCTGTCTCACTTTTCATTCAGAAGTCTATGAAAGTAAGGTTGCCATCTCCGCTTAATCTGGGCATCTTTCGTCAGCACTCTACCTTCCTCGTCTTTAATTCACCTCACTTGGTCCAGGTCATGTGCCTTCCTCTCTCTCACCTTAGCTAGCCGAAATAATGTCTTGTCCCCCCCTTTGGTACCCAGATCCTCGTACAGACAACCAGACATTGCAGTCAGAGCCTTCGTGACCGCTAGCTTCGCCTCCTTCCTAGCTTCCTTATAACTTACCCTATTTGCTCTCCTCTCATCCTCATCTGTGCTCTCCACTAACATAAGGTACGCCAATTTTTTTTGCTTCCACTTTATTATGGACCACAACATTCTACCACCAATTGTCTCGGTGCATGCCATAGCAACCCTTCGAGACCCCTAACACCTCTCCCACGTCCTCTCTTATACAATCCGCCATCGTCGTCCACTCATCGCTAGCGTCCCCGCTACTCCTCCATGCTCCCATAGCCATCAACCTCCCCTCCAACTATTGAGCTTTATCTATCGTCAAGGATCCCCACCTAATCCTCGATTTACCCTATACAATCCTCTTTTTCCTTTTCGTCATGATACAGACGTCCATCACCAAGAGCCTATGTTATGACGCGAGGATCTCCCTTTGGATAACCTTGCAATCTTCGCACAGTCCCCTATCACACTTTTTAAGGAGGAGATAATCAATTTGAGTCTTAGCTACTCTACTTTGAAAAAAAAACCAAACACCCCTCCCTCCTTGAAAACATAACTTTAGATGTTTAGATTGTCAAGCAGATCTTCAGTATTCATTCATAATTGGTGAGAACTACTTAATACGTATGCTAATGCAAAGTAATGCGAAAGCACACAACAAAATGAAGAAAGAAAGGCAACTTTGATACTATAGTCTATAAGCCTACATATATGGGGGCAATAAGCAGTAAAAAAATTACATAGGACTTCCTGTTTTATTGATTTGGGACACAATGATTTGTTTAATAGTGCTGGGTTTCTTTTCATTATTATACTCATCTAATTTTAATTTATGTGGCATAGTTTAATTACTTAGGGAGTTTCAGAATGATTTTTTTAGAACTTGTGATCAACTCATTAGATTTAGGCGGCTGTAAATGCATGCCATAAAGAATAAAATAAATGCTTTAAAGTTAAAATATTTTCTGTAATGCCCTGATTTTGTTTATTTTACTAAGTATTAATAGTTATCTACTAGTCATATTTTCTTTCTGTGATAATGGTGTAGCAGCGTATTACGTCCTTGTTCATGCCCTAAGCTAGACTCACGGGTGTTCAAAAAGTTACAAATATTTATAATACTTCAATCTCATACTTGGAAGGTAGTAAAGATGTTTAGAAGGGGAAAGAGGTGGCAGAACAAATTGAAAATATTTAAGGGGAGAAGATGATCATAGTTGCACAAGACCCAACTTCAAACTATCATATTTTCCAGCTCATACTTAATTGAGTTGTGAGCGATATATCAAATGAAATTTCTTTCGTCTAATTTTTTAATGTTTAAAACCGTATGTCATTTGGATATTCTTTATCAGAAATTATGACTCTTTTACCAATAGCAATCTGGTCCTAACACGCGACGTGACAAGGTAGACAAAATTTTGGCGTGTGTGACCCTATTTTTTTTTTTTTTTTAACACCTCCCAAATTAGGAGGATCTATAGTGTTTCCACACTTCGCATTCATGATGACTCGAATCCAAAACTTAACGGTCGTAGGTGGAGATACTTTTACAAACTGAGCAAGTCTCACTTGTCGTGTGTGTGACACTATCGCTACTAGAAATTTAAGTTTTTTTCTTTTGACTGCTACAACTGCTCGAGAATAGCCAAAAATTGGTAATTTCCGATGGTTTTAGCATAATCAATAAATTAAAAGTCAAAAGAACTTTCGACTACTGCAGTCAGAAAGTTCCAGCCACCATAGTCGGAGCGTTTAAATATTGATACAACTAGACATTGATAGATTATTTCGACTACTACAATCAAGATTTTAAATAATTAGTTATTTATTTGTTTAAATATTTTTTACTATAATAATAAAAAAATTTAAATAAATAATTATTTCTTAAAATTTTTCAATTATAATGGTTAAAATATTTAAATAAAAATATAACAAATTATTCAACTTTTCGAATACAGTAGTCGGAAATAGTCAATTTTCTGGAAAAATATGTTAAAAGTCGGCTGCAGTAATTGAAAATTGTTAAGAATAGAATTCTATTTAGAGTGAATGTCTATCTTGTAGAGAGTTTTACTTTGAGGCTAAGTCATTTTTCCTCCTATAAATAGAAGGGTCTTACCCCATTATAAATCACCCCAAAATTCAATAAGAATTCTCTCTCTCTCTCTCTCTTTCTCTGCAATATTGCTCTTCTTCTTTTATTGTTTTATAAAACGTTATCAACACGAAACTCTACCGTTTCAAGAAGTTCAATTTCAAAAGCTCCCTCATGGACTCTCCTCGAATCTGACCGAAAACCAGCCTTAAGAAGTAAAAAACACAGAAAGGAGAACTCTCATTCTTCTTCTTTTTCAAAGTCACGTCGACCATTTTATTTTGGAAAAATCAGAAAAATCCTCTAATCTCCATTGTTACTCTCTTGGGCAAAAGAGAACTCATCAACGGCCAGCTAAACCAGTCAGCCCCGCCTCCAGCTCAACCAGCAACATTGCTGCGTCCAGTTCCGCCGGAAACCAGCGACCACCCGTGTCTGCTTCTGCCTCGTCCAACAGTAGCCTCCCCCCACTGCTTCATCCCCTCGTCGTCATGCCTCCATAGTAACGACGAAACAACCTCCAGCCCACTGTCACGCCATTGACGTCTCAAACGATGACCTTCGTCGTCGACCACCCATTAGCTTCTAAACCAGACAACCACCACTTCACCATCCAGCACGCAAAGCAGTCCGTCGACCATACTACCAACAGCCCGTCAAGGTTCGAGAGAGAAGGTGGGCGTGGAGGTCGTTGGCAATTTTTAATCGAGTTTCCGTTTCCGTTAATGTCGTTGTTCGTCAAGGTCAGGCCAAGGTTCTGTCGCAGTTCCAACGCATTGGACGTCATTCACAACACTAGACTCTAACCAATTGAGTAGAAGTTTTGGGATTGAGAATAATGATCGTAAAATTTTCTATGATCTTCCTTCATGATTAAATTATGGATTTAAGGTAAGTATTTTACTTTTCTCTTTCAAATTCTTGACAATCTATAATTTGAGTTTACATAAAAATAAAGATGATAAATTTTTGTTCCAACTCTAATGGAGTTTGAAAGATATTATAATCATCCAAGGTGGTAAAACTTCTATGCTTTGCCATGATCAAATTCATGTATGATTGTGGGCAAAGAATTGAAAACCCGTCCCCTTGAATTTGCCCCATTCTTATTCCCTTTAGAGAATGTGATAGCAGTATGTGATAAGTCTGAAAGAAGACAAAATTATTATCGTAAAGGTATCAATGGATGTGGACGTGACAATAGACGAAATTATAATCGTCAACATTGTGATAATGAGAATAATAAGGATTCTCAAAATAATCCTTCACTCTGTGAAAGTAATATTTGTTATCATTTTTGACAATATGAGATGTTATAAAGCACATATAGATGATTATGGTCCATTCATGATGTGAGTGTGACATCATCTAATTTATGAATACATATTCTTTCTTGGAAGAATATGAACATGCTAGTGGTAGTGAATATACCACACTCACCTATAGAAGGAGGTTTGAGATGATATAAGAAAATAATGTCATTATTATGGCATGAATGATCATTGGTCATGTACCTATTGTACGCCAAAATATTTTTGCAACGTGATTATTAAGGAATAACAATAATGCAAGATACATACCTTGCATATAATTTTGACCATGACCATAATGGTATATCTTTCTATTTAAAAGAGATATTCACCGTATAGATGTTCATGACTATGTGGTAGTACCAAATTAATTGAGAACTCTGCAAGAGCCAATTATAATATTTTGGAGAAACACAATTGATTACCAATAAGGTATTGTTTTGTAGTAAGTCTCAAAGAAACTTATTCAGTTTCCAAAGTATATGCGAAAGAGATTGATTATATTGAGACTATAAATAAAGGAAAGATTTGATATCTTCTATTACTACAACTTGTAGCGGGATAATATGTATGTGAAAAGCTATTGCTTTATTCTCTAGTTTGTACTACATAAATAAATGAATACCACAATAAAGTGGATGTTTATTGATATAAAAACCCATAGCATAATAAACATGGAGTTTGTTGATAATTGCACATGTCATGGTGTAAATATGAACTTATCAATATTGATAATTTATTCAGTTGGCGTATCAATTTAGCCATATTAATTTAAATATGATGTGCAAAAATAATAGAGAATTCACATGGGTAAATATTAAAGAACTAGAAAGTTCTTTATGGATTCTCTTATATTGCTTGTTCTCATTAATTAATTAACCAACTAAAGTTGGGATCGAATCCCATAAATTCTTGAAATATCAAAGGTGAATATGGGCTCATTCACCTGCCATGTATACCCCATAAGATGCATCTATGATATAGTTACATGTGTATTAACCCGCAACCTGGCCGGTGTTTGCGAGGTAATTTGCTCAATTATTTAATATAGAGCATAATTTCCAATTTTTTAATTCAAGATAGTTCTTCTTGATAAGTTGGTTTACATCACACCTGGTTTAGCAAAATAATTTATTGAGTGCCTCCACTTAATAGCTAGACTATTTCTTATGAGAACAAAGTTATCTATATCAGTTTGATATACATTATATACGAGAGTATATTATATTCTTCCCTCACAAGTGGTTCAGGGTCAGGAATCAAATAACTCCATCTTATTATTATTCATGTGCGGTATATATTTTGATTAGCATCATAAAGCACAAAGATGAATTTTCAAAGTTGAGGAAACAAGTTAGTTTTTCTAACATGAGGGAGAGACATGACAAAAATTGAGAAAAAAAAGTTACATGGAATGAATTATTATTTATACATATAGATCCTCGAATAGGATAATATGAACTTGAAGTTCATAAAAAAATAATTCATCTGCAATATATTTCAAAGTATGCTAGACGCATTTGCTGACCCAAAGAAAGTAACTATATTCTCATTGTAAATGCTCATATTAAGTCCTAGAAGGACAAAGTCTATGGTAAGCTTAAAGCGTATAGACAAATCGCTTTCAAATAAACTTAATGATAAAGAAGATGAGCAAATGATCAAAGTAATCATAATAAGGAGGAAAGTGATCTAGAAGGTCACATGACATAACACTTCATAAAATCTCATGAAAGATTTAGGTACTTTAATATATGAATGAAGAGATATCTATATTATGTCTTTATGAAAATTTATTGGAACCGATATAACAAGCTCGTCGACGACATCTATCATAGCGCTAAGTATAGATGAGGATCTTGAGTCTATCAAATATAGACATAAATATATTGGCCAAATAGAAGAGACACAATACCAATAGAATTGGTTTCATATGAAAGACATATAATTTTGTCTATGTTATTTAAATACTTGAAAGTATAAAATCAATGGTATGTGCAATCAGTTTCCGTTATCTTATATGTCTAGCATGACATGAAAACTTGATATGCATATAAATTCTATAATATGGCTTATATGACTTAACTTATATGACAATCCATGAGGATTTAAGTTGCTTGAAGCATCTACAATTCTTGATCTTGAGGTACCACTACCTCGGTGCAATTTATACACAAATGTATCTTGTTGTAAATATAAGCATGATAATGTGATAGCTTAGGATACCTTTATGGAGATATTGAAGAGCCATTCCATGATACTTGTGAAGACATTATATATCTATCACGAGTTATGATTTCAAGGTGCAAATATTCATTATTGTTAATATGGCTGATTTATTTATCAAATCTCTACCAAAGATCTCTTGTAGATGGTGCACAAGATTGGAATGCGAAGGCTCAAGGATGTGAATTGATGCTCTCATCAGGGGGAGTTAATGCACGTTGCACTCTTTTTCCCTTACAAAGTTTTGTCCCACTGGATTTTCCTTGCAAGGTTTTTAACGAGGCAACCAATAGGCGCATTTCTAAACATGTGTACTCTTTTTCCTTTTCTAGAATTTTTTTCCCATTGGGTTTTATTTTAGTTAAGGTTTTAACGAGGCACATTACTTATTGAGTAGACATTCAAGGGCGAGTATTAAGAATAGAATTCTATTTAGAGTGAATGTCTATCTTGTAGAGAGTTTTACTTTGAGGCTAAGTCATTATTCCTCATATAAATAGAGGGGTCTTACCCCATTGTAAATCACCCCAAAAATTCATAGGAATTATCTCTCTCTTTCTCTGCAATATAATTCTTCTTCTTTTATTATTTTATAACAAAAATAATCATATTTCTGGGAAAATATGGATTTTTGCAACTAGTTTAGTCGAAAATCTATGTATTTTTTGATAGCATTTACCTATTTTATTAGCTATACCACCAGCCAAATATCAAAACCAACAACCACAAACTAAAAATTCACCCAAACATCAATCCTGACCAGTTCAAACCTTATAGAATTCAAACAACTAAAACATAAAATATTCAAACATCATTCAATCAAGTCTAAAAATTCAAACACCTTCAGATCAAGTCTAAGTATCCAACTATCATTAAAACAAGTCTAAATGACTACCACAACTAAGTCTAAACTTCACAATAAAGTTAAACATCTTAACATTATCAAACAACCACAAAGCTACATTCCTTTATTTCATTGTATAAGCTCTGCATTCTGTTTTCGCATCGGTTTCATGTCTTCCTAATTTTATGACGTATAATATAATGACCTGATAGGTCATTTTGTGTATTTAAATCCCTTACTTGATGCTTCCTGTTATCCCGTATATATGTTGGTTTTGTAATTTGCGAGAACGGTTGGTTTGATTTTGAAAAGTTTTGAGCGTGAATTGAAATATCTAGTTTTATTTTTAAAAGCTTAAGTTGCTAGAATTGACCAAACTTTGAGTTTTGAATAAACGAAATCAGAATTGAATTTTCGCATGCAACAAACAACGTAAAACTTGACAATTTACAAAAAGAAGAATTCTGCCAAGTATAAAATTTACTGTATAGTGAGAACTTATGTAATCAGCCTTCGACACTTTAAAATTAAAGTGTAGTAATTATTATTATTATCATTATTATTATTATTATTACTATTTCGGTAAGAGGGAAACTCGCAGCCGCTGTAACCTCTGCCACAACTTGTGCTCTTCGAGTGAGTACTTTGTGCGCACTTGGTAAACCTCCTCATGTCTAATAGCTTGCAAACTACACAGGAAATGTAAACCGCACTAGACAAATCCTGTCCGACAGTCTCAAACCAGAAGACATTGATGAGGGATTCGATCCCAGGTCTCCAAACCAATTGGGCAACCCGTAGGGTTGAAGTGTAGTAATTATTGTTGTTGTAATATTTAAGAAAATTGAAAAATTGGACAAAAAAATGTGTTTATTAGTGTACTCCAAATGGGAAAATAAAAAAGTTAAAGGATTCTACGTGGGAAACTTCCATCCCTATTATTGGACTCTCCATCTCCTTCCTTACTAAGATATTCTCGAATGGCCACTGGCCTCTCCTTTATTTTGTCTGGTAAACTTTCACTTCTCAGTCTCTCTCATAAAGAAAAAGCAATACCACTTTCAATTACGGTGTGCTCAAATCTCACTATGGTAGGAATTTTTTACGTATGAAATGAGAATTCAAATAAGGATTGTTTTGTTTTTGGCTTGGGGAAAGTTCCTCCTAGCAAATTTTTCATGTTATTGTAGTTAATTTATCTTATTTTCAAATTTATAAAGTTACATATACGTAGGATGTTCTAATAGTTTAAAAGTTTTTTTGATATTATGGATATTATAATATAAGCTGTACTCTTCATAATAGCAGCACCCTTTCTCAAAAAATGCAATAAAAAGTGATATAAACTTATCATATTTCATGAATACATAAAATTAAAATTATGGTTAATTAAGTGATAAATTATATATTAATTAATTATAGTTGAACAATTGATAAACTATTACACCCTTTAAGATGCAGAACCTTATATAAATGCGAAAGATCTTATCCATCAAATTATTATATTTTTTATATTTAAACAATACTAGTGAATATATAAAAGATGATTTCATGTATTTATTAGTGAAACATAAACAACGATGGATATAACGAAAACGAAATTGTTAGTACATTTTTTGATATAGAGAAAAAGGAAAGGACTCCACATACTCTTGACCTTTAAATTCCACCACTACATGAGTTGAATCATTGTGCTTGGACCCCATTTCTTCTTTTCTCTTTTTTCAATAGACACAATTAGTTGAGCTTTTGCTTTGTCGTGTAACTTGATTTGCATAAACAATAATCCATGTGTGAAAGTAAAGCACTAACATCGCTACCAGTAACTATTACTATCAAACTAAGAAGGTATACACTATCTCGCTACTATTATTATTCATAAAATTGCTGCTGTTAAATTTGAAAATTTTGTATAGATAAACTGCAATGACTTTGGTTTATTTAAACATTTTAAATAGGGATAACTTAGGTTAACGACAAAAAATATTATCAGATTGGGAGCTTTAATTAAGGACAAAGCTCAGGAGAGGAGGAAGAAGTTGCTTGCTATGAGGGCCTGGAGAAGAAGCGGGACGCGAGCGGTATGTAGACCATGACAATGAATTTTATTGAAGCTGTGATAGTGGTGGTAGGAGTCTCAAAGAGTTACTCTGGCAGCCACAAAGAGAATTGGTGGTGGAGTGAAGAGATTCAAGGAAAAGTAAAAGCTAAGAAAGAGGTGCATTTAAAGCTAGTAGAAAGAATAGAGAAGGGGGAGAAGAGGATGAACATGGAGTGGTATAGGGAGGCTAAGAAGAAGGCGAAGATAGCAGTTATTGCGGCTAAAATTGCATCATTTGGATATTTGTATGAAGAATTTGGTGTTAAAGGTGAGGACAAATCGATGTACAAGCTAAACAAGGTGAGAGAAAAGAAGGCCCATGATTTAGATCAAGTGAAGTGCATCAAAGACGAGGAAGCAGAGTTTTGATGGAAGCGACACAAATTAGACGAAGATAGCAGACATACTTCCATAAACTCTTGAATGAAGAGGAGATAAAATTTTGTGTTGGGTGATTTGAAGCACTCCAAGAGTCGTTGAGATTTTAGGTATTGCGCCTTTGAGGAGGTCGAGGGGCTATGCGTAAGATAAGCATGAGTATAACGATTGGGCAAAATAAAATTCTGATGGAATTCTGGAAGAATGCAGGTAAGGAGGCTTAGAGTGGCTAACCGGATTATTTAATGTCAATTTAGGACGACGAAGATGCCTAAAGAATGGAGGTAGATTACGGTAATTTTATTGTACAAGAACAATGGTGATATCTAAAATTACAACAACTATAGGGGTATCAAGATGTTAAGCTATACAATGAAAGTTTGTAATAGAGTGATAGAAGTGAAGATGAGGAGGAGTGTGTCTATTATCGAGAACCAATTAAGATTTACACCGCATCATTCAACTATGGAAGTCATTCATCTTATAAGGAGATTAGTAGAACAATATAGAAAGAGGAAGAAGGATTCTAATATGGTGTTCATTGACCAAGAGAAAGAATATGATAAAATCGAGAGAGGTTCTATGGAGATATTTGGAGGTTAGAGGTGTGCCTATATCCTATGTTAGGGTGATTAAGGATGGGGTTTCACTACAGATCAACTCTTGGGTTACTTTTATTTTCCTTGGCAATGGACGCACTGACACTTAATATTCAAGGGGAGATGTCATAGTGTATGTTTTTTTTGGTAGATGATATATTTTTTATTGACGATATGCAAGGTGGTGTTAACGATATGTTGGAGGTTTAGAGATAGACCCTAGAGTCTAAATTTTCAAGTTGAGCATGAACAAAATAGAATACTTAGAGAATAAGTTCAGTGATGCGACCCAGAAAGTGGATATGGATATGAGGCTTGAAATGCAAGTCATCCCTAAGAGAAAGTTTCAAGTACCTTAGGTCACTAATCCAATAAAATACAAAGTTTGACGAGGATGTCACACATCATATCAGAGCAAAATATATGAAATAGAGGCTCGCACCCGGTATCTTATGTGGTATGAATGTGCCAATAAACTTATAGGTAAGTTTTACAAAGTATTGGTTATATCGATTATTGTCACGCCCCGAATCTGGGCCTGGACGTAACACGACACCCGATGCCTGACTACATGTAACAGAGCGAACCAACTGGCTGGCTGAATAAATATCGGGTATCATAATGTACTGAACACAGAAGATAAACTAATACATGTTGATATACTAAAAATTGGATGATATAAATCAAAGTGCGGAAATACTGAACAATTTTGAAACATATTTGTAGCCAACATAACTAAACATGAAAAGCATGTGACTCTGTCTATCTGTTACTCTAGTCTATGAAGCCTTTATTGAAGTACTGAAAACACTAACTATCTGTAAATACTGAAAGACTGTAAAGTAATAATAATGCTCCGAAAGAACTAGGATCACCAAATAGCTGGTACGAGAATTCTAGTGCTCTACATCGTCGACCTGTAAATCATTACCTGCATCGTGAGATGTAGGACCCGGGCAAATGGGACGTCAGTACATTTGAATTGTACTGGTATGTAAAGCAACTCAAATAAATAATTATAAATACTGAAATTGAAACTAAAGTGAGGACTGGTAACTGAAAAGATAACTTATAACTAATAACTAAAAAGATAACTGATAACTGATAAATGGAGTAAGGATATGAATACTCTCTCTTCTGAATGGTGAAAAATCTGTTTATCTTAATATTAAACTGCGGCCTCAGGCCTACTATATATTTAAGTGCACAAACTGCGACCTCAGGCCCAAGTATACGTATAGTAACTGCGACCTCAAGTCCAAAATGCATAAAACATTAGCTGCGGCCCCAATCCCAAATATAAGTGTTTAACATTCATGGATTTAAAATCAGGAACTGAGAATCATACTACAAAATATAATAGTGAAATACTGAATCATGCTGAGTTATATGATACCGGAATATTGGATAACACTGAGTTACATAATACTGGAATACTGAATTCTAGTGATTACAAAATAATGGAATATTGAATAGGACTTGGATTTGACATGTATTCTTGAACTGGTTATGAACACTAAACTACAACTATTTATGACATGCTGAGTAAGCTATACTGGTACTTGGGGGAATCAATTCCAAGTCTATATTGAATACGAACTGAGCTCACAATGTTTAGAATGAAAGTCATGAACGAGTTATGAAGCTAGGGAATAGAAGTTCTACAACTATTCAAGGAACTAGGCTTAACTATACTTCTGAGGCAATTAATACATCGTAAAAGAAACGTTGTGTAGGGACGATCATGAAAATTTTCAAACATAGAGAGTTAGTCTCACATACCTTAACTTCTTGCTCCTGAGCGTAATACAACATTCTCCAACCATTTCAACATTAATCTATATCAATACAAGTCAAAGGGATTCCACATTAGATATAATTCTCATGTTTTAGTCACTTAAATATTTTCTCATACATTTGGTGAAATAAAGCTTTACGGTCCTTATTAATAGTATTTATACACCCAACAAGCCATTCTCTTGATCCTAGATAAATTCTAAATTCTCAGATGGTAACATTATTCTTCATTACCCATAAGGTAAACAACACTCTTAACGAATAATCAATACTCAACACCCCAACCCTATAATCGTTCATACTTTTTTATCAAATCCATCAACTCATATCTCATGCACTAGGGTTTATTATCATCAAAACATTGCTAGAATCAAATAGAGGGTGAAGATATTACCTTTTTGATGTTCAATCTCCTTGAATTCGAGTTCTAGGGTTCCTTATCTCAACAACGATGATCCAATTGAATATCTAATGATATGGAGGGTTTACCCATATTAATAAGATGTTAGAAAAGTGAAATTAATTTAGAATCACCATTAGAACTTACCTTGGGTGGTGGAAGAACCCTTAAGGAGTTAGGTTTTTGAGAGTTCCCCTTTCTAGAGCAAGTTTTTATATATTGAGGCTCTGGGGGACGAAATATAGCTTTAAAATGACCCCCCACTCGCGAGTTCGCACACCTGGAGGCTTGTTCGCGCTAGAGTTCACGTTCAACGGTAGAAACACTACCTATCACGCGTGATTTCACGCACCTGGAGGCTTGTTCACGCTAAAGTTCGTGCATACTTGTACTGTTCTGAAAAATGCACATAACATTTTGTACAGAGATCTGTTCGAGCTCCATAATATATCATTGGAAATCTATGTCAAAGGCCTACAACTTTCATACCTTGCGTATTACCCAATTACTTACAAATTTTCACTAAAACGTGATGGAAGACAACTCTTCTATAACTTTGTTGATTTTATCAAATCTTATGCACCTCTCTTTACATCTTGATTTTTGAAACAACTATTTTACCCGCAATCCTCCCGTTGGGACTTCACATGTTAAAAATATAACCTTATAACTCATTTACCACATTCACACCTAAGCCTAATTTACAGGGTGTTACATTATCTCCCCCTTGGGATCATTCGTCCTCGAATGATTGTCTTGACTGTAACTTTGCTAACTCCGACCTTGACTGAGTCTGGTGCAAACATGAACTTTTATTAACACTTGTATGCTAACTGAATGTATACATAATTACTCAACTGAATGTCAACCGCATTGATTAGATATTGGTCTTCCATGGATACTGCACTAACATGGATACATGAATATTGAACTGGCTTGAATATTTGAGTAGTCTGAGTACTAAGCTAGAATGATTGTCTAAGTATTGGACTAACATGAGTAGCTGAGTATTGAGCTGACATGAGTCTTTGAGTACTGAACTGACATGAGTATCTTAGTACTGGAAACTTGAATGTTATAGCATGACACGTGAAATACTGATTGTACCACCACTAATTCTAGTGGCAACTCCAACTCATAAGATAATTAACCGATCCTTCGCAAATTCTATATGGCCCAATATAGTAGGGACTATGCTTTCCCTTCTTCCCAAATCTCATAATGCTTTTCACAAGCGAAACTTTCAGAAACACCTAATCATCAACTTGGAACTCTAGGTCTCTATGCCGCACGCTCGAATGGGACATTTTGGAGGCTTTGAGTTTTCTTGAAATGCTCTTGAATTGAATTAACTTTCTCTATAGTCTGATAGACCAAATCGGGTCCTAAAAACTCCACATACCCAACTTCGAACCAACCAATTGATGATATACACCTTTACTCATACATAGCTTCGTACAGTGCCATCTTGATATTAGACTGGTAGGTTATTATTAGCAAGGTCAATGAGAGGTATGTGATCATCCTAATTACTCTTACATATCCTCAACTGTTTAAATAAAATTCTCTGCTTGGCCATAAAGTTTACAACGTTCTTTTTCATGTTGCTCCACCAATTAATATCTTTAATACCATGATACATCTTTGGGGACCTGGATAGAAAGAATACCTGGAATTATGGGCTTCTAACATGATCTTCTCTCTCTAAGTCCATCTATGTCTGGACACATAATTTGTTCCAGTATCTCAAAGTCCCGTCATCTCCCCCTTATTCAAAAGCCATCGTTTTATACTTGTGAATCTCCTCTTTCAACTGCAACACATATGGATCACCAAATTGTTTCTCCTTCTCTTCAGCTACTAAGGGGGAACACGTACTGTTCCAGACAAAAACCTCGTCATCTTTGGAGTCCGAAGTCAAAATCTTATCTTGGTTGGTGAACTTCTTTCACCAGAGTTCTCTTATCTACCTCAATCATGAGTTATACTTCTCATACTTTATATTCTTAAGCACTTCCTGAAAACACTTCTAGATATGTTGTAAGCTAAGTCTTTAACCCGTACTCTGAAGACTAGAGTCTCGTTCAATGGCACTACCCTCGTGATACATAACTGGCATGATTTTATATCTTTCTGTCATCACCTTATCATCAATGACTAAACTCAGTGATCATTCTACTCACTTTGTTTTTCTTACACATGCTAGACATAATCCTTGTGGTAATTATACAATTTTACCTCATTACCGAATAAATTTGCTTTTTCATATCCCATGCTACTATTCGAGCTTCAAATCTCTAACTGCACTTACTGATGGTTTTCACATCACCCCATAGACCAAAGGTCTTATACTTGCGGATCCTTCTCTTTTTGCTGGGATCCAAATAACTTTTTCTTATTTTCTGCAATTATTTGAACTCTATGTCAATGCCGACTCATCTTCCAACTTACTTCTGAGAAATCTTTCTTACTAGGGAAAACTAAATTATTCACTTAACGAAAAGCTAATGTATTCACAACTATAATACACAATCTTAATAATTTAATCCTGCTCACACTGCAAATCCTGGAGACCACATTTTGATAATTCCTAAAGGCTATTCTTCTAGAGTTTGCTCTCTTATTGCTAGAAGATTATTTTTCCCACCATCACTATACTTCGGATTTAACTTACACTATTTGGGTTCTAATACACGTTTGGTATTTCAAGCTGTCATCCACTCACTAGAGTTAACCTGGCTAAGCGAATCAAATTGTACCTCTACTTGCTCTGCTGAAATTGCTTATTTGTTGTATCTACTCAACACTTACTTAATATCCTTTTTCTAACCACCTGCTAGCGTCATATTCTCCTCTTTTGCTCTGAATAACTAAAATAGAGCATAAGGTTACTCTTCACTACCCTCATCATCTGACCACATTCTTTTGTCGTGCACTATCATTCTTTTTGAACTATGTACTTGGATTACACTTAGGGAATTTTCATCTGTCTTAAACAAAATTAGAATATCTAACCCTGAAATTTCTATACAATACTAAATCATATCATACTATAGATATCTCGGCTAATAATTTAGTCACATAACCTAAGGGGGAACTGGCATAACATTTGGCTTACATCAATACTTGCTTCTTATAGTATCTTACTAAAGTGGTACTTCTATGATTTGAATAAATCTAAACAACTTGAAATCATTCCCTAAAATTCAATATTGGCTGCTCTAGGTTCTCATTACATACACTATATATTCTAGTCATTTGGATGAGTTTTACGAAATCACATCCTTGGTAAAAAACAAACGTTTCTGATTTCTAGGTATTTTACCCTTATGCTCTTTTCTGTCCAAGACTATAGTGACCAATGCTGAGGTCTGACATCTGAACTATCATCATCCAATTTGTGGCTCCATCTCGAAAATTAAATGAAGTTGTTCTAGGAGGTACAACACATACGAACACACTACCATGTATAGACTTATCCTCCAAAGTATACCATCATCTGATAAATCACTTCCTGCACCATCCGGTGAGTCTTGGTCTTAATCCAGACCTAAAATATGCGAAGATTTAGCTATACCCACTGCTACTAACATTTTCTTTGAGAACCCATATGCATCACTATATACTCACGAGTCGCCAAATATTTTCATACACTGAAAATTGATGATCTGGTAACTGAATAAATGATCACTGACATTCTGAATAACCATAAACTTGATAACCGAAAGATTGTATAACTGGTAACTAAGGTAAACTAATAGCCATAAGACATGATAACTGCTTTTTTACTTTCTGATAAGGTTATGCTTTAATCTGTACTTCTGTCCATTGCATCCCACTTTTAACGTCCTCTCAAGTCTCATCTTTACCAAACTATACTCCATAATTATACCTAATAGGCAATTATCCTCTCTAGGACCATAGATTTCTCCTGTGAGTCGCTTGAGAATCCAATACGTTTCGAATTTGATAGGAAGAGAAGATTATCTATTGCTATATGTTTTATGGCACGATCTAGAATAGAAAGAACTGAGACGATCCTGGATATCCTGGTAGTTAACCGTTTATATGAGTGGTTGGCACATATATATAAAGGAAACTCCTGTAGACACGGCTTCATAGACTTCCTAAGAATCTTGAACCGGGCTCAGATACCAAGCTTTATTACGCCCCGAATCTGGGCCTGGACATAGCACGACACTCGGTGCCTGACTATATGTGACAGAACGAACCAACTTGCTAGATGAATCAACATGGGGTATCATAATGTACTAAACGGAGATGATAAACTAACACATGCTGATATACTAAAAATTGGATGATATAAATCAAACTACGGAAATACCGATACAATTCTGAAATATATTGTAGCCAACATAACTCAACATGAAAAGCATGTGACTCTGTCTAACTGTTACTCTAGTATATGAAGACTTTATTTAATTACTGAAAAGACTAACTATCTGTAAATACTAAAAGGTTGTATAGTAATAATAATGCCCCAAGAAAATTAGGGATCACCAAATAGCTGGTACGAGAATTCTAGTGCAATGCATCGTCAACCTATAAATCATTACCTGTTCGTGAGATGCAGGCCCCGGGCAAAATGGACGTCAGTACATTTAAATTTTACTAGTATGTAAAGAAACTCAAAGAAAGAATTATAAATGCTGAAATTGAAATTAAAGTGAGGACTGGTAACTGAACTTATAACTGACAACTAATAACTGAACTGATAACTGAAAATATAACTAATAACTGATAAAGGGAGTAAGGAAATGAATACTCTCTCTTCTGAATGATAAACAATATGTTTATCTGAATATTAAACTGCAGACTCAGGCCCAATATATATTAGTTCACAAACTGTGGCCTCAGGCCCAAGTATACATAACTCGACCTTAGGTCCAAAATGCATAAAGCATTAGCTGCGGCCTTAGGCCCAAATATAAGTGTTCAACATTCAGGGATTTAAAATCAGGAACTGAGAATCATAATGCAATACATAATAGTGAAATACTGAATCACACTGAGTTATATGATACTGGAATACTGGATCACATTGAGTTACATAATACTGGAATACTGAATTCTACTGAGTTACAAAATACTAGAATACTGAAGAGGACTAGGATGAGACATGTATTCTTCAACTGGTTATGAACACTAAACTGCAACGGTTTATGACATGCTGAGTAAGCTATACTGATACTTCCGCGAATCAACCCCAAGTCTATGTTGAATACGAACTGAGCTCACAACGTTCAGAATGAAAGTCATGAACGAGCTATGAATCTAGGAATAGATGTTCTACAACTATTCAAGGAACTAGGCTTAACTATACTTTTGAGGCAATTGATACGTCGTAAAAGAAACGTAGTATAGGGAGGATCATGAAAATTCCCAAACATGGAGAGTTAGCCTCACATACCTTAACTTCCTGCTCCTGTATGGAATACAACATTCTCTAAGCCTTTCAACATTAATCTATATCAATACAAGTCAAAGGGATTCCATTTATTCTCATGTTTTAGTCACATATACATTTTCTCAAACACTTGGTGACATAAAGCTTCATGGTCCTTATTAATGGTGTTTCAACACCCAACAAGCCATTTTCTTGATCCAAGATAAATTCTAAAAGCTCAAATGGTTATAATCAACATTATTCTTCATCACCCATAAGGTAAACAACACTCTTAACCAATAATTAACACTCAACATTCCAACCCTATAATCATTCATGCTTTTCTATCAAACCCATCAACTCATATCTCATGCAGTAGGGTTTATAATCATCAAACCAATGCTTGAATCAATTAGAGGATGAAGATATTACCTTTTGATGTTCAATTTCCTTGAATTCGAGTTCTAGGGTTCCTTCTCTCAAAAACGACGATCCAATAAAATATCTAATGATATGGAGGGTTTAACCATGTTAATAAGATGTTGTGAAAGTAAAATTAATTTAGAATCACCATTAGAACTTACCTTGGATAGTTGAAGTACTCTTAAAGAGTTAGGATTTTGAGAGTTTACTTTTCTAGAGCAAGTTTTTATGTTTTGGGGTTGTGGGGGACAAAATATAGCTTTAAAACGACACCTCACTTGTGAGTTCGCACACCTGGAGGCTTGTTCGCGCTAGAGTTCGTGCTCAATGGCAGTAACACTGCCTCCCACGCGCGAGTTCGCGCACCTGGAGGCTTGTTCGCTAAAGTGCCCGCATACGTGTACTGTTCTGAAACATGTGCATAAAATTTTGCACAGAGATAGGTTTGAGCTTCATAATATATCGTTGGAAAGCTATTTCAATGGCCTAAAACTTTCATGCCTCACATTGTTCCCATATCCTTATATGTTTTCACTAAAACTTGATGGAAGACGTACCTTCTACAACTTAGTCAATATTATTAAATATTATGCACCTCTCTTTTCATCTTGATTTTTGAAACAATTATTTTACCCACAATCATCCCGTTGGGACTTCACATGTTCAAAATATATCCTTACCACTCATTTACCACATTCACACCTAAGTCGAATTTACGGGGTGTGACAATTATATTGCATGTGATAGAGTGTTGCCCAGTCAAGAACTTTCACGTCTAGAAGATAAAAGTTGTTGAAATAAGGATGTTGAGATAGATGTGCTGGCATAACAAATTTATTGTGACGACTCAAATTTTCACCGGAGTCGTGATGGTGCCTAAGCCATCGATCAATAAAAAGAATCAAACTTAAATAATAGTATTGAATAGTCTCATCAACGGAATACTCATAAATAACTGAAGTCAATAATAACAATACAACTAATACCATCCCATGATCTGGTGTCATCGAGTACATGAGCTCTATAAAATAAGTAATACAAGGTCAGAATCAAATACAATATTGTCCGAAGGACCAAATATTGTTAACATGAAATAAGGAAACAGACTTTAACGCATGCTAATGGAAAAGTAATGCTACCTCAAGATCTGCTGCTAAATCTGGATCTTGCTCATGGGCAACTATCATGATCAACAATACCTGAATGTGCACACAAAATATAGAGTATAGTATGAGTACAACATACCTCATATACTCAATAAGTAACAAGTTTAAACTCGGGCTGAAAATACTGAGTTTGGCAGGATCCAGTGTTCACTTTCCACCGCAACAATAACAACAACAACAGAATAGTAGCATATGAAGGAAAACATCTCAAAATCATAACAGGCTCAACTAAACACAATAAGAGGAGAAATAGACATGCTTTTTAAATATTCATTCTACCTGAATAATGAATAATTATGCACGTATATACGCTCATCACCTTACATATACGTATCCAAATATATAATAAATATCACAGCCAATGTGAAAACTACCCTCAAATCAAGCTTAGGCAAGATACTTACCTCATCCAAGCTAGTATTCAACCTTGAATCACGCCAAAAACCTCGATCTCATACTCCAATCGAGAAAATCAAGGCTAAACATCATCCAAGGAAGCCAACAATGCCATAAGAAGCAATCCTAATCCATGAAGTTTCGTTCTTTGAAGAAATTTCCAAAAGTCAACTCAAGCTTGCATGTTTTAAATTCGAAACCAATACCAAAATTGATGAGGCATAGCCGACCGAGTTTAAATATGTAATTAGTTTTTAAAATCGAGTTCAAATATCTACTCTCTTAAAGTGTAGATAAAAATCTCAAAGTTCCTTTCAAAATTTTTAGTTTTAGGTGTAGAAATCTATAGGTAATTAATATATAAAACCAAATCCAAATGAAAATTACTTACCTCCAAGGTAGTAGTGAAATTGCTCTTAAAAATCTTCACTTTTCAAAGTATAGACTTCAAAATCTAAAATAAGGGGTAAAATTCCGAAAATGACAACATAAATACATTGCCCAGTAGTAACTTACGCGATCGCAGTAGTACCCTCGCGATCGTGAAGGTCAAACACCTCTAGCTCTAGCTATGCTTCGCGAATGCAAAGCTTACTACGTGAACGCGAAGGTCCACACTGCCTAGGCCTACACGAAAGAGATGCAGCCTTCATGAACACGATGGCCAAAACCCCGTCAGGCACAAAACTACACGAATGCGATCACTTCGCGATGAACAATTCACTAGTCCAAAAAAACCTTCTACGTGAATGCAACACACTGATCACAAATGCAACGAACATTAAAACACCATGAGATCTGCTATGAAAAACCTAATCGAAATTGTACAAAATCACCCAAAAACTAAATCGAGGCCCACAATATCCCGTCAAATTATTCCAACATGTCCTAATACACCTCACAAACTTATCCAAAATCTTGAAACACCGTAACTATCACCAAAATAAAGAATCGTCGATCAAGATCAATCTCTTAAGTTCATAAACTTCGAACTTTAAAGCATTCTTCCAATTCAAGGCTAACTAATGTGGCACTTTGCACACTAATTTCAAATGACAAAATAAATCAAATTCAATTTTGGGATAACAATCAGACCTCGATAACCTCAAAGTCAATTTTCTATCAAACTTATGAACCGCTTAAACTTTTAAATTTCTAACTTTTGACAATTAGAGTCAAATCAATTTAGATACCTCCAATATAGATCCAAATATATGCCTAAGTCCAAAACCACCATACAAACCTATTAGAATCATCAAAATATAATTCGAGATCGCTTACTCAAAAGTCAAACCTTGGTAAACTCTACCAACTTAATGCTTCCGAATTGAGAATTACTCTTCCCAATCGACTTTGAACCCCTTGAAAGTCAATAACAACCATACACGTGAATCATACTGAATAATACGAAGCCATTCAAAGTCTCAAACCCTCGAACGAAGTGCTAAAGCTTAAAATAATCGGTCGAGTCGTTACATTTATAAGATTAGGAATTAAGATATTCGTGAAAAGGTGGAAGTGTCTCCCGTGGAGGATAAGATGCGGGAGGCAAGTCTAAGATGGTTCGGTCATGTCAAGATAAGAAGTAGAGATGCCCCAGTTAGGAGGTATGCTAGGTTGACCTTAGCGGGTATTGTCACACCTCCTTTTTACCCGCGCCCGCCGGGGCGCAGAGGGATTAAAAGAGTTTTTTCAATTTAAAAAACAATCGAAACGAGATTATTATTAAAGATTCAGAGTCGCTACTTGGGAGATATATGGTGTCCCAAGTCACCAATTTTAATCCCGAATAGAGGAAAGGAATTGAATCTAAATTACATTCTGCGTACCAGATATCCGGATAAGGAATTCTGTTAAACCAGAAGAAGGTGTTAGAATTCCCGAGTTCCGTGGTTCTAGCTTGGTCGTTCAACTGTTATATTCGGCTTATTTATCTGATTTTAACAATTATGTACTTAGTGCAAATTATGACTCTTTTACCACTTTTATTATTATTGTTATCATTTTTAACAGAAGAATTGCAACATTGTGAAAACGTATCTCGAACCACGTTACAACCAGTGTACACGTGGTCGTCAACACTTTTCGACTCCATTGAGATTTGGATTTGGGTTGCATAAATGCCACCCGTACTTATGGAAGTAATTTTATTAAAGACGCGCCCAAAGTGACTAGCGTAGTGTTTTTGACAAGGCCGTGAAATTTGCTAAAACTGCCCGTCCTGGAGTCTAAGCAACTTCACAAACACGTATAGAGAGTTCCACCGCTTATGCATTTTTATTTGGCGGGGCTCGTCTCATTCCTTATTTTAAAAGACTTGCGACATCATAGAAATGCATCTCGACCCATGTCACAACCAGTGTACACGTGACCGTCAACACATTTCGACTCTGTCGAGATTTGAATTTGGGTTGCATAACTGCACACCCGAGTTTAAGAAGGTAAGATTAATTAAGCGCATCTTAAAGAGACTAACGTATCGTTATTTTGGGAAGAGGCCGTGACAATTCACTAAACGGCCAACTCCAAAGTCTATCCAATTATTATGTGTATTTATAGAGGGCCCCGCAATTATGTAATTCATTCGGCGAGGTATGCCCCATTTATTTTAAAGGATCATCCTGTAGTGACTATATTTTCTATTTCGTTGCGTCTCTAAAAATGAAAAGATAATTCCCAATTAATTTATATGCTTACAAGTTATTATAATTAAGCCACGAACCTAATCCGTTAATTCTGAAAATGAGCACTAGGGCCATCCGCTTAACATTTACCGGCCCAAGCCCAACGTATAAGGTACCAAAATGGGGCTGGGCCAACTTTAACCTAAAGTTGGGCCTAGCTAAATTATACTACACATGTTTGAACTTTAGGAAAACGGAAAAATGAAAGAGATATCTTGTGAAACCTGTTTTACGGATTTAGTGAGCAAGTTGTTACTAAAGCAATTTAAGCTACTGAATAATCAACCTAAGGCCTTATGCGAATTTGAAACATGCTTGTAGACAAAGTAGATCGAAATACTAGAACGTTACTACTATACCGCATGTTTTCTTTAACTAGCATACATAGGTAATTTATTTAATAAGCTACTGTCACATATTCCATTATACATATATCATACAACTACATGATTCTAATAGAGGAAGTTAACTAATATATCTATACAATTGAAACTCAGAATATAACTAAGCTAAGTGCAAAACTTCAACTCTTCGTTTCATACATGCTTCAATATGTTTCAGCCTACATAGTTCAGTACATTCGATTGTGTACATGGTATTCTGAAATGCCAACGAAAAAGAGGAAGGTCAGTAGTGCAGCAGCAATACAAGCACATCAACAACAGGTTCAACAACAATAACAACAGTAGCACAAAGCCCAGGAACAGATTTTAACCAGAAAAACCAGTATAAAAACTCCAACAAAAATAGAACAGTGAAAACAGCCAATGCCAGCACCAGATTGACCAAAACTCAAACCAGAAATCAGTAGGGAAAGAATTTGACCCACAACTATACCAACAACAATACAAATGACCACAGGATTGGATCCAAACAACTAAACTAGACCAAGTTTGCTCCAAATCACACCAACCACAAAATCCCAATGAATAAAATATCTCACAACCAAACAGAAAAACCAGGAAAGCCAATCTGAAAATCAGTAGTACTAAATTCAATCCACAGAAGTGGTAATAGAGTTATAATTTTCAGCGGTAAAGAAAAGGCTTCTCTTTTAGTTTTTAGCTCTCAAAGACTGATTTATAAGTTTTGAATAATCAACCTATCTCTCACTCTTAAGTTCTGAAATTTGGATTGTCAAATAACGTCCTCTATCTCACTATAGACTTTCTCTCTAAAAAATACAGTCCCTAATTAATCCTCAACTCTATGTATTTCTAGTAACCCCCTAGACCTTCCCTCATTTGAAAAACTTCACTTACCCGACCAACAACCCCAAGAAAATCTGCCCATTTCCAAATAAATCCCACTAAGGAATGCTTTTCCTTATTTTCTTCCCTAAATCAAGGCATGATATAAGGGCTTGTGCCCCACTAACATTAAACTAATGTATTGGCTCTTGTCTTATTAGTGCTTGATTAACATACCATTAATTTGGTCAATTCTGACCATTTTCCATTCCCAAAATACCGCTTTAGTCCTTTAATATTACTGCCCTAAACCAATATGTTCAAACTTAATAATTATCTAAAACTAATCTGATTAACAGCTATAACCAATTCTTAAATGATTCTTGACTCAACTTAAACTAATGAATCTGAAATTAAAAACTCAACCAGGCTGTAGATGAATCAGAACTCTATCATATTGAACTATCAAGGTCATGATTGGCAGAACTACAGGGAGAAAACCTAATACATTTCTAAATTAAACCTAAATATGAACAAAACCTACTACAAATACACTGAAATAGCCGCAGTTCACATAGGTTCTATTGCTACTGTCATGGATTGAACCATTCAAACTAAAAGACTAATTGACGATATTTAATTAATCAATTACACATGCCCTAATATACCACAATTAACAACAAACAATCAGAAATAGGCTCACAAACAGGTGATTTCGTTGGTATTTGACAAAAATAGGGGATATCAGTGACTAATTAATCGACGAAACTTATCAATCGACTACACAGCCTATAATGTGTACTGAACAATCGAACAGAAATAATTTGACCAAATAAAAGGTCTAATTTGAGAAGAAGAGGAACAATAAAAATAAATTTAATACAATAACACAACTGAATAATAATAAACCAAAAGGACAAATAAAAGAGAGAAAATACCCCAGGGATATTAAGAACAGAAATGACCCAGGCTCAACTTGGCTTGACCTTTTTGAGGTCGAACGGACTTTAATCGAAGTTTTCTCAACTGAGAACACCTCTATTAAGGTCTATTAGAACCCAATACCTCTTTTAATTGGATGGATTCCATAGTTTGGTTTTCTACAGTTTTTGAGGGTCTGATTTGGGGTTCGAACAATTTCGATTTAATTCGAACCAAACCAATTATGATTTTGTGATTAGGAAGGTTAGGGGGTATTGCGGTGTAAGTTTGGGGTGGTTTGGTATTGGTTGGGTTTTTGCTCGAATCTTCGATTGAAGATTCGAGAAAATGCAGCTTGATTCGACCCAAGAGAGTAGGGGATTTGGGTTCAGGGTGTGAAGGGGGTTCGATGGTGTTAAAATGGTGGTCGGCAGCGTTGATACCACCGGGTTTCAAGCGAAGGAAGCTCATGGCGACAAGGGTTTGGGCCTGGGTCCGTCTTTGAACGAGAGAGACGGTGAATAGTGAGGGGGGGTTTGGTATGGGGGCGTGGGGTGAAGGGTGAGGTCTTTTATACGGGGTAAGGAACTTATTTTATGGCTGTTGGATCAGATGAGATTGATGGCCAGGATCTCTTTGCCAATAAGAAACGCCGTCGTTCCACATAAATGAGACTGGGTCGGTCTCTGGCCTTAACGGGTCGGGAATCTGGGAGAGGTTTAGACCGTTGGATTGAACTGGATTAATGGCTTAGATGGAGTCTCATAAAACGGCGTCGTTTGGTTTAATGAACGAACTGATCTGGGCCGTTCGATTGGTTTGATCAACAGCTCCAACGAAAGGCGCCGATACGGTGTCGTTTTGTTACTCGAGAATCTAGTCCTGGATTGGGTCAATACACAATGGATTGGGCCTGAAATTTGGCTCAAATATGGTATTCTTCAAAATTTTAAACCCTGTTTTCATTTCCTTCTTTTAAATTAAACAAATTAAAAAATAAATTGTAGAAATCAAAGATAAAACTTCACAAATATTATTCAACACTTACAACAATTAATACACAAAATAAAACCATTAATAGAAATAAAATCACATAACGCATATATATATATATATATATATATATATATATATATATATATATATATATATATATATATTGATTTTCCTTTTAACCCAATTATGGTTTAATTAATTTGTAAATGCACAAATGCATGCAACATGTATTTTTGTATTTTTCTTCTAATCTAAAATAAGGTGAGTACTTACGGACAAAAATAATAAAAAATGTCACGTAAATTCTCAAAATTGTAGCCGAAGGTAACTTGTTTCATTTTTCGATTTCTTTTAGAGTAATTTCCGTGAAGCAAAAATCACGTGCTCACAGGTATGATAAGAAGTAGATGTAGGCCTAATAAGTATTGGGTAGATGTAATCACAAATGATATGACGCAACTTAAGCTTACCGAGAATATAAGCCTTGACAGGAGGGTATGTAGGTAGAGAATTAGGGAAGAAGGTTAGTAGGTAGTCGAGCATTTTTCTTTTTCTTTTCCATACTAATAGTATTAGTGTTAGTATAGTGTCTTTTTTATTCTTAGATTGCTACTACTATCTTCTATTTGATTTCTATATTTTGCTTCGATTTTCATAATATCGTACTATTGTTACTACTTGTTGCCGCGGCTTCTTTTCATATTTTCATTAGCCGAGGGTCTATCGTAATAACCTCTTTTGCCTTCCATGGTTGGGGTAGGATATGCGCGCACATTAACTTCCAGACTCTATTTATGAGAATTCACTGAGTTCGTTATTGTTGTCAATAATGAGTTAAAATAAACCTATCAATCATAGACTAATTTGAGCAAATAGAACCGTAATAAGTTTAGAAACCTGTAGATCTTTACGTATCAAGATTGGTGGTGTTTGATCCGGCTACATTGTCTTCCTAATATGTACAATCTTAATTTGATAAATTCGAAACCTAAGAAAAGGTGAAGACTGAGAGTTAAATTGCGTCAAATTCAAGAATACCAATATCATGTGCTTTTAAATTATCATTAAAGTCTCTACAAAGCGTATGAATTGATTGTGAAGTTCAATATTTATATAGTGGCATTATAAATTTTTTAATATTATCGGGTTACTTTAGAACTAATTACATATAACTGTTATGTGGCAGAAGAGGCAAACTTGAAAATAAAGAAGATAAATAACACCAAATTTTAACATGACGGAATCACAAAGATCCAAAAAGGCTCCACTATAACAATAAGAGGGTTATAAAATTTTTCCAAATTGGTTATACAATAAGTACCAAAACGGAGCAACAATATCAACAAGAGCAATAACTAAAAAACTAAAGAAATAGTATAATCCACAAAAATAAAGCTGCTGTCCGAGGCTCGAAATTCGATGTTACGAGCCTCGAAATCTGATCTTCACCATTCAAATTTAATATCAAGATGATATGAACACTTAAACAAAATTTTGGCCTGATCCAACTGTTAACGAATCGGAAAATGTGATTTGAATGTTGGCTGGGCGGAATAAATTTCTGATAATAGCAAAATAAATAGTTTTCTTCTCTCTTCTCTCTTGACGAAAGCTCTCTCAAAAATCATTCTTATGTTCTTAAGTCTTTCAAAGACTTGTATCAATGAACATAGAATAATTCCAAGATTTTCCTATTTATAGATTATGAGTGGTGCTTTCTCTTAAAGCCAAAACCAACTATAAATAGGAACAAAAATCGCATCCAATTCTGAATAGGAATGAAAACCAAAAGAGAATAGGATTAGGACATTGAATCTTGGCTGGACGACATGGGCATGTGCCCAACAAACTTATCCTCCAGCCAAGGGTCCAAACGTGTCTTCAAGTAGAGGAACTATTGACATGCTTCATGCCTGCCAATTTTGTACAAAATTCATATTTTGCTGCCACCCCTTTATCAGCATATCCGAAGGAATTTTGTCAGTGTGTATCTTCTCAACCTCAAATAATTTTTTTCCACGGCCATTCTTATCCAATTATACTTTCTATTTATATTATTGGTCTTAAAATAAAAAGTGGAGTGCTTTGTGAGGTAGATAACACTCTGATTATCACAAAATAAGATGTACATTGGCTGCTAAAACCCAATATTATTAATAAACTCCTTCATCCATAATAGTTCTTTGGTACCTTTTGTGATAGTAAAATATTCGGCTTCTGTGATGGATAGAGCTATGCACTTCTGTAGTCCAGATTTCCAAGAAATATCTCCCCCTGCAAAAGTGATCAAATAACCGGAAGTGGATCTTGAATTATCAAGATTGCTTCCTAAATTAGAGTCTGTGTAACAAATAAGTTCATGATTTCCACTTTAAAAGCACAACTTCAAATCTGTAGTACCTTTAAAATACCTTAATATCCATTTTACTGCATCCAAATGTTCTTTTTCAGCATTAGAAAGGAATCTACTAACAATACCAACGACATGTGCAATATTTGGTCTAGTGCAAACCATAGCATACATCAAGCTACCAATGACATAAGAGTAATGAATACGAGACATCTCCTTTTTCTCTTCATCAGTAGATCGATTCTAATTAATACTCAATTTGAAGTGTTTAGCAAGTGGAGTACTAACCACTTTTGCATCTGTCGTATTGAACCTTTTGAATGCATTCTCAATGTATTACTTTTGGGGGAAAGAAATGAATCCTTTCTATATCTGTATCGCTGGATTTGAATGCCCAAGATTTCTTTGCTAGTCCCAACTCGTTCATCGCAAACGATTTGCTCAACTGCTTCTTAAGGACTATAATTCTGGATTTATTCTTGCTAGTAATAAGCATGTCATCTACACAAAGCAATAAAATAAAAAAATCATCATCAAAGAACTTCTGAAAGAATACAGAATGGTCTGAAGAATTTTTCTTGTGCCCTTGTTCTTCTATGACTGATTCAAACTTCAAATACGATTGCCTTGGAGCTTGTTTCAATCCATACAAGCTCTTTTTCAATTTGAAGACACAATTTTCTTTTCTTTTAGTTACACAATCCTCAAGTTACTTCATATAAATCTCCTCATCTAAATCACCATGAAGAAAAGCAATCTTGACATCTATATGCTCAACCTTTAAATCTTGACTTGCAGCTAAGCCTAGAACAACACGAATAGAAGACATGTTCACAACATGGGAGAAAATTTCATCAAAGTCAACTTCCTTCTTCTGGCCCAAACCTTTAACAACTAACCTTTCTTTGTATCTAGGCGCAGAGGTATGGTTATCTTGCTTTATTCTGAATATCCATTTGTTAGATAAAGCTCTCCATTCTCATGGAGTGGCTTCATCTCATCGTCCATCGCTTCGATCCGCTGATCTTTATGAGTATCTTGCATGGCTTCATCATAATGCTGAGGTTCTCCCATATCATTCAAAAGTACATACTCTTCAGGATGATAGCGCATGGATTTTTGCTTCTCCCTTGTTGATTTTCTAAGCGAGGTTTCAGGAGCATTCGAAGTAGTTACCTGTGTAGGAATTGGTTGCTGATCAACCACTACTTCATCAACTGGAGCATCCATCTAATCTACACCATGATGATTATTTTGATCTTGATCATTATCTCCATCATTGTCTTGGATTTCTTCATGTGCAATAGGTGCCTTACCAATTGAAACTGGATCAATATCAACTAAGCTCTCATTATTCTGAGAATCTATCTTCTCAGCTTTGTCAGTAACTTCAAAGTTTGGCCTTCAAAGAATATTGCATCATGACTTCTAATAATTTTATTGCAATTGGATCATAAAACGACACCCTAACTCATCTTGACCATAACTGATAAAGATGCACTACTTAATTTTGACATCCAGTTTCGATATCTCATCTTTAGGAACATGCACACAAGCTTTACACCTAAAAACTCTCATGTGATCATAAAAAACATCTTCTTCAAACCAAACTACGTCTGGGACATAACTATCCAAATAACTGCAGAAGATAAGTTGATAACATAAGAAACAGTGTTAAGTGCTTCCGCCCAAAATGCATTTGGAAGTTTAGCTTCTGAAAGTAAGCATCTAACTCTCTTAGCTAGAGTTCTATTCTTCCTCTCTGCCAAACCATTCAGCTGAGTTGTCTTGGGCGAAGTTTTCTGATGATTAATTCCTTTTTCCTTGCAATAGTTATCAAATGGACCATAATATTCACTACTATTGTCAGTTCGAATACATTTTAATTTCTTCCCTATATGTTTCTCAGCTAAGACCTGAAATTCCTTAAACACGCTAAGTGCTTTATCTTTAGATTTCAAAGGATACACCCAGAGTTTGAGAGAATGATCATCACTGAAGGTCACAGAGTAAAGTGCACTACCTTCTGAATTTACTTTAAAATGACCACAAAAATCAGAGTGTACTAGCTCTAATAAATCGGGATTTCTTGAGGGAGAATGACTATGAACGAAAACCCTTTTCTATTTGCAAGCTAAACAATGGATACACCTTTTCAGCTTTTCTTATTTCACTCCAGAAAGAAAACTTTTCTTAGCCAAACTTGTAATACCCGTCTCGCTCATATGACTCAGTCTTCTGTGCCACAATTCTGATAAAGTATCATTTTCCACCAGATTTATGGAGTCATTAACTATAGAGCCTTGAGTCACATATAATTGACCAGACGTGACTCCTCGAGCCACTTCTAGTGAGCCCTCGGTGAGCTTCCATTGTCCATTAAAGAGAGGTTCATCGTATAATGTTCATGCAGAGATAAAATTGAAAGGAAATTCTGGAGCATGCTTGACATCTTGAAGAACTAACGTTGAACTATTATTAGTTTTCAAACAACTGCACCAATATCAAACACCTTAACTTCACTGACATTGCCCATCTTTAACACTTCAGAATCAACATGAGTATAAGATGAGAAAAAATCCTTTCTTGGTGTGTCATGTGAGGTAGCTACAGAAGCTACTATCCAGCTCGTCTCATGGGATACCAAATTGATGACATTTTCATCATAAGCAAAGAGAAGGTCATCTCGATCAATAGCAACAACATTGTTCTTGTTATTTTCAGATTTCTTTCCTCCTCTAATGTCTTGATTCAACTTGCGGCAAAACCTTTTGATGTGTCCTTTCTTGCCACAGTGGTTGCATGTTATTTTATACTATTTGGACTTTGACTTACTTATACTTTTACCTCTATTCTGTGAGCCTCTTGTTCTATCTCTCCCCCAGTCTTCTGTAACCAAGTTATCTGCTTGTGAGGACGAACCTGAGATTTTCTCCTTACTTCCTCGTTCAACACACCACTCTTTGCATATTCCATGATCATCTTACCTCTAGGAGCTGAATTTGTCAAAGAAACAGGAAGAGTTTCCCAAGAGTACGACAGATTATTAAGAAGCCAAGTCCTTGTATCTCATCATCAAAATTAACTCCAATTCAAGATAGCTGATCAAGGACGCCCTGAAAGTCATTTGTAGGATATGAATGCCTTCCTTATATTTAAAGGTCATCAATTGCTTTAGTAGAAATAATTTTTTGTTCCCGATTTTTGAAGCATAAAGAGTCTCTAGCTTTTCCCACAATGATATTGCATGTATCTCGTTCATAATATGGTTGCGAATATTATTTTCAATCCATTGTCGCATATATCCACATACTTGTTGGTGCTCGAAATCCCAATCTTCATCGGATATACTCTCCGGTTTATGATCTGAAAAAACGGGTAGATGCATCTTCTTCACGAACAACAAGTCTTTCATCTTGATTCTCCAAACATTACAATTTCTCCCATTTAAACATACCATCTTGCTCATATTCGACTCCATTCCGTAACAACCCGGATAAATAACCAAGGCTCTGATACCACTGTTAGGTGTTTGTCCTGATTTATTACCATATTTGATTTTCCTATCTCTTGAAAGAAAAGGGCAATATAATTACCTTAATTGGGTTTTTCTTTTTCTAGAAGAAAATTATAAGTCTCCTATATTTGGCTAGTCCATTTCTTGTAGGAAAAGGTTTCGACGTCTATAAATTGAGGATCCATCATTCTCATTCGGTAGCATCCATAATGTAGCCCCATGGGGTGTGATAGTCATGTTTAGGGGGGAGAACTTATGTGACAAGTGTTAGTGTGTCACTTGTATTTGTCTCTTCGTGAGGTTGTTCTCTCGATATTTAGTACTCTCTTTTTATATAGTGGATTGCTCATCTTCGCTGTGGATGTAGGTTAGCTGACTGAACCAAATTAAATATTTGTATCTCTTTTGGTATATTTCTCTTTTGTTGTCTGATATATCGTCGTTCAAATTTGCTTTGCTAGCTTCCCGCATGACATCTGATTTTTTCGGTCCTACAGTAACTGCATTTAGTAGCGATAGATTAGTAATTTGAAAACAAGGTAAAGTATTATATTAGAATAAATTTTAAAATATATTTGATGACCAGAATAAAAATGTAATGCATTATTATGTATGTAAGATGAAGCTATTGATTATTTCAGATCAAGAAACTAATGTCTTGTAACAAAATTAACGAAAGCAAGACTGAAAAAATGGAGTGAAGTGTACCAAGGTGAAATCGTGGAGGACTTTCGGGTTAAAGTTGAATGGTCCTCTAAGCAGGCAAATTCAGTGAACAATTGATCGGCTTTTGACCTCAAAATAAGCCGATCTCTTGGCAGTAGTTGCTACGTTATTTATCAAATTATGATACATTTAGGAATTTGGAAAATCATAATTTTTCCCTTAACGTTTAGTGGAAAAGCAATTTTTTTTGGAAAAAAGAAATTCTGCTGAAATTCTTCTTGAAATTTTTTAACCAAATGGCACTCAAATCTTTCGACTAATTTGGAAAATCAGTGCAGTGCATCCTACACTTTCAAGGCTTCAACCCCTATAAATCACATTCCAATAATAAATCACAGAGTTTGAGAATAGATATTCAAACGACCAGAGAGTCATCGAGGGAAAAAATCGACCAAAGAGTCAAGTAAAATCATAAGATAAATTGCAATTTAAGATTTTCATAAGTAATATACACTTAGGTAATGATTTATTTCGTACCGGAAAAGTTAAATTACCATATATATATTGGAAAATTTCCACTCAACAAGCAAATATTTACTATATTTGTGTCCGAAGAGGAAGATTCAATTATGATTTTATACGGTCATTTTTTGAGTACCTTGTATTAGTCATTCGTTGTAAGATAGATATATTTGTTCGGCTGGTATGTTTGAATGGAGACTGAAAAATATTAGAAATCAGTCCAAGTCGACGTCGTCATTAGCTGTTGCTATGCCCCAGAGCGAATTCTTTAACGAGTTAATTGAGAGTGTAATTAAATTTTGTCAGTTAAAGTGTGAACCTTATAATGTTGTATATGATTAATGCTATGCCTAGTAAAGTGAAAGTAGTTCCTTCTTTCATTAGGAATGATCAGCATGTGAAAGTGTATGTTCTTGTTATTGCTAATGACGACGCTAGGTCTATTATAAGGATAAACGTGATTGAGTATCTCAACAAGCTTTAGCAGCACTACCTCCACAATCATATGTTGATGAACAGATAATTAATAATAAAAAATGGGATGACTACAATATTTAAGAGTTGTGTTTACTTTGAAAATACGAGTAACAATTAAATTTGATTTGCGATTTTAAAGATATGTGATTTAGTTTAATACCAATTGATAATCAAGAAATATAAAGTAGAAATGAAAGAAACGAACCTCGAGGTAGGTTCAGAGCAATAAGAATAATCAAGTAAGAAAAGTAAAGTAAGAGCGGTAGAGCTAAAGGACAATTCTGATAAATGATAAGAGAGAAAAGTATGATAGTATATTCTTACCAGTGATGAGATGATATTACGAATGACTGGGATCCCCTTTATATAATAGGAGAACCCTAAATAAGGTATATTCCTATTTTCAGTAAAGAATTTATTGGGACGGCTGTATAACCATCTAGTATGGATTCGTACAGATCCATTCCGGAATTTAATCCACGATCTTGGTGACGTGGCAGGAATCTTGTCCTTCTGTAACAAGATCATAATGGCATTGTCTCGGAGTTGGCCGTACTCAATTTCGGTGTTCCTTGGGCACTTATTTATTCGAGCCTCTTATTCTATCTTCGAGCCTGAGCTCGGCTCCGATGTCCCTCTAGCACTTAGATCCTCAAGAATCGCACTCTGTCTTCGAGCTCGAGTTTGTTCATCGAGCTCGAACTCGACCTTGCTTGAACTCGGGCTTAAGCTACCCCTCGAGCCCGAAAAATCAGGCATACCTTATTTCGACCGTATACAGATTGAATCATAATGGAGAATATCCAATGAGTATGGATATTCCAGCAGATGATGCATTCCAGAGTATCATTGCAAGAAGTGTTGCTCGTGGAACACAAAGAACCATAGCTATAATGATGAAACTGAATTTTCGCTTGGGAAAACATTCAAGAATAAGCAAGAGTTAGTTGGGGTATTGGAGATATAATGATCTAAACAACCGTTTTGAATTATAGCAATGCTTTCTATGATTTGAGACCTTGAGTAAGTTCATGTGATATTTTATAACTTGCATGCATGGTTGGTTTGAGTTATGAGAGGTTCGGAGGGTGATTTGAAATACTTGGTTTTCAACTAGAAGTTTTAAGTTAAGAAGAGTTGACCAAAGTTAATATTTTGGGCAAATAAGCTTGGATTAATAATTTGAAGGAACCAATAAGTTCATATGATAATTTTGAACTTATACTCTATGTTCGATTCAGGTCTAGAGTGTCATGGGGTTAATTCGACACTTCTAGTCGAAAGTTGGAACTCATGAACTAAATGGAGTTTCACAATTTGGATTGATCTTTAATTATTAGTTTTGATATTTTTATATGTATTTTTATCTCTCTAACAAGTCCATAAAGAGTATACGGAGTTACGGATTTGTGAGGATAATTGGAGGGGGTCCTGGGTAAGTTTTAGTATGGTTTCAGATCATTTTGAGCCATGTTGCAGCAATAGATTTTTGACAATAACGATATGAATTGCAATCATGAAGGGTTATTTCATTCGCAACAGAGAGATATAAGTTGTACATTGTGACAATGTTGTGATCACGAAGAAGAGTTGGGCCATGGATGTGTTGTGCATTGATAACTCCAAACAATGCCTTAGAAAAAGACACACACAGACGTAGCAAATACAGACTGAGTAATTCTGCCCATAGTCGAACCACAGCGAATTAACCTATCAATTACTCTTGTCGGATTTACTAAATTCACACAATCAATTTTTCCAAACTTTGTGATTCACAGTTGATGATATTTCTAACAACTAAAACTGAAAATTAACTATGCTTGATGTGTAAATAGTTGGAGTAAGGTCTAAGGTAATGATTTCCCGTGTTGTTGATTTCCTTGGTTGTATATGTCTTGTAACTATGATTTAGTTGTCTCTATCAATCATGAACGCTCCAGCTATAATAAATCTTTCTCAAGCAATTATAATAATTTACTAGACACACTTTCTCAAACTACGCTAGGTAGATTCACAATACGGTTCACTTAGATTGCACCCGAGGTATCGTTATCTCTAATCAAACCTCTAAACCCTCGGTTATGACTCTCGTCTATATACTGGGAGTGATGTTGTTCAAACAATCACCTAAATATGTACTCTCTCTCAAGCAGATACATACTAAATAAGGACGAATAATTGAGGGCCCTTTCAACTAACCACAATCAAAACATAGATAAACAAATAGGGATTAAAAACCAATTCCAATTATATTAATATAACAACCAAGTCATCCCCAACGGGTTCCATCAAAACCTTAGATAAAGTATTTATCTACTCACAACAATAACGAAAACAACAAAAGAATTCATAGTCATTGGTAGAAAAACAAGTAGAGAGATAAAATTGATTTTCCAAGTTGCCTCCTTTCCTCTCTTGCATAATATCCAAAAACTCGAACTCCTACAATGATTGGACTTGTTAAACCTTTTATAGTTTGTGTGAATTTGCTTGGACTTCTAAAATTTCCCCTTTTAAAACTCTATTTTTGCCACTGGACTAGCGCGGGAGCGCTAAGGCCCGTACTTGGTTTAAGGTCGCGACACGATGCAAGTAGTTTAGCCATCACTGATCAGTCACGTACTGGGGTTCTTTTAAATTGATCACCATTGTATCCCTTTTTTCGTCGGCCATGCCAAGGTAATGTTTCAACCTTTGCCCATTCACTAAGGAACTTTTTGACCCATCTTCAGATTCGATATCAACAGCTCCACTTGAAATCATTTGCACCATTCTAAGTGGTCCTGACCATCGGAACTTTGACTTAACCTAAAACAATCTCAACCTTGAATTATACAGTAATACCTTGTCACCGGGTTTGAAATCTCTGTTCAGAATGTGTTCGTCATGCAACCTCTTCATTCTTTCCATGTATAACCTCATGCTTTCAAAGGCTTGATATATAAATTCTTCCAGCTCATGCAACTCTGTCAGTCGATTTTGTCCAGCTGCGTTAGGATCCATGTTCAATTTCTTTAGCGCCCACCAAGCTCGGTGTTCTAGCTTCACAGGCAGATGGAAGGCCTTCCCAAATACCAACTTGCATGGTGAGATACCTATTGGTGTTTTGAACGCAGTTCTAAAGGCCTAGAGTGCGTCATCAAGCTTCTTTTCCCAATCAGTTCATGTGGCATTCACATTCTTCATTTGTACACTATTTATCTCCTTGTTGGACACTTCAACCTGTTCACTGGTTTGCAGATTGTAATGGTAGACACCTTGTGGCGTACATCATATTTAGCTAACAATTTCTCGAAGGATCTATTGTAGAAGTGAGTGCCTCCATCACTGATGATCGCTCTTGTGTCACAAACCGGGTGAATATGTTCTTTTCAGAAATCCTACCACTGCTCTTGCATCATTAGTGGGAAACGCTGCAGCCTCTACCCATTTAGACACGTAGTCCACATCAACAAGGATGTACTTATTGCCAAATGAGCTAAAAAACAGACCCATAAAGTCAATCCCCAAAACATCAATCACCTCTACCCCTTGAATCGGGTTCATTGGCATCTCATGGCGACGGGAAATGTTCCCCGTCCTCTGGCATTCATTGCATCCCTTTACCCAGAGGTGCGCATCTCTAAACACAGTTGGCACCAAGAATCTAGCCTCTATCATTTTCGTAGTTGTCCCGACTCCAAAATGTCCTCCGTATTCTGATGCGTGACAAGCCTGCAAAATCGAAAATTGTTCTATCTCAGAGACACACTTCTGAATGATATTATCAAAACATTCTAAAAAATTAGGCTCGTCCCAGTGTAATACATGCAACAATCACGAAAGAACTTTTTCTTTTGGATAGATGAAAGGTCATATGGAACTATACCGCATGCCAGGTAGTTTGCAAAATCTGCATAACATGGTGCATCCTCAAGGCTAGCTGCGAGCAACTGCTCGTCTGGAAAGGTTTCCAGAATCTCTTTGATCTCACTGATTTTTTCTCTCCTTCAAGTCTTGATATATGATCAACGACTTGATTTTCTATGCCCTTACGATCACAAATTTCGAGGTAGCATTCTTGCAACAGTAGCATCCAACAAATCAGGCGCGGCTTAGACTCCTTCTTCCCAATTAGGTACCTAAGAGCTGCATGATCAGTATATATAATTACCTTGGAACCAATCAGATATGATCGGAACTTGTCAAAAGCAAACATCACCGCTAACATCTCCTTCTCCGCCATTGTGTAATTGAGCTATGCACCACTTAGTGTTCTGCTTGTGTAGTAAATTGGGTGTATCAGCTTATCCTTCCGCTGCCCTAAGACTGCTCCAATAGAATAATCACTTGCGTCACACATGAGCTCAAGTGGTTTCTCCTAGTTGGGTGCAACAATGATGGGCATAGTTACCAACCTCTACTTCAGTTCCTCAAATGCCAACCTGCAATCATTACAAAGGGCTGATCCTTTTCAAGGAGTTTGCATAATGGGTTAGCAATTTTGGAAAAATCTTTTATGAAGCACCGGTAGAACCCGGTGTGCCCAAGAAAACTTCTCACCGCCTTAACTGAAGTGGGCGCTGGCAGCTTCTCAATCACATAAACCTTAGCATGGTCGACCTCAATTCCTTTTCTGGACACTTGATGTCCCAGGACTATACCTTCTTGTACCATAAAATGGCACTTCTCCCAGTTTAGCACTAAGTTCGTCTCCACGCATCTTTTCAGCACTCTCTTTAGGTTGTGAAAACAATCTTCGAATGAATCTCCGACCACAGAGAAATCATCCATAAAGACCTCTATAATATCTTCCACTATGTCTGTGAAGATGGCTAACATGCACCATTGAAAAGTCGTGGGTGCATTGCAATGCCCAAAAGGCATTCTCCGAAAGGCAAAGATGCCATACAGGCAGGTGAAGGATGTTTTATCTCTATATTCGGGGGCTATTGATATATGATTGTACCCCGAATATCCATCCAAGAAATACAAGTGCGATTGCCAGCCTGTCCAACATTTGGTCAATGAAAGGCAAGGGGAAATGGTCCTTTTGGGTGGCTGTGTTCAATTTCTTGTAATCCATGCAGAAACGCCACCCTGTGACTGTACGAGTTGAGATCAACTCATTGTTCTCATTTTTTACAATAGTCATTCCCCCTTTATTCGGCACACATTGGACAGGGCTGACCCTATTACTATCAGAGATGGGGAAGATGATTCCCGTATCTAACCATTTGATCACTTCCTTCTTTACAACCTCTTTCATATTTAGGTTTAGCCTTCGATGGTGTTCTCTGGAGGGTCCGTGCCCCTCATCCAGGAGAATCTTATGCATACAGAAGGCTGGGCTGATACCCTTTATGTCTGCCATGGTCCAGCCAATGGCAGTCTTATTTTCCTGTAGTACCTGTAAAAGCTGTTCTACTTGCATATCTAGAAAAATGGATGATATAATTACAGACAAGATCAAATAAGGGCCCAAGAAAACATACGTGAGATGATCTAGGAGTGTCTTTAGCTCCAACTTGGGAGGTTCCTCTATTGATGGCTTCGCTGGAGGAGTAGCCCTTGTTTCTAGCTCAAGGGACTCGAACTGAGGTTCCCTTGTCCAGAATCCTCGACCCTATAGTGCCATGACCCATTCAGCTAATCCTTCACCATCCATCGCTTCTAAATTTGTCAGAAATGCCTCTAGTAGATCTTTAATAGTCAAAGTCACATCATCTTCTTGCAGGATCACATCTACTTCTTCCACTAGAGAGAAATTAGCATATTCACTGGGTCTCCTTATAGATTGCTGCACATTGAAGATGACTTCTTTGTCGTTCAACCACATTTTTAATTCCCCAGTCTCGCAATCGATCAGTACTCTCCCAGTGGCCAAAAATGGTGTCCCTAGAATAAGGGGTATCTCCTCATCCACCCGAAAATCCAGAATAACAAAGTTCGTTGGAAACACGAACTTCCCCACTTGAACCAACACATCATCAAGAATACTAGTGGGCCTCTTCATGGTGCAGTCAGCTAGTTGTAGAAGCATAAAAGTCGGTGT